>CAUJLX010000002.1:6125770-8625770 GCA_963280985.1 Strongyloides venezuelensis | reverse complement strand
ATGCAATCAATTATGGAATGTATGATTCGTCAAGCAGATAAAGTTGAGCTCTTCAAATTACATCAAAGGCCACATGATGTATTGCATGCAAAGTATTCCGTAATTAACAAAAAATCTGTTTCTGGTGATTTAGATTGGGGTCATCATCAAATTGATGCTGTTTCATTATTTTTATTAACACTTGCGCAAATGACAGCTTCCGGTTTACAGATTGTTAGGAATTTCGATGAAGTTGCTTTCATACAAAACTTAGTTTATTATATTGAAATAGCCTATAGAACACCAGATTATGGAATTTGGGAACGAGGTGACAAAACTAATCAAGGAATAACAGAATTAAATTCAAGTTCTGTTGGTTTAGCAAAAGCAGCAATGCATGCTCTAAGAGAAGTAGGTGATTTATTTTCAGATGGATCAAAGTCTTCCTGTATCCATATTGTTTCTGATGAAATTGAACAATGCGATGCTGTGTTATCATCAATGCTTCCAAGAGAATCATTTTCTAAGGAAGTAGATGCAGCATTACTTTCTATGATTTCCTTTCCAGCTTTTGCTGTAGCCGATATAGAATTAATTACTAAAACACGAGCTGCTGTTTTAGAATTACTATATGGAAAATACGGATGTATTCGTTTTATAAGAGATGGTTATAAAACGGTATTAGAGGATCCAAATAGATTACATTACAATAATTCTGAATTACAAAATTTCGAAAATATTGAATGTGAATGGCCGTTATTTCTACTGTTCTTAATAATTGATTCTTATTTCAATAAAGATGAGGAAAAGCTCAAAGAATATTGGACTCGACTGGATCGTTGTTTAGTAACTGATGAAAATAACAAAGATTTAAATTTGGTCCCTGAATTATACAGAGTTCCTTTAAATAAAGTGCAAGCAGAAAAACGTGATCCAAAAAGTCAGGAACGAGAAGTTGGTGGTTTAGTTCCATTTGTGTGGGCTCAAAGTTTGTACATAATTTGTTTACTTCTCCGAGAAAATCTTATAACAGCTCCAGAATTGGATCCGTTATCACGAAGATTAGCAATAACTGAGAAGAGACCACCTAGTGAAGTACAAGTTGTTATACTAGCAGAAACATTAGATGTCAAACAACAATTAGCAGAAAGAGATATTGAAGTTCAAACACTAGATGAAATTGATCCAATTTTTACAGTACAACCAGCGTCTGTGTTTCAAAAAATTTTAGGAAGATTTGGTGAATGTAATAAGTTACAATTAACTGGACGTCCTGAAGATAGAGATATTGGATTATTAACTACATCTATCCTCTATCAAATTGGACAAAAATTTGTTGTTTTCACACCACAATTTATGGATCGTAAAAGGTCACATCTATTTTATGATATTCGTATATTGATGGATGAATGGGCAAGCGAACTCCAATATATTTATACTTCATGGAATTCTGCAAATATGTCTGGACGTCCACTAGTTGTATTAGTAGTATCAAAACATATGTTACATAATAAAGATATTGATGAAAAAAATGAAGATGGATTAAATTCTATTGAAATGAAAGCAACTGTTATTGATACAATTTTAAAAATTAAAAATGGATATATTGATGGAAGTAGAGTTGTAATGGGTCATTTACATTCTTTCTTTAGAACTACAGCTATATCCAAACTTCATCTTCATGACCATTATTCACATCTTATAAATCATTCATACATGAATGGAAGCGCTCACAGAAGTTATCTAGACAAGGAAGAAATAAATGGTACCAATTCTGAAACACCAAGAAGAGAAGAAAGTGAAATAAAACGTTCAAATTCTATTAAAGATAGAAAACCCAAACAATTTAATGTTGTACATGAAACATCTTTGCGTCATAGATCAATGATATTTGATTCAAATGATGTTGATTTAATTCAACTTCGATTAGCTTATAATTCAGCTAAAATGAATAGTAATAACTCAATTCCATCAAGTCCTGATAAATTAATAGAAACATTATCCGAAACAAGATGTTCAACTAGTCCTATGGAAATACCAGCAAATGCTCCAGAATTTTTAGCCTCTGAATATGCTGCATCACCATTTGGGGAAGAATCGTGGCTTACTAATCATCAAAAAAATGAATTAATTGATATGAGTGATAATAGTTTGATTGATTTATTAAATGAAACAAATATATTAGAGGAGCAAGCAAGTATAATACATTGTCTGTGGATTAAACGTGGCCCAAATTGTCAAATTTACATAAAATCACATGATGCATCTGTTTCTGTACGTGAATTAACAGAAGAAGTTTATAGAAAAGCTTGTATTGGTAGAGAATGGACATGGGTAAGAATTTCAGCTGGTTTGCTGGATAAACAAATGGATGAATTGACAAAAAATGTTACACATTTAATGGTGAGACAAAAACAATTAACAGTTGGTTCACCATCAAAAACTGAAGAAGCAATAACTTGTCCAAAAACAAGAGAAGAATTACGAATAATTATTGGTCGAGCTTATAGAGATGACAAAAATGGAATGACATTAGCTCAAGAAGTTATAGTTGCATTAGGAAGTTTGGTTCGTACAGATCCTAAATTGTTTATTGAAATGTTTAGACTTCGTATTGGTCTTATTGTTCAGGTAATGGCTAGTGAATTAGCTAGAATTAAACATTTAGGAGCAGAAGAAGCATCACTGAATTTACTACATTTAAGTCCTTTTGAAGTTAAAGAAATGATTCATGCTTTGTTAAGTGGACGATTGTTAGAAGAAACAAGTAGTAGATCATCAGTAGGTGTTGGTATAAGAGAGAAACGTACAGGAATGGAAAGTTTCAGAAAACAAATAGAAGAAAGAAAAAGTTTAAGAAGAAGTTTACGTTCTGTAGTTTCAAAAAATGATAATATTGTTAATGGAAAAGAAGAAAGTAGTGATGATAGTGAATTAGATGATGATTACCAATATGGTATATGGTTAAGACATAGAAGAATTGATGGAGCACTCAATAGGGTTCCACAATCATTTTATGCTACTATATGGAGTACATTAAGAAGATTTTATCGTGGTATTACTGTTGGTGGACATTATTTAGATTGGAGTTTAACACAAGAAATGACAACAAGAGAAATTAAATTTTCACTTCAAGTAGAGCATATTTTGAATCAAATTGTAGAACCGGAATACCGTGAAATTTTAGTTGAAGCTTTTATGTTGCTTGGAAATGTTGATAAATTAATACAGTGTGCTCCAAGAATTGATCATTCTCAGCCATTTGAATTAGATAGAATTGTTCGTGTTGCAAATGCTTTATTTGTAGAACATAATCGTGAAATGAATACAATTGTAATGGAATGTTGTGGAAGTAATAATTTTTGTGATGGTGCTAGAGGAATTTGCCAATATTTCTATGATTCTGCACCAGCCGGTGAATATGGAACAGCACATTATATGATAAAAGCTCTCATGGATCTCTTTGCTTCTGACTTCTAATTCCATATGTTTTTGGAATTAAAGATTTATATACATTTTTTATCGTTCAAATTTATCAAGTTACATTTTAAATTGACAATTGAAAAAAATAGATTTATAGAAATCATATGTCTTTGATCAAAACAATAATATTTTAAAAAATTCTACAAAAATGAAAATTATTTAATGTCTACTAAAATTTTCTAGTAATTCTATATATTTTTTAGTAAATTAGGAAAAATAATTATATTAATGCTTCATATTTTTTTATTTATAAAAATGGTTATTTTAGTATTCTTATCAAGTTTTTGATGCGTTATAGTAAAAAGTTTAATCATGTAATTTAAAACGAGAATCGTAACTATTAGAAATGCTAATTCACTGAATTCTACAAAAAAAAATTCAAAATTACACATTATATAACCTCTACATTAATCAAATAAATTTTCCCTTAATCATATGATATTTAAAAAATAAATTACAACAAAAATTTTATTGAGTAGTAAGCCCGAAAAAAGATATAACAATTACGGAACATATATTATGACTTCCTTATTAACTTTATCTCTTTCAAGAAAACCTTTTGTTATCAATCCTTCAACAATAACTTTAAATTCACTAAGACTAACGGCTAATTTTGTTTCTTTCATAGCCAATTGATGAAGACCAACCAATGTATCTTGCTTGTTAAATTTGAGAATCCGACAAGTAGCTGCTTCAAGAAGATTTTTTTGTGCTTCCTTTTTGTCTGCAGCAGACAATTCCTGCAATATAGGTGCTGCTTTCATATGTAATTGTCTAACATTAATTCTTTGTTGAGGATGAGTAAATTGAGTATTGACAATATAACACTTATTTGAAAAAATCAAAATATTTTCTCTACTTAGTGATCTTATGGATCTTTCAATATCTTCTTTTCCCATTCCTGTTAATTTTTGAACTTCAGTGGATGTTAGATGTTCATGACTATTAAATAAAAGAAGTACAGTTGCTTGAACCAAAGTCATAATTAATTCTTTTACACATGTATCAAACGTAGCTGTAATAACAACATCCGTCAAATTTGGTTGGTAATGAAGTCTTTTTTTCTTATGTTTTGGATTGTAGAACTTTTCAAATAATTCTTGAAATTGAATAAATTCTTGGGGATAAATAATATTTGATGTCAATGTCACTGGCCATTTAATAGATGTTAAAATTTTAACATCACTATTATTATAGATATACATATCATGATATTCTGTTTTTGAAACATATTTTCTGAAATCTTGTAGAATTTGTCTTGAAAGTTCAATATCTAACAACATGCTTTCCATATGACTTATAATTTTATCACCAATTTGTTCTCTGAGCAATTGAATCATTTGTCTCTCTGCGCTTTCATCATAAGCTGTATCATTAAGAATTCTCTTTGCTAATAAACTGTGATACTTGCTTTCAAAAGGTCCTTTACCATCAACATGTCTTAATATTTGAACAACTTGTTCAAAAATTTCATTATCGTCCTTTCGTAAATGCCAATTTTTCAGTACTTTATCTAAATATTTAGCAATTGTTGAACCAACACAAATTTTATTTGTACTTTTATTCAACGCCCTTCTAAAACTAATATTGATACAATCAATATATAATGGGTCTCTATCATAGCAGTCTAAAAGTTTCTCAAAACAAAATTTTCTTAGTGCAATAAGATCATTAATAAATTTCGTTTCATTACCTGAATCTTCGATAATTTTACCTATTGAAGCTAAAATAAAATTAAGGAATGACTGAATAAATACTTTTGCATTTTCCTTTGCAAGAGGCAATAATTTGTATAACTTTTTCAAGTGACAAATATTTTGTTCTTCATATAATACATTCATTTTATCATTGTATTGATCCAAAAGATCAGTTATGGCAGTACAATATTCTAAACGAGCCGCTTCTAACATAGATATTTCAGCTTGGAAATAAACTGTATACTCTACATCAGAATTAACACTGAAGTTTGGATCAATTTTTCTGTCGTTTGAAGTTAAACTCAAAATAGAGTTTCCAGAGTATTTTATGCCGTCATAAGCTGAAATATTTTTTTCTGAGTTAATATTTCTACATAAGGAAAATGTGTTCAAGTTTGTAGGACCTTGAGTAAATCTTATAGAACTGTTATCATTTGTTGGGTAAGCTTCCAAAATATTTATAAATGGTGATTCGATGACCTTTTTATAATCTTCATCAGTACTTTTAATCAAACTTTGTTTTGAATAACTTAATGGTAACAATATCAACGCCTCCTTCAATTTCTTTAATTCATCACAAACATAGTCAGTCCAATCAATTATTGAATCACATTCAACAAGACGTTTTGCATCTTCAGTATTGTATTTCTTAAATTTCTCAAAAATATCATTTCTTAGCGATTTATCCATTCCAATCTCTGCCATTAAACCCCAAGTTTTTTGGTAAAATACGCAATCAAAATTACTATCTTTAACTATATTTCGAAGACAATTAATAAAACAGGTACCAATCCTATCTTGATAAGTTGAATATTCAAATGATTCAAACACCTGACAAATTACATTATTAACGAGTTTTCTTATAGGTAACAATGTCGAATTGGCTAACAAACCATTTTGATTAAGTTTCTTAAAATACATTTCTAATTGATATATTCTAGAATTAACAGAACTATAAAATTGTACAAATTTTGCCAAAAAGTCATAGTCACTTATTTCAAAATCACCTTCAACATTTATATATTTACACAACTCTTTAGGAATATACTCTTTAAATTTCTTTTCTAAATGTGAATAAAATAATGCGACATGTTTTATGTCTATTAATAATTCCACATATTTCATGTTTTTGAAACCATTGAAAATTAAATTATCTGACTCTAAAAATTCATCAACAACTTTAATTAACGAGTTTAACAATTCATCTAATCCAAATTCAATTTTTATTTTCTTCGGGAATTCAAATTCATCGTGTATGTCAGCAGTTATGGAACTATAAAATTTCCCAAGCACTTGTCGTTCTTTGGAAGTCATCATTTTAAGGTTATTACAATGAGATTTTTCACCTGTAGAAATACTGTCAGATAGTGTAGAGCGATGATCATTCAACATTTTTAGAAAATTTGAGTCATCAGATTTCAATACATTCTGGGAACCTGAGGACCAATCCATAATACAAAAATGTAAAAATAAAAGTTTATTTTTTAGTAAAATTATTTATTTACCCGATAAAGAATGCTTGAAATATTCACATTGGAATTTAGATTAAAATCGTTCCAAGACATTAGTGAAAAAATAATCTGTGACAACATTGGTAAATAGTGCATTTAAGTGAAAAAAAATTCTTTACTTAATATCTGTAATAATTTAATAACGGTCAATTAATAATTAAAAAAATCAGAATTAATAAAATGAAGGATTAAGTCTTTATATCTTTGTAGAATATAATAATAGACTCCTTGGTAACAAAATAATACGTAGTGTTGCTTTATCAACATAAATGTATATCCAAGGTGTGCTATATAAAAAATTAAATTAAATTAAATGTACATGTTTATGAAGAATTTTTTTAATGGTTTTTAATTTTTCAGAAATTTAAAAATATTCACCCACAAAATGATGTAGTATTAAAATTATGTGAGTGTTTTTATATCTATCATAAGAAATTGCGCACATAAAGAGTTATAAAGTGAATCAACATATACCTGCGATTGATATCAATATTTGAATTAACGATCAATACACATACAATAGTTAAAGTTATATATTCCATATAACAACATTTGTCGACGTGTATACTATTTCTTCAGTATTTTCAAGAACATAATTGTTTTTGAAAAATTGTTACTGATTAAAATATTATATTTATATTAAATCTATAAAAAAAATAAATATTTAAACCCCTAAAAATGTCTAGTTCAGCTTTATTCATTCTTGATTTTAAAGGTTTTGTAAGTTTATTATTTTATTTTATTAAAATTTTTTTAGCCTTTAATGTCAAGAAATTATAGAGGAGATATTGAAATGAATGAAATAGAAAAATTTCTTCCTCTAGTGCTAGAACAAGAAGAAGAAGGAAGTCAATCACCAGTTGTTGAAAAGGATGGAATAAACTTTTGTTTTATACGCCATAGAAATTTGTATTGTAAGTAAATTTTTTTAGAAAAATATAAACAAAAAAGTTTTCAGTAGTTTCGATGTCAAAAAAAAATTCTAATGTTACAATGATGTTGTCATTTTTATATAAGTGTGTTGAGGTATTCGTTGCTTATTTTAAAGATTTTGAAGAAGAATCAGTACGTGATAATTATGTCGTTATTTATGAATTATTGGATGAGATGATGGATTTTGGTTATCCACAAATTACTGAAGGAAAAATTCTTCAAGAATATATTACTCAAGAAACACATCAATTAGAATTAGCTCCACGACCACCTATGGCAGTGACGAATGCTGTTTCTTGGAGATCTGAAGGAATAAAGTATAGAAAAAATGAAGTATTTTTAGATGTTATAGAATCTGTTAGTTTGTTAGCAAATGCTAATGGTACTGTATTAAGAAGTGAAATAAATGGAGCAATAAAAATGAGAGTTGTATTATCAGGAATGCCAGAACTACGACTAGGATTAAATGACAAATTTTTATTCCAAAATATGGGACGTACCATTAGATCAGGAAAAGCCGTTGAATTAGAAGATGTTAAATTTCATCAATGTGTTAGATTATCAAGGTTTGAAAGTGAAAGAACCATATCATTCATTCCTCCAGATGGAGATTTTGAATTAATGAGTTATCGTTTAAATACACAAATTAAACCTTTAATATGGGTTGAATGTTCTGTTGAAAAGTATGCTCATTCAAGAATTGAATTTATGGTTAAAGCTAAAAGTCAATTTAAAAGGCAGTCAATTGCAAATTCAGTAGAAGTTATGATACCAGTACCTTCAGATGCAGACTCACCAAAATTTAAAACAACAGTAGGATCAGTAAGGTATGCTCCCGAGCATTCGGCATTCATTTGGACTATTAAAAGTTTTCCAGGAGGAAGAGAATACCTTATGCGAGCACATTTCTCACTTCCTTCTATATCCTCAGATGAAACAGAGCAGAAAAAACCAATCCACGTACGCTTCGAAGTTCCATATTTTACAACTTCTGGCCTACAAGTAAGATATTTAAAAATTATAGAAAAGTCGGGATATCAAGCTCTTCCTTGGGTTCGCTATGTTACACAAAATGGAGATTATCAAATTAGAATGTAAAAGTTTTATTTATCTAATCTACTTTAATATTATAAATATATTTTTATTGAATTGTTCTATATAAATTTTTAAAATGTATATTATTAATACAACAAAACAATAATAAAAAATATATTTTATTTATTTATGATGGTACAGGGAAAAAACCAAAAAGTAGATCATGTCACCAGTTAAAAGACCATAAACTAACTTTTAGTAGATAAGCCGCGCCTTCATTTTTAAAATAATAGATTTGTGTTTTTTTATAAATTGAAATACTTAATTATGGTTTCTATGTCTGAATTTATTCCAAATTTCAATGATCCGGTAGTGAAATCCTCTATATATAATTTATTTGCATATAGCTTCACTATATTAATATTTCCATTAGGATCAATGTTTTTTCTAAAATATATTGTCTTTGAGAAATATATGGAACTTGAAAATAAAGATGCAATGATGTTTTCAGCAATTATCGCCATAATAGAAGTTCATGCAGTATTATTTTATTGGATATATCATAGTTACAAAGAACATAAACCAAAAACTTTCAAAAATGACTGAAATTTTGTATTCTTACAATCAATATACTCTATGTCCGTCAACGTTTTAAATAATCTGTCAAATAAAGTTCTTCAACAAATGGTAAGACTAATGATAAAACCATTACAATATTCATACAAATTTTAAAATTTTTAATTATGAGTAATTTAATAAATAAATGGCGAGAATGAAAATTTTTTCTTCGCAGGAGACATCATGTATTTAATAATTTGATGTACATCCCAAATTGTTTTAAATTTTTTAATTTAAATAAATATATACATTGTGATTTAAATATAATTATATAATTTATTACGTTTAATGACGTCACATATTTATGTATAATGTTTTTTTTAACAAAATATTTTTTAGCTATTTTATGATGCCTGTTGATTCTGATGTCTACTTAGGATTTGGCGAAGAAATTCATCCTTCACATTCGTATAAATTGAAGAGTCACTTTTTTCCATTAGGAAAAATTGGTGGTAAACCTTCGTGGTTAAATCCAAAAAATTTACCTACTTCACAGGAATTATCTTGTAAAGTGTGTGGGAAACAGATGTCATTTTTGCTTCAAATATATTGTACCAATGCTGATGATCCACAACATGCCTTTCATAGAACTTTTTTTATTTTTCTATGTAAAAACAACGATTGTTGTTCAGAGAATGATGCTTCAAATATTAAAGTCTTCAGATGTCAATTACCACAAGTGAATGATTTTTATCCCACTGAAAGGATGTTTGATCCGGATATGGATAGTGATGTTGAAGATCCAATGTTTGATGAGAATTCTTATCCTCATTTATGTGAAATTTGTGGTTGTTTTGCCACGAAGAAGTGTGCTAAATGCGGTAATAGATGGTATTGTTGTAGAGAGCATCAAATTGTTGACTGGAAATCTAACCATGCAAAATATTGTGGAGTAAGTGAAAAATCGAATGACGATAAAGTTGTTAATGGATATGTTAACGAACTTAAAGATATTCTCCCTCTAAATGAATGTTTGTTCAAGGAATATAAAATGGAAATTGATATTGAGTATTTAAAAGGTTCAATATTAAATGAAATTGAAGATATTGAAAACGGAGGTAACGATGCAGAAGAAGAGGATGAAGCTCATCTTTTAAATCAGATGAAAGAAATGAAGATTTTATCACAAAAGATAAAAGATATTAATCCAGAGGATGTTGAAGATATTGAAGAGGATAAAGAAGATATCTCATTTAAAATATTTAATAAAGTTATTTCCATGAATCCTGATCAAATATTGAGATACAAGCGCAAGGGAAATCCCCTTATTGCTACGGATTTATCTCCTTTTCCAAAAGAAATTCCTAAATGTACCAATTGTGGGGCTAATAGAACATTTGAATTCCAACTAATGCCGTTCTTATTAGATCTTATCGATGTAACTTACATTGGAAAATCTATAGATTGGGCTTCTGTCTACATTTATAGTTGCTCACAAAGTTGTGAAATTAAAAATCAAGGATATCAAGAAGAATTTTTATATAAACAAGACTTTGTCCTCAGTGATGAAGATAAAAAATTATTGTAGATAGTTTTACTATATACTTGTTAAGTTTTGTTATTGTTATTTTTAACATTTTTTTCTAAATACAAATTTATATTATAATAAATATAGTAAAATTTTTTATAAATTTGTTGGTGGAGGGTTCACGTAAATAGAAAGATATCCAATAAACTAACTTCAAATTCAAAATAACACAAATTTATTACTACTTAAATTAAATAACAAGATCATACAGTGTAATATAGTAGCCACCTAGGATGTAAAATTGTTATTATAGTTACTAATAGAACTCACTATAATACAAACTCTAATCTTTTGGGCCTCAAATTCCCAATACAAGATACTTCAGTTCTATATCTCTTTTACACTCCAGCTGAAACACATACATAATTAGTTAATTATCTAAAAATCATAATAATAACAATAAAAATAACTCTATTAAATATTATGAAATGTTAAGTTTATCTTTGGGTTAAGATGATTTTCCAAATCTCTTGAAGGAATCGTTTTGAGAATTCATTTATTTAAACTTAGGTTTTTTACTATATAATACATCAAAAAAATTTTTTTAAAGTTATAAAATATATATATTATTGGATAAGAAAATTTACTGAAATGATACTTTTTAGTAGAATACACAAAAATTGCACCAAAAAATTGACCACAAAAAAATATTATGTTTTTATTGAAAGGTAAGTAGTATTATATTCTTTTAGTTTAATAAATATATATTAATGCATTAACCTCCTAATAAAAATACTTCTCTTTATTACAATTTATATATAATTATTGTATTTTAGTCTCAGATCCTTCATTATGAATAACCGTTATATATTTTTGGAAATCTTCATCTTGAATGGATATTTCCTCATGTATTTTTAGATGTGCTTTCATTCCTCTTTCAGAAAATCCTTTGTATGAACATATTTTACAAATAAATGATTTTGAGTAATCATGAATGTTTTTAAGATGTTGAGTCATTTCAGCTGTTGAGGATGTATAACAATTACATTTTGGACACGGTCGTAATGTCTGTAAATATATTTTATCATAAAATATTTGAAAATTTGTTTTACCTTACGTTGTAACTCTTTAGTAATCGTTTCATCTGGTTTTATCGCTCTATTTTTACAATATGTTTTGACGTGTGCTGCAAAAGTTTCTTCTGTTGAAAATGAAGCACTGCAACAGCATTGAAATTTTTTTTCCGGTAATATCTGGTTAATACACACAGAAGTAGTCGATGGTAAAATATTTGACATTTGTGATGGTAATGATTCAAGAAACATTTTTTTACATTGGAAATCTAAAGATTGATTATTTGTAGTCAGATCAATTTTATTTCCATCTACTGAGGTTGTTCTTTTTCTAGTTAATTCAATAGAATTCTGACTCAAATTACTAGTTGATGTCGGTAAATTAACACTTTTTTCTGTTTCAACATTTATACAAAAACCATCATTTCCAAAATTAAGTTTTTTTTGAATGTCAATTCCTAAACACATTTCTGATTTTACATAAATTGTACTATTGGTATTAAGATTAAAATCTTTATTAATGGCAATTGGTATAATAATTTGTGGCTGACCTAACATTTGAATCCCATGCGAATTATTATGTGTTGCAATTGGTAAAAAGATACAATTTTTGGCAATATCTCTTATCTGTGGAGATACTTGTAATGAATTATGTTGTTGATGTAATGGTAATTGCGGTGGGGGAACTAAAATATAATGATAAAGAATTTTATAATGATAATGTTTCTATACTTAATTATCTCATATCAAGATGTTTAAAATTTGATAAGGTTATCTTTAAAACATGCAATTTTAAACTTACAAAGAGTTTTTGATGATGATAGACTTGTCATCTGTAAATTGTTTCCTATTGAAGGTGAGCATGTTTGACTTCTTGGGAATATGAGATCATTACAATAATATTGTTTATGAATTTTTAATGTATCTCCATTTGAAAATGAAGCATTACATTTGGAACAAATAAATTTCTTAAAACTTTCAGATATGGGAGATGTTGATAAATTATCTACTGTCCAAAGTATAAATCTACATTGATCTATAGGATTTAAACAATAACCTGTGATTTCTTTTCCTAAAAATTTATAATTACTACTTTATTTTTGTAAAAAGCCTTTACCATCATATACCATGAAACTATTAGCTTGCTTTGGATTTTCTGCAATTTTTAAATGACTAAGGAAAGTTGATTCAAGCACTGTATATGTAAAAGAGTGTGTTTTTCCTGCTAGATCTTTGATCATAAATTTTATGTTCTCGGGATCATGTGGTAAAGATATTCGAACTGGGTAAGGACCAATTGTTTGAAAATTCGTCAAACCCAAAACTCCAGGATTTGGTAGTCCTGTCATCATAATATAATTTTTATTATCTGAAAAAGTTATTAATAGAAAATTTAGAAAAATTATGATATATAATTTTAAAAGCATACAATTCATATGATGATAAGTGTAAAAAGAAAGAATGTCTTTACTTTTGAATGCTTATCTATTGATAAAAATTTAGTTTTTACGATCCATTATACCAATTTATCTCTGATAAATGACTGTACAAATTCTATTATCTCGCTGTAATTAGAAAGTTTGTTGAAGAATAAACATAACACACTATTATAAAAGACAAAAATTGATAAGAGCAAAACAGCAAATTCACAAAACAAACTTCGATAACATGATAAAATAACAGTCGAAAAGTGCGCTAAAATGAACATTTTTGATATGAAATACTAAAATGATAAGAAAAATGATCGAAAGCGTATACACATTAGTGTAATGATCAAATATTGTTATCTTATTTTATAGGCTAAACATTGAAACCCATATGCCATAAAAAAAGATAATGCATTTTTCATCACTTTATTTTTCTTATCTAAACCGCAAATCTCTATGTGCTTATCTATGAATTTGTTAGGCGGGATAAGAGTATGAAAAATAACGACCTTCACCTGATAGAAATATAAACGATGAAGATTGTGGTAGATAAGAAATCTTTGTGCGCAAGTTTAACTAGTGACTGGCAATAGAAGAAATGATATTAATCAGCTTTATACTCAAAGGACATGGTAGTTGTTTGTATCATATAGTGATTGTCATGAAATCTTAGAAATCTGTTTAAATAACATTCATATCATCTAAAATTATCTATGTTCATATCTAAAATTGCTCTCTTGAGAGATTTTAAGTTCTATGTAAAAAAAAACAAAACTTTAAAAACTACCAACTATAACTTTTATTGCATTATTATATACCTGCTTATTAATATAACTTGAATTAGTTAGAAAAATTAATTTAATTTTATGAGTAACACAAAAATATGAATAAAACAGTTGTTAACAATACGTTGGAAATAAAAAATTATGTAAATGTGACAGTATCCTTATCCAAATGACCAATATCACCTATACAACGGATGCTGACGTTACCATTTGGCCTGATGATCAACCATGTGATCGAAGTGTTCCCTAATGACATTCTAAGCCATGCCTCGGGTGGTAATTGAAGAGCACGACAAATAAAGTATCTAATAACATTAGCATGACAAACGATAAGCTCGTATGAGTCTTTTTCTTGTTTTGGTTCCGCTCTATGAATGTATTTCCGAAATGCAGCTTCAATTCTTGCTCCATCCTCGAAGAACTCCTCAAAAATAGAATCATTTTACAAATAAATGTAACCGTTCGTTCACCTAATTTAAGAAACGGTTGTAAGACTTACCTGCGCCAAAGGCTTCCAATGACTAACAGCCGGTTCAGGAGGATATGGTGCCCCTTCCTCAAGCATTGAATCACTTTTCGATTCTATCTCTTTCATTTCTTTCATCATTAGTTGTGCAGTCTCGGTAGCTCGATTCATAGATGAGTAGATAACTCTATCATATTCAATACCATTTGATGAAAGCCTCTTCCCTAGTAAGATCGCTTGTTTTTTCCCAAGATCAGTCAAATTTTTATCACTGCTTTTCAAGTGATATTGTCCATGTCTAATAAGAAAAATATTGCGTGTTGCTTTGGGAGTAACTTTTTTTAGTAGTTCTATTCTTTCATCTTCTGTAGCGTTTTTCCATTTACTGGGTTTTATCATTAACTTTGCATCACGCCTAAATTCGTAACCAAGAAATTAGAAAAAAATATTTCAAATACTTACAAGTCCCAATTACTATCCCATTTTTTCTCAATTGGAAAGTACGTTTCTTTCTTAAATTTTTCTTTCTCAAGTTTTATATCCATACCAGCTGATTCTTTAGCATGGACTTCTCTTAATGTTTCGTTGTAACTACACATTACCCCAGCTACAGCCGCCAACGGAAAAGAAATTCCGACAGCTTTTCTGAGCATTATGTAAATATTCTACAAGATTTATTTTGAAATCTATATGATAAATCTAAAAAAAACCCTACTATTATACATGAACATAAATAAACAAAGATAACAACAACTATTTTATCACAGTTAAAAGTATATTAAATTAATAAGATATTGATAAAAATAAATTAGATGCCCATTATTGCATAAGCAACTATGCAAAGTCTGTGCTCATAATTCCAAAGAAAAATTCTTCATAAGATCTGAATTTTTGAGCGGTAATGAAAATCTCCAAACTATGGTATTATACAATGAATTAAATTTGATGAAATGGATGATATGTAATTTACCAAACACTTTGAGTGGTATAACTATCTTTTGCTTGATACTTTTTTCTCCTATTATTAAGTACCAAGATATTTTTTAATGCACTCTTTATAGATTATCTTGACTATTCATTATCATATATTGTTTTTATGTATTTTATATTTGCTTCGGTTAAAATTGTTTCTTTTAATTTATTGAATTTTTACTATTTCAATATCCATACTTTTCAGAAGTTTAGAACTCCAATTTATTAGAATGTCTCTTAATGAAAGAAATCGTGGCGGTGAAGAAAATGATCGCATGAAACAGTATAAGAATGCTGGGAAACATGACGTTAGTTTACATTTTACCAATGCAATTGTATATAATAATTGATGATATCTTTGTTTTTAGGATTTGCGTAGAAGACGTGCCGAATGCTCTGTTGAGTTAAGAAAACAAAAACGTGAAAATGACCTGATGAAGCGTCGTATGATTACGGATACGGATCTTGAAAATCATACAGATGAAATTGAAGTCGAGAATACTGTTGGCAGTATTTCCAACATTAAAAAGGAACCTAAGATTAAAATAACGCCGGAGGAAGCTGTAAGAGTTCTATCGAACAATCCAACGTTAGATCAAATGAGAGACACTTTTGAAGCTATCAGACGCTTACTTTCTAGAACAAAAAGCCCACCTGTTGATGAAGTAATAAACGCCGGATTATTGGGAGCATTGGTTGAAGGTCTTAAGGTTCCAGATCATAAGGTTCAGTTTGAGTGTGCCTGGTCTCTGACAAACGTTGTATCTGGGACATCTCAACAAACAGTTGCTGGAGTAGAGGCTGGATGTTGCCCATTGCTTTTGGAATTGTGTAAGGGGTCTGATGTTGCTTTAGCTGATCAGTGTCTTTGGGCTATGGCTAACATTGTTGGAGATTCACATGAACTAAGAGACTATACTATTGGACTCGGTATTATTGATGTCCTTGAATATATGAATTCTAACATCGGAAACTACAAAGTTGAGACAGTTAGAACAATAGCTTGGACTCTCTCTAATCTTTGTCGTCATAAACAACCTCATCCACCACTAGATGTTATGAAAAAAATATTTCCTTTAGTTTTATCAATGATGCAATACAATGACAAAGCTGTTGTCCAAGATGCCTGCTGGGCTTTATCATACATGACAGATGGATCTGACGACCAAATAATGATTGCAGCAACAAAAGAGTGTATAAAAATTTTGGTTGCTATGATAAGCTCTAACCGCGATAGTTGTGTAGCACCTGCTTTACGTGTCTTTGGGAACTTTGCAACTGGAAATGATTATTTAACACAACTTGTAGTTGATTCTGGTATCTTGAGAAAAGTCTTAGCTAATCTTATTGCTAACGAAAAACCAGTGATTGTAAAAGAATGCGCTTGGTTGTTGTCAAATATCCTTGCTGGTAACCAACAACAGATTCAGGCGGTTATTGACGCTGGTTTGTTATTACCAATTTTAACTATTTTCAAGAGAGGTGATTTTAAATCAATATATGAGGCTTCATGGGCAGTTTCTAATTTGGTTCAAGGTGGAACTTCTAAACAAATATTCGAACTTTGGAAAGTTGGTGGTTTGGAAATATTGTGCTTACCACTTAGAGGCTCTGTAAACAATGATGTTTTTGTCAACCTTCTTGAAACGATATATGGAGTTCTAAACACTGCTCGTGAGTACTATCCAGAAGTTTTTTCTGAAATGAAGGATCAGATAGAAGAGTGTGGC
The DNA here is from genome assembly GCA_963280985.1 of Strongyloides venezuelensis. NCBI lineage: Eukaryota > Metazoa > Nematoda > Chromadorea > Rhabditida > Strongyloididae > Strongyloides > Strongyloides venezuelensis. The sequence goes on along the minus strand of CAUJLX010000002.1, from coordinate 8,608,593 downwards.
GGACTTGACACCATAGAACACTTACAACAAAGTGAATCTGAAAAAGTTTACCAACAAGCTTATAGAATTGTTAACGATTTCTTTAACGACGATGAAGAAGACGATTTAGTTGATGAAAATGATCAACAAAGGAGTAGTTTTAACTTTTAAATATTTTCTTCTATCTTTTTTCGTGAAGGTTTACATTGTTAGAATTATATAATTAACCAATAAAATTTGTCAATATTAATATTTGCTCTAAGTATTATTATACACATTTATTGCAAAGGTAACTACATCAAGACATGCTTTATATTTTTTTATTGTCATTTCGATTATTTTTATGATATTTGTCTTTTTCGTTACAAAATTGTTTTACAGGGATCCGAATAATCTTTGGCAGTGTGTAAGTATAAAGTATAGATATAACTTGGGTGTGTGTCACGTTTTTTGTACCATGCTTTATGTAGGTAAAAGTGACTTTACGAGAGAAGAAAATTTTTGTCTAATTGTATAAAAATATTACATGAGACAATTTGTAGAAGTGTTCTTGTTTGACATAATTTTGTTCTTATAGATTATGCATTATTTCTTTGCAAATATTGAAAATACCAAAACCAATTATTTTATTGACATAAAAAATGTTTTCAAAAGTAGAATAATTATCAAATATAGCAAAATAAATTCTATTTTATATATTTATTTGTTTTATAATAAAAATACTTTAACAGTTTCATTCTTTTTTTGCATATCCATTTTATTATATATTTTTAATTGGTAAATCGTAATTCTATATTCAAATTCATTTTTTATTTAATACCTATAAATTGTTTTATCACATTGTTTTAGTTTCTTTTTTTTGTAAAACACTATAGTAATGGATGATAATATCAACATACAAAATGGACAATCTTTTGATATTGATAATTCAAATAATAGTCAATGGCAATTAGACGGGAATGCCAATGGTATACGAATCGAAAAGTTAGACTATAAAATTGGTGAATTAAGTGCTGAATTAATGGATGAAAAAAGAAAAAATAGAAAAGCATATGATTATTTGTGTAGATTAAGCGAAGTAAGAACATGGATTGGTGAAATATTAAATGAAGAAGACATTCCAGCTCCAATAGATCTTGAAGCAAACCTTTCGAATGGTGTTTTACTTGCTAGAATTGGTAATAAAATTTCGCAGACAGAAGTTCCACTGTCAAAAATTTACGACATTGATCAAGTAGGTTTATTTTTGCTTTTTATACAATTATTAAAATTTAACCGAAAGTGGGTTAATATTTTTCACTGAGTCATAATATTACTCATTTAGTAGTTTATAAAATGATAAATTAATATGTATAGATTTTTGTAGAAGTATTTTTTATGACTAATTTTACGAAATAAGAAATTTCCATGTACATATTTGTTATCTGTATTCTATTTATCGTGGTTAATATATTCTTTTTGTAATATTCATTGTATTTTAGTTAAAACATAAGAAAGAAGGATTACATTATAGACATACTGATAATATAATGTTATGGAGGAATAGTTTAACATATGTTAAGTTTCCAGAAATCATAATTCCTGAAACTGTCGATGTTTATCAAGGAAAAAATTGTGGAACAATTTACTGTCTCTATACATTAGCAGTATATTTATTTAGATTAAGGAAAGGACCACCAATAAAAAATCAAAGTGGTAATATTGAATTTAGACAATGTGATATTGATAAAATGAAAGAAAGATTAGGAGACATGAATCTCCCTTCTTTTCACAATGTAGACGATATATTAAGTAATAGATTTGAAACTGATAGAAAAGAGAGAGCGAGAATTGTTTTGTTGATTAATCAGTTATTGGAAGAAAGTAGTGAGATTAAAACTGAAGAATTGAATAGCTTATTAATCAATACAGACGGTGATTTCTTATTCGTCAAAGAGGATTATATTATAAGTTATTGGAATTCATTATTAGAAGCAAAGGGAACCGACGGAAATATTTTAAGTCATGAAGAAATACAACTTGTGATTAATGATGTTAATGACGGAGAAAATCTATGCAATTTAAATAAATATTTACTTGGTAGTACTGATCTTAATAATTTAAAAGTTATTCTTTATGAACTTTACGGTGAAAAAGTTACAGAAAGTGTTACCAAACTCTATGACACACTGCTAAGAGAAAAAAGATTGGAAGAAGATAGAGATTTGAATTTGGAGGAAGTTTTGGAAATCATTCTTCTGGGCAATGCATGCATGAAAGTTAAGTTATGTGTAACTCAGGGTTCTGTGGAGGATGTATATGAAGCTTTGAGTGATGAATCCTTAAAGCTTGTTGATTACATTAATAATAATGCTAAAAATATTTATTATATTGGACTGACAAATGAAATACATAATGATGACAGTGTTATGGGTCCAAATGAACTAAAAGCATTTATTATTAAAATAAATAATCTTTCAAATAAAGATTTAAAAGTAATAGAAATGATCGAGAAATTAAGAAATGGTGGTAATAGTGATAATTTGGAAATAATGTTTAGAGATTTAGAAACTGAGGGGGCCAAAGATGAATATTTACTTTTGTATTTTTCTAAAATTTCAAAAGAAAGTTCAATAAAATTTATTGATTATAATGATGTTGTAAATATTGTTAACGAGATAAATTCTAAAGCTAATGAGGGAAAGGCAAATGGCCAAGAATTGTGGCTTATAAATTCAGCTTTAAGAAATGAAGAACCATACAAATTAATTGAAGTTTTAAAATCCACTCATTGGTATAGGGATGGAGTAATAAGAGATCATGTTTTAAGTTGGTATCCGGCAACTTTTGATAAAGTAATTGCAGAAAAAGGAATAGACGTAAAAAAAGAATTGAAATGGATAAAATATGAAACTGATGTTGGTGTTTTTTATATAAATGATAGAAATTTTTCTCTAGGACCACAGAAAGTTTTTGAAGAAAGTTATATAACTGAGTTGGATGTAGAGGAAATAATTGAAGCAACAAATAATGGCTTTGATGATTACTATAAAATAAACGAGAATAGCATTATTAAGGGCCAAAAAGTTATAAGGAAACATCTAGAAAATAAGGCTAACATTAGAGATATTGAAGAAAGAACCAAAGCTGCCAAGATTATACAAGATAATTTTAGAAAATATCGTAGAAAACAGAATCTAGATACTTTACAAAATTGCTCTGATCCACCATTAAGTTTAGTAAGAAAATTTGTTGATCTCCTTCGACATACAGATTTAGATTTTGAAGAAGAACTTACTGCTGAAAGGGCTAAAAGTCATGTTACAAGATTAATAACTAGTAATAGAAATATGGATTTAGACCTTGATGAATTGGACCACAAGATAGGACTTCTTGTTAGACATAGAATTAGTTTAGAAGAAGTAATGGCTCATAAAAATAAAGTTGCAAATAAAATTTCAACATATCTTAACGTTCAAGTTTCTACAAAAAGAAAAGAAAAAATTCAGTTAAATGCTTTACAACAGTTAATATTTCACCTACAAACTGAACCTCACTATTTAAGCAATCTTTATTTTACATCTGATGATGAGAATTTATACGAAAAAGCATTATTACCATTATTAAATTTTGTTTCTGAAAAAAGAGAAGAATTTTTATTTGTTAGGTTATGTAGAGAAATTCTCAAAGAATATATTGACTCTCTGAAAGATCCAAAAAAATTCATTAATATTAATGATAAAAATGGTTATAAGTTAATGAAACTTTTACGTAGTTTCTTTCAAACATTACCTTCATACGATGTTATTGGAATTTCTATTAAAGATATTCATGCTTCATACCAGTCGACAGACCATTCATTAAGAATAAATTTAAATCCTATTTGTATGTTTGAGGAAAAATATAAAAGATCACCAACTGACATTTATGAAGCTTTAGCTGATGATGACATTTTAAAAGTTTTAAATGAATCTAAAAATTTTATCATACATTGGTCTAAAGAGTTTTCCAATCAATTATTCAGTAATTTAAGTTTACCAAAAAGTGTGAGGTATCTTATGAAGGTTACTCAAGTTGAATTAAGAAACAAATTTACAAACTTAAGCTCAAATAAAGTTTCAAGTATGGTGTCTTTTTTTTTGTGGAAATGTTATATTGAACCAGCTTTAGTGGAAGGTAAAATTTTCAAACGAGAAAGCGGATTAAGTTTTAGTGATGATCAAAGTGAAAGGTTGAATATGATATCTAAATTAATTGGATATGCCTCGATGGGTAAAAGTTATGGTTCTCAAGAACCACATTTATTTTCTTTAAATGATACTATTGTAGAAATACATAAGAAATTTTTAGATCTGGTTAATGACTCATTAGAAAACATAAATTTGGATAATATCTATGAAATTACTCAGTATTCATCAATTTTGTCTTCTCAAAAACCTACTCTTTATATTTCGTTAGAAAATTTGAAATATTTGGTTAATTTATTGAAAAAAAATAAGGAATCCGTTTTTGATGAATCAGGAAGTAGACTGAAAAAGTTGTTTGAAACAATAGATATAATATATGACGAAGAGAAAGTTGGTGATCATTTAACATTATCTCTTTCCGCAATGCCACCAGAGGAAGTATCACCTTCGATTGATTCAAAAGAATTATTTGTCCAAACAAAAAGATATTTTATTGATCTTTTATTATGTGGAGTATATGGTGATACAGTTCCTGAAGTTTTATCAACAAAAATAAATGAACAACATGAGGAGGTATATAAAAATATAATTAAGAATTCTGATGACACTTTTGCGTCACTGGAGGAGCAAAAAGAGAAGATTTGTGAAAATTTAATATCATTGGCAAATGTTGGTATAGTTTCGCGTAATAACGATTATCAAATGTTAGTTAATCAAATTGCGGATGAAATTATAAGACAAGGGGAATATCGACAAAATCGTGCTAAACAAATTAATAATTTCCAAGAAACCATAAAACGTTTAGAAGATAAAAGAAAAGACTATGAAGATCGTTTAGAAAAATATAAACTCTTTTTGGATTCATGTTTGGAAAATATGAAGAAAAATAGTTTAAAGCCAAGAATTAAATCAGAATCTCATAGAGCATCAAAACTTCTTAATGATAGAGAAAAATTATTGAATCCTAAAAGTATCAAAGTAAATGGTGAAAAGATGTTAAAGAAAGAAATTTTAAAAAGTTCAATTTTTAGTGCTAAAGAGTAAGTTTCACATTTACTTAATACATATATTTTTTAGGTTGTCGAAATTTAATTTCGAACTAAATTTCACTGGTAAAATTGATCAGTTTGAAGTTGTTGTTAAAAAGCCTAAAGTGGATCCTGTTACGGTTTTTGTTAATTTCCAAGAATTATTAGAACACGAATACAATCAAACGATTTCCATACCTATTACGGATGAAATTTCTTTTAATGTCAGTCCCTTGATTGGTTATATTAACAAAAAATTTTACGCTAAATAATTTATCTGTTTATTACTTTTTATTGTATCCAGCCATTAATAATAAAAATATCAGTTTACAGCATTTTTTTCTCCTAACTTTTGATGTAATCTTTTTATTTAACATACCAATTTCTGGTTTAGTTATCTCTATTATTTGTAATAATTTGCAATTCACAAATCATTGTTGCATCACAACTGTTAACTTTTTAAACTTGGATAGAGAAAACATTTTCACCTATTAACAGGTCATATTTATGGAAAGTGATATATCTTCGATGAATTGGAAACCTGGAGTGTTAAAACTGAACAATAAATCAAATATGTTATGTAAAAGTTAGTAACTTTATTAAGATGACCTTTTTAATATTAATTGTTTTATATAATCTCTTTTCGTAATTTACATATATTGTAATATACGATATAATATCTGTTAAGAAAATGTGTATCTAAAAAATGAAAGAATTTAAACTGTTAATTGATATAATTTCATTTTCCTCATTTATTAACGTTAATTGAAAATTTTAAAAAAGTAAAGATAATATAATCTTTCCTTATCTCATTATTATTTAACAATCTTTAACAATTATTGCTATGTTTAAAAAATAATTTTTAAAGTATGTCAATTTTAAGTATTGTAGCAAAGTGGGTCATCTTGTAAATGATCTAATAATTTTGTATAAGTTGCTTTAATATAACAAGATGATAGCAATATCATTATTAGAAGAGTAGTGTTAAGAAAGATGTTTAAGTATGTTGTATTAATGTATAAATATACTGTTAAAATACTTCAAATAATTTGTTAATTTAATAAGTAACATATAATTTAAAGATAATTTAATTTACAGATAAAATATTTTAAAAGTATTTTATGCTCAAATATCATATGCATATGTTTTATTAGTAAGTAATAATCTTTTTAAATTATGTTTGATCTTATTAATCTTTACCATCCACATGGTATGATTGTATAAAATGGACTGATTATAATACTATTCGGTTTCTTTTACATAAGCATAACTTCCTTTAAAATAAAAAGATATATGTAAAGAGGATAACCAGATAATCTTTTTTAGTCTTTGTTGACCGTGAATTGCATAGATGGAACAATAAACAAATGAAGGGTAAATTTAAAAGAGAAAGTGATTAAGCTTAAGATGAACCTGTCAATTACCGTCTTTGGATATAGATACTAATACATTTTAGATATAATAAAGTGGTTGATTAGAAATAAAAGTTCAATACAACTAAATAACTTATCCGATTTTAAATGTTGAAGAATTTTAATTAAGGTGAACAGGAGATAATAAGAAGATAATAATATCGTAACAATTAAATTAATGCCGAAAATTTTAAGTCGATTTTGTGAATAATCAAACTTATCTTATAATTATATATTTGAAAAATTGTAATTATAAATTTTTTCATTCTCTCCCTTTAAATGAAATTAATTTTTTAACATAATTAAGAATTGTAAATTAGGATAACAATATATTTAAACAACTATATTAATTTATGACTTCCTTATCATATTCAATTGCTATATCATCATTCAATGATACTCTTCGTAGTAGTGTAATCTTTTTTTTCTCGAATTTGTTAATCAAGAAATATATGTTTATTTGTAAATAAAACAAATATTCCACACATTTTCATTTAATTATCTGTATCATTTATACTAATAACATGAATTGCCGTTCTATACTGTTGTAAAAACAAACTAACTGTTTTGACAAAACTAATTAAGAAAAACTTCATGTATCACTTGCTAATAAATCAAATACGACATAATGATAAGAAAAATCTGATAATTTATTTTATTTAATACATTTGATAATCCCTTTTTAAATATGTTTAACTATCAATGTTAGTTTATTTATGAATATAATTATCAACATCAAAAATAGGTTGATTTTGATTTTAGTTAGAAAAGTTTCAATTTAATATCAAAAATACAACAAAAAAAATCGGGACTTTTAAAATAAAAGGATAACTTCAGTTGTAAAAATGATTAATTATCTGGTTAATAGAAAAAATTGAAAAAAATAATTTATGAATAATGATTTATAATGATGTTTAATAAATGTTATTTTAAACGATTTACAAATTATAATTAGTTAGATATAATTTGATGAGTATATATATTAATGTCATTATTTTTTATATATTTTGTCATTTTAAAATTATTTCTTTATTTTAATGTACATATTTATATAAATAAATTTAGACTATATAAAAAGATCTTTATATGTCACGTTAACTATCATTTCAATAATAATTCCAATTTTGTTTTGCCATTGTTAATAATCTCTAGGGAAACTTTTTTCATTTTGTGTTTTCTTGTCTACACAAAACATAATAATATTTTTAATGTTAAAATGATAGAGTAATATTGGTATAATTTATAATATATAAAGGATTTTAAAGATGGGAAATAGACGTTTAATTATTTATGTTAAATATATTGTTTTTAACTAAAATTAAAATGATATTTTTATAAAAATAAAACCATCTTACACATAATAAAAAATTTTCTATAGATATATAAAAAAAATAGTGTTGGTATTAAATTTAACTATTAATTTCTTTGTATTTATATTAGTATCAGAAAACTGTAAACAGATTTTATTTTTCCTTATTAAACTTAATTTATGTAGATGTTTAAAATTTTTACCAAAACAGAAAATCATTAACTATCCCTTTTCAAACTACATTCCCATAAAAATATTTTTATTCAAAATTGCCTAGCTATCTTACCATATATCTTTTAATATCTTTACCAAACAAACCATCATGTATTTATTTGTGTAATACAAACTTGCCTACACAAAATATTTGCTTCTTTTCCATGAATTAACTTTCTATGATAACATTTATCATGATAATAATAATTAAACATCCTCTATTACAATGTCAGGAAATTGAGATGTGCAAGATTACTGTGCCTCTTTTAATTATATTCTACTAACTCAACGTATCATATTTTATGAAAGAATAAAAATAAAGTTTATTTTATTAAATGTAAATATAAGGGAAAAGTGATAATATGATAAATAGAACATGCTATTACATGTGTTGTTAATAAATGTTGATCATAATAATTTTCATTAAGAAACAGAAAATTAAGATAATAATGATAAGTAAAAATGTATTTGTGTTAAAGTATGTAATATTAAAAATTATTATTAATGCTATATAATCTTTAGTAGTAGATTAATTATGAATGATAATTAATTCAATAAAAATAATCCTTGAAAAAGATACGAATAAAGATAAACTATAAATTAATATTTTTTATTTTGCCATATTTTTTCGTATAAAAACATATAAATATTTTATATTATGATTTAAACAAAAGAAACTATTTATTTTGAGTATATTATATGGATATAGATAAAAATCTGTTTGTTCCTTCTTTGTAATAATGTATTTAAAATGACAATCTTTGTTATTATAAAATATATATTTTCTTTAAAATTACTATTATAATAATATCAATTGTTATAAATATTACATTTTAATACAAAGTTTTTAAAAAAAAGTTTGCATTTTACTATTCAAACGAAAACAATTAAAAAAAACTTAATATTACAAAGATTACATTAGAATACCCTTGAGCAATTAATATGCCGTATATTATTGTAAAATTTAAACATTCTACATAAAAATTAATTTAAATAATCAGTATTAAAAAACTCTCAATAACATTAATATTATATTAAAATATACGAAATTTACAGTAAAAAAGATCATATCATTTGATAATTTGAAGCTAATTTGTTTGTTTTTTTTATAAAATAATGGGATTTATTAGATTATTCACTATTTTCATTGTTAGATGTTGTATTGTCTTCAGATTTTTGTGAATTTGTGTTACATTCTGGAGAAGATGGTTTTGATGTTGTTGATTTTCCATTTTCCTTTTTATCATCATTGCTAGTGAAGTTGTTAATGTTAACTGGTACCGATGTGTGGACTAGAATGGAGAAATAATTAGATATACGAAATATTATTTAACTGTATATAATATATATAATATTTATATATTCGATGAGTGTCACTTTAGTTGTTTAAACAACAATCGTTAAGATATCATATAATATGGTATATATGTTAAGTTAAGCACTAATCGACATTGACACTCAAAGACAAATGGTTTTGAATTTTTATTATGTGTATTTTTGAAAAGGCATTCGTAACCGTAAGAAGAAGAAAGAATAATAACTACCATGTCTGTGGGGTGTCAACAATAAGTCTTTAAATATTTTAAAATGAATTAAATAGAATAAAGACTAAATTGACATAATCGAAGAAGAAATTTTTTACAATTTATGTTAACTTGTATATAAATTTTAATTACCTTTTAATAAATTTTCATCTGATACATCATTTTTCGATGCAGCAGCTACAGCTGCAGCCAGCGCAGTAGTAGTAGAATCTAATGGCACACTAGAAGAAGGAGTTGGAATAGATGACGTTGTTGAAGAAGATGATGTTTGTGGAGCTACAGCATTAGAATTCAGCATGTTATTAAATAAATTATTTCCTTGCATTTGAGGAAAAGCTTGCATCATTTGTAACATTTCTGGTCGTATACCCATAGGCATTTGTCTTGACATTGCTGCTAATGCAGCCATCTGTTGTTGCCATTGAAGAAAACCGTTTTGTGGAAATGGAAAATTAGGTAAAGCTTGATTTGCTGTACTCATCAAAGGATGTGGAAAGCCATTTGAAAAAACACCGGATGGAAAGGGCATATTTGATGAAGAAAGTGATATAGATGTACTGTCTTTTGGTGATGGAACTAATTTATTTTCGTTATGTGATGTTGAAGTTGCAGAAGTAGATGATGGTGTTGACGTAATTGTATCTGCAATAGACCATATTTTAGATTTTTTTGGAGATTGTCCTTCTGTTTTTAATATTGGTGAAGTTGTCTCATTAATTGGTGTTGAAGTTTCATCAATTGATGTTTCTTCTTTTATTGAACAATCAAAGAGATCAGATGTAGAAGATGAAGGCCTTTCATTTGGATTGATATCATCAAGATCATCATCATCATCCTCACCTGTCCTATTTCTTGGAGACCATGTCATTTTATTTTCTTTTTTTAATCTTCTTCTAGCATTAGCAAACCATGTACTAACTTGAGTAAGTGACATTTTTGTTAATAAAGCTAACATTATTTTCTCTGCTTTTGTAGGATAAGGATTTTTTCGATGTTCATTTAACCATTGTTTCAGTGGAGCTGTCGTTTCTCTGGTAGCATTTTTTCTTCTACCACCATCAAATCCACCTCCATATGGATGAAAACCTATAGAGGGATCAAACATATATGGTGGCATACCACTTCCTGCAACTGCTGTTGCCAACATATCTTGTTTCATATCCTAAAATAGTAAATTATAAAGGTTAAATCATAAAACAAAAATATAAAGAACAATCGTAAATCATTGTAATTAGTTAATAAAATTTAAGATGAATCTTTATCTAAAAAGATCAAATTATGTAAGAAACAATAGATGTCGGAAGTATGTAATAATAAATAACTAAATCAAGTAATAACTTCAATTAATAGAATGTTATTTATACTATATAACAACAATTTAGAAAATAATATTTTTTACATTTGTACATCATTAAATAATAACTTACTGGTGTCAATTGTGGATAAAGACCTGGAAATTGAAGTGTTTGTGCTTGATTTGCAGCAAAAGCTGCACGAAAATTATTTGCATCAGCAACGGCTTGAGCTGCAACAGCAGCAGCTCCAGGATTCATCAAATTGGTAGAAGGAAATCCAGAAAAACCAGGCCCTAATAAAGGGCCACTGGCAGATAGAAACCTAATTGCATCGTTATTCATAATTATAATAATAATATACTATTAATAGCCTATTTAAGGCTCAAATAATAAAGCTAAAATAAAAAATGATTAGAAAAATAAATAATATATTTATTTGAGGTGTAAAAATCGTAATAAAATGAAAGAAAACACATAATGCTTATAGAATAAAAAAAAAAGTTTGTAACTACCATGTTTGTATAACAAGACACATAATCATTCCATGGTAATAGATTGTGGCAGTTAGGTTGTCAAAAGAATTGTTTTAGATAGTGTGTAACAACTAAAGAATGAAGGATGGATGATAGCCTGCGCAACATAGTCTCACCTGGAGATGTTGAAGGCAAAGAAAACACGTAATAAATTAAATTATTATAATACCAAGTAATCATAATAGTGTTTATAATTATTTATATACTTGCAATAATATATAATATAGATGTGTATGTATACATGATAAGAATTCTATCAATCACTTCCTTTGTTAATACTTATCAACGATTTCTTATTATAATGTTAAATAGGTAGTTATTAAGTATTTAATTAAGAGGTAGTTAAAATTATTCCATAAATTAATCATAATAAGAAGCCAACAAGTCAAAATTCGCACAAATGACAATATCATTTAATGTCGGCCAAGACTATAAAGATAAGTGAGTGACTGCGCACCCTCGTAATACTTCTAAAGCCCCTCCTGTGAGGCGGAGGAATACAACCGGTCGCCTGTAAGTTTGTATGTGTTACAAAATGCCAACATAACATGACACCTCCCACGACCAAATAATACAAGAGACAGATGAGGCGGGTCAAGATGTTCTTATTGGCCATACTATTTATGTCCTACAGAGTTAAAATGTTGTCTTACATCATGTCGTATGAAAACAAGCCCCAAAAGCAAATTAAAGTGATCAAAAACTTTTAATATACAAAATAACAACATTTTAATTTAAAAAGAGTATAAATGTAATTAAGTTGTAAGTAAATGATAGCTTGAATAATATTATAAAACTCGCAAAATAAAACATTAACATCGGTCATGAGAAAATTAACCGAAAGTGAGAATTGCAAGTGTAGAAAATTATTTACTAATAAAAGTTGTAGACAGATATTTTAACATCCGATGACGTGAATTTTATATTTTAAAAATTGTTAATTTACTTATATAAAATATTTTTAGTTAAAAGAAATAAGACAAGGAGTAATAAATTATTTTTTTCCATTTAATAAATATTCTTAATTACATATAACTGTAAAAAAGAAGAAGAAATTGTTGGAAGTTCATCTTTTAATTAATAAATACATTATCAAGTGTATAAAAAGATGTCTGTTATCATTTAATGTATGTAGATAGGAAAAAAGTACAAAATGGTATTGACACTTGTAAAATTTAATTTGATTAAGCAAAAAAGAATAATTTAACGAGCGTGTTCATATCATAATAAAACGATTGTCATCTATCTATTCTATATTATAAAATACTTTTACAAATAAGTTTTGAAAAGAAGGCGTATGTTTTTTTTACCTATAACATTATTATTACATAAAATATAATGTTTAAACACACATATTGCATGATATGACTAGGGTAGTTGATATATATATAATATATATTATTTATATATTAATGTATAAAAATGTAAGATAAGATCAACAATAATCCGTTCATTAATGAAGGCATCATAAATATTTTGGATGTTGATATGGCACGCAATTAAAATGGTGATGAATAGAAGCAATACACATGTTACAATATTTACTGATCCTAGCGATAATCTGTTTTTTAATTGAAAGTAATAGTCTTATAAATAAATTATGACATTAAATTTAGAAACATTAGTTAAAATTATATTAATATAAGTAACAAAGAAATTTTCTTTAAACGATTGATATCCACATTTATACAACATTTGTTAAATTAATTCTTTATTAATTAAATTTCTCATAAGTATCAATACAGTAGATAGTATAGTTATTAAAAATATAAAAATTTATGAGAATATGTTGAAATTTTAATAAGAAAAATGACAAACATATTTATGTATTTATATAAAATTTTTCAAAGTAATATATATAAAAAATATTGAAATAGACAAATAAACAGTAACAAGTTGATAAGTATCTTTAAACTATGTAAATGTGGCATTTATTAAAATTTGGCTTTAAAATGAAATGAAAAAAATAGCTAGGATAGAATATTACAAGCTAATATGATGGTTAATTAAAGAATTTCCGCCTTTTTATAGCAATGATACTCCTTTGTCGGTTAAACTAACACTAAATTGCCAAAATGTTTATCCTCGGTCAGGGAAATGAAATATAACCTTTAGCATTAAATAAAAACATAATGGAATGTGTCAAATCAGCTTGTAAACGACAATTTCTCAGGCATCTTGTACAAAATCGTTCTCACACTAAATGGTATGTTGTTATTGATAGTTAAAGACAAAAGAATATGGCCATGTGGTATTAGTCTCATATTTTATGAGGAAATAAGTAGCTTTTTAGATAACAAGTAAGTAAAAAGTGTTGAATTAACTTCAACATGATTGAGAATAAGTGGAATTGTGGTAATATTTGTGAATATTAAGTATATTTTCAATATCAGCATATGATTGATGAAGTTGATTTAAAGTCAATTCGTTTACCACTAATAAATTAGACTTGGCGGCTATAATCACAGTTAAGGTGGCAATAACAGGGCTTTTTAGCAGATCTTATTATTTGTTACACTACATAATAAAATATGATATTAAAGAGAAACAAGAGTAAAATTTATGCCAGAATCAGGAAATATTAAGAAAGAAAATAAGATCTCTAACAGGATAACAGATTAACTTTTTGTTTTTTGTACTACAAGATATGTATCTCTAATGACATATTATTAATAAAACTACATATTGACAAAATATATATATCTATTTTTTTTAAAATTGATAATTTATTTATTACTTAATGCTTTTAACTACCGTAACTTGAAATAATGTTGCGGTCTCATTTAAATATTATTAGAAATAAATATATGAATTAAGTAAGATTGAAGATAAATTTATCATTAATTGAGTTAATACATGTTCATTTTAAAAATATTTCCTATATTATTGAAAAAAGATTAGAATGAAGGGCATGACAAGGGCAAAATATATAAGCTTTTTGAATCCATGTCATTGTGTGATGATACTTTTTTTAAAAGAAACACGATTAAGATGTCTTTAAATGTAACATTTACAGATGACTGAACAAATTTTTGAAGAACGAATGCGGCTACAGCTGTGATGTATACAAAAATATGAAAGATAAACTGTATAACATTCTTCAAAAACAATTCCAGGCCACTGAGCATCATTTAGTCGGTATATTTTTATATAAAGGAATATATCCAAACAATTAATTAGAAATGTAATCTATATTATATCTTGAGTATTTTAAGCTAATCTAGTAATACTTTTAACTTTTTCAAAATTATTTATAAAACAATTATCAATAGACAAATAATACAGATGTGCGAAAAGTATAAGAAGCATTTATATTAAAATTGGTTGAAGGTATATAAAAAACTGACATGTGTAAAAAGAAAATTTATAAGCGGTTAGAAAATAATAAAGTAATGTTAATGATATGGTTGATCCTTAAAGCTTATGGAGTCAATCTTGATATATTACTAAATAGTAGTAAACTTTAAAAAGACTTTATATTAAAAGGCAGTACTTTAACCATTTTTACTAATAATGGTTGTAAAGGATTTTAAATGTCGTATGGTAGCAGAAAATGATTGTTTTATTGGTGTTTATATAAAAGAAATAGTAGTAAATGGATGATAATCAAAACATGACTTGCCATGTTTATATAGAAATTTATATTTATATATAAACTAAATGTAATTATCAATAGTAAATTAATATATATCAAATGTCTTGTACTAATTTTCTTATCTTGATTACAAATCTACACAGAGGTAATGAAATGATATGTTTTTGCAAAATAATTTATTAAATTTATATAATGTATTTTACTATAGTACATATATATAAATTATTTTACTACTATTATTATTTAATTATTTTATAATAAAAATAAATAGTTAACACTTTAAAATTTATTGTCAGGTGGTAGAGAAAGAACTTCTAATTGTTACAATATATATTTCCATACTTTGCACCACTTATAGCTCTCATAGTGTAGAATGATGTTAAAGATAATACTCAAAGTTTCACTTTCGTTTACTTAGCTGGTAAAGAGAGATTTTTGTAATAGAGGCAATACACTAAAGTCTCCCAAGATGGAAGTATCTAAAGGTTTTATAAATTGAGAAATAATAACCATATGTCTAAGATGATTGTTTCAGATTATGTTGAATAAGAGATTAAAATGTTGGCTCATGCTTCCGCAAATAATAAATATGGATGAAAAGAGAATGATGATGTGAAATGATGATATCTTATAAATATAATAATCACAATTCTTCAAACAAATGTAATCTCTTGAGATTTTTTTAAAATAATTTTAACTTATAAGCTATTAAAAATATGTAGCTATTATTCACTTGAGGTGTTAACATATGTTCGCAGTTAAGGTGAGTAAAAAGAAATACGTAAAATAACTTTGACACTAATTCTGACACACTATCTAACACAGAGGCTAACAAAATATAATATATGTATATATATACATATAATATATTTTAACAATTAATTTTTACTTAATGCCAGAAGAAACAGGCAGTGTTAAAGATTATCTAAAACATTATTTAAGATCAATGACGATCTGTTTCTAAGATTTATGTGTACATATATTCTTTTTCTTGGATTTAGCATAGTGTTGCAATTTATCACAACTAATCAAAACCACCATATGTATTTAATAGGCACTTTAATGTTATTTAGAAATTTATTAGAATGACAGGGATGTAATTTAAGGGCAAGAAAAGTGTTATAATGTAGGGTTACATTTCATAAATCATTATAAATAAAATTTATCAAATATTTTTAATATCTAAATATGTAATGCACTTAACATTATAATCTTTTCTTTGTAAATATATATAATTTATAAAAAAAATAACCAAAATAATAAGATAAAAGATATACCCTAATGTGTATTTCATTGTAAATTTAATACACATCACTTCTTATTTATATTTGAATGAAAAAAATTAGTGTAATGGCAAATGCTCGTTATTAACAGTTTACAAGCACATTAATCCAAAACATTATACAACAAATCAAATTTTGTGACGGTGTCCTGTCATTACTTTAAATAGAAAATAACCAGTAATTGTGTGCATTATTTTTATAATATTTAAAGAAATTTTTTAAGTTATAATGGAGTATGGAACAGCAGGATTACAAGACTCTGTATTGAAAGCTATTATTTCAAATGATAGAGTAAGTTAAAATATTAATTTTTTTCGCAATAATTTTTATATATACTGTAAATATTTTAGTCCTCAAATTTGAATACTATCAGTGTAAAAAAAGTTTCTAATTCTCGGAAAAATTCTGTAACTGGAGAATCACAAATTTTTGACATTGATGATCGAGCTAAAGTAAATTTAAATCAAATTGCAAACATTTCAAAAGGTTTAGCGGTAAAGTCTCAAAAAATGGTAAGTTGACAATTTAAAGTTCACGTTATTGACAACAAAATTTCTGCCAAAACTTTAGAATCTTTTATCTTTACTTTCCTATATAACAAGTAAAAATTGATGCGCAAGTAATTGTTACCGGCTTTCCTTTGATTAAAAGAAATAATTGAAATGAGTTAACTACCAAATAGCGGTGGGTATTACTTTCATCATATTTATAAGTTGAATTAAAAATGACATTTAAACTATTTTTATCACTTAAAAAGATAAATATATGTGAGGTATTATGTGAAAATTATGACACCTACATGTGTAGTTAATCACATGTCATAAGCTTCAAAATATACAAAATAAGGACGATTGACAAATATAAGTGATTTAGTTAAAGAATGTTGTACAACAAAACGCCAATAGAAGATTATCCGGTTATGAAGATGTTGAAATGATTAAGTATTGTCACTTTAGCTATTCTTAAGATCAACTTTATAACATTTATTCATCTAAAATCGGATTAGAAATATATATGTTATAAAATATTGTTTACATGATTTTATATATTCACACCTAATAGAAAGCTATTAAAGTAGTAATTAATCATTAGCACACTTATAGATAATGAACTCAATAATTCAGAACCCAATCAATCATTAAAACATTATTTAATAGTTATTATTAAGTTAAATTAGTAGGATATAAACAATATAATCGACCTTTAGATTCATGACTCAATCTAGTATATTGAAAGTAACTCGTAACATAATGTGATACTTATTTTCTTCAATTGCCATATCGTTGATTACAATCTTTGTATTACAAATATAAAGTAAAATATTACAATTAACGATGGCAACTGTGTGTCACTTTTCTTAATGATTAATTATGTAACTTTTTGACATGAAGATCTGGTGTTGACAACATCACTGATCATATTGGACCGCTAGTACCATTTAATGAAATGATTTTACAATGAATAAAAACTTTAAAGATATAATACACTTAAACAGACGAAAATTACTTTGTTGTAAAATTGAATAATATAGAGTGTTATATAAATTTAGAAAATTTATAATAAAAAATATAAACATTTGTTATTGTAAATAAATAAAATTTTACTATTTTAAAATTATTGTTAGTATATTGGAAAAAAAATACGAAAATTATATTATTTAAAATAAAAAAAATTAACATTTAAAAAAGATTTTATATGTAAAAACATGATACTTTTGTGTGAAAGTAAATTGCAGTGCCTTTCATTTTTATGAGGGCATCATTAAATAAATAATGATTCAATTAATTTTCTCATAATTTACTGTATATATTTTAATCGGAAAATTTAAAAGATGTAAAAAAAAGAAAGTTTAAGTTAGAGGTGCAAAGTAATTTTTTTGAAAGGTTATTTATTACTGTTTTACCACAATAAATATAAATGGGTAGGATTTTTTAAATGTGTAAGACAAATGAAAATTTAAAAAAAAAAATTATATAGATTTCGACATGAACTTTTATATTAGTTAAGCTAGTTATCATTGACATAACAAATAAAAATTTGAGAGTTATATATATACATATATATATTTATATAATATATAAAATATATATATTGGATCGTTCATTGAAGATAAAAGAAACCGCATATTTTTTTAATTCACATGTGTTTATAGAATATTTCAGTTATAATAAACTTTAGAAATATGAGCATCTTCACATTTAATAACATTCAAAATATACCAATAATAAAAGGTCGTTGATTATTGTTAATAAAGATTTATTTATTTTTTTAAAATTTTGACATCAAAAGAAAATTTGAATGCCGTTTGAGTAGAAGATAATTGAGACAATAATATCAAGTAAATCTTTGAATATCTTTATAAATAATACTATAAGATGTCTTTTATTTAATATGTCTGACAATAGAAATACCTTTGGGAAATTGATATTTAATGGATTATTTTGTGATATGTAAAGATAATGCATGTAGAGAAAGGAAGATGATATTATAAAATAGAGTTAATCAGTTGAGATTGAAATTATTAATGTTTGAATGATATTATTTATCAAATAATAGATTAAGAAGTATGATATTATTATAAGATCATTGGTTGTTGTATATTATTTGATATTTCTTTTTTACCATATCTTAACAATGCCTTCCTTTAGAACACTTGACTCTATTTACTAACTACTATAATTGTTTTGTAAAAAGAAAGATTAAACGAAAAAGTATTATGATGAGTAAGATAATAGTATCGAGATTATTAAATTGTCCATATGTTGTTGACTTTCAAAATAATCTTGCATTTTTGGGTCATTTACAGTTTTTCTTCTTATTACGTAACTTGGTAGGTCTTTATCTTCTGCCGACAATATTTAATAAGTATAAAAAGAAGTTTTATGAAGTGACTTAAGGTCAAATAAAAAAATGAAATTTGATATATTGAATGATGATGTGTCGTTTTAAATAGTTTACTGTAAATTTTGTTGTTTACAAATGTTTAAAATTTTAAATCTTGTGTTGAAATATATGATAATTGTTTATGGAATATATCAATTTCTACTATTTATATTTGATTTAATTTGTACTCCAATAATACTATTTTTAACATGCAAAAAATATTTTTTTTACAAATGTTAAATATTAAAAAAAAAGTTGGTTAATAGAAAGAAATTGTAATTAACATTATTAGATAAACCTTTCTTATAACTATATTAAAATGCCGATATTAAGAACATATCAGATGTCAAATGAATGAATTTTTAAATTTGTTACGTAACAATGATTATAATCAAGAAGTTTTGGCTAATTTGTTTCTAGTCGCTGTCTTTGTAATATTTAAGCACTCCTTTCCGGTAAATAGTATTTTTGCTTCTCATTGACAGCAGATGAACTCAATCAATCGTGGCTAATCTTTTAAGGTCTTCTAATTAGCCGCTCCTTAGCACTTTCTTTACACATACCGATCATTCCGATAATCTGGCCAAATAAGGGAGAGTACTTTCTGAATAGTTAAATGATTATCGGATGTCATTACCGGACAATTCTTTGAAACAATATATTTATTTATTGTTTAAGTAATATACTATAAATCTTTGTAGAGTTATGATGAATTTGAAGCAATGCCGATAAAGTATTTGAAAATGATAATGGATGGTGATATTGAGAAGTTGAAAACTGAACTGAAAGAAAATGAGAATCATATTAACGGAATTTATCTTTTAAATAATAGTTATACATTATTACATTACACTGTGTTATTTCAAAAAGAGAAAGTATTAAAACTTTTAATAGAGTTAGGAGCTGATGTAAATAGTCAAAGTGTAAGTACATATTAAGATTAATTGAAATTTATATCATAATCAGATTTTATTACTTTTAAATAACTTGTATATTTACTTTTAGAATATGGGCTTTTCACCATTGCATTTAGCTTCACGTAATCAAGACTACAATATGATTGATTTGCTGATTAATACCTACAGTAAGTTTTATTGTCAAACTTTTTTCAACATTTGTTAGATAAAATTAACTTATTGTCTTTAAATAATGTAGTGTTAGAATTTTTATTTTAAGATGATTTATATGATTGAAGAAAAAATTTAATTTTAATAGAAAAGAGTATTTAATATTTATAAAAACTCTAATATCTCAATGATTATCGAGTCTTGTTAGGTGATTAATTAAATTCACACATTGATAGTCTTACATTGATATTTATATATATATATATATAACTTATCAATTAGACTAATATTTACACTTCTAACATTTTTGCGCACATTTTAATAGAGTATAATTGAGTTATAATTAAAGAATTAGGAATAAAATATCTTAATACATATACAGTACATCTAATAACACATCTTTTGTCTTCAAAACAGTAACTTAGTAACACTCTTAATAATTTTGATTTATATTTATATAGAAAGATAACTCAAAACAAAAGTAGATTCGTTCTATTGAAAAAGTAATTTGTTGACAAATTATCAGCTTTTTCGATAATATTAAATAAACAAAAAATCTTTTAAAGTAGTAGTTTATACGATTGTCATTAGGACAGTTATTTGATCAGATATTAGCATTAGTAAATTTAATTCAATCAATGTGTTGATTGAGATAGGACATATAATTAAACAAGCTAGAAGAAAAGTTTATTGGTACTGTATATTAAAGAAATATTGTATTTTGAAGGTGTATTGAAGTGACTTTTATTTGTCAAAGCTATGTGTGAGATTAGAGGAATCAATCTCACTTAGTTGGAGGGATAGGAAGAATTATATTTTCCAAGATAAGGGACTTACAATTTCATAAAAATTTCTGTTATAAAAAAATTTTTTTTATAGATGCTGATAAGTATGCATTAGATGTTGAAGGAATGACATATGCTGATAGACTTTTTTTGGCGGAAATAAGTAATAATTCAGAACATGATAATTTACATGCTAAATATCGTGAAGTTTTTAAAAATTTTAATGATTCTTCATATGTATCAAAATATTCAAAAAAAAAATACACCTGTTGTAATAAGTAAAAATATAAAATGCAGATCTGTTTCACAAGAAATTAGAAGTAAAAAAGAAGTTGATTCAAATGGAGTTTTTAGGAAAAAAACATTTCTGTATGGGTTAAACAAGATAATGGGAACAGCAACAAATCGTGTTCGTCACCGTAGTCGTAAGTTATTTGTTATTCATATTTTATACAATTCGGCATATTACTTTTCAGGATGATTGTACTGTAATAATGATGTATATTAAATCAAATCATTACCAAAGTTATTTATTTATTATAACAATATCGAAATAGTCGGATATCTTTTAAATTATTGTTATAATTACTTTATCTATTGTATATGTAAATATCATGATCTACCTAATATACTCATATATTTTATCTATGTTCATTGATTTGACTTTTTCTCTTTTAATATTAACAATAAACTCCCGATTATAATTATTTCCTCTTAACAATTTAATGCTTCGGTTCACATTAATTAAATCTATACTTTCATGTATTTATAAGAGAAAATGACTTTGAAAAAGTCGGTATGAATAACAAAGAAACATTAATATTAACTTTGATTATTTTATTATAACATACTGAAACATATGTTTTTATGATTCCTTACATTATCTTATTATTATTATTGCATGTTGAGAAAATTTTTTTCTATAAATATATATATTTATAGATGAGTAGGAAATTTATTTATAACAAGAGTTTCTTTATTTACAGTATCTGTTGAATAGGGATTTTTAAATATTTTTATTATGTTTATTTAACAGATATGTAGATTAATATTAACATTTGTTTTATGCAAGGTGACAATCTGTATAATTAGATTTTATCTAAAGAGTAAGCTGTTAAAAATATACTATTCATGTTGAAAATTTTTCTGCAAATATATGACTTATAAACATACAAAAGGCAGTGTTAATATCATGAATTACAATTGACAATATAAATAGAAAATTTAACAAAATTAATATTAAAGACAACACAAATATCCATATATAGTTGAAGGTCCTTTTAATCATATTTATTTAAAATGTGTTTATTTTTAATATTGAAAACATAAAAATGACAGATGCCAGTAGTTGATTTTATCTTGTGAATTAACGAAAGGATTATTGTAGTAAAAAGTTTAATTAATTATCAATCAAATTATATACATGATATTATATAATATTATTTAAAATGTAGATTGTGAAATTTATTTTTACTTTCAATAAATGTCATTCATTATTTTATCTAAAATTATGTGTTCTTACATATAAATTGAAAAAGGTGAAAAAAATGATATATAGAGTATAATATGATGATGACATATTAAGTATAGTTGGTAAATTGAAGGATAATTTACAAGTGAAATATATATATCTTAATTTGATGTTAAAGGTTATTTCTATACTATAATCAAGTTAATTAAATTAATAAATTGTAAATTTACTGAGAATGTGCAATAATTTGTTAACAACGCATCTGTAGTCATAAAAAATAAAATAACAATTTCTTTTTATTATATTTTATGGTTTTTGGCAGTTTAGAAGGGACCACAATTATTTTATTTAATATCATTTCTTATTATAGCCATAGGTGTTGTAAACCAATTTAATATCATTACATTTTTCATTTTAAACATAAAGAATTGTACAATAAAATTGAGATTTTCTGCAAATCATTTGATAATTAAATACTTTATTAACATAACAATCTCAATAATATTTGTATTAAATACACGATTGTATACATCAAATTTGCACAAATTAAAAATTTTATATTTTAGTAGAAATTTTTTAAAACAAGGGATTGTATATCATTTGTTTGTAAATAAAAATTGTTTAAAAATTTGATATATCATTTTTTAAACAGTAATTTTATACATAATTATTTGAAATATAACATCTTTACTATTATTATTATTTATTTATTCAACGAAAATGATAAACACAAGTAATATTATCATTTAAATTTATGATTTAAATACTTTATATTAGAATTTTTTAATATGCCATCCATAAAATAT
Organism: Strongyloides venezuelensis; assembly: GCA_963280985.1. Classification (NCBI taxonomy): domain Eukaryota; kingdom Metazoa; phylum Nematoda; class Chromadorea; order Rhabditida; family Strongyloididae; genus Strongyloides; species Strongyloides venezuelensis. The sequence goes on along the minus strand of CAUJLX010000002.1, from coordinate 8,585,224 downwards.
ACAAAAGTTTGTATTTATATAATAGTCAACATTCATACATTATTTTATTTGTGGTAATAAAAAAAGTTAACAACAAAAAGTTATAAAAAAACTTCTAGTGTTAATTATTGAAGATATCTTAATTTCTCATTATATTATGAGAATTTAACTTGTTTATATGATAGTGTTTGAAAAGACAATAAATGTTACACTTTTTATAACATTCTAAAAAGTTTTATCGATAATCAAAAGGTTATTATACTTTTATAATTGAATTACTCTTCATGATATAGTATTTATCTCTTTACTACTATGGGAAAGAAATATATATGTTATATATAAAATCATTTTTTGTTAAGTTTGAGAATATAATTATGTTTGGTTATTTAGTATGTTTTACGATTTTTGTGGCAATATAATAAATAAATAATGGTGTAAATAAAATTCTTCAATATTGATAATTTGTTACAGTGTGAAACAATATTCCAAATACAAAAATTTGTCAATTTCAAAACATTAAAAAAAATTCGATGTCAACTTAAATTTTTATAATAATTAAAAGAAATATTTTAGATAGACTAATCTAAATCGAGAGAAATAAATTATTCTAAATATTCATCTTCATAATAACATTAAGGATAACTTTTTTTACAAATTCAAATTTCAAGTATAATTTTTATTTCTTTTAAATTATATTACTTTTGTTCAACTTAAACTAATAGAGTTTTGTTTTGCTAAACAAAATAATTGCAAAAATAATAACATAAAGAATTTCTTATTATTTGTAAGATTTTCTCTTTAGTACTACTTAAAAAATTACTTATTTTCAAAAAATTTAAGACTAAATTGCTAGAATATTTAAGAGTTTCTTTTTATTTTCGACAGATTTATAGGTAGCTTTCTTTCTTAAAAAAATGAATGAATAAATGAAAAGATTATTTTAATATTTGAGATATGTTAATAAAAATAACAATTGTTGTAATTTTTAATTCGTTTTATGTTCCATAAATCATACAATTATTTAATTAATAAAACAAAATTTTTACATCTTAATAAATGGAGATAAAATATCTTTCTTTAATACTTTTTTAAAACAATTTATATAGATCCTATATAATACTTTAATTAGTAGATAAATTTGACGATTTTATTTTACCAATTATAAAATTAATAAATTTCTGGCGAAAAATGATACCTTAACACGTTTTATAACTACTAATAACTTTGTTTCTATATTTAGATGCCTTTTATTGTGTTAAGCAATCCATTGTTACAATATTATTTATAAGAATGAAAATTTTAATTAATGAATGAGATAGTATTATAGCTTTTTTTTATATAGTGTAATATTTTTACAAGTGTATAAGACTAAGAAAAAACATTTATCTCTCTTCATTAATTTTACAGTTACTAAATTTATCAAAAAATACTTTTTATATAAGGAATTTAAGAAAGGAAAATAAAGTTTTTATTTTAAAAAACAAACAAACTATAAATAAAAAGAATTTTATTCAAATATATATTTTTTATTATTAAAAATAACAAAATTCTATATTTAATCAGTTGAAAAGACCGAGAGAAAATTTACTATAATAATAATACTGTGTCTTATACAATTACAAGTAAGATCTAGAAGTATATTAGGAATTTGTATGTTTAAAGCTATCTACGTTTTACTTCCTCATTTTTACTGATTGACTTAAATGTGAAATCATTTGATAACCGAATAGTAAAATAGAAATACAAATTAAAGAAACAATTATTCCCATCCATGAGCCAGGAGTAAATGTTGGTACGCAATCGTTAACATTATTACTAAATCCATAAAAGATTTCCTCACCATCAATATTTCTGAAAACTTTTCCTGGTTGCATTTGAAGTTGTAAACCAACTAAAGAAATGCCTATATAATTGTCTACAACATCAGATAGTGCGAAGATGGCTGGCGTTTGACTACAAGCATAGGCATAGTCATAATACCCATCAATATCCAAAAAGTTTGAACCTTTTTGAGATGATAATTTTTTTCTATTAACTGAGTAATCTTTTCCATCAACAGATATTGTTCCTTTTTTTAAAGTTAAACTACTGACTTTCCAGCTGAAAAAACCATTTCCTTCGATTGTTATTTCAAATTCAATATCTGTGTTTTTTGGAACCTTTACATTCGAATCGTCATTATATGCACCTTTTGTGTTAATTTTAACATTAAATGTTGATGTTTTAGTGATATTATTACAATCAAATGATCCTGTAAATTTATCATTTGAGTTGTCTTTGGTAAAATCAATTGTAATACTTTTGTATACCATATTTTTAACTTTAGAATGATGTATTAAGGTAATTCCTTCAAGGTAAAGAAGACAAGGTGAATCATCTAATTCTTTTCCTTTTTTGTATGGAGGCATAATTACTGGTACCTTTGAAGTGAAAGTAGGAATTTCATCATCAGGAACGATGTCAAAGTCACCTAAAGCGCTTGAAGCAACGCGTTTTGAACGTTTACTATCCTAAAATTTTACGTATATTTGTAATAATTTATATATTCCTTACATGTTTTAAATTATCCAAGTCAATAATTATAAAAGCATATTTGATAGCTCTGTCTTTTATATCACTCTTCTTTAAAACTTCTTCAATTTCATTCCAATTATTAGCTACAAATATATTCTTTATTTCACCAATATTAAGATATCCATTAAAAAAACCAGTTTTGTAAAATGATTCTTTAATAGTTTTGATTAAATCACTTTTTGGTGACTTATCGTTACTGTAAACATTTGCAAGTTTGCTAAATTGTGCCAGAGAAAAATCTTTAAAATCAAATACTACAGTATTTTCTTGATAAGCTAATTTTGTCAATGGAACATCCCTAAAATTTGGTTAGCTAATAAGTGTCATAATAAACTTACAATAATTCCTTATCTTTAGACCATATGAGATAATCATAGGCAATAGCAAAAGATAGCAATGATAGAATTCCTAGAATTCTCATATCTGTAATAATGAATTATCAATACAAAAAATGACAACAAAATTAATAAATTACAATACTATCTCAAATAAAATATACTAGAAATAAATGTTCATCAATATGATGGGAGAAATATCCTTTCTTATACTTCATCTATTTCCAATAACTTATCAATATACATGTGAATTTTTTGGCCGCGGCGTTAATTTTATTTAGCTAGACATTTAAGATAAATAATGCTATTCTAGGCTTACGAACAATTTTTAAATACACAAATATAACTTAAAACATTTTCATTTTTTACTTCTATACAAATCTTATTAATTTTAATACACAAATAATATCAATTTATAATTATAAAATTTCTTAAAATAAAGTTGGTTATTTAGATATAAAATTAAAATTTTCCTATGTAATATAATTATTTTGTGTAAACACTTTATTGTAATTGTCAAACTACTTATTGATAAAATTTTGGGAATAAAAATACAATATGTTAGAAAAAATTTTATCTTTGTCATATCTTTCCAATATATTTATGATAATATGAATATCTCCAATGAAAACATATAATTGTGTGTTAAAGTGCATAAATTTTTTTGTTGAAAAAAATTGTATGTAACAATCAATTGATTATTTTAATATTATTTGAAATATTTTAGAAAGATATTTTTTTAATAATATGATTAAAATATATATGTAATAGAAAACTATATTCTTTCAATAACATATAGGAAAATAGATAACAATTTTGTATATTAAAGTTATTCTTTTGTTTCTCTTTCCATGGTACATATGCCATTTTAAATTGTATAAATTGGCTAACCATCTGACCCTACTTACTACATCGATTATCAGAAATTCAGTTTCTATTATGGATTAATTTTTTTCTTTATTAGTGTAGTAGAAAATATTAAAATATTTTTATTTATCTAAGATATTTTAACAAAAAATAAAAAGCTCATCTCGTGTTAAGAATAATTAAGAAGTTACTATTGTTAAATGATGTAGAAAATTAAAGGAAGTATGTCGATTATTATGTTATAATAAATGTTCAAATAATAGTAAATGTAGACTCATATTCCACTGTTATATTGTCACTCTATCTAGTATCAACAACATTTTGGTCTATTTATAGATGATGAATAAGTTTTACAATATTTTTATATTATTTTACTACTATTACAACTGGAAATAAAATATTAAAAAGAGCTAATTAAAAATATTTAGTCATTTTGTATTAATATAAAACGAATTTTTATAGAATGTATAAAAATTAGAAGATATTTTCATTAATAGTGAAAAATATAATGCATTCTTAATTTTTATCAAATATTATTTTTCAGAAAGTTTACTAATTTGAACTATAAATTTAATAAATTTTTTATTGTAAATTCTAAGACAAATATTATATCTATATTATTTAAATGTTATTCAATTTATGAAAATTATGACTACATCAAATGGAAATTCTTTTATTTTGCCTTCAGTGAATATTATTATTAAAGAAAGAGATGTTTTAAAAGCAATCTTAGAATTCCTTGAAACAAATGGTTATCATATTGCACAGGCAAGTTGATAGAATTACTACTAATTTTAATGTACTTTAGTTATCCTTAGAACGGGAAACTGGAATTATAAATGGTGATTACTCAGATGACATTATTTTCCTTAGACAACTTATTTTGGATGGACAATGGGATAATGCATTAGATTTTATAGATCCATTAAGGGAGTTAGATGAATTTGATTTTAGGACATTCCGATATCTCATAACAAAATATAAATATTTCGAATTATTATGTATTAAACAAGAACCAGGCCCAATGTATGATAATGATTTTACCGTAGAAGAAATTGTTGAATGTTTAAAAGATCTTGAACATATTGCACCAACTCTTGAAGATTATAGACATCTTTGTGCATTACTTACACTACCTAAATTGTCTGATCATACTGATTTTAAAAACTGGAATCCTTCTTCAGCAAGAGTAGAATGTTTTTCCAAAGTACTACCGTTAGTAGAATCATTGTTACCTAAAAGTATCTCAACAAGTTCTTCGAGAAAAAATGATTTTCGAGATGAAGTTGCAATAAATAATAGATTATTGCAACTAATTGTAAAAGGATGTTTTTATGAAAGTTGCGTTGATTATTGTCAAAGTCAAGCATTAGGTGATATAAAATCAATTGATCATTCAAAAATATCATCAAAAGTGCTACAACAAAAAGCACCTCTTTGTGGAGCTGATCTATCATTAATATCATGGTTAGAAGTTATATCAAATGAACAATTTGTAGTACCTTTTCAACAAATGTCATTATATTTTAAAATGGATACTATAAAAAGATCAAAATTAGAAGCTCAATGGACAGAACAAATATTAGCTACACCAATAAAACCTAAAGGAAGTTTTCCGTATAACATGATTCCTAATGACAAATTGAAATGTGCACAAAAAATGTCACAATCAATGATGTCTTTGCCACATATGTTCTCTTCATGTTCTTTAAACAAAACTTTATCTACGTCAAAAAGATCACTTCAACATATGTCTCAGTCGACGGCACCAGGTTTTTCAATTGATATAAATGAAAATGAAAAAAAAGGAGAAGAATTAATGAGACAAAGCCAAATCATTGATAACATGCTCGAGAAAAGTGGCCTATCAAAGACAACACGTCCAAATCCGGGAAGTGCTTCAGCTTCATCTCATTCTATGTCATCCTCTCCATCTTTAATACCACCAAATTCTTTAACATTTGATTGCTCATATGCCAGAAAAGAACTTGACGAGATAACAAAACGATTTAATAATAATCATAATGAAAGAAATACAGTACCATTACCACCTGTTCCTGAATTAACAACACCTGGAGGAACATTTATGAATGGAGAAGATTTATCTCAAAATAATCTTATGATGAAATCTCAAATTATTCAACAATTTGCTAATCGTGTATATAAAGAACAAATACCACCTTCAAATCCTTTGATGCAATCAATGATAATGAATCCAATCAATCATATGAATAGCAATAATTTATACATGTCTCAACAACAAGTACCTCCAATTCATGATCAATTTTATCCTTCTATTAATTATCCTCAAGCAACACCTAACCAAATTCAACAATATAGCAATCAAAGAATATTAATGAATGAACGTGGTATTGGTGGACAAATTACTCATCAAAATCAAATGTATACAGTACAAAAAACATTAAATAAAAATATTTTATCAAATATGCATTCTACAAATTCAATTCATTTTATTCCTGTTTGTAAATATGAAGATAGTCAAGCAATTCGTGCCGTTGCATTTCATCCATCAGGAAAATTCTTTGCTGTTGGAACAAATTCTAAACAACTCCATATTTGTAGATATCCAGATGTTCGAAGCAGTCTTAATAATAATCAACTTTCAGGAAATTATATTCAACAACCTGAAATTGTTTTATCGAGACCTAAACAACATCGTGGATCAGTTTATTGTACTTCCTTCAATCAAACTGGTGAACTTTTAGCTACAGGATCAAATGATAAAACAATACATTTAATGTCTTTTCAAGCTAATACTGCTACAATTGTTGCAGAAACAGAATTAACGATGTTAGATGGAACAATACGGGATATAATATTTATAGAAGATTCTATGAATAATACATCTCTTATGGTATCAGGTGGTGCTGGAAATTGTCAAATATCTTTAACTGATTGTAATACAGCACAAACATTTAAAAATTATTCTGGACATTCAGCACCTATTTTGGGTTTATATTCATGGGATAATAGTTGCTCGTTTGTTTCATGTTCTCAAGATAAAACAATAAAATTCTGGGATATACGAGCAAATGGTCCTGTTCAAGTAATTACCCAAAATTATAGAAACATAAATTCCCCGGTAACTAGTGTTTGTGTTGATCCAAATGGAAAATTATTAGTTTCGGGACATGAAGATGCTTCTGTTATGCTATATGATATTACGGGAAATCGTGTGGTCCAAGTGTACAGACCACATGGTGATGAAATTCGAAGTGTGAGATTTTCAAATGCTGCATATTATTTATTATCTGGAAGTTATGATAAAAGGTAAACTAAACTTTAAATAATAAATAATAATATTTTTATAGAATTAGTATAACTGATATGCGAGGTGATTTAACTGCTCCATTAACTTATCTTCCTGTAGCAGAACATACAGATAAAGTTATACAATGCCGGTAAGTTTAAAAAATTTTCTTTATAATAAACATTTATATATATTTTAAAATGACAAAAATATCTAATAAATTTTAAAACAGTATATAATAAATCTTATATTTAAACTTTTTTATTTCAGTTGGCATCCACATGATTTTACATTCTTGAGTACCAGTGCAGATCGATCTGTAATCCTATGGAGTTTACCGCTAAATAAAGTTGGAATTGATTACTAAATGTCCTAAATTTTTATTGAGAAATTTTAACTTTTTTTAAAAATTATATTTTTAATAACAATAGTTTTAATATATAAATAAATTCAAGCTATAAAGTTATCGTGTGTCTAGAAATATAATAATATATGATAATTGAGGAAATAATTTATTTCGAAATTAATTTATAAAAAAAATTTATCTGACATAAGTAAAATTCTAATTAACTATGTAGATAAAAACAATATTTACGTATTACTTTTTTTAGTTTTTATGTGGGATATAATATAATTAGACATATTTTGTGTCTAGAATAATGTGTTTTAAAATAGGAATATTAACTTTAATGATTGTTGCTATCCAACATTGAACTTGGTAGCCTTTTTCTTTTAAACAATTTTCCTAATGAAGAATTTTGTGTGCTTGAACTATAAGTATTATTGTTTTTTTTAACATATATTCTTTGCGAAAAAGTATCTTGTTTAGATGAAGTTATATCTGGATGAAATTTGACATTATCAGAAAGAAACAATAAATTTCCCATACTTTTCCTTTTTTCTTCTCTTGATAAATTAATTGTATTAAATTCTAATTTATTCGTTATTTTATTGTCAAAGAAATTATAATCATTGGGTAGTGTTGAAATTGAATGACGTGAACTTAATTTTTGTCTATTTACGGAATCATTTTTTACAAAATCACTGATTACTGTATTATTTCTCATAAAACTACTTGCATTAAATTCGCTAAAGTTTTTTGAACAGTTTATTGTGTTCTTTAGATACAGTCGTTGTTCCAAATTATAAAGAAGTCTTTTGTTATTGAACAGATTAATTAGATACTAAACTTTTTAATTACTAATAAATTTTATACTTACTTGTATTTTTTCATGAAACATTTGTGCAATTTGTGAGGTATCACACCTATAAAAATGTACATGAATTGGTGAATTCATCTCTGGATTCAGTATAATCATTGTTACTGCTATAGTATCATTAAATGGCATATTTCCAATCATAGAAAATGTTATACAGTGTGTTGGAATATTAATGCACATAGACTTCATTTTAATATATCCACTTTTATTCATCATAGGTATAGTTTGAATTAATTTTAACCTTTTCTGTGATAATGATATAGTAGCTTTATTTCCTACATTACCAAAAAAATTTTTTAATTTTTCATTCATTAAATAATTTGTTTCATTCTTGTCTCGAAGACAATTTGTTTCTTGTACTCCTAAATACCAAACATAAAAATAGGTTTTCGACTTTTTTTTATCCAATAGCCATATCATTTTATTAGATGATTTTAGTATAATTTTATAATTATAAGAAATCAAATTTCAAGAATCGTTATGAGTAAATGAGAAAGAATGAATATATTACTTTTATAATAATATCTTTTCAACAATATTATTAAATTGCTAAATCTTGTTTTAATTTTCCCTCATTTTTAGTTTTATAAATTTCGTGAATTTCTATTTGTCTTTTACTCTGTTTTGACACATTCATAATTTAATAATTTTCTTTTGTTGATAGTAGTCTCATTTAATTTTCACAAACTTTTTAAATTAAAATATCAATTGATATCTTAAATCATTTAATTTTACTCGAGTTAGATTAAATTATACATCATAATATTTAGTGGAATTATATTTGAAAGAAAGAATTTAAAAAATGTACATAATAATTACTTTAATATAATTCAATGTTTATAATCAATATTAAAGTTCACAATAATCTAATTTTAAAACTTCAAATATCTTGTATAATTTTATATATAATTGGTATACGTGTATTTAGATTTTAAAATTATATCTATTTTCTTAATTTTTAGAATAAAATATTATTACAATGATCATTCAAATTGTATTACATAGTTTTAAAAATGTCAATAACAACTGCTTATCTATTATAAATTATGACATTTTCTGATAATATAAATAGAACATAGAAGCTATTTTTACAACAATAATTTTTAAGTATGGTACTTTATTTTATTTATATGGTTTTATTGCAAAATCATATGTGTATAATTTTTCGTCAATATGACATTATGTGTGATGATCTGATAGCCTACTTTGAAATAATTAACTATTCTACCAAACTCTTTTTATATTACTAATTTATTTTGTTTTAGTTATCCAAAGTTTTTTACATATTGATTAAATTTTTTAAATATATTTTCTGTACAACATTAAAATATTGTAACGATTAGTATGGAATTTGGTGTTGGATCATTGGGAAATGGATTCTTAGATGACCATAAACATTTTATTTTACCAGTATTTGAGACAATATTAAGATTGCCAGGTCCACTTTTACTTGAATTATGGTGGAGAAAAAAAAATATGAATTTTACACAAATCACTGAAGAAGTTTTTAATAATGAGTCTTTGCAATATCTAGATTCTACACGTATATTAGAATTTGTTCACTCTAGAAATTTGGATGATTCAGTTGCAGTTATGTTAAGCTATTCAAGTAAATTAATTATATTAAATTTTTAATATTTTCTTTTTAGTTTTATTTATTTGTGGAATAATACTATTAATTCCGCTGAAAAAATTATTTACAATTTATACACATTTAAGTTCATTTATGTTATTTGCATTTGGATATTATATGTCATCATGTTATATAGAAGGCGAACAGAATTCAGAAGATGATAGTTTAAGACTGGATTCATTTGTAAAATTAGAAAGACATGGTTCATTTATAGCTGCACAAGTTGCACTGGCAGTTTTTCAATCATGTTTATTAAAATTAACTTCAGATTTTGAAATACTAATTTTACCTATATATGTTTTACCCATTTTTGGAAGAATGTGTGGTGTTCCTAAAGATTCACTTATTATTTTACACAATATTTCCTGTTGTATGAATTTTCTTATAATTTGTGGTTTTATTTATTATATTATACCACTACTGAATAAAGAAATAAAAAGTGGATTAAAAAAAGGTAAGAACCATAATAATTGTTAGAGGAATTGGATATGGAGCTGTAATGATTTTTAAACGTTTAAGATTAGTTCAATTATTAACTACATCTTGGATAACAATGCTTATTACAAAAATGGTATATGAATATTATGGTAAAGAAAGAAGCATTGATGACTTAGGATCAGCATTAATAGCTACTATTGCTGATTGTACTAGTACACCTATTTCACTTTTATCTTTAGCTTTAACAGTTTCACAAATATGTAAACTGATTGTTTATGGTGTTCAATATGTTGTATTTAATAATGAAAGAGGTATTGAAAGAGAAGGTCATCAAGGATATACAGAAGCATTAACATTATTACTTCTTTGTGCTCAAGCTGGTTTACTTGGAATGAAAACGGAACAAAAAACTTTTATGCTCACTTTAGTTTTATTTATAGTACTTTCAGCATTATTTCAAAGTCTATATAATCTGTTAGAACCACAAATGTTAGCTTTAGCTTCTTCAAGAAATGCTACAAAATTTAGACATGTAAAAAGTTTATTATTCGCATTCATTTTAGCAATTTCTCCAATAATAATGTCTTTCACCTTAATGGATATTTTACCAATTGATTTATGGTGTGTGATAATTGTAGCAAACTGTACATTAACATCCATTAGAACAATTTCAACAATTATAATATATTTCTTAACATTCATTGAAAATAAGGCAATGGAACCATGGGAATTATTAGATGACTTAATATTCTTCTGTAGAACAGTAACGAGATTTTTAGAACTCTTTTTAGCAACCTTTGTCGTATTACATGGAATATTTGCATCATTTTATGGATACTGGAGTACAATATCCATAACGATTATGACATTTCATACATATTTTAATGTATACAAAAATACTAAAACAGGTATAGCTACGATAAAAGCAAGATTTACAGCTGTTACCAAAATTAAACAACTACCAAAGATTACTGGCAAACGATTGGAGGAATGTGAAGATTTATGCGCGATATGTTTTATGGAAATGAGACGTGAAGCACGTATAACACCATGTAAACATGTATTTCATGGATACTGTTTAAAAAAATGGATGTTTGTAAAAACAGTTTGTCCTTTATGTTACAACTCATTAAGTTCAAAAGAAGAGGCTGAAATGATTGAAGGTAACGGAAATGATGGAGAATTACAACGATTATTAATCGGCCAGAATACTTTTAACCAAAATAATGTAAATGTTGATAACACAAATCTTTCTAACAGTGAAAGATCATCTTCATTCTCATCTGATGACTTTTCTGAAGATTCAATGACAGATTCAAGTGAAGTTGGTGTTAATTTAGAAACAATGATGTTGAATAGCAATGTTGGTCAAAGGATGTATTTTAATGCTACAGCTACAATGGATGATTGGGAAAGTGAATGAATTAGCAAACATAACTGGTAATACTGTATTGAATAATAACTATCTTAGTATTCGAATAATAACTTATTAATAATAAAACTTTTTAGTACTTGTGTATAAAGAACAATCTTCGGCTTACTTTGTTTAGAATAAGTTCTAAATAGATAGAAATTTATTTCCATAATAATTAAATGTATTTTAACAATTTCAAGAATATAAATAAAACTCCTAAAGTTATCAATAACATTAACTAATACTGAAATTACGATTTTATTCATGACTAAATTTTATTTTGTCTTTTTGTTGTGATTTTTAACTTTAAAGAAAGCGTTTTGTCTTCTTTTTTTCTTATTAATACATGTATCAGCTTCACAAAGGCAAACAAAGTTATCAGTAAAATATGTTTTATTATAATTTATACATATTTCTTCTCCTGGTTCTATAACTTTATCCGCAGCAAAGATCCCTACTTGAGGAATTTTATTTCCTTTATAGATTAAATCGTCTCTAAAGCAACAACTAATTGCAACACAATTATTTTCACAACTGTGATTTATCATCCTCGCGAAATTCCCTTCTTTTTCAGAATCATATACATAAGTGATATCATTATATTCAACTTCATAACAATACCAACCTTCTGTTTCATTAATATATTCATCCTTCAACCATAACTCTCCGACATATTCACAAATATATTGTAACGGCATAATTCTACTTTTAGTTTTTAATCCCCAACCACGATTATTTGTTCGAAAGACTTCTAATTGAAGCTGTAGTGATTTCTTCTTCATTTCATCCAACCTTAAAACACAGTAGGGATTACCACATGATTCTAAAGATTCATATAATAACCCATAATTGGCACAAAATGTTTTTGTTACACCAGAATAATCTCCATTCATATAATCCCTATGGCAACTACACTTTTTAAGTATCCTATCCTTTTTTATCTTTTTATCGAGCTTTTCTTTCCCCTTATATACTGATTTTTCGATATTTAAAAAATTAAAAGTAAATTGTTCTGTTGACTCATTTACTGTAACATTTGGTGCTAAATAGTTTTTCATTGCTTTGGTAATCTCAAACACTGTTTTATTAATAAGGCTAAGTAAATAATCCCTACCTTAAACAAAATATAGAGAAACACAAAATCATAAATAATTTCTAAGGAAAATCAACAACATAGTAATAAACATTAATTTTTCTTTTCTTCTTCGCAAGACCACTATAACTTTATACAAGTGAAAGCGTTTATTCGAAAATCTTAGCAATTTTTTTAAAGTAACTAAAAAAAGTAACGTTTCTGAAAACTTTAACATATTGAATGGGAGAAATCCTTCATACTGTGGAATTTTAAAATTTTATATCTAATATGAATGATCATCTTTGCAAAGCGATTTTACTATTAATTTCAAATTTTTTAAAAACAGTTTTTTAATTTGTGCTATTTTGATATTGCATCAATAAAAATTATAAGAAAAATCTAATTGGTAAAAAATTCAGATTAGGATTATTTTAAAATTGTTAAATAGTAGTATAGATTATACATCTCTTGAATTAATTTTCTCTAAATACTTTATAACATTATTAAAATTTTTTAAAATTAACATTAATTATTACAAACTTAAATTTATAAATTTCCAAATAATACATTCGAGTAATGGAATAAGGTATCATTCGATTTAATTTGTTTGCTTTACCAATACTTTATTATTTATATAATTATGATTTTTTATCGTTTAAATTATTTAAACAGATGATTTTTTTTAAAATATCAATAAACAGAACACAATAATATAGTCACTCATGTTAAAATGTGATTACTTATTGTTTAATTAGAGCACATTGTCATATCTACATTATCAATTTTAGTTTACTAATACTAGAAAAGGGACTTTGTATCATGCTAAACAATTTCTTTAATTTAGTCAAAAATTTTCTATACTCACATGTTTAACGGTAACTTCTTTCTCATGTGAGAAATAATAATAGTTCTCTATTTTAAATTCTTCTCATAGAGATATCTATTAGAATAAAAGAATATCACATCTGTTTGAATAGATTTTTCCATATAAAATTAGCTCATTTCATTGAAGAAATACAATATTTCTTTCATTACTACGAATGATGTTAACGAATTAAAAAAATTTATTATAAATTGTATTACGATTTTAAATTGTCATATGAAATTTAACAACCAATTATCAAACAACCATTTATATTGAACTGAATTTCTGAACAAGATATATTTTATTTGATAATTGGATTAATAACATTTTATAAAGTAATAGTAAAATGTAATCTAATTTTTTTATTTTTCGTCAGGTTGACGATAAAAAAAGTAGTTGACCAATTAAGTATCATAGTGACATTGATACCAAATATTTTTAAATTATTAAAATCTGTAAAGTAGTAAAAATTTAAAGCAATTTATACTTTGACTGACTCCTATTTAATAAGAATGTGTATACTTCTATGATAAATTTTGTTCCAGTACATTCAGAAATACTACATCAAAAACTTAATATAAAAGGGGTGTTTTTAACTTAGCTTTAAAATCCTTCAACTATATCATTTTTGTTCAACTGGTAATGTTGAAAGATAGTAATTATACTTATTTTTTTGAAGAAGTCATTTTGCAACCTAGCGCCATGAATAATTTTGATGTACAACTTACTTCGAGAATAAATTTTGTCTCTCAAATGTATTTAGTAACGTTCGAAGTTTAAAGACCATGTTATTGATAAAAAATTTTATGATATTAAAATATTTTTACATGATAAGTAATTTTATATTTTATTATTTGTATATCAATTAATATGTTTACATAAATTAAAACATTAATTGTATATAGTATTTAGGAAACTTTATAAGTGTCTAATACTTGGATGCGATATTCAATGTATTTAAAAATAAAAATTTTTACACGATGTATATATCAGAAAAATTATAATAAATTCTTAAATTATATTTAAAACCCATGGATCTTTTCTTTTTTTCAAATCATAAAATTCTATTTAAAATAACGTACAGAACATAAGAATTAAATTATTGAAACAACTTACTCGTCATTACAATGAGTTAGAATTCCTCAGACCACATTTTTTTAATGAATTTTAGATTTTTTGTTAACAATATCCTCTTTAATTTCGTCTATTCCCTTGCAAAGTGGCCTTTTTGAGATTGGGACATATATTTTTGTTTCATTTTTACCCGTCAAAAATATATCAAATCCATTACCTGATGAATCTGTAGTATTTTGACCGGATAATTCACCAAATCCTTTAAGCATGTCACTAATAATATTAGCCTTTGTTTGATATTCTATAAATTCTTTTTGTAATTTTATAAGTACATTTTTATTATTTTTTTCTTCCCAAATCCATTCAATATCTTCCTCACTGTAATAATTTTCATATAAACACAAAGGAATCTCTGAAGCTAAATTATAAACTGGTCTTGAAGGAAATTTAGAAATATCAAGCAATTCTTGTATTAATTCTGGTTTTTCTCTTTCACGACCAATTTCTAATAACAATGAGACTATACACCTAATTTGGTGCCACAAAAATCCACTCGCTGATATTTTTAACACAAGGCTACTGGCTCCAAAGTTGTCTGATTCTAAAATATCTGCGTCGTATATTGTTCGAACATGTGTTAAACCACGTTCGGCTTTACTTTTATCAATATGACAGAAATTTCTAAAATCATGCTCCCCTTGAAGAAATTTACAAGCGCTTGACATTGCTGGAAGAGATAAATTTATATTCGGTAAGATATAGCGATATACTCTTTTCATACAGTTATGTCTTGCACTAAAGTCCCTTTTTACCGGACTCCATGCCATAATACGTATCTCAGGTGGTAAAAAACAATTCAACATTGTACAAAAAGGCATCTCTTTATTTAAGGATTTCGCATTGTCGGGTTTTACTCCATTTTTCCAATAGACATATTTTCCGTTTTCATCACTTGAACGTACAGTAACAGCAATAACTTGTTGAAATGCAGATACTCCTTTATCCGTCCTTCCACATCTTGATACATCAGCTTCTTTTACACTATCTATGAGTTTAGCCTTTGTCAATGCAGCTATGAGATGCTGAAATTATGTAAAGTTTAAAAATATATAAAGAAAACTCACTTCTTCAACTGTATTTTTGGATGATTCTTGTATAACTAATCCATCAAATTTCCATCCAAAATAATAGAACAAAAATGCTACTTTCCTTCGAGGGTATAAGTTTGAGTCAAAGAATCGCTCACCTGTCACAGGCATACTTTTACTCACTCTAAAAAAAATTAAGAATTTTAAAATCATGATAACATAGTGTAAATTATATTCATACTTCCTAAAAATAAAGAAATAGGGAGAAATAAAAAGTATACTTTTTTAGAATTTAAATATTTTATGATTGTATCGGTGAAGTCGTGTCAGGAAACAAGTTTGTAATTTTCACACAACAAACTACGTTTAATGTAATTGCGAAAATTAGAACTAATCTTACGTTTACTGTTCCTAAATTTAAAAAGATTTTTTTTTTAATTTTTAAAGAGGGAAATCTTACATGTAGTTTAGCATTTATATCAAAATAATTTTTACGTTTCTAACTGTGATTTTAAAAGTTTTAAAGATTTCTTTAGCACAATAGATGTTAAAATGTTGTGTAGGTTTATGATAATAAAAATACACTTCTGCAAATTAAGAAAAAGTATTTACTATTGTAATTAACAAATAGTTTCAAAGTATACACGTCTAGCATGTTGTGGAGAAATCAAATTACTAAAATCAAATAAATGAATTAAAAATATAATTAATTATATTAAAATTTAATTGGGAAAGTTAAAATCCAACATAAACAATGTTAGTAAATATTAAAAAAAAATGTGGCATTATTTTGACACAAGCTTCTTTGAAAATCGGTAAAATTATAATAACGTTTTTTATATAGAACAACTAGAAATAATAGCTAAAAATTTTCTTTGATACCAAAATGTTTTGTAAGATTCTAGCAAATAATGGTGAAGATTCCAAGTAAAATACAATTTATTATTATATTATTAAACTTTTTATGTTTCCTCTATCAACATCTAGTAGTTTTAAAGAAATTTTACAAAACTGTGAAATTTAAACAAGCTACCATCTATTCTTATGAAATAAATCTATGAATGCTGTAAGATACTTAAAAACGACGAACGTCAAGCAGTAGCAAAATAATTATTAATCAAAAAAACCAACATGTGTTATTAATTGCCAAGTTTTTATACAAAATTATACCAAAATTACAATAATCATTTAGCCAATATTAATTAATGGTTAAAATAAAAAAAATTACATACCATACTTGGAGCAAATTTCTTCAGCATCTTTACACATCTCTTGAAGATGTTCAACATACTTCGCCAAATTAACAGGTCTGACATCGGTAGCAATCCATCTATCAATTGGAGCCTCGTTGTATGTTTCGATTTTGCATCTAACATTAAAATTGTGAAGAGTATTCGTGACGCTAGAGACAACCATGTTATGGCCATCAGATTCACCGTGAGCCTCTATAATAGCACCAATCTCGGAGGCTGTCTTCTTTAACAATTTTTCAGCACTGCTATCAAACATTGTTAACCAATGACTTCCAGAGTGATCGCAAATCTCAACGACTGCCATCAAAACATACTTGAAATTATCAGATGTGAGATCACACTTCGAACAATGATATTGGCCATCTTGAGCAACAACTTTCTTCTTACAATCCTTCTGAGGGCAGGCCGTGTAAACTAAATTCTCTTTGACTCTGGCAACTCTAGCAACTACATTAAAGTATCCACCTTTTTTATCTTTATCATTTAAAAAGCTAACAGCTGCTGAATGAATAGTCAAATTCTTACCAAAACTTGTCCCGGATGGTAGAATACTAGCAACTTGGATGTTACCGCGCTCCTTCGCGTACCAATCCGAAATCTCTTGAACAATTCCAGCACCGTCAGATGAAATGATTTTTGATCTAAAATTAAACTGTAGACCACATACACCATTGAATTCATTAACTGTGACACTCTTTAGGATTACTGGTTTATGGAGGAGTTCCTCAGTGAATTCATTGCAAGAGTCGCCCCAAACAGTTAATTTTACCAAAGATGCAGACTCGTCGATCAGAGAAATATTCATTCTCTTTGCCATCCCATTCTTGGTACTGACATTAATTGCTTCTTCCATACTATCCACTACAGTAACTACATCGACGGATTCACCGGGAAACATCTTAATTTTTGAGAGAGCAACACGATTGATTTTCTGGGCAGGAAGTGGGACTGACTCTTCACATTTGACTATTTCAACATCATTCCTCATCGTTATTTCATATTCATGTCCAGTACTATTATAACGCTTGTTTGCAGTTTTGACGGCTTTATTATTCCCTTTGATAGTGTATGATGAAGCAACTTCTATCAAACTATCCAACTGAGCGACCATATCACCAAAACATGAGATCCTTATTTCCGTCCCCTCCTTGTCGGTAATAGAAAAGTTGAAAACTTTACTAGCCCCTCTTGAAGTGTTAATGTCCCGTGGCGGAGACTTTTCCGTGACGACTCCTCGTATTTTCCACTGCATTAAATATGGGCTGATTGAAATTATGGGTACAATAGAAGCATCATTCTCAGGAGCTTCACTCTTGACATTTTTAGCAACTTTACTTACTTCTTTCGGCGGAAATTGGGAATTTGATTCTTTTAGAGGACCTTGTCCTAACTTCTCGATTTTCAAACCCAAATGTTCTTCGGGACTTCCGGAGTGGGGAATAGGACTTCCAATAATTGGAGAATCCTTTGTGAGCAATTCAAAATCATTGATCGTCAGGTGCATTCTTTTAACATTTTCTTTAAGCGTCGTATTGGAACAAAATTCAAGTATTTTTATTATAGACTGGGATTTATCCATTCCATATGATGTAAACTTTTCAATACCCTTGTCCCTGAGTAGAATAGTTGCGTAAGAGAAAATCCCATCGTTCAGACGAAGACGAATACTAGATCCATCGTTAGTAAGGCGACTGTTCTAAAATAGAGTAAAAATAATCATAGGATTAAAAAAATTACAAACCATTATCTGGACAACAGGTTTGAGACCATCGACTTTGTTCTCCGCTAGAAGCTGGAAGAAACCACGGCTCAATTCATATTCTTGGTGAGCATCAGAAGACATTGTACTACACTAAAAAAAATTATTTAAAAAACAACTGCAATAAAAAAGATACGTCGACATAAAATCAGAAAAAGTTAATATAAAAGATAATGAAGACTATTGAACGTTAAATAGTGAATAAATAATGGAAAGTTTGCAAAATAAAAAAAACCCGGTGAATATAAATAGAAATGATATAGAAACAAAAAAGGAAAAAAATATCATGAAAAAATCTAAGAGTTAGATTATATTTAAGTCATGTGTTCCCTCCTAAAGATTCAACTAAATTATCACCTTGAATCACAAGCACCTTAATAAAGTCACACAAACAGCATAATGAACCCTACACGTAGCTTCTGGAGGTTAGTACACCTTACAAATACAAAAACTACAACATGTTAGGAATCAGGTTCAACTAATAAATAACAGTAAATTAAATTATGCCCGAAAGTCTTGTAATTTGCCATTATATCACTTGCAAATTGTCATCAAATTTCGAACCATTCGTCATATCTCTAACTTAATGCTCAAAAATAATGACACAATACGTACAATAATACATACTGAAAAATTTAAGCAATTTTATACAATAGAACATGAGCGCCAAATACGTATTTGTCTTAGAACGACGTTGGTTACAAAATATAATGTGTATTTCTGACAATGCAACAATGCAAATTTCAGTTGAAACAAACACCTACTCGGAAAGCATCTCTTTACGAATCGTTCATTTGTTTCTTTTTTTACTATCAATGTTAGAATGGATTTTTAAAAAGAGGTGGTTGATTATCGTTCTTCTTTCGGTAAATTTAACGACAGATTATCTAAAGCCGCTGTTGCTTGTCAATTAAAAAATGTGTGTAGCATATTAAATAAATTGGTAAAAAGTATCTTTTAGCAAATTCACTTTTTATGAAATGGTTATTGCTTGCTTACCTGTTATAAGAATTAAGAGAAAATATGAAGAAATATAAATGAATCTGCACGGATACAACTAATTGAAATGATTGTAATTTTCACCAGATACAATTTCTTGTTAACAACTTTATCTCCCTAACAAGTTATAAAATACTTTTTTAAATCACATGACTTTTATTTTTCTGCTTTCAAAGGTTTTTCTTAAATTTTTAACTTTTATTCTGGTGTTGAAGAGCTTTTGATTCCTGTATATAATTATTTTAGCTATTGTGTTTGTTCTTTTATAATTGTTTATGACATGAAAAGTTTTTAAATGCTCTTTTAAATGAAATGTTGCAAGGATGATTTTTGAAACGATATGAAACTTTAAACATATTTTATTTAGTTTCACTAAATAAAATTTTGTGATCATAGTTATTTTACCTAAAATACCACGTGTATATGGCTTTTTTTAATGACTATTAACTAAATGTTACTTAATAGTTTTGCATATTATTTCATTATTTTCTAAAAGAGATATTTTGTATAAGTATAGCTCATTTTTCAAACAAGTCCATTTCTTGCACGTTAATCAATTGTCCTATGGAACTTAGTATACGTTCTGAAGCCTAGGGGAAGCTTTATTTACACTCTTAGAAATAGTTCTCAAATGAAAGCAATTAGAAAAATATGTTTATACTTCATATTTATTTAAAATTATTTTGGAAATTTTATTAATGAAGATTATGGCAGACTTCCTCTGGGTCAGCCTTTATTGTATAAAAATAAATTTTTATAGTGATATAAATATATTGGCGTAATGTCAAGTTCTGTAGAAAAGATATAATAAAATACAAATTATTCTAATATTTTACTTCAAAATTTCCTAAAAAAGTGGCATTAAAATGAATTGTTGAAGTTCGACTAAGCTATTAATTTGTACCATTATCTAATGTTCGTAATTTGGTCCATTGTAGTGGTTCTTGAAAAAATCTATTGGAGGAACAAAAATAACATCATTTGATTCAGGAATATTTCTCTTGGGCAAAATATATGGTGCGGTGTTGTTTTTTGTAGTTTTCCTTTGTAAATTTATATTATCTTGAGCTAGGAATGAATTCTTTGATTTGATAGAATTTCGATTAAAGTTTGAAGGTAGCTGGTAGTTTTCATAGGCTGTTGAGTCTTTTATTGAAAAATGATTGTAAGATGGGTTGATTTCCGTTGTGATATAGTTACCTTGTCCTGGTGGAGTTACAACATTCTCGTGGGGAATATACTTGTTGTAATTGCTTTTTCCAACATTTTTATTCCCAGTGTACATTTTTCTAGTGCTATTTTGATGTCGATGCATTTTTTTTAAGCCATAAACATTTCTGCTTGAATTAGTATCAACAGAAGTTGATCTTTGACTAAGATTGTTCCCCATGTAGTCTTTATAGTTTTTTGATTTATTATCCGTTCTTTCACAAGATTCTTTAATTTTCTCAAAATAGTTTGGCAGCTTTTTAAAATCTTCTACATCACAGATATCATAAACTTTTTTACCTACTACAATTTTAGCATCCTTGTAATCTATGATATCGGGCAACTTATTAAGATCACTGATTTCTGTTTCTGTAAAAAAATTTTTTCCTCGAGCATAATTATCTTTTTTTGTTTTAAAGAAATCAGGAAGTTTGCGTATTTCTTCAATATCCCTATAGTCATAAACACGTTTTCCGAATATCAATTTTGTGTTCGGAACGTTATTGTTCATATTAATATCTGGTAGATCGCGAACTGTTTTTGTCTCATATTTTGAATCATTTTTTTTTTCAGTAACAAGGAAATCAATGTTCTCTTGAATGTTTTTTACATCGTTCATTAATTTTTGGAACAAATTATTGCATGTTGTATGGTTGTTAATTGCTGTATTACTAAAATTGAAATGTTCTTTTTCATGTGAAATTGGTGGACTATTTTCTTTTCTAATAATACATTTATTAATGTAATTATAGAAATCCTTTTCTTGAGTGTTACATTCCAGTTTAGCTAAAACTCTATAAACATCCAATATTTTATCGTCTGCAATTGTGAGTGTTCCTGTGTTTAATAGTATTAAAGCTGCTTCAACAGCTTCATCTTTACAATTATTCATATCTACAGTAAATCCACTACCATTCATTTTTGTTGACCACTAAAAGATAAATAAAAATAATAATTCAAATTTTACTTACTGATTTAAGAAGTTTGCTATTTGTGACTCCAACATTGTGATTAAGGTTATATTTTTTACCCTGACATTCTATTATAATATCATTGTTCTTAGGATTGTCTTGTTTTCTTTTTGTAGAATTTGTTATATAATTTTTAAATTCATCACAATGAGCAGAACTGACAATGTGTATTTTTCCCTGACTATCCGATCTAATATTAATTGTATTGTTTGACATAATTTAAAATCAAAAATGCAAGATTTTTAAAACATGTTCTCTTATTTATCTTCTAAAAAGGTGAAATTTGAATTCTAAAATTATACAAGAAAAAATGTTTATATGCTTTATTGTTATTTTTGAATTGCAATATTATTTTACAATATTGAGAAATTTTAATATTTTTGTTTATTTATTAATATGGAATATGTGTAATAATTTTTCAGTTAGAAGAATATATTTTAACTGCATCTTTAGCTGGTAAAACAACATAAATTCGATATGTTTATTAAACTATTAAATATTTTATTTTTATGTTGTAAAAATAAAGCATACACTTTGAATCATGGTATTAGCAAAAATAAAAACTGAAGGCGTAACATTTAGTTTATGTATAGTGTTTATTTTTGAAAATGTTAAAATATTAGCTAACAAAGAATATTTGGTAACAATTGTAAAATACTTTATTTAAAACAGTCATTTAGTAAATAATTATAGTTTTAATACATTTTTAAGTAATATTATATATACAATCTAATCATTTTTAATTATCTTTTTAATGAAATATTTGTATTATAGTACTCTATCTCTAGAAATAACATTAAACATTGAAATATGATGATATATATTCTATTTATATAGTACTTTACGCAAGAAAATCTTATGATTATTAAAGGAACATATGATTGACTTTATATAATATATTATCATAGCTTATTTTATTTTGATTATATAATTTTATTCTATTAACTAGAAAAAAGTATGGCTGTATCATTTTTTAAAACATTATTCTTTTATTGAATGTTATTTATATATTGTTTTTTTTATTTTTTATTCATTCTATAAAATTTTCTGTTATATATACCATTATTATATAAAGGATATTATATTAGGTTATTTAGAACAAATAAAATGTAAAAATGGTGGTTTCTGATTTACTAAAACAAATTTTTATATCACGTAACAATAATAAAATTGATGATTTGACATTGCTTCAATTAGAAATACTGTTAAAACAAGGATATCCAGTTTATATTCATACAATACTCAGAGATGACGACACAAACATGATATCAGTTGAAGTTTTTTCAATTCATTTAACATCAATAATGGAAAACACGAAAACACTACCAAATATATTTCTTAAAAATGCTTTAAACTCTTATCTATATTTTTCACAATTTAATGCATGGTTGGTGTCGAAAGTTATTCCAGTAAATATAAAACATAATAGCAGAATTTCACTTCAAAAAACACTATCTAAAGACATTAAAGATTGCATAGTTGAAAAAAAATGTTTTCCTTTGACTATAATTGATAATAATGTGGTTAAAATATGTGTTGAATATTTAGAAGGAAATTTTCCCACTGATATTATAAGCAAATATCCAATTGCAGAAGAAATTTATTTTAATTCTTTGGCACCTGAAAACTCTGTTGCTATATTCGGAAATAATTATAGGTTTTATTGCGACCACTTACTAATAATTGAAAAAAAATTACTTTTGAAGGAATTTATTGAGAGAGGAATTAATTTTGCTAAAATGCCAACATTTTCACACGTAATTTTATATTTTAATAAACACGGGAAGGTAAGTTAATAATATTTATTGTTTATATAAATATTTTTAAAGACGATATGTCTATTTCTACTTCAGAAAAAAAAGAATAAGAAAATGATTGACTTTAGAAAACACAATTATAAAAACGTGTCAAGAACAACAGACTTTACATTTTAGAATAAACTTGATTGGTGTAAATAAAATACTTCTACGGCGTAATATAAATTTTTTTTTTAAATTTACATATATACAACAAAAATGAATAGCATTCTACTATATTTGTTAAAATTTTATTGATTAATCATAGAAATTAAGAAAATTCAAGTGTGTCCTGTGCGTCAAAATATTCTTTATCTAAAATCAAGAGTTCCTTTCTAATGGTTGCTAATTCACAAAATAATGGTAATACTTGTTCAATTGACTTCCGTGCGTTTTTGACATAAACATTTTCAAACATTCCAAATGGTTTGTACAAATATTTGCTGGGTAAAGATTTTCCATTACCATCATCATTTTCTTTGTCTTTAACAACATCATTTTCCAATGAAAAAACCCTATCACTATCTATTGAACAATATAAAATTGGTTCTAATTCAATATCACCCATATTTTTTTGATTTTCCAAGGCTGAATTATATCCTGTCGTGACGCGAATCTTTGCCAAATTAAATCTATAGTTGTCTAGTAATGTCTCAACATTTTTCATCAAACGGAGATAATCATCTCTTTTTTGAAATCTCTTCCAAGTCAAAGTGTTGAATGCCTCAATATTCATAACCTTAAAAATCTAATTGAATTACAACAATAAAAAGTATTTAATTGAGTACTATCACCGAAATAAATATAGTTAATGTAACAACTAGTTATACGCACATAACCTGATACACAAAATGTATAATTTTTATAAGAATGAAACTATTTTAATAGAAAGTTCAAAATCTATATTTAAAAATTGTAATTAAGTACAAAAGATAACACTGTTACAAAGCACCATACTATCTAGTACACATTCATTTACATAAAATAGATTATATCTATTTCAATAAAATGTTAGTAAACACATTTTGGAATTACGTTAAAAGTTATTATGTCTTTAAAAAAAAATTGAAAAACCGCCATATTTTAAACTGGAAAATCGAAGTCTTTGAAGTAAGAATCTTGGATTTGATTTACTTGTTCTTAATCACTTGTTTTTAATACATCCCAAAAAAGAAACATCTCTGTTTAACCGACTTATTTTTACCTATTTGTTTTTGGCTTTTCCAGACAACTTTTTACCGTGATTTACTTAAAGAAATAATGTAAAGTAATAAATCAAAAATTTATCGAGTACACTTTCAAAATAAAATCCTGTATACAAAATTGAAAAAATATCTACGAAAAATATATAAACATAATGAAACTAGACTACATACAAAAATCTGCACAAGTAAACGTAATACTATATAAAATTCAGGATATGTAGTCAAGCAATATTTATTCAAAATGTTTGTACTTTTTTTAATTTAATTATTGTTACATATACACGAATCATAAAGCATGCTAGAGTATATTAAAAATCCATGACTATTACTATTAAAATATTGAAGATTATTACTATAATCTCAAACTACAATCCACAAAACAGTCAAGAACAACATATAATAGTTTTAGTATAATTTATAAATATAAAAATAGCATTGTATACAACACATTAAAAAGAATTTGATCGAGTTAACATATAAACAAAATATCTCATAATTTCCGCACTGAAGATTATCATCCTGGCAAGTTTGAACAAATGCAAAGTTTCTCATTCTAAAAAGTTTTAGAAAAAAATCATAAGCAACAACAAATCTTAAAGACCAAGTTATCTCGTAATAGGAAATTATTTGTCGTTTAATTTATTGTATTTTGAAACAATTTTTTACTAGTTCATTACTTGAATAACTTTAAAAATTTTCTAACAATAGTTACATAAATGTAAAAAGTTATTCAGCGGACTTTATAAAATAAAATATTTTAATGTGGATAAAAGACATTAATAATTGTTTATAAATATCTGTCACTTTGGAGAATAAAATTTTGCTTTGAAGAAATATATGCAATTATTATGTAATAATCCAGCATATTTCCACTAGGACAAAAATAATTCATAAAATATTTTTCGAGATATTAAGAAAATTTAAGAAAAGTAACATTTTCTAATCTATAAAAATTCTTTCTTTTATTTTGATAAAAATTGACAAAATCTAGGAAAAATTTTGATTAACTTTTTTTTTTGATTACCATTCGTGTGGGAATTCAAAATTTATAGAGAGAAAATAGTTATTAATTTTTTTATTTTCAAAAGTAAAATCACTTAATAGAACGCCTATTTAAAAAATAAGAAGTCTAGCTTATAATATATTCAAAAGTCAAAAAATTAAACATAACCTTTAAGTTTATGTAATCACTTTCTCATTTTTAAAACAATCATGTAAATTATTTATTGAACAAAAAATGACGTTAAAAATAAGCAGGTATAATGAAGTATATATGACTTAATGAAAATATAAAAATGAATGAAATAAATTACATAGTTATTTTATTTACAAGTCGCCAATATTTCTATTACACTGTCAAATGCCATATCTGTTAATGTTTATGTATCCGAGTAGAAAACAAATATATTATTTAAATATATTTTTAATATTCTTAACAGTAGTATATGGATTTGTAATTGCAGCTACAAGTCCATTTCTAGTATAAATATCGTCATCATTATTAACTGTATAATCAATAGGTTGACCGTCAAATTTAACCATATCACCGCCAACAGATTTTAATAATGCATGACCAGCGCATGTGTCCCACTTTTTTATGGTAGTTGAATGAATATAATACATAGCTGTTCCATTCAAAAGACGTAAAACTTTATAACCTGCACCACCAGCTCCTTCTACCTCGAAATCACTTCCTAAAGCTTTCGCAACCACTTCTTTAACATTTCCTGAATGACTTCTAGAAACAACAACTTTTTTAGGAGCATTTGACCAACTTTCCTTTGAAGTAGTTCCTTTATAAACTTTAGTTACCCCCCATCTTTTACTACCAAATCCATAACCAATGATCGTCTCATTGTAAAATGGTCGAAAAATTGCACCAAAAATCGGCTCACCTTTGTATGTTATACAACCCATGGTCGTGACATATTGTGTCAGGCCTTCTGTATATTCCTGTGTTGCATCTAGTGGGTCAATCCAAATATTTAGTTTGGATACTTCAAATGAATCTTCTGGTAACTGAGAAATGACATTTTTCATCTCCTCCCATAACGGTCTTCTAAATTCTTCATATTTATCAATATTGAAGTTTCTTGCAGCCGGTTCTTTTTCTTCTGAAATAACACGAAGATTTGGAAGGCGACTCAATACCTTCATCATTATAGCATTAGAATTGACATCAGCATCTGTAAAAAGATCCTGAATTCCGACATCCAATTTCCCTTTAGATTTTATGTTCAACTTTGCACTTTTTTCGTTATATAAATCATAGACAACTTTACCACCCAATTGTGTAGCCAAAACAACATAACTTTAATAAAAAAAAACCAACTTAATTTAAAATATCTTAACAATACACATACCTTGCTACATCTTTCACGTAAACTCTATAATCCATAAAGTCTGGTCCTTCTTTAAAGAATACTAGATATCCGAGATATCCAAAGGAAAAAACTACAAATGCGGAAAAAATCCGTTTTAAATTAGGACTAAGATTAACCATCTTAACAATATCTAAATGATAATTTCTTTTCAGCGTCAAAAATAAATAGTGTTTGATTCAGGACAGTTAATGATTATCAAAGAGATAATCAAAAGTTTTTAAAAAAGCCTTCTATATGGCATAAATTGAATTGTCAGTTATTTCGTAGGTCCATAAGAAATCGATAAAACATGCATATACTGTCTGTTAGCTATATTTTCAGTTAATGATCCTTATTCAAACAATTGACGTATTCAAAAATAATATAGGGTATATCTTTGAACTAACTTGTTTTGTAAAAAACGCAAGATAACGATACCCCAACAACAAATATAATCATGTCAAGAGAAAACTTAATGATTTATGAAATATTAATTAACAATTATATATATTTTCCTGTTCTAGAAGTACGGTAAAAAATGTTAATTTGTTACTTATATTATTTTGTTTATTTTTAGAAGTAAAAAAACATTTTTGAAATTAATTTATATAATTTGTTTAATTTTTTATTATCGTACTTTAAATATTTAAAATCATTTTAATATTTGTGACTTTTAAAAGATTTAAATATATTTATTTTGTCCTTATAGGTTAAACATTAGCAACAATGAAGTTTATGTCTGGAAATGATGTTCGCAGAACCTTTATTGACTTCTTCAAAGAAAAAGAACATATTTATGTCCATTCATCATCTGTAATTCCACATGATGATCCAACACTTCTATTTGCTAATGCTGGTATGAATCAATTTAAGCCAATTTTCCAAGGAGTTGTCGATCCAAACAGTGATATGGCCAAATGGAAAAGAGCCGTAAATACACAGAAATGTATTAGAGCTGGTGGGAAGCACAATGATTTAGATGATGTTGGAAAAGATGTTTACCATCATACTTTTTTTGAAATGTTAGGAAATTGGTCATTTGGTGATTATTTTAAAAAAGAAATTTGTGAATGGGCGTGGGAATTATTGACAAAAGTTTATGAAATTCCTGCAGACCGTCTTTATGTTAGTTATTTTGGTGGAAATGAAGAATATGGACTAGAACCTGATAATGAATGTAAAAATATTTGGTTAAATATTGGATTACCTGAAAATAGAATAATTCCTTTTGGAATGAAAGATAATTTTTGGGAAATGGGTGAAGTTGGTCCATGTGGTCCATGTTCCGAGATTCATTATGATCGCATTGGTGGTAGAGATGCTTCATCATTAGTCAATGCAGATGATCCAATGGTCGTAGAAATTTGGAATTTAGTATTTATGCAATATAACAGAGAAGAAGGTGGTATTCTTAAACCTCTTCCTAATAAGCACATTGATTGTGGTTTAGGATTAGAAAGATTAATTGCTGTTATGCAAGATAAAGTTTCTAATTATGATACAGATGTATTTCAACCAATATTTAAAGCTATTGAAGAAGGAACTGGTGTTCGAAAATACACTGGACTTGTAGGAGATGATGACAAAGATGGTGTTGATATGGCATATCGTGTTGTTGCAGATCATATTAGAACATTGGTTATTGCTATTGCTGATGGTGGAAGTCCGGACAATGTTGGCCGCGGGTATGTTTTAAGAAGAGTTTTAAGAAGAGCAATCAGATATGCAACAGAAAAATTGTGTGCCAAACCAGGATTCTTTAGTTCTTTGGTTGATGTTGTTGTTAATTTATTAGGAGAAACTTTCCCAGAATTAAATAAAGATACCGAGACAATAAAAGACATAATAAATGATGAAGAAGCTCAATTTTTAAAAACATTAACCAGAGGTCGTACTCTTTTCCAAAAAGCAGTAAAAGCTCTTCCTGAGAATGAAAAAAGCTTCCCCGGTGATGTTGCATGGAGACTTTATGATACATATGGTTTTCCAATTGATTTGACGCAACTTATGGCTGAAGAGTATAAACTTACAGTAAATATGGAACAATACGAAATAAGTAAGAGGAAGGCCATTGAAATATCTGCTGGTAGTGTTGGGAAGTTTAGAGACTCATTAGATATGAATGTCCATGCAATTGCAGAACTTCAATCAAAAGGTATTCCACCTACAGACGATTCTCCTAAGTACCATTATAGTGACAATGGATGTTTGGGATTAGATGGTAAATACAATTTTGAAAAATGTACAGGAAAAATTGTTGCAATACGTAAGGATGGTGAATTTGTTGAAAGTCTTACTTCTGGTGATGAAGGAGCTTTGATTGTTGATCGTACATGGTTTTATGCTGAACAAGGTGGTCAAATATATGATATAGGAAATTTTGTTAAAGTAGGAGATAAAGATACTGAGTTTAATGTTAAAAATTGTCAAGTTCGTGGAGGATACATTATATTTGTCGGAGAAACAGAAGGAAATTTAAAGGTTGGCGATGAGGTTGAACAATATGTTGATGAAGATAGAAGATGTTCAATAATGAAGAATCACACCGGAACACATGTTTTAAATTATGGTATTAATCGTGTTTTACCTGGTATCGATCAAAAAGGTTCTTTAGTTGCTCCTGATAAATTACGTTTTGATTTCACAGCTAAAGGAGCTTTAACAAAAGAACAAGTTAAAAATATTGAAGAAATTTCACAAGCATTAATTAACACTAACAAACCTGTTTTTGCTAAGCAAGTACCATTAAATGATGCCAAAAAAATTAATGGATTAAGAGCTGTCTTTGATGAAAATTATCCAGATCCTGTTCGTGTTGTTTCTGTTGGAACTCCAATTGAAAATTTACTAGAAAACCCTTCTAGTGATTTAGGACTTAAAACAACTGTTGAATTTTGTGGAGGAACACATCTTAAAAATGTATCTCATATTGGTTCACTCGTTATTACTACAGAAGAAGCTATTGCTAAAGGAATTAGGCGTATAGTTGCATTAACTGGTTTGGAAGCTGAAAAATCTCTTCATCGTGCTGATAGAATTGAAAAAAGAGTAAATGAATTAAAAGAATTAGTTGAAAAGGATGAAAATGTTGTTAATGACAAAATTAAATTTAAGGAGCTTACAAAAGCTGCCAATGAGTTGCTATCGGAAGTTAATAGTATGGTTTTACCATACTGTAGAAAAGAAATTATTAGAGAGACTACTAAAAATATTCAAAAAACTCTTGATAAATACAGTAAGAATGCACAAGCTGCTGCAGCACAAAAAATTGTTGATGAAGCTAAAAAACTAGTTGAGTCAATTGATGAAAGTACAAAATTCTTAGTTCACGTTTTCCCAGAAGGTGCTAATGGAAAAGTTTTAGATACTGCTTTGAAACAAATTAAAAAACCATCAGCTGTTATGGTCTTTTCAATTAACAACGATGTTCAAAAGCTTCAAGTTATTTGTAAAGTTGAAAAAGATCTTGTTAGTAAAGGGTTTAAAGCTCAAGATTGGATAAATAAAGTATGTGAAGTAATCGATGGTAAAGGTGGCGGTAAAGATACCCAAGCTCAGGCAACTGGAAATCGTTTGGAAAAGTTGGATGAAGCCGTCGATGTTGCAAAAGAATTTGCTTCTTTAACATTAAATTAGTTTATTTAACAGATTTTATATGTAACATGAGAAAGTTTTGATATAATTTATAAATATCTTATCTATTGTATTTTTTATATGTTTTTATTATTATAAAATTTAATCATATTAATAGATACTTTTCCATAATACAAATTATTTTTATATTACTATTGTTAATTTCTAATTATTGCAGACAAACAATAAAGTAATAGTAATAAAGATATCTTTAAGAAATATATTTTTAAAATCATCAGAATAAAGTTTTTATTACCTATATTTTTACATTTAGAAAAAAATTTTTAAAAAAATGACATGATTTATAAAGCAAAGTATCGTAAAGTTTAAAAAATTAATAAATGAATTTTTATTGTATCCATAGACCATAATCATATAAAATATATAAATTTTTAGTTTTTGATAATTTGTACTTTTTCGTCTTTTTCTTCTCTAATGTAATCTAATTTCCTGTAAATATTGCCAATAACGGCGTCTACAAGATCAGTGGACTTAGCTCTTCCACCAATATCTGGTGTATGAATCTGTTGAATGGATAGAGCTCTATATAATGCCTCATTTAACATTTCAGCATGGAAATCAAGAGATAGGTATCGTAACAAATCAATTCCTGATCTAATAAAAGCTGTTGGATTGGCAATATTTTTCCCAGTTAATGAAGTTCCTGTATTTCTTGTTCCTGTCTCAAATAGAGCATATTTATCTCCCATATTGACTCCAGAAACCAATCCTGGTCCTCCAACCAATCCACATGCTATATTGGATATGATATTACCATATAAATTTGGCATAACACATACATCAAATTGTTGTGGTCGAGAAACCATTTGCATACAGGCATTATCAACAATCATAGCCTCGAATTCAATATTTGGATAATCTTTATCTGCCATTTCTTTACATATTCTTAAAAATAAACCATCACCTAATTTTTGGATGTTAGCTTTATGAATTGCTGTAACTTTTTTTCTTTTATTTAAAACAGCATATTCGAAAGTATATCTAGCAATTCTTTCAATATTTTTCTGTGTAACAACTTTAAGTGATTCTACAACTCCATTAACAGTCTCATGCTCCATACCAGAATATTCACCTTCTGTGTTCTCTCTAATTAATACCACATCAATTCCTTTATGACGCGTAGGAATAGATGGTATTGTTACACAATGAAGAACATTGGCATATAAATCCATTCTTCTACGTAATTCTACATTTCTTGACTTAAAAGTTGGATCGTCGAATTTTGTTTCAATATTACCCTATCAAAAATAAACATCATATTTTTTAATAACTAACCTTTATACAAACACCATTTCTTTTCATACTTAATAAAGCATGTTCTAATGGAATATCAGATGGGTCTTTAGAACTTAAATCTAAAACTTCGAAATCTACGGGAACTTGAGCATGTTTAAAAATTTTTCTTATATGGTTAATCATCTCTGGACCTATTCCATCTCCAGGTAATGCTGTTACATTTGCTCTTCCTCCATATCTTGTTGTAGGAGGTTGAGTAAAAGGAAATACGTGAGGCTTATACTGTGAAACATTTACAGTGCTTGTTATTGTGGGTAATTTTTTTACTAATTCTTTCAAAATAACCATTTTTTCTAAAAATATTATAAAAAATATAGTTAAATCAATTATTAAAATTCCAATAAATATGCAATTTAAAAGAAAAACAATGTTATGGTGATAAGATCAAAGCATATCTTTAATGACTATCTGAAAATCATATGAGGGTTGAAGTAGAGAAGAAATATTTATACGTGTAGTTCCTTCAAAAACAATACGTTTATTGAGGGACACGGGAAAATTATTTTATGACAGAGAAATATATATTGGAAAACAAATCACTTATCTTAGTGAATATGTTTACGCTCAGAAATAAAACTTTTAAGTATGTAATAGTTTTATTATATTATGTGATAACATTTCTTGATTAAAATATCAAAATAATTATTATTTTTGATCTATAATTTTTACCAAAATCAAGTGATTGTATTGTAGTTTTATTAAATTTAAAGTATTATTCAATATACTTTTAAAATTATAATAAAGAACATTTTATAATATCAGTATTGTTTATATATTATTTTGCTTATCGAAAAAAATATAAATAAGAAAAATCTATACAATGGATTAATAAGTAATTTTTAATTTATTAAAGCAAAGAAAATACTTGTACTACTACCAGAAAATGCTATAATCTAATCAAATAAAACTATAATATTTTCTTAGTAAATAATTTATTTAGATGAAACAATTTTTAAAAGTACATAAATGAGAATTTGTCTGATTTATATAATATTATAAATAACAATTTGAACATTTTCAAATGGCTTAAGATAATTATTTAATATTTTTAAAACCTAAATATATTACCGCAGTGAAAGATATATCTGATAAAAATGTTGGCTTATATTGTCAACAAATAGTTCACATTATTTTACACTGTTTTAGAAAAAATTCACACTGATATAGAAAATCAAAATAAATTATTTAATAATTGATTTTTTTACTATTTTTTAATAAATATTCAACTCTGTTTTGATGGTTTTTTATCATAAATGTTTTTATTGTTAAAATTTTTATCAATTGGATTGTTTGCCTTTGTGTTTCGATGTTTAGCCAAACAATATTTTTAATTTCAGTTCCAAAAAAAATGCTGTAATAAATGTTGTAAAATCAAAGAAACAATTATATTGAAATATGATAATTGATAGGAAATATTTGTATGTTGTTCTAATATACAATAATAAATATAATATTTTTTATGTTTTAAGTGATGGAAGAGTTTATTAATTTACTGATTAAAAATTGCAAAAAAAAATCCACTGCATAAAATATTTATAAAATTTTTTAAATTAAAAGTTGTTTATATTAACTTCATTATAAATTACTAGCAATTATCTACAAATCACCTATTGTAAACAAATAATAACGAGTTGTATTTGGTGTCGTGTTCACTTTCCCAAAATTTTGTAAACATTGTGGTGACGTTGTATGAATACACAATTTTTTTAAAATGTCTGATTTGTTGGCTCCATATAATTATGCTGAAAAATTATCCATTTCCGAAGATGAAATCATGAAAGTTGAAGACCTTGTAAGTTGTATTGAAAATTCAACAATTTTTGAAGATAGACTTGACGCTATATTGTATTTAAAAGATTTATGTCCGGTAAGTTGTACTATGAAGTGTAATTCAATAACAAAATTATTTGATATTTAGAAAATGAGATTACATATTGGGACACTAGGACTTCATGCATATATTGATATATTGAAAGTTGATACAGAAAATACTACTTTAGTCCATCATGTCTTAGATCTTTTAAAATTGTTACTTCAACCAGATTGTGAGAGTTCTATTGAAGAAGATTTTCTTGGTGATAGTTTGGCAGAATTATTTGTTAGTAAACCAGACTTAATGGATGCAATTTTTCAAATAATGGATACGTTTGATTTTTCAGTTAGGAAATCTTTAGTTCAATTTCTTATTCCACTATTTCGTTTTCGTTCTCTTGAACTAAGGGATATTATTATTAATCAAGGAAATGGGATATGTAAAATAGTTGACTTATTACAAGACCAGCGTGAAGTTATACGGAATAATGTGGTACTTATGTTGTCTGAGATGTCTCGTGGAAATGGAGTTATACAACAAATGTTAGTTTATGAAAATGTGTTCCAAATATTATTTTCAATAATACAGGATGAATCACCTCAGAGTATTGTTATTGAAGATTGTTTATTTTTAATGTATAATTTATTAAAAAGAAATGATGGTAACCAGAAGTATTTTTTCGAAGATATGAATCTTGTTAGACTTCTAACTGAAACATTCGACAAACTTATTTATCCTGGTGGCGATAGAAATTTTGACGTTGACTATGAGTATTCAAAACAAACTGTGACAAATATAATATTTGCTCTTGAATGCGTTAGAGCTTTAGTTTCCACAGATAATATTCAAGAAAATATTGTTGGAGCACAAAAAGCCTTTTCACAAACAGGACTTTTAAAAACATTGTGTCATGCTATGTTTACAGATGCTAGATTAGGGCTTGATGTGGTTTACCAAACAATAATTACAACAAGTGAAATTATTAGAGGGAACCCACAAAATCAGGATTTTTTTATTAATACTATTGTTCATCAAGAAAGGAAACCAATTTGTTCTCTTGCTGTATTAATGGAACCTTTGATTGTAGAAAGGCTTCCTTTTAAATTACGATCTGCAGCATTGTATTCATATATGTGTTATGTTCATAATAATGAGAATGGGAAGAATTTAATTTCAAAAGCAATTATCGGTAAAAGTGATGGAGTTAACTCTTCCTGCTGTGGATAAATTTTCAATCGTTAGTTATAAAATAATGAGAGCGATAAAAAGTAACAAACCATTTCAAGTATGGGGTGGTTGTTTATGTCTTTTATATTTATTATTTGAAAATAACCAAAGAAAAGAAGGATTTTTTAAGCTGCAAAATTGATGACTACTCTAAAACTCTTTCACTTTTTGAGTGGATATGCGCTTCATTATTTAGGCAAGATAGATCTAGAAATCAAATAAAAAGTGCCTATTTAATGTTAATTACAACCTGGATTGACAATTTTCCTCCAGCAGTTAAAATTTTAATGCAACAAAATGATTTAATGCAATTTTTTTCTTCTGAGTTTCGTAAGTAATTTATATTTAGAACTTATTTTACATTTTTTTAGAAGAATGTTCTTTTATTGTTAATGAAAATGAACAAAGAACTGTAAAAGGGTTAATTGCATTCTTACTAATGACAATCTACAATAATATTGAAGAGTCAAAAGAAAAAGATTCCATAATGCAGCTCATTAAATATCGTCTTGGAATTGTCCAGGTATCTGAAGCTATCGAAAAATTATCACAAACAGAATTCTATCTTATTGCTGCAAGTAAACCAACTTTCAATCCAAAAACATCTGTAAACGTTTATCTTGATTATCAGTTTTGTAAATTGATAAAAGTCTACGAAAAGAAGTATTTAGATATTTTAATGTCTAAGAACAGAGAAAATAACGGAGAATCAATCGATGTTGAAAATATTTTAAATGAGCATAAGAAGGAAGTTGCCAGTAAAAATGAAGAAATTAAAAACCTTAAAGATGAGTTAGAAAAAGCAAAAGTTGAATTGGAGAATTTAAAGCATCAAAATATTACTCTTCAAACTTCTTCTTTTAAAACCACGCAAGATTTAACAGATACAATTAAAATGTTGAATGAAATTAAACTAAAAAATCAGAGTTTGGAAAGTGAAACAAATTTCTTAAAAGAAAATGTTTGTCTTTGGCAACAAGAGGCTGGAAGATTTAAACAATGGGCAGATGAATGGCAAGCATATCAAATTAACCAACTTCCAAATCCACAAGATATTGTAGTTTCTCAATTAACAAAACAAGTTGAAGAGTTAAATACTTTACTGGATAGTGGATATAAGGCTTATGATCAGCAAGGAAAAACTTTATTGTATTATATTAATTTATGTGAACAAAAACCAAAAAATGTTAATGATAATGAAGATAATGAGAACACAACAAATTGTTAGTTGTAAAAAATTAAAAGCATTATATCAAGTTATAATTATAGATATCTTTTATATTATACATGTTATACTTTATTCTAAGCCATATATAATAAACAATAAATTGTTATGTCTTACTAATATAGTGAATTTTTTTTTAAAGATTACAGTATTTTTATTTGCTCATGATTAGTCACAAAAATTTATTAAGAATTCTCACAGAATTCTTTTAATAAGTTAGAAAGTAAATATATCTATGACTAAATAATTAATTTTCAAATACAACTAAATGAAATATTATCTCCTTAAAATGGTCATTTAGAATGATATTAAAATATTAAAACAAAATTACCAATAAATTTTATTTTGTATATCCAAACATTTATATTTTACTTTATCATTTAACAGATGTCATGACTATCAAAGATAGAAGTAAAGAATTTAACGATGTAAGTTTGAATTTTTTTGAAATAACTAAAATATTTAAGCTTAAAGTTATAAATAATCAACGTGGAAGTGTAATTGTTATGGATGAAGAAGATGGTTTAAAATTATTCTTTGAATTTGTTGACAGAATAAGAGAAAAAATAAAGGAACTTGATAAAATTATTAATAATTTA
Source organism: Strongyloides venezuelensis (assembly GCA_963280985.1). NCBI lineage: Eukaryota > Metazoa > Nematoda > Chromadorea > Rhabditida > Strongyloididae > Strongyloides > Strongyloides venezuelensis. The sequence goes on along the minus strand of CAUJLX010000002.1, from coordinate 8,548,022 downwards.
GATATTGCAAAAAATGATATTATCTGTGAAACCTATTGTAATAGAGAAATTTACACAAATGTTAAAAATTTAGTTAAAGATTTTGATAAAAACGTTCAAATAATTAGAAAAGAGCTTAAAAGTATGGAAGAACAAATTAAGTATGATGAAAATTACCCAAACGGTGTTCTTCCAACATTTCAAAAAATTAGGAAAATTCACCTTAAACATTTAGTAGTGCGTTTCCAAGAAATAATAATAAAATATAATCATTCACAAGAGGAATACAAAAATTGTTGTAAGGAAAGAATATCTCGAACTCTTTCATTAGAAGGATATAGTGTGAATCAAGAGCAACTAGATGAAATGGTTGAGAATGGATTATTTAATGTTTACACAAATGATATTAATATTGGCTTACAATTTATTGAAGATGTTCAAAGTCGTCATAAAGAAATTATAAAACTTGAAAAAAGTATTGTAAAATTAATAAATCTTTTTCAGGATATACTTTTCATAATGGATTCACAAGGTGAAGTAATTGATAGAATTGAAGAAAATATTGAACTTGCGGAAGCTAAAGTATTTCAAGCAAGAAAATATGCTATTTTAGCATCCCGACAAAAGAAGCGCCTTTTAAAAGCACAAATGTTTTGCGGATCATTATGCATTTTTTTAATTTCAATAACGGCTTTACTTTTATATTCATACTTAAAATAAATTTTAATTTTTATATACTATGCTTCTATATAAAATTATGCCTTCAAGCTATGTTTAAAATAATATTAATTTATGAAAATTGATATCACAATAAAAGATTTGAACTTTAAATTGCCTAATTCCTTAAGGTATGTAGTTAAGATAAACAAGATAAGAGTAAATAAAATGCCGAAATTGACAAATGTCATATAAATATTAGGACAATTTTTTTGATTATTATAATCTTCATCTAATCATATTATTACCTAATATGTATAAATCACCTATTTTGAATCATACTCACCATAACTTGGAAATGCCATCATATTCTACAATGACTTATAATTCGAATGTATTAAATTATCAACCAAATATTTCATTTATTCCATGTAATTCTAATGTTAATTATTTTAATGAATATATTCCTGAATCAAATAATCTTTCTATGGAGATTCCTGTAAGTAATAATAAAGTTGTTGATAATCATAAATCCGAACTAATTATTCCTTCCTCGCCTTCAACTATCGAAAATTCCACACCACCAACATATTCACCGGCTAATGAAACATTTCCTGCACATTTATCTATTTCTCCTGATTACTTCTCCAATTCTTCACAACGATATGATATACATTATGAAAGTAATCATACAAATTATTCATCTTTACCTTACAGTACAACTTTTCACCAACAATATCATGTACCAATTCAAATATCTGGGACCCAAAATTTACAAAAATATACAAATGAAATAGTTTCGAACACACAGTATCAATATCAATCAATTCCCATAAAAGATAAAGAAGAATTTAAACGAAGACCATATACAAAGCATAATCGAATGTCGATTCATGCAAATAGTGTTTGTTGTAATTGTGGAACAACTAAAACTACATTGTGGAGAAGAAGTGAGAGTGGTGAACCTGAATGCAATCCTTGCAATCTTTATTTTCGAGCCAATCGCAAACCACGCCCTCAACATTTAATGAAAAAGACAATTTTAAGGAGAGCTAGAAGAAGACCTGCTGTCAAGAGTTTCACCAATAATCAAAATATCTCAAGTGAAAGCATTCATGACCAACCCCTTCCTAATGAATTTACTGAATATTTCCCATCATTTCAAACTTAAATTTTTATAATTATTACTACAATTTTCTAGTGAAATTAACATCTTCGAAAATATTAACATCCTAAAACTTTGTAACATTATTTATAAAACTATCTAAAAGAATCCATACTATACATCCATTCTAAAAATTTATTGTTGGTAAATTTTTAACGGACTATAAATTATTAATAAAACATTTTAAAGTTTCTATTTTGAGTATTATCGTACATTAATTTTTTTGACAAGTTTCGTTTGTTTTTTAAAAATAATTACTATATCTACGATATTATAGATGTACGAAAACAAATAAAAACCTAAATTTTTTGTTTAAAAATAATTAAACAAAATAAACCTTTACAACCACAATTCAAATAAAAAATTACAGAAAAAATGGCACGTTAAATGTGGGAAAAAATTCCAAATGTGAACACAAAATGTTTCCAATTTAACAACATATATTTTTAGTATAGAACATAAAACAATTATTACTGACTGAAGTTATAATAAAGAAAATATATTACAATTTTAACGCACAAAAATAATATAGAAAGAAATCCTTTCACTATAAATATTAATTTTCTCATTTAAATTGTTTACAAATGTATTATAAAAAATAATTCCAAGTGAACAAATAAAATCCATAATGAAAGAGATAATCACAAGTTTTAAGAAGTTTAAATGGTTCATACTTTAACATTATTATCAAATTTATGCTATTTTTAATTAACTGTAACTTTTTTAGTTGTATACTTAAACGTTAAGACGAAAAAAATGTTGTTATTTACCTAGTAAACGTAAATTGACATCATACATATCTTTTACTCAACATCTTCGTCTTTTAAAAAATCATTAAAATTGTCCATTGACGAGTCTATGTCAGACGTCTCATTATGGCAATTTTGGGGATCAATAGCCATCTTTTTTTCAGGTGGTTCACAATTTTCTTCTGTTTTTATATTATTGACATTCACATTGTTATATATTAAGTCTTGCCCTTCGTGGAAGTTCATGTTAGATTCAATTTTTGTCGTAGAAGATGAATTGTATAATTTTCCTTTAACATAATCATTAGCAACATGATCAGCTTCATCATTTGTCAATTCCGAAACAGAGTCATCTTGTTTCTTTTTACTAATTTCATTATGAGCGTTTTTTCTTTTTCTATTTGACAATGCTGCAGCGATTTTACAATCTTTAACTACATTTCCTATAATTTCATCTAAACCAATGCATTCAACATCGTTATCGTCAATTTCTAAATATCCCTCTTGAAATTTATCGTTCAAACCACTAAGATAGTTGCATAGTACTCTTTTTAATCGCCGTAAATAGTTAATTTGTTTTTTAACATGGTAAACTCGATTTTTTAAAGAATAATTACTCTAATAAAAAGATAATTTTAAAGAAAATAAAATAACTTACCGCCAAAATTGTGCAATAAGTTTCCTTCAAAATCTTTATCTTCTTCATATAAACTTTTTCTTCAGATGACATTATTAATTGATGACTATTATCGAGACCAGATTCAATATAATTATCTAAAGAATAACCCTCTTCACAATCGAGGATATTGTCATCAGAAGTTAAATGCATATCATTTTCATAGGCATATTTTGTTTCCATTTGATCAGGCATAATAATAGTCAAACTTAATATTGACTTATTTAACAGATATTTAAGTAATAATACAATAAAAGGTTGTTTAATATAATTCAATCAGCTAACTAAAATTAAAAAATGTAAAAAAACGGCAAGATAAAATATGTATGTGGAGGAGTAGTGATTTAAAAGACAACAAAGTGACTTTTTTCCAATGAAATAATTACTCGTTTTAAAGTTCACAACCTTACTAAGACAAGGAAATTAATGTGTCACATATGATTAATTAAGAATAGGGTTGTCGACTGTACTCCATAACATCTTTCAACATGCCATTTTCTCCAGATCCTGATTCTTTATGTCACAATAAGATACTAAAATAAAATACCAGTTTATATTTCTTTCCGAAGTGTGTATCGCCTCCGTTTTTTATGGCCATCATTTAGAGAGGAATTAGAAAAATATTCTTCTTTATATTGTGAATAACGTAACCATTGAATGACTCAATCTTGCCAATTCTTATATGAATTCAAAAATTGTAAATTAAAATTCCTAAGTAAAAGTGTAACAACAACACTAATATGGAGAAATACAGTTTAAATTTACTGTGGAGAAAAACAAATTAGTCTAAATTTATTCATTATTTACTCTAATGAACTACAATTTAAAAAATATAATAAAATCTAATATACTAGGACGTGACTGTGTCAAATACAAAAGAAGTATGAATGTCTATCTAATGTAACTGTTTTTACAGTATCTTTTAAAATAATCTTGTAGTTATATAAAAAAAATCAAAACACTATTATAAGAGTTATACAACCATTTTATACAATTTTAAATTACTAAATAAAACTAAATATTATGTTGTGTTATTTGCTAGATAATGTAAGAACTCACCAAACAATAAGCTATTTTACTAGTATCCATAGATCTATTGTTACTGTTCGACTCAATTTTGTTTAACATTTGCACTTTTTCATTCCTGTAAATATTTTATTTTGTTATTTCCAAACATATGTTTTCTTTAGTGAATCTGAATTTAGAGTTATTTTATTTCCAATACTCTTAGAAATAATTTCTTTATAGAATCATATTGTAAAGCTGTATATTCACAAACTAGTAAATATCTTTTAAAATGTCATAGAGTTACGAAGAAAAATTTGACATACCTTGTATTTTCACTATTCTTGAATTTTAAATTCTATTGTCATTCAAAAATATAATTTTTAAAAGATAAATCTTTTGTATAAATTTAAAAACAAATTAGAGAAAAAATGAGAACACTACAAAATAAGAAAAGAAATTGTTGTATATAGTAATTATAATTTTTCAAAGATCCATACTCCGATTACAATTCTACTATAGTATTGAATTTATTAGAAATTATAATACTAAAATGTTATTTTACAAGACAAGGTTTGTAAATTGTTTATATAAGTTAAAGAATATTTTAATTCGTATAAATATAATTATGATTAATGATAAAAAATTTACCAATATTTATATCTTATAATCAAAATTCTATCATATTTTTTGTAAAACACATTAAAATTAGAGATCTACTATAATTCTTCAACATAATTTGCAGGAAACAATCCCGTTTTACCTCCATTTCCCGGACTATAATATATTATTAACTATAACAATAAATGCAAACTTACAGTCTTCCTAACCACCATTGTGAAACATCTGTAAGAAAAAAATATTATTAAAATTAATGCATAATTATTAACATACGTTTTTCAATTAGTTGAATTTTTTGACCAATTTCAAATGATAGTTCTGATGTATCTTGTGCTTCATATGGATATAAAGCCTGAACATATGTTATTTTAGGCTTCGCTGCTATAACAGGTTTTGGTGGTTTAACCGGACGGTGCACTTCCTCTATTCCAGAAGTATTGGAAATTGAATGAATATGTGTATATGGTTTATCGTGAGTATTTGTTTGATTTCTAATATTTTTATTAAAATCTCTAACAGGATTGTTAATGCAATTTTTTTTCTCACGATTTGTTGCATTTGACATGGTTGGTTTTGTTGTGTTTGGTAGTCCTGATCCAACGGAAATAAGAACAGATTTTCCAGTAACTTTCATCGTAGCATTATCACGAATTGTATTGTCTAAAGCAAAATTTATAATTCTTGTTCCTCCACCAACAAAGGTGAGTTTTTTTAGTTTGATTTCAAAATTGTGTTTAAATGTTAGTGGTAAATTTCTTCCATTCATTTTCTCTTTATATCTTTTTTCAATTGCAGTAATCATTTCCGTTTTTAAGGGTGTTTCTAATAAACTAGTGTAATTATTAGTTACTTGAATAATAATAAAATTATCTTGGAAAGGGCTCAAACCAATATATTCAAGTTCACCGTAGAGAATTCTTCTCTTTTCAACATTAACTAATTTCCCTTTATTGATACCTTTTTTTTCTATTACTTTTCCGATTAAAATTATTTCTTTAGAGGTGACAACCAAATCTAACTCGGAAGATTTAAATTTCCTATTATATTTTTTCAAAGTTGTGGCAAAATCAATTTTCTCTCTTCGACCAACAAAAGTTTGCAATTCTGGCTTATATTCTAATCCAACATAATCACCAATAAAATTCCTATTAATAGAAAATCTTCTTCTTTCTTTCTTCCCATACATTATATTACTAGCTTCTTCTTTCATCTTTAAATATCTTTTAGCTGCAGTAAATTTCTTTAAAGCTTTTTGAATAATCCTAGCATATTTATCATATTTTCTTTCTCTCATTTCCTCTAACAAAAACAAACTTGCAGGATTTTTTATGAAAATTTTATTTCTACCCAACTGGAATTGATCGTTTTCTAAACCACATGAGGTACAAATGATTTCACAGCCTTTCTTTATATCTCCATTCCATTTTGGCCATGTTTGGGATGTTAATATAGCATATCGCCACAAAAATTTATCAAATCCATTTCTATAAGCAAAACCCGCTCTTCTAACTCTTATGTTTTCCTTTAAACCAAGATATTGTACTTGGTGAAGAACTTTGTCACTTTCAAAATCTAAAGCTTTTTTAGATTCATTTGGTTTTATACATCGTACATAGTGTGGTGTACATTTCATCAATGAGTCAACTAATTGTTTTGCTTGTGTTTTGATTTTTAGTGAAAAACTTGTAGGCTTTGCTTTTGCACCCGTTGATGAAACATCTTCTGGAAAAAGAGATCTGAAAAACGGAATTTCAGACATTTGCATCAATTGAATTAAATCTTGATTCAATACATCTCTATTCCTTTCACAGAAACCATTTACTTCATATCTAACATCTCCAGCATAATGTTTTACAATAAATGAGTTTGCTCCTTCAACATAATGTGGATGCTGTCTCATTTGATCAGAAAGTTTAGTTAAAAATTTTTCATCAACACCTTCAGATTGTCCATGAACTTGAGAACAAATATCATCTAAAATAGACATTACACCAGGAGGGCGTTTTGATTCAATTAAATCGCACACAACTTTATTGTTAAAGTATTCAATAGGTGTCCAATGAATTCCTTCTGCAACATACTCTTCTTGTTCTCCCTTTAATGTTAATTCAATAAAAATTTGTTGAAGCTTTTCATTCACAAAATTAATACAAAATTGTTCAAACCCATTATTATCAAATATTTCAAAACCATAAATATCTAAAATTCCAATTGAGGAAGATGATCTTTTTATATCACTGACAACAAGTGCTTTATTTACAGATTGTACCAAGTAATCAAATAATCTTGAATACATAGCTTTTGACAACGCATCTCTTGTATGTTTAGCCTGTTCAACATTTAATGTTACCTTAATTTGTTCAGTCGTTTTTCCCCATTTTGATTCCATAATTCTTTGTGTAATTTTATTTTCAATTTCATCTAAAGGTAATCCCAACAAAAAAGCTGGAAATTCTAAGTATTGTTGATTAACTACTTTAGCATAATTATTTTCTTCAACAAATTCCATGTTACCAATGTGAAGAATAGCACTTAGCAATTGTAAAATTTGCAATTGTGTTTCTGTTGGTATTCCAACTATTTCCATTGCTCTCATTGTTTCTTCAAACTCCTTTCTATCATCTGTTCCCTCGATTTTTGAGAGGCCACTTTGATTAAGATAATTAAAATAATCAACATTAGTTATTCCAAAATTTCTCTTAATTTCATCATCACATCCAAATAAAAGTTGATAAAAAATGTGAAAATTACGTTCACCTTTAATTTGTCTTACAACACGACTTTTCTCTAGTAATAAATTAGTAATTTTTCCTCCAATTGGTTGTCCACTATCAAATAATATTTCAATGTACTTTCCAAAACGTGATGAATTCCAATTTCTTAAAGTTGCACTATTTCCAAAAGCTTCTAATAATGGATTTGATTGAAGTATGACATCTTTTACTTTTTGAACTTTTACTCCACCACCAGAAACTTTAGAAATATAGTTAATCAATTGTTTATTTATAAACGTCTTTCCAGCTCCAGATTCACCTGATATTATAACACATTGATGATTCTCTGAATCCATATTTCTATAGATATTATCAATTAAAGCATATATGTGGGGTGGATTTTCATATATATTTGCACCTTGATATATTTCAATTTCTTTATCAGTAAAAATACCCATATCTTTAAATGGATTAACTGATATTAGAACAGGCCCTATGTATGTAAATATTGAATTTCCCCTTAGCCTTTTTTTTAAATTATCTACAATTCCTTGATCAGATAATGTGGTAAGGAGAACCATATCTTCCACTCCAACATTTTGAATATTTACTTTTGATTGCCAATGATAAGGCTTAAATTTTAAATAAGTAAAATATAAGTTTAAATTACCCACTCACCATTTTAATTTTTAGTAGTTAGAAATATTAATGTAAATATGAAATCTAAAACTATTTTGGTATTATTATATATATTATTTGTTGTAAATTTGCCAATTTACTCAATGAAAAGTTTAAGGAATGTACGCATATAACTTTAATATAAAAAAAATTTTAATTATACAAATATGAACGATAAAAAGTGAATAATAAACTAGTAAATCATTCAACAATGCAATCTACATGCTTTTATTTAATATCTTAAATATATTATTGAAATAACACTTGAAAATGTTATCTATTTTTATAAATAATTAAGACAAGAGAAAATTTTAAATAAGTTGTAAAAATATACAAAGAGAAAAATCAAGATTGTACTATATTAGCATCATCGAAATGTTTTGTTTTACAATGTAAATTTTAAATTGAATTGTAATATTTGTTAAAAATTTATATGAATGAAATGTATATCTTTACATATTTAAGAAAAGTATACAAATAAAGTAATGAGATTCCATTTTGGTTAAATAATCATTACATATATTTATAAAAATATAGATAATTTTTATTTTGTAATAAAATAATTTAAAAAATAAATAGGTAATATAACATAATAAATATTATATTAATTAATACATAATGTTTGTTCATAACTATGTTAATATTTATTATTTGATACAAAACATTTCAGAAGACATTGATGATTTTATTTATTAAATGAATACAATACCCTCAAAGGTTTGCGCAACTTTACAATCTTTGTAGATATGGATGAAAGTGCGTTACAATAAAGAGAGGTATAGTATAGATTTTAAAGAATTAAATATTGCTGAAATATGCATACATTTTATCATATTAATATTTAAAATGTTGAATGACCAGAAGAACAAGTTTTAATAAAGGTCATCTATACTTAATATTTTAAGACACAAACTTTAATAGAAATAATATATATTTACTTTTTTTAAAAATATAATCTTATTTTTAGAAGTTAAAGGAAAAAAAATCACTAGAATTGATTACTAAAATAATGATAAAACGACAGATAATGATGATTGTATGGTTAAATAGTATTTCACTACACCTTCATACAATACTAGAAATAAATAACCATTAACTATGAAAGTATGAATACATGCAAACACAAAATGATTCATTCTTATTTGTAATAAGAAAATAATAGTCACAAGTATGTAGTATAATAATCATTAGTAATGACTCATTTTATTTAAAAAATAATTAGAAACACCATGTAAATATTACCAAACAGATTTTTTATGAAAATAATCTTCCATTAACGTTTTGCTATATATATTAAAAAAAATAAAAAAATATTTATGATTAACCTATCATTCTACAAATATTTAATTTAATTACCTAAACTTATGTAACAAGCAAAAAATATGGAAATTAACAATACTTTACATTAGTTTTAAAAAGGTAAAAAAGGTATGTAGTAAAATAAAAAAAGTGAACATCATTTGTTTAGTAAGACTAATCTTTTTTTAAATCATAGTGTTAGGAAAATGATGACTAAGAATATAATAATTAACCTATTACAAATATATATTATATTATGAATTTTATTTATTATTTATTTTTAGACATTTATAGCAAATCAAGCAAACACTAAAAAAAATGTTTAAAATTGAGTTATTTCATTTAGAATAAGCCAAACTTTTTATAAATGTATTTATTTTAAATTTTATAAAATTTAAATGAATGCAAGCAGTTTTCAAATAATTAATGCCATCATAATGATGGAAAGTACATTTGGTTTTTAATATATTGTACAATAGTTATTTATTTTGGATTTATTTAAAATCCACTAAAATCTACTAAATCTGAAAATTCTTTAAATCAATGGTAACTATTAAAAAATTGAAAACAAAAGTATTTTCGAGAAAACTATTTATTTTTGTATAAAAATAAAACAAGTGAGTCGTTATAAAAGATTTATATTAACTTAGTACATTTTCATTTAAACAAAATATATTTATTGAAAAATAAATATGTAAATAATATCAATTTTTATGTTTCAGAATAAAGTTTGAATAATCCAATATTTAAACAGGTTGGTTTTGTCCAACATAAAGATAAGCGGAAACCGGATACTATAAAAAAGTTGCAAAAGCAATATGTTGATCACTATTATCAGTCTAAATGATAGTATTCCCCACGTTTTTAAATACTTGTTATAATAAGGTATTTATTATTGTTAGTGATAATTATCTTATTCGATAAGTTTATTTCAACTACCTTATACAAAAGACTTTCATCCAATTTCTAGAAATCCTAAATAATAACAGATAATTAAAGGTAGATGTGATTAGGAAAATACACCTTTCTGTTTATTGTTATCAAATTAAAAAAAATTTCCAATTTGCTATTTGAGAAATTCAAATATTAATTTGTAGAAAAATAAATATTTTGCTAAATTTTTTCAGAGGCTCCTCTTCAGGAAGCTAAATAACACATTTGTTTGCTACAAGGGGATTATTTATAGTACATAACGATAAATTATCATATTTACAGGTAGTTTATAATATTTGAAGAACTTTTTCTTGCAACATTCACTATTTTGCATAAATATTGTACAAAAATTATATTTAATTAAGCCATAGTGATTAAAAAAGGATGTAATGGATAAAATATTATTTTTTATAATCACCTGACACATTTGTAATTATATATTATTGTAAAAGCAAAAACATTTTTGTTGTAACTCAACTAAAGCAAAATTAATACTGTTGGTTGTATCTAGAGATTACTGTTAAGCTATTTTTTAAATTAAAAATTTTTTCTTTAAATTGTAAGTTTTTCAATAATGTTATTAAATATATATTAATATTAAAAAAATTAAGAAAAACGGAAAATTTCTTAATTTGCTAAATTCCTTAATAATGCTATTAGTTATATATATTAACATTAAAAAAACTAAAAAAAAAGGAAAACAATTTAGGTTCAAAAAGGGGTCCCTTAGAAAAATTTATCCAAATATTATTGTAGTTTATTTCCTCGAGTTGTAAATATATAATTCCATTCACATTATTTTAATTTGTTTAAAAAATCAATCTAATCATTTTTTTTAAACATTCTGAAAAAAGATTCTCCAACTTAAAGAATATCTTGTATGGTCAAAATAATGTTTTGTAGCATTATTTCTGAAAAATAAACTATTCTCCAAATCAATTATTTTTAAGAAAAGTGATACAATCGAATAAATTGTATGTTATTCCTTGAAAAATAATTTCAATTATAAATGTTGAATACATTCAAATTTTGATGCAATAATGACAGTTAGGTTTCATTATCTATATATTAGATTGCATTTATATTGTTTTATATTCTTTGACAATGTTTTATAATTTTATAGTCCTGAGTACCTATAGTACTGTATTCCTATTGATGTATTATTCAAATTTTGGTTTCTTTTTTGCTTTACTACCTTTTTTTGGATTTATAATCTACCATACATTAAAAAATAAAACTAGTAATCCCAAGGATGTAGCAGAATTTTTTGAAAGTTTCAAAGTTGGTGGACATCGAGGTTCACCAGTTATGAGACCTGAGAATACAATGGAATCTTTTGAACAAGCAAAATCAGAAGGAGCTGATTTGGTTGAATTTGATTTAGGACTAACAAAAGATAAAATTTGTGTTATTTTACACGATGATACTTTAGATAGAACAACTAACATGAAAGGAGATATTAGGAATTATACATATAAAGAATTACAAAAAGCTAATGCTGCAGCTAAATTTAATTGGCCATCAGGCGAAACAATTTTTGAAACAAAAATCCCGTTATTGAAAGATGTAGTAAAATTTGCTAAAGAAAAAAAATTGAAAATGTTATTTGATATTAAGGATACAGATGATGAGGTAATATTTAAATGTGTTTCATAAAATTATTGTTTATAGCTCATCGATCAACTTCTAAAACTCTTTAAAAGTGAGAATCTGTATAATAATACTATTATATGCTCATTTTTTCCACAAGTTGTTTACAAAATTAAAAAAGCGGATCCAAGAATACTTATTGGCTATACATGGCGTCGATATTTTTATTCATATCAAGATATTCAAAATTTAAAGCCACGTTTTGGATTTCCTCTTCATTATTTGGCTCTTCTAGTTGATTTTTTAAATGTTTTGAGTATCCAGACTTTTTTGCCAAGTTTTTTGGGTGCAGATATGTTATTAACAGAGCGTTCTGAAATTTCAGAAAGATTTGTTACAAGCAATTTAGCAGCTGGTATAAGAGTTTGTAGTTGGACAGTTAACGATTTGAATGAAATGAGATGGATGCAAAATATTTTACAAATTCCTGTTCTTACTGATAAACCATTTTTGATTGAAGATTTACCTTACTAACGTTTTTAAAGCAATACACAGTTTACTTAGTGTGATAAGGAAATATTTTAATTACTATTGTAAAATAATATTATTCTTTCATATAATCAAATGTATTGTGTATTTATCGTTTTCTGTATTATTGTGAATATCTATATAATCAAGTTTACGTTAGTATCATAATGTCAACTTTACTTGATTATTTTTATCAAGCTATAAAATGATTTAATTATCAATAATAAGGAAGATTGTTAGTTTTAGTATCTTTCTTATAATTTTTATAAATTAAAGATGATAACATATATAAAGACTTTTATTTTATCTAAATGTTTTTATAAATAAAATATATATTAAGAATTTAAATATTTCATTGTGATCATTAAAAGTAATTGTGCTGATAGCATTTCAATAGTTGGTTTTATTAAAGTTATACTAAAAAGAAACTTCTTACAATTATTACATTATTAAATATATTTATTTAAATAATGCATACATAATTTCATTGTGTTTTATATTGTTTATACCAGATTGAAATATTTTTAAGTTAATATGATAATTCCATAATAATTATACACTTTTTGTTATATTGCATTGTTCTGCTTTATCTATACTGTAGTCAAATTATACATAAATGTATTAACAGATCTTTCAGCAATAAGTTAATATTATCTATAATTATAATTAATTTATTTAAAAGATAACAATAAACGAACTTAAGTTGCTGCGAATTATAACTCTAAACAAGTAAGAATCATTTTAACATGCTTATTATAATAAAAAAATTTAATTTTTCTTTAAACACACAACTAGAATCGTAGACAATTTCTAGGTACACAATTTTACAAGAATAAGAAAATTTTTAAATCTATTCATTTAAATATTTTACAAAACTAATACATTTTGTTTCAAATTTTCCTTATCATTTAAGTCAAAAAAAAATTCTTATTGATAATTAACAATTGCTGACAAACTCTAATATTCAAATTTATAACTAATTATTTCATAAGGTATAAAATACAAATTTGAAATTATTGTTAATTTAATAAATTATGTCATTTTTATACATCTTATAATAATACTTTTATAGATAACAATTTTCTAATTATACAATAAGTAATATATGACTACTGTAAGATTACGTTTTAAAAATTTAATGTTTGTTTTAGAAAGAAATTTGCGAAGCATTTGATTATCCTTTTATTTCATATGAAGTTTTTACCGATGATGGTTATATACTTGAATTACATAGAATTCCACATGGAAGAAATGAAAAGTTATCAAAAAATATTAATCGTCCTATTATATTTTTACAACATGGCTTAGAAGGTTCCAGTTCTCAATGGGTATGTAATAATTATAATCATTCAGCAGCTTTTATTTTTGCTGACCATGGGTTTGATGTTTTTTTGGGGAACATGAGAGGAAATATTTATTCTAATAGACATATATTTTTAAAGCCATCAGACAAAGAATTTTGGGAATTCAGTTTTGATCATATGATAAAATATGATATGGACACTTTAATCAATAGAACTTTGGAGATCACTGGTAGTAGTTCTTTGTATTATATGGGACATTCACAAGGAACTCTAACTATGTTTGGAAAATTAGCTATAGACACACATTTTAGTAAAAAAATAAGGATGTTCTTTTGCCTTGCTCCTGTTTGTAATGTAAAGCATATCAAAGGCTGTATAAAACTTCTATCTTTATTACTTAAACCAAACATGGAATTATTTTTTAAAATAAAACCAGGTGATAAAATGTTCCCCCTGCCAAGGTGGGCTAATGAAATAACGACAAATTCAATGAAAATGCCTATTATTAGTGAAATTGTATCAAAAAGCATAACGAGTTGTTTTGGTCCATCATCTAAAGAATTTGATTCAAAATTAATGCATATATATGTAAGACAAGCTTTTCAAGGTACATCTAGTCGAAATTGGAAACATTGGTTGCAACTGGTATATTCAAAAAAATTTCAGATGTATGATTTTAAGAATAAGAAAAAAAATCTCAAAATTTATGGTCAGGTAAGCAACTTTTTTTTTTAATTAATTATTTAGGAAACCGCTCCGGTATACGATCTCACTAAAATTGATGTTCCAATTGTATTCTTCTATGGTACAAATGATATTTTGGCAACTGAAGAAGATTTAAAAGAGTATATATTGCCAAAATTAAATAAGAAAACAATACGTAAAATTTATAAAGTTAATTCTTTTAATCATATTGATTTTATTTGGAGTAGAAAAGCAGCTACAGATGTTTATTTACCTGTCTTACATACGGCTATAAATGATTACTTTAAAAATATTGTCCAATAAATAAAAAGAAATTGATATTCAATTATTAGTAATAAAATCATCATTTATACAAATCTATCTTTGAATTTTTATAAGTAAAGTCAACTTGTTAAATAATATAATTATTTAATAATTTTCTTTAATTTAAGAAAATGACCATAATTCTGTATGTATTTACATAGTGGAAACATATCAATGTGTTTCTTTTAAGTTATATCATTATTGATGTTTTGACATTGCCACCTAATAAATATAAATCCTAGAATATTTTATTGTAAATAAAGTAGCGTTTTTCATTTTTGAAGTAATATGAACCAATTGAAAAGGCAAACAAATTAAAAACCAATACTATCAAAAGTTTAATTTTTTGAGTAATTATATTTATTTAACAAAAATATATATATTCATTGTGTGTTTCTAAAATAATTATATGCATGTTTTTTGATACTTAGACAACATACAAGTTAGCATAATTTCGTTATTTGAAGCTTTTAATTAATGTTGTCGTTTAACATTCATAGACATTATTTTTTAAAAGTAGACTACAATTTGTTTGATTGTTTCAAACATGTTACATGCTCAAGATTGCGCATTTTTCTGATTATTATTTATATTATTATTATGTACAAACATTTATCCACATAATATAATGATCACTAAACTGCAATTAGTGATTGACATTTATACCGCTTGACACTTTGTAATTAAAAAAAAATTCTAGTAATTTTTAATATTATTTTATATAACTGTTGTCTTACAGATAAGGTAGTGATAAAAGTATCCTTAGTTTGAAACACTTTTCTCCGAGTTTCTTAGTATTTTTTGATATAACTACGATGTCTCTATCTTCACTGACACATCTTTACAGTGTAAGTATTTTCTCATAAAACTATACATTTGCTGAGCGCTTGCCAGTACCGCATATTGATCGTACAATCGTGTCAAGAGTTTCTATAGGGACGTTTTTCTATCTAAAGTTTATACTTGCTAGATTTGGTCAGCTCGTATGCGCATATTTTTGTATCGTATTTCATTTTCATTTCAGAGTATTCCTTGATAATAAGTAGTTTTTTGATGTGTCGATGTTTGTTCCTCAATTTTTTTAATATTTATTATTTTAACACTTATTTATTTATTTATATTTTAGGTATCATTTGTTGCTCTGACAAACACGGCATTGTATGGCCGGGAAGTAAAAAGTTTTTGTAAGATATTGAATGAGTAATACTTCATTAAGTTGTTTTGTGAAGCAATTTATTTTATAACAATGTCAGCCGATGTTATGGATGAACCTATCGGCAAAAAACCCAAATTATCAACAAACGACATGGATGATATAGATGGCCTTGATGAGTTAAATCAAATGCCATCACTCCAAGAAAAATAACTCATCCCACCAAATAAATGGTAGTCTATCGTCTGATAGTAATAATTCAATGTCAAATTATAATAATAATAATAATATGAATTCTATGCAATCATCAGCACAATCTTCGAGCGGGAGTGTACTACAAGATTTGCTTTTGAATCCTACACATTCTCAAAATTCAAATAATTCGCCACGTAATTTCCAAGGATCATTTCCTAATAGGTGTGTTTTTAATAAATTTTTTTCATAAATAATATTTTATAGGAGTCCTATGCCAGGTCAACCTCCAATAATATCTCCACCAACAACAAATTCTTCACTACCCGGCCCACATCAAACTGCTCCTAGTCGAGGAATGCCAACAATGAGACCTAATGTTTCTGGAAAACCAAATGCTTTTGAGAAAACGCAACAAAATCCTCATATGTTTACAGGACAGTCAAGTATTTCTCAGGGCCCGGGTAGTTACCCCTATCCTAATCAGCAACCTAATCAAATGTATAATGGACAAATGAGACCACCAAGCACAATAGGACCAAATCAACAAATGGTTGCTCCACAACAGAGAATGATTAATCCTACAATGGCAGGACGTAATCAAAGGATTACTGCTCCTGCAGGAATGCGAGGTCAACCGTCTCCGGCACATCAACAATCAATGATGGTCAATAACGCACCAATGATGAGACAACCAATGGCTCCTCATTTGAATCCACAATTACATCCATCTCAATCATATCCACATCAAATAACTAATGAACAACGAGGACGTGTAGAAAGTTTTAATAATAATATGACACAAAATACTTCTCAAATTCCGGGTACCAATCATTTTCAGAATATGAATAACCAAACAAGACCGGCATATCCTGTATCACATCATATGCAAATGATGTCAAATCAAAATATAGACAGAAGTAAGTCGAATGTTCCAATTCCTGGACAACAAGCTCCTATGATGATGTCTTCACAAGGAATGCCTAATCAAACATCTCACGGAAATTTAATGCATTCGAGAATGGAACAAAATCAACTAATGGTTCAGCGGAATGCTATGGGTAATATTATTAGCGGCACACAAGATCCTGAAAAAAGAAAATTAATTCAACAACAGTTAGTTCTACTACTTCATGCTCATAGATGTGCGAGTAGGGAAAGAAATGCTACGGAACCTTTCAATTGTGTGTTACCTCATTGTAAGACGATGAAAGAAGTACTACTACACATTAATAGTTGTACTATTGGTGGTTCTTGTCAATATTCACATTGTGCATCCTCCAGACAAATAATTACTCATTGGAAAAATTGTAAAAAAGAATCCTGTCCAGTATGTGCTCCATTACATAATATTCATAATTCAATACCTCGACCAAATACATATGATCCTAGTAGCAATGGCCCACATAATATGCCAAATTCGTTTGATTCCCATATAAAAAGCTCTCACTCCGGATATTCAGATAATCTTTCTTACCAACAATCTTCATCTATTCCCAGTAATGCTTCTTCAAATGAAAATGACATGCGTACTGATTATTTTAGATCTCCAAATCCACCTAATAAAGTTATAAGTGGTCCTAACTCTTCAGTTAATGGAAGTAATAATGGAACTTCGCCAGGTTACAAGTATCCTTCAAATATTAGTTTTCCACCACCAGAAAGGCCTGCTAGATCTCTTGATTGGCATCAAAATATAACCGATGAACTAAGAAATCATTTGGTACAAAAGCTAGTAAAAGCTATATTTCCTCAACCAGATTCAAAAGCATACCAAGATAAAATGTTGATGGATTTAATTACATATGCAAGAAAAGTTGAAAAAGAAATGTTTGAAAATGCAAAGGACAAAGAAGAATATTATCATCTGTTAGCAGAGAAAATTTATAAAATTCAGAAGGAGTTAAAAGAAAAGAAAAATAAGCGTTTGAATATTGAAAAACAAGATCCACAGAATAAAAGTGAGGAATGTGATAATTTCTCGTCTTTCCATAAAGGAAATAGTCCTAATTGCCAGAAAAATTCGATTCAAAATGGTGGATATAATCTGAAAGTTGAAATAAAACAAGAGGTAGAAGAAAACAAATGTGGACCAAAAAGTACGATACCTTCAGGAGATAAAAGTATTATTAATGATATTAAAAGAGAAATTGAACCTGGATTATCTAGTGCTGCTATAAAATCACCAATAGCAAAAGTAATAGTATCACCCACCAAAATCACTAAAGATGCTGATCCAGTGAAAAAAGAAGTAAACGAAGAAATATGCCATCCTGTTGAAGAGAAAATATTCACTCAACAAGAACTTGCTTCCGCATTTCTCCCATTAATGGAACAACTTGAGTCCACACCAGAGGGATATCCCTTTAAGGATCCTGTAGATCCTGATCTTCTAGGAATACCAGATTATTTTGATGTTGTCAAACGACCAATGGATTTTTATACAATCAAGAAGAAGTTAAATGAGGGTAAGTTATAAAACACCTTGGGATGTTGTCGATGATGTTTGGTTAATGTGCGAAAATGCCTGGTTATATAATAAAAAGAATTCTAAGGTTCATAAATGTTGTACAAAAATAAATGAATATTTTGTTAAATGGGTAGAACCAATCATGAAAGACTTAGGATATTGCTGTGGTAATAAATTAACTTTTACACCATTAGCCCTGTTTTGTAATGGTACATCCATGTGTGTAATTGGAAGAGATCAACCATACTATTTATTTGAAGCTGATTCAAGTCAATTTGGTGTTACTGTATCAGATAAGTATATATATTGTGTAAAATGCTATGAAGCTTTACCTGAAGAGGGAATTAATTTAAGTGACAGTCCTAATGAAAAGAAAATGGCACCAAAAAAGAATTTTCAATTAATGAAAAATGATCAATTGGATAGTGAACCATTTGAAAATTGTAAAATTTGTAAAAAGAAAATGGCATAAGATTTGCGCCTTGTATAATAAGAAGATTTTTGCAGAAGGTTTTATTTGTGAAACATGTAGAAGAGATAAAAGTATCCCAAAATCTGATAACAAATTTACTGCGAAAAAATTGCCACATTGCCATTTATCACGGTTTATCGAGGATAGAGTTAATATATTTATGAATAAAAATGGTGGAATTGAGGCACAGGATTATGAAGTTGTCATTCGTGTACTAGCTGTGCAGGATAAAGAAGTCGAGGTTAAGCCACACATGAAAGAAAGATATGGAAAACAAGGTTTTCCAGAGAAGTTTCCTTATAGAACTAAAGCAATATTTGCATTTGAAGTTGTAGATGGTGTGGAAGTCTGTTTCTTTGGACTTCATGTTCAAGAATATGGTTCAAACTGTCCACCTCCAAATAAAAGACGTGTTTACATAGCTTACTTAGATTCAGTTCATTTTTTCCAACCAAGACATTTAAGAACGGATGTTTATCATGAAATTCTTCTAGCATATCTTGACTATGTCAAAGATTTAGGATATACAATGGCTCATATTTGGGCTTGTCCACCATCTGAAGGTGATGATTACATATTCCACTGTCATCCACCAGAGCAAAAAATTCCAAAACCGAAAAGGTTACAAGATTGGTATAAAAAAATGTTAGATAAAGGTTTAAAAGATAAAATTGTATCAGAATATAAGGATATTTATAAGCAAGCTAAAGATGATAATTTAAATACGCCTATGGCCTTACCGTACTTTGAGGGTGATTTTTGGCCAAATGTTATTGAAGATTGCATTAAAGAGGTAGAAAAAGAGGAAAATGAACGTAGGAAATTAGAGGCAGAACAAAATGATGAGGATGACGAAGATGAAAGCATAGCTACTAACGATATTTCTAAAAATAAGAAAACAGCAAAAAATAGTAAAAAGAAAGGTGCCTCTAAAAAAGCTTCTGCAAGAAATCGCAAAAAAGGGTCCTAATTCTACTGGAAACGAAGAAGCTGACAAATTATTAGGCGTTCTTGAGAAACACAAGGAAGTTTTCTTTACAATTAGACTAGCAACAAAAAGTGACAAAGACGGAACATTAAAAGAAATAAAAGATCCAGATGATCTAATGCCAAGTGATCTCATGGATGGTCGTGACACTTTTCTTAACAAAGCTCGTGAAGAACATTGGGAATTTTCATCATTACGGCGTGCGAAATATTCTACTATCTGTTTCAGTTATGCACTTCATGTACAATCTAAAGATCTCGGATATACATGTAATATTTGTCAAGAAAAGGCAAATCTACACTGCAATAAATGTGACGATTTTGATTTATGTAATAGTTGTAATAGTAAGAATCCACATGAACATCCTATGGAAAAACTTGACTCTGATCTCATGTCTGATGATATTAAAAATAATGAAAGTGGAAATTCACGTCATGAATCTGTTCAAAGATGTATCAGATCATTGGTTCATGCTTGTCAATGTAGAGAATCTAACTGTCGTCGTCCTACCTGTCAAAAGATGCGTAAAGTTGTTAATCACACTAAAACATGTAAGAAACGTCACAACGCTAGTTGTTCTGTTTGTAAACAATTAATTGCTCTTTGTTGTTATCATGCAAAACATTGCAATACAAATAATTGCCCAGTACCATTCTGTACAAATATTCGTGCTAAATTACAAGAACAAAAGAGAAGTGTTACAAGAAGAGCAGATATGATGATGAGAAGAAGAATGGAGCAATTACATGGTGGATCTCAAACATCAACTACTTCGGGAAGTGTTTCTTCTGATAATTCAGTTCAACCTAGTACTCCTGCAAGTGCTTGCACTGATAAAGGCAATGATAAAGGAATTCGTAATTCAAAATATGCTGACTCAATAACACCAGGGTCTAATATAAGTAATAACCAAAATAGTATTGGGTCTTCTTCGACAACAAATTTCCATGAATCAACTAATTCAACTAATTTTAACACTATGCAATCTCAACAAAATTCTAATAATCAAACTCAATATATTCAAAAAGGAGGAAATAATCAATACATGAATGTACCTTCTAATCAAATTACTAATCAATATGGAAATCAAATGAATAATTCTATGCAAATTGGTAATAATCAATCACGTCCTCCTAGCTCTGTAAATAATACAATTTCATTAAATCGACCTGGAAGTCAACCTGGATCAGTTCAGTCTAATCCACCTCCGAATTATCATCAACAAAGGCAAATGCAGCAAGGTGGACACCAAGAATATATACGTACTCCAAATCAACAATCATATAATCAACAGCAACCACCTCAATCAATGATGCAGAGGACATTACACAATCAGGGTAATATTGGTTCATTGTCAAATGTTCAAAGTAGGAGTTTTATTTTTTTTGTATTTTATTTTATTTCTTTTGTTTTTAGGTGAACAACAACATATAATTCAGAGGCAAGGACAAAATCCGATGCAACAATCAGGAGTGTATCCACATACTCAACAGCCTATGGCTATTCATGAACGATTACAAAAATCAAAAACTGCGAAAGACAAAGAAGAAGAAGTATATAATGAAATGAAGAGTCACCCTGCTGTATTGAATAGTTTTTTGAATTACTCTGAACAACCAAAACATTCTACAATGCATGAGCGTGGAATGAATCCAATGTTACCACAACAACAAATGATGCATAGAAATACTAACAATCAATGGCAACAAGGAAATCCACAACAACAAGGATATATGATTAATGGACCTAACCAACAAAGAGCATCTAATCAACCAAATCAATTTAATCCAAATTTAAATAATCCTCAAGGAGGTAGTCGGTGGAATCAATATCAACGGGGTAATTAAGAATTCTAGATATATAAAGAAAACATTTTGAGGTAAATAAAGATTTAATAATAATAAAAATGAATTTTTTTTCAGCATACTAATAAGTAATTGTTATAGGTCGTTTTGACACCTCTTATATAAGGAAAATTTTTAAATGGAAATAATTACAAACTCATACAAAATTTATATTTCAATGTATAGTGCCTTTGCTATATATATCGATAGTCATCCAATTAGATGTATACATGTATATTTACATTAATATCTCAAAAAAACTAACAAAATTCCTTGTAATTAAAAAGTTTACCGTTTTTTGGCAAACGAAGCTGTATGAAATGAATTATAAACTATTTATTTTGAACTTGCTCAAATATCATTTTATATGTAATTTATTCTTGTTTTGTACATTTGTATTCAACTAATTTTTATTCTAAATGATAAACCGGTTTATCATTAAGATAAGTTTATTCAATTAACCTTTCAAGATTTCATATTTAGCTTTGTTATTTTTGTTTATATTGATATATTTTTATTCTTGTTTCCTTAATTTCATAATAAATTATAAAAAAAAAATATTACTTTCATAATAAATTCTGTTTACTTATAATTATTTTAATATTTTTAAGAGCACAATAATTTTGGTTTAAATAATAATTAAAAAAAGTATTTGTTGACATTACCAAAATGAAAGTCTAAGTATTTACCCTAAAAATATTATATAATAAAATTAATTATATTAGATGTTTTTCAATAAATTAATAAATATGTTTGTATATATATTATTTTTGGAATTATATATGATATTTTTTTATTTCTTAAAGTAGTTTTCTGAGAAAGTCGAGCAATTTTAAGTATGTGGGACAAGCAAAAATTTAAATTCGCATTTTTTATATTCTTAAACGTTGTACCTTGGTGACATATTTTCACGAAGTAATTTTTGAGATTCGCAATTCATAGTTGAAAACTCTCAGAAGCTATAAAACGTTAAGAATAGATTTATGAAGCTGATACATTTTACGTGGTAACACACTACCTAGGAGTATTGTCAAACATATATGATACGAATTTCAGATTTTTGCTTATCTCACTGTGTTCAAATATCTCAAAAACGTATTTGAATAAAACCATATCTAAAACATGATGTTATGAAAGTACTTAATAAATGAAACAATTTTTCATATTAATCTAAATATATTATTGTAAAAAAGTTGCTATTTATCTGTTTAAAACAAAAATTTTATATATTCATCCACTTTAATATATATTTATTAAATGTTCATAATTATAGTATCATGTAACACCACGGTTAATTAAGACATGATTCGATATGATAAACTACTTTTATCATAGCTTCAAAAGTTTCAATAAAAACCACTGCACAAGTAATCTTTTGACCAAACTCTTTGCTCTCATATGACGGAGATTAGATGCTTCTTTTTATCAATGCCCTTTTTCTAAATCAACGATTATATATTCCATTGGTTACTACTAATAGGGATCAACAGACGATATAACAAAGCCACTTTTTTCTGTTATCATCAATATGTTTTAGAGGAGAAATCGACAATGAAAATTGTTTTCAGATTTTTTGAAAAATAATGTAACTGATGTAATACCGTTTCAGCGAGAGACTTTAAAATCTTAAGTTACATTTCGACTTTACAATAAATTTTATTTTTTTAATAATTTTATGAGTATCTATTCCTTAATATTAATTTTTAAATAAAATACAAGAATTTCCAAAAAAAATTAACTTGATAGACTCATAAAATTTGGTGAGAAGTTATTTTATTTAAACAAATTTATTAATTATTGTAATATTTAAAAAAAAATTAAAATTTGTTTTACATCTAAAAGACATTTAAAAATAAAGCTTTTATCAAACAAAACCAGCAATCATACAGTGACAAAAGAAATATATTCACCTCTTATGAAACAAAAGTGCATCCCTGCAGTCAAGTTGCGATGAACAACTTTTTTTCTTATGAAAGAAAAGATAAAAAGTTAACAAGCAGATGGTGACAAACAAAGGTAATCACATACTTTTAATTCGAAGACTATAAACTGTTTGATGATAATATATCTGTCAAATTAAATTCTATTTAAAAGAAAATGGTCATTGAATAAATGTTATTAGTATTTAAACAAAGTTATCATAAAAACTCATTCATTTTATTTTTCTTCTGCTAGAGAGTTAAGTCTTTTGAACTATTATGAATTCTGCGGCAAATAGTGGCGTTACACTTAACCCAAGTGATAATGTATGTTTTCAATTTTTAATTTCCATAAACTAAATATTATTTTTAGGAAATTGAGAAGCTCATAAAAATTCTTGTGAATCATCAAAAATTAGACGTTGATACTCCGACAACAAGAACATCAGATGAAGTTGATGACCGTTCGGAGTTAATCAATAAAAGTTGAGAAATTGGAGGCTAACTTGATAAGCATCTGTAAGATGACACGATCCTTCATAAAACAAGCTGATAAAAATTTTAAAAATATAACTGAAATTATAAACGCCGAAAAAAGGAACACAGAGAATTCCTTTTCTCTGTTAAGTGAAAGAATATCCAATAACGAACGTTTGGTTATGGATAATATTGTAGAACTTAATGGAGTCATAAGAACAACATCATCAAATACTAATGAAAAAAATGATGACAACCTTGATAATTCAAATTCAGGTAAGTTTAAACAATATAAAAATTAATACATAAAAATATATTATAGATTCTATAAACGATGACGACGACTCTCCTCAGTAAACAGGAGTTATCAAGTTGACTATCTTGTGGACCACTTTTTTTTATTGTAAATATAATTTTAAAATTTTCTACGATAGTCTAATAATTTTTAAACTATAAATAAAGTAATATTCTATAATTTATTTTTCATTTTTTATAAGTTCAAAATGGTTTATCTCTATCAGACATATAAAAAAACAACTATTTTTGTGTAGATTTTTAAAATAATGAAACCTAAAAAAATAATTTTCCCTTGTGTTTTTTAATAGGATTCATTAACGCAATTTTACTTCCTCAGTACCAATTTAAAATTATAAATAAAGGTTTGTTTGAATATATATATTTAAAATGTATTCTTATTGGTAGCAAAACTAGTATATATACACATTTATTTACAGCTCTTTTATCAAATTCTATATAAAAATTAATAAATGTTAAATCATTAATTAGAAAAAAATAATAACTTTTAAACAAAAAATAAAATCCAAAAGTATAAATTATGGAAGAATATTTTATAAAAAAAGAAGTAAGTAATCTTATTTTCTAACAAAAAGATAGTTACAAAGATTGTTAACATTATCATACAACTTTTTTAATTTTTTGATCTCTTAATTAATTCTAAGCAAAATGAAAATATGAGATAGAAAAAGAGGGTAATGTTAGGTGAATTATATCACTGAAGAAAAAAGTATAAATCGTTAATCATTAATGGAACTGATGAACTAAAAGCCAAGAACGAAACTTTGTAAGTTTAAAAATATATTAATTCTAATTTTTATAATATTATTACAGTTATAAATGTATTTGTAATTAATAATAATATTTTTTGCTATATTTTAATCTATTTACTACCACAAAAGCTTATTATATTTGCAATTATTATGTTATCATATACAATTTTTGTTTGTAATTTCTTACTCTTCTCTCAGCAATTTTTTATTGTATTAACAACTTCGAAACTAATTTTTTATAGTTAGGATAATTTTTAAAAATTATAACTTTGTTTAGAGATTATGTTAAATTTTTAAGAAGTATCTATTACCTGCGCAATTATATTCATATATTTTTCTTTATATTGCCAATGGAAGATTCAACGTTAATTTTCTTTAACATTCAAGCGTAATCTTACTTTTTGTCTAAAGTGGGTTGTTTGTTTTATAGTTAACAGTTTTTGGATTATTTGGAAAGTGAATTTTTGATTTTTGAAATGATTCTATTAAAAATTAACTAGCAAATATAGTTATTTTACCATGCTGTTTAAATATGTATATATTCTTTCAAGAAAGAAAATTTTGGATGATAACTTTAAATATCAATAGAGATTTTTTTAAAATAACCTCTAATTCTTATTAAAATTACACAATCAATATACCATTTTTCTATTATTTAACAAAAAGTACATATAAAATATTTCTAACATAATATTACACATAAAAGACAATAATAATAATACTCTTTAAAATGTTGAACAATTGTCATTGCAAACGATCGATGTCTTTTTAAAAATACTTCACGATTTTTTTAAAACAATTAACAGCAACTGATACTTCATAATTTTTTTTCTTTATTTAACATTCCCAATCTCCTTTTTTGAGTATATCAAGAAACATATTTTAAATAAAATACCTAAACTATTTCATTATCTTAAAAAATAAATTTTACCGAAGACATTCTTTCAAGATGTTATTTAAAAATAATTTTAAAGAAGTATATAAATAGAAAATAAAACATGCAAATGTATTGTTGGAATTCAATATACCTTTTATTTAGAACAAATATCATGTAAACATTTCTAAAATAATAACTCTATATATTAAACTAGTAAAATATATAATTGAATTATTATAGTTAATTTAAAATCGACATAGTAACAATAAATTAGATTGGATAAAAATATACTTCAAAAATTAAAATAATATTAGTTTAATTAAATAAATATACAATAATAACCACATAATGTTAAAAATTACAATACTTTTGTTAATAATTACAGTGTTTGCAAAATTCTAGTAAATGAAAAAATAATAGAAAAAAAACATTGGATACAACCTATACTCAGGCAATGCCAAGCAATTATAGCTTTTCCTCCGGCAGAAAATGTAAAGGCAATTATTGCACATGTTAAGAGGTTCAAAATGAATTGCGGAATGATGAGTAGAATGAGAAAAGGTAAAAAACTAAAGACAACCCAAGAATGATGTCGTAAATTGATAAATGATATGATAAATGCTAAAGCATATACTGTTAAAATAATAATCATCGTCCAAATAAATATTCCAAACCACATGTGATGAAATAATGTCATGTCTCCCTGATCTAACGTCATTATACTCCATAAGGAATAATTGCTAACCAAACACAAGATAATTTAATAAAAAAAATTATTCTTACCTAGTTAATCCATTAGTAGGCTTAGAAAAAAAAGATACCCAATCAGATGTATTTAACATGACACTAAAAAGGCATAAATATATTCAATTACTATATAGTTAAAAATTAAAATGGTTCCAAATCCAATAAAAAAGTACTAATTGTTATTTTAAATTAAAAAAACTTTTTACGAAATTAATTTTTTATTTTACATTAATTGTATTATTGATGAAAATAAAAAAAAATTAGATGGAAAATTAAATAAAAATCTAAACAATTTGTTTTTTAAGGTTTAAAATATCGAAATCTTTCGAAGGAAAAAATAAATATCCAAAAGCATAAGTTATCATATTTTTATCTTTTATTTTATTTTATTTATATTTTATCATTACAATTGCCAAGTTTCTGCAAAATCCACATGCAATGATGACTCAAGACGTGAAATACTATTATTATAAGAATATGTTCCATTCATACATGAAGCTTCACGTAATTGCCCCTCCTAAAATATTTTTATGAATTAATTAAAAAATAATTGTAAATTTAAAACATACATGTTGATTTCCCGTAATGCCTGCTGTAACAGTTTTATGTTGATCAACTAATGCTGAGAAAAATGGTCTTAGATCTCCAAAATTGAATAAAGTTTTAACCTCTCTCAATGATGCTGATAACTGTTTTCTATCTTTTTCTGATAACTCTCCATATTTTTCTGATAACAAATTATTTATTCTAATAGCAAATGGTATAAATAGATCATTAGCATTCCTTCCAACTGATGAAACAAAAGCCCAATGACACATTTGAAATTGTGATATATATCCTGAAGGTAATGTACATAATGTTTCTAAAAGTTTACAAGCTGATAAATATAATTGCATCCATTGTTCATCTTTGGAACATTTCAAATCATCTGACATTGAGCTATTTAGATCACTTAATTGATTTTCAATTTGTAACAAAACTTGAACTAATTCTGTTATCATGGAAGGCCACATAGATACAAAATTCGTTGGTTTTAATCTTATTAATAATACACGATAACATGTAAAAACTTGTGCATGTATCATAGGAACTTGACTGATCTTTAAATTATCTGATAATCTTTCTTGAATATCTGGTAAATTAACAGCATATTGATCCATTCCTGAGGACAACACAACAAAAGCTAATCTTTTCAATGCTTGGGCCCTTAATTCGTATTCTTGTTCTTTGCTACTAATAAATGAAGATAAAGCGCTATTTTGGGTTGTTGATATACGAGATAATAAATTATTAAAAGATGTCTTATCATGTGTCATAAGATTATCAATAACAATTAGCCATTGTTTTAGTGCTCTAACATCCATTTTAAAGAAATTTGGATCCATTAGTAAATCAAGAGTTGTCTTTTTCCATACACTTCTCATATAATTAAATGAACTTATAGATGCTAAAAATTGTGATGATGCTAGGAAAAAATTTGAATTCCTTGCACTTTTAGCTCTCAGGAAGGGTAATGTGTTACTCCAAACTGTTTGCAACGTTTGAAGTAATTTTTCTTTATCATCACTTTTACAAATTGAATCTATTAATTCAGCTAAATTTTCTGCTAGTAAAAATAATGCTTGTGTACTATTAATAGGATCTCTTTTATTTGCACCAGTATCTTTTATAGATGATCTAAAATTAGATGACATTTTAGATTTTTCTGTTGATATTGAACTTGGATTAAAAGATAATTGTGATAAAGAAGTTGAATTAGTTTGGCTAAGTTGTGTTGCTTTATTATCAAATTGACCTTCTAAGGTAGAAAGTTTTGCAGTTGTTAAAGAAGTTGTAGATGCACGTATTGAAACAGCTGCATCAGAAATGGTAGAATTAGTTATTTTATAATCAATAGATGGTGAATGATCAACAACTTTTCCCTGTCCGCTTGTGGTTGTTTCTTGTTTAACAACTAATGTTCTTTTTAACCACGTTGTTGATTCTAATTGCCAACCAACAATATTATTTAATGCTTCAGCTAACCTCTGACAACAAGATTGCATTGAAGACGATGTTAATTTATCTTCAATAATGTTAGAAGATCCATATCCACGTACGTAATCAGAGAAGATAATAAATAATAAAAATATTCCCCTAGGAGGTAAATTATTTATAGGAACTTCACTAAATAGGGAATAAAGAGAGTTCCATAAATTCTTGTATTCCTTAGAATCAGTAGGTAACTGTTTTGTGCAACCATGCAATAATTCAAGCAAATTAACTTCATTACAAACACTATAGTATGTCTTATCAGATGTTTGTAAAGTAGATGACAATTGTTTAGAATTCCTTACACCAGTATCTTTTAATGTATCGGTTATAATATTGATAATGTAATCTAATGGTAATGCTTTGATATTAAGAAGTAAGTTTACCAAATCTAACTGATCGCTTGAATATATAAATGATGTCTGAAAAAGAATAACTTTTATTGATCGTGATTTTTGAAGAAAAACATTTGGTAACTTTTATAATTTACATAAACATTTAACTTTACTAATAATTCTACTATTATAAAATGTCTGAAGTTGGATGGAAAACACGTATTGCGAATATTATCAGACATACGTATTATTTTGATTTTTCAATCGAATTTTTAATGGCACTAATAGCTTTCTGTCAAACGTCTAGAAGTGTATTGTATCCTGAGCTGTTGTCAGAAAAAATTCAAAGAATATATATACCACCAGAAGGACTAGATATAGATGAAATAAAAATATTTTTCAACAAAAAAATGGCTATTTGGGAAAGAAATTACGATTACGTTAATATTCCATTAGTATTTATATTTTCAATAATTTACGGTACACAAAGTGATCGTTTTGGAAGGAAAGGCTTATTGTTACTAGGAAGTATATCTTTTTTCATTGATACATTAATAAAAATCTTTATTTTATGGGAAAAAACAAATATATCACTATATTTTTTCTATGTAGCAGCCGGTGTTGCTGGTATAATGGGTGATACAACAATTCTTATGACAGGAATTAACGCTTTTATCTCAGACAAATTTAAAAATACTCATCTATCTGTTAGAATGGTTTCAGTTTCCATATTTTTTAGTTTGGGATCATTTATGGCATCTACGCTTGTTAAAATCCTAACTAAACATATATCACATATTACTTTATTATTTTTAATTGAAGGTATAGTTGTTGGAATGATAGGATTCATCTTATTTTGGATTAAAGATCAAAGTAATCCAAGTGAAGAAGGAAAACTACTGTACCAAACGATACCTATGTTAACCGAGATAAAAATATATATATTGGATTTATACAGTTTTCTGATAAAAAAAAGAAATAAGGAATTGAAGTTTCTACTTTATTCTTGCTTAACACTCATTTTTATGGAACAATTTATTTTTGGTGAAGAGAAAAGTTTAATTGGAATATATACGAGATTACCTCCATTTAATTGGAAAACAGATGAATATTCTACCTATAAATTAGTAAGACCTATAGTGCAAATAGTAGGAATGATTATTGGCTCAATATTATTTTTTAAACTTTTTAAAATCAAAGATACAATGATAATTATATTTTCAATAATATCTATGGCAATTTGTATTTTAGCTATTGGCTTATCAAGTAATTCTATTGGAATATATACATCATTGATTTTTGGTTGCCTACATGGATTTTTAAATCCTTTAACCTATGCTTTTATGGCTAAAGTTGTTGATAGTAATGAAATAGGTAAAGCATATGCAATTTCTGGAGTTGTTTCAAAAACTGCTACTCTTTTACAATCATTAATTCTACAAAATATTTACATATCTACGGTTGATTGGTGTAAAGGTTTCGTATGGTATATTATGACTGTACTTAATTTACCATTAATTATTTTGTTTATCCTTGTTTACAAGATAAGTAATAGAGTTTTAGAAAATTAATTTGACAAGAAATAAAAACCTACATGATCACCCTCATTTCTCGACATAATTCTTCCTTCTAAAGTTGTCTCTGATTTATGAGACCAAACAAGTGCCATTGCATTTAAGAATGCTATTTGATTTGATTGTGCTATTGGTGTTAAAAATTTAATAATACATTTTGCTATTTCATGTGGTGTTCCTAAAGGAAGTGTCGGTTCAAGTGGATAACCTTCCATAAAATCAGATATTGGTCTTAAAAATATTTCAAAATCGATTCTACTATTATCTTCTTTATTAATAAATGTTGTTTTTTCAATAGATTGTCTTACAAAATTCCATACATCAATTATTGTGGACATTATATGAGGTAATATATTTAACATTTCATCTCTAGCATCACGCCAATCATCATTATTGACACGATTTTCGATTTGTGTAAAACCAACACTATTTGAAGCTCCTGAATCAGCAAAAGTTAAGAAATTAATTTTTTTTATAAATTCAGCTGCAACTTTACTCCCAGGAACTGCTGAAATAGCGGAACCAACCATCCCATAAATACCACCACTTGTATTTTGATGTGTGCTACTAGTAGAAATATTTGCTGATTGATGGCTTTCATGAATTTGTGAATTATCTACCACACAATAGTGTATAATTGATGTTAATGCTTCTAATATCATAATACAATAACTGGGAGGGTAACTCTTATCATTTTCTTGTTGTGAATTACCACCAATAGATTTTAATTTTTCATCTGCTAGTGTAAATGATGGTGTTGTAATATCAATAGAACAATTATCGTCAGTACTAAATACAGAATCACTCAAATTTTGACCAAATGGCTCTTTAATGTCATTATTTAGTGGAAGTAAATAAGCTCTCCCAATCGCAATACGTAAATTTGGAGCATAATTGATCGACTAAATGAACAGAATACGTTTTCAATACAACATCCAAAAATGGCAAAGTATTCATAACAAATTGTAACCAACGTTCATGTCTCTCTGGATTTCTCTGAAGGGATTTCAACAAGATACACAAAAAGGCTTTTAAATATGTTATACAACTATAAGGATCATCGTGAGTATAAGATCTATTTATGGGTGTACTACATTGTATATTGGATAAAGTAAAAGTATTATTTGTTGGTAATATATGACTGACATTATCATCAGTAAATTCTTTTATCCCTGTTCTAAGATCATGTTCCAAATTGATGTAGACAACAGAAAAATCAAGTAGAGCATCATTGTATGCTTGAATAGCAAAAGGAAATTCATCTGATTTACTTGGGCCATCATTAAAATCTAAAACATCAGCAGAAAAAACAGTTTTAGGATTTCCTTTTCCATCATCACTTTGAGGACTAGACTCAGGAGACCTAACCGCTGATAACAAAAATAATATCATACAGCGTGGTAGTTTACATTTCAAAAAAGATAACTGGATAAACTCTGCTAATGCTTTAAATTTATGATCTCTTATTAATGAAATTAACTCCCTACATAATTCTGTTAAAAATTCTAATGCTGCTTTTTTGCATCTCCATGAATCTAAAAGATCTTGTTGTGTAACTTCCATCACTGGAGAATTTAAAAAATAACTTCTCAAGTAGTATAAGGCTATCGTTATAAATAACTCCAGAAATGTATATTCTTTTTTCTTCGTACCATCAAAGGCTCCAGAAAGATGATCTTTATCTTTGCCTAAAGCTATTTCTTCAACTTGCATACTTGACCAAAATTCATGTCCTTGTACAACCCTATTATGTCTCAAGAATAATTCTAACATTTGTGACATTGTACCATCATTTTCAGGGTTTAGTGAATTTGTTCCATCAGATATCATACACATAACTATATGTCTACCAAGCATTGTACTTCCTCTATTTGATTTTAAAAGTTCTGTTAAGATAGTGAAAACCCTTTCAACTCTACCAAGATCAACTTTCTTTCCTGATTGAGAATACAAAAGCATATGTGAATGTTGTTCATCAAATAGTTGTTGCTTCTCATCACCGGCAGCTGTTAATGTTGGCATTTCAGTTGGATTAAAATTTTTCATTTCTTGTGTAGGCATATCAAAAATCTTCTGTTGAAGTGAATCTTGCCGTCGATGTCCTTTTCTACCAATGCTTGAGTGTTTATTAGAACTATTTAGTGATTTCTGGTGGATTAAATTAGAATGCTCTTTTCTGGTAACTTTTGAAGATAACGGTGTTGAAGAGAATGCCATCATTCTATTAGAAATTTCTACTTTATTATTTCCTTGACTATTATTTACTGGAATTTCATTTTCTTTCTTCTCTTCTGATTTTTTAAGACCTTCCTTAAATAAATCTCTAATCTCATCTTCTTCACTTTCGGGAATTCCTATTTTAACAAGAGGGCTGTCACAAATTTTGTCTAAAATACATTGTAAAGTATCGTAAACATCATGATCTATAGAATCAATTGATATATTATCCAGTGATTCTATATCGTCGTCATCATCAAAATGTGGTATATCACTTAACGTTCTGTTATGACGTGATTTGTGTTGTTGCTGTTGTCCACCTTTTTCAATATTATTTTTTCCAATTTCTGTATTTATTTTTGGTGATGTTGATTTAATAAAGTTTGATATTGTGTACGAACTTTCAAAAGGCATTATTAATCGTTTCTTTGCTTCATTTACCCACTTGATATTTGATTTATCGTGTATATCAATAAAATTATCATCTTTGCCGTTATTTCCTCCTTTTTTATGTGATGGAACTTTACATACATGGTGAATTTCTTGGCCAGCTGTAGTTGTTTTTAGATTTACAACATTGACATCACTAGGCATACCTGGTATTTGATCAGACGATATTCTAGATGATATATGAACATAATGTATTGATATTCTACTCGTAGCCGGATTTAGCAACATTTTTATTAACATCTGCAGCACGCGTGTCAAATCCCTCCTTTTTGCACAGTCCATTAACCATGATATAACAATATTTTTTAGTTGTGTACCACCATTTGTCAATGACTCATCAGCTAAAACTCCCAACAACACTAAGTACACGCGATTAAATTGTTTTACCGGAATTCCAGGAGCAATCTCATCTGTTTCGATACTTCTATTTAATGTCCATAAATTACGAAATTTCTTTGCTGCTTTTATTGATTTTGCAATATTTCTATTGGTTAAATCGTTAACAATTGCTTCTTCCGCTTCACTACTACCTTCATTAACTTTAACTGAATGAAGAAGTAGTAATAATTTTGAACAGAATTGATGATATCTCGATAATCCTACATCATCATTCATCCCATTCCAAACAGTTACAGACATCTGAGAAAAAAAGGATGTACTATGAAAATTTAATAACTCTTCACCATCCAAAAAAGGTTTTAAAAGTATGGTCATACTACTTTTTATTTCTCCTTGTCCATATAAACCACCAACATATTGACGATAACAATTTAAACGTTCTCTTCCCTTAACATCTTTATGTTGTTCGATAACAGCAACGGATTTTGCATAAATATATATTATTAATTCAACGATTTGGCAACGAACATCAATGTCACTGTTTCTCCCTAACATATAATTACTATTATCCCATGAATTTATGTCAACAACTTTTAATAATCCAGTTAACCAATCAGGGAATTCTTTACTAGTTGTTGTTTCATATATTATTTTGTTATCTAATGAATATAGAGGGAAATCACAGAAGTCTCTTAACAATAATCCACCTGCCAGCAGGATACCATATTTATCTTGACCCCTACCATTATTAACATACCAAACTGAGATATTATTTATTAATGTTTTATATTCAATTAAACATTCTTCAATATGTGCTTGTTCTAAAAATATATAAAATAATATTAGAGTTGAAATTTTAAACAATAAAAGGGAAAAATAACTACATACCATTAGATAATGATTCAGGTAAGGTAGGAATGCTATTATCTGTATCATGCAATAAAATATAAGTAACAAACAAGGGTTTTTATAAACTTACCACTGGGTTCAACAATTGATGGACATTGGTTAATTTCTTTTAACAAGTCACGACATAATACAATCATTGAAAGTAATACATTTTTAGATAAATTCTCAAAGTTCTTATTTCCTATTTAATATTATTAGTATTTTTTTTAGCAGACATGGCAAATGTATCTCTCTAGTATTAACATTTGTATTTAAATGTACATGATTAAGACAAAATTTTACTATCAATGGAAATAACCTCAGATTTTCATTCATCCTCTCAGCATACTGCCTCTTTTTAGTAATTTGTTCAATTCGCAAACTTTCTCTATTTAGAGTTTTACACTTTTGTCCACATTCAAATTCAACTACCCTTTCAAACATATCTTGGAGATATTCCCATACATATCCTGAGTCCAAAGCATCTAGAAGCATATTCATTGTCTTCCCAATCAACTCTATTCTACTTAGATGTTTTGTTAGGTTATCACATTTCTCATCATCATTGATTTCCTTATTATTTTCAAATCCATCAATATCCTCGGCCCAAGGTGAAGTAAAATTTAATGGATAGATATTTCTACATTTCTGAGAAAATTCACTAACACTTTCTAAATCCAATTTGGATACAAAATTCAAAAACAACTCTAATGCATCTTTTAATATTAAATTTCCCAGTTCCGGTCTATCTAAAAAATATAACAACAGCCGACAAACACGAACTTCAGTATACTGTAATTGTAATTCTTTTGTACTATCCCAGGAACCTCCAACTGCACCAAAAATATTTGAATGTGTCACGACTTCTACTGTATCTAATTTAAGGTATTCTATTAATGCTTGTTTTATTAGTGGTAATGAATATGCTTTAAAAAATTTTAAATCTATCTCATTCTCACTACCATTTACTGGAATTGAGGTACCACCATTATCTCCAGAACGATTTAATAACCACTGGAATAATCTTCTATTTAAAGACATGTCTCGCCTTAAAACTACAAATAAACATCTCCGCAGTAACTGTACTAAATCTGGTTCTGAAAGATGTTGAGAGTTTAGTGGAAAAGCTGAACATAGAAAATCCAACAAATTCCTTTGAACTAACGTACTTCCATCGTCATCAGCTGCAGCACATAGAGCTGCTATCATATGATCTGCATGATCACCACCCATAATTTCTTGTTGTTCACTAATTCCAATGACTTTATCATATTTTGCATTAACAAAAACTAGAGCTGGAAGTCTCACAAGCGGGGATCCGAGTACAGCTTGCCATAAGGATGCATAAAATGATTCACCTCCGACAGAATTTAGAACTTGCTCTAAAAGATTAAAAGATCTATCAAAGAATTCAGTACCCTCCTCCAATCCTAATAATACTGCTGTTATAAAACCTGGTAAAGCTGGTCTAAGATCTTCACCGAGAGGTAAAAAATAATTTTCAAATAATTTAAGTAGTTCACTTTTAACTTTTATTCCACAATGATCCATCAATGGAAAAAGCCCAACCGTAAATAAATATAGAAGTTTTGGTAAACACTTCTCACCGAGTATCTCAAAAAGTATTCGATATGTTTCAAGAGCTTTCAAATGGACTCCTGAAGGTAAAGCCGGATGTAAACATTGTGATAATCTTTTAGCAACAGTCACAGGTTTAGGTATATCATTAAATTTGGCGTTTGAACTAAAAACTTTGGCTAATTTTGATAATGCTGATATCAAATCCTGCCCATTCATTTGTGCACTCAAATGCTTTTAATGCTTTATCTACTTGTGAAACATAATTTTTGTATTTAGATGAGTTATGAAGATATGCAATCGGAACTCCATTTACTGTATTTTCACTTCCAAGTAAAGCTAACGTTTAGAAAAAAACAACAATAGTAATTAAATTATTTTCCTAACCTACCTGAAGACATAAGAAATTTTTAAAAAAAAAAGATATAACTCTAAAAATGATGACTTTAAATGTTAGAAAAATTTACAAAAATTGTAGAAAATGTGGTAATACGACCACTTTTGTTAATAAAGATATAGATGATATTGTATAATTTCAAACAATTGAATATATTCTTGATAGTATATTTTTATATCTACAACGTTGATATAACCTAAAAAAGAGTGAACCATTTTTATTAAAAATTCCATATCGATTTAAAAGGAAACTATTTTAATACAATTTTTAACAAATATATATATTTGTATAATGATATAACACAATATACAAAAGTATAATAGTGACTGATCAAATTAAACCAGCTTAAATAATACAAAACTTTTAATCAAACAAGCAATAGAAATGAAATTTTATTTCTTTTATTATACTTTTAGTAAATACAGTTATTTTGTTTTTCTATGAATTTAAAAAACTAAAGTTATCTTAAAACCATATATATACCTGAAAAAAGATAATAACAAAAGGTATTTAATGTACATATATATAATCGTGAAATATTATAATTGTTGAAAAAAATTATCTTATCATATTAGTAAAAAAAATACAATCTTATAATGAGTGTTACCCAATACAGAAGGTAACAAATAAAGAATTAATCTATGATATTTAAATAGTCAAAAGATCTTTCTCAATAATATGATATTTGGAGAGATTAGTAGTTAGATTATACAAAATACTCCAGAAATATAGTTTTATAAAATTAATATTAAACATACATTTTTATTTTATATCTAGTACTATAATTTATAAAATACACATACATTTTGTAAAATTAAAAAAAAATAAATGTTAAGCAAAGAAACAAATATTTACGGAGACAAAAATTTCTATTCAATATTTAATGCACCCAAGAAAAAATATTTTTCTGTAAATAATTATTTAAAAAATAAATATGAATATTTTGACACCCAATAAAACAACTAAATATCTTACTGAGGCGAGAGGTTAATATAAAAATATAAAAACACTATATATATATATGTATATAACGACAATGTTAGAAGAGTTATGCATTGATATTACCACAATATAACCCATTGAAACTTGGGATACTATAAACTTAAACTAGTTGTTAAGAAGCTTATAAATTTTCAATTGGACTGTTACCTAGAAATTTTATGTAGTAAAAAGTCTATTTCTGTAACTTTAAAAAAAAGACGCTTCATTAAAAAACATCTTACAACAATAAAATTGAATAACCAAACATCTGCAGAAAGAATATGTAATATTTTTAAAGTAGGCACTGTTAGATGCACCAGTCCACATATATATGTTGGAAATGTCGTGACAAGAGTAAACATGAAATTTTATGTTACCAAGACAAAAGCAAAAAACACCTATAGGATAATTGTTTTTTTCTTCTAGATTATATAGTAATTTGGTACATGGAATTATTTATTCTATTATTTTTCATGTCAACATAAGAGTTTTCGACAATTTTCTATTATATCTAATGAAAAAAATGACGTCAGTCTTAAATCATCATTCTTTTTTATCTATTCTAAAAGTTTTAAGACATTCCTTTTTTACCTATACCATTAATGGTTAAATATCATTATCATTTTTTGTAATAAAATTGTATTAGTAGTATGCTCATGAATCATCTATACATATTTTAAAAATTACAACTTTTTTGTTCAGAAAAAATTTTATTTTTTAATTAACATATTAGAAAGTAAAGATTATCTCTATAATCTAACAAACATTTAGTTTAAAATCTTTTCAATTTTATAAAAAAAAAACCATAAACCAAAAAATGTTTAAAAATAATTATAATAATTTTAAACATTAAAAATTAGTATGAATAATCTTTATATGAATTATATTATCATATAACATTTTACATGTAATGATGAATGGAATAATATTTCTTATTATTTTTAATATATTAAACGGGAAAAGAAAAACAAACGTTTCCAATGTCAATGTTTGTAAGACATAAAAATAAATAAAAAAAAATGTAAAATGGATGAGGGATATTTGAACATAACTAGAAAATGAATAAATGATACACTCAAATTTGTCAAAGCACTTAGTAAAAAAATATTTCTACAAGTAAAATATCGACGAATAGGAGTGTTTTAGTCAATTACTTTGAAAAGTAATTTTTTTACTTAATAAAAAAAGTATATTTGTGGATACATCTATATTTTTATATAAAATCCTATTACTATAAGAATTATTATTTAGGATTGAAGACAACTTAACAAAGTAAATGGCAATAAAAAAATTGTATAGTTCTCAAGATATTTTTTTATCTTTCTTATTAAGCTTTATATTTTTTTATAAAATCTATAATTAGGGCTAATTTTTAGTATAATTATATGTACTTTCTATTACGTTAGTTTAATATCTCTCACCAGAATATAAAACAACATCCAATTAAAGAATTTATAATCAAGCTATTTCTATAATGTACAAACGAAATCTAAACACGTCGTTTCAACCAGCATGGTTTTTATATAAAAAAGGGCTATAATGAATATCATTTTTTTTGTACGTTTAAATGTAATTTGTACGTGAAAATTGAAATAAAGTATAACATGTGAAATTGGTGTTACTACAAAGTGTCATTTTAGCCCATTTTGTAGATTTAATAATTTTCTAATTGTTAAATTCCATTAGAGGTTTTTTAGAAATTTTTTTCGTATTTTGATGAAACCAATTATGTTCTATCGATTACATGTAAAATCGTCATTTAATAATAAAAAAATGGAACAAATAAATTGTCCATAATATTTAGATAATCTTTGTCTAGAATATAGTAATAGAAATTTTATGTACGAATATTCGAGACGATTAAATTTGTGCACTTTATATCATTAGAATTATAAATAATTTATATTGTGACTTTTTTAAATTTTTTAAAATTAATATAAAATGGTTAATAGTGTAAATAATATTAAATGTATAGACAATCAAATAATATTTAATAATGAATTCTAAAAAAGACCTATTTATTAGAAAAATTTTTAATTCTAGAAAAATACGGACTTATATAGATCAACACATCTGTTAATGTATATTGTTTCGTATAGACCTAACGTCATCATGTGTACCCAAATGCATACAACCAACATGGAAAAATGGTGTAAACCGTTGCCTTAAAATTACATATTATCTGCATGTGTTGAGTTACCCTATTTTGACAAACTACTTCTATTTAAAGTATATTGCGGGTTTTCTCTCAAAATTACATGCCTTGATTTTTGTATATAGAAACTACTACATCACCTCGAATATACTACAACCTATTGACTTTAGATATTTACAACTATTTATATAAAACATTTCGATTTTTATCAAAAGAATTTCATTATCATATATAATGTTATAACAATGTACGGGATTTAACTATTTCTTTTGTATCCTAAAAATTATGTATTACTAAGAACTCCTTATTTAATATAAATATAACTACGGCTAAGTTCTAAAACAACAAATTATTGTAGAAACAATTTACAAATCTAATATTCTATCAATATGTACAAATTTCGGTTAGTCTTTTAGTAATTATTTTTTTTATAATGTCGAATAAATAATTTTAAAATAATGTTCATTTTTAATTTAATTCACTACATATGTATAATTTTTTGTTGTACAACAGAAATAGTGGTTATTGAATTTGAAATATAGCATGATAACAAAACATCTATTATTGATATTTGAAAAAATTCATTTACTACCACCTCCAATTATTTTTTTAGAACTTCTATGTTTACAAAGTTTTAATGTGTGCAAAAATATAAATTTTTAATAATAATTTTCCTCTCACGAATAAATTCTAAATCAATGACTAACATAATACCGGATTATTAAAAATAAATGATAATGAATGATGATAAAACAAATGTTACATTTAAAATCTTTAGTTGTCATCATTCTCACTTAAAACTAATCAGCACTGAAAAATTCTCTTCTTCATTAATTTAAAAAGATGAACTTTTTTAAAAATAAATTATCGTCTATCTTCTCGATTAAGTAGAATTTTTTCATCGTTTTTATAATGGTTAAGAATTTTTAAATATATGCCTATAAATAATAATTCCGTTGTATAGTAAAAATGACCAAATTAAATGATAATAGTAGAAATTATGGGACAGGATTTGAATTAAAACTTTATCCGCTGTCATAAAACCAATATCTTCCCACTTTATTTATCACATAATCTTACCCAACGTATAAAATTTCTATAAATTATTTTGAAAACATTTCCTGTATAGAAAATACGTACGAAATACACTACATTTCTACATGTGTTTAACAATATAAAGAAATTGAATAGATCATACAGTAAAATGCGAGTTATTGAGTTTGGTTAATAAAAAGTATATCATTTGAAGTTTTTTATTAATATTTAAATTTTAAATAAACGGTTTTGTGGCGGTTTTATTTCATAATTAATAAAAAAACAAAGATCAAAATTAAACCAGAGGTATAATGACATAGTAACCAACGCATCATCTGCCCCTCATTCCACCGCGTGTTGTACCCCTCATACCGGCTCCTCTCCTGAACGCACTACCACGTCCTCGAGAATTTTGATCAGATGCCATAATGAGAGCTCCTTTCTGAACACGTCCAATATTTTTAAACATTGGTGCATTTTTAAGCATATCTGGTAATACCAAAAAGCGTATCTTTGATCCACGAATAAATACATTATCTAATTGATGAGTACGTCCATCTCTAAGTGTTACCAAAACTTCTGACAGTTGGCAATTCATATTATCTTCAGCCTCAACAAGTTTTCCTCTATAAACTTCACCTAAATTAAAAATAATCAAAATATTATTTTAAGTTATTACCTATTGTTGTTTCCAAAGTAATTATATGACCTTCAGCTTCATGAAGAATTTTTATAGGAACACCAATTGTACTCATCTTTAAAATATCTTCTCAAATCCAGTAAATCCGAGTAAGTATAGTTATAATAATGCTGAGGAAATTTTAAAACTTTTTTCGTTTTTGGAAGATAGCTTAGTTTTCGTTTTAGGACGAAAAAAATTAGTTTTGAAAAGTGTTTTCTAAATACGTATATTTAGAAGATTGTTTAGGATTGTTTTAGATCGATAGATAAATAATTGCATGTTGAAATGACAATATAATATATTTAATAATTTCTAACTAATGGTATTTTTTGAAACTTACCAAAATGGACTTGTCAGTCAGTAATAGAAAAACTATATTTACTTATAGTATTTTAGTTGGTATCACTAGTATTTTGCACTACTTTGAACTTTTGTATATCAATTTATATGTAATAAT
The DNA here is from genome assembly GCA_963280985.1 of Strongyloides venezuelensis. Classification (NCBI taxonomy): domain Eukaryota; kingdom Metazoa; phylum Nematoda; class Chromadorea; order Rhabditida; family Strongyloididae; genus Strongyloides; species Strongyloides venezuelensis. Next base: position 8,505,791 of record CAUJLX010000002.1, on the reverse strand, counting down.
TTGTTTCTTATTTGGGTAAGAATTTATATATATAATTTTTTAATTATTTTTTTAGATTTTGTTATGTTATTTTCCATCAGTCAAATGTTGTAATACAACCCAAAAAACGTAACTTAGATGAAGTCGCAGAAAACTTTAAATTTTCTCCAGGAATAAACTCTTTATTAAAAGAGCTTAAAGATTCATTTGAAAGAAATACTGGTCATAAAGAAAGACATTCGATGGCATCATCTCCGGAGGTTGATGCAATACTAGAACAAATCTTGACATATTTTATGAGAGATTTTGTCGATAACTGGTATTCTGGTATTTGTTCTGATAGTGGTTTTCAAGAAAGTTTGAAAAGAATGATACGACGTACTATTTCAGCTTTTAGTTTTTGTTTAAGCAAAGTAGATTGGCAAGAATTACTTACCAGGGATATCGTTGATGATGTTGCATCTCATTTTAGATTGTTCAGGAAAGCTAAAGAAAAATTAGATTTAAAAAAAGAAATGAGGTACAACAATTTAGAGTCTTTGTTTTTTGATGTTGAATTGGAGATGGAGAAAAATTATTGCAGAGATCTTGTATCAACAACACCTGAATATGAGATAGCGTATTTCAAAGATGTTGTTGATATTCTTTTGTATTTACTAATGCCTTCTGAAGACTTTAGATGTAGACCTTTAAGATTTATTTTAAGAGATATTCTTGTAAATAGAATTTTTGTTCCTTGTTTTGATAAACTTTCAAATCCAGATTATGTAAATTATATGATTGTTTGGTTACTTAGTGAAGTAAATATAGATACAGATGCATTTATTCTATCACTTGAGACATCTCACTCAGTTCCAGAGTTAGAAGCTACACTAGAATCAATTGATGAAGAGATAAATGGCCTAAAATCAAAAGACAGAGGGAGAGAATTTTTAGATATAGTCCATCAACAGATAGCAAGTTTAGAATTTGCTGCAGAAATTATTAAAAAAAGGATGGTTGTATTGACTTCTCATCCAGATTTAGAAATTCTAAGTGAAATTGAGATTGGAGAACAAATTAATAGTGATTTAGTACAACTACCGATTACTGTAATTATGACAAATAATGTGGCGATTTCTTATTTTACAAAATTCTTAAGAAAACATGGCGGGCAAAATTATATTGATTGTTTCTTGGCTATAGAAGGATTCAAAGTAAGTACGGAGCAACAATTTAAAGCATTAGCCGGAGGAGAAGTTCAAGAGAAGGACGTTGCAAAAGTAGTTAAGGATTCAGCTTTATTTTTATATCATCAATTTCTTTCTCAAGAAGCAAAAACAAGAGTACCTTTGGATGAGAATATTATAAATAAATTTCTAGCGCGTCTTCGAAATGATGAACCAGCAGATACTTGGTTTGAAGCAATTGAGGATAAACTTATTGATATATTGAGTAAAGAGAATCAATATTATCCAGCTTTTAAAAAGTCGAATGAGTACATTGATTTACTCATTGAACTTGGAATACTACTTGCTTCTGATTTGAATAAAGATGATGAGAGTATAGTTGATGAAGAAGATGGTAAATCAATAAGTAGCCTTGGATCGTTTACATCATTGGAATTTAGTCAACCATCAGTAGAGTGTTTAAAGAGAAATCTAGCTACATCTGTTGTTATTGAACATTTAGGTATTGGTCATCAAGGACAAAAATCATTTATACTTTATAATGTAAGAGCTAGAAAGGAAAGTAGTGATGAAACAAGTACATCTGAATGGAATGTAATAAGAAGATATTCTGATTTTTATAAACTTAATCAAATAGTAAAAGAAAAGTACCCTAGGCTTAAACATATTTCATTTCCAGGAAAGAAGGCATTTAATAATTTTGATACAATGTTTTTGGAAAAAAGGAGCACTGCACTTAATCTATATGTAAATACTTTATTAGAAACAAATATACTTGAAGCAAATAATGGTTTAGATAGTATTATTTACGATTTTTTGACACAAAAAACATATACAGGTATAAAAGAAGGGCTTTCAAAAAAAGTTATTAGTAGTTTGTTTAATCCCGTTGTAACGAGTGTTAAGGCTATTGGAACTGTTGTTACATCTGTTCCTGATCAAGTTTTGGATGGTGTAACAAAAGTTAGTACTGGTATAAATAGAGCGGCATCTCAAGTATTAAACACTATGGGAAGTAAATCAGATGATTTATCTGATTATAGTCGTGTCGCTGCCGATATACAAAATGAGACGTTTTCAGACAATATTCCATTAAGAGTTTTACTCTTGTTCGTTGATGAAGTTTTTGTTCTTAGAGGTAGAGGACAATGGTTTAGAAGACAGTTAACAAGTTTACTGCATCAAATTATTTCAGCAACTCTTGGTGGCTCAATAAATAAAAAAATAATTGATCTTGTGAATTGGTTAACTTCTTCGGAGCAAGTTGTACAATATCTCATTGCTTTTAGAGAAACTATGTGGCCAAATGGTATTTTAAATACTAAACAAGAAATTCGTTCATTAAGTTCTTCATTGAGAACAAGATTATTTGCAAAAACTCAAATGTATGCTTTAATTCCTGATGAGTTGAAAATTTTTATAGGGACGAATGTTGCTGTCCGTGGTGTTTCGAATATCTCAGATTGTTTACAAAATAGACACTTAAATAGAAGACTTATATATGTTATTCTCGAAAGATTTCTTGTTAAAATATTTCCTAATAATAGATTTGAAAAAATACTACCACAATTACACAGTAAAAGTCCTAGAAAGACTACTGCATAAATATAGTTTTTAAAATTTATTAAATATACTTATTAAAAAAGGTATTTTTACCGTTTTATTATTTATAATTTATTTCAATTTAATTGTCTGTAGAATGTCACAGGAACTTAACTTTTTAGGATATTCTTTTAATGACTCTGGAATTCTTGTCAACAAAGAGAATAAGAAATTTGTCTTTACTACACAAAAAGAATATGAAATTCTAGGAGAAGCAATAACAGAATATATATATGAAATACTTGAGAAGAAATTTAACCTCCAAAAGCTATATTTTGATGAAGATAATACCGAGGAAAGTTCTTTTATTTACGCTTCTCAAAATTATAACGATTGTAGTGAGATAGTTATTTTCATAAATGGGAGTGGTGTTGTTCGTGCTGGACAGTGGGCTAGAAGTATTATTATCAACGAGAATATACATATGGGAACTCAATTTGAATATTATGAAAAACTTTCTTCAAATAATAGAGGTATTGTCGTTTTTAATACTAATGATAATATTTCAAAGAAGGGGAGTACTAAAAAGGTAAATTTTATTTACTGGTTTTTTGTAGACATAATTTTTAGAATAGTAAAGATGCGATTGAACATGCTTTATTTGCTTACAAGAAATTTATTATTCCACATAAATTTTCTAAAATAGTTATTATTGCTCACAGTTATGGAGGAACAGTTACTCAAAATCTTTTGGAGATATTTGATAATTTAAATTCCAATATTAAATGTGTAGTGTTAACTGATGCTTCGTTTAACACTAAAAAAGTAGTTGAAAAGAAGCTGAAAAATGTTCCTCCAATAATAAATTATATTATTTCAAATAAGAAGCTTGGAGAGATAATAAAAAAAGATGGTTGTATTGTATATGCATCAGCTGGAACTGAGAAACATGAACGAACTTCTGGTGTGTGCGTTGAAGCTGCTATCAATTATATAAATAGTTATTTAAATAATTAAATTAAGCAAATTCTTTACTTTTATCTATGTTTAAAATTTAATAAATCATTTAAGCTAACCTAATAAAATTTCCGCATAATTACATAGATTTAAATGTATATAAAGAAAATCTTTTAAAGTTAATTAAGCTTTATTGTACACTATATTTATTTTATCATCTGCTATCTGCCCATACTCTTACTCGTATTGTATTTTGGCATTTTTACAATTAAAAATTTCCTCAATTTAAACCTAATACTTGATTTCAATTTCAATTTTTTTTTACTATCTGCCATAGTATTAATAGAAACATAAATCAATTTATGAAGTATTTTTTGTTTCTTTTTCATAATTTAGCAAATATTTATTTATAATTTCTATAGGGAATATTGAAAAGTCAAACTCTTTCTTGTTTTAATTTAGACAGCAAAACCAAACTTTAAAAGTTAAATTGTAAAAGATTTATGATAAGGTTAAAAGTATAAAAAACGTCATTTGATATAAATGCAACATCTCTTAAATAGTTGAAAGACATAAGATTTCTAACATTTATCTACAATTCGCTTTTAGATTATATATTTAATTTTAAAATATTTATCATTTTGATTTAATATTTTATTATTTATCTGATTAACTCTGTTGCAAACTCAATTTTATTTATTTATAACTTTTATTTACTCTCCTTTACAGTATATATAAAGTATTTTTTATTTAAAGTTCATTAAAATACATTAAAAAATTATTTTAAAAATTCTCGTTTATGATGTAAATTTAGAACATCTGGTAAAACAATTTTAAAAGTAAAATTTTCAAAAACTTTTCATTGGATTGTTAAAGATTAAAAATAAATTATGGATAACAAAAATAATGTACAAACCAATTGTGGTATGTTTAATATAAATTAAATTATAAAATGATATTTTTTAGAAGAATTTTCTCAAATGTGTAAATCAGTGGAAAATTTTGAATTAATTCTCCAAGAAACATGCATTGAACACGAAGACAATGAAAGTTTAAAAGTAGAGTACTTAAAAAGTATAGAAGACAATTCAAAAAATGTTGCCGATACACTACCAGCAAAGGAAATATTAAAATCAAACTAATATCAACAAAATAATTTTTTTTAATTAATTAAAATTTAATAATTAGAAAGCATTTATAACAAAACTTTTTTTAAATAGGAATATAACATTTAATAAAAATATTTAATGTAAACGAATAATTTTATTATATGTATCCAATACTGTATTTCGAACAGGTCGATAATAATCGTTCTCGAAAAATTCGATAAATGAAATTGATTTTAATAAAGAATTTTTGTTAGCTGTTGTCTAAAATACGTTATAATAATTAGAAAAATAAACTTACTTCAAACAATGTGATAATTATCATAAATAGCATTATAATAATTAATATGAATGACATAAATGCTTTCAATGTTTGTTTAAATAAAAATCCCTTATTATTAATAGAAGAAACTTTTTTATCATTTATTTTTTCTGGATATTTTTCTAATATAGATTCAGTTTTTGTTCCTTTTACATCAATTTTTTTATCCATAATATTTGTATTAAAATTTACACTTTCTTTTACTTTATTACTAGGGAGTGAAGATTTGTTTTTAATAAGTTTTTTGTTAAGTTTAGAGATTGTTTCATCTACGTGTAATTCTTCAATCATTCTTTCTTCTCCCAATGAATCTCCCAAGTTTTCTTTCTAAAATAATTTAATAAATAATGAAATTAAATAAAAAATAAATTAAAGTAATTATGACACGCACAGTAGTATTAAAACCAAACTTCAATTGTTCAATTTTTTCTCAAACAAATTTTGTAGGTTATCTGAAAAATGTCATTCCATTTTTTAATATTATAAAAAATTTTCTACAAAACATTTAGGATAGACAGACAACAGAAAGGCCTACATAACAAAATCACAATATATCTTTATAATTTTAAAGCAATTTGCATACCTTATTTACAGCTTCTGTTGATTTTTTTCCTTCTGAATTTAGCGCAGCAATCAATTTATCTTTCATTATTTCATGTTCAGTTCCTTTTAATGTGATATTTCTCGCCAAATTTTTGTCAATTTTTTTAGTTATATTATCTATTTTTTCGTTAACATCAACAACACTTGATGACACATGAGTTACTAAGTCATCATCATCATCATAATAGCCTTCATAAAACATTTGTGCTGTAACGGCATTTTCTTCAGCCTCTAGTTCAGCAGCTTTCGCTTTTATTCGATCATCTTCCTCTTTTTGAAGCATTTTTTTACGTTGAATAATTCGCCTATCGTTACATTTATCGCAATTTTTACTACTACAAAATAGTAAACGTTTGTTTAGTAATTGTGGATTTTCAGTGTATTTCTTTAAAATTCTCGTTACATAGTCATTTTGTTCGCGTGGCTTTTGTTTTTCTAGGATAGCTCTTGTAAAGGAAATACATTTTGAAACATTACTTGGTTTCTCGTTTCTTAATTCATTTAATGTTTTTTTAACGGGCATTCTAAAAGTTGAACCTCTTTGAAAGAATGGAATTTTTGGTGTTGAAAAAATTAATTTCACACTTTCAGCTTTGTCAGCGGTAAAGAAATTTTGGAGAGCAAGGATATTTTTCCATAAGTGTTTAGCAAATTTCTCGTTTGGACACTCGAATCCATGCTCATTTTCTTTTAAATTATGTTTTTTTTCTAGTTTCCTTAGATTTGGTGAAACAGTCGGTAACGTCGCTTTCTTTTTCGTATTTAAAATTTCTTTTTCTAAATGTGTTAAATCATTTGCAAAATGTGATATGACAGTAATTTTTAGTAACTTTTCATGAAAATCAACTTTTTCGATATTATTCCACCTAATTAAACTGTAATTTTGAGGATCATAAAATTGCAATATTCCTTTATGACTAGCACCAACAAATATTTGAACACCTTTTTCTTCCTCATTAACAGCAAAAGGATCGTAGCCATATGTTTCTAATTTGCTAGCAATTTCGAGAAAGGAGCATTCTGCTTCGGCAGGACTAAGTCCTTCTGATTTTTTATGTTCCTCTTCTATTTTACATTCTAGAACTTCCGATTGTTTTAACAATAATTTATACTGAGACAAATATCCTGACTCAAATTTTCCTTTCTTGTAGTCTCCAAGTGCTGCTAAAAATTGTAAAAATTTAAAAAAGTAACAAAAAAATTTAAAAAAGATTGAAACTAATATAATAATTATATCAGCGCACTGTAATTTTCATCATATTTATTAAATTGATAGAAAAATGAAACCATTTTATTTAATTGGCTATTAATTGTTACGATTAGAATATAAATATATTCCTTCATTTTTTACAATTTTTTCTGGATTTGAAAGCATTTTAAAGGGGCGTTGCGAAAAGTAGAAATTATATTTAAATTTGTGAGTGCTATAGAAATACATTTTAATGAAGTGTAAAATCATCTCTGCATCAAAAATCATAGTAACTACTAATAGATAATTTCTAGAAAATAATTATTATGTTACGGGCAAGCAAAATTTTCCCAGTGGCTGTTAAAATTCCGCGTACCTCTGTGGTCCCGTGGCGCAATGGATAACGCGTCTGCCTACGGAGCAGAAGATTGTAGGTTCGAATCCTGCCAGGATCGTTACTTTTTGTCAATTTTACTGTTTAAATGTTAAAACTTACATTGAACTATTAATCCTCCCAACTGGGCTAGAATATGGCTTGGTGCAAACAAACGTCCGTGAAGTAAATCTCTTCGCACTTGAGAAAATATCATGTATCTAAATTAATTTAGTTTTTTGAAAATAAAGTTTCAATTTACCTTGTTATTTCATCTTTTATTATACTAATTTCTGCTGGATAGAAACGGACTCTAAAATTTAGCCTTATTTCTTTTGTTTTGAATTGTTTTGATAAACATTTTTCCATGTCAATCCAATAACGATATTTAACCATATCATGGCGATTGTTTACAACTTCGTGGTAGCGTAAACCAAAGTAAGACGATTCATTTAAATTTAAATAATTACAAACAAAATCTAATACTTCATATCCTTTTGCACTTTTCTAAATGACAACAGTTGAAGAGAATAAGATATAAATTTACCTTAAAATCATGTTCAATAACAGAATCATTATGTAAAAGTTTAATAAAAACACGGAATGTCTTTGATATATGAAAACTTGAATTTGACGAAAATCGACCGAAAAAAGACTGCCTTGATAAAGACGATGAATTAACTTTTTTTTCGTTGTCTAATGTTTGTTTTCCTATCATTGTTTCTTCAAATGGTTTAGTAAATAATATTTTTCTCCTTTCAGCAGGTACTATTTCATCATTATTATTTGTTGAATCCCAGTCATAAACTCCCATTGTATAGTATTACTGTTATAAACTTTTTATTTAAATTGTACAAAAATCCACAGTTTTACGTAGAATGAGTATCTTATCAAATTAATATTACAATTTCAGTTTATCTAAAATATTTTTCGTTAGGCATAATTAACGGTGTATTATGATTAAAAATACCAATTTTACTTTATGATATATAAACACACTAAACTACAAAGTTCAGATTACAATCAACTAATACTATTATTTATTGAAAACTTCAAGTAAAACAGTTTATATAATAACATCCAAATATTTTTTTCTCAAAATTATTTAAAAAATATATTTAAAACAAATAAATATGAATTATAGAATAAAATGTATTTTTGTATATAAATATTATGGAATAATGTGTTTGAATAGTGTTCAGAAAATAAGTTATCAACAATTTTATATAAATTTCTAGAATATAACAATAAAAGCAATAAATAAAAATGTGATACTTATAAAAATAAAATAAAACTTATTTTAATATTTATTTATATTAATATACATACATAACCTTATCGTTCATTTAAACAATAAATGCACGAATTTTTAGGAAGAAAACCGTTTTGTCAATATTGCCACTATTATTTTTATATGTAACCATACAGAGATGGCAATGACTTAGTAATATTTAAATATATTATGTACCAGTCGATAAATGTTTCATCTATAAAAAGAAAGATATGAAATGTCTTATCAAGAATTGAGTTATTAATATTGTTGTGCTCACTATTTTTAGACTCAATGATTTTTTTCTTTAATGATAAAATTTTAAATAAATATAATTTTTAATAGTATTAATATTTATAATAGCATTCCCCATATGTAATTTATTTGTATTTCTTTCAAATAGAAAATAAATAACGCTAATTTTAAAAAAGACACGTTTTAAAAATTTAGTATTAATATAGTTGCTTTTTTCAAAATTCAAATCACAAAAAACAATGTGGAGAGAAGTATATATTTCAATAATAATACATAATTTTAATTTTTGATAAATATTATTTTCACTATTTTTTATCGTTAATTAATTAACTAAAAAAATAGTAAAAATATCATCTTATAAGAATAAAATATGTATCTATCAAATGACTATTACTCTCTTGAGCAAGATTTAATTTGTTATAAGAAGAGTTAGTTGCTAAAACGTAAGAAGATTTATTATAGTTATTATAGAATTAAAAAATTCTATAAATTATTAATTGACTAGAATTAACTTTAAAAATAAGGAAAAAAGCTCATGTGAGAAATTTTTTTTAAAATGTCAATATACTTTTATTTTATTAAAGACACATAAAAATTTTTAATTATCATTTGATCAAATTCAATTTAAAACTCGTTTTAGCAATCTAACTATATATTTTAAATAATTTTTATTATTAATTTTCCAATTTAAAATTATATTAGCTAGCAATTTTTATCATAGAAAATAAATATTTGTTAATATAACAAAAAGAAAAAATTTTTCATGAAATATTGATATGGTTAATACATGAGAAATAAATCTTAAACTTACAAATATAAAATTACCATAAAAAAGGTTAAATTTTTCCAAATTGTGGAGAGTTCACTTCAAATGGCTTCGATGGCCTTCTGATCGAATATTTTATTGAAGATTCCACTTTAAAAAGTAACAATAACTGAAAAAAATATTTTAATAGATTAGATTATTTGACATATTGAAATAATAGGGAAGTATGTTTAAATGTAATAAATAAGATTTGTTTTCTTTTTTTCTATGAAATTTTTAATAACAAAAAAAATTAACAAGTTATACTAACGATGTTTGATAATTTATCATCAGTGTCATTTTATATAATGTAATAAATGAATAAAATACTTGAAAATTCTAACTTTATCACTTCAATGAGTTTCTTCTTAACATCCAGCTATAAATTAGTGATTAAATATAACACTTCAGTGTATGTAATTTTTAATTTATATAATAATATAAGAATGTTGTAAAATTAAAACACAATTTTAATTGCTATAATGCTTATTTCATCTCCAATCAAATGAAATATTTATTTTTATGTAAGATTTGTTTTACATACATAAATAATATATAGATAAAATATAAATATATTTTTTCATAATTGGTCATAAAAGTTTTTAATATTTTGGAAAATATTTTTAAATATACAAATGTTATTATTAAGTTTTTATTTGAGATCAACATTAATATTGGTAATATGTTTTTTTTAGATAAAACACAGGTTTCAACGAAGTTAAAATAATAGTTAATAAAATTATAAATTATTTAAAAAATTAGAAGAATTTTGATTTTTTTTATATTTTTCCCATGCTTCGATTGGTGGTAAACGACCATCCTCTGAATATTTATAAACTAAAGCACTTAAATTGTTTTCAATAGAATACATATAATTTGCTATTGAAGAAGAGTAATGATTTGGCAATTCAATATTTAAACTTTTCCACTTCGCAGATATTATATTCTAAATAATAAAGCTCTTAATTACAAATGCAAAAACTTACTTCATCAAAAAACTGTAGGTCATAATTAAAAGAAAACTTTACTAAAGTATTATTAGATTGAAAGATACTAGTTGGTGAGGTGGAACAATGTGAATTCCGTCTTTTATATATCCGATGAAGGAAATTTTTAGAATCTGATGGTGTTATACTAGATTTCGTATTAGAATTTAATAAACAATGATCAAATTTCATCCATACAATTTTATATAAAGAAACATCATTGTGTTCCTTCAATAAAGCAAAATGTGCCAATAGTTCCCAAGGAATTATAAGTGACGTTTTTGAGGAACGTTGTGAAATAAAACGAATATGATTTTCCATAATCTCTAAAATGTTTAGTAAAATTAATTTTATAATTTTTCTGCTTACCCAGTAATTCTGTTTTCTTAAATTTTAAATGAGTTAATCTATCAATTTCAAAACTAGCGATATACTTTGAATCTTTTAAATTATCTTCAGATATTGAACAGACTTCAGGCTCCTGAAAATCAAACATTTCGGAAATGGTCGGTAAGGAATTATCAATTGTATTTAAAGACTTGCTATTATTCATAGTACCACTTCTTAAAATTGAAGAACTAATTTTTTTCTTTTCATATACACTTGAAAAATTACCCCTGGTACTATTTTGACGAAGTAAGACAAATTTATCGCAATTAACTTGAAATAAAGGCATTTTTAAATCTAAATTTATTGATGGATCATCTAATTTTTGTAAGACATATTCAATTTCACATAAATCTATACCATCAATTTTTTTGTTTAAACCAAGTTGAGTTTGTGCCATATCTAAACTTTTATCACGAACCATTCTTAGTGGAACATTGTATGATGGTAGTGTAATTGAGTAAGGTTTCGCATCGTATGTATAAACTGTTACATTTTTTGTAATATCATCTCCTAGTAATGTTATATCAATAAGGGCAAGATTGTCAAAACTAGAATCACAAAATTTCTTTGTTACATCTAAGCTTGGTAGATCATAGTAAATATCATTTAAATTATGAGCAATTTTTAGTTCATAGTAGTAAATCTCTTTCAAGGGTGGTTTGTAATTTTTCAGTGTATACTTGTAACAAATTAAACCAATAAGATTAGAAATTTCGATGTCTTTTAAACATTCAATGACAATACAATTTTTACCTGATTCAACAAAAGGAAGTACTATGTTTATTGATATGTGATTAGGTCCCATATTTATATATTTACAATAATCTTCAAATGGATTTAAAATCTCTTCACAGGGACTTAACACCATATTGTCAAGTTGCATTGATATATAGGAGGTATATGATTTGTTTTTTGGTACTTGACAAATCTCACCTTTTGACGAAATATTTGATTTACTTTTGGTATTAAAACATGTTAAAGAATCTTTTTTTACACTTTCTTCGAACATTTTTTCATTTTTCAGCCTTTCCATCTTTTCTTTAAAAAATTTAGACGATGTAAATTTATCTTCTAGTTTATTTTCAAAAAGAGTAAAAATATTTTCATCATCAGAATCAGAATTATCTTCTTCATCTGAGCTGGTATTATTTGATAATGTTTCTGAACAATATGATGGTTTTGTATGCCTATAACTATTTTTGTAAATCATCTAGTAAAAATTATTACCTACATTATTTTTTCTTTAAATATTTGATTTGCCCATGGTTTAAGTTTTCCATCTAAATTCATGACATGATTTATGAAATCACTAACTTCCTTTAAATCATGGAAAGCCATGCTATTAACTACATAACAAACAATTTTAGAATCCTAATATAAGTTATTCAATTAATATCTTAAAATTACTTTAATATATTGTCTGAAAAATGGGATAAATATTTTAAATACTAGAAAATTATTTTAATATAAAATTAAAAATACATATTAATCAAATTAGACTATTTTTCGTTTTAATAAAACAAATAGTGTTTGAAACATTAAAACATCTCAAGTAATAAAAAGTAAAAATTTTTGTAGTACTTCTCACTTCTCATCATTGTTAAGTGATATAAGGTACGTTAAAAATAAAAAAATACTAGCCAATTATCTCACTACATGGAAGGGTAATACTTAATCAGCATAATAATTATATTAATTAAATTCAAATAATTTTGATTTAGTATTTTAGACAAGCTAAGGAAATAAATCAATCAAAAATATAGTAATTATGCTTATTCTATTGCATTATCTAAAAAATCCCAAAATTAATAACAATTAATTTTATATGTAAATTGTTTATAAAATCATTAGACTAAGGTATATAATTGCACTTATATATTGCTTATTTTAATAAAAAAATACTTCTATAATACTTATAATATTTAAAACATAAATCTAAAATGATATCTCATTAGATTACTAAAAATTAAATCAAAACCAATTGAAAACTTATTATAAACAATAATATTGTATCTAAAAAGTTCTTGTATCAAAACAGATTATTCTTGGAAGTTTTATAATATTTTTTATCTAATACTATTATATTGTTTCAACGCACATTTTTTAGCATTTTTATCATTTCAAGACATGTATTATAAAATTAGTGTTAGCAAGCAAGCTAAAACAATTTGTTTTTATTTCTAGATCATAAACTAAGTTAAAATACTTTAAACGTATAATTCATTTAATATTATTTGACAAAAATGAATAATTTTTGAAGAAAATCTAGGTATTTAGGGCACTGTGTATCTATATTTTATTTTAAAACAATAATTTAGTTTACAGTAACTATTATATAATTTTACTATATCTCAATTCGTGTATCTTTTATATCGCAATATCATTGACTATATGCTAGAAATTATTGTTGTCTTCTATAAGAAGTAATTGAAATATGATTTTATATTAGCTAAAATAATTGTATACTTATATTATTTGAATGCTTGTTTTGACAAAATCAAAATTTGTATTTAAGTATATAGAATTATGTCATCAAAAATATTTTAAGTAAGTCATTTCATGTAATAATAAAATTACATGCTATAACTACTATTAAAATATTTAATTAAGAGAATAATAATTAATAGTTGATGTGAATTTTAACAGCCAAAAATTAGTGACAAAATAACTTCACATGTGTTTTTGGAAAAGTGTCATTTATAAAACTATTTATTACCCTATTATGAATTTTTTCTGTTCCAAGCAGATTAAATTTTTTAATTTAATTTAGTAAGAATTTTGAATACTGTCATAATATTTGAAAATAAGGAACTATAAATGAGTATAAATGTGTTGAAGCTAATGATGATTATCATTTTTACATGATTTCAGATTGTCTTATATTACTAGACCAATCTTATTTCTTTGTAGGGTTGGACACATATAATCAAATTTTAATTATTTTTATTATAATTTTAATACTTGGTTTAATTACACATAGACACACAGGTATCTTATATTTAACATTTTTAGGATTTAAGATAATGCCTATGGAAAATAAAAGTCTTTTTCAAATAGTTGAAAATCTAAAAAAAACATACAGTAGACTATCAAAAATACGTATACCAACAAATGCAAGACTTTTTCTTAATGATGGTAAAAAGTTATGTACTGTTGAAGTAATGTATTCACAACGTTCCGTGGAGATTGATGCGATCCTCAAGCAACGAAGAATGATTTTTTTTGATTCTCTGATCAGTAATCCTGTGACATTTACTTCATACATAGGAAAAAGTGATAATGCAACAATATATAATGACGATAGTAAAAGAAAAGCCGTTTTCTTTTCCGTAAAAGAAAATGAGGAAGAGCGACATTTTATTCAGTTAATAGACAATTTGAATGAAAGTGTAATCGACACTTTCGATCTATCTTCATTAAAAGTTCATGGAAAACCAATTTTATTCAATGAATTTGGAACTTTCTCACTATCATTGGATGGTTCAAAAATATTATATGCTGCTGAAAAAAAACATAAAGCTTCAAAATATTTTGATACTGATATTGATTGGAATGATGAGAAAAAATTAATTGAAAGTAATGTTGGCCAGAATTTTATTTTAAATGAGTCATTTGGAGAGCAATTAAATGAAATTTTTAGACCAGTACTATGTTTACTTAATGTCAAAGAAGGAAAAATTGAAGTTATTGATGAGTTAATAAAAGGTGAAAATTTATCACCACTTTTTAGTTTATTAACTATTGATTCTAAATCTATAATTTCATTTGTAATTCCACAAATGCAGTTGAAAGAAGGAAAGATTTTTTGCAATAACAGGTCAGGAAAATTGGTAATTTATAATATTGAAACAAAAGAAAGTAATGTTATTATTGAAAATAAAAGTATAGAGTGTTTGATTAATTCTCCTTGTGGACGGTTTGTATATTTTATGATGCGGGAACCTTTTGGGGCACATAATACGTGTTTATCATTAAATCAGTTAAATTTAGAAACTAAAGAAATACGTGAAATCATTCCTCAGAAAGATCTAGAAAATATTGAAGATGAGAATGTTTTCCCAGGATTTTTTACGCCATCATATGGACAAAGATCTTGGTCAAAAGATGGAAAACGTTTGATTATTTCAACTCTTTGGAAATGCAAAGTAGAAATTGTATCGGTAAACATTGAAAATAAAAGTATTGAAAAATTAACCAATTTATCAGAAACAAAAGGTAGTTGGAGTTTATATGATGTTTATGACAATTATATAATTTCAAGCGTTAGTTCACCAAATATGGTACCTACCATGTATGCTGGAAAATTAAATGATAGTACAACTGTAGAATGGAAATGCTTAGAAAATTTAAACAATAAAAATTTTGCTGAAGATGAAAAATTAATTGATAATGATTACGAAAGATTGTGTTTTGATCGAGGAAACGGGAAATATGAATGTATTTTTATAAAGCCAAGAAATGTTAAAGAATTAAACCTTGCTGTTTGTGTACATGGTGGACCACACGGTAAGTTTTGTAAAACATTTTTTTATCTTTTCACTATATAATATTTGTCAAAAAAATTACTATATTATAAATGGAAACTTTTCTTTCTATTATTACTACTATAATTGAGAGTAACGAATAGATGTAAAAAAAATGTTAAATAAACATTAGTTTTTTTAATTGTGAAATTAAAAATACACGTTCATTTTTGTAGGTGCTTCACTATTATCAATGCCAAGAAGAGATGTACAATTAATGTTAAATAACGGATACGCTGTTTTATATGTCAATTATCATGGTTCTCTTGGTTATGGAAAATCATTTGTTGAAGCACTACCTGGAAAATGTGGAACACTTGAAGTCGATGAAATCCATCATGCAAAAAATGAGATTTTAAATTTATATCCAAATATCAATAAGAATAATGTTTGCTTATTCGGTGGATCTCATGGAGGTTTTGCTGTTACTTCACTTATTGGAAGATATCCTAATGATTTTAAGGCTTGTGTTGCACTTAATCCTGTATTAGATTTTCAAACTACCCATGATATTAGTGACATTCCCGACTGGGCTGTTTATGAATCGTTGAATAGAAATTACAATTGGGAAAAATATTTGACTTTAGAAGAAAGAGAACAAATGTTCATGAAGTCACCAATTTCACTTGTCGAAAAGGTTAAAACACCATACTTACTTTTAGTTGGTGAAAAAGACTTACGTGTTGTTCCTCATTACCGCCCATACATTAGAACATTGTTAGCAAGAAAAGTACCTTGTAAAATTTTAACATATCCTAAATCAAATCACCCACTTCAAGAAGTCGATGCAGAAGCTGATTATTCTATAAATACAATTCTTTGGTTCATGGGTATTCATTAAAATATAACTTTTTTAAATAACTCCATAAGGATAAATATTAAACGAAAAAGATCTGTTGAATGGATGATTTAATCTTGTTAATTTTTAATTCATAGGATTTATTGTATTATAAAATTTCTAATTATTTTTATATCTGTTAAAATATAGGTTGATGTTATGAAATTATACAATAAAAATTATTAGTAACTTTATAATAGAAACTTTTTATTATAGTGTCATTTATGAAATCAAAGAAATCACACTGTCTTTTATTAAAATATAAAGCTACAAAAATTATTTTTAACGTTATTATTTATTTAAAATCTGATTTTATATAGAAATACATTTTTAAAGTAATGTTTGATAAAAATAAAAATTACCGTCCAAAAAATTGCATGGATTATCAAAATTTTAATCGCTGATATTTCATTGATATCTTCATCCATGTCAATATTTATTAATACTTTAAATGTGTTAAATATATCTCTAAATAAGAATGACTGATAAAAATACAAAATAACAAGGTATACTAGTGTTAAATATATTAGTGTAGATGTTAGAAGAACATTTAAATAAAAAGGTGAATACTGATATATTAATGAAGCTAAATACCAAAGATTATAGTAATAAATAATAATTCCAAATGGACAAAATATAATTAAGATAAATTTTGTTCTTTCAGAAAAGGAGTAGTTGGACAACTTTCCGGTAAGACCAATCATCTTACAATGCCAAGAAATATAGTAGTTTATAAATGTATTGTCTTTTTGATAACCATATAATTTATGTTCTTCATCTATTAATAATTTTACAACTGCTTTTTCCCATTCTGCGCTGTCATAAAATTTATAACTTTGAATTTTTTCCAATTTATCTATCATTTTTAAAACATTAAACATTTGCTTGTCTTTATGTTCTTTTTTATAAATAATATCTTCTGGATTTTCAAACAAATAAATAATCACGGCAGCGCTTACCCATATAATTAATAAATAAATTACTAATTTTACCAAACATATCTCATTTAATTGTAGAAATTTATAAATTTTCTGAAAATTATTTTTATACATAAATTATAACATACTTCTTTAAGAAAATTTGAAAAGTTTTCAAAACGCTCTTTAAAAAAAAAATTAGAACCACATTTGACTTTTCTTATAATAACAAAGTCTTTATTGTTTTCGACAACATTAACAAGTCTTTTATGACCATATTGAGTATGAAGCAAATTAGATGAACGTTGACTTAAAGATCGGACAATTGATTTCATTATACATCTAGAAAAAAGTAATAATCAGAAGTACTTTTTAACAATAAAACAATTGAATAAATTTGCTAGTAAATCTAATGTCAGCTTATATCACCTACTATTTTTTTTGATTTATTGAAAATTTTTAATATATAAAACATACGTTTGTAAAGAGTATATTGTTAAGCAATCTTATAAAAATTATTTCTTTTAGTTGTTTATAAAAATCATTTAATGAGAGAAGATATTTGTGTTTTTAGATAATTTGACATTGTTCTAATATATTTACTAGTTGAAACATTTTTCACTATCACTAACAAACTTCTTAGTAATAAAATTTATGATTGATTAAAGTCATTTCCAATTTATTAACTAATAATAATATAAATTTATAATTCTTACTTAAGATAGGATTCTGAAATTTTAAACATTAAATTATAGTCATACAACTTACTAACCCATGAAACATATATCTAACTGGTTAAATATTTTACATAAAAAAACATGTTTTTAAAAAACAGACAAGTATGTTGCTACAATAATTCTGTATATAAGCACAGTGCTAATTGTTTTATGGTATTAATTGAAATTTTTGTCATTACTTCCTTCTAAAATGACATCTATAATTATTGGAATTAATATTTTAAGTACATTTGTTATTTTTGTAACTATTGGAATGTTATCTAATCTTTACATGGAAATAAACCAAATTACAAGAAGTAACAGTTGAAAATATGCAAGAATTCAACGAGTTATCAAACAATGTCTGGAAGGAAATGAGACACATGTCAGATGATTTTAAAGAAAATGATGGAGTCTTTGGCCAAAGAGTTTTACGTGAATCAGGATACGCATCAGGATATGGAACTGGATCAGGATCTATCCAATCAGCAAGTCATTATTCATCATCATCACAAGCTTGTAATCAACCAGGACCTCCAGGACCACCAGGGCAACCAGGAATCGATGGATTTGATGGAATACCAGGAGTAGATGGAATTCCAGGAGGCAATGGTGTTGCTGTTGGTGGTTCATCACATGGCTCATCATGTATGCAATGTCCTCAAGGACCTCAAGGACCACCAGGACCAAATGGTCCCCCAGGCCCAGCTGGACAAGATGGAAATCCAGGAGCTCCAGGATCACCAGGTAGAAGTGGAAGTGCTGGAGGCCCAGGACCTGCTGGAGCGCCAGGAGCTCCAGGAAATCGTGGAAGAGACGGTAGCCCAGGATCCCCAGGTTCTAATGGCACTAGAAGAGTTGGAACACCAGGTCCACAAGGACCAAGTGGAGCACCAGGTGCACCAGGAAATAATGGAAGTAACGGACAACCAGGTTCAGCTGGCAGCCCAGGACCCGCAGGACCACCAGGACCAACAGGTTACCCAGGTAGCTCTGGAAGTGATGGCCAACCTGGTTCAGCAGGAACACCTGGATCACCTGGAGGTGATGCAGAATACTGTCCTTGTCCAAGAAGAAGCAAAGTTTTTTAATTAGACTTTGATATGAAATTGTAATCTATTAGATCTATTTTAATACAATTAGTAAAAACTTGCCATTATTTTCTATTATTTCATAAAAGACAGATCGGTGTGGTAAAAGTAATTATTACATAATTTTTCTTATAAAAAATTTAATACGCAATTAAATTGCTTTAAGAATTATTTCTGTTACAAAATTTTATGATGTTGTTAAACATAAAATATAGTTTGACATAAGGCTTATAATTAGAATAACCTAAAATACAATAAGTTATATTCCTAAAAATTGCTTTTAATGTTTTTGTAATGGAAAGCTTCTTTTTGAACTTCTACTTGAATGAAAAAATTTATTGAACTTTATTTATCAACAATCCTCTTTTATTAACTTTGGAAATATTCACATTTTTCTACATCTTAATTTGAAAATTTGAGCATTAGTTTTTTGTATCTTAAATTTATTATATTTTTAACTGCATTTTTTTTAATCTTAGCACCAAATTTTCATTATTTTGACTCATTTCCAATCATTATCTATTGGCATAACTCTTCGTTATATTTATTATCTAGATATTTTTTATAATTTACTTCATAACGATATATCAACTATGAATTGATCAACTTCAAAGAAACGTTTTGAAAAATAATGTTTTTTTATAATTCTGTTCTATTTAAGTCACGGAAAACATTTTATTTGGGTAATTATTGATAAAAATTCTTCAATTCAAAAAATATTATGATTAAAATAAGTTTTCTTTTATTCTTTTTCTTTAATAAAAAGTTTTTGACATAGTTTTATCAATGCAATGTGACCTCATATAAATGTTTTAAATTTATTTTTCTCAAAAAAGAAGTGATTAGTTTTTTTTTTATTGAATTTACAATTCCTTCAATAAGCAATATATAAATAATTTTAAGTAATTGATGGAAAAAATAATTTTTATTTCATAACAAAAGTTGATAAATCAAAAATCGTTATTCTAGAATAAAATAAAAAAAATTCGGAGCATTTTTTGATGTTATAAAAAATGTCACAAATTTACAACATTGTTAATTTAGTAATAAATTGTCCCTCAAGTAAACGTAAAGACTGAAGTACTTTTTCGTCTGTCAATTCTATCCATGTATATCGTGCCTGGTCTAAAATTGGACTTTTTGATATACTAGGCTTATGAGGAGATA
This sequence comes from Strongyloides venezuelensis, assembly GCA_963280985.1. Taxonomy (NCBI): domain Eukaryota; kingdom Metazoa; phylum Nematoda; class Chromadorea; order Rhabditida; family Strongyloididae; genus Strongyloides; species Strongyloides venezuelensis. The sequence continues at coordinate 8,485,593 of CAUJLX010000002.1, read as the reverse complement.
AAATTCTTAAACGTATACCGTGACAAATGTTCTCAAGACTAGCTTGAACCGATATATTTATAACTTTAGTCGGCATTTCAATTTGTGAAGCACCATTTTCTAAGATATGTCTATAACACTTTGAAACAACCATTGGAAATATGTATTCAAAACCAAATTCTACAGTAGGAAATATGTCTTTCCTAGTAATTATTTCTTCTTGATTTTTACAAGATTTATGAACAAGTATTTCAGTTTTAGTTCTAAAAAGTTTAACATTAAAAATTAAATAATTAACATACTTATCCATATTTTTTTTGACAATTACAAATTCAATAAACAATCCACGCTGACTCTCTGGTATAATTCTACATGGATTAATAATTTTTTTCCCGGAATACATTCTATAATATTTCTCACCATCGTCAACAATTTCTTGTATATCTTTGTTACGTAATAAAAGATTTTTCTGTCTTACGTCCTCTATTGAATACCAAGCTGCAGCTAAAGATTCTCTATCAGGTACTGTTTTTATTTCACCACCAACAATCTCACAAAAAAATATAAATCGATACCATCCAGAGCCTTGGACATCTAATTTTATTATTTCTTTAATCTCTACATCAAATCCTGTTTCTTCTTTAGCTTCACGAATAGCCGCTGATTCAATACTTTCTCCTGGTTCAACGCGACCTGCGGGAAGATACCATCTAAACAAATGTAAATAAATATTACTAGTAATTCAATTTAAAAATTACATACTTTCCGTAGCAACTTTTTTTTGTCTCCTGTATTAATAAAATTTCTAGATTTTTCTCCTCATTTTCTCTTAATATTACGGCTCCAGCTATATATGTAATATTGTCTAGTAAACGAACATAACGACATCCTATGAAATTATATAACCATTTTTTATTCATTTTAAAACTTACTTCCCATTTGCATGTCTGGAGCTCTTATTGAAGGTTGTTTAAACTCATTGTTAATATTTTCATTAGATGCAGAAGTGCAAACAAATTGATTTGAAGGTAAATTACATTTAGAATTATAAGAATGTTGTGGTGAACTAAGGTCTGTTGTTGAATCTTCTGGTGTCATAATGTTAAGCAATAGCTAAAATATTATCGAATAAATGAAGTAAATAACAAATTATTGATAGAGTAAGATAAGTTAGATATAAATTTTTAATTTCTTTTTAAAATATTAAAATATATAATTATTATGAAGTTCTGATATTCGAAATGGTCAATGTAATTTAAAGAATATGATATAGTAATTAATAGTTACTTAAAGATTTAACTTTTTTCATTTTATTAACTTTGATAAATTGATTAAATAAATAAGTAAGTAATTTTACATATACTGATTGATCAAATGATAAATGAAGACAAAGTAACTATCATTTGTAATATATTTATATATATATCTACCTCTGAGGTTAAATTTTGTAAATGAATATTTAACACTTGTAAAAAGATTATTATAATAATTTCACACATTTCTCAGTATATAAATTTAAAATATTAATTATGTACTAGAAATGAATTAGCATCACAATATAAGGATATAATGTTGTTTATGCCAATGAAATTAATATTTTCAATGATATAAATAAATAATAAAGAAATAATATTAAAGAAGGATACAAGTAATTATATCTTTTACAAATATTAATTCGATTTAACAATATTACTCATCAAAAAACAAAATATTTCTATTGTAATAAAAACAAATTCTAGTCGATATGTTAGAAATATAAAATTTATCAGAAAAATATATATACTAAATAATTTTTTTATGGTATATTTTAAATCGTGTAGTTTTACTTTGAAGCTTATCAAATAAAATATCTAAAACTTTAAATACAAGTATTTGTTTGGTTCTATTTTGACATTTCTATTATATTAAATATATAGTAATAATAATTGCCAAGTTGGATAAATATTGCTACAAGTTTAGATATATAAATTTAATTCCTTTTAAAGTATTTTAAAATGTATTGGGTTTGTGTAGATATATATACATAATATATGAAAGAAATAAAGAATTAGAAAAATGAAAGAAAATAGTAGTAAGAATCTAATAGATAGTTTGTTAAAATATAACATATGTCTTTATTTGGAGATGCTTTCAATGATATGAATTGATAAATTTAGAATGGTTTAAAAGAAAAAAAAGAAAATAGTAACGACTTTTAAATATTTTCATCTTCTTTAACCAAATGCATTTTATTATCCAGTGGCCTTTTGTTTATTTATTAAAAAATCAGAAAATAACGTATATAAATTTTCTAGCGACTTTTAGTATTGATAAATAGTAATAATATAACAAAAAGAAAATTACTTTTATTTATTTCTTAACGTCAATTTTTTATATCTTATAAACTTTACAAAAATAAAACTAATTAGGCAAGTAACAAAAATATAAAATTTAATTTAACATTAAACTGAAGTTTTAAAGCCAGTAATTTTTAAATTATAGTCGGAGTCAATTTTACTTCTATTTTCCAAAATATTAGGTGATAAAATTCCTTCTAATCCATTAAAATTAAAAAATTGTGGTGAACCAATAATTCTATCTCTATCTTCTTTATGTCCATAGTGTGCCTTTATCAAAGCAATTTGTCTAGCTCTTCCAACTTTATGACAAAGACAAAAGATTAACGTTAATGCTATTAAAATTGCTACTGAACTTAAAATTCCAGTCATCCATTTTAAGGCAATCTCTTCAGAACGAAGTCTACACCACGCCCACCATCCTTTACTCCATGTACCATTTTTACATTCTCTTATTTGATCTCCATGCAAAAAATATTCTGGAGTGCATGTAAATGTAACTGTTACACCATCTAAATAATTATTCCCCGGAGGATATTTTATCACACCAGGATTTTTCATCAAAGGTCCACATGACTGGTCTAAAGTTAAAAAAAATATTGAATTACAATGTAAATAAAAATGTTATATTTAATATTTATTTTATATTAAAACTTACGCTTAACTTCGCCTTTTCTTTTAAATTGAGAATACTGTTTTTGATAGTCCAATGTAGTTAAGCCAACTTCTCTTCGACCAGTCATAATGTAGTCATATTCACAAGATGGGTCTCCCTGACATACTACTTTTACCTCATCTCGAGTAAAAATAAACTGCTCATAAAAAGAGGAATTTGTATACAGCCATGGATTAAAAATTGGCTCAAAATTTGGATTTGCAAAACTCAATGGATCATAAATTGGTTTACGATCCGGATTAAACAGCATTGGGAGATCTAAATTTCTATCTAAACGCCATTTTTCACCAAAATTATAGTACAAATTTCTTGCATCTCCTTCAGATTGAGGATAAGGAGCTCTTATTATTTTACAGTTAGGAGTTGTAAACTCATCTTCAACTCTTCCATTATATGTCCCGAGTAATCCCTGAGTTCTATATGTATTCATACATCTATCATACTCTGATAAAGTACCTCTCATAGTTAGATTCATATTAATTATAGTTGATAGATTCTCCTCAATAGAAAATGGATCATAAATACTTTCTTCTTTGTAATTTGGAGGTAATGTTACTATAATATTTAATAATCCTCTTGATTCTTGAACTCTTATTCCAACACCTGTGGTAAACATTATATCAATATCACTTTGATTCATGTTTCTAGGTGGATTTCTTATTGTCACGCCTTGGAATGTTTGAATTTTCTTCCATGGCATATCAAAATATACTCGTACACCATCAACATAGACATCAGTTTTATATCTCCATCGTCTAAAATCTTTCCTAGCAAATACTTCAACAATTGAACTGCCGTTATCTTTTGCAGAAATTCCAGTAAGTACAGTTGATCGAACTTCATCTTCCCATATTGTTTTTGGTGGTTGTTCTAATCTACCTTGAATCATTAAGTCGTGATTTTTTGATTTGTGCATTGTGAGTACGTAATATCCTTTTCCATGGAATGAATATCTTCCACCATCAAACGTTACAATATGTGATCCCCCATAAATAAATCCAATAGATGGTGTTTCATACATTTGACAACTAGAAGTTTGTCTTCTCCAAAAATAAAATTCACAATGGCCTGCCCATTTACAGCAAAAATCATATGGTAATAAATCATTATATAGATTAGACATTGTTGGTACATATGGGGGTCTTTTGTATGGATAACTTCCCCAAGGGTGTGCTCTATAAGGAACACCAGGTGAATAAAATCTTAAATATTGATCATTATACTCGAAATCATCAGAAAACATAAGCCATCCTTCATAATCATAACAACACACTTGTCCAGCACCCGTCCAAACAGAAAAAGTGCTTAAAACGCAATGTTGAGCACCTTGTGTGTAATAACATTTATGATCACTTTCCATATCACAATCTGGTAATGATGTAAATCTACCAATATCAACTAATGCTTGATTTAAAGTACAAGGACAAGGTATCTTTGGTTCTAATTCCATTGCAAAATTTTCTCTCCTTCCATCATAATCAAACCATTCTTGACATATTTCTAATGCCCAGTGTTTTCCTTTCTCAAATTCCCATTTTTGTTGGAAGAACCATCCAAACGAGACAGGAGAACTCCAGTAAATTCCATCTCCCCGATCTTCTAACCAAGGATCGGATAATGAAACTTGAACAATACCACCAAAATACCATCTCCATGCTTCAGGATCAGCCTCATCATCAAATATTAATGACCTTGGATTAAATGTATATTGTCCAGTATTTGGGTAATTTCTTGCTAAATGGCCAATCTTTTTGAATGAATGGCCTTCAACATCCTCCCAATAACCATACAATGAAATATCAACAATAGCATTTGGATTTGTTGTTATATTTTGCCATTCCCAGGATAATGATAAATTCTGAGCATTAAAATTATTCCAATTATTATTAACATCTCGTGGATCATTGATTAGATTTACTCTTCGACGAGCAAGTCCTGGTTGCACTGTAAAATGTAAAAAATAATTAAAAAAATTATATTTCAACTTACAAATATAAAATTTTGTCCACCAAGGATAATTTTTTCCACCATCAACAGAAAGTTTAACTTCAACTAATCCTATTTTAAAAACTGAATTAACAGGAATGACACATCGAGCAATTACCATATCAATCTTAATAATATAATAATAATCAAAAGTTTATAAATATACAACTTAAACTTACTCTTTCACAATCCAATGTTATTTCATCAAATTGTAATTTTATAATATCAAAAGGTCTGTAGCAAGGTCCACTAACATTTAATGAAATTCCACCAAGCATATTTCCGTACTGTTGAGATAGCTCTAAAAGTCCCCTAGAATCATTACTACATCCACCATACTGTATTTGTTCATCGACCCTTGCTAACCATCGTCCTGCAATTTGTGTACTTCCATACTGAACTAATTTGTAAGAATTCCCTTCAGCTGAATATGGTAATTCATACCATCCTGTTCCATTACCTCCATTAAATCCTACAAGAGCACTTTGCTTACCACCTCTACCACCTGTTAAAGCTCCTGCTTGTGCAGATGAAGTCCAATTTATATGAGCATAATTTAACATAACATAAGAACGAATTTCATCAGTCGCAATAACCATTTGATATGTATTTTGCCATCTTTTTGCCCTCTCATAGTCATCGAGATTTGTTATTTTAGGTGCACCACCATATGACATTCGTTCCCATGTTATTATTAATGCATAATCCGCTTTCCAACCACGTGCACCAACCATACCTTCACGTATATCATTTGTTATTTTATCAAGAAATTCAGGATCTTCAAGTCTCCCATTTTCAGTTTTTAACTGGCGACCTCTATAAGTTCTATAGAATCGAGAATCATCATAAGAATAAACGCCTAATGGTTGTCTTTCCATGGGATCATTTCTTATTCGTGTTGTATCGTCAGTAAAATCTGTTTCCAGTGAATTATATCCAATTAATTGATAAGGTCTTTCTACTATTCTAAACCAAACATTTGATATTCTTGTATCACCAACATGTTGCATTTGTTGATCTGCCATAAATGCAGCAATTAATGTTGGATCAGGTTTTTTAGGCCATTGTGGTGTAGGATATGTATATGGAGGTTGAATATACCAAGGATGAGAAAAGGCAATAAATCCTTCGTGAAAAATCTATAAAAAAAAACAAGGACAAAATAAATTATATTATATACGGTACATACAAAAGTATAATTAAATCTGAAACCATAATATGGAAAGAAAAAATCAAGATCAATCTGTTTATCCATCCAGGGTCTATGGGCTAACTCTCGATCGAAAAATCGCTCTCCGAATGGATATAAATGCCACCAGCCCTCTTCACTTCTCCTATCTACCTGACTCCAGTCAATTTCTCTCAAATTTTGAGCTGTAATTCTTGGTGTTTGATTTCCTGGCATATTATACATATTTTTGGATCCATGAATACCAGGAGTTTGGACATTTGTAACTGTGTTTAGGAATATTATTTGTGAATTTATTAACGAGTTAATATTTTGTCCTTGATGAGATTTTTTAATGTCGTCATTATTTTTTGAAAAATTGGGTGCTGTAAATTTTTCATCATAAAGTGTTGGAATTTTATCAATGTTGTTTTTAAGATTATAGTCTCTGAATGAATACCCATATTCAAAATAACAAAAAAATAAAATATATAAAAACCTGGATACAGGAGTATGCATGATTTTAATGTATACAAGTTTAAATATAATACAACAAGAAAACAATATCACTACTAATAGACTAACTGAACAGTTTTGCTGAATGAGTACTAAGTGTAATTAAATAATTAAAACTAAATTTCTATATTTCAATTGTTAGTGATGAGGTCCAATTGTACCACAAGGTCAACTCTTTCATCATTGTAATCCAAATATTTCCAGATAAAAGATATAACTATTAATTATGAATTATCCTTTAAATTGTTCACAACCATTTTTAATGTTTATACTATCAATTTCCTTAAAATATAAAAACAACTCTTTTTACTTATCAAATTCAATTTTAATCATACTTAATTATCACAATTAAATATAATAGAAAAAAGACTCATCTTTGAAAAAGTTAACAACAAGACTAAGAATTTCATCACATAAAAATAAACATACGTTTTTACTTAGTGCAGTAAAAAGAAAAAGATTAACGTCAATCCACAATCTTTTTTCACATTAGCTTACCAAAGACTTATTTTCCAAACATTTAAACAATAACAACTTGTTAATTTAAACTTCCAATAAAAATGTCCCTCTCTTACATTAAGTAATTCCATTGTTTAAGACAAAAAAACCACTACATTAGACGAGAATATGGGTAAATTTTTTATCCATGTGAGAAACAACTATTATAGTGGTTCTTTGCTAATTGGGGGAAATTAAAAGGAAAAATCTCACCTATAGCAGTTTAAAAGATAAAGGATTGATGAAGTAAATTTAATCTGTCTATTATTTCGTAATTTAAAATAAAGCGCCTGTTTTGATTTACATTTAAATTTTTTTATATTTACATTTTGATATGAGCTTGATTTCTCGTCTATATAAATTTTGTTTATTTTACAATTTTTTTTCTTTTAAAGTGTTTCTCCTTATTTTTAAAACTTGTTAGTCTTTTAATCCTTCATTTCAACATTTCGTTTTTATATATTTACTCATTTCATACTTTTAAATTTTTGTTTTTTTAGAACGCTATGAACAGAAGGCGTAGTAATAATTCTAGAGTTCCTAAGAGGGAATTGGAACCAGCTGATGATTCTTCAAGTAGCTACATTGACTGTGAAAATGTAGCTTGTTCGGAGGATGTTAAATCACCACTAAATCCTATGAAGAGACTTCGCTTAACTCGGAGAACACTTAAGCCACTTGCGAAAGATACTATTAATAAAGTTCCAGAAAGTGACAGTAATTCTGTTTTTGCAAGAAGATATAATGAATGTGCTCCTTTAAGTCGTACATTGGATGATCCTGCACATATTTCTCTTAATGAATCGTCCCAAAGAGTCCCATTAAATCAAGTTTCTCTTTCCAGTAGTTATAAGGAAATTGAAAATAATAACGTTACTAGTAGGTTGATTTGTGTAATATTATATAGATGTCAAATTCTAATTATAGGTCAAAGTCCTTCCATGATGGATTTGGGTTTCTTTGTTCAAACAGCAGATCTCGATGAAGATGGAACGAGTAATATCGATTCTCCTTGTGTAGATGTAGGAGGACTTCTAAGAGAATGTTTTAACGAGAAGGTTTACGAGACCGCTATTGAATCTACGGCACCTGTCGAATGTAAAGCTTACCATATAATTGATGTGATGGTAGAGCACTTTAAAAACTTTGATGAAAATGTAATAATGGATGATAACACGAAACTTCAAACAAAATTAATGTACAACCAGAAGAAGAATTTGCATTTCATGGTACACAGGGAAAAGTGCCAGCCTTTTTCAGGTATTCTTGCTGATGATATGGGTTTGGGAAAAACCTTATCTATGATTGCTTTTATTTTATATCAAAAGGACAATGACACTAGAAATTTTGATGAGGATACTTTTATGGAGATGAATGCTTCTGTTGATGTTAAAAAATTTTATAGCTATACTAAAAGCAAGGCTACTCTTATTGTTGTACCGGGTATTATCTTAAAACAATGGCAAGATGAAATTAAAAAACACGTTAGAAGAATGAATATTAAGTGTGTCGTTTATAATCCAAAGCATTCTAAAGATGAGCTTGAAGTTGAGGATTTGTTAGACGTTGATATTGTTCTTACAACTTATGATGTTGTTAGGAATGAGTATCTAAAGATCGTTAGGTACAGTTCGTTGGCAGCGAAACTACATATGATGGATAACGATGAGAAACAAAAAATGGAAGAATTGGGGGATATGATATTGATGGAAGATCCTGTTCTTCCAAATATTTTCTTCGAACGTGTTGTTCTTGATGAAGTACACATGATTAAGAAGGCAGGTACTCGTCTTGCAAGAGCATGTTGTTTATTGAATGGAATAAAAAGATGGGGTATTACAGGAACTCCTGTTCAGAATTCATTAGATGATTTCTACTCAATTGTCAAATTTCTAAAGATTGTTCCATTTGACGACAAAAGATATTTTAACTATCTAACTACTGGGAGATCTGACAAGAAAGTTGATCATTTTAATAATTTTATGAAATGTATTCTTATCCGTAATGAAAAGGATTTAGTTGATCCAGAAACAGGTAGACCGATTCTTGATGTTCCAAAACGAAACATATCTGACATCTTCGTTGATTTCGGTGGCATCGAACGAAGAGTTTACGAAAGAATGTATTTTGGTTTTCGTCCCCAAGTGACCGATGTTGTTAATGACGCGTTAGAGAGGAAAAAATTTATTTGAAAGAGCAAGATATTATAAACAAGATGAACATGTTTTAAACCCTTTCTTAGTTAAAGGACAACATATTAGTGATGATGATGAGGTTCCGATGTCAATGGTATTATCACTAACAACTAGGCTTCGACAAGCGTGTTGTCATATGAATTTGGTATCAAAATGTGTTGATATGAATAGATTAAGTGGTGTGCAAGAAGGTAAAGAAGTAACTGAGATTGATTCAGTTGTAACTCAATTACTTGGCTCAACTCAAGAATTGGAAGAGGAGAGGGATCGTCTAAATGCTACTGCTACTACTTTGGAACAAGTATTTTCTAAGACATACCAAAGTCCTAAGGTCAGAGCTGTCCTTGAGAAAGTAAAAGAAGCTATTTCGAGAAACGACAAATGTATTATCGTCTCTCAATGGACCAGTATGTTAGATATTTTCGCCAAAATCTTTGACGAACAAGGTGTTAATTATCTTATGTTAACCGGTAGAGATTCAATAGCGGTAAGAGATGAAAGAATCGCCGTCTTAAATGGTGATCCCAATGGACCAAAGATTTGCTTACTATCTCTCCTCGCATCTGGAACAGGAGTTAATTTGATTGGTGCTAATCACATGTTTTTGGTCGATTTGTTTTGGAATCCAGCAGTCGAAAAGCAATGTTTCGATAGAATCTACAGATTTGGACAATCAAAAGAAACTTTTATCTATAGATTTATTTGTAATAATAGTATTGAAAGAAAAGTTTTGAAGATACAAGAAAAAAAGAATAGGCTGTCTCTTGATGTTCTTCAGCGTAAAATGAAACGTACCCGCGACGGGTACGACATCAGGGATATTAAGAATTTATGGGGAATTTAATTTTTTTAGATCATATTTTATTATTTTACTAGATATAATTATTTTATTTTTTTCATTTTAATAAAGGTAAATTTAAAAAATTAGTTTAATGACTGTATAAAGTCTCATACGAGTACAAAGAGTTTTGTTGATATTCAGATAAAAGATCTTCAAAATGGATATCCCCTTAGCAGGAAATATTTTGGTACTCATTATATTTCAGAAATTTTGTAGGGTGAGAGCTGTTAAAAGTTTGACAGTGATTTTATAAATAATAGAACAAATTTTAAGTAAACCTTTGGTAAACATAATTCAAAACTACGTTTATTTTGAAAACAATAAGAAAACACAGTAAACAAATGGAATATTTATTAAAAAAATTGTAAGTCATTGTACTTGCCGTTCTTGATTACACAAATAACATAAAAAAGAGAAAAATAAACTTAATAAATCCTTACAAAATTTAAAAAAAAAAAAAGTTATTTAATAGTTAATAAACTAGTAATATCCTTGTGAAGATCTTCTCCTATATTTTCAGTGCTTTCAATTATATTAACGATTGAATCTTTGTACTTAATAAGAGTTTTTAAATTAACAATAACGAATTGTTTAAGACGACCATTAACAAAATTGTAGAAAATCTCTTCGTGCTCCCTGTCAATTGAAATAACTTTAGAGAAATAAAAAGTAAAAATCCTCTCCCTAATATATCCTTTAAAGCATTTGAACTCTCAAACATGCATCTCTCTTTCTCTTCTAAATTCTTCTTTTGATTAATAAGCCACTCATCATAGTTTCCTAAAGAGTCAATATCGATTTCATCTTCTAAATTTGTTGTACTACATTCTTCCATATTAGAATCTTCTTCTTCTTTTTTGACAAATTTTCTTTCAACACTCTTTATTTGAGATTTAAGTTTTTCATAATCATTAAATAAATTGTTTGCATGAGTAGAAAGTCTATGAACAGATTGATATAAAACGTGATAGAAATACTTCTTATCAACATAATCTCCTAAATCTCGTGACTCTAATATATATTTTACAATTGAATACGTATCAAGAATCTGCATCTTTAGTAATTTATCTGTTAGAAGCTCAATTAATTGTGGATTATATTTCCATGCTGTAAATATTGATTCTAAGATAATTTCACGTATACTAGAATCTTGTTTAACAATTTCTAAGAAAGCCGGTCTATAACGTAAAAAGAATGTTACATTATGAGTGTAAGCATTCTGAGCTAAATCAAGTAATGTAGCCATCAATAATTTAATTTTTTCTTTATCATAAGAAGGTAATAGACGCAATTGACCATCATCCATTGCATCACCATTATCAGAAGATTTTGCTAAATATGCCAATAATTCATCATTGGTTATTCGTTTGCTGAGTGATTCTGCTAAATCTTGAGAAAGCTTTGTAAGTACTATCATCTGAATCTTTTAGAACATTGTTAAACTCTGGTGGCGGAGGCATAAGTTGACATCCCTCAGGTAGTGCCTCGACGATTCTTGCATAATAACCAAATTGTACACATTTTATTATAACTTCCGTAAGAAAATACTTCTTCATGGAATTAGAATCACAATTTACTTGGTCAAACCAATCACTCCATGTCCATCTATATTGAAAATTTGACAAATGATACGAAAACCAATCAATTAATCTATCAACACAAGCAACCTGCATTTCATTCATATTCCTAAAAATAAGTTCGGCTGCCAAAGCAAGAACTTGTGGCATTTTATTGGGTTGGAGTTTACAACATTCAATAAAAAGACTCCCATAAAATACATGAATTTGAGGAGATTCTGGTAATGTAAGCAAAAGTCTAAAGATAATTTCAACGATAACGTAAGTAACTGGATAATCTACTTTCTTTATATAAGAAAGCATTGATTCAGCACACGCCTTTCTGTCATAAACATGTTGTTCGAGAATTGCAATAAGCGCTTGTTCCAATAAGAAACGATCAATTGTTTCTACTCTTGGTAGTGGAGGATCATTAGAACTTATATGAGCTGGCTCAAATAATCTAAAAACAATTTGAGGTGTAGGATAAACACGTTTCTGTGATGATTCAGGAATAGTAATTGAATTTAGTTCGTGTAATGTAGAAGTTTCAAACTCATCTCTAAAGTTGCTAAAATATTGTCTTGTAAACCCTTCATCACGCCAATGCCTATTTTCTAAGTTTTTAATTTGATCCCATAATGATTGTAATTTCTCTTTTTGATTAATAACTTCGCTTGATTCCCAAATCTTGAGGCAATCAATAAATGATGTATCGCGATTGCGCATGTAATCTTCAATATGCGATATGAGATCCATAAACAAAGCAGGCTCGTTATCAGAAAGCTCTAAAGCGCATATCGGAAGACAATGCATAACAGAAAAAATGCAATAATCAGATCTATTTCTATCATCTGAGTTTCTAGCTTCCGCGATGTAATGTTGTAATGTGTTTAAAAAACTTTTAGGAGAAACGACATGAACATTAATTAACTCAGCAAGCATCAAAAGAATATTTAAAGCATATTGAAATTGACCATTAAATAAAAACCCATCAATATCCTTAATCATGTTATCCAAATATTCTTTAACTACCTCACTAACTTTTACATTTAAAAGACCAATAATTGGAGAATAAATACTATGCTTATAAGATGTGTAAACAGCACATTCACCCAATGTATCTAATATCTGAAAGCGAAAAGTCTTCGATATTATTAATACAAATATTAGCCAAGTTTTCTAAATTTGATTCCAAATTTCCAGTTTGTGTATTTCCCATCAACACAATCATTCGCACAATACGAGGGCCATCAAAAACTTCTAGACCGTTTCTTCGTTTTTCATCAAGTTCCATAGATACATCGCTATCATCTAAATAGAATATAAAATTAACTTAAATAAAGGAATTGCTTACTTTCAATTCTGGTGAATTGGCGTTTTCTGTTGGCCATGTCAGAGAATTTATAAAAATATTTAAAAAAATGTCGACGAGTAAAAATACAAAGAGATTATTCTCAAATGCATGAATTAACTAAACCCGTTGGTAAGGTGTTTTAACGGTGGTCTTAAAACGATAAAAATACCTTTGAGCAAAAATTGGTATTAGATAGGCTATAATTTTCTACAAATATTTGAATATTTTTTAAATATGCACATGGTATAATTTTAAGAAGGTCTTATTGTTACGAAAAAGATATGATTAATTATTGTTTTATGCTTTGTAAATTACAATCGTTTATTGAGGTTATAGTGAAGCGATTATAAATTTATTAAATTAATATCAAGTAAGAGTTTATTTAATAAATTTTACACGAAATAATTTAGTGATACTATTCGTTAGTTATGAATTTTTTGGTAATTTTTCTATTAGTGATTTCAAAAGAATATTTGTTTTTAGAGTACACTCAAAATGAGTAGACGTAGCAGTCGTCGAAATAAGCTTGAAGAAGATGAATATTACGTAGAAGATATTATTTCAAGAAAGTTAGACGGTGGGAAGTATCTATATGAAGTAAAATGGGAAGGTTATCCCCATTCCGAGAATACTTGGATAAGAGAAGAAGACTTCACTGTAAGTAAATTATCTCATCCTCTTATATAATTTTATTTTTTAGGATAGGGACTTTGTCAGAAGGTTTAATGAGACCTGTGATGAAGCTGAACGAAAGGCAAATGCATCTAGAAAAAAACGACTCTCTTCTATGGAGAAAGCACCTAGCGATAAAAAAAAAGATTGCAATGTTAGTCTTGTTAATGACTGTAGTAATAATTGTCAAACTTCTGGCTTTTGTCCAAAGGAGGATTCTGTTAATTTAAGTAATATTGATAGTTATATAAATTCTTCAAAGTCCTTGAAATATCGCAAAAATGAATCTGCTCTTGATGCTGCTCTAAGAAATGGACAAAGAGTTAAAAAATTAACGTCTTCAGAAATTAAAGTCGTTATATCAAAATTTACTGGATTGGGAGATGTAAGATATCTCTTAGAATCCCTTGGAGGCAATTTATTAATCGTGAGAAAGAATCAGCTCGTTATTGATCAAGTTTTTGATAAGCAATTAAAGGAAGCAGATTGTAGACATGAAGGATCTCTAAAAACATTTTCAAGTAAATAATTTTTGTTAAATTTCAATATTCTATTTTGTTCAATAAACTCATTTCAGTACGGATAAATAAAAGTTCTTATATTGATTAAGTATATTTTACGGGTAAGTATGTCTTTTTTTTTAATTTTCAACTTATACAAGAAGAATATTACACGGCACACTTTTATATGTAATCATAGAAAATTCTAGAAGATATTTTGACATCAATATAAATAGCTAAAGTAAAAATAATTGTTTAAAAATAGTATCATTATTTGCATATCACTACCACCGAATTTGTTATTATTTTATTATGTGAAAAAAAGTTGTAGAGATTACTTTAGTATATAGTAAAATTCATTTTTCATAGAAAGTTAATCAATTTTCCAGAAATTTGTTTATTTTATTAACTTTTCAATTTACATTGAAAATAAAATTAATCTTAAAGATATGTAAATTTACAATTTATATGTTTATAGAAAATATAATTTAAAATAATAGAGTTAATGTTGATATTCCATTATATGATTGTAGTTACCGGTATGAATAATATTATTATTTAAGTCTTTGTGTAATACTAGCTAGAGCAATGGCAAAAGCTTGAACAGCACTAAAAGGAGAACAAAAATCTAATGTGTAGGCACCTCCTTCAATTCTTCCAAATTGCATAACTTGCTTATCCTTATATTCAATTTGAAAATTCTTTGCACTTTCCTGAGTTACGCGACCACCAAAATCTAATTGATAAACTTGACTTTGTTCATTCCAAAAAGGAGCTTTATTAGTCATTATAATTAAATGTGGTAATGGTTCAATTGCCGATGTTATAGGTACTATCCTGTTTGACGCCGTTCGGTGACTTGGTAACTCGTCAATAAGCGGTTGCGCTTCAGATAATCTTGATCCAATATCAGGACAGCTTTTTTGTTTAAAAATTGTTTTGATATTAGATAATTTAAGCTTATTCTTTTTTATTGGTATTTCTTTTGGCGAAACAGTTGAATTTGAAGATATTTTAACAGATGATTCTAAGTCAACAATTGGAATAGGAAAATTGTCTAAGATTTTTGTTAAATTTGAGAGTCTATTTTCAAAATCATGCGCAATTTCCTCATTTTCAAATTGTGTTGAGTAAATGAATTCTCGAACAAAATCAATTTTTCCAGCTATGTTGTAAATGTCTTTACGACATTCGTTAATATAATTTGAGCAATTTACAGTATTCTCATTTAATGACATTATACTCTCAGATTCTATGTGTTCTGTTGCATCATTGACAAACTCGCTTAATTTGAATAATTTCTCAATTTTAGCTGCTACTTCTTCAATTTCTTTAAATGAAGACAAAGAATTGTCGGTAGAATCCATGTTTAATGTTTTTAAATTTTTTTCCCCGAATAAAGGGGCGGAATCATTAATATCATCATCTATATAATCTAATGAATCAACTACGCTACGCCATGAATCTGTAGGTGTAACTTTTTTATCAAACAGACATTGTTTCATATCTCTGTTTTGATTAACACTATAGGAGGTATAGTTAGCACCACAAGGCTTATTAGAAGGTAATGACAAATCTTTTTTAAAATTATTTATACTATTTTCTAAAGTTTTCTTATACTCTGTAATAGTTCGTTTGAGATTACAAAATTCCATACATATTTCGATATAAGTTGATATTTCGTCGAACATTAAATCAGACATTGCTTCTATTTCGTTCGCTGGTACTTCTAAAGTTGAATTGTCTTTTTTTATTACATTAGAATCACATTCAACAATATTGATTCCCTTTTCTTTACAGTTAAATTTTAGCATTGTCAAATCGGATAAATGAACTGTCATTTGTCTTGGTTGTAAATGGAGAACTGATGTTTTAAAATTGATGTATCCAAGAAATGTTGGTAAATAATTACTAACATAACTATGCTGAGAAGCAGAAATTTGAAATTTTGTGCATATAATATTTGCTGAAATATTTAAAATTATATGTTTTGATTTCTTTTTAGATAAATTTTCCGAATTTTTTAATTCATGTGGATAATGGGATTTCTTCAAACCATTATTTCCATCTCTAAAATTATATTGAAAGTGTTTTGTCACTAATGCTCGTAATTGTCTTTTTGATCTTCTCCAAATACTATATCTTTGGTTAGAATCTCTTCTAAGTGCGGCTAAATCTTCAACTTGAGCTGATGATCCATTATTTAAAATATTTTTTACATTGTTATTTCCACCATTAACAATATCAAGAATATTCCCCTTTTGTTTTCCATATACTGCAACAGAATCGTTTATTGATTTTTGTAAAGACTTATTTTGAAAATGTTTAGACAAATGAGGTGGTATTGATATTACAAATTTTGGAATCAAACGATTAATTTGTTTTCCTACAATAAAAAGTCATTATTTTTAAAATTAATAAATTTTTTATTAAATAATACCTTTTAGAATTGCAAAATTTCCTCCTAAATGTTCAATTGCCAAATAGAAATGCCTTTTTTTAGAATCAAAAATTATGGAACAATAATTCATGTAATTTTTTGGTTCACAAATTGCTGCGCAAAGCTCTTCTGGTGTTGGAATTCTGCATTTGATTATATGATGATCAAGTGCACAAATTGTCGCCTTTACACTTGTGGGTAACACAAGTTGATTTACATTTTTCGAAGATTTCCCTAAAAATTTCCAAATATCATATGTAACGAGAGTAGATAATTTAGGTACTGTCTTCCAGACATGGCCAACAGCTAATGAACCTCCTGCAGCTAAGATAATAACATTGTCTTTGTGTGCCCATGTAAACGTTTTTAAGGTATTGCGGTGTTTATCTTTTTCACTATCATACTTTGACAGCCCCAATACAGGAGGTGGTTGAGGAATCACTATCTTTCTTGAATACAAAACTCTTCCCATATGATCTAATATAAAAAACTTATTATTAGTACACATAACGCCTAAATTTGTCCCCGCCCCATTCCATTTAATATCAATAATTGCTTCATCACATTTCCATTTACGTGGAAATAAATCATCATAAGAATTTATAAAGTATAATTTTTCTAACTCATCACATATTGCAATTGTCCATTTTTTGTCACAATCTCTTAATGAAGATGCTACTATCTTTTTAATTATTGCATTTTGGCTTATGGTACGTTCGGGAAAAATAACAGCTCCTTGATTACTAAAAACTTGAATTTTATTTCCTACCCCTAAAATAAGTTCCCGTGAATTGTATGACCATGCACCTGAACGAACTGTTTCAGGAAATGAATTAGACCATATTCTTTGACCATTGGCACCACCAACAAGAACTAAATCATCATAGATAATTGTTATTGCGTTTCCATCCGGTGCCCAACATAATTCCTGAACTCTAACACCTATGATAAATAAGTATAAAATTTTTGAAAAATTATTTTTTTAATTACCTCGTTGATTTATTATTTCAACTGAGTAGCGTTCTTCATTTGGTACCCATACATAGATAATACCATTATTATCACAAGAGGCTAACTTTGAATAATTTCTATTCCATGCAACCATAGAAATAGGAGAATGATGACCTCTTAGATTAAAATTATATCTTTTCATATCATCTTCTTCCGGTAAAAAGTAAGTATGTGTTATGCCTACAGACCCTGACTCTGAACCGGCGGCAAGTAAACCTTGGTCTGGTTTATTATCATTAGGCGAATCAATCCATGATAAACAATTTATTGCTGGTTCAATATGAGCACCAGGCCAATTTGAATTCTCCCAAAAAATATGCATTTGGTTGGTCTAAATTATACAATTTCTGTTGCCTTTTTTATGTCTCACAATTTAATATAAATCATTAGTTAATATCATAAAATTTTTAATTATAAAAAAAAAGTAGAATTCTTGTTTTAAATAAAAGGATAGTATTTGTATAGTATATATATTATACAGAATATTATAGTTTATGTTTGTAGTAACAATACAGATGTATGTACTGCGCAAGTTGATCGAAAATTTAATTGATTTCTTTCTGGTGTACTTTACTGTATATAATTAGCAGTAAAGAGGATATGATGTTGAAAAAGCCTAACTTTTAAAATATAAAGATTATTTATTCATTATTTAATTTAAATTATAAAATACATTAATTAACGTCCGGAAAAAAAATTATTAACTAAAAAATTGTGAGGAATAAAAATTAATATAATAAAACTTCTATATAAGTATTGATATATTAAACTATCAAATGAATGAAAATCAAGAAGCAAAAATTTTTCTATATCAAAGTTTATAAAATTTCGCTCAGTGATTGTAATGTCACTACTTTGTTGCTTTAATAATAAGCAGGATGGATAAGAAAAAATATTTTTAATAGAGACAAAAACAATAAATTTAAAAAATTATAATATATTATTGACCGTACGTAATACTATTAACATTATACATACATTTTTATAAAAATAAAGAAATATTTTTTTTATTAAATATAGAGGACTAGTAATATTTATTATTTAAATTCAACTCATTTCTCTGACTTATAAACTACATAATAATATACCATTTGTCTCCTTCCTTCTTCTGACCCTTCAAAAAATTTTGAAGAACTATAGAACATTGATAAGAGGACATAGCGTATATTTATATCCTAAAATTCCACTAAAATGTTAAGCTTTCTTTAAAATGTATATAAATTTATTATTAAACACTACTATAAATATGTGAAATGTTGTAAATCGCCAGATCCAACAAAATTAAAATAATAATTAATAGTAAAGAAAATCAAGTTTACAAGGACGTCTAAACTTCTATATGGTTTATATTACCGTTAATATTATAAAAAAGATATAAGAGAAGTGATTTTAATGTAGGGAGAAAAATAAAAGGATACGATATCAAAAACAATTAAAATATTATTATTAAATAATATATACTTGCTTTTAAAACAAGTTAAAATCTGAAAATAAATATATATATTAAACAATTTTAAAATTTAATATAAATGAGGGAAATATACATTAATGTCATTTTAATTTAACAAATCCAATTATCTACAGTTACTAAAATAACATTAATTTCTCATATAATATTTAATAGATTTTTTTTTGATAAATCAAAAGAAATGTAAATATTTTGACGATTTTTTTAAAAAAAAAAACTACACATATTTAAAACAATCACGTAATACAATTAATCAAAATAAAAAATATATAATATAAAATGCTTCTAAGGTAAATTGATTAATAATACACATTTGCTGCTAAGCAACAGAAACTGTCTGGTGATCAGAATGCAATATATCTTGTAGTTAAAATAGTGTATAAATTCGATGAGTATCAATTACGCCTTTTTAATAGAATGTTAAAATTAAACAATAATCTTTTTATTTGTGCATTCCTATTGATACCACTAATAGATCTATGTTTTTACCATACATACGAGCATAAATAATTTCTGAAATAATAAAACGTTTATATTACATAAATATAGTAGCGTCGATTTTAGTAAATTTATTCATGTATCTATAAATTTCATGTAATTATGCGTACATGCAGTAAATAAAATTTAGTATCATGATAATTATATTTGTACATAAATGCTTAGAATATTATACACAACTATGTGGTAAAAATAAATACTTTATACAAGTTTCCTTTAACAATGATATTATATATTGATTTAGTAGTAATGAAACTAAATTGGTAATTATATTAACGAAAGTTGGTTATTCCAAATACTTTATAACAAATCAAAATATAATTTGTATGTTCAGTGTGTTTACATGCGAATATATTAAAAGACCATAAAACAAAATATAAAACTTGGAGAATCAAAATATATTGAAGAAAAATTATTTTAAGATGTTTCATCAATGATCTCTAAAAAGATGTCATATTAAAATAAATTTCGAAAAAATCTACCAAAACTTTTATTAAAAACAATATATGTAAAAATAATAAAATTTTCTAATTGTGCATTTACAAAAAAACACATTATGAATAATGAAAAATGATTATATAGTAAAAATATTTAACTATATCAAATATAAAACAATATAATTAATTAACATAAACTAAAGTCATGTGAAGTGTGTTTATGAAATTCTCAAGGTCAAAATTTAATTGAAAAATCTGTAATTTTGTAAAAAACGTTTTAAAATTATTTTATATCAAAAATTTGCAATCCCTTTACAAGTAAAAAGGTGTTTTTTATAAATTTTATGAAGTAAAAATTAATACACATTATCTGATACGGAAAAAATAACATTATAAGATTATATAGCAAATACTCGCTTTAAAAAAATATTAGTACTGTTAAAATCAAATAACAACTGTACACAAATGTAGAATATAATAAGAAAACAATTGTATTAATAATTTGTTCTAACATAATCATAGTCAAACAAACTCAAAAAAAGTGTTTTTGTCAAATTTACAATCACTTAATTGTACACAAAAGATACATTAAACATATTTTAAAAAAAATCTAATATAAACCATGAAATAACTTATAATTGAAATAAAAAAACTTGTAATCAAAAAGAAATTATTAGGTATGCTAATTCTAAAAGAATTTATAAATTCTTCTTACATTAACCTTCATATAGAAAAAAATTTAAATCAAATGAAAACTTTAAAAACTTTTTTTAATTGGGAAAAAATATTATAGACATCACACAAATAAAAAAAATATACCTATTTAGATTATAATTAGAGATAACTATTTATAAAAATATACCACCTTCAAATACAATAGTGGAAATATCTCATATCAATTCACAAAGTAAAGTGAAGAAATTATTTTTAATATTCAAAATATTTATTTCTTTCGGTAATGATATCTTCTGTTAATGGCAAACTGAACATCAGAAAATAATTTTCTATACCAAGAGTCTTATCTTTCTCTCCAATGTATGTATAATATTTTTTTAAACAAACAAATAGTCAAAAGTGTTAATAGAAAAAGATATAGGTAAATAATTTGTTTTAAAAAATTTAATAAATACTTTTTTGGACAATTTGAAGTAAATATAAAATGAGTAGATTAAGTTTGATAGCTATCTATGATAATTTTAATACAATTAGAGTTACACAATATAAACAACTAATAAGTAGTTAATATGTAGTTAAAAACAATATGCCTACTAATGAAGTGTTATAAAACTCATACATTGTAAAAGTAAATTTTATGCGTGGCATCTATGAATGTGTTTGATTAGATTGCTTAGATAACATAACTATTGATAGTGATGATATCACAAGAAAAATAGTTCCCTTAAAAGAGTATCCGTTATTCAATATACGTTACACCAAATATTTTATCTTATTGTGCTAGGAGTTTGAGTGCAGCTTGTGTATTGTATATTATGGCTTTGTTAGATATTAGATAATTTAAAATAAATAATTAAAAATTTATATACTCTAAATTGTATATTTTTATTTCTTCATAATAGACTATAAAAGTCATGATTATAGAAAGAATGTGTTTTTCCCTCAATTATAGTTACATTAAAATAAAAAATGTTTTTTTATTAGCTAAATCGGTTAATAAAACATTTAAAACAATTTCCTAATAAATAGACATCTTATTAAACGCAAAAATATAAATTTTTAAATGAATATTTTTGTTTTATTTATATACTATTTTATAACCAATTATATTGTAGTTGGCAATATGTAACTATGCTTTATACATATTTTTTTTTCAAAAAGTGTTATAGCTCTTTGATGAAGTGTACTTTATTTGGTATTTTATTTAGATATAAAAATATATTTTTCATATATAGATTAAAAAAAGTTTTATTAGCAGAATAAATGTCTGGACTGAATGAAAACCCATTTGCTGATCCTTTTGCAGTAAGATTATTATTTAGAAAAAGTATATTTTTAATTTAGGATCCTAGCATACAACAAGTTACTCAATCATCATCAACTAAGGTTAATGAAGAATATAATCCCTTTGATAGAAACGATATTGCTGCAACATCAGGACAAGCTGGTGGTGTAACGGTAAGTTTGGTTGAAAAAATTATTATTTTTATATATGAAATTTTGACTTCGCGTAAATATTGACAAACGTATAACACAAATATATCTTAATATTGATTAACGATAATTTTTTATTCTTTTAATATGGCACTGTTTTATCGTGTATAGTAATTTAGATTATTAATTTATACAACATTTTAAAACTAATTTTGCTAAAAACATTAATTGCCACTTTTAAAAAAGAATTTTTTAAAAATTGAAATATGGTAAAATTTCTAGATAATAATCTTATCCATTATTTTTAGTCTTCTTCAACTACTGCAGATGATTTATTTCGTCAACAAGAAGAACTTCGAAGAAAAGAACAAGAGCTTCAAAGAAGACAACAAGAATTTGAACAAAGACAGGCTCAAGCTAATAATGGTGGAGCACAAAATAGACCGCATAATTGGCCACCCATTCCAAATGCCATACCACTAGAACCATGTTTCTATCAAGATATAGAAGTTGAAATTCCTGTACAGTTTCAAAAAATAGTTCGCATGGTTTATCATGTTTATTTAATATATGTTTCTGCATCGGCGATCAATGTCATTGCTTCACTTTTTTATTTTGTTTTTGGCGGTGGTGGCATCGGAATTTTTTTCTTATCAATGATTGAAATGGTTCTTTTTTCATCATGTTCATATTTATTTTGGTTTAGACCAGTTTACAAAGCTTTTCGTGATGATTCAAGTTTTAATTTCATGATCTTTTTCTTTGTTCTTTTTTTCCATGGAATATTTTGTCTTGTTCAAGCTCTGGGATTATCATCCTATGCCTGTGGATGGTCTAATGGAATTACAACTTTCCATGATCATCCATTAGTGGGATTAGTAATGCTTGTATCTGGAATTTGTTACACTGCTGCATTCATAGGAATTGCTGTATCCTTATTCCAAGTATATGCTGTATATAAAGGGGCTGGAACAAGCTTCAGTTTTGACAGAGCAAGAAGAGAATTTGGTGAATCTGTAATGAGAGATCGCGATGTTTCATCTTTTGCTAATTCGGCTGCTTCCGCTGCTGCGAGGACGGCCGTTAATCAAGCTGTTTCTCAAGCAACACAAGGAAGATATTAACTTCATTTTTGACAGATCGAATTTACCAAATAATATGTTACTAAGAAAGTAAATTTACGTTTATTTTCATTCAAGTTATTTTAATTAAAATTTTCCAGATTTCATCAATATTCATTTTAATTTGTTATTTCTGACGAATACATTAGTTGGTTATGGTCTATTATTAATGTTTAATTGATTATGATAATTATATGTGATGTTTTATTTTTTGTGTCATAAAATTTATTTAATGTAAAGTATTTTTTACAAAGTAATCATTTGACCAATATTTTTTACTTCAAATTTTTACTATATCACTTAAAACATAAATTTATTCGAATTACTTACTTTTATCTGTTAATTAGTAACTATTGGACTTTATAGTTTTGCCATATCAAATGGAATTATTGGTTTAATTAACTGAGTTTACTTTTTAAGATTTTCTTCGTTATTAATTATTTCAATTTTCAGTACTTTCTTACATTCCTAAAATAGTGGTAAAATTTAATTTCATATTTTCATCGCTATACATCCAACACACGATTTCATCATAAGTTCTAATGATTTTATAAAAAAATAAACCAATATTGGTTAAAAAAATAAGAACTATTTGACTTTAGCATTAATTGTTTTTATAACGGAATTATTCTGCGTTATTTTTAACAACAAGACCATTTCTTCTATTCATATACTTTTAAAAAATTCTCAGTTTAACGATGTAACCAGAATAAATTTCTAATAGTAATATTAAATTTATTTATTCTATAAAAATTAAAAAGGAAGTTAATCATCAATCTCAATTTCTGCAGGCTCATATAATACAATATTATCATCTAAAGAATCGGATAATTGAGAATCTTTATTCCAGCCCCAAACAAATATAGAAGTAATATTTTTTGGGAATACCTTAACACCAAATTCGAAGCATTCAACTCTATCAAAATTTTCTTTCGAAATTTTAAAAGCTTCAATAACGTCATCTGTTTGGGCTTTGTCAATTCCTAAGCATCCATGTCGTCCACTTCCATGAGTATATAAATATACAGTGTTGTTAAATTCACCTACTAATACAACATATTCACAGCCACATTCAATAGATTTTATTTTTATTGGGATTTCTAACTCTTGATATTTGAAATTCGGTAAATATTGAAAAAATAATACTCTACCACATTTAGTAACATAATATGTTCTGTTTATAATTGATTTTAAACGATTATTTATAAATATTTCATTTGTATTATCAAAAAATTTGATCGAATCTATTGGAAACTTTTTAACAGTACAGTTACCAAAACTATCATATGTTTTAATCTCTTCATTTGAAAAAATATCATAAACATGAAATGTTTTTGGTTTTATAGATTCAATGAAGTTGAAAATTAGTAGTTTTTCAGTATCCTGAGACTCATAAAGAAATATTGCATGTTCGTGGGTAAATGAGACCATAGTTGGTTGTTTAAAATTTTTGAACGAATATAAAAATATATCCGTTGAATTTTCAAATTGAATAATTATCTCATTTGTATCATTCTTGAATCTGACACGACAATTATCTAGAAAATTAGTATGTTGATACATAATAAACTAGAAACAAATATTTTAAACGTTAATAAGCTAATTGAGTCACAAATAAAAAAAACTACCATATATTTTTTTACACTAATATTTGTAATAATATTCTAGAGCACTTTATATAAAAACCAAATGAAGTAATTCTACAACAATGATAACTCATTTGATAAAGTAAAAATAAATCAGATTAATAAATACAAATATGTATATTGAAGGAACATCATACCTTTCATCGGTAAAAAATACTATCTAAAGGTGTTATCTATTTTCATTAAAAAAAAGCAAAAAAAATCTAAAAACAATTTACAAATTTTATTTCTTATCTAATATATAGGGGATCATATATAGTTACCCATTAAATTGTTAAAATTTTTATTAAAAATCGCCAATCTTAGTCTTTCCAAAAATATATCATGCCTTAGTTGATTATTTACACATTTACATTTCCTTGCAACTTTACTCATATTAGATTCAGAACCATCATTTATATTGTTGATTGTATGTCGAATTTCATCGAGACAATTTTTAACTACACCTTTTGTTTGCATTAAGCAATCAGTTAACGACGACTTCTGTAGAATGTCATTCCAATTACTTTGCCATAGAATATCTAAATGCTCACTATCAAGTTTATGTTTAATAAATGAGACCTCAAGTTCATAATATCTGTGAGCATGGGCTCCATAATCTTTAGCTTTATCACCAGTAATACCTTTAGCAACAACAAAACCTGAAGTGTTATCGGACGTGTCAATTTGACTAAGTGTTCTAAATGCTCCAATTTCAACCTTCCCTGCAATAGCAGTTTTAAGAGGATCAATTACGACGGCCAAATATGGTTCATTAAATTGTTGATGTAATTGTTGTGTTTCTACATCAATCCCACTAAGCCAACATCCATAGCCTGGATGGGAATGATACCAACCAATAACACATTCTTGTCGTTCCATATATTGGCTCATATCAGTGGCACTAACTAAATATTCATTTGCCTGCTCTTGCGCATTAACTCTTGTTTCAGTTCCCTCAACTGGTAGAGGAATGGCATCGATTACAATCATTGTATTTCCAGAAACTTTTCCTTGCATCACACCCATAACTTCAATTTCACCCCCTCTTTTAGCATGCATTGTCATTTTTAGTAATGCCAACGCAGAAATTTCAACTTTCTGAAAATAAATACACTAATAAACTGATAAATTTAAACTAACCTTAAAATACTTAGGATCATTTGCCCACGGTTTCAATTCATCTCTTAAATTTTTTTGTTCCTCAACATTACAAATAAATTTCTCATCAACTATTTTTACATCATTATCCAATTCCCATTTTTTTAATCCCAAGACTGCTTGTGAAGACATATGTTTCTTAGGTGCTGGTTCCTCCACTCAAATAGCTATCAATATTTTCACCCATCGAAATTACAAGCGTTTCTGAAAGTATTTCTTTCAAACATAGTTGGAAAATTGTGTATAAGCTGTTTCGTTATAAGATTTTGCCATTTCAAAGATGCATTTTGATTGTATTAAATAAAATGTATGTAAAAGATGTCACTTAAATGTTAAATATAGATAAATGGTTTGTTGTATATTCTCATAGTAATCATAACATAATAAAATACATAATTTGATTCTGAAAAACAAAAATTGATTATTTTTTAAAACAAGTTTGGATAATGAACTTTTATTATTTGATTTATATGTGTATATTAACCTTTTGACTTTATTTTAAAATATTATATGTTTGTTTAAAATATCATTTTAATGTATTGTGATATTAGCAAAATTCTTAATCTTCTAATGATTTTCTTAAATTTGTCTTATATATTATTGTTTTAACAAAATATATAAATGTTATTAATACTATTAAAATTAATATAAAAGTGGAACTTTTCTACACAATTTAACATCTTAAATACCATTCTATTTTTTGTTCTATTCTTTTCTATTAAAATTTCAGTTATTATGGCAGAAAAATATAACAAAATGATATATTTACAAAGAAATTAATCATTGGGGAAGGAAGGCTCATTTTACTCTGGAAAATACAATATACTTTTCAATATTTAAAGTGTTATGAACTATATAAAACTTGTTTGATCATTTTAATTTTTAAACATGACAATATCTACTAGTAATATTCATACGTGTAATAAGTACATTAAATTTAGAATATAAGTTTATGAAATTTTAGGATAAAAGATCACAATAATTTAAACTTTATTTTATTTTGATATCGTATACAAAGTTTATTATCTCATTTTAATTTATCATTTGATACAACGTTGTTTGTTAACATATGGATGATCATTATTGGATTGTATTATGTGTCATTGTGTGATTGTCTTAAAATGTAATTTTTACGATAAAAAAAGATTATTAAATACAACAGTTACCTAAAACAATATTTTGTAGTATGTATTAAAAATTAATAATATATCAATAATTATAAAAAAATTTCCTGTACATTTGGAATTTTACATTTAATATATTTTGGATATGTACCTTCATACCAAACGTTTATATATTTGTTGACACGTATTCAAAATACTTAACAGTTGTTCAACATAAATTTTGCTTCTTTTAACATATATTTGTTGATACATTTATTTTAAATATATTTACTTTTTTAAGTAAAATTTAAGATAGTAATTGCTTAATAATTATACAATTTATCTACAGATTTTATTTAAAAAAACTATTATTAACCACTTAATATGAAGATTCTTGTAACTGGAGCAGCTGGTTTCATAGCATCACACACAGTTCTAGAATTGTTAGAAGCTAACTATGAAGTTCTTTGTATTGACAATTTTTCTAATTCAATTGAAGGTAATTTGAAATTAAGGTTTTAATTAAATAATATTTTAAGATGAAAATGGTGAAGCTGTTTCATTGAAACGTGTATCTAAACTTACTGGAAAGGAAATTAATTTTATAAAGTGTGATTGTACTGATATAGAATCACTTGAAAAAGTCTTTAAAGAAAACAAATTTGATGGTGTTGTTCACTTGGCAGCCTTAAAAGCTGTTACTGAATCAGTTCAATTTCCATTGATGTATTATCAAAATAATCTTACCTCATCACTTAATCTTTTAAGTTTGTGTTCCAAGTATAATATTAAAAATTTTGTCTTTTCAAGTTCTGCAACTGTTTATGGACCACCAGAACATTTGCCTTTAACTGAAGACAGTCGAATTGGATGTGGATTAACAAATCCATATGGTCAAACAAAATATATGATAGAGCAAGTACTGAGAGATATAGCAATTTCTGATAAAGAATGGAATATTGTTTTACTTAGATATTTTAACCCTGTTGGTGCTCATCAATCAGGTTTAATTGGTGAAGATCCAAAAGGAATTCCAAATAACTTGATGCCTTATATTGCTCAAGTAGCTGTAGGGAAATTACCATATCTTAATGTTTATGGTACAGACTTCGATACTATTGATGGTACTGGAGTAAGAGATTACATTCATATTGTTGATCTAGCTAAAGGTCATGTTGCTGCTTTTGATAGAATTAAAAAAATGAAAAAAATTGGTTTAGAAACATATAACCTTGGAACTGGAACAGGATATTCAGTTCTTCAAATGGTAGCTGGTATGGAAAAAGCATGTGGTCATAAAATTGAAATTAAAAAATCTCTTCCTCGTCCAGGGGATGTAGCCGCTGTATATTGTGATCCTTCACTTGCCGGAGAAAAACTAGGCTGGAAAGCAGCTTTTGGTATTGATGAGATGTGTAGAGATATGTGGAATTGGCAATCAAAAAATCCAAATGGATATTTATCCTAATGAATAAAGTGTTTACTTTTCTTTTTATGGACCATTAAAAATGATTGGAATATCAAAAAATGATCATTATCGTCTTTTAGTTTACTAAAACAATTAATTTCTTATTTTATATACTTTTAAATGTAAACAATATAATATTATAATTACCCATTAAATTTTTTTTTAATTTTTGATTTTGTTTTCGTTTAATTTATTGTAATATTTTATGTTTTGTTGTATGATATTTATTTAAAGAAATTTTCTTTATAATTTGTTAAACTTGGTCAGTTAAATATAATAATAAATCAATTGAAATTTGTAGTAAAATAATCAACTATAACACAAAAATGTTAAAATATATGCTCGATAGAATGTACACATTAGTATATATTTATTTTTCACTTTTTGGCTAAAGCAGCATTAGTTTTTTTGTACATTTCTTTTATAACTTCATTATAACGTGCTCTTAATTGAGGTCGTTTTGATTTAAGAGTTGGTGTTAAAAGACCATTTTCAACAGTAAAAGGATCTGAATCAATATAAATTGCTTTAACTTGTTCAATACCATTAAGTTTCATTTCTTTACCAATAGCTCGTAATTCTTCTAGAATATGAGCTTCTGTTTTTGGGTCTTTACAAATTTCTTCATAAGTAGCAGATGAATTGACATGGTCATAATACCATTTTTTTATTGTCTCTGAATCTGGAATAACAATAGCAACAAGATATGTTTCAAGAGAATCACCCTCTACGAAAACTTGTTGAATAGAATCACAACGTATATAGATGTTTTCGATCTTTTCTGGTGCAACATATTCTCCTTGAGCTAATTTTAATATGTGTTTTTTACGATCAATAATTTTCAATGTACCATTTGGTAAGACTCTACCAATATCTCCAGTTTGAAGGAATCCATTCTTATCAAATAATTCTGCTGTTTTTTCTGGATTTTTGTAATATCCTTTTGTTACATTTGGACCTTTTATTAAAACTTCCCCACATCTGTCCTTGGCAAAATAATTTAATTCAGGAACATCACCTAATTTAATAATATTACATACAGCAGGACTTCCTGTGTGACCACCGACATAATCACCTGGTAATGTCATAGTACATAATGCAGTACACTATAAAATAAAAATTAATATTATTAAAAAACTTTATATAAATAAGTTTACCTCTGTTTGACCGTATCCTTCTAAAATTATAGCACCTAATGCTACTCTACACGTTTCAAGAACTTCTGCTGATATAGGAGCGGATCCAGTAAGCATATATTGAACTCTTCCACCAATTGTTTCTTGAATTTTTTTAAAAATTAATTTATCCCATATTGTTTCTCTATTTATGGTATATCTTTTCAATTGTGCTACTTTTCGATTATAAGCTAAATTAAAAATAGCTCTTTTTATAAATCCTGAATTATGAACATTCTTTTGAATAATATCATAAAATCTATTTAATAATCTTGGAACAGCGGGAAATATTGTAGGTTTAAGAGCTTTCATATCATGTGTTAATTCTTGTATCTTTCCTCTAAAGTAACCTATTTGAAATCCTAACGTCAAAGAAACCCAATGATTTACTTGTTCAAACATATGTGAAAGTGGAAGGAATGATATTATAACATGGTCATCATAAGCAAATTCTGGAGTAAATTTGTCCATATTTCTTAGAAAACCAGACATATTAGCAACCATATTTTTGTGTGTTAAAATTACACCCTTAGGTGTACCAGTTGTACCTGATGTGTAACAAATAATATATGTATCATCTTTTTTTGGAAGATTTGTTTGATTTAAACATTCAGAGCCAAGAGCTTCCAATTTTTTCCATGATACGATTTCTATTCCAAATTTCTTTCCTTTTTCAAAAAGATTTTTTTCTATTTCAAATTCTTGAATGACAACGATATATTGTAAAGAAGATAAATTTTCTTTACTTGTAAGTAGACTTTCAACTTTCTCGAGATTATCAACAAATATAACACTAAAAGTTCAGTAATAAAAATAAATATCACTTCCATATAATTTTTATATAAAAACATACCTAATTTCTGTTTGTTGTACAATAAAACTTGCAGCATCTGCACCGAGAGTATCATAAAGTGGGACAACAACAATTGACTGTTGCATACATCCAAGCGCTGTAATTGCCCATTCTGGACAATTGATAGAATAAATTCCAATATGTGAATCATTTGAGGGATTAACGCCTAATTTTTGAACAAGTGCATTACCAATATTTCTAGCCATATCTTCAACTTCGCCATAAGTATACCATTTGTATGGAGCTGTTTTCGTTTCATGATATCCTAAGCATTTGTTATTTCTTCCTTTTTTCTATAAAAAAAATTATAAAAATTAAATGATGAAACTTACAGCTAAACCATATTCAAATGCTTCATATAAGGTTGTAACAGCTGGAATTGTTGTTTCAACATACAAATCTTCATCTTTTTCTAATAAAGCACTTTTAAATACACCTATCTCTCCTGTAACTTCAATACTTTGATGTTCTCTAGAGACTCCCTTTGGTGGCAAAATTTTTTTCTCACCCATTCTTTTTACAAAATATAAAAATGCAGCTATAGTAGTACTGAATATTGTTCCTCTTATAAAAGAATGTGACCAAACAGGATTCAATAAATTCAAATCAAATAATTTATTAATTATCTCAGAAGGCAGAACTGTTGATAATATTTCTCTTGTGTTAGTCATATTTCTGGCCAATTAATCTAAAAATCAATTATACAAATCATAATCAAAAAAGGAATAGATAAAAATTGATAGATAAGAGATAATTTGTGAATATAAAGTACATTTTGCAAGTTCAAGTTATGAATAAATTCTATGAATTTTTTTCACCACAATTTTTAAATAAATATGGTAGTAATGAATATAATGATAAGAAAAAAAGTAATATTGTAAAATAAGGTGATTACATAAAAATTTTTACAATTAAAGAAATACCTAATCATAGAATAATAAAGTTGATACTATCTTTAAAACATAATTATTCTATATTGTATTGCAACTAGCAGTATTTGATAAGAATAAAGTTAAAAACGCAAGTGATCATGCCATCGAGATAATTTAGTAAAATTTAGTGTGCGCCTATAAATGACTATGATGGGTACTAATAAATTTAAAGTAAATTATATGATCATTATAAATTTTTTATACTTATAAACAAATTAGTAAAAGCACGAATTAAAATAACGTTTTTACCAAATTCACTACAAAGTATAGGACAAAAATAATTTATAATATATTTTCCATTTTATTTTAGCAATTAAAATTACAGACTATAAACATATAAAAAAAACTATTAATAATGAATTAACAAAAATTATTTTACAAAGATAAAATAATTATCATTAATTTTTCCTAAGTTAAATAACGAGTAATTTTAATCACATCCTGCTTTTATAATTATATTATATATTTTTAATTTTAACACGATAAAATAATTTTTAACTAAAAAATGCAACTTAATTTTTTTTTTGCATGATAAAATAAATAACTATTATATAATTTATAGAAATAAATCATCTTATGAATTAAAAATACTAAAAACATATATGACGTTTTTGTCATATCATTATAATATTATTCACATACTGTTTTCATACTTTATGTTGTAAATTTATTTTACGCAAATGTTTTATCATTTTATAATAAATAGTAATAATAAACTCTTTTGATAATATTAATCAAACATAAACTTGATTATTTAACGTAAAAATTATCAAATTAAATTATGTATCCTTTTTCTGATTATATTTATATAAACTTTTTAAAATTCAACATTATTAATATTTAGACTTTTTTTAAAATTAAAATTGCCAGTTATTTGATTTTTAAAAGTACCAATATTATTAACGTAACTAAAAGTATTTTAAAAAAATAAAATTTGTTAGCATTAATAAAAAGAAGTGACCAATTCACGTGAATTTTCACAGTCTGAAGAATGTCTATCTCAACTAATCAAAAGTACTAAGCGTAAGATTGTTGTAATCTAATTTTAATAAAAATGTCATTTTTATCTCTTAATAAATTAAATGAAAAGCACAAATCAGCAATTTATTTTTGATATGCAATTAAGCATAAACCAAAATTTTAAACACGGCATTTGTCCATGATAAAAAAATATTAAATAATAAATTATTTTATGGTGTGATATTTAAAAGTGGAAGTTTTTTTTATAAATTTTCCAGCCTTATCAATTTTCGAAAAGAGGATTAAAAAATTTAAATAAAATAAATTTTCCATCACAATTACAATGTCATTTATCTCTTGGTCAAAATGTTTATTATGTAAGAAAGATAGTTATTTGTAGCTTGTAGCTATAATTAAAGTTTTATCTATTAACCATATCATATATCTTGAAATGAAATGCCATCATTATTAGTAGATTAGTTAAAAACTTTAAAGCTTAAAGCAGAAATACTTTGTGTTTTAAGCTATCCTGAGAAAAGTTTGAATATATAAATCATATTAATAACATTAAGTTTTTTAATTATCCTACCTACCCCTCCCCTATAAATATATTCTTATAAATAGATTTTAAATCATTTTAATATTTATAAACGTTTAGTTTTCCAATATGGCTATGATTTTTAATGTATTTATTGCTGATGAGATTGAGAAGGAATGTATAGAAACACTTTTACAAAATGGGATTTCAGTTACTACTAGAAAAAATGAAACAAAAGACGAATTACTTAAAATTTTACCACTTTTTGATGCAGTTATTGTTAGATCAGCTACAAAGGTTTGAATATTTCTATTTTATTCATAAAATTATTTATTTTTCTAGATTACTAGTGACTTAATAGAAGCTGGAGCAAAAGGGCGTTTGAAGGTTGTAGGACGTGCCGGTACTGGTGTTGACAATATTGATATTCCAGCTGCAACTAAAAATGGTGTTTTAGTAATGAATACACCTTCCGGAAACAGCCAATCTGCAGCTGAATTAACTTGTACGCTTATTCTTTCCCTTGCTCGCAATGTTCCTCAAGCTGATATTTCAATGAAAGAAGGAAAGTGGGCAAGAAAAAATTTTATGGGTGAAGAGGTTGGAAATAAAATTCTAGCAATTATAGGACTTGGGAGAATTGGTCAAATGGTTGCCTCTCGTATGCAAGCATTTGGCATGAAAATAATTGGATATGATCCATTTATTTCAAAAGAAAGTGCAAAACAAAAAGGAATCCAATTATTATCTTTAGATGAAATTTATCCTATAGCTGATTATATTACAGTTCATGTACCTTTAACAAAAGAAACAGAAAATTTATTGAATAGAGAAACATTATTTAAGTGTAAGAGAGGAGTAAAAATCATAAATGTTGCAAGAGGGGGAATTGTTAATGAAGAAGATCTTGTTTTAGCAATTAATAATGGCCAAGTTTCAGGTGCAGCATTTGATGTATATGTTGAAGAACCACCAAAATATTATGATCTTATCAAAAATAATAAAATTATCACAACTCCTCATATTGGAGCCTCTACAATTGAAGCACAAAATCGTGTAGCTGTAGAAATTGCTCAAAACATTATTTCACTGAATGAGGGAAAAGAAAACTTTGGTGCTTTAAATGCTAATGAAGTTTTACTAAGAAAAAAATAAAATTAAAAACTCTTTTTCCATTGATTTATTATCTAAAATGCTTCATTTACAATAAAAGTCTTTCTTATTTTAAACATTAAGTTAATATACTTTTTTCAAAATTAATTTATTAAGACAAATAACAAAGTGATATTGTCTACCATATTTTGATTAGGAATAGAAAGTTTCGATATTATTTTACATAATATTATAATATATAAACTAAAATTGAATAATTCAAGAGATCATATGTGAAGCCCTTGTATAAATATGAAATTCTAAGAAATATCCATTTGTATATTATATAAATATATATACTACAAAATAATCAATCAAATGATGGTTTTGGAGTAACAGCTCTTGAATTTTGTTCTGTTCTAACTTCTGGTGTACCTTCTTTTTCTTCATCAGAAGATTCTTCGCAAATATCTAATGATGTGAAATCTGAAATAGAATTATTCGTTCTCATACATGGAATCTTAGATATTCTTGCAGCAAGATCAGTGAAGGATGATGCCCGAGTCAAAGAAGAATAACTTGCTTCATTACCAGCTCCTCTACTTTTTCTTAAACGTCCCTTAACTGGATCAAGAATAGCTTGTATTGTTTCATTACTATTTATAAGATATTCTATCTTTTTTTTTCCGTACTCATAACCTAAGAATTGAACTTCATTAAATCGGTGGAAATCTAATGTTTTTATTCCTTCTATAGGAGGTCTTAAATAACAACAATATGGAGCTTTTTTAACAATTTCAAGTTGGCGTGTACATGATACATATGCTAATCGACTTTGAATTTCTTCCATATTTAATACTGCAGGAGGTTCACAAAAAGGATTAAATTTTTTAAACAAAACCCAAAATCCACTTAAAGTATCACCATAATTATAAAGATTTCTTTCTTCTCTAGAACCAACATCTACAGCTATAACAAATTTAGCTCCTAGACAACGCATAACATCAGCAGGTAAATTATTAACATACCCACCATCTAATAATAAATGTCCATCAATTGGATCACAAAGTGGTGGTAAATAACCAGCTAATGACATTGATGATCGAACATATGAATAAATTGAACCAGACCGATGAACTCTCATTTCAGAGGCAGTTATATCTGTACTAATACAAAAATACGGAATCCAACAATCTTCAATAAAACTTTCTTTAAAAACATCTCTTATTGATTTGTTAAATCCAGCACCAGAGAACATAGCTGAATAGGCATAAGTTAAATCAAATATTTTATTCCATATTGAAGACATCACAGTAAACCATCCGCTTGCTCTTTCAATAATAGTTTCACAACTAGGATCTTGAGCATATAAAGCACCAATAAATGAACCAATTGATGTTCCACCAATTATATCAACAGGTACCTCAAAACTTTTCATTGCTTTTATAATACCTATATGAGATGAACCACGTGCTCCACCTCCGCCTAAAACTAACCCAATTGCATTTCCTGTTAAAATTCTTGCTAATCTACTAAAATCACTATGAACGTCAAGCTTTTCAAAATATACATTCTTTTCATAATAATCCAAAATTTCTTTTTCATTATCGCTATCATCTTCAGTCCACTGTAACATTCTCTTATTCATTCTAACATGATGATGACCAGAAAAATAACTTCCCTTCAACCAATTATATGTACCCTTAGGACTCTTAACGTTTTCATCCCATAATAAAACTAATTCTTTACATGTTCTAATACCATCTTGATTCATCATCATATGCTCATCAACAAAACTTTTTTCAAGTGGTTTATTAGCACCATTAGCAACAACCAAAATAGCATCTGCTTGTCTCAAACATCTTCGAGTCCACATAGTTGTTTCATAATCACATTCATATATTATTAATGGATATATATCTTCTTGAGCATTTAACCAATGCATTAATCGAAAATCTGCTTGCTTCTCAAGAACAGAATTTCCTAACTGTTCTTTAATTTTGGATGAAGAAAGACGTAAGACGTGTTTTGAAAAATTTAATGCATGATATAATTCACATGTAAATGCCGTATGAGGAACATCCCTTGAAGCTGGTAAAATTGCAACGGTATGGAGATTACTAATGTGTGAAATTGCATCTTGTGGTATACCGTCAATTGATAAAGGTGGTCCATTTAATAATGTATTTTGACTATTAGAAGAATCAAAATAATTTCCTAGTAACTTTATAAGTCTAAATCCAACTTGTGGAAATTGTAATTTTATGTAATTTAATAAGTTATTTGACACTTCGGATATTTGAGAATACCTAATTGCAAGAACAGTCGATTGACGTGGTCTTTTTTGGACTAGCTCTACCATACCAATAACAGAACCTTTACCAAATTCTTCTAAAACTGATTTTTTATCAACTGATCTTAAACGACCTGTTAATACAACATATAAACTATCAGCTTTATCATCGTATCTAAATAATGCCTGTCCAGAATCTAATAAACTCCATTCTAAGGCAAAGTCAACAGCTCTAATGAAAGGTGATAATCTTCTAACTATAGAATATGCCACATGCAAAGCAATTTCAGGACATTCATTAAGAATCTCATTAAACTCATTTTTTCCAATGGTCGCAAGAACACAATTTGATACAGCTTTAACTTTATAAAATGATGGTTCATTAGACAATAATTGTAATCCACCAACTATTTCTTTTTGTAAAATTAAATGATAACCTTTTTCAGTTACTTGATCACTATCAAACATGTTTTCATTTTCATCATCCATTGTACTTTCATCTTCTTTCACCTCTTGTAATAATCTCAGTGCTCCAGACACGACAAGAATTAATTTCGCATTTTCATTTGAACCTTGTTCAATAATAGTTTGATTTTCTGAAGCAACTGTCATTTCAACACGATTTTGTAATAATAAAACCGCTTTTTCCCCAGATATACCTAATGTCTCTCCAAAATATCTTATTGCTGTATCCAATTGATCATGTGCCTCATCATAGCTAAACAAACGTCTCATCTTATTTCTAGCATTATTTTTAGTAACTCTAATGGAACTTCCAAATCTATATAATTTTTTTTCTTTTTCAGTAATTCTATCTTCTCCACTTCTATTTTTCATTAACTCTTCAGTTAATCCTAAATATTGATGTAATGTTGTCATTGTTACATGCAAAAGCCTTGTTACAATAATTTGAATAGGTCTAATCCAATCTTTCGGATTTTCTTTAAAAGAATCTTTAAAACGACCTAGATTATATTTTGCTACAACACAATCTTCAGATGCTTTAACTGACACAGATTTGAATTTTGACTCTTTTTCCATCAAAACATCTATCAATGATAAAAACGAAAAAAACATATGGCCTTTTTCAATTTTTTTTACTAAACATTCTTTACACTCATTAATCTAAAATATTGTTTAGTGTTCATAGTATACAATCTTACTTTTATATATACATTTAAACATCCTTGTAATACTACATATAAATGGTCGTCATCATCTCCTGGTTTCACTATAACATCCCCTTTCTTAGCTGTGAATTTAACTGACTGTAGTACATCAGATGCAAAATTAGTTGGTAATTCTAACATTCTTAAAGAATGTATTAGATAAAAATTTTCTGGCTTTAAATGATTAGGAATTTCTTGTACAGAACTTGGTTCAAAAAATTCTTTTGGTGGTTTTGGCAATGATTCTCTGGATATTTCTGTCATCTGCCTTCGAAAGGTGTTTCTTTTATCTCGAATGTAATCTTTTGCTGCTTTAGCAATTAAAAATGGTCGTCCTGTTGTGCTGGAATGCCTTCTTTTAATAAATGATCTAAAATCCATTCCAACAGTTTTATTTTCTTCAATCGAGTTACCATTAGTTAATGTATTACCAAATGTAGGAGAAATATCATCAGCAGGTGTTTGTGATGTAGATTCATCACTTTCATATATTGATGATGAATCATTGGTATAAAAAAATTGAATTATATAATATATAGAAATACTTAACAATACCAAGGCAATTGCAGTAGTAAATGTAAAAACCTAAAATTGTTTAATATAATTTATTCTATTCAATTGTAAAAAAAAAACTTACTTCTGACAACAACTGCTTTAAAATTCCCCAAATCATGATTTAATAAGAATAAACAAGTAAATATAGAGACATTAAAAATGTCGATATTTAATAAAATATAATTTTCCTAAAAACATATTTTAAAATACTTTCTGTTAAATAATATTTTTGAGACGAAATTTTATTTAATTATATAAAAAACAACGATCAGATGTTTGATTGCTAATCAACAATAATTATTTAGGGGAAAATTGTATGGAATGTTATAGGAATTTAAATTTTTTTTCTCATAAAGCAAAATAAACGTTAAAAAAATTTAAGAAAGAAACAAAATTATAATATGTTGCTATTTTAGAAGTACCCAATAGTATATATAGACAACATATGTATGGAAAAATGAAAAGTTAACTTGTGATACATTTTTATGATATATAAAGTTATGGTAGAAAATGTATTTATTTTATCTTAGTAATATGAAATTAAAGTTCATAGTGAAAAAAAACTTACAAATTATTTTTCCATTTTCTATTATATATAAATTTCTGGGAGGAACGTGTATTTTTATATAAAAAATTAATTCTCAAAGCGAGTATATTTTACCGGTGTGGACAATCGTTTAGTGTAGATGAACATTGTTAATACTAAATTGCATAGTATTCTTTTCTCGTCATTTTTTTATTCCATTATATAAAAGTTTCTCTTATTTTATATAACTTTATTTAGAAAAATGGTTAAATTATTGGATTGCGAAGAAAATAAGAATTTACCATGGGTGGAAAAATACAGACCCGATACACTTGATGACTTAGTTTCACATAAAGAAATTGTTAACACATGTAAGGGAATATTGTATATCTATAGCTAAATATATATATGTATTTTTTAGTAACTAAATTGATAGATGATAAAAAGCTTCCACATTTACTATTTTATGGCCCACCAGGAACTGGTAAAACATCTACAATTTTAGCTGCAGCTAAACGAGTATATCCTTCACAAAAATATTTACAGACTATGGTTTTAGAGGTAATATTTCATAATATTTGTATTAATTTTATTTAGTTAAATGCTTCCGACGATCGTGGTATTGGTGTTGTCAGAGATGAAATAATAAATTTTGCTCAAACAAAAACATTACACTCAATTGAAACTAAAGAGTCTGAAAAATATTTTAAACTTGTGATATTAGATGAAGCCGATGCAATGACAAAAGAAGCACAAGGTGCATTGAGAAGAGTTATAGAAAAGTTTACCGATAATGTTAGATTTTGTATCATATGTAACTATCTTTCTAAAATTATACCAGCTATACAATCTAGATGTACAAGGTTTGAATCATTTTTATTTTTAATTAATTAAGATATTTAGATTTCGTTTTACTCCTGTTAATCCATCTTTAATCAGTAGTAGACTTCGAATGATTACAAGACAAGAAAAAGTTGATATTGATGAAGAAGGTGAAAAGGCCTTAATGAATTTGTGTGGTGGAGATATGAGAAGAGTTCTTAATATTCTACAAAGTACTCACTTAGCTTTTGGTAAAGTCAATGAAGAGAATGTTTATAATTGTGTAGGGCAACCAACTCCTAAACTTATTGAAAATATGGTTAAAATACTAATGAATGAAGATCTCAACAAAGCATTTGAAGGTATAAATTCTTTTTATTATTCTTTTTCTTATTTTTTTTAGCCGTTAACGATATACTTCTAAATCGTGGTTTTGCATTAACTGATCTTATCAATGGAATGCTTGATCTTATTCTACGTTTAGAATTATCTGAAGACATTATTGCTCACATGGTTGATCAAATAGCAGTTATCGATAAAAGACTAACTCAAGGATCTGATGAAAAAGTCCAACTAGCGGCACTAGTATCATTATTCTATGAAACAAGGACAGAGAAATTAAAAGTTTAATTTACAAAAAAAAAAATTGATGATATATTTGTAAAAAAAATCATACAATTATACTAAATTGAAATAATCATTTTCCCTGTTCTAGTGATATCTGCGTTTATAATCTCATCGTGTAATTCAGCTAAATCTTCTAATTTCCCTACTTTTTGTATGACGGGAGTTATTTTACCTTGTTCTAATAAAGTTGAGATGGCTGATCCAATAACGGGGAATTCATAAGGTGTCGTGTGTGCTAAGCCTACACCCGTAACGATGCTCTCTTTTGCCATTAATTTTCTAGCATCAATTTGAGTTAAACCACGATTTCCAATGATAATTATCTTTCCTTTCTTCTTAACTAAATCTAAATCGTCGTTAAGATTAATATTAGCTAATACTTCGAGAATGACGCTAAAACCATCTGGATACTTTTCTTTCAGTTCTTTTATGTAATTTGGTGTTCTGTGATTGTATACTTCATCGCAACCATGTTTTTTTATTAAATTCATCCCTTCAGTGCTTCCTGCCGTTCCTACAACTTTTACTCCAACAGATTTAGCAAGTTGTATTGCGGCATTTCCAACACCTCCTGATGCTCCATGGATTAACAATGTGTCTGCTTCAGTTATATTTGCTTTCATAAATAGTGCCCTAAAAGCAGATGAGTAAGCAATACCTAAAACAGCTCCATGTTCAAAAGATGCCTTTGGTGGGAGTGGGAAAACATGTTTTACAGCACAATATTCTGCACAACTACCAGTTCTCGGACTTGAAAACCAAACACGATCCCCAACAGAAATTTTACCTTTAAACGTCGGCCCAATCTAAATTTTATTTAAATGGATATTTATCAAAATTACTTGTACAACAATTCCGGATCCTTCTCTACCAGGAATATAAGGTAATTCCGGTAAAACAGCATAATTTCCTTCTCTTATGTATGTGTCTACAGGGTTTATTCCTGCAAATTTCACATTTACTAAACACTCGTGATCCAAAATAGTAGGCTTAACATAATCATTTAATATTTTAATATTCTTTGATGACCCAAAGGCATATACAACTGCAGCTTTCATTTTTTCAATCATCTAGATACCTTTTATACTATCTTAAAAATATACAACAAAATTACTAAATATATTCAATAAACATTAAAATATATTTATCAAAATAATATGAAATTAATGTCATACTGCTTAACTATAATGAAATGTTTATAAACCACCATCTGACTTCCCTTACGGTTCATATTTGTGGAGAAATATCTATATACAAACTTTTCCAAAGAGCTCGCGACTCTTTTTTGTTATCACATTAAAGAAGATATAGTATTTTTTGGATATATTTATTTTAGATATTTTGTTTTTTATATATAATTCTACTTTTATAGTTAATTAAAAAGAGAGATAAAAACTGTATATATATGTATTTATGTGTATAAATATATACATATATATAGTAATTTTTTTATAATCGATTTCCTGAGATAGAGTTAAAGTTTTTTCTGAAAACGATAATCTTATAAATTATATCTGTAATGTTTCTTTTTTTCTACTTTATATATTTATTGTTTATGTAAATATGATTATAATATCTTACCCAATTTTTGACGATAAGCTCACTATAATTGTTAAATATTTAAAGTTAGTTTTAATTTTCTATATTGATAAAAACCATATAATTTGCAATTATTAATTTTTCTATTTAGATTTATCTGTTATTTACATACTTTTTTCATTTAGAGTCATGGGTGAAGGTATGCTTTATTTCTTTAGACGATATAATTCACTTTTTAGTTACTGTTCCAAGAAATTTTAGACTTCTTGAAGAACTTGAAGATGGTCAAAAAGGTAAAGGTGATGGTAATATATCTTGGGGACTAGAAGATGATGAAGATATGACATTAACAAAATGGACTGGAATGGTAATAGGACCTAATAGAACTCCTTTTGAATCTCGTATGTACAGTTTACTTTTAGAATGTGGTCCAAAATATCCAGAAGAGCCACCAACTGTCCGTTTTATTACAAGAATAAATTGTAATGGAGTTAATCAATCTACCGGTGTTGTAAGTATTTTAATGTTTTTTTTAAATTCTTTTTAACTTAAAGATTGACAAACGTTATCTCCAAACACTAAAACAATGGAAAAGTTCTTATTACATTAAAACTATTTTGGAAGACATAAGAAATCATATGATGACAAGCAAAGATAATATGAAACTTTCACAACCACCAGAAGGAGTTACATTTTAATACTTCATCAAAAAGAAAATTCATTATATTATTGTAAAATGTTTTTAAAGAATATTTATTTGTAACTTTTAGAAATTTTTGACACGTTTATCAATAAATTTGTTTAGATTTTTTGTCAATTCATATTTATGTATTTTACCTGCAGAAAAACATCAATAATGTTAACTCCTTTTTGTGTTTTTGTGTATAGCCATATTTAGCATAAAGCTTGTTTCGTATTTGTAATTAAATCAAACTTTTTTGTCTTTAACTGAACAGATAGAATAAGAGTAAATTACTCCACTATAATTATGATTTTATTTATATATTTCAAAAATACTCTTTGTTAAAATGAGAATTGATGAAATTATGTTTAAAATAGTGTAGTTATAATAATAAGTAACAATTTTTTTAAGAAAACTTTAATTTTAAAAATGTTACTAATAAAAAACTTTTCAGATACGACCACTTAATCATTTTTGAAATTAACAATTTCATCTTATCAAGATACAATGGATAATCGTTGGTATTGCTTTAATTTTTTATTTTATACTTCCTTATTGACTCAAAGTAGATAATTGATAATCAATTTAACTTTATTTTTTTTATTTATTCACTCCAAAAATTAAAATATTAAAAAAGTATATCTTCAAGTACAAAATAATTTCAACCGCCTAAAAAAGGTATTTACAAATCTTGTTTTTTTTAAATATAGTACAAAATAAAGCTTACAAAGAGGCATAGTATTAAAGAGTACATATTTTAATATTTGAGAATCTTTTAGATCATAGAAACTTCGTATTTTCTACTTTTACACACTTATACCTAATTAGGGTAATTAAATATGTATTTTATGTGTAAACTTTATCTTTATCCTTCCATAGTTATATGAGCATCACTTTCTGTATGTTTATTGAAAGATTCATATATATTCTAAATAGTTGTCAACACTTTACTCTTTTTCTCAACCTCTTACTAGGTTAGTCGCAAAGCGATAAAAAATTTGGGAAATTGTAGTTGTCTTGTGACGAATTGATGTTACGACTCTGATGTGAACGAGCTTATTAAGTATCAAATAGATTAAATTTATTTTTCATTTTTTCTCATAGTACAATTTTTTCAATTGTTTTTAATAGATTATTGTAATAAATACGCTATTTACTATCTTAATTTTATTAAATAAATATTTTAAATAATCAATTTTTATTGAAATTATAATACATAAGGAAATTTTATTTATTCTTCATAATTATTTATTTACATTATTATTTTTTCTTTGTTTTATAGGATTTTGATGTCAATTAGGTCTAATAGTATTTCTAATTTGCGAATTGAAAATGCTAATAGCTTACATCATGATGATTATGGAAGTATCCCATCAACTTCAACGGATTTACAAAATACCGTAATTGACGAGAATGCTAACATTGAGGTTCAATTTTTATGTTATTTTTCATTTATTAGATTCAGGATATAAAGATGTTGCCGAAAACTTAAAAAATGAAATTATTGAGAAACAATTGTTACCTAAATATCGACTATTTAATGGACAAGAAGTTTTTTATACCTTTGAAGAAGCAGTTAAAAAATATAGAAGATTTGGTACTAGTGTGTTTTCGCTAGCTGAACAAGTGAGAAATTTAAGATGTGAAACAAAAAGAGAAATTGGAACTTCTAGTAAATTGAAAATATTTTCTAACAGTATGAGTCATAAAAATAATTTTATAAAATCACAATGTTTATCAAGATTCTATACATTAATAACAACGAAACCCATAACATCAATTCAAAT
Source organism: Strongyloides venezuelensis (assembly GCA_963280985.1). Classification (NCBI taxonomy): domain Eukaryota; kingdom Metazoa; phylum Nematoda; class Chromadorea; order Rhabditida; family Strongyloididae; genus Strongyloides; species Strongyloides venezuelensis. Next base: position 8,441,322 of record CAUJLX010000002.1, on the reverse strand, counting down.
AGATCGTTTTTTAGAGAGAAATTCAAAAATTACACCCTTAATCTCTGTACCTTATTTAAGTTTAAAACACGAAAAAAGTTTAATCTCTTTGGAAATGTACAGCAAAATGGTTCAACAATACAGAATATTACTTCATTCAAATGCAATATACACTTTAAAGTTTGATAAAACAAATCAATTTATAATTACAGGATCAGATGATACATCATTTAAAATTTTTGACACAAGAACTGGTCTCATAAGACATACTTTAAGAGGACATACAGATCCAATTATTGAAGTATCAATATCTCATGATAACCAACTTATGTGCTCAACATCAGTTAGAGGATTTACCATTTTTTGGAATGCAAGTACAGGAGAATATATAACATCAATGAATCCACATACAGCTGATATTTCAAGTATCAAATTTCTTCCCTTTGTTGATGGTGATTATCAATTTCTTGTATCAGCTGGAAAAGACGGTCTCGTACTATTTTATCGTTGGAATAAAAAAACACTTGAAGTTAACATGGATCCAATAATTTTTAATGAAAAAAAATCGGCTAAAAGTCCTATTTTAGGCATGATACATTCACCTGGCGGAAGTTTTGTTTTAGCTGGTGGATCTCGTGCTATATTTGTTTATTTTGTAGAAAGTATATCAAATGTGAAAAAAATATTCGAATACCAATTAAATAATGTAAAAGCTGACACCCTAGATTGGGCACCATTTGATATTATGTTCAGCACTGGTGCAGATGATGGGACATTACGTATATTTAAATGTATTGGCGAGAATAATTTTAGTGAATTATGTATTAAACTTCCTCAAAGTGTACTTACCAATCAGAGTAAACAAAAAAATATCAATAAGCCTTTAAAAGCAAAATTTACTCCAAAAGGTGATAAAATTATTATCTCTTCGAGTGATAATATATTACGCCAATATTGTGTATATACTGGAAATCTTCTTACAGAGTTCATTGGACATTCTGTAGGCGTGTTTACTCTAGTTATTAATCCTATCAATGAAAGAATATTTGTCTCTGGTGGAGATGATGGGAAATTAATAATTTGGGATATGGCTACAGGAGATGCATTATTTAAAGTCGAAAATAGTCCAGATGACCTTGCAGTTTTTGGTAATGGATCAATTCATGAACTGCTTTTTAGTGAAGATGGACAAAATATTTATTTTAGTGATCATCTTGGAAGATTATCATGTTATTGCATTCAGAAACTCGAACAATATTCTCATGTTCCTGAACAGCAATTTTTCCAACATGAATTCCATGAATCTCAACTAGACAATTATTTAATGTTTGATAGTGAAACTGGTGTAAGATATGATAGGGCACCACCAACAAGATTGTGTAATCAGGAAGAGATACCATATGGTGAAGATATTCAACGAATGGTTGCAGGATTCTCTCAAATGAAAGATGTTTCACAACTGGCTGAAGGTGTTTCATTATGGCAAACAAGAGAATTGCTACCACAATTAAAAGACTATGAAAAAGTTGCTTGGGAAAAGAATATACAAATGGAGTCATATAAAGAGAGAAAGCGATATGAAGTTTTGTGTAGAACAGGTCCAAGTAGACAGGTTCAAGAATTACCAACAACATCAAATTGTCAATCACAAGTCTATACATTACGACAAGGGGCAATTTCTCCTCCTCCAAGGCAATTAACAGAAGCAGAAAATATATTATTAAATCTTGTGTCTGATGACTCATCAGATGAAAGTTACACTGCAGATGATGATAATGATAATCCTATTCAAGTAATTGAGAATTCGGAACAAGATGATGAAGCAAATGATTCAGAGTTTGTTCCTAATTCTGAAAGAATGCGTGAAGGACGAAGAAATAGACATCCTCTTCAGAATGGATTATTGAGCCGTGGAACAAGGTCAAGACCAAGAGTTGCAGAATCATTGGAAGATCAAGATAATTTAGTACTTCAAAATAATAGACAAAGACGGTTAACACGTGCTTCAGCTAGAAACTTGGCAACTAATGAAGAACCAGAACAACAATTACCTCCCGTAAGAAGAGGGAGAAGAAGAAGAGTACAAAATATCTCTTCTGATGAAGAAAGTGTTGGAGTTACTGAAGCAAGACATGAATTGGAAGAATTAAGTGATACAAATAATGTTGTGGAAAATGATGAAGTAGGTTCTGTCGGTTCCTCAGATGAGAGTTTCTTAAGTGATGAGGAAGAAAGTTTCCGTTCATCGGTAGAGTTAGATGAGTTAAATCTTGAAAATAATGAAGAGCAAAATTCTAGAAGTAATCGAAATTCTAGAGGAAGAGCAGTACATTTTTCAGATGATGAAAATGATAATTCTAATAATGATATGAATGAGGACATGGAAGATGATGGTGAGCCACCTTACCAGAATGATACAATTCCAAAAAATATAAAATATCCATTAAATGTTTATCCAGCAAGTGCATCAATAGTTAAAGCTCGAAGATCTCCATATACCCCACAGTTAGGTGATCATGTTGTTTACTTTAAACAAGGTCATCAAGAATATGTAAATAGTGTTAGAGCTAAAAATTTGTTTAGATTAACAAAAAAATATCTAGTAAGACCTGAATTTGGTCCAGAAGTTGTATGTTACGTTATTGATGTAGAGTATGTTGTTAAACCTCATCAACTGACAAAATTAACATTACTTCCTACGAATGAACTTATGTGTTCTTACACTGAACCATTTGAAATATATTATCATGATGAGGATGGTATTGCTGATTTTATAATTTTATATGATCATTACAAAAAGGCAATAAAAGAAAATTTTAAGAAAAATATGGAGGTAGAAGCTATCATTGATAAAGATTATTGGGTAGGGAAAATTGTAGAAATAAAACCATGTGATGATGCTTATCCTTCTTCATCATGGAATAAGATTCTTGTCAAATTTCCTAATGAACAAAGTATTGATGGAGAGGAACAACAATTTTTTTCGCCATGGGAAATTATGCCTAAAAAACAATCACGGGTTAGTAATGATAAAGCAACAGAAAGTGAGTTAGATGAATTAGCAAAAGTTGAGGAAAATACCAACGATTGGGGTAATTTTACTCGTATGGAAGTTTTATCACGAGCTAAGACTGTTATTGATGCTTTAATAAGTCACCATGAAGCAGAAATATTTATTGACAAAGTTGATTTAAATACCTTTGATGATTACCTTTTGTATGTTGGTCAGCCAATTGATCTCCAAATAATTAAAGAAAGACTTGAAAATAATTACTACAGGTTTGTTTTTTTTCTTGAAATTACCTTTTATATATATATATATATATGTTAATTTATTTCTAGACGTTTAATCTCTTTGGAAGATGATGTAAGAAGACTTGTATACAATTGTATTAATTATAATTTTGAATATTCTGATATCACGGATAAGTCAAAAGCTATCGCTGAAACTATAATCTCTTATATTCATAACCAGAATAGTGACACAGATATTTCAATTGAGTTTGAAAATAATATTAATAACGCTAAAGAATTAAATTCATGGAAGAAACCTTCAATGAATGATATTGCAAATAAATATGAAAGTTTTATTATGGCAAATGGAGAACAAAATGTATCCACGTCATCTGTAAATGGTAACAACAAAAGAGAATGGTGGATTACTGAATTTTTAAATACGTTTAATAATCAAAGTGGAAAAATTGTTGAAGAAATAAAGCGGCTGTCAGTTGAATCAAATGAAAGTGTATATGAAATAAAAGAAATTGTTGGGAAAATAGATGATATGGTACGAAATTGCGAAATTGGTTTAATAAATAGTCCTATTGAAATAAAGAATGAACTAAATGATATACATGAAAAAATGTCTCAAATAAGTGTTGATCGAAGAGGTGGAGTAAGTTTTCTTTTTATACATTTTAAAATCTTAACGACTTTTATTTTTAGCTTCATTCGCGTATAACATCTTTTAAAAATGTATCAATTAAAATTATAAATGGTATTATATCTAGGTACCATGCATCTACTGATTTCCAAGAAGCTGAAGAATCAAATCATGCATTTGAAGAAAACAATAGTAGACGACGAGCAAGAAGAAAAGCTGCTCCAATAAGTTTTGCTAGTTTTAATATAGCTAGTCAATCTACACGAGCAAATAGGCCTTCTAGAGCAGCTAAAGGAAATGTTATTTCGTACAATGAAAATATCATAGAAACAATGGCATATAGTAGTCATGAATTTGATGATAATGAAATGGTGAGTAGTAATCAGCCAACAACCAGTTCAAGAAAAAGGAAAAAAACTAAGGATAACAATGTTGAATCGTCAAGCAGTGATGATATTGGCAATTCAGAAGATGTCGATAATTCTGATTACGAGGTCAGTCGTCCAGTTAAAAAACGAACAAGACGAAATAATGAAGAGGTAGAAACATGTTTCGATATAAGTGCACGTCCTAGTTCAGCAATGTCATCTTCGTCATCAAGATCTATGACCTCGACTAACTCACTAACTTCGTCATCAAATGTTAGAAATTTACGTTCAAGAGCTAGAAGAGAAGTTTGTGGAACAGGTTCCTCATCTATTTCAACAAGAAGAGTTAACAGAAGATGAAATTTATCTATGATTAATAATACAAATGATCTCTATTCAATTTTTAATTGTTTCTTCTTTTTTTCTCTTTTATTACATTTGTAGAAAATGTATGAATGAATGTTACACAGTACAATATAAAATTATTCCAAAGTTTCACATTTTGATAAGATTTTCAGTAAAAACAAATTCTTAATTACTATTGAACTGTGAAATTTATAAATAAATGTTTTTTTTTCTCTTTTCGTTACGTAAATATACCAAAATTGTATATTGCAACCAAAAACAATTTATTTAACATAGCATTTGTTAGCTAAAAACATTTTGTAATTTGCGTATAATTACTGCAAATATAATCAAACTAGTTTTTATAAAGGTGAAATTAACTATTACAATACATTTATTTGAGTAGTAATTTATTTTAAATCAAGTAAAAAGCTAATATCAATATACATATATAAAATATCCAGTATCATTTAACCTTAAGTGGTGGTGAAAGAAAAAATACGTTTTGTACTTTAATGAATTGTGATCAAGATGTTAAATATATATAATGTTAAAATAATGTATTCTATTAAATTTATAATAATTTATATTTTGGTTTTTGTTTATTTTTAAAAATAAAATTGTTACTACTTATATTCTATATATCTTCACTTTACTAAAAAATTTAACATTTTTTTTAACACATTTTTAGAAGATATTTTTTATTATATTCAAGCATTGACTTGATTTTCTAAAGCTTTACTGTAAAGAACTTGTAATAATAAAAAAATATGCAAATAATGTCGACATCCATATCAAAAATAGTTTTTTTTTATATCTTTCAATTAATATTGTGAGTTATATATATTTTTGAAAATAATATACATTTTTTTAGAATTGTAAATACTTCGAAACTTTTAAATAAAATTTTTGTAATTACTCCAACATATAGAAGAATTACAAGATATCCTGATATTCTTCGTTTAGCTAATACCTTGCAAAATGTACCAGAAATTTATTGGATAATAGTCGAAGATGGCCATAAAAAATCGCTTGGAGTAGAAAGAATATTAAATAATAGTCACATATCTCATAGCTATATCGCCAGTAAAACTCCATCTGGTATGCCAAAACGTGGTTGGTGGCAACGTGATAAAGCGTTAGATTTATTACTCTCATCTAAGTCCCATTTTTTAAAACCAAATCAAAAAAGGAGTTGTATACTTTGCAGATGATGATAATGCATATGATATAAGATTATTTAATAATTATATTAGACATGTTAAAAAAATTGGAGTTTGGGCTGTTGCATTTTCATCAAGCCCTATTGAAGCACCAATTGTAAAAAACAAAAAAGTAGTAGGTTTTCAAAGTTATTACGCACCGGAAAGGAAATTTGCCATGGATATGGCTTCATTTGCAATTTCTCTGGATCTTTTTCTGTCAAAGCCTAATATACGATTTACAATGGATCCTTCAAAATTTTCTGGGAGTCCTGAACCCATTTTATTAACAGGACTTGGAATAGAGAGAAATGATTTAGAACCTTTTGGATACAATTCAAAAATTAGAGAAGTCCTAGTATATCATACGAAAGCAAAAAATCCTATACCTTCATTTCCAAAAAGGAATAATCATACAAACTTTGGGTACGATATAGAATTCCCTTAATAATTACTGAAAAATAATGGATAAATATTAACTTTACCAAACTACCTATTTATATTTCTGTTGGAATTATTGTATAAAAAGAAACATAACATATCATTAGTATTTACATAATGATCTTAAAAAGTTCGAAAAAGTTTAATGGAGATTAATAATAATTGTAATCAATAAAGTAATTATTAAGATGTGTATTTATTTCATCCTTAAATTATAAACTAAAATGAGTCTATATAATTGACTCATTTTATCACAAAATATTCAGGTTTAAAAAGTTGTTATTCAAATACATATTTAAATCATAATTTATAAAAATATTTAATAATATCATAATTTTTTTAACAATTTCTGAACTAAAAGTAGGTGCTCGCACATCTTTACTTAGAGTTTTTGTTAGTGGAATATGCAATTGAGAAATTTATTGTTAATTATATAAATAAATATACAAGTAATAATACAAAAGAACTAATAATAAGCTGTAATTACACATATCTTTAATCGTAATTTCGTTTTGAAAAAATTAAAAAAACGAATAATTTTTAATTTATTAAAAAATTATAAATTTACAGAAGTTTTCTCACTGATAAAACAACTTGTGTAACTAGAAGCGATGAGATTATGCGGAAATACCTCTTGCAAATCATCGAATGTAATCCATTTTGACTCATTAACAATATCTTCCAACAAGACATTTAGAGTTCTTAAATTTAAACATTGTTCTGATGCCGAACTTCCAACAATTTGTAATAATCCACATGACATAATTCTTAAAAATTCTTTCATTCTTTCATCACAATCTAGCCTTCCACAAATTGCAAATAAAACATTACTTATAGTATCCAATGCAACTGGAATTGCATTAATATTGTTTGATGTAGCTAAAAAGTATACATATAAAAAGAATTTAATAATAAATAAAAACATACAATGTGTTGAAATTTTTAACATTGACTGAGTTTGTGCTGATAGCCTTGGTAGTGTTATTGCAGCAAATACCATTAAAAGTGAACAAATTAAATGAAATTCGTTTCCATCTTTGACATTCAATGAATCGTAATCTTGCTCAATCATACTTACTAAAATAGAATAGTCGTTTTCTTCAACTACTAATGTTGAAAATAATTCATGTGCTTTAACTTTCGCCTCATCATTAAATTCATTCATGATATTTTCACTACAACTATGAAGAAATTTTAAACGCTTTTTGAACACACTTTTTGCAGAGAAAAGTAGCATTTTTTTGAATGACATTAAAATCCCAACGATTGTAAGTCGATTTGTAAAAAAGTGCACTGTTTGATTAGTTTGATTTTGCGGTGCCTTTTTTTTAGTTTCAGTGTCGTGATCACCTAATTTGTCGAGAATATCTTTTATTTTACCGGGATGAGTATAAATTCGTCTTGCTTCACATAAAATCTGCTTATTTTGAGCTGTGAGTCGTAATAGTTCCATTATTTGAGCAGCACATTGCCACATTATATGATCACATATGTTTTTTATTCCAAAAGGTCCAATTAATGTAGCAAGTGCCATTAATTCACTTGGATCAGTGTAATGTTCTGGTGGTGGTCCTTCGTAATCAGGGGTACTACTGAATGTTGAGGTTATCATTGAAAAGTGAACATTTCCAGTAGATGCTTTTTTTAAAACAGAAGCAACATAGAATTTTATATACAATGAGGTAAATGTTTCATTGTTGTATACGTCAATGGTAAGACTTTCTTGGTTCAGAACAGATGTAAATAATCTCTGAAGATCAATTCCCAAACATCGTTCAACAAAGTGTAAAATTGTCAATTCTGAATTTATAAATCTCACTAGATCTGATGGTCGACTAATTATTTTTTTCTCCTGATCCACGAAAAATTTAAGACTGAAGATTGTGATTAAACTCTTATCATAATAACGAAGTACATAATCTTTAGGTACAAGAATGGAATCAAAAACATGAAAGCTATCCCATGAAGTAACAGCATTAATTAGATCTGTTAAAATACTAAGTTGTTTATCCATGGATGTTAATTGGTCTCTCGATATACGGACACTTTCATGACCAGGCATAGGAACAATCTCTGGAACTCTATTTCCTTTTCCAATTTGAGCTCTATTGGTTATATCTATTAATTCAGCACATCGCGTTGCGGAGGCTTGACAATTTAAATCATACTCTTCACTTATCATTGATAAACTAACAGTGCATAATCTTTTCCCGATATCTTCTAAAAATAAAGTTGAATATCTGATTGCTCTATCAATAATAGTATCATGTTCTTCAGGACACATGTCATGAAGAAGACATTCAAAATCACCTGTAAGTTTGGCGAATGATATGGCATATCGTGAAAAATAATGACTATTTCTAGCTTCATCGAATTGTTCTTTTAATTGTTCTTGGTAGAAAGCATAAATATCCAAACTAGAACATTTCATTAATAAAGTCTTTAAATTACCAATTAATTCAAAATGCCAACAAGATGTGTTCAATAATATAGATAATTTTCTATAATCCTCTAAATTAATGCCATATTTTTCAACTGATGCATTTGCCTGTATTCTAAACCAATCTAATTTTATGTCTTGATAGGTTTCATAAGTTGGTTTTATATTTTCTTGCATTGATGCATGAATAGAGTGTAATCTTACTTCATCATCTTTAGCTAAACGACTTCCAATTTCCATAATGCATTCTTGCATTACATAAGCATCATAACTTTTTAAATATTTGAAGTAATAATTCGAAACAATACGGTCATATTTTTCAACAATCGTTCTTAGTTGTAAAGTATAATATATCAACTCGGATATTTGACGATCAACCATAAAATTTTGAGATTTATGTTTCTTTGAATTTTGAGGCCATTCTTTAAAATGTCTCACATACCAATTAATTTCATCTCGAGCAAAACATAAACCGATTAAAGCGAATAATATTTTAGGCCCCAAAATTCCAGGTTGATCATCATAGAGTAGTGTTAAATCTTTTAAAGCTTCTCTCAAAAAACGTCGCCTTTCCAAATGAATTGAATTACTAGTTTGTATAGCAATATTATAATTCTCTTTAACTTCATTAATCTTTTTGGATGACCCTTTTGTTCCTTCAAAACATTCAACGAAAACATTATGTAAATTTATAATCTCATCTCTAAATAATGGAACAACAAGAGATGTTTGAAGAGTTCGTTGCCACATGCCAACTATAATTGAATCATTTAATAAAACTCCATGACATGCTATTGTCAGTAAAACTATCCAACGTTCCATTGTATCAATTGATAAAAATTCACAATTTATTGTTTCAGTTTGAGCAAGGTATAACATTTGTGATGAGTTTGTTGTTAAAGATAACATTTGAGCTCCTCTCCAAACATCAGCATGTATATTTCTATGAAGATAAATTTTAGACAAGGAAACAAGACTAGAATGCATGAGGCGATTAATAGGAGTTAAATCTTCATTTAACTTTCTATATGGATTTTCAAAATCAACGATCATTTGTCCCATTCTAGGAAAAGATGATTCATTACAATTATTTATCATTTCATGACATAAATTATACATTGATAAAACAGCTTTCTTGTCATCTATTCGTGACATTAAAATCATAAGAGAACAATAATTAGTTACAAGATCCAAATATACTTTCGTTAACTCAAAATTTAAAGTTAAATCGAATTTTCTACAAACCATATTCATTTTCGTCAAAAGTTCCATAATATGGTCTTTTAAGTCAAGAACATCAACGAATGTAAAGTAATATAGTGACAATGACTTCATAATTTCCGATTTTTGTTTTCTTACAGTATCAAAAACACTCTAAATCGATGAATGAAATGTTTAGTAAAAATTACAAACCTGGTTGTTTTTTAAATCACTTAAAGGAAATTTCTTTAGTAATAACTTAACTGCACCTTCTATTGTCTTTTCATACAAAAATTTTGGTCTTAATTTTGGATCAAAACAAGCTTTTTTTATGTTATAAAGGCGTGTTAATAAACCAATAGTTCTACTATTTAAAATAGTTAACTTTTCAGCAAATTTCAAAGGAGATATATTCGCCATTTTAGGTAGACTTTCTTAGTTTTTCTTTAAATTAATATTAAATTTAGCAATTTATTTACAAAACAAAAATAGTGCAATCAGAACAGTGTAATGTCTATTTACATCTTATAACAAATGCATTAGTAATTGGAAATACGTCACTTTTGCCAACATAAATTTGTATATTGGTTGCTGAGTTCAATTTTTACTTGTCTATTACTGTCAAAATAAATTTCCATTGTTAACGTATTAGTGTTTTCACTAAAACGATTATTTAAACAAATTTGCATTTATTTCCACTATAATGTAACAATTCAATATTGATAATTTTTATACATTATTATTTTTTTCAGACTTATGATAATATAGGTTATAAGTAAAAGTGATAATCATTTATATAAGATGACTGTTGATGGATTGGTTGAATCCATAAGAACATGCAAGATAAAGCCTATTTATCTACATTTCCACGTAATACCATTCATATTTATCTATTTAGGAATTGGGATATTATGGAATACATACTACAGCGATGAAGAATATTGGTTTACATTTGTTGTTGTATCAGTTTGTGTTTTTATGATTCAAGTATGTTTATAGTTATTTTATATGCATTTATTTTTAATTTAGGTTCTTTTGGGATTGTTTTCATTTTGGTTTAATGAATTTTATTATTTAGTATCATGTTCATCTGAAAAGGACATCAAATTTGCAACGCATGCATTAGTTTCCCCTACTGCCAATAATGGATGGTCCGAAATTGTTCCTATTAGAAGATCACATATTAATGATGGTAAAATTAAAACATGGATAGATTTTCAGAAGGTTATATATGTTTATGACAGCGAAAAAAAAAGATTTAATCAATTAACATTTGATAACAATAGATCTTCTAGTTATTTTAACTCTTGGGTGGGATTAACTTCAGAAGAAATAATAAAAGAAACAAAATTGAAATTTGGAGACAATAAAATGGAAATGGTTGTTCCTTCATTTATGGAATTATTCATTGAACGTGCTACAGCTCCATTTTTTGTTTTCCAAGTTTTTTGTGTTGGTTTATGGTGTTTAGAAGATTTGGTTTATTATTCATTGTTTACTTTAAGTATGTTAGCAGTGTTTGAAATGCTTATTGTAAAGCAACAGATGATGAATATGACGATGATTAGGAATATGGGAAACAAACCTTATCCAGTTGATGTTTATAGAAATAAGAAATGGGTAAAAATTAATTCTGATCAATTGCTTGTTGGTGATTTAGTATCTATTGGTAGAAGTTTAAATGATAATAATGTACCTTGTGATTTATTATTATTACGTGGAAGTTGTATATTGGATGAATCTATGTTAACAGGTGAGAGTGTTCCTCAAATGAAAGAATCTATACAAACACTGGAACCAAATAGGTACTTTAACTACCAAACAGATATGAAACTTCACGTATTATGTGGTGGAACTAAAATTGTCCAACATACATATGAATACATTAAAGGTGATTCTATTCCAAGATCCCCTGATAATGGAGTTTTATGCTATGTATTACAGACAGGTTTCAGTACATCACAAGGTTCTTTACTAAGAACGATTTTGTTTGGTGTTAAAAGAGTTACTGCTAATAATCTTGAAACATTTGCATTTATCTTGTTTTTGCTAATTTTTGCAATTGCTGCAGCAATTCATCTTTGGCAAACAAGGAGTTTGGAAGAAAATTTCAATAAATTCCAAACACTTGTAGAATGTTCATTGATCATTACTAGTGTTGTACCCCCAGAACTTCCGTTAGAATTATCTTTAGCAGTAAATAATTCATTAGTCGCTTTACACAAATTAGGAATTTTCTGTACTGAACCATTTAGAATTCCATTTGCTGGAAAAATAGACGTTTGTTGTTTTGATAAAACTGGTACTCTTACAACTGATAATCTTGTAGTCGATGGTATTGGTATTATAGATGAAAGTAAAAAAATATCATTAAAAAATAAAAATGAAATAGATGATGTAACATTAAGAGTGTTGGCTTCATGTCATTCATTGATAATGTTTGATAAAGAATTAGTAGGTGATCCACTTGAAAAAGCAACATTAAGTTGGGTAGAATGGAATATTGTGAAAAATGATTTGGTTTCTCCAAGTAGCGGAAAAGCTCCAGCCATCAGAATTTTCCAAAGATATCATTTTAGTAGTCAACTTAAAAGAATGACAGTTGTTGCTGGATATACACCTCCGGGTAGTGAACCAGTTATGATAACTGCAGTTAAAGGTGCTCCAGAGGTCTTAGAAAGTATGTTCAGTTCTATTCCAGAAGGTTATGTTGAGGGATACAAATCATTAGCTCAGAAAGGTTACCGTGTATTAGCCTTAGGTTATTCTAGCTTAGGAAATTTAGATAAAAATAACATTCGACATATTTCAAGAGATGAATTAGAAAAAGGACTAACGTTTGCTGGTTTTTTGGTTATTTCTTGTCCGTTAAAGAAAGACACGAAAGCTATGGTTAAAGAAATTAAGGAATCATGTCATAGTGTTGTTATGATTACAGGAGATAATCCACTAACCGCTTGTCATGTGTCTAAAGAATTAAAATTCACCGAAGAAGGAAAAGAAATTATGATTTTGCAAAACAAAAGTGATGAATGGTATTGGGAATCAGTTGATGAAACAAAAAGAGAGGAAATGAAAAATAATTCCCATCAATTCTTTAATCTTCATGAATTATGCATCACTGGAAATGGTTTTGCATATCTATATGAAAAAGAACGTATGTTCCTGAAGAAAATTTTGAAGAATATAAAGATTTATGCACGAATGGCACCAAAACAAAAGGAACAAGTAATTAATGAGCTAAAAAATCAAGGATATGTCACATTAATGTGTGGTGATGGAACTAATGATGTAGGTGCATTAAAACATTCCCATGTTGGTGTTGCTCTTTTGTCTCATCCTTTTGATGCCACAAAAGCAAACAACGGAGAAATCCCAGTTGCAAGACAAAAACCTGTACCACCTCCACAAATTCCTGAATTTTTAAGAAAACGTTTGCCTCCAGATCATCCATATCATAAACAAATGCACGAACAACAGAAAAAATTCCAAAAAATAATTGAAGAATTAGAATCTGAAGAACCTTCAATTGTCAAACTTGGTGATGCTTCTATTGCTGCCCCCTTTACATCGAAATTTACTTCAATTGCTTCTATTTGTAATATTATAAAACAAGGAAGATGTACTCTTGTAGTTACATTACAGATGTTTAAAATTCTCGCTTTAAATGCTTTGGTATCAGCTTATTCTCAATCAGTATTATACTCATCGGGTATACGTTCTTCTGATTATCAACAAACACTACAAGGTATGCTTCTAGCTGCATGCTTTTTATTTATAACACGATCAAAACCATTAAAAATATTATCAAGAGAGAAACCAATGGCCAATATTTTCAATGTCTACACTATTTTAACAATATCTCTTCAATTTTGTGTTCATTTCTTTTGCCTTTTATATATTGTTGATCTTGCTTCGACATATGAACAACCAATTGAAAAAGTTACATCAGAGACAAAATTTAAGCCCTCATTACTTAATTCTTCTGTTTATCTTCTTGGAATGACATTACAAATATCAACATTTGTTGTTAATTATAGGGTATGTTGTAAAGATTTTTATTTATATTATTTTTAATTATAGGGTCGACCATTTATGGAAAGTCTGTTTGAGAATAAACCTCTTTTATATAGTATAATAGCAGCAACTAGTGTCGTCTTTACTTTAGCTTCTAATGCCGTACCAGAAATGACGAGTTATTTTGAATTGGTACAATTTCCTGATGATTTCCGTAACAAATTAATTATTGTTTTAATTGCAAATATTGGAGTTTGTTATGTTATTGATACCATTTTAAATTTTATCTTCGGAGATGCTCGTCCAAAAAACCATAAATTATGATTGTTATATTTTATTCTTATACACTTCTATTTATGATAAATTTTTTTACTTTTATAATAAATTTAAAAAATATATATTAATAGTACTATTTTTTTATCGAAGAAATATTACACTATTTGTCAAAGAAATCAACAAATTGTACAGGCGAAATTTTTTTTCTGAACAAGAATTCCACCACGACTTTGATTACGTAATAAAGTAAAACTATTTTTATTTATAATAAAATAAAATTTTGATTGTAAAATAAAATTATAATAATTTTACTAGTCATAATATTAAATGATGATTGTTTAATTTTAAATTATTGTCTATTAAAATTATTTTTTAAATATTAATAAAAATATCTTTATTAAAAGATTTTAAAGTTATGTAAACTTTAACTATATTTTTATACAATTAACGAAATTAAACAAAACTTCGATTATTTTCAAATATTTTTTAAAATGATAAATAAGAACTGGTATAAATTTGGTGTCAAATAACAATAAAATCAACAATATTTTTATGAATTAAGTAATTTATTTCTTAATTTAGTTTTTTAAAAGCTTTATTCTATTTTTTTACTCTTTGTATATTTTTCGATCACTCATTTTATTTTTAATATGAAGAAATTTCTGATTATAATTATAAGCTTTTATTGAATGATAACTTAATTAATATTTATAGAATTTTTTTAAGTAAAATAGTAATTTACACGCATGTATATTCCATTTTTATTGCAAAAACAAGAAATTTTAAAGGATTATGAATATAATTTTTATAAAATTTTTAAAAAAATTATTATTATTACAATTTTACAATCATTTATTTTACAAATGAAAAAATATATCATTATTAATTGCTTTTATTTGAATTATCAAAGAAATAAGAGCATATCAACGAATTGTCGTGGTGGTACTCTAACAGAAGGAGCATCCTCTGAAATACATGGATGACCATGATCTTTCCAAAAAAGTGCTTTACAATGACAACAAATATGAATAATATCGGCATAATGTTCTTTCAAACCGTAAAATTTCTTCAACTCGTAAAATAACTTGCGATAAGGCATATCAGACTTCTTTTTGTGTTGTTTCATCTGTTCGTGTGTAAAATGAAATGAACACAAATTTGCCCATAATCTCTCTGAACCATCAACAATATCTTGAAATACCTCATGAGCTTTTGATGACTCAATCAAAGATATGTGATCAGGTAATTTTCGTAATATGACTGAAATAATTTCCTTTGGTAAATCCAAGAATGTCAATGAATCCTCATTACTTTCAGCAAGTGTCATTGGTTGTTGATCTGTTAGAATATCCATCAAACATTCAATTTTATTTATCTGATCAGAGATAAGTTGTGTGCTCCCAATAATGTGACGAGGCTCTTCTAGGCAATCTCCAAAACGAGTGACTAAATCACGTGCTGTGGAGACATGACAATCACTTTCGATACCTAAATAATATAAAATTACACATATATTAATTTATGATTTTTAGTAAATAAACTTTAATTTCTCTATCTTATTATTCAATTTTAAAACTTTCTTTCATTAAAATATCACATTTTTTTATATATATAAGAAAAAATATACACTTAAGAATACATTTAAAACCAACTTAACAACTAAGTATATAGAGTTTTATGATATTTAATAATAAGGTCAGGTGTTGTTAAGCTGTTATATTTTAAAATGATAAGATTTCAAATAAATATTTAAAACTTACAATATGTAACAATAGCTTGAATAATTGATAAAAGATGTTTCCTAGAGGTAGCACTTAAATCTTTCAATTTTTCATTTACCAAGATTTGTACAACCTAAAAAATATTACATTTATTATAATTAAAATAAAATTTTAAAAATAGATAAATTTATACCTTACACACGTAATTGAACCGACGAACATCTACTACTGCTCTTGCTAGATCAAGGCGATGAAATGCTTCACTCATGCTTGTACAACCAACAAACTAAAAATAGATTATTAAGATTGCATTTTATATTCTTACTTCTTTTGAATTTCCTTTTACAAAACAATGAGGAATCCATGGTTCGTTTAATTCGGAAACAGTAGAAGAATATGATCCAAAATTACCTATAATTAATTAAGATATTTAAAATTATAGAAAATAAAGATTATTTCTTATCTGTTATGATAATTTTATAGCATTTTTAATATATGTATCAAATTGATATTAAAGTTATGGAAAAAGTTTAATTTTTCTTAACTTACTTGATGTTGAATCATCTGTAGAGATCACAATGGGAACTGTAGGTGGAGGTGTTGATGTAGTTAAGGATTCATCAGACGATTCTAAAGATGAACTAGAAGAAGATAACCGGTATAAGCGATCGGAAGATCCAGACATAAGAATTGTATTATTATCATTATTTAATAATTGTATAGGACGAAGTCTTATAAGTTCCCAGTTGTTTGAATGTGGCAATCTAACCCATGCATCACCTGGAGCTCTCCAATCTTTTCCAATGAAAACCATTTTAGATTAAAGTCAAAAAATATATTTTTTTAATTCGTAAAATTATAATACAATCTTACTTATATATGAGAAGTGCTTATATTCACGTGATGTTGGGCCAAAAGGCTGAAATGTAGTTATCAAAACGACCTTAACAGATAAAAATTATTTGATAAAAAATAACTTAAAATGAATGCGAGCAAATAATTTCTTTACTTTTATTAATATTATTCTTAGACATATGGTACGAATCATTTATTTAAAAAACAACATAAAAAATAATGCGCATATTGTGTGTGTACAAACAATAATAATTTTCAATGTGATATATATAGATATATTAAGGTACACCTTGTCAATTTTTATTTATCATATCACAATAACAGCTTTTACCTAAATCAGTTGTAATTTGTTATTAGTCACTTCACAACATTCATTAATGGGTCTTGCGCGTGACATATATTGTTGTCACATACTAAATTATAGATGGATGTGAAAAGTAAGTAGTGGACCTTTTAAATATTTCGTATATTATTTATCCTTATAAATATAACTTCCTTGTAAAAAGTTAACTCATTAAATATTATATATTTTAATTTTTTTTTATTGATAAACGATGAAAAATTTATATCTATATAATGTAGCTTTAAAAACAAGTTTTTAGTTATCAATTAAAATAATAGAAAAAGCTTCTCATAATACCATATCCAATTATACATTATCCATAGCAACAACAACAAAATAACATATAAAAATTAGAAAAATCTTTATAAAAATTAATAAAAACTATCTTTAATGGCTAGATTAATACATTAAAGAATAGAAAAATGTTATTAAAATTTAATAATTATATTAACTTTTAATAATAACAAAATGGTGTTTCAACTAAATTTACAAGCATATAATTTATTTGACTTTTATTATAATATGTTTCAACAAATATTATTTGGCTATAATTATAGGTTAGAAACATGTAAATAAATTTTAATTTTATCATCGAAATTCAATAATAACTATAGCGTAAATTTATTCAAGTTATTTCAACATGGAAAAAATTTACAATTAAATAAAGATACTAATATCAAAACTAACACTAAAAATAGTTTTGCTCAAAAACCAATCCCTGAAGGCATTTTATACTACCAGCTAGTATTTTAGTTATAAATAATTATTAGTTATATTAAAACTGTTTTATCAACATAGTAATAAAAAGAAATGTATCTCTGTGTTAGTAAAAGATCGTTTCTAAATATTACTACTATTGACAAAAATTCAAAGGGTAATGCATAATATTTTTTTTAAGCACTTTCATAAAATATTTTTGTTTCATCTTCAGATTTACTTAGTCTTTTAAACAGTTAGATAGACTTTTAAAGAATATTTCAAATTGTCAATAAAAATAGATAGAAATTAAAGTTTTAAGAAAAATATTGCGACACCATGTGATATCGTTACACATATTAGTACCATTTTTTATATCCATTTATCAATATAACATCATCAACGTAACAATAATAAAATTTTAACAAATATAAAACATATTTAAATAGACTTATTTGCAATTAATAATCTAACAGTAAAATATTGATAAGCATTTTTTTGTAAAAAAACTTTATAAAGCAAAAATATAAATAGACATTTTTTGGTTAGATACAAACAAATTTTCTCCGAAGTTATCAATTTGAAATATTCCAAAATAAATATTTTTTTCTAAAATTTATTAGAAGGCAAATATTTAAAACATCCTGTAGAAAAAAGGAAAAAAATTGTCATTATTTTTATACCATGACATAAGTTTTATTGAGAATGTACTTAAAATATTGATGTAGTGAAAATATTGAGATATAGGAAACATCAAAAATGAATAATATTTTTAATGATTTGAAAACTAATTAATGGAAGTACATAAATGTTTTTTTCATTATTTTAGAGTAGCAGTATAATGACTAGACTGTATAAAATTAAAAGATAAACGAAAATTAATATAAATATTTTTATTTTATTAATGTTTCTCTATACAAAAAAGAATGAAACTAAGCAATATGGCTTTTATATTTACACAAAAGATTGTAAAAATATTTTTTTATTTTTAAAATAATGCTTTCAAAAACAAGAAATTTTCAAAATAGAGTTTTTTTAATATCACTTTAAGTATTATTACAAAATGCTTAGTGTGTAAATAAATAATAGTCAAAACATCTATAATTCAATTGATACCACAAAAATAACTTGTAAATTAAAGTAATATTTGATCGTTATTTATTTTGAAAATTGATTTATTCTAAAATTATTTATGATAAGATTTTTTATTGTTTGTGAACAATACTGTGTTTGAAAATTTTGTTTTCCATTTGTAATTAAGTTAATCATAAAATTTAAATATCGTTCCACTATTAAACATCATTTCCGTTAAATTTAATTCAAAAAATTATTTAACAAAAAATTTCACTTTCGATTTACATAAATTGAATAAATTCCCTATGACTGATTAAAATTTCATAGCTTAAAAAAATCAACTTCTAAATTACATAATAATTTAATCGTACAACAATTAAACATTTCAAACATTTATAGAATTGAAAGGAATACTGAAAAATACTAAATGTGTCATATAAATACTATTCCAAGCAATTGATAAATCTTAGAAAGATTTTCTGAAATCTTAATTATATGAGCATTTTTAAAATTGCGCGCAGAGTGTAGTGGTGGTAAAATTATAGATATTTTTTTCTATTTTTTACTAAAATGGCATCAGTTGATGATATTGATGAAATTATTTCCTTGTGTAACAGAGGTGAACAAATAAAGAACTATAGAGCTCTAGTTGAGAAGTCTTTTACAATTCTTTTATCATCTCCGGTAACACCGACAGTTTTTACAAAGGAAAATTTAAATCATTTTATTCTTTTAATTACCTTACTAAGGCCTTCATATTTATCAGATGGTAAGATTTTTTTTTTTTTATAAATATTTTTTTAGCTTCAAATATTGAGGAAATATTGGATTTATATCATACAAATTTAACAAAAGAGTGGAATGATTCTTATCTAAATGCTGTAATAACACTTTGTCTAGGTATAGCCATGAAAGGACTACGAAATACAAAAAAAAAATTACCAGGTATGTTTTTATTTTTATTTAAAATTATTATTTCTTCTAGAATCCTTGGATCATATAAATGAAGATGATGTAGTTATAGAATCTCTTAATAATAGATCTATTCACTATATAAAATTTGTAATTATGGAGTCACAGGATTTTTATTCTGTTACAAATGGACCAAAAGCTATTGATAAACTTTTCAAAGACTTCGTAACATATTTTCCTAAAATTGTGAATTATATTTTTGAGTTATGCGAAAATGAGTTGTTTTCACTAGAAAAAGAAACAGCTATTGATTTTGAACAACCTGAATTAAATTTTGCCACACTACTTTCTGCTTTGTCAAAACTATATGAAAATAACTGGGAAGGAAAAGACAAGTGTATTGAAGAATATTTTTCGAATCGAAAATCAAAAATTTTCCAATTTGTTATTTCTGGGCAGTCAATTACATCGCCACATTTATTTATTGTGTATTTAGATTTTTTAAAGTTTATAACAATAACAGAAAACATTGCAATGATTGTGTATGAAATGTTCATGAACCCTGTCGTTGAAGAGACATTTTGTGATTGGAATGTGTATTTTAATTCTGTTATTTTCTATAAAAATCTGTATGTAAAAAATAAAACAATGGTTGCATTGAATCCTTCTTTTCAAGGAAGACAAGGATATCAAGTAATTGGACAGACATTACCACCAGTTGGAATAAAACCACATGAATTAGAGGGACTAACAGCTTGGTCAAGATTTTCTGAAGCAATAGCATTAAAATGTGAACCTTTTCGAAAAGTTGTCCTTGAATCTGAACAATGGAGGGCGGTTGATAATATGTGCGGTTTTCTAATGGAGGATATTCCTATTCAATTGAAAGGATGCTTATATAGGTTTTTAGCGTCATTGGTTAACGATGAAAGCAGTGTCATATTAATTTGGAATTATTTATTGAAAGGGAAATGTCTAACACCTGAAAGTAATAGCTTGTTTTTTGAGGAAGATCTTGATAAGAAGGAAATACCAATGATGATTTATGATGCCTCTCTAGGTTTTGTTCTACTTTTAAAAAAATTATTTTCTTATACCCATAGACCCAGTAGTACATATTTAGGGATTTATCTTTCTTTTATAACAAAAAGAATTATTGGTGAAGCAGGTGAAAGAACATATGAAAAGATCGAACAAATGTGGGGATTGCTAACAACTTCAACAAATTGTTTATATGAATTACTAAGAGAATATTTCGTTGATACAGATGAAGTAGTTAATCAATCAGTTGAAGTTGCTTTGCTTATGCAGTTACTTAATGAATCTGCTCTTTCAAGATCATTGAGCAGAATTATTGTCAACTCTGCAGAAGCTTTTTCTTCTGGAAATCCAAAATGCATGTATAGAGTTGAGTTATCTCTTGCTTCAATCAGGCTTCTTCAAACAGCCTTTGCTTTGCATTCATCTTTAAAGACGTTGCTCAGGCAAGTTGAGTCTTCTGCTATTATTTCTTCTTTAGATTCAATATTACTATGTAATTTGTATTGTCTACCAAATGTTTCATATTTATCAGTTCTTTTAACATTTGTTAATAATAATGATCAATATGTTAAACATACATTTTATGTCATGAAAATTTTGCGAGATTTAATTTCTGTTAGACCATCACCACAACAAAGACTTGTTCACGTTTTGATGTCACAAAAAAGTTTCTTACAAGAACAATTTTATGGATTATCAACTATTAGCAATAAAGACTTGGACCTTGGTTTTAATCAGCTTCCACTGGAAGATCTTTCAAATGTTTCAACAGCAAGAATCAGGGGAGAGATTGTTCGTTTAATAATAGAAATATTTATTGATTCTGTTAATTCCTCGTGTAAAGGGACAAATATCGCATTTTTATTACTTAATTTTGACATGAGTTCGATGATTGCAATGTCATCATTAAAGGAGATGGCTTCTGCTGATTTAATGGCTTCGACTATCTCACCATTACATGGTTTTGTCGACATCATAAATACTTTGATTGAAGAGGAAAATCCATTTTTAACATCCACTGCCCCTTTGTATGAGCCTATATTGAGACTTTTTTTAGCATTATCATCAATGGATTGCAATGTTTCGACTACATTCCTTAGATTTTTACGAGGTCATCATGATTTAATATACAGATTAACAGCATGTGCAGGTTTTCGTGGATCCAATGAAGAATTTGAACCATCGATGCTTTGTATTCACAACTTAATACGATCTAATATTCTTAATCTCATTGCAATTGAAATGAAAGAGTTGTTTAGACAAGGCACCATATCTGTTCCTGAAAAATACTATGAAGCATTGTTTTGTGGAACAGCAACGGAGGAAAGTGATATTCCAGTACATTCTAACTTCTTAATTAATTTGTTTGTTAATATGCCTTCATTTGAATGTCAAAATTTCGAAGAACCAAATGTTCCGGATTTTTTGCAGGGGAAAATTGACAAAATATTTGCGCAATCAATTCGTGAAGCATCATTAGGAGTTAAGCAAATAGATTTAGATTTTTTGAAACATCAATTAGAGATGGCTTACAATTTAAATAACTATGAGAAAAATACAACATGCAACGTTAGTTTATTTGAATATCAAGCATTTTTAGAATATGCTACAATTAAAAATCAAGCCCTGATGATTGAATATTCCTTTAGTACTTTAAAAGAAAGTATAATTTCAGTTATCGATATTGTTACAGAAAATAGTCCTAACTCATTTATGTCCAATGAAGCTCAGGAAGGCTTGATCTCCGACTGGATTTTTTGTATCATAGAATATGTTCTTAGTAATTCAGAAAATGAATCAAATTGTAACATTTTTGCATCAACAATAATGAAACTTTGTAATGCATTATGCAAAATATCTAATTTATCACTATCAGAAGATGATGGATCAAACTCTAGGACGACACTTATTATCGACTATTTACTTAAATGTATTAGTCAAAGTGAATTTCAAAAGTATGTTGTTTTTAAGAAATATATGTACTTTACAATTGTTTTGCTATTAACAATGATAAGAAAAAAAAACTACGAAGATGCTGAAAAAAATGCTAACGATTCTATAGTGGAATTTTTTGAATCTAAAAAAACGACCGATACAGTTCTCGGAGCAATAATTCTAGATAGAGTATTTGAATTAGTTTCTTCTATTGTGAAGGATATTAATGAGGCATCAGATATTTTGGAGTTACCCGCTTTGTCTGCATTAAACTGTTTGATTGCTGCAAGTTATCAATCTGCTAATACTCTTGTTCAGGAATTTATTTCTAGTGGATGCCTTAGAAGTATTATAGACTCTTTAACGTCAAAGGAAGATGATGAAAAAGATTGGTCTTTGAAAACTAACAGTACTTTATTCTCTGCAAGAATTAGTATTCTAATACGAATTGGATCGTTAGAATGTGGTTGGTCAGTTTTAAGTTGTTTTAATATATTTGAAAAGTTAGCATCTATGAAAATATGGTCAAAAGTACCAGAAGCTTTTTACACTGACACAAAAATGGCTTTGAAACAAGGGAATTATGTTTATGAATATTTGCAGCTCCTTAACATATGTCTTCGGTTTATTTTTATAATGCTTTCAAATCCAAAGTGGCGTCAAATTTCATTAAATGTAATGAATTTTATTGTTTCACTCAGGCCGATATTTGATCAATTAATTTACAGCCAAGTTCCACATCAAACTTTATATGTCATGAGATCTATAACATCCTTTATTTTCGTAGCAGATAAAAGTGTCGATGTTCCTGAGGATTTAGTAAATTTTTTGAAAATCGATGATAATGATGAAGAGTTTCCTCCCTTAATCATTCAGGAAACCAAAAAATCTTCAATTCTTTATTAATTTTAAATTTATAATTTTTCAACTAATGCTGGTTTTTAATTTTTTTTAAATAAATTTTTTAATTTTAATTAAAAAATGGTTCGTTATTTATCAAATATAATATTTAATTGAAAGAATATGTTATGTTCTATGATATTTGTTTTAATATTTCTTTGTATGTTTCTTTTATCAAATTATGAAGATATAATTTCTGGGCAAAAAATAAAATAAATGATTTTGTTTGCTCTATTACTAAATGTTATTTTTTATATTAATCTAATGCTCGTTAAAATGTTTACATTAAGAAAATAAGAAAAAAATCTATATATTCCCCTATTTTTATCGTTATTGATAAGAAAATATATAAAATCTTAACGTTTGAAAATATACATACAATAATAATCAAAAGATTATTATAATTTTATTGAGCATAACAATGATAATATGTTCAACACACTACGTGATTAATAATATATGAAATCATTAAAGACAAATTCAAATATGCATATGCAATTAACATGTATTTCAATAAATAAAATTCCGCTAGATGTTTTACATTCATATGAATTTGTCAAAAAAAATGGACACATGAAAAATCTTTGACAGCTATAAATTTTTTTCTTTTATCAAGTTTAATTTCTAGATTTATAAGTTTACACAAAACAATAAATTATCTTGATTTTATTTTTACAGTATGTTTTTACATTGTCAAATTAGATATCAATGATAGTATTTGTACACAAACGTTGTTTTTCTTAGAAAATGATCAAAGTCAATATCATATCGTATTTATCATTCACCTACATTTATTAATTATAAATTCATCACAAATGTAATATTTACCTTACTTACACTAAAAACATTATAAATATATATTAATAACCAAAGAAAATGCCATATATTATTATACTATCAATGTAATGATCAGCAAAAGATATAATAATTGTATTGCATTTATAAAAAGAGTTAAATTAGTTAAAATTATAGTATATATGATGACACACATAAAAATCAAATCTTGGGTGAGAGAAATATGAGTCCTGTGACGACTGTTTACTCCCTACCTCAAATACTTGGTTTAATATTTATCTATGTAGTGGAAATTATATTACAGCAAAATTTTTATATGCTTAATAAAGTCTGTAATTCATTTTCTCTTTAAATAGTTTGTTTTTTGATAATAAAATTTTAACGGTTTATGTCACATGACGTAGTTGCTTAGTTTTATTATATTGTTTTTTCAATATTTTTTTATTTCAGATGGTATACCTTCATCTATCCAAATTAGCCGGATCAGTTTCAACACTTCGCACTTTACATCAATCAGCGATTCGTTTTTGTTCAGTTCCAATATCAAAATTTGAAAAAGATGTCTTTCTTCCTTATGAAAAATTAAGTAAAAATGTCAAAATCGTCAAGGAGAGGTAAGTTACCTGTGCTTATCGATTTTTTTCTATGAATTTGCTACTATTGTAGACTTGGACGCCCTTTAACACTATCTGAAAAAATTCTTTACGGACATTTAGATGATCCCAAGAATCAAGATATTGAACGTGGGGTATCCTACTTACGTCTTAGACCTGATCGTGTTGCTATGCAAGATGCAACAGCCCAAATGGCTATGCTTCAATTTATTTCCTCTGGTTTACCAAAAGTTGCTGTCCCCTCCACAATTCATTGTGATCATTTAATTGAGGCTCAAGTCGGTGGAGATAAGGATCTTGCTAGAGCTAAGGATATTAATAAAGAAGTTTATAATTTCCTTTCATCAGCAGGTAACAAATATGGCGTTGGTTTCTGGAAACCAGGATCTGGTATTATTCATCAAATTATCCTTGAAAATTATGCTTTCCCAGGTCTTTTACTTATTGGTACTGATTCCCATACACCAAATGGTGGCGGATTGGGTGGACTTTGCATTGGTGTCGGTGGTGCTGATGCAGTTGATGTTATGGCTAATATTCCATGGGAATTGAAATGTCCAAAAGTTATTGGAGTTAAATTGACTGGAAAGTTAAGTGGATGGACTTCAGCCAAGGATGTCATTCTTAAAGTTGCAGATATTCTAACTGTCAAAGGTGGTACTGGAGCAATTGTCGAATATTTCGGAGAAGGTGTTGACTCAATTTCTGCTACTGGTATGGCTACTATTTGTAACATGGGAGCTGAAATTGGAGCAACTACATCTGTCTTTCCATTTAATGAATCAATGGTCAAATATCTTGAAGCCACAAATCGTGCTGATATCGCAAAAGTAGCTTTGAAATATAAAGATCTTCTTTCTGCCGACAAAGGAGCCAAATATGACCAAATAATTGAAATTAATCTTGATACTCTTGTTCCACATATAAATGGACCATTTACTCCAGATTTGGCTACACCCATTGATAAAATTGGTCAAAGAGCTAAGGAAAATCAATGGCCACTTGATGTAAAAGTCGGACTTATTGGATCATGTACCAATTCATCTTATGAAGATATGTGTCGTGCTGCATCCATTGCTAAACAAGCTTTGGACAAAGGAATTAAGGCTAAATCAAAATTCACCATTACACCTGGTTCAGAACAAATTCGTGCCACTATTGAAAGGGATGGATTATCTAAGGTTTTCGAGCAATTTGGAGGAATTGTCTTGGCCAATGCCTGTGGACCATGTATTGGTCAATGGGATCGTAAAGATGTTAAAAAAGGAGAAAAAAATACAATTGTAACATCATACAATAGAAACTTTACCGGAAGAAATGATGCTAATCCAGCCACACATGCATTTGTTGCTTCACCAGAATTAGTTACAGCTTTAGCAATTTCTGGAACATTGAACTTTGATCCACGAAAGGATACACTAAAAGGTGCTGATGGAAAAGAATTTAAGCTTCAACCTCCAACAGGAGATTCTCTTCCAACTAAAGGATATGACCCAGGCGAGGATACTTATCAAAGCCCATCTGGATCAGGAGATGTAGATGTATCACCTGAATCTCAACGTCTTCAGCTACTTGCACCATTTTCTAAATTCGAAGGCAAGGACTTAGAAGATCTTACAATTTTAATAAAAGTCAAAGGAAAATGTACTACCGATCACATTTCGGCTGCCGGACCATGGCTTAAATTTAGAGGACATTTAGATAATATATCAAACAACCTTTTCTTGACAGCTGTTAATTCTGAAAACGGAGAAATGAATAAAGTTAAAAATCAAGTAACTGGAGAATATGGTTCTGTCCCTGAAACAGCACGTTATTATAAATCAAAGGGAATAAATTGGATTGCAATTGGTGATGAAAATTATGGTGAAGGATCATCTAGAGAACATGCTGCTTTAGAACCACGCCATCTTGGAGGACGTGCTATCATCGTCCGTTCATTTGCTCGTATCCATGAAACAAATCTCAAGAAACAAGGAGTACTTCCTCTTACATTTGCTAACAGTGCTGACTACGATAAAGTCAGACCAGATGACAAGGTATCTCTCTTAGGATTGGTTTCAATTGCTCCTGGTTCACAAGTCACAGCCGTTTTAAAACACTCTGATGGAACACAAGAGAGCATTAAACTCAACCATACTATGAATGATCTTCAAATAGAATGGTTTAAAGCAGGTTCTGCTCTTAACAGAATGAAAGAGTTGATGGCTTAAATACTAAACGATATATTTAGTTGTGTAAAATTTTTTTTAGAGTAAATTAGTATATTTGATTAAAGTACCTTTTTTAAACACCGTTTGTTTTTTTTGTTGTTGTCTCTTTTTTAGATTTGTCTTGAAACGCCACTAGTCACTTTTGTGATTGGGAAAATATTTTTTAGAATAAATTATTAAAATGAATTCTGAGAAGTACTCTGTAAGTGATTCTGTTTTGGGCACTAAGGAATTGTAAGTGATTAGTTTATACGGTGTATTATCTAAATTTTAGTTGGGATTCTCGATATGAGTTAGAGATTAAAAATTTTGAAGAAAATGGTGATGAAGGAGAAATTTGGTTTGGCAAAAATGCAGAAAATAGAATTTTACTTTATATTAATCAACTAGAACTAGACAAAGATATTCAATTTATTGATATAGGATGTGGAAATGGAAGTTTACTTCGAAGATTACAAGATAGAGGTTATAAAAATTTAACAGGTGTCGATTATAGTTCATCAGCTATTGAATTGTCAAAAAGATTATCCGACAATGGTAATGATAATAATAATGAAATTGTTTTTAAAGTTGATGATATGTTAAGCGATAATCACGACTCAGAGCTAATTCATAAATTCAATATTATTCTTGATAAAGGAACATGGGATGCAATATGCCTTTCTGGAGACAGAGGAGAAAGATTAAAATGTTACAAGAAGAATATCGATACTTTTTTTACAAATGATTCCAGTAAAGTCCAATTATTTATCATTGTTTCCTGTAATTTTACAAAAGAAGAACTGATTGAGTTGTTTGTTGACGACAATTTACAATTTGAGTCTGATCTTCCTCCTTCAAAAACTTTTTCTTTTGGTGGAAAATCTGGACAAACTTCTACTGGTGTTGTGTTTAAAAAGAAGACAAAATAAAAAAATGTTTATATAGCAAATATGAATTTTAAGTATAAGTAAATGTCTAAAATAACTTTATCATTGTTTCGATGTGATCTGAGCCATCATATCCAATTGGTATATTATATTTTTTAAAGTAAACTTTTCGATATATTTTATATCCTTGTTTGCTTAAAAGATGTTGATTTGCTACACTTGTTGCTTCTGCTATGATCCCTTGTATTTCAGGGTACTAAAATACACTTTAATTATGATTCAATAAATCAAAAATACCTTATTTATTAAGATTTTATTTCCTTCAGTCTCTAATTTACTTGCAATTCCTTGTCTTTGCCATTTTCTTGCAACACATACAATTTCACTCCTTACCAAAGTATTTATTGTCGGAGGTAGTAAATTCCATATTCCAATTTTTGCTTCATCTAATATATTTGTAATAATGATATCTGGGGATATATTGATATTTTCTTCATTATTATCTCTCTCATTCATTTCAGTAATACTTTTATTATTATCATCTTCTCTTTTTGTTAAATTTACCAGTCTTATCCCTACTAATTCTTTTTCTTTATTATATGCTCCAAAGGAATTGTTCATAACAAAGTTATCGTTAATAAAATACTGGAAAATTTTATTTATTTGGTCTTTTGTTATTCCAGTACCACGATTTAATGGTTCAGTTATTAAAAATTCTTCCAGTAAAATGTTTAATACGGAGTCTTTATCTTTAGGTGTAATAAAGCGAATCGTAAAATTATTATTGAATTTCACTTCAATATTTTTATCACTTTCTGACATTTTCTAAAATAAAATAACATCAATTAAAATATTATTAAATTTTACTAAAAATTAACAAACAATAATATAGGAATTTTTCTTATAATAAAAAATTCTACTTTAGCATATATACTATAATAAATCATTTTAATTATATATTTAAGAGTTGTTCTATATTCTCTAATATTATAAATATGTAATATTTAATATTCAAATGAACAAACATCATTAGAAGAAAAATAAAATCATTATAAATAGTGAGCTTATCTTTTATAAAAATAAATACATTTTTTTAAAGGATCATCTATCAATTTTAAAAAAAATTAAACACTTTCTTCCAATAGTTTTAAATATATATTAAATTTTTTATTATTTTTGTCACATAGAATAATGATATAAATTAAATAACTTTATTTACATTATATAGCGTAATTATTTTATTTATATAAGAGTGGTTATTGCCTGAATAAGTTTCTTGTCTATTAAAAAAAATTTATTTGACATGTCGCTATATTCACATGTAAAAAAATACTATAGAACATTTCAATTTATGTTGATTTAATATTTCAAAAACAGTGTAAATGACACATATAATTTATATGGCTTAATTGTAAATTTTTAGTTAAATATGACATTTAGCTTTAAGAAAATAATATTAACAACCTAAATAACAATTTTTCTACTTTAAATATTTACTTAAGAATATAAACTATTTAGTTTTTATTATAAAGTTTAGAGATAGAAAAGACATTCAGTAAAAAATAACAAAATTTCCTACATACAAGTAAGGAGAAGAAAATGTAATTAAAATATAAAAATTTTTATTTTAAATTAAACAAAAAGCATAACGACAACATTGTTTAAAAAGTTTAATACTCCTCACAATGCATTAAAAACAGTTTCTTTTTTTATATTCAAATAGTTTTTAAAAATTATTTATGTCAAAATCAAATAATTCTAGTTTGAAATTAAACTAAAAGGTTATAAAATACCGGTTTCTATACCATTTTAATTCTTCAATTGATTCTAAAATATCTGAACAAGAACGATGTTTAGAAACCTTTTTTTCATAAGTTTCTCCATACCAACGATTCACTAATTCCTTAATTGAACTAACATCAATTATTCTGTAATGTAAAAAATTGCTCAAATTCGGCATATATTTAATGATAAACATTCGATCCATGTAAACACTATTTCCAGCAACAGAATTTTTTTTGAAAACGCAATATTTCTTTAAATAATCCATCACCATATTTTCAACTTCACTAATATTTAGTTCCGCTTTATTCAAATCATCTAAAAGTCCATTTTCTGCAAATACATTCTTACACCATTCACTCATATTATCCAGTGTTTCTTTATCGTGTTTGATGGTATGAGATATACCTTTGTCTAGAATATTTAAATTTGAATCAGTAACAAAAACAGAAATCTCAACTATTTTATCTTTTTCTAAATCAAGACCTGTAAGTTCAAGATCAATCCATACGATATTATCTTCTTTTTGACACGACATTGATAATAATTTAAAATAGCTGTGTAAAATTAAAAACTCTCAAACGATACTTATTCCAAATTATTCCATGTAAGACCTAAAATGATATTCGGAAATAAGCACAAGATATTTTATCAAATCTTTATATTTAGAAAAAAACTATTGTAAATTAACTTTGGTGAATTAAATTAGTTTTGTAGATTAATTCATTTAGTAGTTAGAAAGTTATTTTTGCAATATAAACTGAATATTTATTCATAGTTGCATCTTAATAAACAAAATTTTTTCTATTGAAAATCTTATTTATTATATTAAATGGTAAAAACTCATCTTAGCAGTTATTTATTTATAATTTCTTAGTATAATATTACAATAACAAAAATCCTTTTATGTATCACATCTCTGTAAAAATGAAAATTATAAAAATGTGTGAACATTAATATATCTTCCTGCTAATGCAATATCGCAAAATTTACACGAATACTATCATCAAAACAAACTTAATATTTGTTTTTCTACTTAATGGTGCTGTATTATGTCTTCTTTGGCCATGAAAACACTTTTAACCAAAAATAAAATGTTAGAGTTATATTATTTCATGTTTTAAAAATATACCTTCTGGCAAATCATTGCTGACAAATTTTCTAATTATTGGTTGTTTATAAATTAGAGCAGTTTTTTTCATTTGCTTATTTAGTTATGGTAATGTTTAAATATATCAAAAATAACAAATGCACTTCGTATAAACTATTTTTAAAAAATATTTATCATATTAATTTATGCATGACTCATCAAATAACATGGTAATAAATAATTATTTTTAAATATTCTATTTATTCTTTCTTGGATACCTTTTATTTATTTGTAAAGAAAAACGAGAAAAAATTAATTAAAACTTATTGTTAGATGTTTTTGATTATTTTTTAACGAAAACATTATAATAATTAGATAATTTTATTTAGTTATATTTATACAAATAAATTTATTGTTATTATTCAGATGGATTTTTTTTAACTTTAACAGGTGGTTTTAGTAATGGAAGGAATAAAAAATTTTAAAACAGAAAAACTATTAATATTTTATTTTATGTAACTAACGTATAGTATATTTGTTAGCTGTTTAAATGAATAAAGTATGTATGTATTTTTACTTTGCTTATTTTTTCGTATATTTAATGTATAAATTTATTTTCAAACAAATCAAATTTGTCCTCTCAACTTTTTTAATTTATGATCTGTTTATAATTTAATATATATTTTTGTAGGCAGTTTCTATAGCGGAAAATTAAATATAATCCTAATGTTTTTATATTATTTGACAAAAATTACATTCCACCACTAAAAGTAACAATATATTTTAAATGAATTAAAAAATGAGATTAATTTTTTTTTCCAAGAAAACTAAAAATTTTTATGATATTTCAAAAAAATTCCTTTTGAAAGGATGACAAGTAATATTATATATCAGTTGAATTATTTGTAAAAATATTATATAAAAAAATATCATATTTAAGTTCCTAAAAATATAAATAAGTATACGTTTAAATTTTTTTACTGTTTATGGAAATATAACAGTATTGATGTAAATTATTATGATTATAATTTTAACTTAATATTACAAACTGGCATACGTATATTTATGACAATTATGTATACTCTATTTAAAAGAAATCTACCAAACTATTATAAAATATCTCTTGTTTTTTTTATTAAAAGTTTAATTTCACATGCTATATTTTAGTAATATAGTATATTTTTATTAAAATTTTAAAGCATTAAAAAATATGAAAATGTTAAATTCTTTAAATGTATCATATTATATTAACAAAACAGTAGTGCACTTATGTTTAAAATGGATTAAAATATTTATATGGTAGATGAGATAGTCAGTGTTGTGCATATATTTATTATTCTAAAAAGAAATATATTTTATATATTGAGACCTCAAATGGGTAAAGAAGTTTTGGTCTTTATCTACAATTA
Source organism: Strongyloides venezuelensis (assembly GCA_963280985.1). Classification (NCBI taxonomy): domain Eukaryota; kingdom Metazoa; phylum Nematoda; class Chromadorea; order Rhabditida; family Strongyloididae; genus Strongyloides; species Strongyloides venezuelensis. The sequence goes on along the minus strand of CAUJLX010000002.1, from coordinate 8,408,922 downwards.
TGTTTAATCTCTTTTTTACTATTTTTGTTATCATATGAGCAGTAAAAATTTTTATAGTTTTTTATCATTAAATTTTATGAATTAGTTTCTAAATTATACTTCCATATTACTATTGCATTATTTTTTAAATAACTCAAACTTATTATTTTTATTTTTTTATATTATTTTGTAGTATTTAAAACAGGCAAACAAAGTATACTTTTGAAATTACAATTCTTTCAAAATAAAGAATAGTTTATCTTTTATATAATATTATTTTTGTCTATTTATAGCATATTTTTATTAAAAATTTTATATTTTGATGCTTGTTATAAAAAATTATAACATTATAAGTTATTGTCATTATCAAATTCAATAATTTAGTGTAAAAGTTATTTTTAATGAAATAAACAACTAACAAAGTAAATTGAATTAAAAATTTTTTTAATTTTCTAGAGAAAGTTTTTGTCAATTATCTTAGTAAATTGATTTATATGTACCTTTATAAGTAAATGTTGAAAAAATTGACTTGTTAAAAACGATTTTCATTCAAAAATAATTTTTAACCATATTTAATTTAATACTCTTATAACTCTGCAAATGTATCTTCCTTCTTTTATGACCATTTTGGATATAGTGAGTAGAATATTTGTGTTAGCTTTTTATATTTTCTTTCATTTGTATACAATATATATCATCAATAATTTGTGAATATTGAAAAATTAGATAAATTTATACAATTTTTTGTTCATAAAACTTAACATACATTTACTCTGTAAATACTAATTATTTTGTATAACTTATTTGGCTTCGGATTGTGCTATTAAAACATTTCGCCATTACTATTTGCTTACCTTTTTTTGATTATCACGAGTATCATTTTGCGAATTTTTTATATCTGAATAACTTTAATAAAACTATGTATGTGTATAGTTTAAAAAAAGTAAATTAATGTATTTTTAAATTAAAAAAATTGATTTTAAATTAGTTATATTTTATTTTCTCTAGATTATTTATTTAAATATTTCTATATATTTCTCAGGAAGTTTTTGACATAAAACATTATAAATTGTTGTTTTTTTCTTATACATACATTGTGATATCTTTATAAATTAGCGGAGATAAAGTAAATCCAAGTATAAATATTAAAAGTGCATTAATTGATACACTTTAAAAAACTTAGTAGAATATTTTATCATTTCTTGTTTTTTTATAAGTAAGTGGAAATAAAGAAGCATGACAAATATCATTTTTTATTGAATATTATTATTTGTAATAACATAGAATTATATTTTGTTATAGCTATATAAAAGTACGTTAATTATATTCTTTACATTAATAGTTTTAATAAAACAATATTTGTAAAATTAAAAAAGTTATTATTCACCATAATTATTAATTCATTATTTATGTGTGTAAAAAATTGTAACCATTCTTCAGACCCACTATAAAATTTATTAATTTATGGATTTAAAAATACATTTTAAAATTAAAGATTTTTATTTATAATTAGTTGGATTTTAGTGTTTTATAGAATTTTATTTGAATTTAAAGTCAATTTTTATATTAAAATAGATAGTAATTGATAAAGAAGTCAGGGAATCGATAATAAATGCGCGACAATTTCTAGTCATTTATATTTAAATGTATACCGTCACGATTGTTGATGTTTTGAAGGAATTTTTTTGATACAACCTATTAATAATGACATTTTTATATTTTCTTTTGTTAAAAAATTCTAAGCAATTTAGTAGAATCAATTTTTATTTACATTTAAGTGACATTTATTTTCTATTATTTTTATATATATATTTTCTATTATTTTTTTGTTATTTTTTTAACTTATATGGAATGAAAGATATATTTGACATGTTATTAAGTATAAAAATTACATATTGCTTTTTTTATACAAATTTAAAATGTTTCAAATCTATTTATCAATAATTATAAGACTTTAAATTATATTTAAATTAAATTTACTATATTTCCTAAGAAGCACTTTTTAATAGAATTAATTTTTTCCTAAAAGTCTCTTAGTTTAAATTTCAATATTCATAATAAAATATATCTGCTTGAAAATGTTGGTAAATTTATGCATTTTTCTTAAATAATCATTTTTAAGCAGTTAAAACTTTGGAAAATAAAAGCATTGACTAAAAAATATTTATAAAATTATAATACAATTTTTTATTTCATTTTTTTTTATTTTGTGTTTTATATGCTTACGTGGATATTTAGTATTTAAAAATTTTTTTCCGTTTGTTTAACAGCTTTTTTTAGCTGATGAAAGATAAATTATAAGCATATATATAAAGTTTATATTAAAATTTTGTCAAAATTGGTTAGTTCTAGTATTCCACAATTTTTATTGTTTGATTTATTATGGACAAATATAAGAAAAAATTTGCTAGTGCTTTTGATGGACTACGCAATCATCACACTAAAATTGATATTGAAATTACTGAAAAAATAACTTCTAATAATATTGGGTTAACAAAGGTATTAGTTTAAAATAATATTTGATTAATTAATAAAAATTTTTAAAGATTATTCGTCATGGTTTCCCTGATAAAGCACGTTGTTTAGCATATGATCCCGTTCAAAAATTGATAGCTATTGGATCAGGAAACGGGTCACTTCGATTGCTTGGAGATGCAGGAGTAGATTATCATCTTTGCCACCCATCAGGAACTGAAGTAACACATATCAAATTTTTAATCAATGAGGGAGGGCTAATAACAGTTACAAAAGATGATATGATTCATCTTTGGAATTATCGTCAAAAACAGGCAGATATTGTGCATAGTTTACAAATGAGACAAGAAAAAATTACGTGTATAGAATTGCCAGTTTCCTCTAAATGGTTATATATAGGAACAGAACGTGGAAATGTATATGTTCTTTGTGTTGCTAATTTTAAATTATCCTCATATGTAATAAACTGGAATAAAGCTATAGATTTAAGCTGTAGAACACATCCTGGACCTGTTAAACATTTATCAATATCTCCATTAGATCCTACCAAATTGCTTATAGGTTTTGATAATGGATATGTTGTGTTGTGGAATTTACTTAATAAAGAGGTTGAAAGATATAAAAATAATGGACAAATAAGAAATATTAGTTGGCATCATGACGGAAAACAATTTATATGCGGTTGTATTGATGGTAGTTTAGTTATTTGGAATGTAAAAAAAAGCAGTGAACCATATCAGGTTATTTATCCTAGAGAACAAAAATGTCGTCCTATAACACATTTATTTTGGTTTCAAGGATCATCTAATGATATGGTAATCTTTACTGGCGGTATGGGTTTAGATGATGGTGCTACACCAGCAATTACAGTAATGAAACCAAAAGGATCCCTTGCAGTATTAGAATTGGATCATGCAATTGTTGATATATGTCCAATATTAAATAGTCCTTACACAAATTTTCCACAATTACCACATGCTTTAGCTATTCTTATGAAAGAAGAACTCGTAATACTTGATTTATCTATAAGTGGTTTTCCTATATTTGAAAATCCACATCCAACTGATATTAGTGAATCACCTGTTGTTTACATGAAATATTATAGTGATTGTCCTGTAGATATGATTGGAGCATTAACATTATTAGGTTGTAAACAAAGAACAGCTAATCCTAGAATTAGTACAAAAACATGGCCAATTACAGGAGGAGAAGAAAGAGAAGTTGCAACCAGTAATCAAGAATTATTATTAACAGGGTATGTTTATTATTTTGTATTTTTTTAAATTAATATTTTAAAGGCATGAAGATGGTTCTATTAAATTTTGGCAATCAAGTGGTGACCATCTTCAATTAATGTATAAATTAAAAACTGGTCGTCATTTTGAAAAAACAGAACCAACTGTTCCTACTAGTCAATCTCCAGAATATATAAAAAATCCACATTCTATAACTTTTATTGCAATGTGCCTTGAATCTAGACTTTTGGCAGTAGCTGGTAACGCAGGACAAGTTACTTTATTTAGGTTAAATAAAAATGAATCAGCAAATGATATTGCTGTTATTAATATCTTAGGATCTTATTCTGTTGATTCACCATTTAATCAATCAACTTCAAATGTTGGTGATTGTGGAGGATTAAAAAATCAAAATAGTGTAATTAGTTCAAGAACATCTAGCATGACATCGGAAGGTAGTCAAACATCAGAGCAACATTTTTTAAAAGTTCGTGGTGGTGCTATAAGACGTGCTGCAGGATTTCAACCAGAATTAGTCTGTTTAATAACATCTACAGCTCATTCTCTTATAAACAACAAAAAATTAGTTGGGTCAATTTCAGTAAATTCATCTTATGGTCTTATGGCTATCGGGACGGTTAATGATTTGTGTTTAATTGATATTGTACAATGTACTTTAGTTTTTTGTTTATCAATATCTGAATTATATAGTTTTGAAAATACATCAAATACGCAATTATGTTTAAATGTTGATTCGCCACAAGATGTAAGTTTTACTATGTAAAATTGTAAAAAACATAAAATTAATATATTATAAGACAATTTTTTCTAACTAAATCCGTCCTTCCAGGAGCGTTATGCTTTAGTACTGACTAAATTTATGAAAGTAAGCCTTCCTTTCTTAATTTTTTCTTTTCTATATTAACGCTTTTTCGTAGTATTTTGATTATCTTGGCATTTATTATTTAAAACTAATATATATATATATATATACATATATATTTACATCTATTTATATTGTGTAAACTCAGTGGTTTTTGGTAATATTTTCAGCCTTTGTCCATGTCTCAATATTGTAGTGAATTAACTAATAATTTTGGTAGTAATGATTTAACTAGTGGTGAAAATGTTTGTAATAAAAAGGATATTGTTAATGATAAAGGACAATATTTGTCAGAACAAACTCCAAGTATTGTTAATATACTTCGAAGAAGAACATCTGAAATGGCTCATTCTGCAAAAAAAAAGATTGAAAAAAAATTTTCACAACATCATCCAACAATAAATAATAAGTATAACAATGATAAATTACCTCCTAACAGACCCGATGTACTATCAACATCATTTAATAGTAATGTAAAAAATGATTCTTTAAGATCGGTACCATTTTTATCTGTTGATTTAGTTGATACGCCCTCTCCTTGCAATTTACCTTCTCCTGCATCAGGTCATACTTCATATAGTATGTCTAATGTATCATTTTCATTACAATCATCTCAAGAGAATCCTGATAATAGACCAAAATCGGAAAATAATATGAGAGGAAAACTTTCTAGATCTCATAAATTATTATCTTTTGAGAATGCTGAATTAGTAAAGCAATTTTCTGATGAACATTTATCAGTATCTTCTTCCAATCTAAAATCACAATCCCCTTTTGGAACCGCTTCAAATATTGTTCGTAGATTAACTGGTAAAAATTTCTTTGGTAAATCTAAGCCCGTAATCTCTAAGAATGAAAAAAGTGAAGATATAACGCCAAATAGTTCATATCATGACCTAACTGATAATTTATTGTACAATAACATACATTGTGGTTAGTTTTGTTTTTTGTTTGTCACTAACATTATAAAATGCTTTGTCACTATATTTTTTTAGTTGTATTTTCTTTAATTACCTTTGCTGTTATTATTAAACTTTTTTTTTGCAAAAATTCTATCCTCAATAACCTTATAAATATTTTGTTAAACAAAATCTATCGTTTTGTTGAACTAAATTGGCCTATCCATTTTTTTTATCTTTTAGAGCCTTCAACAAGTTGATTCATCGCCAATAAATAAAGAAAAGAGTGGGATAAAATTCATGAGACTAAATACGGACTTAAGACAAAAAAGTTATGATAAAAGACCAATTCTAGCAAGAGCTCAATCAATGGCAGCTGGAGCAGTTGCTTCATTAACTGGAAATAATCCTGATCTTAATTTCGGTAAGATTTTCTTACAAAGGAAAAGCAAAAATGGAAAATTGGGCCTAAATCAATTTTTTTTAAGTTTTTGCACTCTTTACTTTTGATACAATGCTTTATTCCCATTACACACTAAAATTAATCTAATATTTAAATATTTATTATTTTAGGTGAAAATGGAAATAATAAAGATTCAAGTTATCCTAATCTTACAACACAAGATTCCCCAAGTATTTCCTCATCGTTAGAAAAGTTATCCCTATATGAGACAATAACTTTTGTTGAATTTATATCAACAGTTGCAACAAAAAATTCAACCAAAGTTATACCAACTCTTTATATTGGTACTTCCTCAGGAGTATGTTTAGCATATAGTTTAAATATTCCAACAGAAAGGATTACATCGAGTGTTACATTTTCCAATGTCTTATGTGCTCAAAAATTAAAAGGAGAAATGTTATATTGTTGTTTCATGGATGATACATTTAGATTGTTATCTGGACCATCTGAATCATATAAGGAATCAAATTCGGATAGTCCAAAAACTACGCAAAATAAGATTGTAACTAAAAATCCTCTTTTGCCAACAATTTCAAATTCAAATGATAGTAATACTGTAATGGATGAGATTAGTCAAATAACAGTCATTGTATCTGAGTGTGAAGCTCGTGTTATTGCCCTACCGAACTGTCTAACTATATTTTCTTATAAATCTGATCGATCATTCATTAAAGTAGAAGCTTCACATATTAATGGATATCCAATATTACTCATTCTTAATGAAGCTGGAGAAATTGTTGTTCTCTCATTACCTTCATTAAAGTTTTTGTACAAATCACAATTATTTACAAAGAGTGTTGATCTTGATGATCCAATGGTAACAAAAATTGCATTTTCCGACTATGGGTTGGGTGCTTATATGGTAACACCGAGTGAAATACAAAAATTTACTATTTCTCGTGAATTGGCAGCTCAAATATCAGAGTGTTCAGGTGAAGTTTTTATTCCAAAGGATATGCCTGAACAACCAAAACCTTCTTTATTACAAGGCGTTTCTACACTATTTGGTGGTGGTGTAACAAAAGACATTAATAGTTTAGAAGCAATATTTAATGATAAAGATAAAAATGGGCAGGGACTTGTAACTATGAAATCAATTGCTAGAACTATTCAATCACCTGCTATGACAAATATGGAACATGCACAAGGCAGAGGAATTAGCGCTGGACAAGCTGCTCAGATGGCTCTTCAAGTAAGTTATATTTTTTTAACTATGCTAAATTTATTTATAGAATTTAAATGAAAGAACAGATAAGCTGAATGCTGTTGTAGATACAACTGAAAATTTAAAGAATAATGCACAATCATTAGCTACTAGGTCAGGAAAATTGGTAGAAAAGTATGAAAAAAAGAAGTGGTACAACTTTTAAAATATTTTAATTAAAAGTTTAAGTAAATTTTTAGTAAATAGTCAGTCTTGTAAAAAATATTTTGTACTAGTAAGGTACAAATAGTCAAATATTATAAACAAAATATATTCCTTTTTTTTTTGTACATATATTAAATAAAAGCTAACACAATTTACTTACTTTAAACAAATAACACAAATCATATGGATTAAAATACTTCACAATAAATATATTGCAATACTTTATAATTAATTATACTATCTATATTTATTGTATCTCCTTGTACTAACATAAAATTGCAATAACTTTTACTACTAATGCAAATAACAAATTGAAAAAAGTAATTATCAAATGTTGTAAGATTAAGTACTTCTTTCATATGAAGCTTATCTTAGGCATACAGAACTAATTTTAGTTACAATAATTATATTACGAGTTAATTTAAACATTTTCCATAATTCTTAATTAAGTACAGAGTGTAATTTGCTTATTTTCAAGTTCTAATTTATTTTATATAATTTAAAATGATAAATAATAAATTATTTATACTTTTACTATGTTCCTCAATTTTAAAAATTGGATTATTGTATAATTTTTGTGCTTTAACACCTGTTAATAAAGCTGAAGAAAGAAAATGGTGTGGTTGTAGGAACAATATCCCTCCACTAGGACGTAAATTATTTTTTGTTTTTAATAGTTTTTAATTTTTTAGCATGCGTTGGAGGAGAATGTCCACCTGGATACATGTGTGTTTGTGACTATTGCTGTGAAGGATGTTATGATGACTGTTATGATTGTGCTCTGTATGCTCAATATTGTGATAATGTAAACTATTGTGATCTTCGACAGAAATGTAAAAATACATGTGGTCAATGTAAAGATGCCGATTATGAATACCCTCCTTAATATGATTTTTAAAATATATATATAATAAAATAACCTTTAATTATAAATAAATAAGTTTAAAAAGTATTTCTAACAAATTTTATTTTATAACAAAAACAAGGAACCATTAGTTGCCAAAGAAATATTTAACGTTTACCTCCAACTTGTGGTTTTGGGGCTTTAGCTTGTTTAGGTGCCTTCATTTTTTGGGAAGCAGCAACAGCTTTCTTATCAACCTTAAATTATATTAGTATATAAACAAATTACAAAAAATCTTACTTTTGGTGGTGGGGCATTTTTGTTGACTTTTTTACTTTTTTGTTCTTTAGCTTGTTTAATAGCTTGTTCTCTTTGAGCACGTCTGAACTCAGCAGTTTGATTTCTTAAGGCGAGAATTGCATCAAGAGATGTACTACCAATAGCACGTGAAGCAACTTGAACTGTACGCTTAACGCGTTTCTTTTGAGTTCCTTCTTCAGCATGAGTTCCCTTCTTGTGTTTTCTTCTGTAAAGGACGGTCCAACGTACATCACGTGGATTACGTTTTTGGCCAGAGAATCTTACAGATTTTTTGTTAAGAAAGATGTTAACTTTTCCATCAGCACGAACAGCACGTTTTCCGTGTCCTGGATAGATTTTCAATCCAGAAAATACACAAGTTTCTATCTTCATAGTGAACCTAAAAACCTAAATTAATTTTCAAAACTTTAACATTGTGAAATAAAATGTAGTTTGTTTACACATATTTATGCAGAAAAAAATGTAAAAACAAATTTAAAATAATAAATAAAATGAAGATACAGAAACGTTAGAATTTGTAATGAGAGTTTACACTCTACCAATATCCTTAAAATAATATACCAATATGATACGGTACTAGTTGTAAGTGTATTATAAAATGATACTCAGTTATCAGCACAACTTTTCTTGGCAAGATATAATTGGAGAAATGTTGATTTTTCTTCAACTCAATTTTGGATAAGGTTTCCATGAATTAACAACAAAGCCAATTTTTTCTTCTAGTTTACATTTAATTTAAAAAAAAAGCTTTTTTATTTAATTATTTCTGTTGTTTTAGAATATCGATATAAATTACTATGTTATAATGTTTTTTAATTTAAAAGTTTTGGTAATTTAAAAATATTAAATTCTACCATTTTTATAGGGTCTGCTTAATATAACACATCAGTCATAATGTTGATGCCAAAAGCTGATAGAAAAAAAATCTACGAAAATCTTTTTGAAGAAGGAGTTTTGATTGCTGAAAAAAATTTCACTCAACTTGTTCATCCAGATATTAAAGTTAGAAATCTCTATGTTGTAAAAGCTCTTAAGGTTAGGAAGATATTTCTATGTATTTATACATAACCATACTATTTTAGGGATTGGCTTCACAAGGATATGTTAAAGAACAATTTGCATGGAGACATTACTATTTCTATTTGACCAATGAAGGAGTTGTCTACCTTCGTGAGTACCTTGGTCTTCTCCCAGGTGTAGTACCAGCAACACACAAAGGACGTGAAACTACAGCTACCTTTGAAGGAAGAGTAGGACAACGTGGTGGTATGTTTAATAATTTAAAATTGTTGTTTGCACTTAATTAGAGCGATTTTATGCTTTTAATTCATTATTTCGTGTTGGATAAGTGCAAAATTAACGGACAGTTATAGAATATCTTTTGTAATAATATTTACAAATAGATAAAAATAACTGTTACATAAAATTAATTTTTGGTAACATTATATTAATTGTTGTATATTTTAGCTGGACAAAGAAGAGAAAATGAACGCAGTGCTTATCGTACTAATCAAGATAAAGTTACTGATGTTGGACCTGGAAATGCTCCAGTTCAAGCTGTCCGTGGTCCTCGCGGTGGTTTTGGACGTGGCCCTGTTGCTCCAAAGCAAGATGAATAAAGCACATTGTTAATGTTGTTTATCGTTGTTTATTAAAGTAAAATTTGTTACAATTGTCTTTTTAAATTTATCTGATTAATTATGTTTTCTAAAATTCTAATGAATGCATTGGAAATTTGCAATACTTTACGTTCAGTTAAATAATTAATAACATATCCTCATTTCAATTGAAATTTTCCTTATATTTTTTTTAGTTGTTTGGTTATCGTTATATATTATTCTAATAGACCAAAAAGTTTCAATTGTATTATCACATGATGGACACGCGCACTGAGGTTGCTTTATTTCTCGAATGTAATATTTTATGATCATTTTATTTGGAAACAAACACTCAATGTGAACGTAGGTGGTTTTAAAGATGATTAAATAAATATAAAAAACAAAATTTCAATACCGAATGTACACAATTTAAAATTATTTAATTTTATTTGCAACCATTTTTTTCTATTTACCTTTTCACAATACATCTTTAAATATAATATATTAAAAATTAAGAAAATAAAATTATTTTAGTTAACGTTTAGTTTTTCGTCTTGTATACGATGAGAATTGATTTCTTATAATATCTATCAGATGATTATTAAAATCTTAAATACATTTTACTAATATGTATATCATTTGAATAGTTCATGAAAACCACGTAAGATATAATTTAATGGTAGCCCTATTCATCCTTCCTATATAAAAATAATAATGTTATATTATTGAAAATTGTAAAAAAAAGTTTGGGACTAACTTTTATTATGCTAATGTTATATTTTCGAATCTATAGATAGAATTACATTTATTAATTTAAAAATATTATTATTTTTTGTTTGTTTTTATATATTTAAAAAGCTCAAAAAAATTTTGTTTCATAATATTAAATGTTATATTTGTCATTTTAATTTAAAAGTTACATTTGAATGAAACATTAATTTATATATTTTAAGGAGAAATAAAAATATGACTTTTTCTTTTTTGTTACATAACTAAAAAATAATTTGAAAAATCTATACTTTACTATCGTGCTGTTTTTTAAATATTAGGTATAAATATTTTTAATATTTATTTGTATCATATTAAGGTAAAAAATGAAGTTTTTAAACTGATTTCTATCTATTAATAAATACAATAGTATTTTTTACAAATATTATGTATTATTATTAGACAATTGATTTTGATTTATATCAATGCATTAATAATTATATATTTATATTAAATAATACATGACAAAGTCTTTAAAAAATTTTCTAATTATTATTATGAAAAGCGATGCAAATTTTATTAATTTTCACGAAGAAAATTTTCCCCTTTTATTAAAATATATTTTTTTTCGATAACAATTTCTTACTTTATTCTATAGTAGGATATAAAACATTTTGTTCAAATTTTTGATTATATGTTAAATGATAGAATATCGCGTAATAATTAATATAAAATTCTAAAGTATATAAAAATTATTTTATATATTTTGTTAGTGAAAAGTGATATTTGCTTATTCATGAGTTAGCGATAAGGTATTTTTTTAATTCTGATTTACCCATGGTTAAGAGAGACAATATTTTTTCTGTTAAAATTTGCACCTTAGGTAAGCAAAACGGTTTTTTTATATATTCTTTTGTGAAATTATATACCATTTCGCTTATCCATTAGTAACCTATGGACAAGGTAATGGCAAAAAAAATTTGGATAACAGCAGACAAACGAATGTCTACCTCCCGTTTCTTACCTTTGTTGAAGTACAATTAACTTTTATATCATTTTTTAATGTATTTGTAAAAAAGTCCTAATTAAATTGTAAACTATATTTTTGAATGAAATTTTTACATCTTCCAAAAGTGTCTTCCCAATAAAGATAAAATTTTTTATTCATGTTTATATTTTTTATAATATTTCTGTAGATAAAAATATGCTCAGTTGATATTCTTGTGGTAAGTTTTTTATAATATTTTTAAAATACTGTTTACAATTAATATTAATAACTCTTAAAATATATGTAATTTATATCTTATCTATTTTTATAAATTATAAAAACTAATTTTTTATCAATTAAACCTATTGTGATAATATTTCATAAATATCAATGAAGAATGTTACTTAATTGTGATTGTTTAAACAGTAGGATTAATCAAAATTAAAAGTACCTGGCAATATATATTAAACATAATGTAGTTATTTGTCAGTGGAACAATTCATAAATATCTTGATCATTGAATATCTTTATATATAGACAATTCAGCATTCTTTGAACAGGCAGGGAAAATAAACTTTAACATTTTTATTTACATTTCTTTCTATACATTCATTATTATTTTCCTTCCTGAATTTATATAGATTCTTACTTTAATAATAATTTTTACATATATTGCTTATTTAAGATTTTATCAATTAATATATCTATAAAATTTTATTTTTTAAAGTATTGATTTTTAATATTGCTATTATTAAAAAAATTTTAAATTGGAGTGTTTTATTAATTTATTTCTTACTTATCAATCAAATAACAATATTTTTTTTAAAAATAGTACAGTAGTTTAATTTTAAAGTCTTGCTAATTACTTAGAATTTAAATAAAAAATAGTCCAATTAAAAAATATAATTATATCAAAAATTATACTATTGCATTCTTAACATATAAAATATCGTTGATTAATACTGTCAATCACTGTATAAATAAAAATACTTGTCGGGTTAAAAATATTAGACTTAATCTTGGATTAGTAATTTTTATATTATACTCAAAATTTTTAATGATTAATTACTATTGTATTGAAATATTTAATTATAATTATATACTTATAATAATAATGTAACAATTGGTTTCTTTTTTAAAATACACATAATTCATTTTAAAAATTTTATTCGCTTTATAAAATTTTATTTCTTTCCAAAACATAATGAGGTATCATATTAACATATTATACAATATTTGTTTTGAGCGTTAAATGTTTATTTATTATCATTTAAACATTTATCTCTATAATCAAGCTATAAATTCTATACTCTAAACACTTTCTAAATATTATATATAAATAAAATAAGTATGATAAAGTTATACTTTTTGATGTTATTTTAACGATATGAGTATAGTTGTTTATTTAAATTTTTATTAGTTACTAATAATATTTTGAAGACTATTCTATCATTTATATCGAACATAAAAAAAATTAATTATTAATTGCTAAAAATATATTTTAAACACTATTATAAAAATTATTTAATGATAATTCTCAAGCCCGAGTTCTTTTTTACAGAAAATACTGTTTTGACTTGTGGTAAATTAAATGAATTAATATTTATTATTTTTTTCTCTATATTTTCAAAATCATTATATTTCAAAATAGGTCATTTGATCAAGAATCACTATAGAAATAAACTATTTGTTGAATTATTTTGTCATTCAATACTCATTTGTATGTATAAAACTCTAACATAATAAAAAAAATTTGCTTGTAGAACGTTATTAAAAGTTAAAAGCAATAAATAATAGTAGTAAACTAAAATTTGTAAAATTTTTTAAACGATCTAAATAATCTTTTTAGTTTATTGTCATTATTTTGTCATATTTAAAGATATTTATAAATGTTAGAATAATATTAAAATAAAGTTACTTTACTTCACTTTTTTTTTCGTTTTAATACATTACACTTATAACTTTCATTATAAACAATTTTTGGAATTTACTCGACAATTGCAATAAAAAGTGTTGTTTTATTTGTAGAACTGCTGATCTAAAACCTATAAGCTTCATAATTATAATGTTAAATTAAAAAGATTTCCAATTATTTTAAAAGTAAAAGATTCAAAATCACCATCATATATTTACTACAATAAATTTGTATGCAAATCATTTTTATATAATGATAAAATATTTTTTTAATAAGGTTATTGTTCAACAATGCTATATTGGTTAAATTGAGCACAAATTTTTAATTTTTCAAAATTATCTTAATTTTTAAAATTAATTACATTTCTCTAAAGCTTATACTTTTGATTTCCAACATTAAGTATAGCGGTTCTTGAACATGCTTATTAATGACAAACTAACGTTGAATTAACATTTTTATAGTGGAAAATTTTTTTAATTCAAAAAATCTTTTCATATGTATTGCTATACAATTTATGTGTTTGTATTATTAACAAATTTTTTTAAAATCAGACTATTTGAACAACTGTATTATATATATTTTAAAAGACTCTTCTTTCTATCTATTTATAGATGTTATTATAAACAGACCACGTATTTTGAAACATTATTTATAATACTTTATTTTAAAATTAAATTTGTTAAAAATTAAACTATTTGTTTGTATTAAATAAACCCATAAAAAAATGTTGTTTTTTTAATTTCATTCTATAACTATAAATTATTTTATTGTGAAAAAAGCCTAAATAGTTACGGTTGTTTAGTTTAAAACTGTTTTAATAAAATTTAAAATTAATATGTGATATTAGAAACATCAATTTTAGTTTGTGGATTTTTTAAAGTATTATTATGTTAATGTATTGCAATGCTAAAGCAATTGAAATAAATGATTTAATAAAAATTTATTTTAAATAATTCATATGTAACAGTAGATGTACAATGTGATTTTTTTTTGTTCAACAAAAGTTAAATAAATTTTTAAAACTTTCAATAAAATATGATTATTTACAAAAATAAAAAAAACCAAAAACATTTTTAAATAAAACTTTGATATTTTTCTTTTCGACCATTCATATAAATTGTCATAACAATACAGAAAAAAAAGATGAATTAAAATAAATTTTATTTCAGGAAAATTTTTTGAACGATAATTGATTTCATTATTAGTTTAATAAATATGAGTTATTTTAAAATACTTATACATCAGATAATTATAAAAGACATACACCAACTAAATTTATTGGACTAATATAAATATCTTATTGAATGTTTTTTTTGCTTGTTAGAAAATTTTGATAAAACTATTTTTTACATTATTTGTTTGAAATTAAATTTTGATTTATTTATTCTTTAAATTTTATTTATTTCATTTTTAGATTGTATTAATTTATCTTAAAATTTTATCAAAAGTCTTTTACCTTGTAATTAAATTGTTGGCAAGTAAACAAATCTTTTTTATATTTATATTCAACATTATATTAATAGTTTTAATTGTTTAAAGTTGTAAAAATCTCTTTATTTACATGAAATTATGTACATTTTTGACTACCTTTAATAGAAGTAAAATATCTTTATAGAAATGTTTTTGCATAAATTTATTGAATCTGTTTAAAACATTTTTCATATTTTATCTTTTATATTTGCTAACTGTATCTTGCATATGAATAAATAATATGGTTGAACATTACAGTATGTTCTGAAGAAAAAAAATAATAGATCTATTGATTTAAAAAATACTTTTCGTGTAATTGTTTATTAAATTATTCTAAATAAGTATACATCCATTAAGAATGTTGAATGTTTATTACTAATATTTCAGTATTTTTTATTTATGTATAATAATTGAATAAAACTTAACTTTATACCACTATTTTATTTTTATTGTCTGTTTTACTTACTAAAATGCATACATTAATTATTTTTTAATGAAAAAATCTGTAATTTTGCTAGTCACTTTGATAAAGAAATTTATATATATATATATATATATATATTTATCATTTCATTTATATAATCAACAATATCTACTATATTTTTTCTAAATTATAATAAACCTACAATGGTAAATTAATTTTTAATAATAAAACTAAAAAAAGCGTGCATTTTTTTGAATACTTAAATAAAAAATTTGTCAATACATTATTATTTTATGTATTTATCAATTTTATTATAAAACTAAATTTTACACAAATTAGAGCCTGTTTTATGGAATGTATACTATTTTTATGGCTTTCAACATTTTTTCTAATTTTACAAAAGATAATGATCTGTAAAATGTGAAAATATGCATCTATAATAATAATTTATTATTTGTATAAATATTTAATAAACATCTATCTAGATAATATTAGAAATTAAAATATATTTCAACTAATTACGTATATATTTTTCTCATAAACTTTTAGATGCATAATAAAAATTAAATTTAGAAATTTTTTTACTATAGAGTTCATTCTTATTATGTTTCCTAGAATATATGAAAATAATTATTTTGTTTAAAATATTATATAAATATACATTTACTATTCTATATCTCTATATCATCGATCATAAAGATCCTGTTATAATTATTTAGTAATTATGAAAATATCATTTTTTGTATGGAATAGAAAAGTTTACTTACCACTTTCTCAAAAGCGTGTTCTATTTTATCATATATTAATAATTTTAGTATTTTTTTATTATCAAAATTTATCACTTTATTAGTTAATGTTTTGTCATAATGTGCTTTGTGCCCATGCCCTTTAACGAAAATTTTTGACATGTTTATCACACAAAAGTGTATTATAATCATTAAAATATGAAGCAATAATTTTTTTAGCATTCATTATTTAATTTTTAAAGTTTTAACATATTAATCATAAATTTATATCTTTTATGGAAATCTTTTTTCTAAAAATAAATAGCATCATTACTATTAATACTTTTTGAAATTTATATATCTTTAAACTTTTATATGCTACTTGATTTTATAAAATTAGCAATTTAAATTACTAAAATTCTTACTTTTATTTTTTAAACATTTTAGTATATTAATTATTTTATGGAATATGTATTTATTCATTTTTATATTTCACATAAATGATTATATATTAATAATTTCTTTTATACACCCACATATTTTGGATAACTTTTATTCATGAGATATAAAATGATGTCATTCCTTTAAAAATTCTTTACTAACAAATTTTATCATCAAAAATTTTAAGATAAACAATATTTTAATTAGTAAATTTATTAAGCCTATATTTTGGATAATTACATCTTCTGTTCATTTATAATTTATCAAACGCTTTTATATAAATTATTTATAAAAATATTATTATATAATTACAACTGTATGACATTTTAACTATTTATTTAAGTATATATGTAAGAAATATAACAACGAAATAATATTATATATTTGTTATATAAAAGTTTCTGCCTTTTTTGATTTAATCCCAAGAGCATTTTTATTTAAGTTATCCCACACAGATGTATTTTTCACTTACTATAAATTTTCAAAACACTAAAAATGACGTCATATAAAAATTTAAATTTTTCTGCGCCATCTTTATACTTTAATAATTATATATATACAGTGAATATTTTCTTTTATTGTAAAAATAAATTTGTTTTTAGTTAAAGAAATTTTATTAATATATTAGATGAAGTTATTTATAGGTTTATTAATATTTTATGACAATTTTTGTTTTTATATATCTTAATGTTTATCCATAAGATATACTTATAAAACATTATATTGGTTAATAGAATTATTATTATTACATTATATATTAGTATTTATGTCGTTCTAAAAAATATCTTTTATTATTTTAGATTCAGATATTTTTCTTTCAATTTAAAACCTATGTATTAAAATAAATTATTAAAGCGGATTTTTTACTTTAAATTTTGTCATTTATACATGAATAAATATTGTTTTGAATGAAAAAAGACTTCTACAATTTTTAAATTCATTTTATGTATTATATTTCTAAAATCAACTAAAACAAATAGTGAATTAATAACATACGTGTTTGCGTAGACATAGTATAGTTGCTTTAAACATACCATGAATATTACTTTTATCTTTCAATAATTATTATTATGGAAAATTTTTAAACAATCATATGAACAATATCATGCGATAGCCTTTTGTTTTAGGAATTAATTTAACTATTTCCTTAATGTAGTATCTACCTATAACAACACCAAAATTATCTATTATTTTGATAATCTATTAATTATTTTAAAATATTTTGTTTTACTTTAACAGGAAGTTGCGTCTTAAACATATAATAAACTATTTATTAGAATACTTTATAAATTATTTATACATATATATTAAAAAGTTATGTTTAAACTTTAATACTATATTTTGATAAAAATCACATTTTTATTTTTATATTTTATTATCTTTAAAATGTTTCTTTTCTTTATGGTAATTGCTTTTGATAAAAATATTAAGGACGTTTTCATTGGCGATATAACAAATAGTTATTTCAGGAACTTGTTATCAAAAGCCTTATGTTCTAGATGTATACTTAATTTTATCAAAAAAATTTTTAGTGCCTTATTTTTAACTTTTCTTTTTATAAAGTGGTTGATTATTTTGTAGACACATTCAATTCAATGTTATTGATTTTGATTCAAGAATTTAATAATTCAAATTGTTATAAAAAGTTTGGTATATTTGAACTGTAAAAGATAAACTTAACACATCATTATTTATATTTTTTTCCAAAATATAATAAAATAGTGAATGTTATTTAATAATTATATATAATGTTACTATATAAACAAGTATTTTCTATAATAAAATATATTCAAGAAAAACGTTTTCTGGAAATATCACCCCTCTTTATTTATTATTAATAATTCTACATATTAAAAATATACTTTTAATATTGATAAAACATTTACCATATTTATCACAATTTTTTAGTAATTAAAAAATGTGGTGAGCTTTTTAAACATGTATTTTTCTTTTATTTGAACTCTATCATTAATAAAATTAGGAAAAAAATTGTTTTTTATAAATGTTGTATATAAAAAGTAAAACTTCAAAAATTATACTTCCCTTTTTTATAAAATATAACAAAATTTTTTATAATTATTTTTGTAAAACTATACATAAAATTTATACTACTGTTCGTTAATCGCTCATTTTTAATTCTTAAATTTAAACATTTTTAGATAAAGCTCACATGATTATTGTTTTAAACAAAAATTTATTCAACTTTTATCTATCAATAATAACAAATTTAAAAATGATTATATTTAAAAATGCAACATATATTGTTTATAAAATTTATATAATTCTAATATTTCTTAATATATGTTTTCTCAATAATATACTTTTTCTCTTTAAACGTTCTTCTAAATCATCTTTATCACTAGTAACACATCAACTAATAGTTTAATTTAATGGTAGAAGAAGTAAATGCTATTTTCATACTTGTAAATTATAGCATTTTAATTACCAGAACTACGCATTAAATGCTATTGCTCTTTATAATTTTGCATAAATATTGTTAACATTGTAACTTTATTTTTTATATTTAAAAATTTTATTTTTATTAAAATTAAACAATTTTCTCTAATAACTAAAAAATTTAGAAATAAGCAAATCTTTTTAAACATTTTTATTTATCGCTTTTTTCTCTACATTTAATCAAATTTTTTTAAATGTCAAGTTTTAATTCAAATTTCAGCGCATTTAAATAGATAAATCGTTTCTATAATATCTTTTTGTGTCACTAATTAGAAAAAATTATTTTATAGATAAATAAAGATCTATATATATCATTATAATCTTTAAGAAATTATACTTATAATAATCTTCATTTTGTTCATTGATCAGACGAAAGATTTATCTAACATATTGATAAAATAATATATATGTAAAATTAGTAGAAAAGTGAAAATATCTAGCAATTATTTTAATGTCAACCTACCAATAATTTATTAAACTAATCTTTATTATAGTCTGATCGGGGTGTTTTAAAAATATTATTGATAATTTTCTCCCTGAAAAAATTTTATTACTTTTAACAAAAGAAAGTGATATAAATTTCAGTAACAAATACGTGCTTTTTAAAATTAGCTTAATTTTTTTAACAATAAAGTATATATTTTTAGCATACATTTTATTCTACTTTAAATCATAATCGCATATTTTTATGTTACAGCATATTATATAAAGATTATTTTTACTTTTTTTTTATTTTATAATTCAATTGTAATATTTTTTCACAACGTATTTTTATGTTTGTTTTCTTTTTAATATTGGTAAATATATTTGTTTTAGATTGTTATATCATTCGTTCTAAAACTTGGTTACCTGAAATTATTTAAATCGTCAGTTTATACATCTGTCTACTATTTTTACTGAATTTAAAAATGAATCCAAACAATAATTACAACAATAACGTTACAATTTCTAATGTTACTTCACATCATTTAGTGACACCTGGAAAAGGGTTTATCAGGAATTCAGTAGAGCTGAATGAAAAACAGTTAGAAAAATTGAAAGCAGTTATGAGGTACAAAGTTGAAATTCATGCAAAAGATTCATTCCCTACAATTGAAGTTGAACTTCATAAGTTAATAAAATGTGTCAAACGGTTTGTTTTTTTTTGTTTGGTAAAATATATTTTTTCGTTATCTATAGAAAATTAAATGAAAACAACATCAATTTAAAACACGTAAAAATGAATGGAGGTGCAGCGAGTTATGTTTTAGCTGACGAAGACTTTCTCTATGCTGATCTTGATCTTATATTCCCACTTGATTTCTCAAAACCAGAAACATTTGATAAAGTAAAAACATCAGTTTTTGATGCTTTAATAGAAATGATGCCAAAAACTATAAACAAAGATAATTTACATGAAGACATTTTAAAAGATATATATATAAGTAAGATGGTAAAAGTTGATGAAAAAGATAAATGGTCGTTATTTTCACTTTATAACAATGTTGGTAAATGTATTGAATTAAAATTTGTAGATAACATGCATAGACAATTTGAATTTTCGGTCGATTCCTTCCAAATAACACTTGATTCAATGTTAATTGGTGACAAAATAGAAAAATGTAATGATAAAGTAATAGCTGAGTCAATGTACGGCGATATAGATTTAGCACTTTACCATCTTAATAATGGACTTATTGAAACAAGGAGTCCTGAAGAAATTAGAGGTGGTGGTCTATTAAAGTATTGTTATTTATTATGTCGTGGAAACAAAGCAACTGAAGATTGTAAAAAAGCTTGAAAAATACATGTGTTCAAGATTCTTTATAGATTTTCCAGATGTTCAATTACAACAATTAAAACTTATCCAATATGTTGACAATCATTTTAATGATGTTGATGAGGTTTGTTTTTTATAAAATTTTCTATCTTAAATATTTATACATTCTAGAATATTTTTTCTTATCTTGATATTTTACACCAAGTTATACTCAATTCTACTGTCTGCTTAATGGTATATGATCGTAAAGTAACATTAAGTATGATAAAAAACTTGAAAAATTACTATAAATATAGTTATGGGATGTCAGCAAAAGGATATTGTGAACATAATCCACGATCAAAAATAATGTATATTCCTAATAATGGAACAGCAAACTATTGGATAGCTGTTGAATAAAATTGATTCTACACATGTTTCATTCTCCAAACAATATTATTTAATCTGTTCAGTGCATTTTCAATCAAAACTATTATAAATTGACGTTACTACGAAAATATATATATATTTTACTATTCGTTTGATGCAGGTTTTATGGAATGATTAAAATTTAGATAATGGATGATATTATACAATTTTAAATCTGAATGTTATAAGATTTTTATATTTTATTTGAAAAAATTAGGTTTATAGTGTTGATGAAATTTAGACTAAAATTTCAAATTATTTCACATCAAGTTTTCTAATGGTTTATTAGCTTTGGATAAAATTGATTTCCCGGGTATCTTTAGATATTACTTTTTCAATATTAAGAAAAATAATGCTAATTTTTTAAGAAGGCATGATATTAAACAAATAGAGAAATTTTTTAACATTTTTTTTACAATAATTTCATTGGAAAAAATATTTAGTTAAAAATAATTTTTATATATCATCTCTTGCCTCAAAAATAAGCATCTCTTGTACATTTATATAATTAGTTATTTATTTTAATTTTAGCCTTAAATGAAAAAATATTAGTACTTTTTTAAATTTTTCTATTGTGCCTAATATCTAAATCAATGATACATTTATTTTATTCTTTTATACATAATATTATAAAACTAAACAGTACTTAAAAGTTAAGTAACCATATTTTCCTTCAATATTTTGGGAAATAAGCTATTTAACAGATTAAGAAAATAAAAAAAATTACTCTTTATCAACAATAAATTTTTAATGTAAATTTTAGAACTGTAATACTTGATAGTTTATTATGTATATAGAAGATATTGAACTTTTTATGTCAACATCTTATCATTTACAATATTCTGTATTAATTTTAATATAGAGTACGGTAAATTCTTGTTATTATTCATTTCAATTATTAAATTTTACATTTAAAATACAGAATGTTCTTTTTAAAAAGTTTATCTTCCTTGATATTTACTTAGTTATCATTAAAATATTAATGACAACTTTGTTTCTTTGTAGATTTTCCTTAAATATTGAAATTCTAAAAAGGTTTCTTTTACATTTTATGAGCTATTGTACAATGTTTTAAATAATATGTTTGAAGTAATAAAAATATATATTTAAATAATTATATAAATATGTTGTTTTTATCTAAATATTACGATAAAAGAAATTATCAAAAAGATTTTGTTAAATTTTTATTATATTGATTCTATTTTAAAAATTTAATAAAAAAATTGTATATATATTTAAATATTTTTATTAATATAATAACTTTCAATTGTTTGATTTGAGTAAAAATGAATGTAATAGAATAATTTTTTTTGGATTGCAGCGACAACAATATTTTTATTAAAAAAGTTTATAATTTAAACATTAAATTAAAATAAAAACATGTTTTTAAAATAAACTTATTTAAACAACATTGTAAAAAGATTAACTAAATGAAAATAATTTTCCATTTACTCAGTAGAACAATTACAAGTGATATTTTAATTTGTAATAGTCGTATAAATAACATTTAGATTTGTCATAATAAACTTTTTAATCAATTTAAAACACAAATATAAAGACATATTTTAAATTTTGAAAAACTATAGTAATTTTTATTTATAGTTTTAGCAATGCATTTCAAATTTAAATAATCTATAATTATTAAGTAAGTGTTTTTAATATGTAAAAAATTAAGAATATATCCAAATTTTTAAATATTTATTTTAATTAATAACATTTTTAACTTGAATTTAATAAAAAAAGAGTGGTTTTTTAATTATAAAATTTTAATTAACTGTGGCACATGCTTTTAAACAATAACTCTTTTATGTAAATATTAATCAAAATGTCGTTTAATACAAAGTGTTTTTTATAGCAATAATTTTTATCAATAATATCGACAATTATAAATGAAATTTTACTAAAAAAAGAGAGAGAAATGTTATTGTTTGAAAATTTGATAATTAATTCACATTAATTGATAATTTTTACTACATATATAGACATCGAAAATAAATGAATTTTGTTTAATTTTGATGGGACGTTTAGAACGCAACTTCAGAAATGTTATTCAACTGGCAGTAGCTTTTTGCTTCATAAATTTTGGAATATACTGTCATCAATATATTTTTAAAGAGACTATCATGACAATGTGGGATTCTGATAATCTAGAATTAAGAGATAAAGCTTCTGATGTAGCAAACACATTATTTTATATTGCATTTGGTGTTTCAAGTGTTCTTTCTCCTGCAATTATAGGACTGTTAGGTGCCAAAACAGCTTTACTGACTGGAACAGCTTTGATTTTTTCGCATGTATTTACCATGATAGTTTTTAAACCATGGCTATGTTTTTTAACATCAACTTGTCAAGGTTTAGGATCTGGTTTTTTATGGGGAGCACAAGGAAAATTACTAAAATTGAATTGTACTCCAAGAACAGCTGATAAATATACTAATACATTTTTTGGAATATGTTATTCAAGTACAATTTTTTCGTCAATCTTTCTATTGTCCATATTTATAATTACTAATAGAACGGACGGATATAGCATTGACACACTTATTACAGCTTATTTAATAATGTCTTTGTCAATTGTAGGTGGATTTATTACTATTTTTTTCTTGAAAACGCCTTCAAAAAATGAAATGACATCAATCTCTATTACGGTTGAACATGGAACTTTAGCTACAAATACCTATGTTGAAATCATGTTTAACGTCTTTAGAGTATTATTTAAAAAAGAGTTCTTTAAATATGCCGTATTATTCACACATTTTGGAATTTCATGTTCAATTTGGTCTTCAATAATTCCATCAACAATAAGTGCTTCAATTGAATTTGGTAATCACCGGTTTTATCACATGGCATGTTGTTGTTTTGTCCAAGGTACATCTCAACTTATAGGTGCATTTTTTTTCTTTTTTTATGGTCATAAATTTAGAAAATTAACACGTTTACGAAAGGCATATTTGGGTTGCATTTTTACGTTTCTTGCCTATGTGTTTATTCTTTTAACTATTCCACCGAAATCAAATCAAGGAAGGACAAACGGTAAAGCACACATTCAAATTACTTCTCCTATTTTTCCATATATACCATCAATTCTTATAGGATTAGGAGATATTATATTTAAAATCCAAACTACTACTCATGTAATGGATGTTTATCCTGAACAAAGTGGAGAAATTTTTTCACTTTTTAATGGATTTCAAGGAATTGGAATGGCTTTAATATTTATACTTAATATTTATATAACTTTAGACATCATCATGTCAATAACTAGTATATACTTGTTGTTCGCTTTATTTTGTTTTTACATTGCTGATAGGGACTCATTTAATTATACTACTTTAACTTAAATCATATTCATTAACACATTAATTATGGTCAATTTTATAATTATTTTAAAAATAGAATTATGTTTACTTATACACATGGAATATAACTAATACTAAAATAAAGTGTTTTTTATGGTCGAAATTGCATTAAAATAATAAGATTTTTAAATTGAATTCAAAAATTATAAATTTCGATAAAAACATAAACACGTCTAATTCTATAAATTATAAAATACATCAAAAGAATTTTTAAACAATTTTCTGTATCAAAGTAAAAATTGAAGTAACTGAATCAGAAACATAAGTTATCACTATATCAATATATTCTTATAATGGAATTTACTTTATTCAAACAGAAAAGGATGAAAATAAATTTTGATTATTATATTATTATCACCTTATCTGTCATTATAAAAGTACCACCGTCTGAAGCATTTGAATACTATTATAAAAACTACAAAAAGATATCAGTAAACATTAAGTAATACTTTTCTCATCAAAAAAATGAAATTCTACTTGATTCATCATTTTTTTAGTATTACAAGTATCTACAAAAGAAAGTACTTTAATTTCAAACAAATAAAATGTAAATAATTTTAAAAAAAAACATTTGCTGCAAATATTATCTTATTGAAAGCGTTAAATATTTAAATGCCTGAGACTGTGAAACTTTTATAACTACGAGCAAAGTAATTATATAATGATCGAAATTTATCTTCGTCCTCTTCCATGTACATAAGGTAAATTCTATTATGAAAGTATATTGATATAACAAAAACTTATATTTTGATTCAATTATTACTAATGACAATAAATCAAATTAATTTTTATTATTTTAATTTTCTAGTAATTAATTGATTTCAACTTATACAATAAATATAATTAAATTGAGTACTTTCCCCTTTTGATATGGTCATTTCTAGCTTTGAGTTTTATTAATAAAAAACCTAGTAAAGTAATATTTAAAATTATTTTTATAATTTTAAACTAAAAAATATATAAAAAAATTATAAGTTTAATAGATAAGTACTCAAGAAAAGTCATTCCTGCGCTATACAAGATCTTTAAAAAATATTTTTTATTAAAATTTTGTAGTTGTTATCACTGTAGGTCCAACATCACGATTTGATAATACAAAACATGCAAATTTATATTTTATATCATTTTTCTTGTTTGAATTACAACTTTTAGAAACTCTCTTCTTTGTATACAACAGACCGTCGCTAACTAACGCCTTCGAATAGTCAAATATGGACTTTTTGCTCATACATAATAATAAGGTTCCTTAAAAAGTCTCATTTACTTATGTCCTCTTAAGGTGATGTGGCTTTATTGTAAGTGTAGCGAGACCTTCTGCTAAATGTATCCCAGCGAATACATGTTAGCTGGTTCCCACCACCTTATCCGAGTATTTACCTCATGAAGAAGCATGTTGGAACATGAGTGCTTGATCAAAAATAAATAAATACATTAATTTTTATTTATAACCTTTTTATTTAATAAACAATAACAAACAATTTATATATACATGGTAAATGTAATTATCCTTGTTCGGAGTTTCAGTCATGGAGTGCTATTCAGCACCTCTGATCTTCTCCTTTCTTGGAGGTATTCCAACTAATACTTTTTCTAAAACTAAACTAAAATACTTGAAATATTTTCTTCTTAATTACTGCATTTCCTACTCCCCTTTTATTGAACTTCTTCTTAATTTAATAAAAGCTTGTTATTTCTTCTTTCAGATGTTTTTGTTAAGTATATGTTCAGATTTATATAAAATATTTTTAAAATCTGCACATAATACTTATTTTATTTATTCGTCCTTTCTTACCTCTTGACTTGATTACTTAGGACATATTTATATAAAAATATTTCTTATTATTATATATATAATATGTATTTAGAATTTCATTTTCTTAATGCCGGGCATTACAGGTTAAAAGAAATTTGTAATGTGGAACACATTATTATCCAACATGCCGCATGAGAACTCCAGACACAAGACATTCCAACTCATACCATTAAAGGCAATATAAATACAAGCTCTCTCAAGAACACAACGCAGTCTTGTTAATAGTTTCTAAAATGTTGTAACCTTATAATATCTTTCTTTTAAATAAACTCTTCCTCATATTTACTATTAATATCTAATCATATTACAAATTTTTGACTTAACAACTGTACACGAACATTCTATCTTTTTAGGGTACAAAGATATCATAGCCATTCCATAAAAAATTTAATTGATATTTAAATACCAATAACTAACATATCCCATATTTTTTAAAAGTTTTTAAATTCTACTATCATCAAAAAAAATACTAACCACTTTCGGCTAATATCAAGAAAAAAAATGGCAAAAAAAAGACATTCTCAGGCTTTTAGTAAAATCCCCTGTAAAAAAATAAAATTAAAGGATGGAAATATTAAGTATAAATAATATTAATGATTTTATTTTCATCGTGCCTTTCAGAATTGATAACAGGAAAAAATACAAAAATAGATAAAGAGACCTCTGTCCCATTGACTGCTGCGGAAGAAGTTAGAAGAAATATAGATCTTATGAATTTAATTGTCAAAAACATAGATAAAGTTAGCGATAGGAAAGGTATTGTGGAATCATGCAAAGATCTCAACATTTTATGTAACAGTAAAAGATCTTATGT
The DNA here is from genome assembly GCA_963280985.1 of Strongyloides venezuelensis. NCBI lineage: Eukaryota > Metazoa > Nematoda > Chromadorea > Rhabditida > Strongyloididae > Strongyloides > Strongyloides venezuelensis. Next base: position 8,381,575 of record CAUJLX010000002.1, on the reverse strand, counting down.
AAAATCCTATAAAGATGAGAAGAAGAGAAATCGCATAATTGATTTTCCAACGGACGGATATTATTCATACTTTTTGGTGATATGCTTGCCATAAATATTTCACGGTATTGTGGAAATAACACCAAAAACTAGGAAATATCCATAAACGAAATTATAAAAGAATAAGCATAAAATCAAAATACTGAAAATTTAAAAATTTACCAAGTGAATATTTTAAATTTTTTAATGAACTGGATTGGTTTGAAAACATTAAAACAGTGTACTTTGACATGGTAGAGTTCAACTACAATCTTCTAGAAATTTTTAGTGAAATCAAAAGTTTGAAACCCGAAACTTTTATTTTTGGAAATGCTGATGAATTTTGGTTTACCCACAAGAATTGTAATAAAGCACTTCATTATAATGACGGTTATACATTTTCGAAAAGTACAAAAAATGTTCGTTTGATTTTTGAGATAGAAAACATTGATTGTATAGGAAGTGCACTTAGATGTTTTAATCACTATGAACTTGACTCATTTGTTCTTAGAGAAAATTTCACAAGATTTTTTAACAGCTGACTCTATGAAATGTGTTGCTTCTATTGCACGTTATTTTAAAAGATTCAATTTTCGATAATCTGAAATATAAATGTATATTTAAATGAATATTTAAGCAAACATTTAGTAATTTGGCTATTCTTGAAAGTTGCAACATAGTCTCAGGCATTCATTTTAATGTTCATAAATGTGAGGTAAATGTTTGGGCAAGTTCTGATCCTCTTACTGAAGAACAAAAAAATACATTAATTTGCAACCTATATGGAAATATCTCACTAAATGAAAGATACCTGCATATGAATAGTACTAAAATAGTTTTTCCTTATTTTTGTTATGAGTACTATGATTTGGAGGATGCTGAAATCATATCTATTATACAAGGATTATTTTAAATGCAGAATCTAAGAACATTTTAAATCTATTGTATGGTAATTCCTGAAAGTTTTAATTTCTCAAATTTATTTTGTGTTTTTAATGGAAATTTAAAAAATATTAAACTGTGTAGTTGTACTACATGTCTATAAGCAAACGATTTAAAAACCCTGTCAAAATATTGCCCAAATATTGAGAATACATGTTTAGAGGATAAAGGAGAATGTGAAATAACAATTGAACTGGTAACTTCATTGTTCAAAAATCTGAAAAGGACTTGAAATTGACTATTTACGTTATTTGTGTCACGTGAATGTTATAAATGAGTTAATCAAAAAAGATAAAAACAATGGAAATCATCGGTTAGATTGGCAAAACCTTAATTTTTTAAGTGTATAAACTGATATGCCGAATGAAGTTAAAAAAGGACTACCTAGATGCGGTGAATAAAAATACACCTAGAAAACCAGGACAATTTTTAAATAAAACGGCATTTTTTTCATAAAGGTATCTACGCATGGCATATTATCACCCAAAAAGATACAAGTTATGATTCTATTGTTTTATACTATATTTGAAGTTATTATATCTTTTATATGTAATGTAGTTTGTATATGAATTAAATTGTCTTTAATCACAATAAAGATCTTTTAGTTAGTTTTACTTAATAGTTTTATTTTTAATTATTATTTTATCATTTTTGTTATGGTAATATTATCATCGAAAGCATATATTTTTTCCATAATAACATAATATTTTATGGTTCATGAAGTTACCCCCTATACAATACTACTTTTAGGTATTTGTAAATTGTTTGGTGATTACTATACTATTATAAAATAGATATAAAATATTTCTAATTATAAATATAATGTTTTGTTACATATCTTTGTTTAAGTATAATTGAAATAAAAGTATAAATAAATTTTAAATTCATACATACTAAGATAAAATAAGTACTATATATTGATATTATTGTACCTAAACTCCTGGCAAATTAATAATAATAGATATAATAAGTGGATCACACTTCTATGATAACAAATACAGTCCATCTCAATGGATCAAAAAAAATTTAATCATTGATATTTTTAATACTAACAACCTCGATTATGTATATTAATAAACGTGTAATGCATAACAAAAATATTATTATTTTAACAATTTTATGGGGAATTTATAAAATAAATTAAAATCACTAACAAATAAAAGTATTGTTTAAAGTATTAAAACTGATAAACAATACAACCAATATCAAATAAAATATCTGAATTCAGAAATACATTAATTATACACGCATACCTTTAACAATAGTTTTCTTATTGTTTAAGATACCAGGTTTATTATTGCTTGTTGAACTGCGTGGAGTAAACTTCATTTTCATATCAGAATATTTTACACGGTCCTTGTTTTTTGGCTTTTTAACTTTATAGATTCTAACTAACCAATTTTCTGAGGTAAATGCTTCTTCTAAATATTCAAGATTAAAGTCTGTAAGACCGATTTGATAACCACGAGTACGATCAAAACCTCCTGGTGCATTATAACTGAATTTAATCTGTCCAAACCTATAATATGATAGTCTATACATTAATGAATTCTTCATTGTTTCAGAAGCCTCTGGTCCAACAGAATATTCACCGCGTTCTGTAAAATAATCTTTCTCCTACAAAAAAAATTTTTTTTAGTTATTAGGCAAAACATTTTATTTTTTCTTCAAAATAATACACTATATATATTAAATAACTTACTTGAATTATAGATGGATGTTCTCCTTGAGCAATTCTAACCATCCATAAAAATTTGTTTATATCATCTCCTGAATAACCAACCATTCCACCAAAAATTACTAATACATAATCAACATCCAACTCAGTCATAATATCATAAGCAAAGGATTCATTAGCACTGAATGCCATACCAACCATTGCAATATGAGAATTATTCCATGTATTATTATCTACGAGTGTAGATTTTGCACTAAACCCAGCAATTTGATAACCATAATCCCACCATGACATTATTTTAGCATCTTCAGCTGTATTCTGTCTCAACCAATAATAAGCTTCCCTGAAATCATCCATATCATTTCTAGCACCGTTCTGACCATGAGATTGAAGAACAACAGATGGATGTGAATAAGCATTTGATGTAACCCATGTACAATGTACAACATACAAAACTAAAAGAAGGATCATGGAAATTGCTACAATTGATCTCATGTTCATACCAATTTCAACAAACTCTTTTACTTTTTCTTTACCAGTTTTATCTGTTGTCTTTTTTGTATCTTTTACTACCTTATCGTATGTTTTTTTTTCTTCGTCAGTCTTTTTGCTCTTCTTATCATCTTCATTTTCCTTTACTTCTTTTAAGAAATTTTCCATTGTATATGAAAAACCAATACCAGCAAGAACACACACACAAGGTGTTAATGTAAGCATAAGACGAATCATAACACCGGCAAAATATACAGCAGTTAAAGCATAAAGAATAATAAACAATCTTTCATCATTAACATTTTTTATACAATACCATAGACCAACTGGGAAAACAGCAGCAGCAACATGAAGATCAAAAAAGAAAGATATCCAAGTTGTAGGTTGATGTTCCGATACAGATGCGATAATCGGAATATGTATTTTCGCATATCCAGTATCCCATAAAGAATAAAATCTACCAGTCCACGGCGCAATATATCCAGCATAAGTAAGGAGGACAATAAATGCTAATCCAGCAACAAAAGCAGATCCAATGAAACCAAAAAGTAATAAGAAAAATTGTTTTCTAGAAACCGTATTTTCTAAAAATTTAACAGCTGCAACAAGTTGCAATAATCCAAATACACCGAAAGCTGCCATGTGTTCTGATGATTTAACAGGTTGGAATCCAACAAATGGTATTTGCATAGCCATCAATTGACCAATACAATACCATGTTGTATAAGCAACATAAATTCTTCTAGAATATCTTCCAGTGATTATACAAGCAAGAATATGTAAAGGGATCAAATTTGTAATAAAAACATATCCACCCCATGCAGAGACCATATAATAATAGGATATAGCGCATAAAATGGCCCAAAATATTGACCCTCTTTTCATTGAACGAATCCAAAGGAAATATGTAAATTGTAATGCAAAAATGGCAATTCCTTCATTGTCATATGATCCAGCAACAGAACGAGAAGTATATCCAGGAGCAATCGCAATAAAACAAGCAGCAAATAAACCAGCACCAGGAGACCATAATTCTTTGGTAAGAAAATATGTTGCAATAGCGGTTAATCCAGAAAAAAGAGGTGCCAAGAATACACAAATTTCTCTTATATGAATTGGAAAATGTAATAACTGGAATACATAGTGGATTGCACCAGATGTTATCATGAGACCTGGAAATACAGTTCCTCCAACAATTCTTCCTAATGGATACCAAGCAGTTTTATCAAACCAATTATAAAAATTATAGAAACCATTTTCAACCATATATTTTGTTGAACGATAGTTAAACCTTAAAAAATAAGAAAAATTTAAAATAAAAAACAACAAAATTTACCATGGATCAAATTCATGAATAATAGATTCAAAACGAACAACAGCAAATAAACGTGTTGAAAATCCAACAATCCATGCCAGTCCTAGAATTGTTACTGTTAATAATGTAGTATAACCGGCATTTGAGGAATTTTTTTTCATTTGAACATCCTTTTTTGGTTGAGGGACTTCAAATTCATTTTTGGCTTCTTTAGCCATTTCTAAAAAAAAAGCAATTTTTATATGTTAAATTGAACAAAAATCTCATAGATATTAAAATTGAAACAATAATGCTTTTAAAAATTGAAAAAAACAATTTGATATGGACGTAATGCATTAAAGCCTTCCACGTCATATCTACAAATGTTAGTAAAATTCAAACTATACCACATTCCAGATGTTTAATTTTGTGATGGCTAACATAAGGGTCTCATAACGAATCGTTTTGAGACAACTGTACTAAAATTGGCATTGAAATTCTCGATTGTAAATATTTGCATATTACACCTGTATATTTCAATTTTCTTTTTATTGTATACAAAATATTGGTTTTTAACTTCAGAAATTCCCATATAAAATGTAAGCAAATTTGAGATACGTTTTTGTATTATTTTTATTCGAATTTAGTTTTTATTAGTAATGAAAACAACTTTTAGATAAAAACTTCGAATCAATTAAAAAATATAGGTGCTGTAATAACATTTAGTATCCAAAAGGTCAATTGTTTAGAAAGTTATTTTTAAACAACCTACAATGTTTGTAATTGTTATTTAAAAGCATACCTTTTCCTACTCATTTGTACTAGGATATAAATAATAATAAAGAATGTTCTTCTTAAAAATGAAAAAGAATCTTCCATATACAAACAAATAATGTATTCTTAACTGAAAATATCTTATATCTTTCTTTGATGAATTGTAGTAGACTGCCATTTAATATCTCAAAAGACTGGTCAAATGTATTGTTGCGTCATAATGAAAAAGCGAAATTTTAGTAAATTTTACTAATACTATTGTTTAAATTATTTTTTACTTTATTAAAGTAGTTAAACATAATTATTTGATGGTGGTTAATACATTGATATACAACAATGCAAAATCCTAACATTTGTTTAGAAAAATTATAGCAAATAGTAGTTATAGAATTTTAGCTATTCAAAAACGTTATCTTCACTTCATTTATAGGGAGGGGAACATTTTACACTGTGGAAACCTCTAGAATATTTACTTCATTTGATGATCTTTGATTTATTATTACTAATTGGCTATCTTCTTTTACTCAAATTTATTTTAGCAAGGAAAAATTCATACTAATATTTCAAGCGAATTTTTCCATGCTTTATATAATATCAAGAATGAAATAACGATAATTGATAAAAAGTTCGAGGAGAAAAGAAAATATCTTTTGATAACAAATATATTTTTACTAAAATTACATATCATAGGTGCAAAAATCTATACCCGATAACAGCTAAACTACGAATATATGAAACCTAAGTAAATTACGATAAACAAAAATACTTGTAAACCCAGAATTAATTGAACCCTAATTCCATATAAATACCACATATGAGAACATGTTACTTTATTTTCATGGAGACAATCTTGCAACGTAACTTCGACAACAATGTTCTCTTACGCAAATCACAATGAGATTATTACTAATGATAATATGATTTAACAATAAATATAAAAAAGACTCATTTATAAATAACTTTTTGGAATAAAAGGTATCATTTTACGTTCCAATATAAAAATATCATTTCATAAGGTAGAAATGTTAAAAGTTTAACGTGGTGTAACTAGGAAATAAAATAAACGTTTTACCAATTAAAATAGGGAGATTTTTTGACAATCCAAAATTTTTCTAGAAAATGTAATTACCATAAAAAAAGAGCACAAAAATATAAAGCAAAATTATTATTTTATTAGTCTAAAAATGAGTAAAACATTTAGTGGAATTGTTCAGATTTCAAACGTCAGTGATTATATACTTCCATCTCAGGTGATTTTTTTAAACAATATTTAATTATTTTTAGTAATCTTTATAGGGCTGTATAATACCTTTAAAAAATGACAAAAAGGAAGAAACTGTTGGCGAGGTACCTATAAAAATAAAATCATCAAGTAATTTTAAAAAAAAAAGAATCAAAAAATAAAGTTAAAATCTCTTTAAATGATTGCCTTTCATGTAACGGATGTGTGACGTCTGCTGAAGTTCTACTTATCGAAAGTCAAACAACAGAAGAAATGCTGAGAGGACTTAAAGAATCAAAAATTTCAATTGTAACATTGTCTCCACAAAGTATAACTTCAATTGCTCGTAACAAAAATATTTCAGTTTCAGAAGCTGCGAGATTGGTCTGTTCATATTTCTATAAAAATGGTGCCACTTACATAATTGATTCTTCTTTTGGTCGTTACATAAGTTTAGAAAAAAGTTTTGAGGAATTTAAGAATATTTACGAAAATAAGTCCAAACTTCCTTTGATTTGTTCCATATGTCCAGGCTTTGTTTGTTACGCTGAAAAAACACACGGAAAACTATTGGTATCCCATTTATCAAAGGTAAGGAGTCCACAGGGAATGAACTCTTTACTGGTAAAATATTACTTTGCATCAAAAAATAATTTGAATCCAAAAGATATCTATCATGCATCAGTAATGCCTTGTTACGATAAGAAATTAGAAGCAAGTAGGAACGATTTTGTTATGGATGATGGTACCAAAGAAGTTGATTGTGTCATTGGTACTAATGAGCTAAATCAAATATTAGAAAACTTTGATTATACCAATGATTGTAGAAACGGTACAGATAACCATCAAAATAATACTAATTGGTTAAATCGTTTAAACTATGGTAATGTTATTGGTGGTATATCAGATCCATCGGGTGGCTATTCTAAATATATAATTACCAAATCAACCACAACTATATTCGCTGATAAAGATGTTTATGTTAAGGAGGAAGTTAAAAGCAAAGATCTAACAGTTTTTGAAATAGTTGATACTGCATCTGGAAAAATTCTATTAACAGCTGCAAATATATTTGGTTTTAAAAATATTCAAAATGTGGTTCAAAAAATAAAACGGAATAAATGTACTTATGACTATATTGAAGTAATGGCATGTCCATCTGGTTGTACTAATGGATCTGCCCAGATTAGGGGTGAATTAGTAGCTGACCGTGTCTCTAACTTGCAAGCAATCAACGATATGTATATTTCCATTCCATCAGTTCCAGATGCGGAAGATGAAGTAAAAGAGCTTGTCGCGGAATGGCCTATAAATAAATCAAGTTTTGACACATCTTTTCATATAATTGATTCGAATGTACTTAACTTAAATACAGTTTCAAATATGTTTTAAATGTTAGTTTTCTTTATTAATAGTATTGTTACAGTTTTATAGTATAATTATAAAAGCATGTGTCTACCAACTTTTGTTTGGTTTAAATTTTGTAAAATCTTTTCAATAAACATTGTTTAACTTATATTCTGTCATGCATTTATTAATCATCTATTTGTCTCGCTGAATCATATAATGCAATCTATTCTATTTATTTTTTTTCTCTAAAGCATGGTATACATGTCAAATGGCATTTAATAAATCACGATCTACACATTCTTTAACTAGACTGAATATTAACATATCTTTAATATGGTAAACAGGCGTTTTTTCACAACAGCAACACTGGTAATCGTTATGTCCCATATATTAGAATGTAGAGATGAATATATGATTTATAATAAGATATGTCATATTGACTGTTTAAATTTCATATAATATTATTTGATGATGCCATATTATTATTAATAATTAAAGTATAATATTTAGCGATATAAAATATAGTATGTTGTAATTTATAATATCATTTTACTTTTTTTATCCATGAAATATACCCAAAGTTACTTCTTATTTTTGATAACAATCCAATCAATTATTAGATGTAAACGACCTTCAACTTTGCCAGGTTTTATTATACTAAAAAAATTTTTCCTTTCCTCAATAACCATTGTAACCATATTTTATTCATTACTCTAGAATATAAATTTCATCAATAAAATATACTTTTTATTGTAATGTAAAGTAAACTTTAAAGTAAACTTGACAATGTTCGGTTTAAAGAGTTTACCTAATAACTTTGTTGTTACCTTCGATTATTATAGTAAAATTATAATATATTTAGTATTCTAAAATATTACAATGTAACAGATTTTTTTCTATTTAGATGTTAGCATTCATAAGGCTTATAACTAAAATTGGGATTCCTATTATCTTAGGATGTTTGATAGCTCTATATTTATTGCCAAGTAATAATTCATATTTATTTACATGTAAAGACGCTTTGTCAAAACGGGTTAAAAAGGAGTTCATTGATACAGCTAAAGATTGGACAGTTAAAGTAAAAAAAATTAATGTTTCAACACATGGCAATACAAATAAAGGAAAGGTAAAATTTACTAAACTTCTTTTTTCGGAAATTTTTCTCAATAATCGATTTTAGGTTGTTAGATCAAGATTTATAGCAACTGAATTAGGAATAAAAGAAAAATTAATAGTTATTATTCTAGGCCAATCATCATTATCTGTTGCTCTAAACAACTCTATTGGAGAACACATTCCACGACTACATGTTTTCGCTGATGTATCGAGGATTGATCCTGATATGAACACATTGGGTAATTTATCACCATATAAGCCTAATGGACAACACGCACATATTCATATTTTAAATGGGATTTCTAATATGGTGAGTAATTATTTTAATTTAATTATAATAACTTGTAAAACAGACATTTCATGAAAATTATGATTGGTTTTTTTTACTGCCCGATACAACTTACGTTAATCCTTTTGAGTTAATGAGACTTGTAAATGGAATAAATTGGAATAATCCAACAGCAATCGGTATGTCAGATAAGGAGGAAAATGCCTTTTGGAAGCAGGTATTTTACTCTCAAATCCTGCAATGCAATCTCTTATACAACAACGACACATTTGTAATTCAGTTACAGCTTCATCTGATGCAATCGCACTAGAAATGTGTATTCATCATGCCACAAATCTCAGTTGTGTTCGAAATTATCAAAATAAGCAATTCCGTTGGTGGAAAGTTGAGGAAAATAATAGAGTTGATTCTTCTATTCATGAAAGCATATCAAATTTATCATCAAATAATATTTTTAACCAGTCATTAACTGTTTCATCTCTACTTAGTGATTTAGATGCAAGATCATTGCACAATCATTTTGTTAACGTTGAGATTGATTTAATGGAGAAGAAGATTAACGGATTATCTGATACGATTGAGAAGTTAACTTTTGATGATGGGGCCCCAACATGGCCAATTGGCATTAATCCTATTACAAAACCACCAAATAGATATTTATCTCCAACATGGGAATATTTCACAGAAAGTTATATTTTTAAAAATAATCCTGTTGAAAATAGATATCCACTGGAAAATGATGATTTAATGGATGTAAAAGAAATTATAGTTGCTGCGAGAAGATTTATTGAAAAAAAGTTTAAAATTACTGCCGATTTTGAGGGTGAAAGTTTAGATCATTTAATTTCATTCAATCATGAAGAAAACCAAAAATTTACATCATTGTTAGAGGGAGAATATGACTTTTCTACAATATCATTTTCAAAACTTAGACAAGGATATCGTATATTTAATGCTCAACGAGGCATGGAATATATTGTTGATTTGGATTATTCCTTTTTTACAAATAATGGTGGTGAAATTGTGCCTATAAGAGTAAGACTTATAAGGCCAATACATAGAACACAATTACTTAATCAGGTATGTTAGTTTTTTCTAAATTATTTGAGAGTAAAATGATGAAATCTCAACTCATAAAATGTTTTATTATGTTTTTACTTTACATATATAATGTTGTATATTTTCAGGTTCCATACGTAAAAGAAGATACTGATTTGACAATAGTGATAGGTGTACAGAATCATATAGAAATGGATGGTGCAGTAAGAATTATTAATAAACATGCTTCATATTGTTCTATTCCTACTTTTGATGAAAATAGGAAAACATTAATTGTTGTAGCTGTTAGAAGTCTTCCTGCCAACTATTTTGATGACATAACAAGGTCTTTGAATCATCTACGTAATAAATGCAAACAGGTGTCAACTGATGGAGCGATAGTAGCACTTAAAGACTCAGATACAATGATACAAATTGCAGCAATGAATGAGGTTGTTGATAGATATGGTCAACAAATGGTATATTTGCTACTGTCACCACATGCTGATTATTCAAAAGAATTTATGGATCGTGTAAGAATCAACACAATAAGACATTTTCAGGTATGTACAGTAGAAGATTTTTTTAGTGGAAAATTATTAAATACATTCTTCAAGTATATTATTGTTATTTAAATCTATTTTATAGGTATTTTTCCCAATACCATTTGTTCAATTTAATCCACTGGTGGTCAATGCAGACAAAATTATAAATAATTTAGCAAGTGAACACGAAAATGTTCAAGATTCATTTAAACAAGACATAAATGAAGATGAACTATCTTTAGATCTCCTAGTTGAAGATCAAGAACTTATTAAAAAAATACTAGCAATAAATGAATTATATCCAATAGCGGATAATACAAAAGAAATTATTGTTCATAAAGATTTTGGGTTTTTTGATACAAATGATTTTTCATGTTTATCACTATATGGTAGTGATTACTTAGCGGTTAGGAAGCGTATCGAAGAAAAGAGCAAAATTTATGATTTATCTAGTTTATTTTTAAACATTGATGACATACATTTTTTAAGAACCATTGAACCATTAATAAAAATAAGATCTTACACCAGAGAATGCTCGGAAGAGTTTCCCAAACAAGATTTAGAGAGATGTTATGCCTCTAGAAAAATGTCTTATGGTTCTAAAGCTCAATTAGCGAATATTGTTTTTACTGATCTGGCTAAACTTAAAACAAGGGTACATCTGTTTTTATAGTAGAATAATTCCATGTTAATAATACATTAATACATGTAATAAAGATTTTATTGTGCTTTCATATTCTAGACATCTCAATGTATCATTTATTGAAGAAATTGTCAGTAATACAATTTTTTAAATCTATGGTAACATATTTCTAAAAATTAAAAATTTTGTTTATTATACTACTTTAACTTATAATTATAGATTATTAGTCATACGCTAATAAAATTATTCTTAAAAATTGTAAATATTGAAAAGCAAACTATTTTAAATCTCAAATGAATATGAAAGTTGTATTCAATCATAGCATTATTTTTTTATGATTAAGATTAATTGTATAGTTTTTTGAAGATTTTGTTAGAATAATTAATATTTTAACTATTCCTTTAAATAAGAAAATTAAAATATGTTCAAACATTTTTTATTTAAAGGATATACATTTAAATAAAAAGTTTAAACTATGTACATGTCAATATTATACATTATAGATATAAAATTATAATTTTATGCAGGAATATTATTTAATATCTCAAAGAGCTGAAACAGAGTCAACATATATTGTTTATTTAGAGATGTTTAGTTATAGTAGACAAGAAATAAATATATAAATTTGATAGCAATTTTTTTCAAATTTAAAAATCTTAGTTAGGTTGTTATCAAATTATCCATATATTGTATTATATTTATTTTTATATTAGCCACTTATACCGTGAAATCATATTTTTGTTTTATTTTAGTGTTTTATTTATGTTAGAACAATGCATTTACATTATTTTGATAGATTCTTAAAAAAATACTAAACATTATTTGATTACTTTCAAATTATTAACATAAAATAAAGCAAATTTACATTATATAAATATAAATTATAGTTGTATTATTTATAAATGAAAAATAAAATCCATGAAAGTTAAATTTTAGTTATCCATTAAAAACTAAATTATTATCTAATTTATTCCTAACTTATTAATAAATAATATTTCATAAATATAAATAAGTGAAATTTATTAAAGATATTTGATTTAGAGAAATATATCAACATTTGTCTTTTTTTTCATGTAAAAATATTTAGTATGTAAAAGTATGATGTAATTTATTTTTGTGAATAGTAACTATTTCTCTGTTATTATAATTTAAATTTATACATTTTTTTATCTCTTCAATTGGTTTATAATTTTAAAGTGTTTTATAATAACATATATTTCATTGTAGTTGACATCTTTATACTTAAAGAAATGACTGAATTTCGTTTAATGTATTTTAACTTATAAAAAAATATTTCTAAAATAATTATTTACATAAATCTATTTACATATTTAAAAGGTCAATTTGTTTTAATCAATTAAATTGTTAGATTTTACAAATAGGCATCTTACTAAAATTTCGTTTTTATATTATTTATAACGAATACAATACAAAATCATATTTTCGATTAAAAATAGTTGATTATTTCATTAACAACATTTCATTATTTATTTATCTAACAATTATTATTATCGTTAATCTTCTGTCTATTCTCTGACATAATTATTTTAATCAAAATTTTATATAAAATATAAAGTTAATTCACTATCTATTTTGTCAAATAACTGTATATTTTTGTTTTGTATATTTAGAATAGTCAAAAATTAATTACTACTACAAAATATTATATTTAAAAAAAACTATAGATTTTATTAATTTTATTAAAACCAACCCTACATTACATAATTTTAATGAATGCTTTAGTAATTTTCTATAGAATATACGATGAGTTTATATATACAATATGACTAACTAAAATTCATGTTAATTTATAAACTAATCTATAAAATTCACTACATTCTTAACGAAATGACTAATGAAATATCGATATAACACCACATTTTTTTATCATTAAGGTAGTATCGATAATGTCATAAATAATAGATCGTGTAAATTTTTTTACATTAGACATGTAAAATTAATTTTGAAAAGTATTATATGCTGTATGACCATTCTCAATCACAATATAATATTTACTTAGTTTTCTATGAGTTATTTGAAATTTTTAATCCTACACACAATAAATGCGCATATAAAAATTGGTAAGATATACATTAAAGTATTTTTTATTCATTAAACAAACAATATGCCTATGTTTTTATAAACTTTTTAAATATATAACAATTTGCCAAAATAATAAAATAGGTACATATAAAATATTATAATTTAATTATACTACGTAGTTAATATTTAAATTGATAATTTTTTGTCAGGATTCTTGTGCCTTTTAAAAATTATAGTTTTAAAATGTTCTATTGTATAAGCATATAATTGATCAAACATTCAATGGTATATCTTCTAAATTTGTATTTTAATATAAATATACTATTGAAATCACAAATTTAGTTTGTTTTTGCCATTTATGAGTATTTATTTTTTTGTACAAATATTCATATTTTAATTAAAAAATTTTTTTCTATTATTACTTTACAATTGTAACAAAAAGGATTTTTTTAACATTTTTTTTACTATAAATGTGAAATTTATTCGTATATTTTTATCTATACTACTATACATTAGATAAATTCCCTTATATAATGATGTATCTAAATTTACCAGTTTAAATGTCTTAAATAAATTTTAATATTCTTGTAACTAGATATTTCAAAAAAAGAAAAAAATTTGTGATACTTTTACACCAGGGTAAGCTTCTTCTGATCTTTGTACTAAGTCAGTAGTCAAAAAGGTCCTCTGAGTAATATTATTATTACTTATTGCAAAAAATATAGAAAAAAAAAAGAGTTTATTCGATGTTATCTCAAATGCTAATTTGTCAACACATTTTCTATTTTTATGAGATATTAATCGAATAAATTTCAATAGTAATGTTTTTGTATTTGTTCTTTCTATAAATACAATACTTCTATTTAAATGTACTTTTAAATATTTTTGTAAGCATGCCAATAAATCACATGTAAATTTTTTTTTAAATATTATGTCAATCAAACATTCACTGGCTCACGAAGGATTACTTGACTATTATTAGGGAACACTATCCCATTTATCTATCTTACAAAGATGTGTGTTTTTTTATATACACATACACACGATATTTTATATAAACGTGAATGATAAATTTGTGCGTCATTTGGTCGTCACAACACTAAATTAATCTTCAAATATTTTCTATGTCTACATAAAATTAATGTCGCAGTTGATATATTTCTACTTACGACCATTGCCGCGGTCTAACTCTCTATGCTTTGTATTGTCCACAGATTACATTTTGTATATATCGATACTCTAGTCAACCTTCGCTGTTACATTTCCTTCACAACGCCTTTCACGATTGAGTGTTTAGATGGTAGATGCTACTGCGCTCGTACATTTTCATAGTCCTATTGATCGTGTAGTTTCACTATTATACAATGTGTCGGCGAATCTTTTTCATTCTGTGAATGAGCATTCTCTTCCAGACTAAAAATGGTCATTAAATATGAAAACATTTGAAGGTTTTAAGTTAAATTATATTTAAGTATTTGATTTTCTATAATGACTACCTATTTGTTATTCTATCTATAATTTTCGAAATATAATATTTTATAATTTGTTGTCTATTTGTATAAATTAATAATATCTATATTTAGACTTTATTTCAAATATTTTACTATTATAATTTTTGACAACTTTGAAAACTATTCCTTATTATGAACATTTTTTCAAAACAGAAAATAACTATTAAGTATAGATAAGTGTATTTATGAATTTTTGAAATTGGAATGAAAGAAGAAAATAGGATGTCAACTATTGTTGCCGACAACATAGATAAAGTTGATGATTCTGTTTTTAAAACACCTTTTTTGCCATCAAAGTAGGTTTTTTTACAGGCATATTATTACTATTGTCCTCTAATTTATTTAACATCTTACATTTTGTTTTTATTTTAGGAAAGGAAATTGTAAGAAAAATGAAAATCGTAACAGCATTGGTCATTTAGATGAAATCCCACAAGGAGAACAGAAGAGTAACATTAAAAAGGAAATTAAAGAAAGTGAAAAAAATGATTTAGTGCTTGATCCTTTTTACAATCATAAATGCCCACACACTGATTCATTTATTAAAAAAACATGGCCTGATTTATCAGGATCAACCGTTGGTGATTGTGAAGATTTAGTAATAGAAGTTATTATTGATGATTTTTCTCTATTATTGTTTCGAAATGATGATGAATATAATGTAAGAATATATTTAAATGTTTAAAAATATATTTGATTTTTATTATAGGAATTTATGAAAGCTGAAAATAATAGACAAGCAAAATTAGAGGCTGAAAAAAAACAAAAGGAAATAGAAGCAGAAGCAAGAAGACGTAAGGAAAAAAAGAAGGCTCTTAGGAGAAAGGTAAATAATTAGGCTAATTATATTTGATAATTTTATTTCGGTTATTTAGTTAAAACTTGAAAAAAAAATGAAAAGGAGGAAATTTGAAATTGAAAGTGGGGTGCAAACTATTCCTTTGACTAGTGAAGAAAAAGCTGAACGTAAACGTTTGAAACGTGAAATGAAAGAGAAGAGACGTGAAGAACGGAGATTGTTACGTAATCAAAATAAAATTTCAGGTGCTGATGCAGGAAATAAAAAGAAATGTAGAGGAAGTTCTTTGTCGGTATGTTTACACTATTTATACTATGACCTTTCAAATAAGATTGATTTAATTAGTTTGTTTCTTATCTGTTTACTCCTTTTTATCAATTAAGTATGCTTAACTAAGTACTATAATAATTAGTTTTATTACTTAGTTCATGTGTTGTTTATAGTCTTCTTTTATCTTAGTTAGTCTAGTCTAGTGATTTAGTCGAATTTTTGTTTTATAAAATCATTATTGAATCATAACATTTTATAATTTAGCCCTTTGGTAAATGTTATTAATTTTATTTTAAATAAATTATCTATTTGAAAATCAGAGTAAATAATTATTTTGGTCAATTTAACTATTCATTGTTATTTTAAAATATCCAATAGCATGTTATGTTAGGCTTTCATAGTTTATTAGAACTACCACCTGTGAGTTATTATAAATTAGGATGAGTGTGCTATTTCATAAGTCAACAACTTTTGAAAATTTTCATACAGATTTTAGTGTTTTTTTTCAATTTGTTTAAAATAGTCTATTTGTTGAGTTAACAATTTTCAAGATTACTATAAAAACTATTTTTTCCCTATTCGCAAGCATTGTGAAAGCACACCTGATCCTTCTCGAAACTAGTCTTGTTAAGTTGGTTGCGATATAATCTGCAGCATTTACAAAATCATTTTTTTACTTTTTCCTTTATCGTAAAGTTTCATCATTTGCTTGACGTATCCTTCCAAAGGGACATTTATTTCCTCTAACAACCCAAACAACGCTATAGTCATAAAGTCTTCTTTTTTTTACTAACACTTGTTTTATTGTCAGTTTATGATAAAATTTTTATAACATCATATATGATTCTATTATCATATTTGTTTGGAATAATTTTATTGTGTTTTACCAATGTTTATTATTACTGATTATTTTCACCTAGATACTACTTTAAGTTCTTATCGCTAAATGTTTATTTTATTAAGTAATTTTCTATATATTTCTTATTGAATGTTGATAATTTTCTTAGCGCTTCATATCTTTTTTATCGACTCGACTGAAGTGCTTCCTCCAAAAATTAATATTATGTGTTTTGACTTTTATTTAATATTTAAATAATATTTTGTGAACGGGACTTTGTCTAGAAATATATATACACGTCGATCGTTGTTATTTTTAATAACTCTTTTTTAGTTAATACTATATTAATTTTTTGCCTCTATGTATTTTATCATAATTTAGATTTTCGAAGTAATTTTATCATAGTTAAATCGTTTGTGTTTTTCTGTATTTTTATTGCTTTTTTAAAACGGTTTAACCTTAGTTCATTATAGTTTTCTTTTCTTTATTATTTTTTACTTTACTTTTTTGTGGTAAAACCCTTTACAATTTGTTAATTTATTATTTTTATATATGCTATATATGATGGCTGTAAAGAGGAAGTGTATAATCAAAAACTTTGATACTTCTATTATTAGGCTAGAAAAGTCGATCAGTGCTTTAAAAAATTGCAATCAATGAGTGACTCTTTAGATAGTACTTAGAAATGTTTAACTTCATACGCTTTTTACAAATTTTTAAATAAATAACCTTATGATAAGCTTCTATAGTTCGTTGCTAAAAAATACATTAATCTTTTTGCTTTTATTTAGTTTTACATTTTTGATAAGCAACGTTAATTTTAGATTACGTTCAATACAATATAATAGATTTCTTTGTCCTTATTAATTCCGATAACATGACTGTTAATTATTCTTCCGCTTAATCAGCATATCATCTTTAAAATATGTTAAAGTGTATGCTTAAATAAATAATCTTTTACCACTGATTATTTAAACTGCGTCATCTACAAATAGGCTTCATAAAATACTTCTTGCGTTAATATTCTTTGTTTGTTTCTCTTACTTTTTTTTATGTCTTTTTTTATGAGAACTCTTTACAAATATTTGTATTCATACAGTCCAGCTTTTTGCCAATTGTATTATCAAAAATTGTATGAGAATTTTGATAAACTATGTTTATTCTTTTCTAAGATTATTTCATTCAAACTTTACTTTTTAAGGTTATCATTAAAAATAAAACTTGGTATGTGATGTTGTGAAAGGGGGTATGTGAGAATAGAGATAGATAAGATTGATTGAATGTTTTAAATTTTATTTTTAAAATATGGATAAAAGGGACACGTTGCATATATATATATATATATATGAACATTTTGTTTCGTATTTATTTTATATAACTGATAACTTTTTTATGTATATATTCATATTATGTAGTTTTTAATTAGGAATAATTGTTGTCTATTTTAAAATATTATTTTAAAGTAACCTTGTATCAATTTTCAGTCAAAATTTTTTCTAGAAAGGATTAATATGTTATTTTCATTATAGTGTTATTTCATTTATTTTCTAAATTATTTTCTTTTTGACTTACCAATATTTATATTCAGGTTATCATTTTTTATTCCCTTTCTCAATTTCCTTATATAAACTTAGTTTATTGTTTAAATAAAAAAAAGTCTACCAATAATAAACATTCATGAAATATTTGACAACTGACAGATGTTGTTTCACTAGCTCTTGCATATAATATTTTATGTTTATCATTAGTTATGTGTGTAGTGTAGATTTAAAAAATTAAATATTTGATCTCTGTTCGTTTAATTTAATTTGTCACTCTTGTTATTATTAATAAGTATATTGTGTGTGTAAAATTATTTAAGGGCACAGGAATTTCTATTTACAATTTTAAATGATTATGTTTCCTTTTTTTTAACTTTACATGTTATTTTATCACGAAGAGTGATTTTATTTTCCTTTTATTATATATGTGAGTCTGTATTAATTATATATTTACTTTTTTATATATTGCTGTTATTATTAATTATACTATCATCTTATGTGACAGAAACTTCATTAACTATCAATTTCTTTTTTCTTTTTTACTCATACAATTTTTTATTCAATAATTTATTATTATCGCCAATTCGCCTTATCACTGTCTTTAACTATACTTATTATTAATATCTAATTGCCTTTATTTTTCTGCTAAACCTCTTATTTGTCTAAATCACGCCTATCATATTTTAAATATTATAATCATACTTCATTTTAAACCTTCATTTAAATACCGTTAAGCCATATATGACATATACTTTGTCTTTATATCTCTTACATTATTTTATCAATATATTATCAATCCTGAATTAGTTTTTATTATTTATTATTTCCTTTTAGCCAGTTCCACTCAACTCTGACGTTCCTTCAACTTCAAATTGTACTAATTTGGATTCTAAGCATATGCAGTCACCGAGAACGAATGACGGGTATTCCTTGTTGGCTTCTAATAATAATATGAAAAGACCTTCATCTATCTCTGTAGATTCTGGAATTATTAGTGGTTCTCCAAATTCAAAATTACCTAAATTAGAGGTCGATGAATTGAAATCTTCTATGTTAGGTATTGCTGTTAAAACAGCAGAAGCAGTAAATGTAAATAAAATTCCTGCAACACCACCATCAGCAAATACTGCAAATGGCCATTCACGTACCCCTACTGCATCTATGGATATTAAGAATTCTTTAACAAATAGCAATTCAATTCAGAATAATGTATCTGTTTCAACACCTCAGACACAATCTAATAGTAGTAAACAAGGATTATTGACTTCAGGAATGCAACCAACACATTGCCATCCTAATAATATGATGTTTATGGAGATTTTAAAAACAAATCCAGGATTAGCTGCTATGCTTCCTAATAACACAGGTCTTCAAGTTAATATTCAGAATCCAACATTATCTTCTAATCAATCTCAACAACTTTTACATCTCCAACAAATTATACATCATCAAAATACTTTGGCAAATTCAGTTGTTCAAAGGGGAATTTCTAGTAATAATAATCCATCAAATTTGATTCAACAACAAATGCAAATGGCTTCATCGCAGTTAATGCCAAATATGCCTATTCATAGTAATCTTGGTACGCCTTTAATAAATGGATTTGCAGGACAAATTAATGCTCCTGTTGTTAGTACACCTACACGGCCTGCACCTCCACATGGATCTCAAGTTATTAATAAAAGCCCTTGTAATTTTAGTGATACACATTTGAAAATATGTATGGAAATTAGCAATGCAAAATGTACAACATCAAATACTAGTAACGGAGTCCAAAATTCATCAAATATTTCTTCTAATTCGACAAATACAATTCCAACAACTGTTTCAAATGTGAGTACATCAACCAATGAAAATAAAAAAACTACTTGTACTTTACAGGCTTCAAATCCAATGCCAGGAATAACTACGGGTATTGTACCATCATCTTCTAACACATTATCAACTCCTGGAAAAGCTGTAAATAATGTTATACCTACAAATTCAAGCACACCTAGTAATTTAACACCTCAACAAGCTGCTATGATTCAAGCAATGAATGCTCAATTACAACAAGTAAATAATGCTAAATTAGTAGTTGGTAACCAAAGACCACAATCAGTTATGCCTAATGGAGGATTATTTTTCAATACCTCTTCAGGTACTAATGTACCAAATAATGGCGTAAATCACCAAGCATTATTTTCTGCTAATATGTCTAACTCAAATGAAGCTGCATTTCAACAATTAATGATGCAGGCTGCCTTGCAAACAAATGGAAATATAACACAAATTCAACAACAGAATCCACTTTTAGCTGCACAAATAACGGCTATGCAACAACAACAGCAGAATCAGGCAGCAAATATAATCATTCAAAATGTTGTTAATGCTCAAAATTCAGCTGCAGCTAATTTACTAACTGTAAATACTAATCAAACACCTAGTTCTTTGAATACTAATGGTGATCCAAGTAAATCATTGTTAAGTTCTGTAAACTCAAAAAATGTGCTTATTGCTCAGGCAAATGAACAAAAACAAAAGTTGTTGAACATTTGTACTAATGAGATATTAAAATGTGCACAACAAATCCAACACTATCAGAATTTAATAAATACGTTACAGATACCCGCAGAAAAAGAAGCTGCAAAAGCCGAATATATGAAGTATGTTGCTATGCACAAAGAATTAAATAATAATTTAATAAATATAAAAAGCCAGCTGAATACACCATTACAACAAGAGAACCTAATTACTACTCAGCAACAACTTCAAGCAGCTGCTATGGCGGTGAATACTAATAATCGGTCTCAATTGTCAAATAACATTAGTATACCTAATACAATGATAAACAACATACCAGTGGATTCTTTATATGAAATCCAAAGACAAGCAGTAGCTCAACAGCATCTTCTACGACAATATCAAAATTTGGCAGGTATTCAACAGTTTCAACAGCAACAAAATCAATTAAACGCTGCTGCGGTTGTTCAAAACGCATCAATGCTTCAAAATCAATATGCTCAATCTCAGATATTACAAATGCAGCAATTATTGGCAGCACAACATCCAATGTTTAAACAATCGAATAATAGTAATTCGGGAAACCATAATTTGGATCAATTACATAGACAAAGATCTTCTACAGTAACAGGAGATATACCAAATCAAAATCAAAATGGCGTTTGTCATCAGTAAACTGAAATCAAATTTTTATAAAAAAATTTTTCTAAATAAATTCCGTTGAAATTTCAGTGAAAACGATCTCTATATATTAATGTAGACTCTGACACTGTAATCAATACTCTTATAATTCATGCGGGTAATTATTCCTTAGAATTTTTAACTTTATTTGTCGGTTAAAATGAAATTATTCATTCGACTTTTCAATATACTAACAAATGTTTTATGAAAAAATTTTTTGTTATTTTATTTAACGTGTATACATATGATTGTTTTAATTTTAACTTTCTAATAAAAATTTTAATGTTTACTCTATTGAGTTTTTAATTTTAATAATAGATTTATTTTGGAAATAAAATTCAGAACACATAATAATGGATAATTAATGACACAAATGTAACAAGTTTTACATATTAAGTTACTAAAAGTATTTTTAAATCATTTTAGTTGAATTATATTTACCTAGATGTTTGTCATAATAACAAGTTTTTATCTAATTTTGACAAAAGGATTTTTCAGAATATATATATATATATATATATAATATATCATTTGTTATTTATTTATATATTTTGAATGAATTTTAATTTTTTTACCCTATAAATTATACAAATATTTATTCAATTTTGTTAACATAGCATACATTTAGCATTTGTTAATGTTTTTAAGGTCTATATTAATATTTAATATATATTTTAAAAGTTATATTTATTTAAAAAAGCTCTACTGAGACTGAAAATATAATTTTTTATATTTCAAAAATGTACATAGCTGTTGTATTCTAAATTAAGCAAAAATAATGTTTTATTTATCTATATTACCTAAAAGATTTATTTTACTTATGCTTCACATTATTATAATTTTAAATTTACCTGTTTTATATAAACATATAAAATTTTAATGTTATTTTAACAATTTGCACTTTTTAATGAATATATATTATTTAGTGCGTTAAGTTCAAGTAAATATATTTAACGTTTGTCATAATAAATAATTCTAGAAGGAATCTACTAAAAAATTAAAATTATTTAAAAAAATAAAGACATGAAATTTATAAGAATTATTAAAATAAAAAGGGAAATTTGAATTATTATGGATTAATGAAAATAATTCTAACTAGATATTGAGTTTAAATTAAACGATGATACAAAGATAATCTGACATTGATGAAAATAATAATTGTAGGCATACAGTTTTTATTCAATGAAAATCTTTCAACTAACTTTCAGCCTATTTCTACTAAAATTATAGAATATATTTATAAAAATAAAATAATTAATTTTAAAGGAAGGAAAATCATTTGTATTGTTAATTATCTATCAAAATAAAAATAAAATATTTTTGTAATCATATATTTTCAAACATTCAGCAAACAAATTACATTATATTACACTATCACTTTTATTAGTAATTGTATAAAAAAATCTATTTTAGAGAAATCTATTGTTAATTTTACCATATTTATTAATAATTATTAACCTTTCCATTGTATAATTAGTAACAAAGAAAAATTTTATAAATGGATAAGTTTATGAAAAATAATAATCAATTAATTGTAAATGCAGTTACTAAACATCCTATTAAATGTATTATTTTTTCCCTTTTAACAACTATTATATTTTCAATTTCTTTATTAAATGTAAAAATTGAACGTGATATAAGGAAAAGTTTTTCCTCAACTAATTCAAAGGCAGACATGTAAGTTATTATTAAAAATCCCTCAAAAACATCAAATTACTTGAGCTATATCTGGTAAAAAAATAAATGTTTATGATTTTGTTTAATATAATTTATACTTTAAAAGTTTATCATCAATAGAAAAAATTGTTTGTGAATAAAAATTCATTGGTTTTAATTTTAATCTATTCCATTTTATATGACACTTATTAATAATCTATTATTTGTTGTTTTTACAGTGAATTGTTGAGATATCTGGATTTTTATGGTTTTAAAGATGTACCCAAAAGAGCCTTTTTGCTAATACAAGCAAAAGATGGAGGAAATATGCTAAGAAGTAATATTTTAAAAAAAGTTTTAGAAATTGATTCACGAATAACAAATATTATCGAAAAAGAAGAGATAATAAAAAGTGATGAAATAAATAATAGTAATAAGTCAACTATTAATATGGATTCAAAACACCAACAAAAGAAAACAACAGCCTGTTATCCTTTATGCAATCTTAACCAACCATTTCACTTATTTTTAAAATCTCTTATTCCTGTTTTGGAAAAAGAAATTAGACTAAATATTGAAGGAAATGGAACACAATATAACGTCGACAATATTTCTGATACATTAACATACCCTCATTTCAAATTAATGGGTAATGATATTTTTATAGGATTAAATTTGTTTGAGGTTGTTACATCAAATGAAATGTTCCCAAATAATAGATCAAATATTATAAGTGTTGAAACAATAATTTTATGGTATGTTTCAAGATCTGATACAATGAAAAGAGTTAAAGAATTTAAGAATATAACGTTACAGTTATTTAGTGAATCTTCACTATATAAAAATCAAAAAAATGACAATGAAATTATATATGAAATATATGGAGATGAGATTGCGAATCATGAAATGGTAAGGGGTGCAATAGAAGCAACAATATTAATGATTATTGGATTTATTCTCCTGTTCGGTTTTGTAACTTTCGTTTTTTATGCCCAAATTCACCCAAAAAAGTATGTAATCTATCTTGTTATTGGCGCTATTTTATCACCCTTCCTAGCAGCAATATCTGCATTTGGTATTTTAGTTTGGTTAGGAAATGATTTATATGTTATAATGTGCGTTACACCGTTTATGATACTTGCTATTGGTGTTGATGATGCTTTTATTTTAACAAGCTCTTTTGTAAATTCATCACATATAAAAGATAATAAAGCAAAAATAGAGAAAACCTTAACGTCTGCCGGCCCCTCAATAGCAATAACTTCTATTACCAACACTGTTGCCTTTGGAATTGGATTTTTTACGCCTGCAAAACAAATGAGTCTTTTTTGTTTATGTACTTCAATTGCTGTATTACTAGATTATATACTTACATTTACACTTTTTCTACCGATACTTGTTTTAATATCTTCTACAAAAAGTTGAAAATCAAAAAAAAAGTACAATGAAAATAGGATTCATTAAAAAGTATATCAACTTTTTATCATCATTAAAAGGAAAACTAATTTTAATATTTACAATGGTAATTATTTATTTGATATCATCTTATCATGCCTTTTATATACGTCAAACATTTGTACCATCAAAAGCTTTTCCTTCTGATTCTCATTTAGTCACATCATTAGAATCTATTAGAAAAATATTTGATAGTCATTTTCCTGTCAGCATATTTTTTTCAAACCCTCCAGATATAAGCAATGTCAATGAATACCAAAGATTTTATCAAATGATAAATAAAATAGAAACTTTAGATGAAACATATGGAAGAAATAAATCATTATTATTACTAGATAAATATGAAGAATTTGATCGAAAGACGCATCAAATATATAATTTCCTTGGGATTGTAGATAATAATTACACATTAAATTATCATAACATGAAATATTTCATTAACAACATACTAAAAACAGAAAGGATTAAATTTGATGAAAATAATAATAAACTTTTAAAACTCCATATAACTGTAATGGCAAAAAATATGAGTGAATGGTCAAAAAGAGCAAAATACTATGAGAAAATCCGAAATATACTCAATGCATATTCTGAATTTAATGGTACAATATTTGACGCTGATTCGGGAGTCTTAGATATGATACTAAACGTTAAAAGCGACCTTCTTGGTTCAATAACAGTATCAATTATATCTATGGGTGTGATTTGCGTATTTTTTATTCCAAATTTTGTGGGAATTATTTTAATTGTTATTTCCCTAACGTCAATTTGTTATAGTAAGTTGAATGTAGGGAAATTAATTAATAACTTTATTTTTTTAGATCTTGTTGGATTTTTAGCATGGTGGGGATCAGATCTTGACATAATTACAATTGTTGATGTATTAATTGCTAGTGGCCTTTCAGTTGATTACACTGCACACATTGCTCATTTTTATTTTTCATCAAAGGGTAATTACAAAGAACGTCTAACTTATGCACTCTCTGAAATTTCATTACCAATGATTAATGCAGGTTTATCAACATTTCTCTGCATGTTTCCATTAATATTTATTCAAACATATTCAATTTTGGCTTTTGCAAAAACAATATTTATTGTTGTTGCTCTCGGATTAATACATGGATTGTTTGTCCTTCCAGTAATGCTTGTACTAGCACCACTTGGCAATGAATCTAGTGAAAATATCATAATTGATCATGATAGTATTAAAATATCATCGATACAACCGTTCATATCGAATGAAAAATAAAATTTATTAACCTATTTCTTTATTGTATAAAAAAAATAAAGACTAAATTTTTATTGACACTATTTAACGATACAAATATTCAGCTTGTAAATTAGCTGCTAATTCTGGTTCCCATCGATCACCATTTAATAAGAGTTTCTCTTTATTGTACAATAATTCTTCATGGGTCTCGGTGGAGTATTCGAAATTTGGTCCTTCAACAATAGCATCAACTGGGCAAGCCTCTTGACAAAGTCCGCAAAAGATACACTTTGTCATATCAATATCATAACGTGTTGTACGACGGGATCCATCAGGTCGTGGTTCAGCTTCAATTGTAATAGCCTTAAATTTTATAAATTTATTATAAAAAATATATAACATACCTGAGCTGGACATATAGCTTCACATAATTTACAGGCAATGCATCTTTCCTCTCCAGAAGGATAACGACGGAGTGCGTGTTCACCTCGGAATCTTGAAGAAAGTGGACCTTTTTCAAATGGATAATTAATTGTCGCTGGTTCAGTAAAAAAGTGACCAACTATTATACCAAATCCGCGAATTAATTCAGTTATATATACTGAATGAAGACCACTTGTTACATCTGCACTAAATGATCCATCTGTTGTTGGCTGTTCTCCAACATACACTGAAAAAATTGAATTTTATAAAATATATACTTAAAAGTGTATCTACCATAATTTGTTCTACATTGACTAATAGATCCCAGTCTAGAAGAAATAATTTTCTGTAAATTTGATGATCCAAATCTTGATAACATGACTCGAGTTTTAACTATGTTATTTATAAAATTTAGTAAACATTGAAGAAAATGTTGGAATTGTGTATCGACAACACAGACGCTTCTTTCCAAGACACTTTCTTCATCTTGGTTGTAAATAATGCAATTTTTGTAGTAGTTTATCTTGTTGTTTAATTTACTCATTAGTAAGTCGTTCTTTTTTTAAGATTTAAAAGTAGAATGCATGGTCAGATAGAAGCTATGGATTCAGCTGAGATTCAGTGGCAAAAAGAACATGAAGAAATGCACAGAAAGCATGCTAATCACGATGGTGGGTTTTAAAATTTTAAACAGTTCTACTAATTTTTTTTTAATCTGAATTATTTAATATTAAAATAAAAGTAAATTTTAGTTATGCATGCAGAAATACTTATTATATTTATAATTGCATTGATTTTTTTCCAATTAATTTTAATTTGGTGGAAAGCCAAAAATTTTAAGAGTTATCAAGTAAGGAAATAATAAAATTTATTTATTATGATTTTAGCTTGTCTCGTTACTTGGACTTTGGGCAATACCTTTTTTTGTTGCAATAACAAAATATTGGTATCGTTTCATATTTACATGGGTTATATTCACTGTATTTAATATATATTTGTATAGAAAAACTAGCCAACCGCATATATCTGGGAAAATTCCAAGACTTGTTTATAAATGGTTTTTATTTCTTCACAAAATGAGTTATTTTTTAGGTGTTGTTGGTTATTTAATAATGATGCTTACACTTTTTGGTTTAAATACTATTTTTAATTTAAAAGCTAATGACTGTTTGGATGCTGGAATTTTATTTTTGTGTTATGGATTGTACTATGGAGTTTTAATTAAAGACTTAGCTGAAATTACTTCAGAAAAAATGGCATGTAAAATTGGATATTTTACAACAGATGGATTGCCAAAAAAAGTTCTAGAAAATAATATTTGCGCAATTTGTGGAGATAAACTTAATTTAACAGGGCAGTTGTTAAGAACAGATAAAGATTTTGATGATGATAATGATGTCGAAGCAGTTCATGCTTTATCATGTCAACATTTGTTCCATGAATATTGTTTAAGAGGATTTGTTATTGTTGGGAAAATGGCAACTTGTCCTTACTGTAAAGAAAAGATCAATTATTCAACTACTTTCAAAAATCCTTGGGAAAAACCTCATTTATTATATGGGCAATTTCTTGATTGGGTTAGATATTTAGTTGTTTGGCAACCATTAATTGTTATAATTGTACAAGGTGTTACGAAATTTTTCGGGTTAGAATAGTAATTATATAAAAGTTTAAGTAAACTTTAAATGAATTGTATGATCATTTAATCTCTGGAAATTTTTTATTTATCGTAGAATTTTTATTCTATTTATATAAAATTATTAAATTTAACAATATTTATTAATTGGATATTCCATTTTATACTTTAAATATTTTGATTTAACTAAAATTTAATTTTAGTTACTTTTCATAATGTCAAATAAAAAATTCTGTTTTTATTTAAACAAAGGTGAACCTGATAAAAAAAGAATTAAAGTTGATAGTGTATTTGATTGTAATGATGACGAAGAAGATGTAAGTACGAAAATTAAATATGAAAGTGATAAAGTTCATAAAATAGAAGAAGAAGATAACGATTTATATGATTATGATGCTGCATACGATCAAATACAGGCAGAGAAATTAAAGAAAATTATGAAAAAAATAGAAGATGATAATGATAAAAAACCTAAATATGTAGAAAAGATTATGGAAGCACAAAAGAAAAGAGAATTGGATCGTTTTCTAGCTGAAGAGAGGAAAATTCAAAAAGAACGCGAAGAAGAGAAAGGAAAATATTACGATAAAGAAATCTTTATTTCGTCAAGTTATAGAAAGAAACTTGAAGAAATCGCTGAATTACGGAAGGCTGAAGAAGAAAAAGAAAAAGAAGATGAATTAGTCAATGAAAAAATACTAAAGCGTGGTATATTAAGAACTGGACTACACAGAGATTTCCTACTAAATTTAGACAATAGTGAACCTTCAAATATCAAAAATGAAGTTGCTTTTAGGAATATAAAAAATAAAAAAGATAAGAAAGATAATGTTGAACCTGAGAAATCAATTTACGATGAAGAAGAGGAAGATGAAATGAGACCTGTCATTAAACCCTCCTATTCTACAAAAGGAGATAAAAAAATTAAAGGTGGTTTAGAAATAAGGAAGAAGCAAGTGGATATAATAAAAAAAGAAAAAATAGATGATGTGACTATAGACACTGAAATCACAAATGAAAAGTTAGATAATAATATAGAAGAAAAACCACTACAAGAAGACGTCAAGCCAAAAATTAATGACGTAAGAGTACTTCCTAAAGAATTAAGATTACAAAAAATATGTGAAATAATGAAACAACGGAATACGGAACCAGATATTAAAGCATATCAAAAAAGATATATGCTTAGAAAGTTGAGAGGTGAAATTGTTCCTTCAATGTAAATACTACACTATGTTTATCAAATTTTTATTTAAATTTCATTTACTGTTTTACCAAAAAGAAACATTCTTTATCGTTTTTTTTTAAATATGTACATTTCTTTGTGAAATAATGACATCGCATAAAATTATTTTACTTGTATAATTAAAAACCTACAAATATAAACATTAACATCAGCCATTTTTGATATTAAAATTCTCTAAAAGGCAATTAGGAAGGAGAACACTTTCTTCTTAATTTTTCCACTTTAAAAGTTGTATATGTTTTTGATATTAAAAACATTCAAGATATATCTTAACAACTGAACTTAATATATTTATTCGTATTAAAAAAAATTCTTAAAATATCTTTTTTGAAATAATCAAACAGGGTGGGACAAGAAAAAATCTAAGACCCACTTTAAATATGTTTAAACATTGCACCTTGAAGTCATTTTTATGAAGTAATTTTTGAAATACGCAGTCATGGTTGAAAACTTTCAGAATTCATAAATACCCAAAGAGTTGATTTATAAAGTTGATATTTCTACGTGGTAATATTTCACGTAGGTCTATTGTTTAAGCATATAAAAACTAGGTCTTAAATTTTTGCTTGTCCCATTTTGTTCGAGTATCTCAAGAAACATATTTTATATATATATATAGATACATTAATATCAAAAAAGATGTATTTTCTTGAGTGTAAATAAGTGACGAATATTTTAATGCATCAAAAATATAATCTATAAGAAAGCAATTAAAATTACCAAAAATAACATATTAAATAATATACAACTTTTATAATTATATATCTTTAGAAACTCTAAAAATTGAATTAAAATTTACTTTTGAGTATGATGTATGTTTTATAAAAATTAACACTATATTTACTTGAAATAAAATATTTTTGTGTTTTTTAATACTTATTATCGAATTAATTGCAAATAAGTCATTATGTTACATCAACAAGTATATTAAAATAAAATTTTATATTTAAATCATTTTTAAATTATAAGTAAAAAAAGATATTATTTTTAAACATTAATAATATGGTATTTTTTAACCATCCCTGATACTTTACATAATATCTTTTCCACTTTATACATATAATTCTTGAAAAAAATCATTTTTCCTTTAATACTTGTCAATATCAATTAATGTTAATGATGATGGTTGAATAATTGATAGAAAAAAATGTATTGTTTTAAATCATCTTGAAAATGCTTAACCAACATATTTTAAAATTTTATAGATAAAGAATGTTGAATTTTCAGTAATTTTAATTTTAAAAATTGAAAGAACATTTTTTAGAAATTAAAATAATCCTAAAATACAATTTCTTTCAATGTTAAATTAATGTTAGTAAAATAATTTATTTTATACAAAAGACAAATATTATAAATATTTACTAAAATAAGTGAGATCATATATATACCAAAAGGAGGATAATAAAAAAAATTAATCCTTACTAGTAAAACATGGTAGAGGTTCCCATTCAAAAATGTTGAATTTTAAATAATTTATGTGTCTTCTAAATTGTTCTTTTACTGATTTATCCGTTAATAAAATAATAATAGGATCACCAATCATTCCAATTATCCATATTATTGCTGCTGTTGATGCTAATGCTTCGACTTCAAAATATATTTTTCCAAAATGATACGTTTTACATGGAGTTTTTGATAATTCACCAAGCGAGGCAAGGTGATGTAAATTTACTGTTGTTACAATTGCTAGAACTAGAAATGGAAGTTTTGACAAAGCAAAAACACATAAATTGATGGAGAGACGGTTCATTGCTGTTATGTTGTTTAATATTGATGATGATGAAGGTTTCCTTTGTTTGTTATAAACTTGTGTAAATATTTCATTTTTCTTAATATCATTTTCTTCTGTTGGTAAGGATGATGACTCATTTTGTATTATTTTTGATAATTGATTTTTACCTCTTGTATGCCTATGCATTTTATTTAACATAATTAGATACTCAAATATTACAAAAAAATATGTTACGCCAACAAAAGATGTTAATGATATAGCTATTGGATCTTGACATGTACTAAATTTGCAAGAAATAGGTGCTGTGTCATGATAAAAAAGAGTTGCCCCTAATACACCGATTAAAATCTAAATAAAAAATATTTATACTTTAATTTGTACAATTACTTACTGAAAATGAAAGTGCAACAAACCATATGATCCCAACAATGGTATAACATTTTTTAATTGTGACTTTCGTTTTATAATAAATTGGCTTAACAATTGCCAAGTACAGCAAAAGTGTTGTTGCAAAGTAAAAACCTATAAAATTAAAAATAAAATATATCAATTTGTTTTTGACTAATAAAAAAAGCTATTATATTTTATTACCTATAAGTGTAAAAAAACTTAGCGAACCAACAATTATAAATAAACTAGCACTAGAATATTGTAATGAACCAAATTTCCAAACCAATAAAACAACATAGAATGTTATCAATGCAACAATTGATGATACAATCTTATTGATTAAAAAAATAAGCTGTTTCTTTCTGCCAGAAACATATTCTCTATTGTTTTCGGAAGAACATCTTCTCCAATAATTAATTAAGCAATAAAGCAAATATAAATTTATAATTATAGCAAATATTGATATGATAAATGGAATAATAGCTAAAAAATATGTTCTAAAATTTTTTGCTAAATGAACCCACTAGAAAACAATCTATTATTTATAAAAATAATTAAATCATAAACATACTTTAAGTGATTCACAAGGAGTCATATCTAAAGAAAGAGAACAATCCTTATATTTTAAATCATGTGGATATTTAAAATACGTACAATTCGCAAACTGATAAGGAATATCAATATCGGATACCATAAAACGATCTAGAAATGGCATTATTTCTACCTAAAAACTTTAATTAATATAAGAATGAAAACTATTATTTAATCAAAAAGAATATTATTTTATATGAAAATTCTTATAAAAATCTTTATTTACTTATTATAAAGTGATTTCAAATTGAAAGTGTGGCTGATTGATGATAAAAATAATAAAATAAATAAAACTTTTTTAATATTAAAAAAGAAATGTCTAGGAATTTGTTTAACGTTGATCTGAAATAATATTATTTCAAGTTTATTATATTTATATTTGAAAAAAACTTAGAGATGAAATAGTGTTAGAGGGACGATATGTACTTGTATATGTAGATTGGTAAAAACGAATTAAAATTTTATATATTTTTATATAAATATTTAATCTTTTTGATAAGAAATTGTCAAAATATTGTACCAAATTTTAATAAAGATAATTACAAAAAAATCAAGATAATAAATAGAAATAAATGATTATATAAAGAATTCGTTCTTTAAATGTACACAACAATTCATGTAATCGTTTGTGAATATTGTAATAAAACCTTAACCTGGAAATAAATAAATCCTATTAATAAGTTAAATTGGTGATTTATTTATTTTATTCTTTTGTAATCCATGTTAATATGGTAATCTATTTTTATAAGTATTTTTGTCTTTGGAAAATATGATAGAAATTTATTAATCGGAAAAAAAATTTATAAATGCTTAATAAAAAAAATTATTTTTGAAAAACGATACTCATAAAAAATAGTACATATTTTCTCTTTTTACAAATCAGTCGGTGAAAGTTGAAAAAGAGATCATATTAATTTATTTCTTCCAATTACCTTTTAACCGGTTGTTTAATTTATCAATACCACAAATAAAAATAATTTTTATTCTTTGTGGTATATTTATAACCAATCTTTAATTTAAAAGTGTTTATTAAACTTTTGGCATTTAATTTTTTTAAGATACCAAAAATTACCACTTCCTTATTCTTCTTCATTTTTTTTATACATAAAATAAAAATAATGATGGACAAATGTTTTAAACTTTTCTCATTTAACTTTATATTTTCCAAAAAATATTTTAAAACTATTAAATATTCATACTGAATACACAATAAAATTTTTGAGTAATAGTCAATGTTATTCAAAAAACTATCAACAACAAAAAGGTATATCTCAATAATTGCTTAAATAATATTAATATATATTTTTTTGATATTTGTTTATTACAAAATGTTTTAAAAAATTTAAGTAACCAGAAGAATATGAAAAAGTTAAAAAGTATTTATGATAAAATCTAATAAATATTTTCTAATATACCACAATGATGTATATGTGTACTGTTATTTTGCCATTATCTAACATAATTTCAAGAGAAAAATGATGAGGTGGCGTTGTTTTTTGGTTTCTTTTAAATATTTTCTTTAAAAATAATATTAATTATTATTATATGCAAGATAAAAAGAGGATTGATTATTACATGATAAAAATTTATCCTATTCTTCATATTGACCATCATATACTTTACTTTTATAAAATATGAAATATAAAATGTATATATTTTCTGGTACAATATTATGAAAACTTATAGGATATTGGGACAATTTTTCACATTCATATTTATCACCAGGAAACATACTATACATTTCGCCACTCTTAGAAAGTGTTAGTATATAATTTTTTTTAGGAACAGGAGGTAAAAAAGTTTCAAAACCATATTCATCCTTACTATCACCACCTTCAATACCAAACTGTCTAAAACATCTTCCAATAATGATGTCTTCAAATCCATTAGTTTCTTTTTTATTGCAATTATCTACGAAAGTAAAATTTTTTTCAGCTAACTTTTTAATTCCACCTCTGCTTATTACATACCCTGATCCACCTGAAATATATTCCTCATTATATTTCATTTCATTATTTATGTTATTATAGCTACTATTAAATCCATAATAAATACTCTTATTTTCATTTTTATTTATAAGAAATCTTTTTAAATTTTCGATAATAACAAATGAATTATCATTTACTTTTAACAACCAATCAAATTGATTCTTATTATTTCGAAAAAACATATTATGTACAATTTTTAAAGATTCTATTGTTTTTTTCCAAATATTCATTTTCTTTCCTTCAGATATTATTTTTACTACCTCAATATTCATTTTTTCTCTTCTATCATGAAGTTTTTCCCTTGTGGTGGTAATAAAAAGAGACTTATCACAATGTGCTAACCATGTTCTTATAATATGATTAAGTGTTGATGTTTCCTTTGTTGGATGAGAAAGTATAACACATAAAATTTTTGGATATTTTGTTATTTTAACTATAAAAAATGAGAGGTACTTTTTGTAATTTTATACTTTATAAACTACCATTTATGCCCTCTATAAAAGGCTCTTTTAAACTTTTAACAGAATAAAGATGTGGAAAATAATGTAGTAATAATAAAAAATATATTATCTTGTAAATAAAAGTTTTTTTACTTATCATTTTAATAAGACTAATATTACTTTACTTAAAATTACTTCTCAGAATGGGAATCTTATCATTTTATACTTCCAAACAATACTTTTTCTATATCATTTTTTACATGACCTAAAAACAAAACTAATAAAATTTGATTTCCCATCATATCATAAAGATTTTTTTGTATGTATTAAATTGATTGTGAAAGTGCATTTATTTATTTTTTTATTTTATTTATTTACGAAAAAGAAACTTATTTTATATATTTTTAAATTTAATTATTACCAGAAGCATTAACATTTTTTCAACAGATTTGATAAAATAACAATGAATTTAAATAAAAATGTATCTGTAAACAATATTAGATACAGAAGGTAGTTAAAACTAACATAAAAAAATTAGTAAAACGCGATAATTTCTTTATATGAAAATAACAATTTTTTTCATTACCCTCCAATCTAAAACTGATTTAGTTTGAAGTATTTTTATAAAAAAAACAAACTAAGTAATATGTAGATATAAAGAAAACGAATTTAAAAAAAATATATATATATTTTATATGTATAATGGGAGTATCAAGATATAAAACATAGTTATCTCCATTTTTCCTCCATTTTTTTTTGAATTTACTGAACATAAGAAGGGAGCTTTTGTTTTGAAAATGAGTAGAGGGTTTTAATATAAATGACTTATTTGAGAATGAAAATATATGTTTACAACAACATTTTTTTTGTACATGTGTTTCTAATTTTTTTCACTATGTCAATTAAATAATATTTTAAAAATAATATAAAATTTTTGATATTATAATTTATTTTTGATATTTTTTAATTATTGTTCTACTAAATATTATATAATCAATTTTGTAAAATATCATTTCTTTTAATTGTCATAAATATTAAAAAGTCAAAGTGATAGAAAAATTGAGATAAATGTTGAAATAGGTTTAGCTGATCATTAAATTTTTCACTTCATTTATATTATATATATAATATAATCATAATTATAATGCCTTTCACTTAATAAAATCTGATTTTTCTCTGTTTATCTTCTAATATTGCAAGATAAAGATTAATTATATTGAAAATAGTTTTCAAAATTTTAGATTGACTTTCTATTTTACCTAAGCTTTTTAATAAAAACATTTTTAAATATCTTGAAAAATATATTATATATATTATCTTTATAGATGGGAAAAAATTAAATTAAAAAGCTTAATGACATAGGATGCCCAGGAGAGATTTATATGTTTGTGTTCTTATATCGAACTCTTTTATATATAAATATATATTTTTTGTCATTTTATTTATTTTTTAAATCTCAAATTAAATGAAAATGTTTCTATTAAATACACATAACATTTCATCATTTTATACATATTTATTGTAATATTTTTATTATATATCACTTTTTGCAAAATATATAATTTAAAGGAGAAAATCTTAATGCAAAAAGAAGAACAAAAATAGTTCGTTACATTTTCATAGTACAAGTGCCATTTGTCTCTTCTTTTTCTTTATCTTTACACCCCTCATTCATTGAAATGTAGATTTTTTGAAAATTATCATAACTTCAACTGCATATCTTTATTTTATATCTCTCTCTTATGTCATTTAATAATATCTATAGATATCTGTTACTAAATATAAATCTTTTTTTTGTGTTTCTATTAAAAATTACTCAAGATTAACATAAATGTCTAGAATGAAAAGAAATGACAGTTTTTTGGAAAAGATGTTTATTGAACTTCTCTTATGTTCTTTTCCTTTCCAACAGTAATTACCAATGACATACATACACAATCTTCTTCATATAATTTTTAGTGTTGGATAATACTTTTAGAAAATAAAATTTTCTATCATTTACCAAAAAAATTCTTTTCCTATGATTTCTTGAGTTTTTCATTTAAAAGGTACAAGAAAAATGTTAATTTCATTTTAAATAGTATATATTCATGGTATTAGGATAACATTAGTTTCACACATCTAAAGGTATGTATTGAAGTTTTGTTTTTAATAAATGTATTTGTTTTATCAATTAAACACCAATATTTCGCATTTCAACTATTAATTAATTTCTTGTGATTTTAAAAATCAGAGATATAGAAACACTTTGTGAAGATGAAGGATAAACTTTAGACAAATTTATTACGAATTTATTTTAATTCAAAAAATAATATCAAAAAGTTATTGTAAATGTTAAGGGAGAAGTTTCATACTTTCTCCTCCCTCTTCCTCCACCCCCAAAAATGTATGAATACTGTTTCTTGAAAATATATACATTATAAGTTTAAAAAATAATTTTTTTTACTTAACCTTTTTCATGAAAATTTATCATTTGTAGTGCGTCTTTTATTGAGATTTGCTTCAACCATCATTTCTCAAGCACTTTTTTGTGATAAAATTTTTTTAACAATCTTTTCAATATAAATTGCACAAATCTGTTTCTATTCATATATTTCTACATGATAAGTTAAACATTTTATTTCCTTTTCATTACTAAAGCTTTTATACGAAATTTCTTATGTGATTATATGACACAATAATTTTTTTGTCTTAATCTAACTTCATCATACACCAAATAAACATAAATTTACAATTTTATTACATTTATACTTAAATATATCCTCACCATTAAAAAAGGTGAAATTTTTGAGATTATTAATGATATCCATTTTAATCGTACAAAAATTTAATCTCCGTCAGAATATTTTTAAATATTTATACTAAAAGTGTTGCTTTACAAACTTCAGAAATATAAAAGAAAGAAATTATAATTATATTTTAAAAGGATAAAAATGTTAGGAGCACAAGCATTAAGAACAAAACAAGTAAGTTGTATTATATATAAATTATTTTGGTAAAAATTTAATTATACTTTCATATTAAAAATAACTTTGTTATTGTTAGAAAGAAAAGTTTATTTTTTCCATTATTTAATAAAATCTTTTTAAATTTTTTACATCAATTTTACAGAAAGTTGAACAAAAAGAAAGAGAAAGAAAAAAGAAAGAAAAATTAAAGCAACAAGAAATCATCAATGATCCATATTCAAGAAGAAGCAGGTAAGTTCAACTATTTTGATATTCAGTTAATTTCTTTTATTAAAAATTATCACAAAATTTTTTTCTTTTATAAAGCGTCAATTCATAAACATTTTAAATAATATGGGGAATGTGATTTAAAATAATTAAACTTGCATTTCAAATTATATATTTTTTGTAAATTCTTTATCTTCACTTAAAAAATAAATAATAAAAATATGGGTCAATTTGCAATATTAAATAAGTATATATTTAAATTAACTATTAATATTTTTAGCATAGAGATGCATAATCAGTTGTTAGATAGGTTACAAGATAAAGAAGGTAATAAATATAATGGGGGTGGAAGAAGAAAAAGCCATAGCGACGATAATACTGGAATCGGATTAATTATTAATTGTGATGATAGAAAAAAGTCATTAATTATTAAAACAGTACCAGAGTATGTTTCACACAACATTGGTGGAAGTAATGTGCACGTTAGAAGAATGTCAGTGAATCCTGGTATTACTGGATCTGGATATAACAATATCAATATTAGTCGATCACATAGTTCAACACCAGTAAGAGGAAGCACTGGAGGTACTGGAAGAATTAGTAGAGCATATTCGATGGCAGCACATGATTACAAAAATGAAGAAAATATTAAATATACTGGAGTCCACTCTGGAAGTTTTGATGCAGGAATCGAAAGATGTTCTTATGATGTAACTAAAAACAATAACAATAAAGG
The DNA here is from genome assembly GCA_963280985.1 of Strongyloides venezuelensis. NCBI lineage: Eukaryota > Metazoa > Nematoda > Chromadorea > Rhabditida > Strongyloididae > Strongyloides > Strongyloides venezuelensis. The sequence goes on along the minus strand of CAUJLX010000002.1, from coordinate 8,343,310 downwards.
ACATGATAAAACAAAAGATGATGGAAAATCATTTAATCGTAAAGGTTCCAGAGCATCTCTTATGGGAAAAAGAATACTCAAGTTTTTTGGTTTATCTAGTTTAGATAATGATAAAGAACAAGAAAACGACAAAGATGGTAAAGGAAACGCTTGATTCTGACGGAAGATGTTGATACAAATTAAGACCTAAAAAAACCATTCCAATAGCTAATTCTAGTTGATAATCCTTGAACATAAAAAATACTATACCGCATAATAAAACAAAATTAAAAATTAGTTTACTAATAAAAAAAATAATTTAAAAACAAAGACAAAAAACCAATAAAACACGAATATGTAGAACATGTTACTTGAACAAAGTATGTTAATCTAATTATTATTTTAAATTTCATTTCTCTCTGTAAAGTTCTCTCAATCAAAATATATATTCTAATCCTAACAGGGTAAATTGTTACTGTATTTTATTTCAAATAAATATATTTTTGTAATCAAGTTAAATAGTTTCCATAAGATCAACACCCTTAGAAGCACCGTTACTACAACTTCGATTCTTCTCCTTGTACGGTTGTAATTCTTCAATCACCTCATTTGAATCATGCCCACATATTAAACTTTTGTTTGATTCAATTTCTTTTATCAATCCTTCCAACTTTTCGGTATGGCCATTATTTATAAGAGATTGGGCATATAAATGGAGATATTTTTTAAAATCACTAAAATCAGATAAAGCTTTGGCAGCTGTAAGTAATGATTCCAATGATCTTTCGATCGACAACTGAGTTATGTCATCTGGCAAGGTCAAATTAGAATACAATTTACTAGAATCAAATAACGAAGATATAACCCCTGTGGAATGAGAATCGAGATCCCCACATATTTTAGCTAAAGCATGCCTTGTTATAACATCAGATGTATTAGAAATCAATATTAGAGAATTAGTAATTGTTGAGTAAGAATATATTCGGTTGTTTTCACAATGAATTATTGGTATTCCATTAGGTGATATTAAGACATTTATCAATTCTTTTTCTGTTTGCATTATAGCTTTTAAACTTATTGTGATAGAATTTCGAAAAATTTGTAGATTCCTGAAAAGACAACAGCATTAAAATAGAATTTTTATATAAAAAAACATACCAAACATAAAGTTTTCCTTTCTCGGAAACTAATGAAAGCCAGTGGTTTTTAAGAAAAGCTATACACGTCATTTCTTTAAGTATAAATTGGATTAATTGTCTACCCGTTTTAGAATCTAATATAGTTACTGTTTTATCATAAGATACAAGCACTGTATACTGATCGTTAAATTTAATTACACCAATTTTAGATGTTATAACTGTCTCCCAAACTATTACACGTCCAAGTTTTGCTGTAACTCTTGTTATGTTCACACCGGGCATTAGTTGACATGCATTGTTCGCTGTTATACAATCTACTATTGTAGCTTTGTTTTCTGTTATGTATTTTAATAATTTCTTATATTCTGGTATTGTAAAGAACAACTTTCCTTTAAGTGTTTTGGATGTTGGAACTGCAGCACGTTCTATAGTTGACGTTTCCATATTAGACTCAAAACTTACGTCTAATAAATCTTCTTCAGATTCTTGCAAAATTTTAATTTTTAGTAAAGCATTAAATTCTTCCATTGTTAAAGCCGGCTTAACAAATTGTTGCTCATCAATTAACCTTTCCAATGATATCATTGATGGTTGTGCAGCCGTAATATGATGACTCTTTGAATCTTCTTCGGGTTCCTTAATAATCTGCGTAGAAGTAATCTTAACAGTTGCATTATTTTTAGATCTAACAATCAATTTCGGTTGTTTAACAGTTTCAGCGGATTTTTCCTTTTCAATTTTACCACTATCTTTAGGAATCTCTTTTTCTGCAACAAAGGGAGGGGGTGGAAGAACATCAGAAGCTGCTTTAACTGGTATTGTCTTGGGAACTCTATACAACAAACAACTATCTTCCGTTATACTATCATTTAGCATATCGTCATCTCTTCCTAAATTGAACAGGAACTTGTTTATGGATAAACTGGCACCGGCTTTTTAATTCTTCAATACCACAAAATTTAATAAACTCCGACTCTTTTAATGATATAAATTGAACACTACCATCACTAGAACATGCCCCTACAATATTATTATGCCACGAAAAATCATGAATAGTATCATTAAACAAATTCCTTATCAAGCAAAGTGGTCTTTCGTATCTTGGAACATCCATAATGAGAAACTTCTATCTCTACTACCTATAGCACAAACCATAACAGTAGATATTTCATCATTTTCACTTTTTACTTTAATTAAACTTGGCATAAATTTAACAACAGTTGAATTTTGTCTAAGGCCAATAATATCTTTCTTGTAATCCCAATTTTTTCTCAAAATTACTTGTGTCGCAGGTGTTTTATTATTCATAGCAGCTGGAGCTATTAATATAGTACCGTCCGGGCTCCAATCCATTCTTTTGAACATTGTCGAGTTACATGCACCCTCAAATGGTTTACTAATTGTAGTTTTAACTTTCCAATCATCAACAGACCATACTTTTAATGTTTTATCATTAGATTGGGATGCCAAAAAATTACCAATAGGGTCCCACGAGATACCATTGACATTATCTGTATGTCCACCAGAAGCTTCATTTAAAATGACAACTTTCTCTGGGAGTTTCTTGACATTCCATATTATTATTTTTCCATCCATACCACAACTAGCCAAAAACCTACCGTCATTTGACCATTCGGCATTATTAGCCGACAATGAATGTCCATGCAATTCATACTTTGTTTTGTACAATTCTTTTATATCTTCTTCGTCTTCAGCTGACGATGATTTATTTTCACGACACCTTCCGAGATATTCAATTATTAAAATAATTCCATCTTCTGTTGATACTGCTAAATATTTCCCATGATCATACTTAGACCAACGAACAGAATTTAAGCCAGATCGAAAAGCAACATTAAACAAAGGACGAAGTAGACTTTGGTATGGTATCATTTATTATTGAATTCATAGACCACATTTCGAGATTACCTTTTCCACCATCTACCTGAAGGCATATTGCAAATTTTTTGCCACTTGGATGGATGTCGATACCGTATATTTGGTTATCTAAAATCCATTAATGTTGTTACCAAATTTTTAAATGAAAAACATACTTTTATAACTAATCCATGAACATGTATGTATACGTAGCATTGTTAAATAAAATATTTATACAGTATTCTAGTAATAAAAAAATAAGAATCAATTCAAAAATTCCCAGAAACACATGAAGTAGAACAAAAATAAACAACCTTATAAAAAAATAATGAGGAAAAATAAACAAACTTTGAAGCAATATCAACGCATTAATTTTTTATATTTTGGAAAAATGCACATCCAATGTATACAACATATATCTGGGGGAGATATATTTCCCGCCAAATAAAAATATGAAAAGAAAATTTTATTGAAAAATGAACATATTGTAATTATTGAATTTTTTTATTTGTCATTTTAGAATATAATTGTTTTCGATGAATAATGTTAGTATCTTAGTTTCTAGCAGGAAGAAAGTTATATATTTTCTTTGTACTTTTGTAGAAGAAAGAAGAAAGCTTAATAAACTTATTTTGATTAATGATCTTTTCTAAGAAAAGTGTAATTTTAGAAATTTTTACTAAATGCACTTTATTCTTAGAGATAAAGGAATATATATTCAACTCTTGAGATTAGTATTTTTGATTAAAATATGCCATAAAGATAAAATAAGCAGTTTATTGTTTGAATTATTTTTCAAATATATAAAAGTATATTTCATATCATTATAAAAAGTGGCAAATGTTTGTACTTATTTTTATGGTAAAAAGTTGTTGAGCAAAAATTCTCTTCCTTTATCTGTTTCACTTAATGAAGGGGGACATAAATTTGGAACAATATCACCAAAATGTTGTACTTTATCGAGAATATTAATTTGTTTACGTGCTCTTTTACTTTTCTTGTCAAAGGTACTGACACGTACACATCCATGATATGATGAAGTTGTCTCTAAACCTCTTGGTTTAATATCTTTCGGTATACCTCCAAGGTATAGAACATCCTTTACTGGACCACCAGTCTTTTTCTTACCTTTTAAGAATAGGAATTTACTTTTACCATTAACACTTAATGAAATAAGATTCTTATTTTTATAAAGGATAATGTTGTGCCATTGACCATCACAGAAGTATCCTGAATATGGAGTTAGGAACTCTATTGATTCTTGAACATTTCCTGTTGAAACTGTCAATTTTAATGTTCCATTAATTAATTGAAAGTTAAATGAATCATCAACGCCAATAGAAAGTAAAATTGCATCCTTTGTTCTTGGTTTAATCTCGAATTCAAGCTTAAAGTTAGAACCAACGGAGAAATCCTGGTTAAGAACGGCATACCCTCCAGATGGCCCAAAGAACATACCTATTTCATTTACTTCACTACAATTTTTAACACCAATTTCATTTCTTTTTTCAGTAAAATCTTTTTCATTTAATTTAAAGTCACTCATACAACCAGTAAACTTAATTGTCATATTAGGGAAAAGTTTAGAATATGTTGTTTGTACATCAGTTGAAAGACCACCAAAGAAAACAGGCGATTGTAGGCCGATAATATCCATATCTCCAGTTGTTTGTCCCTCATTTTCTGTTTTACTATCAATTTGAAGTATTCCGACATTTTTCTCTCTTTCAGCTCTTATTGTGTGCCATTTGTTGTCTAAAATATTTATTTTACTTTTCAAGTCAATGTTATTATTTTCATTTCCATAGGAGAAATGTACAAAACCTTCCATAAGGTATATTGATAGGTATTCAGTTGTCGAGGGATTTGAGATATATGAAATTAGACCATTAGCTGCAGTCGGTTTAACCATAACAGAAATTGCCATTGAATTTGATGATAAAAGTTCTGGCGATTCATTATACTCTACACGTGAATATTGTTCTAAACCAAATCTTATACCACGATTTTCTCCAGTACTATCTCCAAGTGTGTAACATGACTCTGAATCGTAAACAACTAATGAAAGTGTAGTTTCTGTTAGAGGAATATTATCATCCTCGTCACTAGGAAGTGTATAGACAACCTCTTCAGATGAAACAGGTTGTTTTTCGGCTGATGTGCTTTCACTACTAGACGTAAATGGTTTCAATGTTGAGATACATTCTTCATTAGCAGTAACGACACTACATTGTTGCAATTTAACATCATTAACAACACCTTCAGCGAGATTAATGAGCTTTTGGTTCAATATTAAATCACCAATACAATATTTAGGATCACACTTTTCATCATTAGTTCCGATTCTCAAAGATACCTCTTTGAAGTTATCACCAATATATTCTGGTTTTTCTGTTGTCTTCAAAAGGATATCATCGACAAAGATTTTGAGTGAATTTCTATCAATAAATAGTGAGGCTATGTGCCAATTACCGTCAGATGCTGAAATAAAATCTGACTTTCCAAATTCCTCTCCACCAAGTAATAGATAAATGTATCCATTGTCAATAACAAAACTCATTTCATTTTCACTATTATTTCCATCTTCGAGTGTAAACAATGTCAATTTATTTTGAACAGTCTTGTATTTCAATGAAATTTCAATGTTCTTATCAATAAGAGTTTTTTCAAACTTAATAGATGATTGTGGTGTAGTAAATGTGGCAAGTCTTATAATTTGTGTTGGACAGGACATTTGGACACCCTTTGAAGATAAAGCTTTTCTAAGATCAACAAAATTATTTTCAATTTTGAAATTCTTAATACATCCTCTAAATGGAATTACTTGATACTTATTTTTTGTGTCATAACCAACATCACCAAGATAGTACAATTTGTCATATTTTAATTCACTCATACTTCCAAGAGTCTCACCTTCGCTTTTATCGACATCATCAACAGTTAATCGTGCTTTTCCTGTCAAGTCTATCCACACGTAATGAATGCCAATGACCATCTGCATAAGTATTTTTATTGCTATTTATTTCTATATCACCAGAACCAAGATTAATTAGTAACTTAATGTATCCATTTTCAATCTTAACCATTAAATAGTCATTGTCTTTACCAAGGAAAAACAGAAGACCATTTGAAACATATGTTTGGAAAGACATTGTAAAAGCAGTTTTCTTTGTAACATCCCATTTTTCATGTGGTAATGCTATATATCCGTTGCCATCGAAACTTACACCATCACTTGTCAATTCATCCTTAAATATTGGTCTAACTAAAGCTCCAGTAACGTTAGTTTGTTTTTTGTAACTCCATAAACTATTATAAATGTTATTGATACGAAATTCTTCTATTGAACCAATGAAATCTTTACTGACAATCTTCTTCGGAAGAACTTCATCTGTTATACCTCCAAGTAACAATTTTCCTCTACTTGGGTCAATATTGAGGACATGTTTATCTGATGGTAGTATTAATTGTTTTGTTTCTTCATTCTCCAGTGACATAGGTTTGCTAACATGAATTGAAATGCTCCTACCAATTCTTTCTATTCTATAGAATCGCCAACTGTTATCATTAACCAATGTATTAAGTGTTACTTCAATTGGTGTCTTTCCAAGGTTGATAGAAACTTTTGGTCTTCCACTAACTAAGTTCATTGCAATATACTCAATAGATGATGAAGTTCCAATGTTACCAAAGTACATAACTAAACCACTAAGAGATCGTGTCCTCATGTAGAAAGATATATCACTAAAACCAGCAACATCCTGTGTTTTTCCTTTAACATTCAATTCAAGTGAACTTCCTCTTTCGAAATGTGCTCCTAATTTGATTCTATTAGCCATATTTCTTGCAATATCTATTTTCTCACGTAAAACTGCTAATTTTGCTTGGGCTGTAGTGAGGTGACTTGTAAAATTGGTAATTTTCTTCTCAAACGATTTCATTTTCTCAATTGTTGGTTCACTCAATTTTGTTAACTCACTTACTTGAGCTTTTGTTCCACGAATTTCTTGGTTTATTCTTGAACATTCATTTGTAAAGTTATTTGTGGCTTCCACAACATTATCACTATCAACAATAATTGAGTTTAGGTCGTTTTTAATGTCATCTAGTGATTTCTTTGTCTCTGCAACTTTCTTAATAAATTCCTCATCATCTAATGATTCATTATGTACCTCTTTATGTTTATCTACACTTTCTTTTAAATCACCAACTTTTTCTTTTAATTCATCTAAATTTTCATCGATTTTATGATTTTTAAGTTCAATATCATTCAAGATGTCTTTTCTAATAGAATTGATAGTATTCATAATTTTTCCGTTTTCTTCCTTAATTTCTTTAACAACATTTTCAAGACCATCAGAATTTTTCGCACCAGTTTCGCATGTATCCAAGGCTTTCGTTATTGTATTGTCAGCATTCCTAATTATGTCTGTTATATTTTGGTATACATTACCGGCTTCAACAGCATTACCAGAAACGCGCTTTGTATTTTCGAACATCTTTTTGATTTCATTTGACTGTCTCTCTAATTTTATGACATTATCATTTAATTGGCTGCTATTAATGGCTCTTTTTTTTCTCGATATCTTGTCATTTTGATTTTTTAAATCATTTGTGTATGTTTGAAGAGTAGTCTTCAAATCAACTACTTGTGTTGAGATATTCGTATATTCATCTAATATCTTTTTTGTTTCATTAGTTTTTTTATCTATATTAGCTATCATTATTGGTAAGTTTTGGTTTCCATCATTTAAACCTTTAATAGCTGCATTAATTCTGAATAAAATATTTTCATTCAATGTTTTATTTAATTGCTTAACAATACTGCTGACATTAATTAGTTGCTCTAGTTGTTCATTTGTTAATTTTGAAGATTCATCAATTTCTTTTCCAAGGTTATTAATAGATTTCTTAAGATCTTTATTTTTACTAGTTCTTCTATCTACATCGTTTATTTTATCCATTATTTCATCAAGTTCTTTAGTGATTTTATCCTTTCTTTTTTCAAAATCATCATTTGACTTCATTGTTGATAAGATATTAGAAGCACCTTTAATTAAATATTCACGATTTTCAATATTTTGTTTTGTCATAAATAATGTTGGAATTTCTCTAATTCCGTCAACAATATTTTTTGTTGTCTGATACATATATTTAGCATCGCCATTAAGTTCAATTGTCTCATTAATTAAACTTTTTATAGACTCTATATATTCAGTAAGATGATTTAATGTCATGTTTGTTCTAATAACATTTAATGATGAATTCTTTTTTAACTCTTCAACTTCAGCAAGTTCATTCAAGAATGTCTCATTATCCTTTTGAGTTATTAATTTTTGAATTAATGGATCATATATCTTATATTCTTTATCATATTTGTTTAATTTAGCACCAACTAATGCTGCTGGTGGAGTAGAATCGACTGTTTCAATGACTGTTTGAAGAGTACCTTCCATAACATCTAACATATCTCTTAATGAAAATACACAATTATCACATTGTCTACATCCATACTCTGGGATTTTCAAGAAATTTGCTATACATTGATCACATCTTGGTCCCGTTGCTCCTGGTTGGCAATGACATTGACCTGTATTAACATCACAAACAGTTCCTTTAGAAAGATCCGCTTCACAATCACATTTAGTACAACCCTCAGGACTGTAATTCCAAAATCCTTGCATACAACGATCACAATGTAAGCCAGTTACACCAGGCATACAAGCACATTGTCCTGTTTTCAAATTACATTGTTTACTGGATGATGCTTCAGCACAATTACACATCTTACATCCTTCTCCTGAATCAAAACCATATGCTTCTGGAATACATTCATTACACGTTTCTCCTTGAACGTTTTCCAAACAAATACATTGACCAGATGTCTTATCACATTCTTCTGTACCTTCAATAACACAATTACATGCTGTACAATTTTTAGCCTCTACAGCATCACCATAAAACCAATCTTCACATTCTTCACAATACAATCCAGATGTATTATTTTGACAATAATTACAAAATCCTTTAACATCATCACATGATCCAGGAACAGTGAGATTATTATTATTGTTACAGAAACATTTTTGGCATGAACCATCACTTCTAAATGGTGTACCAAAATACCCAGTATCACATCGATCACAAATTTCTCCAGTATATCCTTCTTTACAATAGCATTTTTCTGGTAAACCATTTTCATGTACATCACAACCAATAGCAAAATTCTCACCATTCTCTTTTAATGGACATGGACACGAAAGACAATCATATTCTGTACCACTTGTAGCATTACCATAAAATCCTTCAATACATATTTCACAATGATCTCCCATTGTATTATGAAGACAATCTTGACAAATGCCAGTATCTTTATCACAATTACCTGAATGACCATTACATTCACATGGGACACATGAACCCAAATAATCACCAGATTTAATACGATAATAACCTAGAGCACATTCTTGACATGATGGACCGGTATATGAAGGTGGGCATTCACATTTCTCAACTGACGTCGATCTTGAAACAGTAAAGAAACCATTCTTTTCTTCTGGATATGCCCTAGTCATCTTAAAATCGTATATGTGAGCTTTTAATGGTCTTTCATAATATGATACTTTTACTTGTATTTCTTTTAATTTAACAAGTATCATCATAAGATCAGCTCTCGTTACATGGTCACCATCTTTTGTAACCCAAAATTCAGGGAGTAACTGTATTGAGACAACAAATCTTTTTGATGGATCTGCTGGTTGTGAGGGTAACCAAGCCTCAGCAATACCATGTTCTCCAATTAATCTTATATCAGGTTCATTACTAAATACTTTATCTTTATCATTAGGTGTTGTTGAAGCATAATAAGAAATTAATTGACCATATATTCCTGTATAATCGTTATCATTATCAATACTATAAATTAAATAAACATTATTGGGTGATTTATCTTCTGATGGTGTATAGGTTATATCACCGTTATTTCCCGATACAACACCATTTACGTCATCACTCTTCCAGGCAAAATTATCGAATTCTTCATAATAAACATTAAACATTGATGATATACATGAATCAGTTGTACCAAAACAGAAACAACTAGAACAACCTTCTGGATTTTTATCAGTAAGATCAAAAGTTCCCCTTAAACAATGATTACAGTTTCTTCCACCAACATTCTTCTTACAAATACATTCAGAAGTCTCTGAATTACAGATATCTGGTGTAGTTCCTCTGGTATCACAATTACATTCACTGCAATAGGGGAATCTATAAAAACCTGCTAAACATGAATCACATTTTCTTCCACCAACATTATCTTTGCAAAGACATTGTCCAGATAGTGGATCACATTCTAATTCACCACCTTCACTACCATCCTTATTGCAACCACATAATTGACAACCAATTAATGGATCATATCCATAGGCATATTTAACACATTTATCACAACTTTTACCTTCAACATGTTGAGGACAGGAACATTGTCCTGTGTACTCATCACAAGATTCGTTAGGACCACAATTACATTTAATACATGATGGGAAAGAATAATATCCTGGTGCACACCTATCACATTTTCTTCCAATAACGTTAGGTTTACATGAACATTGGCCACCATACTCTTGGCAATTGAAACTAAGTGAACCAGAGGCACTACAACTACATGGTTGTGCCTGTCCATTAAAATCAATAGCAAGAGAAAATATCTTTTCTTTACAAAATTCATTTACACTTTCAGGATCATTTTTAAAGAAATTCTTTGAACATTTACTGGTAAATTCTTTTCCAACATCTAGTGGTTGTAATTTTAATAAATTTTGGTTAAATAATTGCGATGGAACAGCTGTAATAGCATCAAAATATATTGGCTCATAAAGATCTTCTTCACCAATAATTGTTAATGAATATTTATCTTTAACATATTGATATAATTGTCCTTGGTCAAATGTTACGATACTCCTACAACCAGAATGTGATGGACAATAATTGATATTAAGTTTAGCATCATATGTATGTTCATTATTATCATTAAAAAGTACATTAAGTGTTCTTTCTTTACCATTTGGGTTGTAATAATCAACAATAAAGTTATAGTAATTTTCTTTATCAACAATACCATTAATTTCAATCGTATTTTGAGAAGTATCTAATAACATTACATTAACTTTATTTTTCTTAGCTATTTCAAATGGTAACTTTTCTCCCAATATAGGTTTATTACCATCAGATTCTTCAATTTCTGTTACAATTCCACTTTGAGCATCTGGATATGATTGATCTATACATTTATTATTTAATGATATACAAACATGGTGGAAATTTAAATATGAATCCTTCCATTCATTCAATGGTACTAATTCAATTCCTTTAATCTCTAAATCTTTTTGTTTGACATATTTCAGATTTATTTTATATTCACCACTTTTTGATATATTAAATATTGTCGGAGTACCTTTATGAACAGCTAACTCACGACATGGTGTTTGATAAGGACAATGTACAAAATTAACAACACCTTCAAATACCTTCTTATTATCCCATATTGATGCTGGTTCAATTTCTGGACGATCATAATTATATGTGAATATTGCTACATATTCACCAGCATTTGGTACATTAAAGATAATCTCATCAAGTATCTCACCTGGTTTATCAGCTTTTATTGTATTTCCCATAGGTGGATATGATAATTTAACACAATACTCCTCCGGTTTTTGACCTTTTTTGCATATCTCATCAATATTTTCTTTGAGATTATGTCCTTCATAATATTCTGATGGCAAAAGAACAATATAATCTAAGTAAAGACGTTTTTTTGTCTTAAATTTAATTATATGTCTTCCATGTGAAATTGGAATTGGTTTGTTATCAGGGTTAATTACTTTGGTTGTTGGCATTGAACTTGGTGAGATGATACTTTCAAATGATTGTTGTGGTTGTTCTTGTGATACTAATGAATAAGGTGTTATTGAAACTGAAACTTCATTATCAACATTTGTTGGATTGTGATAATGAGCAAGGATTTTGTAAACAGATGTTTTCATGACATCAACAACTAAATGTACTTCTTCTTGTATGTGTGAAAAAACAACAAAACCTCTCCATGAGAAATTACCAAATTGTTCTGAATCCATGGAAAAACGGACACCTTTGTTTTCAGGAGTTTTACCATCCTCAGCTTCATATTGCATATGCCAAAGTGTTGGGAAGAAGTGTTTTTCAATTGGTTTATCACATTTTTCACCTGTTACTCTTGGCTTACAATGACATTGTCCTGTCTCACCATTACAAGTATTACCTTGAGAAGTAGCCAAATTACATTTACATGATTGGCATCCAAGGAAATTAATATCATTTTTATTATAGAAACCATCTTTACATTTTTCACATCTTCTTCCAGAGATATGTAATTTGCATTTACATTGACCTTTCTTTTCATCACAAAGATTTAAACCAGAAAGTGTACCTGTTGTATCACAACCACAACTAATACAACCTTCCTCGTGATATCTTTTTAGATCCCAAAATGTTTCTTTACATTTATTACATGTTCTTCCAACAACATTACTTTTACATTCGCATAATTCCCCCGGTGAAACCTTATCACAACCACCAAAATCTTTTGTGACACCATCTGGGTCACAATTACATTCTTCACAAATAGGGAAATTAAAGAAATTATCTTTACATTTTTCACATCTTTTTCCTTGGAAATTTTCCTTACAATGACAATTTCCTTTTGAATCACATGTTTTACCTTTAGATCCTTGAGAAAAACAATTACATGGTAAACAATTGGGATAAGCATAATATCCTGGTACACATTTATCACAAACTCTACCAGCAAAGTTTTCACGACATGGACATTCACCAGTTGTTTGATGGCATTGTGTAGAATTAGATCCAGATGAATCGCAGTTACATGGTTTACAATTAGGGTACCCATAGTAATTTTCTTCACATTGATCACATTTATCTCCGGAAAATCCAATTTTACACAAGCATTGCCCAGTTGTTGAATCGCACATACCACCTTCTGTACCAGATGGATCACATTGACAGAATGTACATGTAGGATAATTGTAATAACCAACAGCACATTTATCACATTTTTCCCCACCATAGTTTGTTTTACATTTGCAAGCCCCAGTAGTAAGATCACACTCACCATTTGCTGCACCATCAATATCACAATCACATTTTTCGCAACCTGATGTTAAATTAAAATATCCTGGTGAACAGTAATCGCAAAATTGCCCCTCATAATTTGCTTTACATGGACATTTTTCACCAATAGGAAGGCAAACATTACCGACAGTACCTTGGTAAAAACATTCGCATGGTTTACATTCAGGTTCATCGTAATATCCAGGAGAACATTGATCACAGTTTTCTCCGGTAAATTGAGGTAAACACTCACATTTACCTGTACCTTCAGAACATCTTCCAGTATGTTTTGATGGATCACAACTACATTTTTTACATACATCAATATCACTCCATTTCTTTCCTTCTGGTTTATAATATCCGTCAACACATTCATTACAGTTAATACCTTTAGTATTATGTTGACAATTTAAACATCTCCCACCACCAGAATATTTCCCATGAATATCTATTGAACCATTAATTCTATCTAACTCTTCATCATAAACACAATCATTTGTATGACCATGACAATTACATTTTTCACATTCAAAAAATTGTCCACTCCTTGAAAGTTGCCATTTTTTTTGTTCAAATCCTGGACAACACATATCACATCTATCACCACATGTGTTATGTTCACAACGACATATTAATTTATCTGATCTTGATTTATCTAAATAATCACATGTTTTAGCATGTCCATGACATGCACATGTACCACCAATTTTAATTTCTTTTATAGCATAAAAATACCTTCTTGTGACTGTTGGATCATTTCCTCTATGAATATCCATTAAATTACCGTGTAATGTAGCTACTGATAATAATCTTAATCTAACATTTGTTGCACGAGCGAATTCTTGGAGAACTGGTGAGTTAGAAAAATTAAGTCTTCCGGGGCGATTTTCAAGTAAATTGATATATATTTCACCGTTATCCATAGGTTGAAGTTTTGAGTATTCACTACTACATACTACACTATCATCTTCAGTAATAGGGGCTAGCGATGAATAACCAAAATATCTAGCACAATCACTATTGTGTTCAGCAAAATATTGCCATGGTTTAAAAGTTTTTCCAGAATCTGTTGATCTTTCCAATACCCATGTTGCTGGTCTTGGTGAGTTAGCCATTGCTATATAAATATATGCTACATGAAATTCTTGTCCAAGATCTATAGTTATATTAACTTTTTCATATTCACGACCTCTTGATAATGGTGGTGATTGCCACCAGGCATTTGAACCATCAACCATATTAGATGCTGGATGTTCTAATGTTGTATTAGCTTCACATATATCACAACTTTGTCCTTCTCTTAGAAATGAATGTTCTGCACGAGCTTCACGAAATGGATTTCCATCAATAGCACTAGTCATTTGTTGATATGGTGTATATGGGAGAGATGAAGCTAATGAACAAAATATCTCACGATAAGGTTTTCCATGAAGTTCGCCACATGTTGATGTTGCAATAATTTTTTTATGTTTAGCTAAATTAAATTGTGGTGGTTCTAGGAATCCATAAATTGTTAGTGGTAAAAGAATTAAAAGATACTGATAAATTAGTATCTCCCTCATCTCTAAAATGAATAAATTTTTAAAAAAATGAAAGTAAAAGTATAATTAAAAAAAGATACGTATTATAAATAAGTAAGAACAAGAAATGTAAGTGCTTATAATATATTAAGCATAACCTTAAATAACAATACTACAACAGCTTGATTGTTAAATGTCAAAAGTAACATACCTTGAAACAGTATTGTTTTAAAAGTGATTGGCAGATAGTTTTATATATTAAACTTTTCAAAATCGTTAAGGTTAAAATATATATAATAATAATGAAGGAGGCATCAAATGAAATGTTAAAGGCGTTATTTAATAAAGATAGAACAGAAGTTATAGTATAATTACATCAGACGGATCATATCTTTAAAACATTTCCTTCAATAAATAAAATATATAAAAAAAAGTATTTACTTTCCAATAACTATCTTTCTTCAAAATTTTGTATAACTTAGATGTTTGATTAAAAAAAGATGAATGGAATTAAGAGTAAAAAAATTTAATATTTTTACAGCTGCTGATAATTAATAGAATTATAAATGAGTATTTCATTCAAATTATTTTTAATGAAATAATATAATTATAAATTAAACTACTTTTAAAACATTATTCTGTCTCCTATGTTAAAAGTTTGAATAGATAATTACTAAAAATATAAAATAAGTCTAGTATATCTTATAAATACATAATGGCTATTAATAAGATGATTTACAAAAAAATATATTGAATAACGGCATTAATTTTATAGTAATGAAAAGGTTATACATTTTCTATACTTTATTACTAGAGACAGTTGATTGATAAAAATGAAGATGAAAAATAACGAAGAATAGTACATATATTCAGATAAATGTATATGCAAAGAAATTGGGCCAGATCTCTGTTTGTAGGAAAAAGGAGGAGATATCAATTAGAAAATTTTGTTGTTATATTACAAAGGTCTTAAAAATATAATGGAAGAAGAATAAAATTAATTATTAAATCGGTTTAACACAATTTTTATTACATGTTGTTAAATGAGTAACAGGTATTATGACTAAAAAAAGTACCTCTCTCATTGAAATATTGTTTTTTTCTTGTGTATATATGTACTATATGAAACAATTTTAGTAATGTTGAAAATAAACATGTAATATATAATGATTAATAAATGTAATAAAATAAAAAACACTACACCATCGTAATATACAAGATTGAAGAAGTAGTAGGCAAATATTTATGTTAAAAAATATACAATAAGTTTACAAAATATAATACATACAAAAATAAATAAGTAAAGTAATATTTTCTAAGTAAAACTATTTTCAGTGGTAAAGTCAGAATTATTAATTCCAGAAATCCATACTTGAACGCAACTTATACAATAATCAGAATCATTAAACTCGATTTTTAATTCTAGTACACCTTCACGAGATATCTTTATTTTACAGTATTCAGTTAATTTTAAGAATGGTAAAAGCTTTTTAAGTAAATCTGAGCTGTACCAGTAAAAATCAGCATAATGCGAGATTAAATCCAAAACATAATCACTAGTAAATAATACATAATACTATAATAAAATAACAATTTATACTTGAAAAAAATTAAACCAACCTCATCTTTAGTTCCTTCTTTATCTGAATATAAATATAATTCTTCTGATGATATAACCAATTTAACTTCACTATTATGTTCCGCAATATAACTAATTCCTTCAAGTAAATTCTTTGAAAGAAGTGTACAGTTCTGAGGTATATCACCCTCTTTTCCTCTGAAAGCTGTAGTTGCAATAGTTGGTGATGCTTCAATTTTAAAAGTTGTTTTTGTCATTTCTTCAACAACATCAACGTTAATAATATTCTCATTTACTCCTTCATTATAGTAAATTTTCGCTACAGTATCAGTGAATTTACAACCACGTAAAATATCTAAAAAATCATTAATTGCAACCTTTATCATTACAAATTGTGACCCTTGATTTTTTTCTAACTTTTGGAGATTTTTTACATTATAATAGATGATTACTTGTAGTAACGTTCCATTCTCACAGACAAAACGTAATCCATCATCCGATACAACAATTGTAACTTGGATAGCTGTCAAAACTAATGGTGAGATAAGACGATATAGACGTTGAAGATCGACAATCTCTATACAAAATCTATTGATTTCAGATGACATTTTATAGAAAAATATATCCAACAAGAGAGATCTAATTTAAATAAAATGTTAAATGGGATTTTCCCTATTATTTTCAGTAAATTCTTTCGTGTTTTACAGCGATAATCTTTTTTTTTGTACGTCTTTTACCAAATTTTACTAAGATGAATCATCTAAAATTTTTTAGAATGAACACGGTATGAGAATATTTAATGAGTGCCATAAGAATAGTGTTTGTAAAAAAAGAAACATGCCCTGTTACTAGAACAGTTGTTTATTTTTGTTCTGGTAAAATTTTGTTGAAGTTAATCAAAATTGTATGGTCAATATATTTCATATAACTTTGATTTTAATGCACTTTTTTTATAAATTATCGTTTGTAAGGTATATATATTCAAATTTTGTATCCATATTATATAGTGAACCTCGTAAGTACTATTGAAAATTTTGGAAATATAATTTTAAGTGATATCATGTAAATTTTTTTGCTTCAAATTCAAATTTACTTTTATATAAATGATATGTATAACCATACAATGACATGGTATAAATTAGCATTCATTTTTATTTTATTTAAAAATGTCAATCGAAAGAAAAATTCTTGAATGTGTTGATGATATTAAAAGATTAAAGCCAGGTGAGGCTTTTTGCAATGTCATTTGAAATTGGTTATTATAATAATGAAAAATTTGATAGTTTTGTTACTTCAATGTCATCCGGAAAATTGAGTAAAAGGAAAAAGAAAAACGGTACAAAACTTGGGAAATGTTATCGTGATAAGTATGTAGGTAAAGATATAAACGAAATCAGAGATAAACTATGTACAAATACAAATTTAATTGTACAAGGTAGTGTTTTATCAACAAAAATAGTCAAAATACTGGACAATCTTAAAAAGAAGAGAAATTTACTGTATAGTTCTCAGGAGTATACTGATACACATGTCACTACGGATGGGTACAGTCTTAGGGAGTTGTCCTCCAGTCATAAGAACAATTTTGTTAATTACAAAGATATTTTATCTTCAGAGAAAAAAATACATTCTTCTTTATATGATGATAGTAAAAAAATAAAAAGCAAATACTCTGATGGAAAAAATATTGAGAATAAAGAAACGCCAACAACTGATCTAACTAGCATGACAACAACTGTTTCTTTCTATACTTCCAATGACAAGCCATCTATGAATCAGAGTGATGTTACAAGTGGAGTTTCATTGAAAACTACTACACCAACAACATTAGAAACTGCTGATTTAAAAAATTTACAATCACTTCCAACAACTGCTGTTACATCAACTTCTACTGTCCTATCTGCCGCAAATAAGTATTGTGTAAAACCAATATCAAGAAGATTAAATAAAAAGATAGCTAAACTTATTGAAAATGAAGAGAAAAAACGTAAGAATAATGAAATGGCTAAAGAAAAAGAGAAAAAATTAATAATGCATCTCTAAAGGTACTTTCTTTTTCTAATGTTCAATCTGAAGACATTTCTTCTTTATTGGATTCTACACAAAGAGAAAAAACGGCTTCAGTTAATAATAGTTCTGCAATTTCAACAGCAAAACAAATAGATTCTACGAATGATAAAACTTCTGACAACAAGAATGTTTTAAATGAAAATAAGAATGATAAAGAGGTGATCGTTGACAACAAATCAAAGGAAAATTCACCAGCTTTATTGTCAGTTAAGACAGTTGAATTACCAAAAATAAATAAAGATAATGATCAATCTAACTCAACCTCTAATACTCCAACAGTTGGAACTGTAACAGCTATATCAATTAAGGATTATCACGTAAATCCAATTGCTGAGAAAAAAAATGAAAACCCTGAGATATCCTCAAATGCAATACGGTCAAATATTTCTTCAGTACAAACTGCTCAACTACCTCCACACATTCAAGAACAAAACAATAGAACATCACCTTTATAAGTATACGACTTAAAAAATTTAAAATACAATTTATTTTACAGAGAATATTTAAAAAATTTTAATACACAACATATTTTAAATGAACAATTTTTTTGAAATATAAATTTATATTTGTAATAAAAAAATACTATTATACAATAATTAGTCATTTATGATACAATAAATACAGATTGAGAAACATTATTTTATTGTACGCCTATTTCTACCATAAAGATCTAATTTAACTACTATCATCAGTAAGATATTCATCTATGACATCATCATTTCTTCTTCTTTTGTATGGATATCTTTGCTTCTTTCTTGGCATTTTTCTTCAAACTATTCTTCAGTAATTCAATTTGTTCCTTCACAAATTCATCACTATAACTACTGCTATCACTGTCAGTATCAAAATCTTCCTCTCTAAAACCAATATATGTTACAGGATCTTCGTCATCATGAACAAATTCAGCTAATTTTTTTGATTCTTTGACTCTACTAACTATTCTCCACGCATCAGCTTCTGGACTGGAACAAAATTTCTTTAGTTTCTCCAACTCCTGTCTTGTATAATCTTCACCTTCTTTATCATATTCCTCCATGGTTAAAAATTTCCTTGGTTTAATAGGACTTGGAAATATTTTCTTCCTTGTATTATTTATTTTACCAGCTATTACTTTTGCTGGAGAGAATAGTAAATTTGAAAGTAAAATTAATGTTACAATTGTAATTGAAAAAGATACTAACTGAGATGAAAAAAAAACCACTAATAAAGATACAATTTGGAGAGCCCATTGTATTAAATTAATACTCCTAACGTCTTTAGGTGGGCCTTGTTTATAAAATATTGCTAGCACTATGATGATAACACTTCCAACATATATTTGAAAATAAATAAAATTATTAAAAATCATATCTCTAAGTTCATCCCAAAATAATGATAAAATAAAAGATAAGAAACTCCATCCACCGAAATAAAGAACAGTCGCTGAAGTTTTCTTTGGCATAAAGCGATACATAATAAAAACAACTAAAAATATTGATAGAAGTAACCCTGTTACTACACCGGTTGAGTAAAAAAAAGTTTCTGTTTTTACAAGATCTCTAGCCTTGTAAAATAAAAAGATTCCCAAACAAAATGCCGTTATTCGATAAAAATTATACTTTAAACGAATGGTTCTGACGCTATAACTATCCTCGCTGAGGATACCAATATATGACTTTCTTATCAAAGGAATGCATGTCAGATTAGAGTTTTTCTAAAAAAATTTTGGAAATTGATTAAATTATTTGTATGATCAATATATTGTTGCTTCACTTCATCATAAGTTTTACCAATAAATATTGTGTAACTATTTTTGGGAATATTCAAATGTAGATAAATATCACCTAGAGCATAGGAGAATGGTGATTCATTTAATGGGTGAATAAAAACAGTAAATTTCCCAGATTTTATAGCATCATGTAAATGTGGTTTTTCCGTTATCTCTATAAAAAATATTAATTAGAAATCGTAAAAAATAGCATTTGATGACTAACCATTCAAAGTAATACTTTTTGCAAATCTAGGCAATGCAATAAAAATAAAAATAAGTACTATTCTTCCAACATTCAACCAGTTTCTTTGATAAAGCATTAGATAAAGGTTATAAGAGAGAAATATAAAATGAGCGAATAATAGATAAAAAAAATATCACACCAGATGTGATATATATATTACACCAACTAATATCAGCGGCAAAGTAAACTTTCGTCGCAAGATACTTTTAAATCTTAAAAACAATAGTAATAATGATTAATTACCGTTTGAATCATTATAAGCAGTATTTATTTATATATTATCAATTTTCAAATAGTTAATGATATTGTCTGTAAAACTAAATTTCATTGACATCATATCTTAATTAACAAAAATACAAAGTAAATGAACTTTTAATTAAGATTGATGTTATGATACAGTTTTGATATGATATTCTCTTTCATAACATTTTTAATTTCTCATTTCAATAACAAAAAAAATATAATTATTCAGTGTATTCTATAACAATGTAATTACTTACTTTAAATGTATTCTTTTGATGAAGTTATAAAAGTTACTACTAAAACTCGATTATTATAACAGTGTCAATTTTAATGATTTTTAGCTTAATCGTCAAAATACTTTTATTTTTATGATTTTGAAACAATTTAACTAAATTTACATCTTCTTTATAATGGTATAATGTATAATGATAAAAAAAATCGAATATTTATACCATATTTATCTTATTCTCTTGTTTTCAAAAATTTTTGCATTTGTCAAAGAAAAATACATATATACCGAAGATTTTTTTCTAAAATACGACTTTGTTATTTATTTAAAGTATGTTACTTTTCTTAACCATAAATGTATTATAATTAAATATTCAATAAAATCTATTTTTTTATGTATATAAAATAATTAACTTTTTTTAAAAATGGTTAATGATGTGTAAGCCGAATAAAGTTTTCTGATCATTATCTATTTAATGTTAAGTTAATTGTTTTTAACTTTTCAAGTCATTTATTTAAAAAACAATATAGAATTAAATTTGTTATTGTTAAACTTTTATTTTTTTTAAATAAAACTTTTTCGTTGATTAAGATTTATGTGTTTTTAGATGAAGCTATTGCTTTAAAATTAGTACAAAAAAAGTAATTTAATATGATTATTATATTGTTAATACTTTAAATATATATTGTAAAATGATTGATAATAGAAAATATTTTTCACTTTTTTTAAATTATAAAAGATTAGAATCTTTAAATAGGTTATTTTTAGAATTTCTCGTAGCTTTAATTAGCAAATATTATTTTTGTTAATATATCTATAAATATCTATGGTATATATATATGTGCATATATGATGTTTTATATATATTGTATATTTGTCTAAGATAATTTGGTGAACGAATATTTATAAATGATTTTTACTACAAGTTAACATATTCAGGACAATATATATGACTAAAAGTTAAATGATATATTTATTATAAATTTTCAGATATTTAATTCATTTACTGTAAGGATTTAAAAAGTTCTTTTTGTACAAATATATGAAGTAGTTATTACTTAATACCTATATAGTTTAGATGTAAAGTCATTTTAAAACTGTATTAGTGATAATAAATTAATTAGTTGAATAGGAATAAACATACCAAATTAAATTTATAGGAAGGCCGTTAAGTGATCTTGTTATAGTTGTTAAGAAATAAATATTATACATTTTCCAATTATCTTATGATTAAGTTTCTGATATGTTAAATATATGTCTATTACAGCATGTGCATCAAGAAAAATATGTGTGGAGGTGGTTTAGATATATACAAATATATATTATTATTGTAAAATTTTTTATTTCTTTGATATATCAATTAAAATTTTTTTTTATCTTAGAAATAAATAAAAAAGAGTGAAATCTTAATATATAATTGTTTAAGTTTTTTTGTTGATAAAAATAATCTTTTTATTTTTTTTTGCTGTATCTCCACACTAAAGATCTGTATTAATAAATACATATATTTATATATTTTTTCCATCACTTTTAGTAACAAGTTATGATTTATTACTCTCAATATTTTTCTTATAAAATGTACAAAAACAGTTATCTATACTTTTCCATTTCACCTTTTTCAAATATTTTTGTATAGGGTTATATTGAAAGGTGAATATAATTTGAAAAAGGGATTCCCGAATATTATTCTTTCATCTTAAATATTATATGTATTTTTATTACTCTCATTTATTTTTTATACATTTTTTAGTGTTATAGAATACTATTTATAAGGATTGATATTTCATTTTAGAATCATACTTTTTTAAGTATTATTTTATTTAAAAAAATTATTATTTTTTTACCAATAAATATATACTAATACTATGAGTGTATCTGTATTACCATCTGCTGATGATCGTCTAGCACATTATGAAGCTCATGATAAGGCTTCAAAAGTTAAGGCTGCTATTGATAGCTCAAGAAAGTCTGTTAAAAGACTCGCTAGAGGTACAGCTGAAAGAGTCTCTAGGGTTTTATCTGGAGGTACAATAGAAAATATAGAACAATTAAAATCAAACAATGAACCAAAAGATCAACTATTTATAAAAAAGACGAGATGGCAAATTGCTATTATGGCTAACATTGGTTTTTTAATAGCTTTTGGTATAAGATGTAACTTTGGTGCTGCTAAAACTAGAATGATTACTAATTTTACTGATCTTAACGGTGTTACTCATCCAAAAGAATTCCATTGGACGGCATCACAATTAGGACTTCTGGAATCTAGTTTTTTCTATGGATATGCTGCTAGTCAAATACCTGGTGGTTTGTTAGCTGCTAAATTTGCTCCAAATATACTTTTTGGTTTAAGTGTTTCTATTGCATCACTTATCAATATTGCTATACCAATTGCTCTTTATTATCATCCATCAACAGATGGTGTTGTCGTTGCATTACAAATAGCTCAAGGTTTATCTTTAGGAATAGCTTACCCATGTATGCATGGTGTCTGGAGATATTTTGCTCCACCTTTGGAAAGATCCAAATTAGTTACTACAACATTTACTGGAGCATATTTAGGTGTTATGATAGGATTACCTTTATCAGCAATTTTAGTTTCTTATATTTCATGGTCAGCTCCATTTTATTTTTATGGTATATTTGGTTGTGTCTGGTTTATTGGTTGGATGTACATTTCGGCACCTTCACCAAAAGTTCACCCACGTATTAATGAGGCTGAAAAGGAGTATATAATAAATTCTATTGGCCCTGTTGCGTCATCTGGTCAAGTTACTTTAACAACAGTACCATGGAAGGAAATATTTTTGTCTGGACCCAATTGGGCTATAACAATTTCAAATTTTTGTCGTGGTTGGGTATTTTTCTTATTAATCGGTAATCAATTAACTTATATGAAAGATGTCCTCAAAATGGATATTCATAATGGTGGACTTTTTGCTGCATTACCACAATTATCACTATCAATAGTTGTTTTGTTTGGTGGACAAGCATCAGATTATTTAAGAAGTACAGGAAAGATGAGTACAACAGCCGTAAGAAAATTATTTAATACAATTGGGTTTTGTTGTGAAGCATCATTATTATGTATGTTAGCTTTTGTCAAAAATCCAGTTATTGCTATTATTATATTAACACTTTCATGTGGCTTAAGTGGTTTTACATTATCAGGATTCAATGTTAATCATTTTGACATTGCTCCACGTTATGCTCCAATATTAATGGGAATATCCAATGGTGTTGGAGCTTTAGCAGGTTTAGGTAATATTGTTACTGAACATTTGACTGCTCATGATCCAGCTGGATGGAAAGAATGTTTTTTAGTAGCTATGGGTATTGATCTTTTTGCTGCAGTAACATTTTTAATATTTGGTTCGGGAGAATTACAAGATTGGGCTAAAGAAGAAGAACCTACTCAGACAATGAGTGAAATTATCAGAAGAGTTTCAACAGCAGTAAGAAGAATGTCAACAGTATCAAGAAAAGGAACTCCAGGTGGTAGAAGAATGGGAATACAAAAACTAAGAGAACAAAATGGTGGGGTAGATGGTATATCAAATTTTGGAGCCTCAATAGGATCAGTTTCATTTGCTCATCCAGTTGTAACTTTACCAGAGGGAGAAGAATTAGGTGAAATAGAAAAGAATACATTTATGATGAGTAATGCCAGTATATTAAATGATAATAGAAGAGCACAACATTATTTGTAAAAAAATCTCTACTTGTAAATATTAAAGAACAAATGATAGTATAACATGAACAACTAAAGTATTGTTATACAGTTTACTATTTCATAACATATATGGAACAATTACTTGACTCAAAGACTTTGATAGTTTTTGAATTTTTTTAGATTTTGTGCATAATTTGATATCAGAAAAGAATATATAATGTTGATTTCAATAAATGAACAACCTTGTTAAAATATTTGTTAATTAAAATAAAAGTGTAATTAAAAAAAGTAAATAGTCATTATGGTATTTTCAATAAAAAGGTACTTATAAAGAAACAATTTTTATAGTCAGAATAAATATATTATTCGAAGATTTACAAAAATAATAGTGAAGCGTTCCAGTAATTTGTGCATAAAATATATGTATATATTTTTTTTACCAAAAATTAACTTTACAATTTAGGCATGTTATTTTTTGATAATATTAAATAGAACAGTTTAAAAAATAATTTTTTCCATTGTTTTTTTATGGATATATGATATTAATAAAAAATTTGGATATTTATAAAAGTATATTATTTTTACAATACACGCATTATTAAAGACAGGATTTATAATTTTTTAAATTGGTGATTAGCAATTTTTATTGCATTACTTTAAATTTAGTAATGTTTAGATACAATTTAAACAATATTTAAATAATTTTTTTACGTAATAAAGAATTAAATAAGTCCAGTTTAGACATAAAGTTAAATTATGTTTTATGAAATGTTTCGGTGGCTGATAAATGGTAATATCATTAACTAATAATTTTTTTATTTTATGGCTTTTTTTCTTATAAATGTTATATGCTAAAAAAAATTGTTAGAGAAACATATTTTGATTATATGTATTTATTATTTTTATTATATAGAAATCAACTTTCTAAGATGATAAAGAAAGGATATGGAAAATGTTTATACAAATTATTCATTCGTCTCACCTTAATGTACACTAAGAAGCCTGTAATGGTAAAGTATAAAAGACTCTGATGTAACAGGAATCTCTTTTTTCAAAGAAAATGAAGATTTTTGCATTGAATATAAAATAGATATATATATATATATATATACTTTGACTGACTGATCATTTATTGTCTTCTGGAAATATATGGTATTTTAATTTATCTTAGGATGTTTATATTTTTATATATGTATAAATGTCCTCGGAAAAGGATGATGAACAGATAATTATGTTCTTTGTGGATGACACACTTCAATATTTCTTTTCTATATCACTATTCCCACTCTTCCTATTAAATATATGATACATAAAAATAGAGGTTGAAAAAATTATATAACTTGCTGTTATCAACAATCCTTTTATTATTATAAGAGCCTTGTTTGTTACCTTCAAAGCTTCTCTTTTTCTTATTCATTATCATTATAAAACTTTATATATGTCTCTTTTTACAAATTTCATAATTCAGTTGTATTTTAGAAAACTTAGCCTTACATATTTCTAATACTGTGGTACTATTAAAATTATTTTTTATAAACTAAAAATATTATTATTTATTCTTTCTTCACTTTAATCAACTTTTTAAAGTATGATTGAATCTGAGAGTAGAGAAAAAGCTTACCGCTTTATTGCGTACTCCTCAGTTACACTATCATTTATTGCCATTTTAACAGTTTTTATAACACTACCTATTGTAAATAATTATGTTAATTCAATACAAGCAAGAGTACATCATGGAATGGAATCTTGTAAAAATTCTATTGCTGAAGTAGCAATGGAGATGCATGATATAAAACCTATTTATGCCAAGTCTCAACTCATAAATGATACTACAATTGAACGTCAAAAGCGTCAAACAGGAATGTGTGAAGGATGTTGCTTGCCTGGAATTCCTGGACCTGCAGGTAGACCTGGAAAACCGGGAAGACCAGGCCGACCTGGTTACCCAGGAGCTCCAGGTTTCCCAGGACGTCCGCCAGCAATTTGTGAAGAACCTTCTCCTCCACCATGTGTCCCGTGCCCACCAGGAGAACCAGGTCCACAAGGACCACCAGGAGACCCAGGCAGTCCTGGTGCTCCAGGTCACCCCGGAAGAGCAGGAACTCCAGGAAGTGCGGGTCCACAAGGTCCTCCTGGTCCACCAGGACCAGACGGTCCTCCAGGAACTCCAGGACCTAGAGGAGAACCTGGAAGACCAGCTATTTCTGAACCACTCCTACCAGGAGAACCCGGAGAACCAGGTGAACCAGGATCTCAAGGACTACCAGGAGACAATGGAGAACCAGGAAGACCCGGACCACCAGGACAACCAGGAACGCCAGGACCGATGGGACCGATTGGAGCACCAGGAACGCCAGGATCTCCCGGAGAAGCAGGCCAACCAGGTCAGCCAGGACCTCCAGGAGAGAGAGGAATATGTCCAAAATACTGTGCATTGGATGGTGGTGTATTCTTTGAAGATGGAACAAGACGCTAAATTTAAATGAAAACAACAACTAAAATCTCTGCCAATTTGTCTTTAAATTTAGTCTTCCTTTTATTAACAATTAAAATCCCACTGTAATGATCTTTTTGTAATTAAGGAAAGATGAAAGGAATATAAAAATGTATTTAAGATGATAATCTACTATTAATGGTTTAATTTGAGTTATATAATTTGATGAAATGAAACTAGTTTTTTTTATTGTGGTTCAATTTAATAACTAGTATTAAATATATACATATTTTATTATCTATTTCAATGTTTTTATTTTTTTAATATATCCTGTCTTAATGAGGATAGAGTTTTTCCAACCCCAAAATGTTTCCTTTAATTTTATCTTAAAAACAACTTCAGTTGCCAATTTTTACTTTTATTATTGTTTTTCCAGGATGATATTGTCGTTCTTGGAGGATTAATGAAAAATATTAAATTTTAACTCATAAGTACCGTCATATAGTTGCACTTTTCTAGATAAAATTTTGATATCAGCTCTATTAAAATTTTTGTCAAAACGTTACGTTTTAAATCTAAAAAAATTACTTTTTTTAAAAAAGCACTAAAAGGAATAAATAAATAAAATTTGTCTTAGATTTTTATTTCTTCGTAAAAGTGATTTTCCTGAAGTATTTTTAAAATTTCATTTCTAGTTTAAGTTCTAATAGTATTAAAATATACATCTATCTTTGCATATGGTAGAAAAGTTATCATAAAACTTTATTTATTTGCAATTGATTTTTTCATATTTGTATTTTACCAAATGGTAATAATATGACCATGCTATGAAAAGTTTTTTAAAATTATAATTATAAGGATAAAAAAGATGTTCAAAAACATGTTTAGTAAACGAATCAAAGTAGTAAACAAAAAATTGCGTAGCCTCATCCCGGGCTCGAACCGAGGACCTTATGATTAGAAGTCATACATTCTATCCAACTGAACTAATGAGGCTGGCGGGGGTTGAGTCTGTTCAGTTAAAGGATTAAAAATGTTAAATTAATTTGATTTTTTTATTCATATTGTGATTTTTTCTTGATTTACACCTTTTTTACTCGTAGATATATATGTTTTAGATTCCATTTCGTTATATAAACGTTGGTTACCAAAATTTAATTTTATATATAATGTGCCTCCAAACAACCATGAAATATAAAATTCCTTCGTTTAAATAAAATATATCCTTACAAAAGGTTTATTAACAGCAGCATCTTTAGACCTTTCGAAAGTAAACAGTAAAATTGGTAAAAAAGTGTTTTTTATAAGTACGTTTTTTAAAATGTCATTCTAACTGGTTTATATACAAGAGTCTGTACACTAGACCTTTTCAAAATTCAAAAATAAGTAAAGCAAAACTTATCCACTTTGTTAAAAATTGGAAGAATTTAGACACCTCTCTATAAAATTGTATAAATTCATCCATCGGATGAGTTCAGATGCATAATATCTAAGTTCATCCACCGGATGAGTTTAGTTGCATAATTTTTAAGTTTGCTCACCAAATGAGTTTAGGCACCCATATATACAAATATCTAAACTCATCCCACAGTTAAATTAGGCAGCATGTGAAGTCACCATTAGCTTGTATTGAAAGTGACGACAAATTTTAAGAGGTATTTTGCTTTTTTTCAATGTCTGTTTTAACACTGCAATTTATAACAATTTAGAATAAAATAACTTCGTACTATATATAATAGTGTTTAAAAAAGCAAAATGGAGGTATAAGAGTTTAATGTAGTTAAAAAATTGTTTTGTGTAGTACTGCTGTTATCATTATGTAAATATTAATAAAAAAAGTATAATTTATTAATATTTTAATAAAGTTACATAAATTACCATACTGGAAATCAATTATTTATCTTGTTTTAAATTTAAAATAATGAAAACAATAAACATTACATTATAATTACTAATAACAAGTATTTATTTCTATTTGATAATGTTTATGGAAAATAGTAGTTAACAAATTGATTTATCATTTGCCTAAATATTAATTTTTCAAATTGTAGTAAAGCAATTGTGTATTTTATGTATGATTTTATAGTGTAAAGATTTCTAAATTACAAATACGTTCAAAGCTAATAATTAAAAAACTAATTTTACAAGTTTAATATAAAGTAATTATTTAGGAAATGATTGTATATTTGTAAAACTAAGAAAAATTGATAAGAGTTACAATAATTTTAACAGATAGGTTATTTTTAAACTCTATATTCTAGACGTTTGGATTTTTGTAATTTTAATAATTATCAGACTATAAACATAAAAAATAAAAAGAATTTACTAGTATTAATGTTTATTGTTGTCTATTATCTTAATTATTATTCAAAAATTATCTTTTATCAATATTTAACTGGTTAATATTTACTTTTATTAATGTATCCAATAATACATCAATACATATTTGTAGCAAAAAAAAATTGTCATCTATGAAAGTTTGCAACATTTTTAAAATTTCGTGTTATTACACAATTCATATATAATAAAAAGTTATATATGTTAGTAAATAAAGAAAACGTGGCATAACTATAATATTTATACAATTAAGATACATTACAATACATAATAATCATTGCTAAGACATATTTTTCTAATGTCGAAAAATGCAAAATAGCAGTTGTGAGTTCACGTTTCCCCGAATAAATGTTTTTTGTTTCCGAAAAATTAAGGAAATTTAAGATACTAATGTTTAATGATTTAAAATATAGTTTTAATGAATACCGATTCAACAAACCTTCAGATAAATCATGGAATGGATTCGAAACAGTATGATTTATTAATGGAATACTTCCAATTGTGTGTTTAGGTCTAATGAATTTGTTTGTTCCGCTACAGGTCAAGAACATACTATAGTTAGATGTTAAAATGGTACAACATCTACACTGGTCACGTCCTTGTGATCCAAAATTTAACTTTTTTTTAAATATTTGTTGCATAACTACATGATCTCCTTGAATTTCATTTATAAACCTTAATAGAGTCTTTTTTAAATATAATAATATCGCTATAGAAAAAGTTGGATTAAATACAAAATAACATTTTTTTTTAAAATGTTTCGTTATTTTTTTTATTTAATAAACATAAGAAAG
Source organism: Strongyloides venezuelensis (assembly GCA_963280985.1). Taxonomy (NCBI): domain Eukaryota; kingdom Metazoa; phylum Nematoda; class Chromadorea; order Rhabditida; family Strongyloididae; genus Strongyloides; species Strongyloides venezuelensis. The sequence goes on along the minus strand of CAUJLX010000002.1, from coordinate 8,313,271 downwards.
AATTACAGATCTTGAAAAAGTGCAAAAAATATTGTTCCAGTAAATTATTCAATATTTAAAATTAGTTAACACTTTTTTAAATTGTTTTAAACTATAACTTTACTCAGAACTAGAATTAACAGGACTTATAATAAAAAATAAAATTATACTTAAGAATAAGTTTTGAAAAATAAAAATATATTTGTAAAAAAAATGAATTTTTAAAAATAAACTTCGAAAAGTAAGGGAAAAATTGACACTTTTCAAGAAATATCATAATTATCTTTTTTTCCTTTGTGCTTATAAGTTAATTTTACAGTAAATAATTATTTTTTCTTTTATTAATGTGATAAATTAATTACTTTTTTTTATCGTAAAATTCTAATGAAACGTTAAAAATTATTTTATTCCAAACGTTTTTTTAAGCAAAAAGATTTTACTCTTTGTAAAAATAAAAACACTTTTTTTAATAATATCTATATATTTATTTTTATGAACTTCGCTTTTTAGATTTAGAATTAAAAAAGTAAATAAAGAAAATACGATCTATACTTTTTTAATTAGAACATTGTATTTTAATAATAAGATTACGAATATTACAAAGAACAAAAAGTTGGTTTTCTCTACCATTAATATAAATTGAAACGCTATTTATGATTTTATCATATTGATTTTCAAAAGTACTATAATTGTCTTTTTTTACATACTTTTTTTCTGTTGTAGCAAATGTAAAATGACTTTGTAGACTAGACTTTTGGTGGCTTTGATTAAATATTTCGACTGCCGTTTGAGTCATTTCACCTGTAAATAGATAAAATAAAAGCAACTTTAAATATGGAATTTCTATTAATTATCATTAAGAAAGTTGATAATTATTAGACATTTCAGTAAAATATTGATCGATACAAACTATGAATATAATTTAAAATTAACTGAAATTTAGAAACGTTAATTTAAATGTAGAAGTTTATTGGTACTTTTCTGTTAGTTGTACCACATTTATAATAAGCATAAAATTATCTACAATGAGGTTATTTACGCATACACTAAATTAAATTATGTAAATTTCTAATTTTTATTAATTTTAAAAAATTTTAGATAAAAAAATCAGATTTTCATGTTATACTCGTGAAAATCCCTTAATAACTGCCAAAATTTGTTTAAAGGCATTCTCCTTATTTCTTCTTTCGCCAGGAGAATTCAAACATGTAGCTTTCTAACATGCTTCTTCTAGCCCAGCATTGCCTCTTTTTTCTTTCCTTAACGCTTCTCCAGAACTCTTTCAATGTTTTGGGTATGAGCACCTGTTTCTGGATCAACAAAATTGAATTTATGATTTACTTGTTGGTGCTCATACCCATTTTTCTCTACCCGGCTATACCCCTTCCACATATCTGACATTATCAGGGAATCTTCGTGAACTCTTCTTCTCAATACTTCCATTAGCGTTTTTGGAGCTTCTATCAGGAATTAGTTCCACGAAGATTTCCTTAGTTTCCCTGAAAATTCCTCCAAAACATCACTGCTGTTCCATCACTCTGCCACAGTGATTCTTCCTTCTAACGAACAGCGTCTTATCTATCTTCACTGTTTGTCCTTCTCCACCTATCTTAGTTTGGCTAGATTCCTCCTTAAAAAAGCAGACCTCCTTAAGATAGTTGTTCCAATCAAATAGTAGTGTTGTGGTTCATATGAAGATCCTCCTTACAGAAGTTCACGGAAGTCAATTCACGAGTCCAACAATAAATTTACAAGATTGCTGTTCTAAAAGGTATTCTGGAACCTTCAAACCATGTTTCTTTTTTTATTCCACAATCTTTTCTGCAATCTCTAAAATAGCAACCCCAGCAAGATGTACTCCCCATTACCAGCTTCATTTCGTGTCCATTTATGCATTCTTTTGTTTTTGGTAGAAGCTTATGTTCTTGAAGAAATTCGATGACCATTTTTTCATCACGGACAAGTTCATAAAGTTGAAAAAGAGCCATTTTAGACAGCGGAATATTTTTAGCAAATAAAAACCGAATGATTTGTTAATTAATAATGATTTATATCAAATACCTTTTTATCAATTTTATATTTCTAATTTTTATATACAAAAGAAATTATATTTTTGTCATTTTTTACCATCAATTTATCATTTTAAAAGAATTTGTTAATTTATATGCAAAAATTTATTTTCTCATAGTCATTTTTAATCATTTCATAAATGTGGTACAACTAACAGAAATATACCAGTTTATTTGTACTTTAAAATTGTATAACATATTTTAACAACGGCTTATATCTTCTATAGCTTTGTCTAATATATTTTTTAAGTTTTATATTTTTAAAATGACTTCTATTACGGTCTAATAAATTTGTTTTTATTTTATTGTTACTTTGAAAATCCATCTGAACTTTAGTGCCTTTAGGATATTTATATTAAGAAAAATTTAAAAATCTAATTTGAACAATATATTGAATTAGAAGATTTAAAAATTTCTTTTATAAAACAACTTTAGAAAATGCTTTGTTGATAGTTGATACAACGTTTCTAAATTTTTGATTGAACTACGTTGCAAGCACAATATATATTTTTCTTTCTATGTGTAGTAAAATAGCATATAATTAAAAAGTTGGAAAGATTTTTTTAATAAAAATCGTAATTTTTAGCATAGCTCAAAATTCTTTTTTTAACTTCCTAAAATATTATTACATGTAATATCATCAAAGTATAGTATTAATGGGATCTTAATATCATTTATTTTAACATTGAATAGATAAATATAATTAAATAAAGTTTCTTTAATATCTTGTATGTTATTCATAATGTTTAATCATATTTGCCTAAAATCATATAAACTAAAAATGCATATAAAACCTACAAATTGTTCAATTTCTTCTTTATTTGCTAATGGTAGAATTAATTTATTAATATGGTTTTCTTTTTTATGAAACTTTATATAGTCTACAGATTTTATTAAATTCATACAATTTGTTTCAATTGCAATTTAATTGTATTAACTCAAATATATCTTTAACATATTTATTAAAAAATAAATTCATTTAATATACATTCAAAATCACTTTATAATTTTATTGCATATATTACTTTTATATACAATAATTTGATGACACTAAAACTCTAAGGGATGAAATAAATCAAGAGAAAAAATTAAATTTTAAAAATTGTATCAACTAAAATGTATAATGAGTCAAAAAAAAAGCAAAATGGTCAAACAAAACGGAAGTGATACAAAAATTTGTGAGTGTATTAATCATGGTTTTTCCTATAAAAAAATAATATTATGTTAAAAAATATTAAATAATTTTAATTATATTTACTTCTTATTCGGATGTAAATTACTTATAAAATAGAAAAGTTGTATTTCTTTTACAATATCACATACATATTAAGTTAGTTTTTTAACTTCAATTTCACAATTTTATATTAGCTATTAAAAGTTTTTCAAAAATTCAAAATCAAAATTGAAAAATAAAAACATCAACTTTTATGTGGTTCAATTAAATATGAAACAAAAGTTGTTACTAATACCGTCAGTTTTCGTTAACTTAGACATACGTGTAGTATTATCTTGTTAATATCATAAATAAGATATAGTTTATTAACTTAATATGTTTTGAAATTTTCCTTTATCGTCATTTCTTCATTCTCATCACATAAGTCCTATCATGTGTAGAGGCGTCGAATTTTTTCAATGTACACAAAGAACAAAGTACAAATTGTCTTAAAGATGTTAAGTTATCTTGTGGAGAGATTGCTTTACATACAGTTTTACATGCATGAACACTCAAAACAGAAGCATACCTATAAAAAAAGTACACTATTGGTAAAGTCTTTATGATGATAATGGATTTAAAAGAATTGTGTGACAAAAAGAGATGATACATTGACGAAAAGACCACATATACCTAGTTGCGTAAAATAATTGTTTATAAAGTTGGATATAAAGTCTCATTTTCATTACTATTCTTTCTCAACTAACGTTCACCATGAATTCAAACTCACCTGATTTTTTTTACAGCAGTTATAATAATAATATATTGGGGAACAATCTTTTTCCTAAATTAACAACCAACGATAGTAACAATTTTGTAAGTTTTTGAAAAATATGTGTATTCTGTATATTTTAAAAAAATTATTTTCATTTTAGAATGCTGGAGGACAACTTTTTAACAATTCAACAAAGGAGTTAATTAACAAGAATGGTATGATTGCAAAGTCATACTATAGAAAATTGATAAGCGAGAGGGATTATTTGTATGCTTCAAATATGTCCTCTAGAATTCCAGCAACAATCAAAGGTTTTACAAGCTGAAATAGAATTTTTGGAAAATCTATTTGATTTAAATTATTTGAATTGCTCATTTACTCTTCCACCACCACAAGGTATGGTTGAAGTAAGGGTAAGAAAAATTTATATTCCTGTGGATAAATATCCTGACTACAATTTTGTTGGAAGAATTCTCGGACCGAGAGGTTTAACGGCAAAAGATTTGGAACAAAGAAGCGGTTGTAAAATAATGATAAGAGGTAGGGGATCCATGAAAGATAAGTCTAAGGAACGAAATTTTATTGGTAGACCAAATTATCAACATTTGAATGAACCATTACACGTCTTACTTCAAGCTGAAGATACTTTTAATCGTGTTCAAAAAAAATTGGATTATGCTGAGAATGAAATCAGAAAGATGTTATCCCCTACCTCTGGAAATACTGATAATTTGAAAAAATCTCAATTAGTTAAATTGGCTCTTTTAAATGGTACTTATCGTGAGAGTGGTAGTTTGACCGCAAGTACAACTTTATCACCAAATTTAAATGAAACATATCAACCTTTTATGAATTATTTTAATTCATTAGAATCAGTTAACAATTTTTATAGTAACTCGGAATGTTCTTCTATCAGAAACCTTGCATCTTCTGTATAATTATAACCTTTAATTACTGATAATTTTCTTTTTTTTAAAATATTTTATGTTTCTTTTTTTATAATTATTTTTAATAAATTAACTTTTTACTTACTCTGTTATATATGTTTTTAAAATTAGTTAGAAATCTGGTAATTTAGTATGGCTTAGTAATAATTTAGAAGTATTTTAATTCACAAATTCCAAAATAGGATAAATAACGTTAGGATGAAATTTTTATACTTTCATCAGTATTTCCATATGATGCAAAAAAAACATTTATTAAATAATGAAGAAGTATTATGTGTAAATGAATAATGGGGAAATTTTATTATCTATTCATTAAAACCTAAATTATTAATAATTCGATTTAATTTAAATTTTTCTTACATAAATTTTATTTATATTTAAAAATGATAGTAAGGAACATTAAAAATGTCATTCACTTATTAGTTTTTACAAAACCACTAAAAATATATAAAATGCATCCTATGTTAACATTTATTTTATTAATTACAAGTACGTTGAACTATTTTGGTTTTGGAGATAGTACCACAAATGAATATTCTGTGAATGTAACAGTTGTAGCACCAAATGTAATTTATATATACGATGAAATTTTTGGAAAAAATGATGAATTATATAAATTTTATGTGCAAATTAAACTACATAATATTAATAATTATATATTTAAATTTCGAATAGAAGAAGATAAAAAATTGTTAACAAATAAAAATGATGTAATATACAATGATTTGAATCAATTAAAAGTTCAATTTGTATTGGAAATGCCAACTGAAAGTAAAATTTATGAAGTAAAAGGTGATATTATGAGGAATGAAAGTAATACTCCTAAAAAGGGTATTTTCTTATTCACACATAATATATCTTTTATAAAGTTACGTACCCCAACTTCTGAGAATATATTACTTGATAGGATATCATGCAGATCGGAAAAATTACATAACTTATTGTTAATGTATTATAACAAATTTAATAGCAATTTTTATGTTAATATTTATGCAGAATATAGTAATAGAAAGATGATAACAATTTATAATTCAGAAAAAGAAAGTTACAAAATGTTTGGTCCATTTGGAGATAAAGACGGTAAACTTCCATATATGTTATATCCAATTGAAATTGCAAAATTTTTATGTGGTAATGACGTAAGACCAAGATTAAAAAGTTTATTTCTTTCTGGTATGCCAGATGACACTACGGTAGATATCACTATTTATTATGATGCTTACCCTATTTCAAAAAACACTTCAGATAAAAGTTTTTATCTAAAATTGATGTTTAAAGGCTATCGTGATGATATGTATAAGAATGTTGATAAGGATGATTTTCATTTAAAAGAATATTTTAACAGTGAAACAATAAATATAAATTTAGAAATTTTTCTTAATTATTATTCATATTTTACACATAATTATTTTTCTACTTCTCTTATATTTGTATCTATAATATTAATTTTTTATCAAACAATTGTGCTTTTCTATGTATAATTATTTATGAATATTTTATAAAACTAAATTATAACAAAAAAAAAAATTATTAAAAATATCGAATATATAATTTTTATTATTAATTATTTGTAATATTTTTAATTCGTTAATCCTTAAATGATACTTTAGAAGGACTTTTGGGATCTATACATTTCCCTTCAGCAAATTTCACACTTGCTCCCGATTTTCTTGCACGCAATTTATTACTATTTTGACGATTTATTTCATCAATTAATTTGTCTAACTTCGAATTCATTTCATTCCTCCAACATTCAACTAATTCTTCAATAGTATTATTTAATGGAATATTTTTAACTGAATAAATAGATGGTCTATTTTTTTTAATAGCTGGCTTCATTGAAAAGGCACTTTCTGAAGGAGTTTCTAATATTTGAGAAATACTCGATTGTTTTCTTACCAATTCATCTTGTTTTTTCTCATCTGTTGTACATTCTTCGATACCATCTTCTATTAAAGGACAATCAATATTGAAGAAAACACTACTTGCATCAGTGGGTGTTGTAAATATAATATCACTTGGTCCCAAGCTATCTCCACAAACGTCAAAATCGTTACAGTTTTCCTCTGGAACACTATCTTTTCGTGGAGAGCGTAAATTATAACCAAACATTCTATTGCTTGCCGACATTGTTCTCATGATGTCTCTTTTTACAGCATCTATATGAGAAGACGATCTAACTATTTCTTTTCTTCTATCATCACGTAACTCAAATCTTAAACTGCTAATATCTTGCTTTATTTCTAGTAGATCATCCTCATTAACACCATCCATTTTCATATCTTTCTTTGTTTGGAGAATGAACCTAGATACAAGTCGTTGCATTATATCCATATAAGTTAGAGGTTTATTTTCATCTTCGTCAGTATCACTACCACATTTTTTTTCCATTTCATTTCTTTTTCTACTATATCCTGGCCTCTAAAATATATTTTTATGAAAAAAAAATTAAGCATAGACAATTAAAGATATAATCTTACCCTAATGGTGGCACGTGTTTTACTTTTTTGATATTGATATTTCCCACATAGCCATCTAAATAAATTATAGATTTTAGTGATAAAATAATATATAGCTTTCGGTGTTATAATAATATTAAATGGTGGAGATAATGTACTACCTTCATCGAAATGAGTCATCCATAATTTAGTCCTATGAAATTTCCACTCTAAATCTGCATGATCATTAATTATTTGAAATGAATGAGACATCATAGCAATTAACATATTTAAAAGAACAATTATTGCTGTCATATGGATAAGTTACAAACATTCCTCTTCCAACCCATTGAGTAAAATAATGTTCCTCCAAAACATCAGTATCTTCAACTTTTGTAATTGAAAATAATGACCATAATAATGTCATATATGAATTAGCTATATCACTAAAAGCATTTGCTTCAAGTTTACAATTATCTGGAGTAATACAAACAGGTGTGTATGAATCATAGTACCAATATAATTGTGCTAACCCAATTGAAAAACTACTTATTATAAGACCAAAGATAAAACAAAATTTTGCTACGTCAACTAACATACATCCCAATGATATTTGTAATGGTCCTAAATATGGATTTGTCTGGAAGAGATAAATAATTCTTGCAAAACTAAAAATATTTCCAACTGCAAAAAGTCCCTCAGCAACAAGAACCGGTTCAAAAGCATCCCAATATGTTCTTATCATATATTTAATATTAATAAATTCTTGACAGTAGTTAAATAAGTAGTATGCTCCAACACGTAATGCTATTGTACAAAGATAAAGACACATCATTATAAAATCTAACCAATTCCACCATTGTAAAGTATATTTTTTAAAACCTTCATCCCATAATTGTTTTACTTCTGACCATATCATTCCCATTACCCAAAGAAGGACTAATGATTCAATAACTGTTGGTGGTGGGCCACGATCTGAAGCTCGATTTTTACCTCCACCCCTAATAGCACCTTTTTCATATCTATACGGTTCAAATGTAGCTAATGTTAAAAGTATTAAAAAACAACCAAAAGAAATAGAATAGTAAAGAAATTTCATAAAGGGACTTCTAACAATTCTACCAAGTTTTGACTTTGGCATGATAATATATGAAAGAGCTAAAACGGGCCATAGAAGTATCAAAATTGCACACATAAAAAAATTCCAATATGATCCACGTTGTTGCCTTCCGGGAAACCCTTCATACCATATAGAAGTTAACAATTGTTGACAATGTGGATGTGCCACAAATGCTTTTTGTTTATACTTTATAGCTAACTTTAATCTCCTTAAACTTAACTTAGATGCCCATACATCAATATTCTCATCATGATTATTTTCTTCTTTATTTAAAACAGAGATAACCTCTTCAGTACTACGACATTGACTAAGTAAGTCACAAGCATATTGTTTACATTGTTCAGACAATTGTAAATATGTATCTTTAAATTCATGTTCCAAGGAGGCAAGTTTTTCTAATTCCCATGATAATTTAAAGGCACTTAAAATAGGATCAGGACTAGTTAAAGACATCCAAGCTGGTGAAGCTAAAGCACGATAAGTATTAATTCTTTTTAATGAATGATGTAATGAATCATTAAATCTTTCTCTATCACATTCTTGACAACAGCAAGAATGTTTATGAGGATTTTCAATAATAGCATCTTTTCTAATTAGCATTTGTAATATTTCAAATCTATTAAGATGTGCAGCAAGAATAACAGGAGAAATGTCACTAGAATATTCAGAAGAAGAAACTTCAGCTTCATTTAAATGTTTTCCCCATCCTGGTCCCAACATTTCAGTAGTAATTGATTTATGATTTATTAACATTTCCACTAATCTATATACTCCTTCTCTAATAGCACATAATAGTGCATTTCCAATACGTATATCTTCTTGTTGTAATAATAATTCAACAATTTCAATATTTTCATTATCAACAGCAATTTCAATGGCAGTTCTTCCCATTGCATCCATGGCATTTAAATTGAAATCATCTTTACTCTATAAAAATATTTTAAAACAAAAAAATTTATTTTTAAAATTTACATTATAAAGAACATCAAGCATTGTAGGTTTATCACCAGCTTCAGCCGCTTCAAGTAACTTTCTTTCCTGAGGTTTCAACATATCTTGTGTTTTAATATGTACAGTAGGTAATCCATTTGGATAATTACTTCCATAATGAACTGGTCTTCCTCTTGGTGGTCTCGGACTAGGAGTTAAAATCTTCCAATTGGAAGATGAATTAACAGAAGAAGTTCCTAAAGTAGAAGTAGGATATCTTCTTGGTGCTGATACTCCAGCATACATCTAAAGTATACGATCGTGAAAGAAGACAATTTAAAAATCAAGATTAATGAAAAAATGTGGTTATCCATCAAGACGTAAAATATATATTTAATTTATTTATTTTTAAATCAAAAAAATTACAAAAGTAAAGAAAAATTTTTATAATATATATTGTTAGAAGAAAGATAAATTTTTACCATAAAAAAAGTAAAGAATGTAAAATTGAAAATTACATTTTTATTCATATTATCTGTATTTTACAATATGTAGATATATCAAATCTTTTTGATAATCTACAAAAAAAATTTGATTAAAAATTGGAATTTCTTTATAAAATAAAAAGGGGATTTAAGATTAAATGATAGAAAAAAATATATATATATATATTTATTTACAGATATATTGACAATTTATAAATAAAGACAAATGTTATTAGAAATCATTTATCAAATTAAAGTAATATATGGATAATTTTGGATAATATTATTTGGTTATGTATAATAAAAAAAAAAGTAAAAAGGACAGTAATTAAAATTAGATAATGGTGTGATTTGCTAAAGAAACATTTGCATTTGGGAGAACTAATTTTAAATTGGTATTGTTAGTAAAAGACAAGGAAAAAGTAAAAGTCTGTTCTTGATATTTGATAGAAGGGAAAAATAAATGAAGAATTATTATACTCTAGAGATGAAATCGGTTGTTAAAGTGAGGAAATAATATACTTTTAATAGGAAGATATTTAAGACACTTTTGAAGGAAAATATTTCTAATAATAAATATTTAAAAGAGTAGTCTGTGTGAAAAATACAATGGAAACATGTGTTTTTTGGTAATAAGTAAATCAAACTTCAATGTCATGTTTAATTATATCAATTCCAAATGCTTTAGTAGTTTTAAAAAAATTTTTCTATCACAAGAAAATGAAAATTTAGATTTTGCGTTAAAATAAATTTATTTTAACACTATTTTAATATTATTTCTTCAAAGAATTTAATAAATATATAGTAAAAAGATTGTAAAATACAGTTTTAGAGGTATAATGAAAAATAGAAAATATTAAAAAATAATTTTTTTTCTTAGAAAATCTATTTTTAGGAATAATTCTTTAATTTTGTGTGGGATAATAATTTTTACTACTTTGCAAAAAAAAGTAATAACGTGATTTTGGTAAAAACTCAACAACTTCTATAAATATATTATTAAGAAAAACCTAATATCTTATAATAATAATAATAGGTTTTTGATTTTATAAGATTCTTGCTTTTAATAGTGTAAAGGACTTTCCTTAAATCTAACTAACTTTTCTTTACACATAACATCTTCAATCTACCCGTTCCTTCAAATATCTTATTAACTTATTCTTCTTAGATATATTTTAAAAGTTTTTATCATAACCCTTTTGGCTAATATATGAGTAATGATAACAAATATGTGTAGATATATACACATATATGAGAAAGAAAGTTAGGGGACGGTAATCTAATTTTATATTTATATTTAGTTAATCTTTTATAAAATAACTTTTATCATTCTCCTTAAATAGTAAAATTTTTCAAAAACATATACATTATACTTTAAAGTGATATAAGTAAAAATGGCAAACTTTACAAAGAATAAATTATGAATTTACATAATATTAAATATTTAAAAAATACATTTAAAAAATAAAATTTACCATTACTGTAGAATAAAAATATTACTTTTATGATAGTTATACATATGTATATTGTAGCAAACAAACTACCAAACAATTTATTACACTTTGACATTTTGGGAATATTTATTAACTATCTTTTTAAAAAATAAATATTGTTTTTTTTTTAAAAGAAAGAAAAAGATTTTTTATTTGTTCCATAATTTTACACTTACTTTTTTCCGTTTTTTCATATTTTCTCATGGGTAAGTTAATAAAAATAAAAGATAAAAATATTTATTCTTAACTACAATACTTAAAAATACATGCATTAAATTTTATTAAAATTAACAATTTGTTTATAAAAGTTTGCTAAACTATTTTGAAAAAGTTAATTGTAAGCGGAAATTGTAATTCCATTTAATAAAAATGTTTATTAGCAGCTTTTTTCATGTACTGGTTCTTCAGGAGGTTTCTCATCTTAAATTTCATTCGTCATAATATTTTGACATTTTTTTTCATTCTCTTCCTCCATTGATATGTCTGCTTTTTGTGCTTCCTTTTTATTATCCTCTTCAAATACTATTTCATTATTTTTTTTATTCCCAATTATTCCATTTACATTCATTTCCATATCCAAAAAAATTTTTCCTTTACTTATAACATTGTCATGCCCTTTTTTTTCTTCATAATCACCAGAGGTTGCTCTTATTTTTTTATTTTTAAATTGTTCAAATGTATAACCAATCCACATTAATAGAGAAGAGGAAAAAAGTGTCAATACAAATATTCTGTTTGGACCAAATCCAATGTGATCTGTTACTTTGATACCGTAATATATTAATACTCCAACACATCTAAAAATTTCAATTAAATTACCATACCATTTATTATCAAAAAATGCTCCAAAAGATTGCATTGATACAACAAAAAAAGCTATTTTCATTGAAAAATCAATATATCCTAATTTTTCACGATCATATTCAAAATGTAAAAATATTGACAATAAAAGAATAAAGTGTGATAAACAGTAAAGTTTAATCCATGTAGGTATAATAGGATTGTATATTATAACCGGTTTCTCAATTTCTGGTACACCTTCACTAGGATTTTTCATTGAAAACCAATGAAAAAATAAATATACATCAACTCCTGGAAAATATCCTGGTGGGAATAAAACTGCTTTAATTTTATTTAACAATCCAGGGAATAATTGATTTCCTTTCTCGTCTTTCATAAGTCCTTTTTTAAAGAGAATATCAAAAATAGTATGAAATTGTAAATATAATTGGTTAAAACTTTTTTCCGTAGTTACCAATCCATAAATCGGAGGATCATCTAATCTTTCAGCTTCAAATGTATTAAACATTTTATCCCATATAATAAAAACTCCTCCATAATTTTTATCTATACAATAGGCATTTCTTCCATGATGAACACGGTGATGTGATGGTGTATTAAATATAATTCCTAATGGTCCTAATGTTCCAAGTAACTTTAAAAGTAAAAAAAAATAAATAGATTATTTATATAATATAGAAAAGAAACATACACTTGTATGCATCCAGAATTGAAAAATTTCACTAAAATATCTATGAACAAGAAAAATTGGTGGTGGAATAAAAAATGCTTGTATAATGTCATAGAATGCTAGACCTGCATCTTGTATTGCTGCTTGCCTCAATGCAGTTGAAAAATTATAGTACTCTGAGGAATGGTGAATTGTATGTAAACCCCAAAAAAATCCAGCTTCTTAAAAAATTAATTAAGAGAAAAAAATTGAATTTATAAATATATAAAAATACCATGAACTGCTCTATGTCCTAGGTAATACATAAAATCTTGTGTAAAAAGGCAAAGAATCCATGTCCAAGGAGAATCCCACGGTAATTCAAGAACTCTAAAATTATTCCAAATGAATACATACCCAAAGATTGCTACAGCTCTACCGCCAAATTTAAAACATTGTGAAAGCATTCCAGCACAAATGGATGTAACTGAGTCATTTAAAGCAAATTTATCACTCTCTTTTTTAAAATAAAGAATTACAAATTCAATAAATATCAACATTAACCACCATGTTGAAACTTGTATATTATAGTTCGGAACTTTATCTATTGAATCGACAGTTGTCTCATATGGTGAAATAAGATAAAGAGAATGTCTAAAGTTTGTAAAAGTTAATCTTTCAAGAAGTCTGTGCCCAAAAGAAGTATTTGTAAATATTTTATCTAACCATGGAATATTGGTGGTATCAATGTTATACAAACTTTTCGTTGTATTTATAAGGAGATCATGAATGGTATTATTAAATGCCATGATAAAAAGATTTTGTAGATTTTCTTTTCATTAAAATTTAAATAAATAATATTTCTATTACTATAGTAAGGTAATATTATTGATGATATTTTCTGTAAAAAAATAACATATAGAAAAAGTTAATTTAATAATAGAATATAATAAAGATAATAAATTATTTGTTGTATAAAATTATTGATGTATTAAGAGATAAATAATTTCAAAAGTAGACATAAAATTTTAGAGATATAACAAAAGATGTCTTGATCTCTATATATTAACGACTGTTAAAATTGTATTTATTGTAGAGAAATAATTTGATTTTTAATATTAACTATATAAATTAATTTCTTTTGGCAATGAAATATTGGTATATGTGTGTGATTTGATGAATGGTGTTTTGTAAATATGAAGAAATTTAATATATGAAAAAAATTATAAAAAATACTTGAAAAGATACATTAAAATAATGGAATGGAAATATTTTTAATCCATATTATAGTAATATAATTGAGAACCACCTGATTTTAGATATTAATAAATTTCTGATGTTGTAGGAATAAAGATATGAAGTATGTCAAATTTAACTGTTTCAATATTCCTTTATGATAAAAGGATATATTAGTAGTTCAATGAATGTAATTAACCAATCTCTTTAAATAATAGGCATTATTTTAAACAAATGTTGAAAATATTAAATGGAGAGTAATGAAAAGGTCTTCGTTTAATATCGATAGATTCTACAATATGATAATAAAACATATATTATTTTACTATTAATTTGTGGAATTTTTATTTTAAATCATATGAATTCAGAAATATGTTACTAAAGGAATAAAACTTGTTATGTGTATGAAAAAAAGAAATATATTTCTGTTTACGCATTTTTTAACATTTCTTTTTATTTAAGTCAAGTAAATATAAGTTTCAATAAATTTCTCTTGAATATAGGACAACTTTATTGTTAAACTTTCTTGATAAAAAATGCAAATTTTTATGTTAATGATATATTAAATTCTTTTAAAACAAAATTGTTCTACTTGTTATATATTTACAATAAATAATAATTTGTATTCTTTTTATATATACTTTTTCCTTGTCATTATAATAATGTTACTGTATAAACAAATTCTCATTTATCCTTAAAATCTTAATTACTTAAAATAAAGTGTTTGTATAATTAATGTCGTTTTTTTCTTTTATTCGATAATTTAACTAAATGTAAAACTTTTTTTATAGTAATTAAAAGAACCCTTATAAAAGTGTCTATTCAAGAAATACGTTTTAATGTTGTAAAACTACTTTGCTACAGATGATAATTAACTATCTTTAGTTTAAAAAAGAATGTAATTTATGAAAAAATATTTAAAAATTAGTAGTAAAAAGTGATTTTGTGAACTTTAGTAAACTTAAAATACATGTAATATATTTACAAATAGTATACAAATAAATAAAAAATAATTGTAATACATATAATTATTCTTTGACATATCTTGGCCATTCAGAGTTTATACCATTTATTTCTCCAATAACTCTTCTATTCTCTCCAAGAACTTTACTAATTTCATCCTTCATATTCTTGATCTTTTCTGTGTATTTAACATCTTCATTTATTTTCTCGGTCAGTTTCTCTTTTCTACGCTCAATAAATCTTTGGGATCGTTCCTTATATTCACTAAGCTCATTTTTTAACTCTTCAAGAACAAAATTTTTGTCGCCACTAGAGAAATTCTCTACCCATTCAATCTCTTTGATCATTCTTTCTTTCTTGTTTATCTCACTCTCGCGTTCCTGGCTCATTCTTTGGACGTCGGCTTTAATCGATTCTTCAAGATCTTGATTACGTATCTCAAATTTGGAACAATCTCCCAACAACTTTTGACATGCAGTAATTGTCTCAGCAAGATTCCCTTCGGCTCCAATAGCTTCTTCCTTCTTCCTAGTGCAAATTAAATCAATCTTTCTAATTAATTCTTCTACAACAGAGTATATGTAAGTATCGTAGTGTTCTGAGAGAGCATTAATATCTCCAAACACATCAATAGCTTTGATATTACGATCCTTGAATAAAGATTCGCCGCCAATTCTAGCATCCAATCCCTGAACACGACTAATAAGTTTTGAAGATGCAGTCCCTACAGCTTTTAAAAGTCCAGAAGTCTCTGCTAATTTTCTAGAATACTCTTCTTCCAGTACCTTAGTCTGCTGTTCAACAGATTGAATATGACCAGCAATAAGTGAGTTTCTAGCACTATACTCACGAGCCTCATCCTTACTAAAACGTTGATTTGTGACATTTGAAATGGCTTCCATCCACCTTTTGTGTGCCTCTTCAACTTCTTGCTCTTTTTTTTTACAAATCTCGTCTTGTTGTACAACCAAATCCTGGACTTTAGCGAGATTCTCATTTAATTCAGTTGAATACTTTTCCAAATTAGTAGAATCCACTCTCATTTTCTCAACAGAACTCTTCTCTTTCTCTATTTCAGCACGGATTTCATCGAGGTCGTTCTTCTTTCTCCTTAAAAATTCAACTCGCTCCCTAAGGGTCTCGACGTCATCATTAACATCTAAAGTGTAACTCATATATCCATCCATATAATTCTTCAGTCCTTCTTGATAATGTTCCGGACCACATCTATTTGATCCATTCATATTTTCGATCGTTGTAAAAAATAACTCCAGGAAATTACCATCATTCCAAATTTCAAAAGCGCTCCCATCATCATCGTTACCACCACTTTCCTTAAATCTTTCTACTTCATCACGATTTTGAACCACTCTTACTAACTTAACAAGGCCTTCGACGACGTACTTCCAATTATTACGGAGACTAGTGAACATCGTTGTTTGTAAAGTATCCATCCCCAGTGCAGACAACCAAAAATTGAGGTCCTTCTCAAGTTTTGTACATTGGTAATCTTCGGCAATATGATACACAATAATTTGAAGGTAATCAAGAAAATTCATCTCAGTTGCATAGTTGAAGTCTTTGGTAACAACAGCAGCTTCAGCATCAAATACATTGTACTCAGAGATAAATTCTCGCAAAACTCTTGAATATTCCTCAACTTCTTTATGTGAAAGTCCAGTCTTCCGACGCATTTGTGGTCCAGCTACACTACGACTATGACCAGCCAACGACCTGCATGTTGAAAAAAAAATTATTATATATATACAAATGCAAATGAAACTTACTGTCTAGCGAGTGATGGCCTACCAAGAGATGGTCTACCAGTCGAAGGTCTCCCTGTAGAGGGTCTACCCATTGAAAGTCTTCCAACCATGGATGGTCTTCCAGTCAATGATTGTTTTCCGGAAAAGCTAGGCTTCTCGGATATTGATCTACCAAAAGCACTTTGATTGCTACTCATCATTAATTATATCACAAAACACAGTGACTGTGTTGATGTAGGAAATAATATATACAATAAAGCTAAAAACTACAAGTTAACTACTTAGGTTTAAAAGAAAATATGACTACAAATGCAGAACCTTAATTAATCAGATGATATCAAAATAAGCGTTTACACTAAAAGACGAAAATAACAGTTTAAGTATCAAAATAGTGGTGATAATAAAGATCCTGATCTCTACAAAATCAAATATTAAGGTGATCAAAAAACTTTTTTTCTAAATGGCCAATTTTAAAAAGTGAGACTAAAATCAAATACAAAATTCTATGAACTACCGGCCACAATGTTGTTAGTAAGTAAACTATCATGCAACAATAATAATGACAATCGACATGTTTTAATTTAAAATCGTTTTAATTGTAATTAACAAACCTCTAAGAGACACTATTTAACTAGATATCTATGGGTCGAACAAATTGAAAAATGCTCGTATTTTCTAGTATGAAAGAAATTATTGTAATCAAATCACATAACATCAGATTTATTTTTGTTCTAATAAAAACACTACGGAAATCAACATTTAAGAAACAGTTATCGTAGAAAAACTATTATATGACGTAAATATAAATGAGAATATGGTCTTTCACACATTAAGTGAGGATTACAATACAAAATGACGCCAATTTTGTCATTCTTTGCGAAACTATTGGTAAAATGTTTATAGTTTAGAAGAAAGGCGGGATGTAATTTCTCGATGGTAGTTTGACATTGACATGTTAAAATCCTTTCTAACTCAACTATAATTTAGAGTTTCCCAAATAGAAATTAATAGTCGCTTTAAATTGTTTCCGTATTTAATGGTTTCTATTAGTACACTTTTAATGGGAAGAGTTAAATTACAGCTTTACATTTATTTTAAACGTAATTCATGGTATCATGGTACAAAAATCGCATTAGTGAGAATAAGGTGTCTTAAGTAGAAGTTATTTTCAAATTTAAATTTAGTCTCGATTATTTCATCATATCTTACAATCATGTCTACGAATTTACCTGCATCTGATATTACCTTGCCCGTTGAAAATGATGTAAGTTTTATCAATAGTGTAGTATTTTTTAATAATTTCCTAGGATATTGAAATTTTGATTAATACGTTGCTCTATTACTTGAAATCTAACAAAGAAGCCCAAAGCATTAGTAGACAAAACATGGAGCAAAAATTTCATAGAATGTCAGATGAAATTAAAAAAATGTTTATGGAAAATGGAAATGCTATCAAGAGTTTGTCAAAAGACATAAATAGCTTAGCGATATCTTTTAGCAAGGAATTTGGCAACATCGTAGGATCTGTTCGGAAAGAGAGCGGTAGTACAACAAAACGATTATCAGCATTAGAGGAGAAAATGTCGGAATTCGGAGTTCTTGTTGATTCTGTTAATAAGAAGCTCGACCTTATTGTTGACAGATTACCGCCTAGTAATTTGACATTATCCGGTGGCAAACCCTCTGATAAAGGTAATAAAAATTCCGATGAGCATATGTCAGTAATCAAAACTGAGACGCAAGGTGTAAAGAATGACGTTGGAGATATGGCTAAAGGAGATTGTGGAAAGAACAGTGATAGTTCAGCTGGTGTTAAGAATTACTTACCTTCCGATTCTGGGTCTTGCGATGAGTATTTTCCTTTTAATTCTGACGGCGCTCCTTATGTAGAAATTAAGGACATAGGTTCTGATAACGAGGACTGTTACGACGTTTCTGACAGAGTTGAACGAGAGTACACAGTTAACTCAGCACCTGTTGAAGACATTGAGCGAGGTGTTATCTATGTTGATAGTGTAGAGGTGTCTTTTCCGGGAGAAGAAAATCTATTTAGTGAAGAGCGTCCTGCTTCACTCTATTCTTCTTGCTCTTCAGATGATGAAGAGAGTTTTGTAGGCGAAGTTATTGAGCCTGTTGAAGACTTTTCTTTTAAAGTATCTAGAACTATTGATGGAGAGTCTTTGTCTAAAGGTCAAAAAGTTATTGAAAGAAGTACAAAGAGCCTTAAAATTTCATCCAAAGGAGATTGTTTCTCCGAAAGTCAACCCAAAGAAAGTGGTATTCCAAATGATGGACATCAACAGAAATCGTTGGGCTCTCAAGACGGTGCTAAGAAGCAAAATGGAGGAGGTGGTTTTAATGTCTGCTACAGTAGTAAGGTTCCTTGTTCTTTATTCCATCTGGACAAACATTCTGCTGAGTTTGATTCCATGGGAGAAGGAAAGTGGGAAATAGTTTCTGATGCAACAAATGGACGTTACAAGTTGTTGTTTGGTGAAATAAAGTCAGATAGAGTGTTGTTTTCCGTTGAACTTAATGAAAAAGTCGTTTTTAGGGAAGTGGATGGTAGTCCTCATATAATGTTAAAACATGTTTCTGACGCTTGTGGATTGCAAATAGTCGACAATCACTGTATTGAATTTGACAATGAAGCAGAAGCCCGGAATTTTGTAGTTTCTCTAAACTCCATTTATGATTATTTTGTCTAATAATTGTTTTTAGTTATGTTAATGTACTTTCTGGTTTTTTTTTACAATTTAACTTTTTTATGAGTTTGTTTTATTAAGATATTAAATATTATATTTACAATAGTAATCTAACAAAATTAGTTAGTATTGTTCTCTTCTGAAAATCTTAGTTGGTCATTAGTGATCCTAGATATTTTTTCTTCCAATTTGGAGTGAAATTGTCTTCCATTTTTTACGGGTGGGTCTTCTTCTGTAATCATTGGAGTGCAACTCCTAGCCTCCCCGTTCTTCTCACATAAATTAACAAGATCGTGGTAGGCAATTAGATGTGTTTTAACAGGTGAGATAACATGTAATATATCTTCTTCATTATCAACTTTTTTCTTTTGAGTACTCTCTACGTGAGAATCTACTTCCATTTTTATGCCATCTTCGACGATGACATGTGTCTGTTTGTTTGGATTTTCGATCATAATTAGATCTTCTGTATATCCAGAAGGTATTGCAGCACCGATGTCCAGACGGTTTCCACTAATATCCATGTACACGCGACCATTCTTTAAGAATTTCAACCTTCCTATTTCTATATTATTATCAAGTAGATCTAAGCAGTGTGCATTTTCATCCAACTTTTTGTTGAGATTTACGTTAGTATAATCACCAATAACACGCAGTGTAGCTGGTAACTGAATAGAAAAAAAGCTATCATCATTGTCTTTTAATAGCTTTCTAAAATATCCCGATGCTTTTACAGAGTTAAATATTTCGTCATCATTCAAAACATAAAATGGTATTTTTACATCTGGAATCTTCTTTCTTTCTGCTCTTCTTTCTTCTTCCTCATCATCTATGTCTAGCAGATCTTTCAAAGCAACTGCTTCGTGCGGTGGTAGAACTATAGGTGGATTCTGCATTTTCTCGATTTCATCAATAAATACTGAAGAATACTCCAATTCTTCTAATGCCATATTGTCAGCCTCTTCATCAGATTGCCATTCTTCTTCATATGTTGTGGGCAATTTCTTGCCTTCTAAATCTGTGGTACCTAGTCCAACACCCATTTCAACATTGACAGCACTGGTCTCAACAATTTCTTCAGTACCTGTTAAATTAGCTTCTTTTTTAACGCGGCTTTTTTGTGGGGCATCTTCTCCAAGTCCCGATGAAAAGATACCTTCAGTTTGAACAATAGTCGAACCTCCACGACCGCCTCTACCACCTCGATTTCCACCACGGCCTCTTTGATTTCCACCCCGTCCCCTTGCATTTTTACCACGTTCCTCTTTTTGCTTTTTATCCTTTTTATCATTATCAGTTTTATTTTTTTTACTTTGATCACTTTCAGACTGACTAAATTTTCGACAATTATCGTTTAAACTTTAAAACAAAACATACCTAGAACCTGACAAAACACCAGATAAAGCTAAATTTGGTCTTGCCCTAGCTTTACCACTAGAACCTCGTTGAGACATATTTTAATATCCAAAAAACAGTAAAATATTAAAATCTAAATATTGTAAAATTCAAATTTATTTGGAATTCTGTACTTGAACTTCTTTTTAGGATATTCCAAAGAAAAATCATATTGTAATACTTTACAAAAATTGAAATAGTTTTTTTATCTCTTTTTCTACAACTTTTTTTAAATATTTATTTAGATATTTCAAACGATGATTGATTGCCATTATATTCCCATATTTTTTATGATAACTGTTTTCTGAAATTTTGTTTAATGTTACAAAAACCACACTTTAGTCATTTCTCTCATCATTTAAAAAAATAAAGTTAGGGACATTTAACTCTCAATAACTTTATTTTTTATTTGAATTTATATGACAAGGAATTCCATTATTTTCTGTACAAAAAAATTTTCTCAAACTTTTGTCTTCCTTTGAATTATTTACTTTGTTACTACTAACATGTAATAATATCACTAATATAATAGATAATATACTATTGACAAAGTAACAGATTCGTTTAGATTAAAAAAATTTGAATCCTACACAACATTATTATTCACTACGAGTGATATTTTTTAAACACCCCTATGTTAATTGTTCCGCTTCACGAGCGATTCTCGAAGCGATTGTTTTTGGTATATACACTTGATGAAAAATAAAGGCGTATTTCATTATTAGTATCATTATTCTTCTAACTATTTTTGAATAAACACCATGGATAAAAAAGAACAGATAGACAAGGAAGTTAAGAAGGAAGCAAAAAATGAAGGTCAAATGTCAGCGGAAGAAGCCAAAAAATTAAGGGTTCAGGAAGATAGTAAGTTGTTAAATACATATCTCCAGCAAATTAAAAATGGTTGCGGGAGGTTTATGTGTGACAACAAGTCATGTGCTAGCAGTGGTTATATAAAACCGAATCAGGAGGATCATAAATACTTGAAGTATGCCATAGAGGTAATTTAATTGTTGTATATAGAAATCTTTTTTTTAATTGTTGTATTTATTTTTAGATAATGAAGACTAAAAGCAAACTTTGTCCTCCAATTGAAGTTACGTTTCCATCAAGTAAAGAAATAAAAGCTATTGTATGTAAGAATTTAATAGCTGATTTTAAGAAGACTGGTGATTTGAAACCACTTAAAGATTTTATAAATTTTACACTATTCAAAAAAGAGAATATATTATGTCAGATAATTCACTACGAGTTGGCGCAACGATTTTGTGAGATAATGATGATAGAAGAAAGTAGAATCAGAGAATTTACTCAGGCATACTATGATTTCCAACAGGATGATGATGGGGGGAAGAAACTGAACATTAGGAAGCACCTTCAGAAAGCTTCATATTTTAAACAAGCCCCAATAAAAGATCGTATGAAGACATTTGAGAAAAACCTTCGATATCCAGGTGAACAATACATTAAAAGAAGATCATCACAGGATAAAAGCAATATATCAAAAGATTTAATCAAACGTTTTCCTAATCGAGCTGAAGAGGAGGAAGAAATTTACACATGCATCAAACTTCTAAAAGAGATTGTTCTTGAAAATAACATTATACGCAAAGTTTATGTTTGTGCTCTTAATAAGATGATCCGTGAAATATTTGACTTGTACACTTTAAGTAACACCTGGAAAAATAATCAGAATTTTTCATTAATCTTCCTTAAATTTTTCCTTACTATGCCACATATAATAGGCATTTCTGAGTTTTATACTGTTAATTTAGTTGATATTGCAAAAGTTTTCTCTTTAGCTGGGTATCAGGCAAGAAATAAAATTGCCAAATTTGTTTCTACACAAAATTTAGAGTGGGTTAAAAATTGGATTGATGACATACAACAGGCTATTACCGTCCGATCAGTAACTATTAGAGCTTATACTGATACTTTAGAACATGACTTTTTCGATGGAGAAGATATTCCAGGTTTGTTAGCTATGCTAGAGATTTTCCACTCTGCTGTTATGATAAATAAAAAGAAAATGGAAGATAATGACTTGGTTGTTAAATATGACAATCCTCATATTAAGCTAGCTAGGAAAAAATCAAAAAAATTAGATAACGATAATGCTTCTAATGATAAAGCTGGAGATGGTGATGACGATGGTACATCTATTAATGATGAATCTGTCATTCAAGCAATGGAACATGATAGTGGTCCTACATCTACTGTTCCATCAACTAACGTTATTCAATGGTCTAGGGATCTTAAAGTTGATCTGGATTTGGAAAAACCAGGTTGGTGTGAAGGATTTGATAAAGAAATTGCCGACAAAATGCATCACATAGAGATTCATCATAATTCTAGAAACAATGCTTGGAATACAAACCCATACAATACAGTTATTCCTTTAAATTATTTCATTAATGATGAATTATCTTCTAACGTAGATGTTGAGAGAGATTTCCGTGCATTTAAGACGGGTTTTTCAACACCCCTTATTCTAGATTTTCCCTTTGCATTTCATACTGGTGTAAAACATTCATTTTTAATGGAATATAATAAATGGAGAATGAAAGTTGAACAAACAATTCCAATGAATGCTAATTTTGACGTAGATGATGATGGGGATGATGATATAACAGATTATCTTCAAATACAGGTACGTCGTGAAGAGGCAATGAATGATTCTTTAAATTGGCTATCAAATGTCTTTTCAAAAGAAAAAAGTCGATTTAATGTTAGAAAACAGCTTCGTGTACAATTCGAGGGAGAAGAAGGGATAGATGAGGGAGGATTATCGAAAGAATTTTACCAAATAATAACGAAAAAGATATTTGATCCAGATTATGGAATGTTTATTTTTAATAAAGAGTCAGGAACTTATTGGTTTAACCCTCAATGTACATATTGTGATATGGAGTATGTTCTTATTGGTTTAATGATAGCTATGGCTTTGTATAATGAAGTAATGATAGATGTAGCATTTCCAGTTATTCTTTATAAAAGATTATTGTCAGGACAAGTTGATTTGGAAGACATGAAAGATTTTGACAAAGTTATGTACAATTCATTTAAAAATCTTTTACAAACGCAAGATGTAGAAGATATTTTTTGCCTTAATTTTACAGTCTCTTACAAGGATGTATGTGGAGTTGAACATACGTATGATTTAATTGATAATGGAGCCAATATTCCAGTTACTGATACAAATAAAAAAGACTATGTCAAGCGGTATGTTAAATTTTTGTTGATAGATCAAGTAAAACATCAATTTGATAAGTTCGCTACTGGATTTTTTATGGTAACAAATCCAATTCTTCTACGTGCTTTATGCCATCCCGAGGAAATTGATCAATTTATTTGTGGTGTTGTTGATTTAGATTTGAATCAATTGCAAAAACATGTTTCTTATACCTCCGGATATACTGCCGAAAGTCAAACAATTAAAGATTTTTGGAAAGTTGTTCATGAATTTACTTTAGAGCAAAAGAGACAATTACTTGAGTTTATTACAGGTTCCCATCGTATCCCTGTTGGTGGTTATAAGTCAATGGAGTTTTCAATTCAACGTCATGGTGATATGAAAGATCAGTTAGTTTTGTGAATTTTGGTCTATTAATAATGATTTTTTTTAGTTTACCTTCATCGCATACATGCTATAATTTTCTACTGTTACCAGACTACAAAGATTACAATATACTAAAAGAAAGATTAACACTTGCTTTAAAGTACTGTAAAGGATTTGGCCTTCAATAAATTGCTATTATAAAAATTCCACAAAAAAAACCCTGAGTAGTACAATATTTTTTTATTTTTTAATGTATAAAATTTTAATCATTGTTAGATTAAATATTATTAGTATTTTTCATATTTTACTTTGATTGTGCAGTTAACAGCTGGTGGTTCCTTTTCTTTAATAATAAGAAAAATTATATAGATAATAATAAATTCAATAAGCAAGGCAATTAGAGAAGCCAAAAGACAAATAACTTCATCTGTGGTATTACTATAAGTTGAAGTTTTCAGTAATTTTTCGAAATTATATATCATATTGTAATATATATTTTAATAAATTGTGCAAAATGTTAAAAAGAAAATGAAGTATTATTTATAATGCCTCATAAACAATAAAATAACAAATTATGATAACAAATAAAGATAATATATGGAAATTTTATTTTCACTTCTTTTTCTGCGATTTTTTCTTCTCCACTTGTGTGTCGACTGTTTTTAATTGAGCATGTCCCTCAGTTCTGATATGATTAAATAATTTTGTCCTTGATTCAAAAGTTTTTTTGCATATACTACATGAAGATGGTACAGGCTGTGAGGGTGTTGTTAATGTCTGGGCTTCAGAAGCAGTTTTATCGCGCCTCCTATTTTTCTTCTTTTTTTCTTTATCTTCACAATCTTCTTTTTTCACTTCCTCAATAGGATTATTTATTTCATTATTTAAGTATTTTTGTGAAGGAATACATTCTGTAACTTCAATCTCAAATTCATTATTTACATCCCATTTTTTTTTATTTTTTCTTTCTTTCTTTTTCGACTTTTTTGTATGACTTTTATCTTCATCATCAAAACCAATATTTTCAAATTCATCGACAACTGTTTCTTCAATATCATCTTCCTTTAGATCATTAAATAAGTCTTTATCTTCATCTTTCATATGTTTTTTCAGTTCTTCTAATATTTGTTTGTGTTTCTTACTCTTTTTATGATTTTCCAGTGCTTTAGTAGATTTGAATTCCTTTTCACAGGCAACACAATATAAAGACTCTTCTCCAAATTCTTGAATTGACTCGCCATCACCATAATCGTCATCAATTTCTTTTTCAAGTTGATCTAGTTGTTCTTTGTATAACCTATTCAACTCTTCATCTTCTTTAAAATTCTTTGCTGCTTCAAGATTCGCTCTAATTTGTTCACGTTGTCGTTGTTTTTGTTTCTCTTCCTGTTCTTTTCTTTTTACCTCTAGTTCTTCTTTCCTTTTTTGAATTCTTTTATCTCTTTTTCTAACAAATAATGCTAATTCCCTGATTTCTTCGTTTCTTTTTTTCTTTCCACCGTCACGGAATTTTTTGTTTTCTTTTTCAATAGCTCTTGCCACAAATCTATTATCAGCTTGTCTGATGTCATACTGATCTAACCAAGAAAATGAACGTTTGGTACAAAAAGCTGTCCAAAAAGAGTAAAACGGTTCTACGACTTCGTCATAATCAGAAGTAGAGTTTCCAAACATCGGGTAGTTCCATTCTTTAGCATCATCAATAGAATTGTAATCTTCTTCAGCAATTGTCTCGAAAACTTTTCTATAAACACTGTAAAAACCTTTCTCATCATCACCGTAACCTTTGTAACATGATGTTGTCATGTATTGATATACATCCAGCCCCGTTCTTCTTTCTTGCGGTTCATCATCTTAAAGATTTCATAAAAAATATATACAATTTATAAACTCACATCCTCTCAAAATACTTTCTCTATGTCTATCATAAAAAGCTTTTTCATGTGGATCGCTTAATACTTCATATGCAGCTTGAAGAAGTGCAAAATATTCTGTGCATTCTTGAAGTCTGTCAGGATTTTTGTCAGGATGCCATTTTAAAGCTAATTTTCTATAGTTTTTCTTTATCTCTTCTGGGGTTGCTTTTTTGTCAACTTCTAATAATTCGTAATAACACTTCATAAAAGCAAACAATATAAATTTTCAATGAGAAAAATATTTTCTGAAATCTTTTTTATTTCAAATATTATCTCATCAGTATTTTAAAAGAAATTCGTTATAGGAGAGACTTGTAAATGAGACCATTATTCAATTGTTGATAGCATAAATTAACAAATACTTCTACACAAAAAATATCTCCATGGGTCAAAGATAAAGGAAAGAAATAATTTTTAATAAACAATACCTTTCATTGGTTAACTAATTATCCTATAAAGATCAATCTAATCCATAAGTAAGTTTTATTCAAGGTTAAGTCAAAAGTACACTCTACTACTTTTCTGTGTTTTACTATGTTTTTTTATTTATCTTATTTAGTATATTTTGATACAATATTTAGCACACTTAATAAACTGCAAAATGTTGATTGTATTTCTGGGAAATTTTAACGACACAAACCCAGAACATGCTTTTTAATCAATTCCTTTCAAATCTACTAGAAAAAACGTCTTATTTGGTGAAAAATAAAACAAGAACACGTCTTACGTAACTCTGGAATTCCCATTCCTGACCATCAAGAGATCCTTTTATCTAAAGTTTACAGGATACATGTTACCAAAGAGGCGTTAACAATCTTCCATTCAAAAGATAAGATTGACTTATTGGATAAAAGTCACCCTTTGCATATGCCATGATTAGGTTGATGTATAGTTAATATACTATGGAACCTTATTATGATTCTAAACGGAATATTCATTCTAAAATACAACCTCGTTCTACTACTAATCAAAGTGAATTTCTTAATCCTAGACATTTAAGTTTAAAAGGGGACTCTGACGACCATGATCCAGATTATGTTATGGATATTTCTGATCTCAGGAAAGATCGTTCCTCTGCCGGTGTTGGTGGACAAAAAGGGAGTGGAAGACAATTAGAAGTAGCATTGAGAAAAGTTATTACAGAACGCCTTCAACATCTTAAAGATCGAGGAAAATTTCACCTAGAAAATTATGGTTTAGCAAATTTAACATCAATGCAAATTGCAATGTATATGAGAAGACTTTTTAAGAGGAATGATTTGCAAAATTACATGACACCCGATATGATTAATTATGTATTTGGGACATCAAAAAATGATTCGCTTCTTACAAGATCTGGGAAACCAATAGTGACACCAAATATTAAAGATGTAGTTGATAAAAACCACCAACAAGGAAATGAAGCTCTTACAGAAGGTGGTACTAAAGTTAGTAATGAGTCAGATACTGAAGCAAGCTCAGATGAAGATTTAGAAATAGAAAAATATAATGATTTCAAAATTGTAAATTTTGTAAAATACATTCCTGGTCCAGCAGTGCCTAATATACAAATTCCACCAAATAAATATCAGCCACTTACTAGAAATTCAAATGTTTACAGATGTGCTAGAGATCAAGCATATATTTATGGGAGAGGGAAATGGATAAACAGAGAGATCGAAAATTTAAAGCAAAAAAAGGCAGCTATAGCTGCACAAATAGAAATGATAAAAAAAAAGAAGACTCCTATTATTTTAGAATCAAGGGCACCAGTTTTAGATGTCACAGAGACATGTTCTAGATTATGTGCCTTTAGAAACAAAGATTCTTTTAAGGTCAAATTAGTTAATGTAACCTCGATACCATTATTTGAATCTGTAGGAACACCGTTAGATGAATTTAGCATGAAGAATAAGGATACAATGGCTTACTATTCTAGAATTGACGATAGAGTTCATAGACATTTATCTTTAAATGGAGGTATGTTTATAATTTATAATTCATTATGTTGTTCTAGCTGTTCCTGGTGATTTACTTTTTCATAAGTATCTCAAAAGAATGTCTTCTATACGAATGGTAAACAAATGTTCGAGTTCAGAATTAACAAAATGTAGACAATTGGCGGAAGTTTCATCAACGCCGTGGACGTTAGGACTGTCAAATGCATATAAAAATATAATTTTGTCGGAAAAAGAAGCACATGATAATGAAATTTTAAAGATGGTTAAAAAGAAGGAAAAAGAAAAGGATAGGAAAGAAGACAAGGGAGACAAAAATGATTCAAACAACTTTTACACAGTCAAAGCAATCGCTCCATTAAAATTAAAACTTTCTGGCGTTTCTAGAAAATTGGACAAACATAAAAACTCAAATAAGAGAAAATATGATGAAATGTTTGAGTCTGAAGATGATTCAATAAATGCTTCTGCAGTTCATACAGCAGATGAGGATGGCGATGTAGAATTAGGTAGCAAACCTAGGAAAATTTCTGTCCGTGATTCAAGGAGAAATTCAGGTGCTAATATGTCAAATACAAAATCATGGAATTCAAAGTATCCTGTCTCAACACCAATAATAGATGTTGGATGTAAATTACCAACTAAAGCAGATTATGCTGAAATAATAGTTCCATCGTGGAGTGCTTGGGAATCACCAATATCTCATGATCAAGGTGAGGAGGAATGTGAAATAAATACAGAAGAATATGAGAGAAGAATTGAAAAATATCATGAGGAAATGGAACAACAAGAGAAGGCTAAAATAGTTGTATCGAATAACAAATCACAGAAAAAAAATAAATCTTCCATCACGAAAGATTTCTCCAATAATACTGCACCTTTTACTGCTGAAGAACTACTTATGAGTATTAATGGAACGACGAATAAGATTTCAGAAAAAGTTGAATCTACAGATGTACCAAATTACGACAGACCATCCTACGTCAAACCATATGAAAGAAGAATATTTGAAAATTCTAAATCTAACTAAAAATTTTTAAAAAAAATGATCAAATATTATTTATATAGTAATTGGTTACTATCAAAAAATGACCTCGAATAAGATGAAATTATCAATATTATATAGTAATACCGATCTCAATGATTCTTTGGTTTATGGGAAATAATTTCAACATTTTTACAAAAATATTATCTCTCTGGTGAAGTGGAAATATATGTCTTAATTACACAAGTAAGGCATATATTTTTTTATATCAATTTTTTGTTTTTTATCTGTATTTAATGTTTTACCACGGGACTTTTCTAAAATCTAAAATTTATTTCTGGCATAATTTCAATTGATTGTTGTTTTTTTTTATTTACAGTTTTTCAAAATTACCAATTGTTTTGTTTTTTCTTACCGTTATGTTATCAATATATTTTATTTCATGTTATTAATAATGTTTAACTGAAAAAAGTAGCAAGAGGAGTAGAATTCTAATTTCTTTTCACTTTTACCTTAAATGGTTTCTATTCCATAAATTATTTTTATATATTGTTTTCTTTTATGATTATTTCTATATTATTTAGTTGAAAAAACATGGGCGGACATCATGAAGACATTAAGATTCCTCATCCTTCAGCCTATAGCAATTATAAACAATATCCACAATTAGTTGCTCATGAAAAAAGATTAGGTCGCTTGGGACTTCGTGACCCATGGATAAGAAATATTGTTTACAATTTCAGCGATCCAAATTCTGCTGTTGTTAGAGGAGGATTCAATCATCTTAAAGCTCTTTTTAGAAGTGGATTCAGGCCAGGTCTTATTGCAGCCGTCACAATTATTGCAATTGAAGAAGGTTACTCATATCTTAAACATGGACATACTAGTTGGAATTCCCATCATTAATTTCTATTTGTTTAGTAGGGTTTCGCTAATTTTTCTAGATTAAAAATAAATTTTCTCACAACCTTAGATTGTTTTCTAGTTATTTCTTTTGTTAAATATTCTCAAAGTGAAAATCTGTACCATTTGGTACTAAGTACACCTTCTTTTAGTGTGGATATTTTCTGCATTAGACAGATCCTACAAAAAATTGACCATGAGTCGTTTAAGTAGCAGTATTTCAAGATCCATACTAAATTTTAAACCTTTATCTCTTACTCAATTTTCTGGAGTTCATCACCATAAAGAACGTGGTGATTTAGAATTATTCTTGGGTATTAAAAGATCGAATAAAGCAAAAGCTAATCGGAATACACATAAGAATGAAAGAATTTTTAGAAGAGTAAGTTATTTTTTAGAAGTATCCTAATTGACTTTCATTTTAAAGTTGCGTGGCCAAAAGACAATCATTTTAGATTTAAATGACGATGTGGAAAAGCTTTGGCAGAGTAATTTACCCCCAGCCGAAATACGTCGTCAGATGTTAAGAAAAGGAATTAATCCGTATAAAGATGTATTTCAAAGAGAATGGGAAGATCATCAAATTACGTATCAATCAGCTTATTCTGTTATAGATCCTTATGTAGTACCAAAATTTCCAGGGCCGTTCTTAGATGTATTTAAGTTTGGAAAAAGTTCCAAAGATAGATTTACTCCATACAGTGATTTGGCAAGTTATTTATATAGAAATATTTTTTATGGAACTAGATATATTCGAAAGTATGAAGATTTTAAGAATTTTGATACTAAGGAGTGGGCTTCAAAGGAGGCCCTTGAAATTTATGAAAAGGCATATAAGTCATTTATGACTAGAGACAAAAAAGAAATTTGTAAATACGTTACAGAGCATGCTTTTCAAAAGTTGTGGCCAGATGTAGAAAAAGGTGGTATATACTTTGAATTTTTAGGTAAAACAACTCCACCCAAAGTTATTTCTGTCAGGTGTGTTGATTTCCCACCAAAATCAGGAAATTCAATTGCTCAGATAATTGTCAAATTATGTACAAAACAAAAAATTGCTGTTTTTGATAGATTTGGAAATTTGATTCTTGGTTCAAAGGATAAGGTTAAAGAAGTGGAAGAATATGTTGTGTTTGAAAATCATGTTGCCAGTAAATACGGTAGATGGAGGTTACATGATAAAATTGAACCACCATTCGTCAATATTGTTAAGGAAGTTTCCTCTCTTACTGGACCTGAGAAACCTAAGGAAGATAGCACGAAACCATCAGTTGATGAGAAAAAAAAATTATCTGAAGTTAATGGTGATTAATATGTTGTTGTTATTTTTATCGCTAGATGTTATACATTAATTTTTAGGAGGATATTAATTTAATAAAAATTAAATTTAAAAATTGTTTATTAGGTTGATGAGTTGAATGCTTTTTTGTTATTTGTAATTGAGATATATTTATAACCTATATGATATAAATTTTAGAAAATGTCGTCTAATATACAGAATGGGTCATCAACACACCATTTTGATGAATATAAAGAAAAAACTTGGAAGGAAACTGAAGAAGTTGTAGACTGGCAACCTATTGCAAAGGATGACAAAATGCCAGATTATATGAAGAAAAAGTATCTGTATGTATGATAGAGGTTAAAATTTTAAAATTCTTTTCAGAGAATTACTAGAAAAGGAAGGAATACAGATTGGCAGTACCAATAACAAGCAGTAACATGGATCTTTAAATTATTAAATATTATAATTGTGAAGTCAGTTTTATAATATTTATTTATAAATTAAAATAAATGGTTATAATCAATAGATATTTATTGATAAATAAAATTTTTCACCACCACTTAAATAAAATATTACAAATAAGTATTTATTTTGCAGAAACTGGGATTGTTAAATTTCCTGTTCCAGTAGCACCTCCTGCGAAAGCATCTTCTGGTTTAGCACACTCTGGTGGAACTTCAGCGAAGTGGACAACGATCTTGTCTTCTTTTGGAGCACCTGCAAGTCTGGTAATTTCAACATCAGCGGATGCACCTGGATCAACGAAACCAAAAACTGGCTTAAGGCGAAGTTCATTGTTATTGGAAGACTTGATTTTGAAAGCTACACGGTTAGCACCTGGATTTGTGAGTTTGTGAACTGATTTTCCTCCTGCGGCTGGAAGTTCAGCAGCAGCTGGTTCTGCGGTCAATGAAGCCATCTTTATATATTTTTATAATAGACAAACTATGTCTAAAAAAATATATTTTACTTCTTTACTATTTTATTTATAAATTTTTTGATTATAAAAATTTGTTTTGTATATTCTTTAAATTCATTTTTTTTCTTTGTATATTTTATATGAATTAATTTAATATACAAATTATATACGAATTTATCTTTACTTATTAATCAAAAATATCATTCTTTCACTATAATAATGATAATGAAACTATCTTAGCAAGAATGTAGATGTTTATTAAACAAGTAGTTTTTTACAAAATATATCATAATCGATTGTATGACCATATAAATCAATTGCCATTGACTATAAAAGTATTGAAAAAATACGAAATTACTTATAATGATTAAATAGTCTCTGTAGTTGGGAATTTAATGACCCCACTAAAATTCTCACCACCCCTTCATCTATCCCACAATATCTATTTTTTATTAGTTTATACATATTTTAAATACAAATAAAAAAATAAAAAACTAAACACATTGCAAAACATTAAACGTACATTCTTTTCAAGAGAAAAATAGAAAGTCTGCTTCCAACAAAGCATTTTTTCTTTCTAATACATAAATATACGTATAAATTATTCATTTTGTTTAATTAAGTGTATATAATTTTGAAATAATTGATTTTGTAATGGTTCTTCTTGTTTTTAAATATCATTAATATTCATCTATATCAAAAATCCACACTAAAGTGATTGAAAAATGGGCGGTGGCGTCCTCTCTTTTTTATCTCTTTATATATTAATACCCTATAAAACCTTGTTTTCTTTTTCCATTTTGTAGTAATTCTTTCTTTTGTATCTTTTATTTTTAGGTGATGATGTGGCAGTCGTTATTTCTTCTGATATCACTGGCATTTTTAAAGATATTATGTGTCGATAGAAGTAATTTTAAAATTTGCGAACAATCTGGATTTTGCAAACGTCATCGCGCTTTCGAATCATCTCCAGATTATTCTGTGGATCTCCCAACTCTTTCCATAACTCCAACTTATCTTGAGGTTGTCGTTGCTTCAAAACAAAATAGATTAAAAGTTAAAGTTGTTGGTTTAAAAGATTCTAAAGTACGTATTGTTATTGATGAAGAAAATGGGTTGCGTAAACGTTTTTCACCAACAATTGCATTAAATGGAGAGCTAGAAGAAACCAACCTTAAAGGCTTGAAGAAGGATACTTCTTTTGTAGAAGTCGATATTACTAAAGATATCTCTCTTCAATTACATTATAAGCCATTTAAACTTGAAATAAAGAAGAAGGATAATGTTCTTGTTTCTATTAATTCTAAAAATCTTTTGAAATATGAACATTTCCGTGAAAAGGTAAACGATGGAAAAGAAGATGGTGAAGGTTTTTGGGAAGAAGAATTTAAAGGACATCGTGATACTAAACCATATGGTAGCAGCAGTGTTGGTGTAGATATTAATTTCCATGGTTTTAAATATCTATATGGATTACCTGAGCATACGGATAATTTAGTTTTACAAAATACTAAGTCAGGTGAACCCTATAGATTATACAACTTAGATGTTTTTGAGTATGAACTTAACAGTAGAATGGCTTTGTACGGTGCTGTCCCTTATGTTATGGCTCATGGGAAAGATCATTCTGTTTCTGTTCTTTGGTTGAATGCTGCCGAAACATGGGTTGATATTGAAAATGACTATCGTGGATTAATAAGTTCTCACTTTATGTCAGAGTCAGGTCTTATTGACATTTTTATTATGTTAGGACCAACACCAAATGATTTATATAAGCAATATTCTTCATTAACGGGAACTTATCCATTACCACCATTATTTTCCATTGCTTATCATCAATGTCGTTGGAATTACAATGATGAAGATGATGTTAAACAAGTAAATGCTGGTTTTGATAAATATGATATACCGGTCGATGTTTTGTGGCTTGATATCGAACATACGGATGAAAAGAAATATTTCACTTGGGATAGTAGTAAATTTCCAAATCCTCTAGAAATGGTTAAAGATTTAACCAACAAAGGTCGTAAACTTGTTAATATTGTTGATCCACATATCAAAAAGGATGATAATTATTATGTATATAATGAAGCTGAAACAAATGGATATTTTGTAAAAAATGTTAATGGAGAAGGAAGTTACCAAGGACATTGTTGGCCTGGTGCCTCTATGTATCCTGATTTCTTAAATCCTAATGTTAGGAAATGGTGGAGTGATTTATATTCCTTTGGTCGTTATAAATTATCAAACAATGATATAATGATATGGAATGACATGAACGAACCTTCAGTTTTTAATGGACCTGAAGTTACAATGCCAAAAGATATAAAACATTTTGAAGAATTTGAACACCGTGACATTCATAATATTTATGGATTACTTCATCATTCATCTTCTTATCAAGGTATAATCAATCGTTCTAATGGTAAATATCGTCCATTCCTTCTCACACGATCCTTCTTTGCTGGATCACAAAGATCTGCTGCTGTATGGACTGGTGATAATGCAGCTGAATGGGGTCATCTTAAAGCATCAATTCCAATGCTCCTTTCTCTTTCCATTTCTGGTATTCCCCACGTTGGTGCTGATGTCGGAGGATTCTTTAAAAATGTTGATGATGAATTATTAATTCGTTTTTATCAAATGGGAGCCTTTTCACCTTTCTTTAGGGCACACGCTCATATAGACACAAAACGTAGAGAACCATGGTTATTCAAGGATGAGACTAGAGATGCTATTCGTTCAGCCATCATACAAAGGTACTTCTTCTTACCTTATTGGTATACTCTCTTTTATGAACATAGTTTAGACGGAAAACCAATTATGCGTCCATTGTTTTCTGAATTTCCAAATGATGAACAAAGTTATGATGAAGAAAGAGAATTTATGGTTGGTAATGCTTTACTTGTGCGCCCAGTAACAGAACCTGGTGTTAACCAAGTCTCTCTATACCTACCGGGAAGAAATCAAATTTGGTACGAATGGGATACTAATAAAATCCGACCAGGTCCTGGTGCCGTTTACACAGAAACTCCAATTTATAGAATTCCTGTTTTCCAAAGAGGTGGTACAATTATTCCAGTTAGAAATCGTCTTAGAAGATCATCTAAACTTATGCATGACGATCCAGTTACACTATACATTGCTAATGATTTTGCTAATACTTTTGCGAATGGAACAATTTATCTTGACGATGGTGAAACATATGACTACAAAAAAGGAAATTATTTATATTGGCAATTCATTTATAAAAGAAAATCTGATCATCTTTTCACTATCACTTCAAAATCATTAGATCCTAAAGGAACTTATGATCCTGATGTTTATATTGAAAAAATAGTTATTCGTGGAGTTAGATATTATCCAACTTCTGTTCATATTTATTTGGATGATTTTTCACCGGAAGATCTTGAGTTTGAACATATACGTGAAGATAGTTTGGTTGTTATTAAAAAACCTGGTTGTTTTGTATCAAGAGAATTCAAAATTGATATTCACACGTAGAAATAATGCTTTGTACTATTGATTGGTTTGTTTTTATTTGCTTTTCCTATACCAAATAATTATTTAACTGTTAATAAAAAAAGTGTTAAGAAAGCAAATAATTAAATTATAGTTACATTTTTTGAACTTAAATTATATGATCTTTTTGTTAACATTCTGGTATTTTATATGAACTAAGGAAGAAATTTGATAAAAATTTAGTAAATTTAAGAGAAATCTTCAAATTAAATCTTATACGAAAGTAAAATTTTGAAGATAATATGTTTTTGCCACATTTTATTATATTTCTGTTAGTAATAAATTATCATTTTAAAAATACTCACATTTTGACTTTGTATTTTAATATTAATTAAAAACTTAAATATTTTAAATAACTACTAATTTGTAGTCGGTGTGTTTATAGAAATACCGTTGATTTTAATTCAAAATTTCAATGAAATATTCTAGTGTTTTAAAAAATACAATCATTGAAGTAATTATTATTTTAAATTTATGTTTTCGAATTAAAACTTGGTCATTCTTAAAAATGTGAATAAAAATAATGTGTAAATAAATATTAATATTATGTAATAAAAAATATTTTTAATATGTAAATATCCAAATGATTGTTAAAGATACAAATTTTTGTTAAATAAATTACAAAAAAATCTAAGTATTTTTGGATAATTTTTAATGTCATTGAACACGTCACAAACGAACGAAAAGGAATCGTTGTTGGGAACAGTTAATACATCACACTTTATTCTTCCTGAAGCAAAATCTTTGAAGAATGTTAGGAGTTTGTGCCAAAATTTTTATTTAAAAAGAAGTTACGAGGAGAGGAAAACAGAATCTGGTGGATTTTGTTCAAAATCTTGCAATAATGAAATATTTTCGAAAAAACCAGACAATTATACAGAAGGAAGTTTAAAAGGAATTAAATTATCGAATAGGCTAACAGAAATAAATGATTCCGTAAATGAAGAGCTTTTTACTAATAATGCTAAATCATTTCAAAAATTAAAAGAAAATTTTATTAACCAAAATATAATGGATGACTCGGTTTATAACATTATATTTACAAGAAACTTCTTTAAACTAGCATCTTCTGTTGGAATAATGCTAGGATTAGGTAATATTTGGAGATTTCCAATGGTAGTTTATGAAAATGGAGGTGGAACATTTATTATTATTTATCTTATATTATGTATAATAATTGGTTTTCCTGCTGCTTACATGGAAGGACTACTTGTACAATTCTCGAAATCAACACCATCATTTTCATTTAGTAAAATTGTTCCAATTATGAAAGGATTAGGGATGACAGGTGTGATGATTAATATGCTTACAACAACAATATATGGAGTAATTCTATCGTGGATAACAATTTATTGTGGTATTTCATTAATCTCTAAACACCATCTTATATTCTCATGTAAAAATAGTTACAATACAAGACATTGCTTTTCATTGTACGATAATAAAGACTGCCTTAACAATCATCATCCAGAAGGAAAAAAATTGTTCAAATACAATGATACATATTTTCTACCAGATGGTTATCAAGGAGGAACATGTATCTTTTCCAATATTGATGATCAATTAACGGACATAGTGAGACTTCATTACAGTGATGAAAATTATCAAGCAGCGGGAAAAGAATTTTTCGAAAGATTTCTTCTTAGTAAGACAGATGATTTAAATAATGTTGGAGAATTAAATGGAACACTAGTAACAACATTGGCATTAATTTTAGCATTTACTTCCTATATTATTGTACTGAACAGTAATAAATACAAATATTTTAGCAATGCTGTTTCTGTTGCTTCATCCTTTGCAGTATTTATATTTATGACACAAACACTTACAATGAATGGATCACAAAGTGCTTTAATGCAATATTTTTTTAATTTTGATTATAAATTTTTTTTATCACCAAATACATGGGTTAATGCTGCTGCACAACTTTGTTATTCTATAAGTATTGCTGAAGGATCGTATATTATTAACTTATCCTTGAAAAATAAAAAGAAGAATAATATATTTAAGGAAACAATTGTTATCTTATTATGTGATATTGCAATGTCTTTAATATGTACTATAGCAGTTTTTTCTGTTATGGGACATTTAGCTTATAAATACAAACTCACAAGTATCAAAGACTTGGCTGACTATGGAGCTATGCTTTTATTTGTTGCCATTCCAGAAGGAATATCAGAAAATTTTGCAGGGAATGTCTATATGCTTATCTTTTTTGCATTTACATTTGTCCTCGTTCAATCATCTTTAGCTTATTACATTGAATCAATTGTTTGTTGCATTATGAATCAATTTAATATGAATAAATCTAGAAGATCCTTAGTTGTTGAGTTGACTGCTGTTGCTTTGTTTATACTTTCATTACCAATGACATTTGGAAATGGAATATACTGGATAGTAGCTTTCGATGACGCTATAACTACATCATTACCGATACTAGCATTGATTGAAATAGGAACAATATCATACATTTATGGTATTGACAGGTGGATGCTTGATATCAAAACAATTCTTAAAAGTGATGGAATAAACCATTCTAGAATTTATGGATCCTCAGGAGCGATGATTCGCTATCTATGGAAATACATAACTCCATTATCATTATTATTTATTTGTTTAGCAACAATCTACAAGATACTTAACAAACCATTTATGCTTGGAAAATATGAAATGCCCAATTATGCAAAAATTGTGGGTTGGATAGTGGGATTTGCACCATTTTCTTGTGTTTTTGGATTTTCTTTAGCTATACTTTTAAAATCTATAATTGATAAGAAAACAATTCCAATATTAGTAAAGGTTAAACCAGATTGGCCTACTTATAGTCAAGATTATCAATCAAAAACGAAACAACAAATTAATGTTCAAAGAAAATATTCAGATGAAAAGGAAAGAGGAAAACAAATTAATAAAAATATATATAATAATGTATAATTTAAAAACAGTATTAACATTAAATAATTTCTATCTTTTATAAAATCACAAAATAAACTTTATACTTTATCTTCTAATTAATGTCAACAATGCACAAATTGATAAGTATATTTATTAGAAAAAATAAATCATAAAATACTTCTACCTTATAAAAGTTAAATGATAATCGTAAAATATAAGTATCGATGTTGATAATTATCATATTTAGTAAACATTGAGTTAAAATAAAAAAAATAAAATTTCTCATAACGACAGTAAATTGGCGTAAAGTAAAAATTGGTAAAGCATATATTCATTAGTTTTTTATTCCACCGTTTTTCTATATAAATGGATCAAGAGATTGTTGATATTGAGTCATCCGGTGTTGTTTGTAGAAGCACACCATTTATAGAAGATTCAAAATCATATAAATCTTCTTTTCCTGTAGGTTTAATAAATTATAAGGAGTTGGCGATATAAAATTCTTTAGGTTTATATGGCAAAATGGAATCCAGTTCATGATAGTTTAGTTATAGCTTCAAAAAAAGGTGATTTATGTTTAAGAAGAGGAGGTTATAAAAAATCTTGGAAAGTTAATGTCGAAAGAATACGTGGTATATATTATGAAGAGTTAGGAAGTCTTCAGAAAGAGTTTGACATTGGAACAACATTAGAATGTATAGAATGGTCACCAAATGGCTTGTATTTAGCTGTTGCCATGACAAATGGCTATCTTCATATTCTTGATTATGAAACTGGACAAGTAAGATATTCCCAAAAATTTAATTTTACAATAACAAGAATGAAATGGCAATGGTACATAGAGTTCGATGCAGTAAAAAAATTTAGTCAAACTTTTTATGATTCTTCACAGATTAATATTAGATTTCCAAATTTTTATGAAGAAGAGGAGTCAAATAGAGAAAGATTTTCTGGTGTAATGGCTACAAAAGAATTTTGCACAGAGAATGTTCCAAAAGACTTGTTTGGTACCATACTTTTTATTGTAACCGATAAAGATTTGTTGATACATGCTCTATCATGTGGGATTTTTCCAGTAGCTAGATTTGAAGCACCATTTGAACAATTTGGTAACTTCGATTCAACTAGTGCTGTAGTGAATGATATAAACTTTGATATGTCGTCGAGAATGTTATTTGTTTCATACAGTGGAATGGCGATGGCTTATCCTTCATATCCACCTGAAATTGGGGTACCCGAACCAGAGTCATCCGAACAGAGTATGGGAACAAACACACATGTAGTTGAATTTAAAATAGATTTTGGTTCAATAAATTCAACAGTAAATATCTTTTTATTGGCTTGCAGATGGGCCCATTTATATTTTTCAGCAATTTACATAAGAAGTGTTTTTGATTATGCAATATCAGATTGGAGAGAACAAATATCAACAATATCAAATATGTTTAAAGCTTCTGCGGATGATAATAATCAAGTGAAGAATTTAAGTAAAGAATTGGCAAAATTAATAATGTTTGGTGCATCATCACCAAAAGCAATGTATCATTTTAGATTTAAAATAAGACCTGAAGGAGTACGTT
Source organism: Strongyloides venezuelensis (assembly GCA_963280985.1). NCBI lineage: Eukaryota > Metazoa > Nematoda > Chromadorea > Rhabditida > Strongyloididae > Strongyloides > Strongyloides venezuelensis. The sequence goes on along the minus strand of CAUJLX010000002.1, from coordinate 8,272,866 downwards.
CAATTTATGATATAATATATACAAAATTCACGGCTTTAGCAAAATTAATAAATGGTCCTTTAAAAATTGGTTTATTAATGGTGAATGATGCTCACACAAGACTAAGTGAAGAAACAAAATCTCTTGGACATAACTTTTTATGTGAAAGAACAAACCAATTATTTAAATGTCATGAAGATTCTGTAAATATACAAGCGCTTTTACGGATAGTTGATGATTTTCCAGAGGGATTTTGAGGGAGAACGTGGAAGTATGTTACAATTGGTAAGATTTATGTATAGCTGTCAACCTGTGACTTCTAATTTTGTCGTTAATAAGAAGAAAAAAGTTGAAAATACAAGAATTTTATCTACCAATTATCCTCTTGATTACAATAGTATGGTTGATTATTTAGTTACTGATAGAATTCAACCACAACATCCAGAATCAGCATTTAAAAAGTTGTTAATCGATTGTGGTTTGCCTCAGTATTTGGATGGTGATGGAATAGATGAATTTATTGATACATGTTTTCTTCAAAATTATAAGCAGGCAAAAATGAATGAATATATAACGCTAGAAAAGAAGAATGGAATTGGTAAATATGAGGATAAATTAAAATTTGTGGATGAGATGTATTGTGAGATACATGGTATTGATAAGGAACTTTATAAAGAGGCATTAAAAAGAAATGCGACAATTCCAGGTGGTATAAAAACAATCTTTAATATTCTTGATAAAAAGACAGAAGCATATTTAAAGAATGGTATCGTTGAAGGGAAATATTGTAGATTTTACAACATTGAAATTGCTCACCCAATTGAACACGATAAATTTCTAATTTTTCCTAATGAAAGGATGACGAAAGAATTTGACATTGATGGAAATGTTACTAGATGTTCAATAGATGTACAAAGCACATATGTTTTACATTACCTAGTTTTTAGAAAAGCTCTTGGTACTGCTTCATGGAATTCTCTTGATTCAGATGGTACAGTAAAAGTTATAAGGCAAATTGGAACATCCGATACAATTTCTAATGACAAATCTTTAGAAAAGAATAATCAACTTACAGTTATAACAACAGGCTTAGAAAGTAAGAGCAAAAAAGTCAGTAATAGATTGTGGTATTAATGAAAATCGTAACATTGTTGGACTTATTAAATTAAATGAAAGTTCCAATCCAGACTTGAATTATCCTTTTATAGTTGATCCAAACTTTGGTGAAGTTTATATTGAAAATAACCTCGATGACTACTTTGTTGCTGATCAAATTTTGATTCATAAACATTTTAATATTGCTGGTACAATTTCTAGAGATAGTAACAAGATTATGTGCTTTAATATCTCTTCACAGAAAATTGAAAAAGTGTACAAACATTTTAATTTTTAATTGTAAATATTTTGTATAATGTTTTAACATGCTAAATCAATTTATTTTTGTAGAAAATTAATTATCCTACTTATACATAAAGGTACATTGTTATACACAATATTTATTTGTTTTAATATTTACCGATTTTATTATATATAAAGTCATTATACTGTAATTCATACAGTGTCAATTAAATGTGTTAATAGTTAAATAAAAATGTTTGGTTATTTATTGGTAAATTATATCTCTAATCTTAAAAAGTGAAAACAACTTATTATATATTAATACATGTCATACCATAAAAAAACTAAGTCATCATTCCTCAAAAAAATGTTTTGAGGAAAATAAAAATTAAAGATTTATTTATTTATGTATTATTTTATAAAGTAAACCAAATTTTAGTATACTTTTTATAATAACTTTTTAACCATTGTTTGATCTAATTAGTTAAAAGAAGTTTAACTTTTTAGATACATTTATTTTAGTTTGAATATATAATAAATTAATTGAATAATGATAAATTAGCACAATAAATAATATGATATAAATTCTATGGTTAAATTAATGATTCACCTTTTATTTGACTATTTCTATGAATAAAATGTCTAATAAAAAGATATATTCCTATTGATAAACCTCCTAATAAAAACGCAATTATACAAAAAAAATAAGTACGTGATATTACAACAAAACCATTAGATAGTTTGGATACAAAAGCAACTCGTTTCACTTTTTTTTTCGTTTGACATTCATGAAAATACTCTTCTTCTACAAAATCGATTACTTTTTTAATAGCCATATGAACGTTATGATAAAAATTTGGAGCATATTGAAAAATAAGGACTTTATATTTTTGATCTCTTTTTGTTGCTTTTATTACCCACGTATTATTTTCATGTTGTATTTCCATATAATTATATAAATATCCAATTGTTTTGTTATTTTTCTTAAGATACTTCATAAAGGAGCAACTCCCTTTACTGCTAATAGTTTCATTTCGATATCTAAATTAGGTTTTACGATTCTCGTAAAATAATTTTTTTTAACTTACGGATAAAAAATTATAGGAAGTGTGCATGCATTATTTTTAATAATTATAATATCATCAAAATTTGGACAATAATTTTCTCTTTCAACAACGACTTTAAAACTTGCAATATAATTTTCTCTTATAAAATGAAGAATTTCATTATCCCGATCCTGTTTTGTATGGAATACAGCAACATCAGCTCCTAAACAGAAATAACATGCTGAATAGAGAACTAAATAAATGTATAAAAAAAACATTTTTACAATAAAGATAAATAAAAACGGTTAAACTATTTAGAATAGAAAATTTTGAATTTACAAAAAATCAAATTTTACATAATATTATAATTACCTGTTTATTTATAATAGGTTTTCCGTAATTTTAAAATTATTTGGCATGAAATATTTTGTATTATTTTTTGTTTTCTTTCTTCTCATAGAAAGTAAAAAATTAATATATCACCATTATACATTAATAAGTACTCCTTTTAAAGAACAAACAGTCAAAGTAGACCGAAATAATGATGCAGTAATCAACTTTGTTAAAGACCAAAATGTACTTATAATTTTTGAAGCACACAAAAATGTATATATTTTTGGTGATAATATTCACATTTATCATAATAATTGGAGAGAAAGAAAACAATTTAATTATTTCATTCAACGAGATGGTATTAATTGTGCGTTATTCATTTATAATATTGGTACAAAATAAAGTTCTTTGTCATTTTATTTTAAAAATATAGAGAAAAACATTGAATATAAGCTTATTATTCAACGTAAAACATCTTCTGTAATTAGTGAAGAAATGAAGGATATAGTAATGCTTGGAGGGACTTCAATTAAATATTTAGGAGAACGGCGATTTTTTGAAGTAATTTGCTACTCAAATAAACCATTAAAAAATAAGGACAGTCTATCTATAGAAACTTTGGGAAAAAGTAAAACTTCTAAAAGTATAGATGTTCATAACAGAAATATGGATGGACATGGAAAGAATTATTTTGATATAAGAATAAATAGTCATGAAATGATAAATGAATATTCTACCGTGAGTTATATATGCAAAAATAATGAAAATTCTTTAAAAGAAACAATTATAACAACGTATGATTTTAAATCGAATACTAATTTGTAAGTTATTTTATTCTTAAATGAATTACTAACATATATTTTAGGGGTACAAAAAAGTCAGGATTTTTTAAAAATAATCTTTTTTTAATTAGTTGTAGTTCTTCACTTTTACTAATACTCATATGCTTAAAATTAATATTACCTATGTATAAAATAATTAAAGAGAAAACAAAAAAAAGAGAACAAGATATTTGCATGAATGCAACAAATTTTTTTTTAAATTATGACTTAACTGAAAATCTTAGTATCACATTTGATAGTTATGCAAAAACAGAACGGAAAGAATTTGATAAACAATGTATATTTACTGAGGGTGATGTTCGTATCACTTATGTTTTAATCAAATTTCCTGACCAAACAAATTCTATCTATCTTATTAATGTAAGTCAACATTTTAACTTGTAAAAATTCTTCTTTTTTTGTTTTAGAATCTTACTTTAGATGCATCAGTTTCATTTTGGAAGTTTGCCTATTCTAAAAACATTGAGCTGATTGTAACTTTAGCTTCATCTTTTAACTATACAAATGCTAAAAATAGTAATGACCATTTTTATGAATATGCACCTGGATATTTTCCAGAATTCATCTTTGATATGATAGTTTCTATGAAAGAAAAACAAAAAACGGAATTCACAGGAATATATTTAAGAGATTTTAAAGTTAACAAGTTAGATATTGGAAAAGATGGTAGAAATAATACTATAACAACGTCAATACTTCAATTATATGTTGCTAATTGGAGTTTGAATAATAATTTACCTTCGCTATTTTATATCAGTCATATTTTAAATATTATAGAATCTTTAGAATGTAGAAATTTACTTATTCATGGGACACAATTAGGAAGGAGGAGTGATATACTTGTAGCAATTATACTACTTCACAAAGAAATTATTAGAAAAATTGAAGATGGGATAGAATTGAATGATAAAATGATAGAAGAGGCAATATTATTATTCGAATCAATTACAAAAAGTAAAAAATTTAATAAATTTGAGTTTAGCCTTATAGTTTTGTCATTAATTGCACATCTTGTCAAAAAAGGATATATACAGAACAAGGCATTTGAAAACAATTTGAGGGAAATCTTTATAAAATTAATTAATGACAACAAATTTTCAAATATCTGATATTATGTGATTGATATAGGAAAGGAATGACATTAAACATATATATAAATAAAAGTAATGCCTATAAATTTTAGTTACTAACCAAAATTTATAGGTAAGTTTAAAATTAGTTTTGTGGAGTTACTAACCAAAATTTATAGTGAATAAAATTGTTCATGGCGCCCCCGGGTAAAAATCCACTACCTGATTTCAATTCATTTCCAAATAAATCAGCGTATGTAAGACTAGTTAGAAACTTCTGTCGTGGAAAAGAAGAAGATGAAGCTATTGAATTGATCTGTCGTATCTTTCCAAAAACGATGATTGATAGTTATTACAATAGATTTTTGGATGAATCTTTTGAGGGAGAGATGAGTGTCGAGGAATTATTGGAACATGTGGAGAATTACGTGAAAGATCAAGATCTTAAAGATACACTATGGGATAAGGCTAAAGCTGCGTATGATATAAGATTCTCTTTTGGTTCACAAGAAGCGTGTCAAAAACTATTAATTGAGTTATATGGCAGATTTAGAGTGATGTTGAAAGGTATGGAAAAAAATGAGGTTCAACGAGTTGTTGTTACAAGGTTCTTGAGCCTGATACCACCGAAAATGGGAAGAAAACTAATTGAAAAGTTTGAGAATCCTACATATGACGATGTTTTGAAATTTGCAGCAGATAGCGACAAGAAATATGATGTCGAAAAAAGGCAAAGAAAATTTTCAGAAGAATTTAGGTCTAAGGACCAAGATCAAAGAAAGAGAGACTATAAAGATAAAGAAAAAAAAGAATTTTCTAAGGGAAATCTATCAAAACCAATAAAGAGATTGGATAATGGTGAAAATAAAAATGACAAAGAAGAATCAAAGATTAAAATTGCATTCTTTTCTAAAGACGAAATCAATGATGTGTCAAACGCAATAGTAAATATATATGGGTATGGTGATGTTACAATGTATTTAGACTCATGCAGCTCTATTAATATTATACCTAAGGCTTTGGCTGACAAGTTATTGGAAAAGTTAGGTGATGTTAGTTTAGTTAATGCTGAATCATTTTCAATAAAAGGTATTCATGAATCATATTCGAAAACATGTGGTGCTTTAGAGCTAAGGATTAGTATACCTAATTCATTAGTTAACAAAGAAAAATAGTTTTCTACATTGATAAAGAAGCGATATCACCATTGTTGAGTAAAAACTTTTAAAAAAATTTAACATTAATCCAGTAGATTATGATGGGTCGAAGACTAACAGTGATTTTAATGGTATGGTAATTGATCAAGCATCAGATAAATTTATATCATTATTAAAATCAATGCCACTTTTATATGACGATAAAAATGACTATCCAAATAATGTTTGCAAAACTTCGTTTACAATTTCAAATCAGTACTACCCTGTAAGAAAGAAAATAATCCCAGTATCAAAGGAATTAGATGAACATGTTAGATCAAACATTGAGAAGCAAATTAAAAAAGGTTGGCTAGAACCTGTTCCAGTAGGAACAATGGTTGACAATGTTAATTCAATGGTTATTGTAAAGAAAGACAAAAATGAAGATCCAGTAAGAGTTTGTTTCAATTGTACACATATAAACAAATTCTTAACAATCCCAGAAGATTCAGATGAACTTCCATCTATAAAAGATTTGTTACATGTTGATGTTGATAGAATTAGTTTGTATGATATTCGTTCAGCATTCAACAGAATTGATGTAGAAGAAGAATGTCGTCAGTATCTGGTTCTAGGAACACCATATGGCATGTTTAGAAGCAAAGTGTTAGTATTTGGTTTGAAGTTAAGCCCCTATATATGGATGAAAACAATTAAGAAAGTTTTGGAACCCGTAATCGAGCATATAAAAATTTACTACGACGATATTGTAAATGTTGCTAAAGGAAAATTGCATGATGAAATTAATTGTAAAATTATTGAATGTCTAAATAAGGTGAATATGCAACTTACACCTAATAAATGTGCTATTGGAGTAAATAAAGGCATTTTCCTTGGCTATTTAATAGAATGTCCTTTAAAAATAAGCATTCCAAAGGATCGTGTAGAAGCATTACTTCAATTACCTTGTCCGAAAAATTCAAAAGAAGTCATGGAACTGATGGGACGTTTTCAATATTTTGCAGCAATGATTCCAAATTTTGCTGAATTAACTGCTCCAATACATGATTTTAAAAATAGGAAAGGAGAATTTCAAAAAGAATTATATCCACACTTTGAGTTACTTAAAAGAGCAACAGCTAAAAGTGTGTCATTGGAAGCTATTAGAAACAATTGCAAGAACTTGGTGATTTATGCTTCTTTTTCAGATATAGCAATTTGTAGTATCATGAAAGCATGTTACAAAGATGAGATGAGAATATTTGCCGTTGGTGGTAGAAAGTTAAGAGCAAGTGAGAAAAATTACGGAAAGCCAGAAAAAGTACTCCTGGCAGTAAGAGAAATAATTGCTCAGAATAAGTATATCTCAGCAAATTTCGAAATCTTAGTATATTCTGAAGTTCAAGGAATACAAAAAGCATGGGATTCAGAGATTGGTATGGTTTCGTCTACTTTTCAAAGGTTGATGTATGAACTAAAAGCATTTAATCTCAATTTTATTTATGTAAAGGTAACAGGAATGATTCAAATTTTTTATTAAAATCAAATTATTCATCTAACATAAGTCAAGCAACTTCGTTTATTGCAAAAGTTGAAAATGATTTTGATTATTTCCCTATCAGTCCTGATGAACTTAAAAAGAATACTTTTCTGATAAAGATGCAATTTTATTAGGTATATACATATCTGAAGGTTTCTTACCAGAATCCAAAAATTGGAATTAAACTACGCGTTAAGAAGTAAATTAGATAAAGTCGAGTGTAAAAATGGTATAATATATGTTGAAGATAAACTATTAATTCCATTTAACTTAAGATCTAAACTTGTTGATTATCTTCATAGATACCATGCATCATTTGATCAAATGAGCAGAAATGTTAAAGTTAATTTTGTGGGTAATAAGATACTTAGTTTATTGAAGGAGAAAGCAAATACATGTGATATCTGTCTAACATTTAGAAGGAACTCTAGAAAACAAATTTCTGAATGGCCAAAAACTGATGATAAGAGAGAAAGGTTTCATGCAGATTGCGCAGAGTATGGGAAACACTTGTTTATGGTAAATTGTGATGCTCATACAGGATATTGTGCAGCGGTTGTAATTAAAGGAGTAAGTTCTAAAGATATTATTGCTGCATATTCAGATACTTATGAAAGAATAGAAACCCTCTTATCCAAGTAGCTGATAATGGTAGGGGATTTTGTGCAACACAAACTAGAGAATATTTGAAAGATTTAGGAATAGTTGTACTATTTTCTGTTCCAAGGTGTCCGGAATCAAATGGAATAGCAGAAAAATGTATTGGACTAATTAAAGGTTATCTAGATAAACATGAAAAAGAATCTTTAAAATTTTATTACAAAAGGCAGTTAATGCAGTGAATAATAGAGTTGTTGATGGAATTTCAATTAAGAGAAAATTTTTTGGATATAGTGATAAAGAACTTGTTACAATGAAATATAATTTTAAAAGTTACCCATTTGCATGTAACATTAAGTATAAACTCGATAGAGGTGAGAAAACATGGAACAATGGGAAATGTTTAGAAAGAATAGGAAATAATATGTTTAGAATTACCGATGATGAGGAAAAAATGTTTATATAAGAAAAGCAGATAGTATTATGTTTCTTGATAAAAGGGGAACAGTAACATCAGTGGATCAAATTAATAAACTGGTTTATCAAGAAAAAGAAAATGTAATTGAAACTTCAGAAATGAATGTATCGGATGAGCCAGATAAGGAGTACATTAAAATTGAGAGTGAACAAGATTTTCAAAATTTTAGATTAAGTAGACCAGATTTTCGTTTATTTTTATCTATTGATGGTTCTACAGAAAAAGGAAAAGGTTATGGAGGAGTAATTTGGGGATATATCAATAATTCTTTACCAGAAGTGGTACCGTTTAGAGGTTCTAAAGGTTTAGCATCATCAGCACAATTTTTGGAAGTATCTGCCTTAGAAGAAGGATTAAAGAAACTTGAATCAGATAAAAATGATGAAAGATTTAAAGGTAAATTGGCTATTGTGACGGATTCAGATTATGTTGGTCGAAGTGTAACATGTTATTTATCTAAATGGGAAAAAACAAATTTTATAACTACAAAAGGTTCTAAAGTAAAGCATGAACAACAATGGAAAAACATCTTATCTAGTTTAACAGGTTGGAAAGAAATTATAGTTCTGAAAGCAGCGGCACACAAAGACATTTTGATTAATGAAGCTGCCGATATGCAATCTAAATTGGGAGCCGCGGAGTCAATATCAAAGTCTTCAACTACTATAGAAGCTGAAGAAGGGGATGATTGATATAGGAAAGGAATGACATTAAACATATATATAAATAAAAGTAATGCCTATAAATTTTAGTTACTAACCAAAATTTATAGTGAATAAAATTGTTCATTATGTATAATAAAAAATAATTTAATTTAACGTTATGTATTTATTAAAATAAACTTTTATAAAAAAATAAAATTTTTATCTTTCTATCAGTTTTTATTATAGGGTGGACTCATACTAACCAAAATAAGATTAGTATGGATTCATTTTATCTTTGATTTTCAGCGTCTGCCTCTTCCTTATCTTTGAGAAAAGAATTCTTACAAATATCTTTAATTTAGTGATGTGGGGGCGGAGGAAGAGAGGATCAGAAAGATAAGAGACGTCAGGGTCAACAATTCAGTTTTGACGTTTTGTTATGTTGGATGTTAATGAGGTTGAATAGAGAAGATCTTCTGATAGTTGAAATTTTTCATATGTTCAAGTCTCGAGATACAATGATCAATTAGTGATGTTAAGAGTAACGGAATGGAAAAGCTCAACACCTCAAAGCCCATAATGCATCTACGCCTGTAGATTGTATAGGATGGAAGAGTGATGTAAAGAAGGGTTCCATAATATCACTAATATCTGTGAAAAGATTTGCTACAGATAACCTTATTTGTTGTATGAGAGTAGATATTTCTAGTTGAGTAACAGTACATACTTGTAAAAGTTATATATGTTTGGCGGAAGGGAGTATCTCTGTATTTGTTTCACTTAAAACCTCGTAACTTGTATTAAATTCACTGAGAAGGGTACCGAATATTTTGCAAACAATATTTGTGGGTGTCCAGAAATTATTTGGTGAAAGTTCTAAAAAAGATTAAGGAAAAACAATGGCGCATTTAGAGAGATTCTTGGATTTTATGTTCGATTGTATGATAAGGCAATATGTCATATTTTAGAAGTTACTGATTAAAATTGTGTTGTAATGTTACCATAGCAGTGGACATGGTATTTAAAAAAGAAACTTTATATGTTTATGCTAGTTTTTATTTATAATAAAGATTATTTATATATATAAGTTTATTATTCGTCTTGTAAACTTTACCATAACGAAAGATTGTTGTTTTCTAATCACCCTTCACACATTCTTATTATTATTTTTATGTAATCAAGAGAAATACCATTACAAATCTCTTTGGATAAGGAGTATAATGATATATTCGTTATAGAAACATTTGATTTTAAGAATTCACCAATACCACAGTATATGAAGACATAAGATAATAAGCTAAATGAAGATTCAATAGTCCATAATTTGCCATTCTCATTATTCTGTCCATTAATAACATGTGTATTCTTGATAGCAAGTTCAGTTAATGTAGCGAAAACGTTGGCAACAGTCAATCTAGTATTATAATTGCTAAAACTATCAATATCCATAGAATGTTCTTAAACTAAAGCATGTAAACAATTTACATCAACAATTATAGCAAATAAAACTCTATCAGTTAAATAGGGGTTAACTAATGATTTATATGTACCTTTTTGAGTTGATGTTGAGATATTTTCTAGTCATAGTACAATTTTTGTTATCATATTTAAAATTTCATCCATAACCATACTTTCAGCACTCTTAGTCCACTTTGATATTATTGCAAAAGTTTCCTTGAAACTTCTACCAACTAACCTTCCAACACTTTCAGATAATGAACTTAATACAAAGAAAATTGTCCTTCATGAAAAAATGCATGAATGATAATTGGGGAAAAAAATATTATAAAAAATGAATATGTGTTATGTATAGGGGTACAGAAAAAATAACCTACAATTTAATGGATAATTGTTTGTGAAGTTTCTTCTTTTAGAATATCAATACAAATAGCTATAGTATTAAATAAATCAATGCTATCTCCGATGATATAATTTTTTCCCTTGTATTTAGATAATAAGACTGAAGAATATTATTGGAAGTACACTTTCGAATCACTATTTAGTTTCACAAGAAACTAGAAGAAATCACTGGTAACCTTGTAAGAAAAAACATTAAAAGGGACTTGAAATAGGCCCTAGAATAATATCACTCGCCCAGCAACTAAATCATCATTATCAGTCAGTTTCATCACCTTTAAAAAGCACAAGTTTCTATATTAATAATCATATACTGATTTTAATTTACTAAATACACTAAAACTTACAAAAACAACCAATTGATAAACCAATTTATTACAAATCAAATTACAATAAATTAGAAAATCAAACAACAAACATTAATTAATTAATTATCACTGAATTATTATATAAAAAGTAGAAAATAAGCATTACAATAATCACATTAAGCATTAAATCTTTGCTTTCCAAGCTCCTTATTAGTATAGTTAAGCTTGGAGGAGTAAACAACATAATCATCCTCCTGGAATGGAGCATTATTTGTCTTGGTAAATCCAATTAAATTGTTGTTTCCTCTCTTGACGAATTGAGCAGCAATATATGCTGGAGCTGGAATTGAGACAGCTGATGGAATAATATCGTAAGTAAAACATAGCATGTTAACAATCTTCTCCAATTTCTCGATAGTGAATTTGTCTTCCTTAACGTTGTCATCATAGGCCAAGTAGTACAATGGAAGCTTAGCTGTACCCAAGCAGGATGGATTTGTCTTAGAATAAATCCTTATGTTTGGACCAACACAAAACTCCTTTGAAATGAATGTTCCAGGTTGAATATTTTCAACAATTCCATCTTGATTTAACTGGTAAAAACGTGTGTTATCCTGCTTGCTAACAAAGACGAAGGTGTAGTTACAATTGAAGTTTTCTACACCAAAAAGTTTACCAACTTTTGGCTTTAACTCAAGTAATCTAGACAACTCAACTTCAAGTGACTTTTCAAACTGAGTGTCACTTAATCCACAGCGGAAGAATACGATTTTGGAAGGTGGTTTATGAGAATCCTCCTTCCATTTCTTCATGATATTCATGAAGGAAAATTCCAAAACTTTAGAATCGATGAGGTAAGCATCATCAACCTTCTTATCTTGATACCAATAGTCACCGACATACTGACCATGTTTTCTCCCCAAGTTGGCGCACCAACCTCCGACAGAAGTATTCAAGTCTTGCTTAACTGTTCCAGGGACAGCTAATGAGAGATCAAGACCAATATAAAGAACTTCCTTACTGCTGATATTGAACTTCTCAAGACTTTGCTCGGTCAAATATACATTGAAATTGAGGCCACCGAGCTTAGAGTTTGTTTTTCTAACAACATTGTCCAAGGTGACAATTTGGTTCTGAGCCTTTGAAGCAATCTCGTAAGTGATGTGCTGTGTGATAATGTCGTGAACCTGTTCGAAAACCTTGAGAACAGTATGGCTCTTCTTGATTTTTTTCTCATCGATCAAAATTAAGAATGGTTTTCTTGAACCTTGAGACCTTCCCAAGAGCTCTGCTAAACTGTTGCATCAACTCCTCTTCACTTGTTCCATTATCAACGTCGGTGTTACAGCTGTGGAATGAAGGTCTTTCAAAGTATAATCTGCTCTCCTTACATCTAGCAATGAATCTTTGACAGAATGAGTCAATAGTACGTCCATCACATCTATTTCCATGAACAACGACGAGGGGTCTCTCTTCTGAGGTGCTATAGAATGCAGGCTTGTTCTCATTCTTGATTTTCCCACCCTCAACACGTACACTTTGGTTTTCACGAACCATAACTTTAGGATTCTCCGGGAACTCAGACGAAAGAAGTGCAGATGAAGGATTGATATTTATTCCAAACTTATGGAAAATATTTTCATTGCCAATAACATTTAAATTATAAAGTTGGATATTAGTTGATCCTTTTCTGTAGAATGGGCCGACGGTATTAATCCTTTGCTGAGCTGATGCAGATGCAGGGTCCATCTTGTTAACTGGAACTTGTTGTCCAGGGATGACTCTTAGAACTTCCAGAGGGTAATACTGAGTCTCCTCAACAGTTTCCTTCATCTCATCTGTCTTGACTGTCTTCTTGACTTTATGAACGAATAAAGGCCACTCAGGGTATCTTAATCTATAGTTAAGTTTCTCCTTGAAATAATCGGCAACAGATGTCTTGGAACCATCTTTACCATCAAAGAAGGTATTATTAGCGTCCTTGTCGTGGAGATCGTGTTTGAACTTGAATACATCCCCATTATTCCTGTGAGTTGTTTGAACGTAGACACCTTTGATGTTGAGATCGGTAATTCTACTATTAAACTCTCTTGGCGAACGTGGGACATTTCCTCCAAAAATCTCATCTTTGATGATTTTATCGAGGGTTTCTGCCTTATAATAAACATTTTTTGTGGCATCAATAGATAATGCATAACATGGTCCACCAATGTTAACAAACTTGATGCCTTTTGTGAACCCATCGACAATAACTCTACCGGGACCAGTGTCTGACTCCCCATTTTCAGCAGAGACAGTAGCGTCAGTAAGGGACTTTCCTGATTTCAATTGAATGTATCCAGCACCTCCATTCTCCTTTTCATTTAATGCCTGTTGGGTAATAATGAGATCAAGGCAGTTTGTAATAACTTTATCTTCCTCTTTTCCATAGTTGTCGATGAAATTGGCCAAATCAATTTTAAAGAAATTTGGCTTCTCCTCAAAGCTAACTTTACAGCTTCCGTTCTTAAAAAGTGTCTTGAACTCCATACCGAGGTGGTCTTTATCTATAGAGAACTCCATAACGTTTAGTGGCATGTTCGAGATGAAATTTGAGACACCATCATAAGCATAAAAGAGACCTTTTGAACCGAAGTAATCGGACATCTCATAGGCTTTTTTGACGGCAAATTTACAACCATTTCTCTTTTCTAAAGCTGCGACTGGTGAACTAAAATAAAAATGTGATTAGATCTTCAATATAGATGGAGTATAATAAACTTACCCACTACCATCAGTATTCACACGTGTTAAGTCTCTTGTACGATCACCTTTTGGGAATACAACTTCAACTTTGCAGTTGTAACGGTACCAAGAAGTACCTTCAGCAAAAGTGATCTTGTGCAATTGCGTGGCAATCTTATTATTTGACATATTTAGTCTAAAAAATAATGTTTTAAATTAAATGATACTCAGTAACAAAAAAAGAGATACACGAAAATCGTCACGGATCGCGTAATATACGTTAATCGTCTTAGCACATAAGTTAAAATAAGACACACACACAATAAGGATTTCATAATAAAGGAATGTAGAAAATTAAATTAATGAATTTCAAAAAGACACTTTGAGGCACATATTGGTCAACATAAAACTCAAGAAAAAACAAAATAATCAACGAAGTTACAAAAAGTATGTGTAGAAACTAAAGAACGATTGTGGGGGCATAAACATTTTATAAACATGTACCGAACCAAAAAAAATAATAACAGTCAATAATAGTAAAATAAAACATGTACGAATAGATAAAAAAATAAATATTAATTAATGCTCTCAGACATGGACAAAAGTAAAAAAAATGAAAGAATGAGTTTGACGGACGTGAAGAGATGGTTAAATACAACATAAAGGATCATAAGTATAAAGTACAAAATCAACTAAACATTATAGAAAAAGGAAACCGAAAGAGACAATTTCAGAATCTTTTTCATACATACCATTATCTAATCGGAGAGTATAAAATACGTAACGATGTGAATGAAGTATCGCTTAAACACTTAATATGTTATATTTAATTTATCATATTATCTTTCTTTGCCAACTCCTCCAAGGTATGCTCTACCTAGGTATATTCCTTCTTCATAATCTTTTTACGATAAAATTAATTGGAATTGTCCGATAAATATCGATGACCATGCTTTTATTTCAATAATTTTTTTGTCTATCTTTTTTTACACTTTATTTTTTAACATCTCCCAAAGAAGTTTTATTCTTTCTTGTAATCATTTTACGATTATATAATGTATATGCTATTTTTATGTGCTAAATTTTTATTATATAGTTTTTTTGCAGTCATCATTTTATTTTGTCATCTCACCTTTTACATATTACCTTTAATTTTCTATTTGCATATCTTTTTCATACTTTATTTTTAATATCGCTCCAAAAGATTCAGTTTTCTTATATTTACTTTACGATTTTATGCAGTAATCTTATAGAAAATTTTTTTTCATATATCTATTTTTTTAGCAGTTTTTACCATTTTATCTTTTACATACTTCGTTCTTATTTTTATTATTATGACTAAACAAAATTTTACAATTGTTAATATTAATTATATTTTCAGAAGTATGTTGAAAGCTCAAAACAAGGCACCCTTGGAGGCTTCGAAGAAATCCATCACTGATCTATCGATGGTCAAATCATTAAACTCTGTAATTAAAGTAAAAAATGTCAGAGTACGGCGATTGGAAGCTTCAGAAATTCCCTACATCGCTGATTGCAACGCTCTAAAGAATGTTATTCTTCTTGATAGTTGCGTTCCTAAAGCTAAGCCGAAACCTGTCATTAAAAACCTACGTACTGATTCAGTGGATATGGAGGAGGATAATGTAATGGAAATTGACCCGGTAACGGGTTGTCGACTAGTCGGAGATCCTCTCAAGTTTGAATTCCTGACGCTTGAGAAATTGGCTGCTCTTAACAGTACGGACCCATCGATGATCAGTAACTGCCTGGAGGAGGAGCGCTGCAACAAGTTTTCCCTCGACCTCAACCCTCTATCAAAGGAGAATTTTAGTTCAGTGGAGAGGGCAATAATTGATATCAAAAACCAGATTCCTCTAAGTGATGATGTCGCAGTACTCGCCTTGTACGATGTGGATCAATTCAACGACACGGCTACTGTTATTTCTGGCCAAAAAAACGAGTGACAGTGGTAAATGCACTAAGACGATTGAAACAAGATTCCTGGGGAGCGGAAAGGCCTTGAACAGTAATTTGTTCACAGTTTTCAAGTATGATCAACCTAAGAATACCACATTCTCTGTCAAATGTGGATACGATATCATCCTTGCTACTAAACCAGATGATTTGGATTCACCAGCTCGTGTCTCTTGTGAATACTCCGTGATTGGACACTGGAACACAACCTCTATAAAAAATATTCTGTCTCATTCTAGAAATTTGATGCACATAACGGTTAATTATGTTGGCGGATGGTATGCTTGTCGTGTGTACGGAGATGTTTTTATACACCTATATATTATGGAATTCCACATGAATATGAATGTCATTTTACCTTCTACGACAAAGTGTAAGTTTGTCCTTCAGCTTTTATTCTAATCTTTTCAGTGTTGAATAAGATTTTTGGATGTGGAAATCTGTATTTATCGTCCTTCTTTCTCATATAAAAAAGGCTACTAACGTAGTAAAGTTGTAGGAGCATAATGATCTTGAAATACTTGATGAAGTTTATTCTCAAAAAAAACCCCTATTGAAATTCATCACGGAGGAGAATGATGAAAAGACTATCTCTTTATAGTGGTACATTTACTATTATCAATGGTATACCACTTGACTTCTTTTTATTTTATTAATTTTACTATGTAATCTATTTTTTTATATACAATGTGAAATTTATTGTAATATATACTTTTCCTTTTATTGTAAATACTAATCGAATCATTTATTACTCATTAAATAAATGTTGTATTGAAGTATTTTTTTATTTAAATAAACTAAAAAATTGAAACTACGATACCTCACGGAGGATTATGAAGAAAAATTATCCCTTTATTATGGTAACTTTATGGGTAAAAACATACTAGCTCAAACAAGTCTTATGTTGATTTACCCGGTTATTTTGTCATATTGTAGATAACCAAAAGCTGTAACTTTTAGCATAATAACTATATGTTTCTTCTCCATGACATTCAGTAAGTAGAACAGCATGAAACTCCTCTAAACATGGTCTAATGAATGAAATTAGTAAACATTCTTCAAAAAATGATAAAAAAATTGGTGGTTAAAACTTAAATAATTACTAAAAACCTTAATATTTTTGTTAGAATATTTAAGAGAAAAATCTAAAAAATTAATTGTTAAAAAACTTTGCATAAAAATTCAAAAAGCATATTAATATAATATTTTATAAACTAAAAAACAAAATAGAAAAAAATAATGATACGGGTAAATGATGGTTAAGAATTAAAAGTTGTTTTCAACTATAAATTTAAGCCATGTGATGCAAAAATTCCACCAAACTAATTCATTAATAGAATTTTGAAAGTTTTATAAATTCCTATAAGTTATTTAGCAAATCTTTTGTTTATTGTAAATGCAACGACATTGTTTCTATCTACTCTTGTGAACCAAAAAAAATAACAATTATATCCTTTTCTTAATTTAAAAAATTACACCTGAAAATTTTTTAATGACTTTGGAATTTTTTGAAAAATCTAAATCCTTTAAAAACATTTTATTTTTAGTTCAAATATGTTTTTATCATATAAAAGTTTATTTTTACAACATTTAAAGGCTAAAAACTTTTAAACAAGAAAGTATCATCAACTCTAAACAAATTTTTTTTCTATCAATTTCTCTATTTTACTTGATTTTTGTGTTTTTCGGTGAAAAAAAGTTTCGAAGAAAGTTTGACTTTTGATTTTTAAAAAAATTTTAAAACTTTCAAAATTCGACGAAGAAATTTATTGTTTATAGCTTACTAATTAAAATGTCATAAAAATTTTAAAAAATTTGTTAAATTTGAAAAACATTGATCAACCATATTCTTAAGACACTTCAAATATAATATATTTATCATATTTAAATTAATTTTACTTTATAATAAGAGAACATCGTTAACAATTTCGAGCAAATTTTATTAATTACGTATAGAATGAAAATATAAACTTTACAAAAAATATTATTAATAATGAAGATATTCTCTTTATTATAATTCTTCAATGGTAAAATATTGAAAGAATACAATATAATTACTTGATCCCTGTTAATTACGACTTCAGGGCTCTTGGAGTAACAATGTACAATATCTATCAATCATTTTATTAATTTCCAAAAGCTTTACAAAATATAAACATTAACAGTTAATACCAAGATTTATGACCTTTTAGCGTCACAAGCAACAATTTTTACACGACTAATAACATCCTCTAATGGATGCGTAGGGTTACGAAATTCAACATTCTCCATAACGAAAGTCCAAACATTATCACAAAAACGGTATGTTCTCAGTTTGTCGGCCTAAAAAATATATTTTAAAATAATAATTTTTAAAATAATATAAAGATTTTATAAATGAAAAGCATACCAAAAATGTTGTTCTATTGTGCGTTCTATTATGAAGAGCTTCATTAAAACATTTGTCAAAGACACACAAAACTCTTTGAGCTAATTGCGGTGTTATACTTCCATCCTCAACAAAGTTATTGAGTGTATTTTGCAATTCAATGCCTAATGTTGTATTGCGATAAAGTTGATAATTCATACTGTTACTAAAAAACAAATATAAAAAATTATAATATTATATTTTAAACGAAAACAACTAATGAAATTTACTAATAAACTTTTTACTCCAGTCAAAAAATACATTATGCCATATACTTTCATAACGAAAATTGGTAGTCTATTTATTTATAATGAACGAAAATTTATATAAATGATATCCTAAAATAAGTCCTTTTTTCTTATGGTGTCTTTCTGGATCCTGTAAAAAATAGTGAATTGAAGAAATTTAACTTTAACATATATCATGTATCAAATATTTTTTAATATTATTTAAAATGTATACTAATAGAGTAATTCTTGCTAAATTTTAAAATACTTATTTTTAGTTTTTCTAATAAGTAAATTAATACGTAATTCATTGCAAACACGCAAATAATTATATGTCAAACTAATAAATTTTTGAAATATATTTATTCTATTCGTTTGTATGTATTTTTTTAAAACTTTTACTATTATTTTGTTTATTCACATTCATAACCTCGCCTAAAAATTTCTTTTAATCTTATTTTTAACAAATGGTAAATTTTGATACAACTCAGAGATATTTTTGTTATATGTAGAATTAAAAAAATTTTTTAATTATGAAGTATATACAGTTTCAACAAATAATTGACAAACTAATGTTCATAGATATAATGCTGAAACAAATTTAATATGTTACTAAAAAAGAAAACCATAATTATTAGAAAGTTTAAAATATAAATGAATTTCATTATAACTTAGATTTTTGAATCTTTATATCATAAGAAATTCATTAGAATTAATTATGTACAATTAAGATTTTTTTAAACTTAGGAAGTTTTTGACAATAAATTTAAAGTCTTCAATATTTCAAATAAATAAACAAATAACTAATTAAATAACTGTATAAAAGATCTTAAAATTACAAACTAATATTTCTAACATTATTATTTTTCTTTAAATTTTAAAAAATATGAACAAAGTTTTTATCAATGGATAGAAAATTATCTTCGAATAGAAAACGATAATAAATAATTGAAAACAAGCATTTTTTTTTGTATTCATTTGATAGACTTCCGTCAAAGACTATTGCAAATTTTAATATTAAAAAATGCATGAATTTATGGGAAAAAATATTTTATTTCGTTTAAAATTTAAAAATCATAAAATAAAATCTATATATTATTTGTTATTTTTTAATTGGATATTAGTATGTTAATTGGTTAGTTAGCCAGAAATTTTCTATGAAATGTGCAAATGTTAGATGACACCAGCGACATCTTTTATTGATGTGCACTTTTATTTTTGGATCCGCTTGCTTCACAAGCAACAAACTTCACCCGTTCAACTTTGCCTTCAACAGGGCGTATGTTATCTTTAAATTCAGCATTATCCATTACAAATGTCCAAACATTATCACAAAATCTATATGCACGGAGTTTCTCAGCTTTAAATGTTGTCTTATTTTTTGCCTTCGTTGACAATGCATTGTTTATACAAGAATCAAATGTAGACAAAACCTTTTCAGCTAACTTTTTATTAATTTGTTCACTCGTCACCATATCATCAAGTGTCTGTTGGAGTGCCACACCTAACGTGGTAGTTCTATACATAACATACGTCATTTTGGTGATCTATAAAACAATACAGTAGTCAAAAATATACACAACATCTTGGAAAAAGTGACATTCACCAAGTGGCCAATTGTCCAGTGACAAAATTCCACAATTATGTTAACTTTAAATAAATAAAAATCATGGTTTCGAACATTATATTTAAAATTTGCATATGCACATACACTGTAACTAACAACAACTTCATATATAAATTTTTAAATCAAAATGTACTATATAAAGCATAAATAATTACAAAAAAATTTTAGAGTGAATGTACAACTAAATGTTTTTAAAAAAATAACCACGGACAATGTTAAGTAATAGTTGAGATTAAGTAGTTTGATAACGATAAACAAAAGTTATCTAAAAATGATAAAGTATTTTTTTTTATTTTTTAATTCACTGATTTTAATGACCTTTGTTTAAATTTATTTGTTTCCAAGAAATGAATCTTTGTTATATAATAATTTTTCTATAATATCAATGTATTGTTTGGTGTTTAAAAGAGTAATTTTTAGAAATCATTTAATTTTACCTGTGCCGTTAAAAAGACACCGCCTTAAACTCGCCTATCTATTTTTTTCATACAGTTACAATAATGTGCTTGCTTTTTGGTCGACACATATATAATCAAAACATGATTGGTGAATGTCTCTCATTTCCATTGTCATTAGTAAAATAATAGAGATATTAACTCTTCAAATAAAACAAAATAATACAGTACACTATTACATATTATTAACAACAAAACATAACAAAAACAACATCATGAAAATAATCTTCGTAGAAATATTCCTAAAAAAATAAAGGAAAGATACTGTAAGAGCATTTTTGACATTAAAATTATTTGAGTAAAATATCAATTGTGACGATCGAACTAGTCACATTCAAATACTCTTACTACACCTTCTGCACATGCAGTGAATAATTTTACACTCCTTTCGTCGCCATCAACAACAAAATCATATATCTCTGCGCCTCCTCCACTTATAGATTTGTACAAATCACCACTTTTACCTTCCCAAATTCTGATAACGCCATCAATATTTGCTGCCACTAAGACAACAGTGCCTGATGATAGTGTAAACCACGCAACCTTAACTATAGGAGACTCATCGCCTTTGAATTCAAAGCGAGGTACACCACTGGTGCAATCATATAAGGATATTTGACCATTGTTTACTCCCACAGCAAGCCATGTTTGTTTTGGATGAAATTTTACATCCTCTATCGAGTTCTCTTCTTCATTTTCTTGTTTGTCTCCTTTTAAAAAGTTTAGTATTTTAAGAGTTTTTCCGCTCTCAGTATTAAATAAGAAAACTTTTCCTTTTTCAGTTCCAACGGCAGCAAGTGGAGAAGTGGAATGCATATCACAGGTTGTAATTGGCTCTTCAAATACCATTTCAATATAAGTGGAATCTTTTAAATTCCAAATACGAACTGTGCCATCCACGTAACCAGCTAATAACTTCTTACCATCAGGTAAAAGCTTTCCAACAGTACATGTTGAACCACGAGCTAAATAACATTTAGATTGAGCAACTCCACTTTTACTTATCAACCACATCCATACAACTCCTTCACCACCACCAGCAAACAATATATCTGCAGTTGGATGCCAAACAATCCATTCTAAATCTATTAGTTCTTCTAGGGTACATCTTGTTGACTGATATTGTAAATCGGTAATTATAATAGTTCCTGACATGTCAGCTGTAGCAAGAAGTCTTTTTGATGCACTGAATTTTACTTGCGTCACAGAATCTTTATGTGAAGAAATAACAAAAGCAGCTTTTTTAAGATCTTTAGTTAAATCCCAAATAGAAGCAGAGTCATCTTCCGATCCACAAACAAGATACCTTCCGTCAAGAAGGTCAATTGAAAAAACATCTTTTTCGTGTCCAACTAAATGTGCGATTGCTTCATCAATTACTGTGTCACTTTCTTCATCTTCAATATATTCACAGTCAGCTTCTTCAATATTTTCATCATGATCATCTAGAAAATTAATAATATTTCCGATAAAAATATTTACTTTCTTTTTTATCTAACTAACCAAAGTGTCCATTTCTTTTAAGAACTTCAGCTAAATCAACATCACCTTTTTCTATATCATCTAAGGCTACAATTTCATAATCATCAGGATTAAGTTGATTTTTACTTATTTTTTCTTTCTCACTCATGAAAATAGAAATCTATAAAATTAAAATAAAATAAACAAACAATACATAAAACACGTATTGGTATAAATTTCAAAATATGTTGTATTCATAGTAGTAATATTTTCAACTTGGAAATATGACAATATCATAAAATGTTTCGAAAGGAATACTTTAGAAAATGGACCGCGGCCTTATTTAACTTTTGACGTCAATGTATATATTTTTGCGGGATTGCTTTATAATGGGTACTATATTTTCACCTCGTTTAATTTTTTATTTCAGTAGAAATTTATTTCTATCCTGTCCCATTTTTATATTTTCTTCATGCATTTATACTTCATGATTTTCTTTTTCGTTAGTAAACCTTGCAAAGCAATATATCCATTCAAATTTTTTATTATAACTTTCTTCGTTTGTCTAAAACTCATAAAAGTAGAAAAGGACAACAAATATTTAATAATATTATAACAAACTTTTTTCTATATATTTCTATATATATATTTTCAAACATTGAAAGATATTTCTATCCATTTTTTCCTAGTTATTAACATGATATTATAATGTTAATTCAATTCTGATTTGCCATGTTTTTTTTAAATTAAAAAACAAGTACTAGAAAGACTGTATAGTACATAGAGTTATACAGTTTATCCTATTTTCACTACATTGTTCTTGGAGTTTATAAAGTATCAAGAAAAGATATTTCGATTGTTGGGAAATATTATTTTGGTAAGAGAAGTCTATCTTTTTTTTAAATGTATGCATTGTAAAACAAATTGTATTTCAGTTTAATGTGTTTATGGAGATTCAACAACGCATGCATATATTGAAAAGTAATGTTTTATTTGAAGATATTATAGTTTATTAGAATGTTTACACACCAACTGCTAAATTCCTAATAAGTTTATGATAAGATTATGGAAAAAAAAATCTCAAATCAAGCATTCTCATATTATATAAAGTTTTAAGAAATGCCAACGTAAAATATGATTAATTTATTAAAGAAATGATGTCATTTTTTCTTGTACAGTAGATTTATTTAACACAACTTTATATTGCATCATACATAATGCATCATTGTGTAACGTGTTTGATGTAATATATTAAAAACAAAATTATTAGAAGCTAAATTAAAATATTATTAGTACAAATAGATTGTATAAAAATCTTCACCTCTTTAAATATTTTTTTATAAATATATTTGTATCTAATAAATTTTAAAAAAATAGAATTACTAATTCATAAGATAATAATATAATAATATTTTATAGAAAACAAATTAAAGTACGAGACATAATATCAATTATAGTTTTTTTTACATAAAAATTAATAGTAACAATTAAAAGATTTAACTATATAGCCAAGATATTGTTGAATAAGGCTACTAATGGTTTGTTATTTGTGGATGTTTATTCAAATTTTTTTCTGAAATTTAATAATGTTTCATGTTTAATTTTGATGTTTATAAGTAAATCCATTTAGAATGTTTAGATTTTCTATTTTCCTTATCACTTACGCTTTAAAATTAATGTGCTGTGAGTAATACTCTATATTAAAATTATATATATGTCATATATTCACGTCACTTTTTATAGTCATGGTGATAAGAGATTACAAAACTAATTATTGTTTATTTGCTTATGAACAAATTTAACCATAAAATTTATATAAACAACAGAAATACGTGTAAAATATGATTTTTAATTTTTTTATAGCCAATCATTTTTTTTTCAAGGTTTCTTTGATACACACCATGAAGTATACATGAGATGTGATGAAAAGAAAGAATAAAAGAAAATTCATTGCCAGTCCTGATGATACATATATTTAGTATAATGCTACATATTATAGTACCTTCTAAATATTAACATATTAATTTTGCCGCGCACTTTTATTTCTCTTAATGTTATGCATCTGTAACGAAGCATCATACTTAAGTACAATGTATATATATATACAAAATATTTTAAATAGTCCAGTATGTATGAGCGTTACTTTGGTCCTTCATTCACATAATACACAACAAACTTCTATACACTATTTTTTTCTAACTAATAATTTTCTCATTCAACTCTTGTCTTGCATTATATGTGTATTATGCAAATTGTCAAAATGCAGTGTGCCCTTTCTTTAATATAATAATACACTTCAGAGATATATATATATATTGTCGCAAACTTTCGTTGTCTACTTATAACACACACTGTGCTTCATTGAAGAAAGAGAATATAGAGGGGTTAAAATTGTAATCTGCAAAATTTTATTATACAGAGTGTAGAGTAGGAAGGTTGCTTCGTTTTAACAAAAATGTGACTATCTTTCATCGATAGGACGCGTTTAAGCGACACGTCAGCGCTCGATATTTCTTAAGATTATGGCAACGATTCAGAATCTTTATTTTACTATTAAAAACTCTTTAAATTATCCTAAATATTGAATTTTATTTATGAATTTTTAAATCTGTAAATTTTTATATGATCTTACCCTATTATTATAATCATTTTATGTGTAAATTACCTTTTCGCCTTTCCAATTAATCGATAATTTTAAGTATTGTATGTTAATCTTTTTTATGATTTTTTAGAAACACGATTGCTTTTAGGATTGCTGTCTGTTTATTAAAAGAATATTTATCAAGCTTAAGGCTTTCTAGTCCCATGGTTTTTTACACATCTAATGAAAAATTTGTACAGTAATTGGCGAAAAAATTGTTGCCGTTGCCGCGCGACTCCTTGGAGGAGCCGCGGCTATATTTCAAAATACAATTCTACTAACACTAAGTATTTTTCAAGACAAAATAAAACAAGACAGAGCTTCCTCTTATTAAATTACCTAAACGGGGTTACCCCGTTATCTCCTGAACCATGGCTCACCATGGGACGAGAATGCCCGCCTTCAGGGCACGAAACATCGACCCAAATAAACGGATGTATGTGTACATGGAGAATGAGCTTGATGAAACAACTGATGCCACAGCTTCCAGAGACATTACTAGACTACCAACAGGAATGGAAAAAGATGAAGAGAATGTATGTTAAAAAGTGTACTCCTTTGAAATAAATTAATAATACCAATTTATTTTTTTTTATTTAGGAAAGTCATATTCAAGAAGCTATAAATGCAAGGCAAGCATATACATTAGGAGAGAAATACGATCAAAAAGTTGCTTTAATTCCAACAAGGCCAACGGAGACAATCGACACAGAGATATATGAATCATTGTATAATAAAATAGATCCAGGATTAATAAATAAAACAGAATACTTAAGACTGCCATTGTCATATCTATTTTTTAACTCACGGTATATGTATGATGCTGATGAAGAAGATTATGAATGGTTAAACCAAAGGTCTTACATTAAAATTAATGATTTCGAAAATATAATAGAGACACTTGAACGAGAGTCTTCTGATACAAGCGTATGCCTTCCGGAAACGGCAGAAAATTTATTGAAGCACATGCCTGCTGGTATTGTTGGTGAGGTGTATGATTTATGGTTAAACAAAAGAAGTGCATGTACTAGTAAAGGATGCAATTCTTTAATACCTAAGTTAAAAACAGAAGCTCGTAAAGATAGTCATAATTCTTCCAATCCATATATATGCTTTCGTAGAAGAGCTGAAAGAATGCAAACAAGAAGAAATAGAAAATGTGAGGAGGAAAATTATGAAAAGATGTTATATCTCAAAAATAATTTCAAGAAATTCGATGAAATTCTTAAAGAAATGGAAAAAAGAGAAAAACTTAAACTTAATATTGCACAACAAAATGAAAATATCTTCAGTATGCGTCTTTCCTTTGATTCAGAGGCTCAATGTATAATATCACGACAAAATTTGTCTGAAGGTGTTATCATGGACCGGGTAACAACTTCACTAACAAATGTTCTTGAGGAATATAATGATAATACTAACGTGCTGGTTGAGAAGAGTAATAGATATGAACAAATTAAGAAACGTAAAATACGCAGGCGTAAACAGTCTTCTAAGACTGTTGATTCTGAAATGGATAATGGAGATAAACCGTGGTCGTATAATACAAAATGTTTTGAAGCTGATGAAAGTAGTCTAGATGATAATCGTCCTGGTAAAAGGAAATCTAATGACGAGGGTGAAGGAAAGTTTGAATTTCGAAGGAAGAGAGGTGTTACATACCGGGCTCCTAACGATGTTTTATTTAAATCAGATAATCCCAATTATGAAGATCTCATGTTTAGTAGACCCGAGTTCAATATGCATC
This sequence comes from Strongyloides venezuelensis, assembly GCA_963280985.1. NCBI lineage: Eukaryota > Metazoa > Nematoda > Chromadorea > Rhabditida > Strongyloididae > Strongyloides > Strongyloides venezuelensis. The sequence goes on along the minus strand of CAUJLX010000002.1, from coordinate 8,246,429 downwards.
GTGATCGTTTCTTCCCATTTACATTTTCTTCTAAAATTAGTGGACAATCTATAACAAGGATGGTAAGAAAAGCGTTAGGAAGATGTGGACAAACATTTTTAGAATATATTAACGAAAGTAGTGATGAAGAGATGCCGAAATCTTTGTTTGCTGTCCATAATAAAACCATTCATGTAAAATTTCCTCCGTCTGCTACACAAAATGGTAAGATTTTCGATACGAAATATAATTGTGATAAAATGTTTAAAGTTTAAGTAGAAATTCTACTCATAATAGTTGTTAGCAATTTAATTTCTATGTTTTTAACTTTAGGTTGTAATGGGAGATATGATTCCGATGATTAAATAAGACCCTACCATTATAAAATAAGTCTTATAAAAGTTCAATATGAGGACTGAGTGGGAAGAAAACCAAGTATTTCATATCAGAGGTTAATGCGATTCTACTTTATTTAACTAACAATAATTTAAACAAAATGACATTTATTACTGGGATTATAATTAAGAATGGAAATTTCTAGCATAAGAAGAGGAAGTTAGAATAAGGTTTACTGGAAACGGGTACTGTTCTAGTAAACTATTTAGTTCACAATGTCAACCTTGTTCTTCGTCCTCTAAGGCTAAATCTATTCAATATTTTCTCCTAGTAATTGTATAATCAAATACTAAAATCAACAAAAAAAAGTATTTGCAGTAGGGAAGATTTAAATACTTATTAACGAATTTTATTTGTTTCTCCTTCCTATATTTTGAGGTGATCAATTAGTTTATTTTGAAATACATACAAATAAGTCGTGGAATATGTACATACTATAATATAAGGAAAATAACAATTACAGTCTACAAGAGGCTTAACAAAATCATTTAATCCGTTTTCAAAGTTGCTCCGAAAACCTATAATATAAAACAACAACAATACATATTGAACTTCAAGCAGTTCGAGCGGGTCTTCCGGTTATGTATTGCAGCTTTCAAATATTAGTTGCAACTCTATTTTACCCTTGTCTAATTAATTCATTACTAACTAACTTCTAGTTTTTTTATTATCTTTTTTTATTATTTTTTTTATTTTGACACAATGTTGTCAATCCTGAATTCAGTAAAGAAAATTTTTATTATAGTATGCTAATTATTTGACATATTCTTGATTTCGTTAAGTTTGTAATTAATAAAAATAACACCTACAAGGATATTTTATCAATGTCGGTCTTTAGAAATTATTTAATCTGGCAAACGAAAAAACAAAAAAGTTGTACTAATACTTTTTGATGCATTATCTTAAAGTATCGGGAACTCAAAATAGTACTTTAAAATTTCTATGATATACTTTATACTTTAAAAAGTTCCTTATTATTGATGATAAAAGTATAGGTGGTTGCTGGTTTAATAATAATGAAATTTAGGAAATAGCACAATAAGTGAAAAAGAATAATAGAACATAATAATACTAGAAATATCTACACATATAAATATTAATATGTTAAAAATTATTTTATCTACTAGTACATTCACATATCAAAGATTCAAAGTCAATCATATAATTTTTTACTTCCACAGCTATTTATAAACTTTTGAAATTCTTTTTGCACTTGTAAAATTAAAACTTACGTTTTTTTAACAGCTCTTAATATTATATTTATGGGTATTCAAACAAACTAGAAACAAAATAAAGAAAATTTAAAAAATTGAATGAATACCAGTAGATGTTTAATTGTTCATCTTTTTTCTAAAAAAAAATAATAGACTAGAAAAGTTATTAATTGAATGCGTTGTGTCAAAATTTGAACATACATTATGTATAATATAACATATATTTTATATATGTTGTCACGACAATCATCTTTAGTTTTACGATAAGGTTAAAAAAATGTTTAATGAAGTATATGGATTAATATACAAATATAAAAAAAGGGTATCAAAGTTTGTGGAACGTTTACTAGTAATTTTAAATACTTGGGCGATTTTAATTACACTTATTCCTATTATATATTAATTGAATAAAACTTTTAGACATAACAAAATATATACATACACTGTGATTTGAGAGCCTATTTACTGAGTTAGTACGTTTACCCCGAGTACTACCATCTTGTTCTTCGATTTTGGAATAAAGTACAAAGTTATGCGGAAATATTTTTAAAAAATTATGATTTTCATTATTATTTAATACACAAATTATATAAACATATATTTTGCTAAATGATATTATTATGGTTAGAATACATATTCTAATTTTAAAAATTTTTTTGACTTAATTTATCGAATTGAGTACAATTACGATTTATTAATTAAAATTGATAATAAAATATAATCTTTCCGATAAAATGTTCACAATATTATTTTATAAATGATCAAGTTCCTTAAAACAATTAAATAAGATAGTAAGTAAAAATATTTTGGAAAAAGCAAAAAATATTAAAACACAAAGAAAAAATAATTATAAGCAAATTCAATATTCAAAAATTCTTATAAACATATAAAATATTTTTTTGAAATGTAATAAATTGAAGTTTATTTATGAAATATTAATTGTTCTTAAGTTTTGAAAATGTTTTTTTTGTCCTATTTTCACATTTATGATGCTAAGAATGTTTCATAAAGTAAGTCTTAACAAAATATGATTTTTTTAATTGTTAGATCTTCAAAACAATGATTTAAACAGATAAATATGTTTATATTAGAAAAATATATATATTATCTAATAAGACGATTATTCACAAATTTAAGCAAAATTTCCAACAGGAAAATTAATGTATGAGGACGAATAATATTACAACAGTGATACTTACCATTTTATTTTACAAAGAAATTAAGAAAGCTTCTAGAACTAATTATATTAATAAAAAAATAATAAGATATATAATAAAAAAATTATTTGCAGAAGTAATTGTTAAACATATTTTCCACCTTATATGTAATAAATAATGTGAATGAAACTCTTTATATTTGTATGTACTTCAAAAAATTATACCATATAAGGATAAGCTTGTAGACTTTAAATATAGACATGGAGTGAAATAGAAAAAAATCAAAAGGAATAGGTTAAAATAAGGACAAAATATGAAATTATATCAAAATATTACAGTTTTCTAACAATAAAAACAAATTTATGATAAAGTTGACGATAAAGATAGTAGAAAAAATAAAACATCACATTGTTGCAAACAGCAAAAAAAATTTGTTAGTAAAAGACTTTCTTCTGGTTTATAGTCGCAAAATATACTAGCAAAGGAGAAACCTATTTGATAGCATTAAAACATGAATTTTATAATAAATTAAAATGCTTACAACATTGAATGATACAAAAATTTTATACAAATAATAATAGAAGTAAATATATAAAAAAGATAAAAAAATCGAAAGATTTTAGTGATACTATTAAGCTATACATAGTCAAGAAATAACTTGTTTGCTATTTAAGTGTAAATATATTCTATATATGTTATCGCGACAATTATTTTAACCATTACAATAACATTAGAAATCCATAATAAATTTTATATAAAAATAAATAAAAATAATGGTATGAAATCTTTTAATACGTTTCATAATATTTGGAAAGATTTCGTTGATTTTAATTATTTAGTCTATTTATATTTATGTGCATTGTGTTAAAAAAATTTAGACAGAAACTTACATACATATAATTTGATTGAAGTGTTCTACTAATAGTTTGTTTTACCCTGATTACCATTATTATATTCTTCGGTTTTGGAATAAAGTACGAAGCTGTACAGAAACGTTTATATCCAATTATTCTGTTACTTTCCACTAATCATATTATTTACATTTTTAAGTTGTCTATCAGTCATAATTCCATTTTTTCTTAAACTTTTCCTGACTTTTCAAATTTCTTTTAAAAAATTAGTTATGCTAACTATTACATACTTTCTTAATTGAAGACTAAGTTAGCGCCTACAAATGAAAAGTAAAGAATTCTTCAAGTATTTAATTTACTCAATGTTTTTAAACAACCAAATCCATCTGATACTCAATAAAAAATGTGCTGAAAAAAAATATTAAAGAACATGAATGACATGTTTACATTAATAATTTCCAATCGAAAACAATTATCAGTCTACAATGGTACCGTTTCACTAAGAATTATTCTCTTAAATTTCATTTTTAAAGAAAAAATCTAATTAATTATTTTGAAGTGGAATTTCCTTTCATGGAATTATCACCTTAATTACTAAGTAGCCTCAAGAAATGTTGTGATAACACTAGCGTACTGGATGAGAAGAGGAATAAATATGACAAATTAAAATGCGTAAAATGCACAAGTTTAATCTACTTTTTAACTAGTAATTCTAAAATATATATTGAAGACATCTAATGATTATATAATACAAAGTGTTTTGAAACTGCTGAAAGTCGTCTAGATGATACTTATCCTGGTAGAAGGAAATCTAATGACATGTGTAATGAAAAGTTTGAATTTCGAAAGAAAGGGGATTTTATATACCAAGAACCTGAGGATGTTTTTTATTAAATCAGATAATCCATATATTATGAAGATTAAAATATATCATATCAGAAATTTATATAATTCTACTTTATCTAACTAACAAAAATTGGAAAAAAAATTTATTTGGATTATTCTAAGACTCATTGCAAAATTGCCCTAAAAATAGTTGTGATATTGATAACAATTAACGGATTAAATTTATTTTAGAAACCCACATAAATGCCATAACCGTCATTCAAAGTTAATTTTAATTTATAATGGGTCGTTTAACATTGTATTAATTTTTTGTTATTATTTTAAAGTTGTCAAACCCAATAAGTTTATTACTAAACTTGAAATAAGATAACAGCAGTAAACATTAAGTTTTATAACGTTCGAAATGATACTTTGATTATTTTTAAAACTTTTTAAATATTACTTAGATTTTTGCCTCTACCTTGCTCTTCTCTAATTAATTCAATACTTAATAATTTCTAATGTTTTTTATTTTGACACCGCATTGCCATCTTGAATTCAGTAAAGAGAATTTTTATTATAGTGTGCTAATTATTGGATATATCTTTGATTTGTTAATTTATGATTAATAAAAGTAACACCTACAAGTATATTCAATTAATATAAAGTTTCTGGAATTAATAGCGTATAAACAGTGTTATACAAAATCCTTTGAAGTGCTACCTCAAAGTATAATAAATTCAGAGTAGTGTCTTACAATCTTGATGTACAAAAATTAAACTTCTTATTGATCATTTTTGTTTATAACAACAACACATATGCTTACTGACTTAGTGAAAATGACATTTTAAAGGATAATAGCAAAAGTAAAAAGACGTTAAATCATAAATATCTCTGGTAAAACTTATTCTATCAACAAATGTATTCACGTTTGCAAAGTCAAACTCAGTCATAAAATTCTTTTATCACTGAAGTCATATATATAAACCTATGAAATTCTTTTATGTTTGAAATATTAAAACTTACACTTTTTAAGATATTATTTGTTTCAAATCACATTTTTAGTTAATCACATAAATTAGAATCAAATATAGAAAAATAAAAAAGATGGACACCAACATCTATAAATTGTTCATCTTTGAATAAGAATTTCAAAATAAGTACTGAATAATGCAATAAAAAAAACTAATAGACTAAAAAATTATTAATTGAATGCGTTGTGTCGAAATTTTAACATGTATTATGTATAATATATATTTGATATGTGTTGTCACGACATTCATCTTTAGTTTTACGATAAGGTTAAAAAAATTATTTAATAAAATATATGAATAAACATATAAATATTAAAAAGGGTATCAAAATTTGTTAAACATTTAATAATATTTTGAAATACTTCGCTGATTTTAATTATTTAGTCTAATTATTTTATCTACATTATGTTAATGAAAAATTTAGACAGAAATTACATACACACAACTTGATTGAAGTGTGTCTACTGAATTAGTATGTTTTACCCTTGGTACTCCTATCTTATTCTTCGATTTTGGAATAAAGTACAAAGTTATGCGGAAACATTTATTTTTAAATATTATTTTAATTACCAACATCCACATTACTTGCATTTAAAAATTTCCTACTAGTTAACACAATACTCCATTTTCCCGTTAATATTTTTGAATTTTTTCAAATTTCTTTTAAAATAGCTAATTAAATTAATTAACTTATTTATTTACTAGGCGGAAATTTTGTCAACAATGACTGATGGAAAATAAAGAATGTTCAAATGTTTCATTTACACAAAATTTTATAATGATCAAAGTTATTTGATATCTACAAAAAAGACTACAGTTAAAGTGTTTGAGAGAAATGACATCAAAAATACCAATGAAAAAATTGTAACAGTAATCTTCAATCAAAACATCCCATTAATTATTATTATTGTCCACCTAATTTAGCACATACTTCCTTGGGGTTTTATTTTAAATGGAAAATCCCAAATACACACTTTGGAATGTAGCATCCTCTCGTGAAATTGTCATTGTTAAATTGTAGGAAATAATCATCATAAATCAAAGTTTATCGAACATGGCACTGCCACCTTTTAGAGCCCGAAATTTAGATCCAAATAAACGGGTGTATGTGTTTATGGAGAATGAACTTAACGATACAAGTGATGCCCTAGGATGGAGGTATCTTGTCAAACTACCAACAGGAATGGAAGAAGATGAGGAAAATGTATGTTAGAAAGTAATATTCATTTTTTTCCGTTGGAGAATAATTTACATATATTTTTTCTTGATTTTTAGGAAACTCACATCCAGGAAGCTATAAATAATAAGCAAGCATACACTTTAGGAGGTATGAATGATCAGTTAACTACTACACTTATACCTACCAGACCCACAGAAGAAATTAATAATGACATGTATGCATCACTGTATAAAGTTGTTGATAATAAGGTGCTTAATGAAGAAGAATATATAAGATTACCCATCCCGTATTTATTTTCTAGTCCAGTTACTATGTATGATGCAGACGAAGAGGATTATGAATGGTTAGAGAAAAGACCTTATATAACAATTGATGAATTAGAAAGTATTATTGAAACGTTGGAAAATGAGTCAACTGACATTACTTTGTGTCTTCCCGGAAACGCTGAAAATCGTTTAAAGCATATGACACCTGGAATTGTAGGTGAAGTTTATGATCTGTGGTTGAATAAAAGAACAAATTGTAATTTAAAAGGGTTGCGTTCATTAATGCCAAAGGTTAAAACAGAATGTGGGAAAGAAAATCATACTTCGGTGAACCCCTATGTTTGTTTCCGTAGACGTCGTGAAAAGATGCAGACGAGGAGGACTAAAAAATGTGGTGAAATAAACTACTTTAAAATGTTATACCTTCGAAATAACATCAAAATATTTGACAAACTTCTTAAGAAGATGGAGGAGAGAGAAAAGTTGAAGCGTCGTATTATTGATGAGAATGAAAATATTTTCAACATGAGACTTTCTTTTAACTTAAATTCTCAAAGCGTTATATCTAAGGAAAATTTGCCTGAGAAGACCATTGTAGATTGTGTCATGAAGACAATCATTAATGATATTGACGAATATTTTATAAAAGTTGATGTTAAAGGTAGTAAAAAGAATAAAGACGGGAATAGAAAACGAAGTTACAAATGGGGTAAACTTCTTAATGGCGCAGAATATAGAAAAACGGGAGAGGAATTCCTATTTAATAATAGATATCAGAATTTGGCAGAAATTAATATCGAGGATAGTGATTTATCTAACGAAGAGATTGATGATGAAGTAATAGATGGTTTTGAATTTAAAAGGAAGAGGGGTGTTACTTATCACGCTCCAACTAGTAGTACTTTAAAACTCGATTCTTCAAATTATGATGATGTACCATTCCATGGAGATGCATATAATCATCGCAATCGCTTTTATCCATTTACATTTTCTTCAAAAATAAACGGTGGCACTTTTACTAGAATGGTTAGAAAAGTACTAGGAAGGTGTGGTCAAACATTTTTAGAGTATATTAATGTTGATCGTAATGAAAACCTACCAAAAAAACTATTTGCTGTACATAATGAACAATTTCAAGTAAATTTTGATTTACCTTCGTCAAAGAATGGTAAGATTAATTTCTGTTAATTTATTTAAATTTTCTTATTTATTTTTGTTTTTTATTTCATTAATAATATATCTAGTGCTGATTTTAGTTTGCAACTGAAATTTTTATTATCAAAGTGTTTTATTTTTTTGGAAATTTATTTAACACTCAGTATTGAAGAATGGCTTACTAAATTTAGGAATAGTGTTTAATAAAAATAAACAAATTATTTTTCTAAAAAGATCACTTATGTTGGTAAAGTATTGTAGGATAACATTTTGCAGAACGAGTTAGATGGTAATTATCAGTGGTTCTTGAAGGAAATTAGTGGTTGGTATTAAATAATAAAATGTTACATTTATGATCATAGTGAAATAGGAAAGAAGCAGCAAATTAAATTCTTTATTAGTATCAAATTTAAAGATTCAACTGGTAACAAAGTGAATAATTTTTTATTATTTATAATAAATTTAATATTTACTGTAAAGTAATTGCTTGTTCGAAAAAATTGTTCTTGTAATAACGAAAAGACATTTAATATTTATAATATTGCTTTATTATCGAAATGGATATTTTAAGCTTACCGAAGAGGAAGCTAGAATAAAGCTTACTGGAAGCGAGTATTTTTCTAGTAGGCTCTTTAGTTCATAAAGTTGGCTTTGTTCTTCGTCCTCTAATGCTTTTACTATTTCAAAAATTTCTACATTGGAATTTTATCTGTTTGACTTGTGCAAGAGTTACACTGCTTTTTTCTCTATCATTTTATATGTTGATATTATATAAATTCTATAATGGATTACTATATATTTTTATAAATAATTTAATGTTTCTAACATTCTTTAACACTTTTTTAATTATATATTTAGCATTGTATTTTATAATAATAGAAGTGATTTTTGATCTATTAGATCATGCAGTAAGAAATTTTCATGTGATATTTATACGATTTGATATACAGCATATTTTTTTAAAAATTTTCCATCAAGATGATATAGTCATACCATTAGTGTTTGTTTATTGTATTGGGGGAAAAATAAACAGGAAATATGATTTGGCAATATATGTAAATTTTCTGAATTATTTATATTGATGTATCTATCTTATTGTTGTGACAGTAAACATTAATAATGATATGTAGATAACATAAAATGTATTTTAAAATAAAAATAGCGAACAAAAGCCTGTTAAAATATATTTGGATTATATATTTTGTATTATTTATGTATAAATATTTTTTTTATAAAATATAAAATAATATTTTTGGAAAATATATTTAGCGTGTTCAAAATTTTAGATGATAATTCAAAATAAAGTTATTATAGTATGAATAATATTAAACATACATTTTTTTATATAATAAATTAAAAAATAATTAGATAAAATTTTTACTGCAGCATAATTCGTACATTTGATTGGAATATATACTCATTGAGTTATAGCACATTCTTTCTTGGTTGTTACCATCTTGTTCTTCGATTTTGGAATAAAGCACAAGGTTGTGAGGAAACAAACTATTTTTAAACACACACCTTCAGTTTTTTTCTTTTTCATCTTAATATCGAATTTTAAATATTTACTTTAAAGATTTGTTTTATCATAAATTTATAATGATTGTTAACACGTTTTATAACCATTTTAACAATTATAGTTTAACGATATAGTTTTATTATATTTTATTACCTACTTTATTTTATTATTTTGATAGTAGTAATCAAAAATTAATTATAGCAAAATTTTTGTTACTGATCAAAAAGCATATTAAAGTTTAAATAATATTAGCAGTAATAATTAAGAAATCAAATAGATGTAAATATCAACATACTTTTTTTACCAAAAATCTGTGTTTTTTTTACTTTCACTTTTAAAAGATATATTTAAAAATTAAAATTATTTCAAAATCTTAATGTTATAAAATGTCGAGGCCACCTAATTCCTTATAATATTTATTCAAAAGTACGCTTCCTAAAGTAACACTTTATAATAAAATGTTTGTCTGCTTACAAGAAATATATAATTTCTTATCATTGCGTAAATATTACTTTTTCTTAATGTAGGTAGCATTATTTTAAATTGATTTTCATTTATTATACATAAAATGTTAGTTTAATTTGACTAAAATTCGTTTGTTTTATTATTTTACATACTTGAACGTTCATTGTCGTTGTATTATAGTCTTGCCTTAGCATCAATCAATGCTCCTTTTTTTAATAATAGAAAAAATAAAAAAATTTTAATGGCAGATTTTTAAAATTGTTTTTTTTTTCTAATTTTTTCTATATTTAAATGTAATTATTTTTAATAATCATTGATATTTTTCTTTAAAATATTTTTAATATAATATTTAATATGTACTGTGTTGTATAATTTTTTTGTTGAGTTGTATGTTTTAACAACCTACAATTATTGTATAATTTGTACAAATTATTTATAGTTGTATATTTAATATTATATGATAATGGTAATTTAACGGATTTAAATAAATAAATATATAGTAAATTTATTTTTAGATAGTATTTTCGATTTTTCTGGTTAACTTTAGTAAGCATAAAAATATAATTAGTTATAGTTACGAAATGTAGCCAATTTTATTTAATCTTTGATAAAAAATTTCTTTACATGCCAACAAGATAAAATTTGTGACTTTTTTGTATAAAAAATAGCAAGATAAATTGATTTATATAATAGTAGTGTAAAACGATTTTCATAAATTATTAAGAGATAAAAGAGTCAAGAAAAGCTTTTTATTTTAACAATTTTTTTGAAGAAAAAAAATAAAATATTAATATAATTTGAATACTCATTTTTGTTTGTAATTAAAATCCTTATATTTTTTCCAAGTTTGTTGCTAAAAATTACCATGAATTTTAATTGACTTAAATATGGAAATTGTTAAAACCTATTGTTTTATTTATTTTTCTATTGTTTCTACTTTTTAATAAGTGTTTGTAAAATTCAATAATTTGCGGCAAAGACAATTTTTGGATGTTAAATTATTTATAGATAGATTGCTACAATTACTTTCGCTTTTTGATATTGCTTCTCAATTTCGAGAGATATACTAGCCATTGATATATATTAAATTCAAATTATAATATTTTTGTTTGATAAATTAAAGTGCACCTAAAAAAATTATTTCTTTTCAGAAATTGCTTGATTAAATATTGACTAATAATACCATGAGCGATGCATCTATATCATTACCTGTAGATTCTACGAATAAAAAAGTGAAACGTCCCGATAGACCTGTCTATAAGCCAGGAATGTTCACTAAAAGAACATTGACAACAATAAATCCTATTTCAGAATCTCCTGAAAAGCAAAAAAATGCAAAGGAGAACACTAGTGATGTTTCAAAAAATGATTATATTGATGGTGCATCAAATAATTATGGTAGTCAAAAGTTTTTCCGAGAAAAAAGTGAAAAAGTATGTATTTATTATACTAATCTAATATTATATTTATATTTTTTAGAGTACACGACGTGAATATGGTAGATCTAATTTCAATGGAAATTGTGGTGGTAAACGCGGGACGAGATATTTTACGGGAAATGGTTCCAATTCAAGTCTTAATTTTGTTCCTGGTGGTATGTCATCAGATAATAATATACAAAATCTTTTGGAGAACACTAAAAAGAACAACTATTATAATAATCGTACACATCCAAAACATTCCTACAACAATCCTGGACACTTTCAATCAAACACATTAGGTGGTAATCGAAACCATGGAAGTGGTTATAGAAAGAGAAACAATTCAATTAGGTCTATTAGATCAGAAATTGTATCTCATTCTAAACACGATGGTGCCAATTTCCCTTCATCATCAAATTTTGATGCAAAATCAGTTTGTTCAAGTATTATGCTCAATGAAACATCATCTGTTTCTTCATATACATGTAATAATAGATTAAATTGTTATGCATCTCAAGCTCCAAGTGTAACTTCTTTAACAACAAGTAAAAGAGAAAATGAAATTAGTATGGATTCGTTGATGATGAGTCTTGGAATCATTCGATTGGGCTGCGTGTATGGAAGAAGAAAATGAAAGACAAATGCAGGTGACAGGTAGTAGTAATAGAATTGATGAAGTTGATGAGGAGAAATATAAAAACGAAAATGAAGACAACAACAAACAGGATGTGAATGTTAAAAAAAGTATTTTTGATAGAATAACTCTGCTTCCACAAACTTCTAATGACAACTATAATGATAATGTGTATAATAGTAAACAAAATAACCAAAAGAATGATTGGAATGGTAGTAGTTCAAAAATTGATAAATCTGATTATGATAAAAGAGGTAGTTATAATAAATTAAACAAATGCGAATTTGGTAGTTGGTCAAGTTTGAATAAAGAACGTCTTGATAAAGTAAATAAAAATACTAAAGTTGGGAGCAGAGAAGATATTTCTCCAACTAAAATAAAAACAAATAATAAAGCGTTAAAACCTCCACCATCTCCTAGAAATACTGGACCGATAAACAAAGTTGATGGCTATAAATCAGTTGCCGGAATTTCAATATCCCAAATAAAGGGAAAATTACCAAAATGTGTAATAAAAGGAAATAATTTTGCTCAAACATCTCCGAAAAAACAATCAGCAGAATCATTGAATTTAACACCAACCCCTCCAGAATTTGAAGGATATGAAAGAGAAATTAGTATGAATATAAAGGAGGTTAAAAACCGGCCAAAAGATATCCTACAAATAATACCATCTTTGATTAAAAATACCTTAAGATTGGCAAATGAATACAAATTATATATTACACGTGATATTGAAACAACATACAGAAAACAATGGGAATTAAAAATGTGGAAAAACGGTTTTTACAAAGTAATAGATTTATTCAAACAAACAGATGTTGATAAAAACATCAAAAGTGATTTTCAAATGATGTATCAAAATTTCTTAGATGCCGCTATCTCTTATTACAAAGAATTAATAACATTATATGAGAATACTTATGGAATAACATTTAAAGAACAAGTACCATGGCCATATTCAACGGATTTATGTGATGAATCATTTTTGGAATGTATCATTGTTAGTGAAGCACCATATTATTCTTCAAAAAGTAAATTACAAGTCACAGCTATAACTTCTGTCCAAAGGCACTATTTATCATTAAGTGATCTTTACCGATATAAATGTATGGCACATGGTCTTAAAACATATGAACAAGCTTATGAATATTGTTGGTTAGCATCTCAATTAAGTCCAGCTGTTGGACGTTCCTACAATTCTCTTTGGGTTTGATCTCATTATATATGGTAAGTTATGAATGCTTTTAGTAATATCTTAACATTATTATGGTAAATTTATTAATATCATAACCTATACTTATATACTTTTGAGTATATTTATTACCTGTAACACTATAACTAATGCCTTTTGTTAACTATTTTTAATATAACCATAATTTTATTTTTTAAAATAACAAAAAAAAATATTATTACTAACGCTTAATATTTTTTTTCTTATTATCATAAGTTTTTATTTTCTAACAACTATAAGTCTTTTTTTAATTATATTGTGAATTTTCTTTCTAGATCTTGCAACGTGATCCATTGCGTAGACGTTTGGATCTTAATTTTAGACATTTATACAGTATCATGGTCAGCAGAGATATACGAGATCAGGTGCGATTTTTTTAAGTTTAAAAATTTTTCCTTTTTTATATGTAATTTATGGAGATGTTTTTGTATATGCTATTTTTTTGTGTTGCTTAAAGAGTTTTTTATCTTGATAATAAGTAGAAAAATTCATTTTTTCTTCTTCTCTGTCCTATTGCTTTTTTAATGTCTTATGTTTATTCTAGTATTTTTTTCTTATAATTAAAAAAAATTTTTTGTCTCCCTCTTATTATTTATATTTTTTAATATGTTTTTTAGGAAAGATATTCAGAAATGATCTTTTTCTATATCCGATCTTTAGCTGCTCAATCTCCATATAAAGCCGCAAAAGAAGCAATGTTAGGAGCTTTTAGTGATGTTAATGGAAAAGTAAAAAATTATAATGAAGAGTGTATGAATGAATTGTTTTCAAAATATTTAGAATTAAATCCAAGCAAAGCTTTCGAGAATGATAAAGAAATTTGGAGGTTACCAGAATTAAGAGCAAATAATCGTCCATGGTCATTTAACTTATCATTAGAAGGTAACTTAATTAATGGAGTCACTGATTTTGAGATAATTAGTAATCTTCAAACACTTTCAACTAGTAATTTATATAAATTTGCCATAACTTACCTTGTACATTGTGCTGGAATTTTGAATTCTAAAATTGATATGGAGTCATTTGATATGTATGCTGAAATTGGATTAATTTGTACTAGTGCACTTTTAAGCAGACATGATAGTCCCCTATCCTGTAGAAAATTAATTGAAATTACCTCATTATTTATATTTTATTATGCATCCTCTAAAAACGATGAAGCATCATATTTACAAGAACAAGGATCACATAGTCTTCGAATGATCATGAGTTTATTTGGTATCTATTTAAGTGTTTGTTCTAATAATCTTAATCAATTATCATCTCTTATAACAGCAAAAAATGATGATCTCGAATCAGTTAAGAAGGTTCTTCCTGTAATTACGATAATTTATAATTTAATAAAATCAGAAATCTTCTTAGAAGATTTAAAAAATTGTGGTGAATTAGTTTTCATGACAATCAAAACGAACAAGTTCAAGATTAATCTTCTACAAAATTTAATAGATATTGGTAATTTATTGATAAATCTCAAAAACAAAAACGTTCTCCCATCATGTATACATTTGGAAAGTAAAGATAGAAAACGTACTTCCACAGACGGAGTAATTATATCATTACCAGAGGAAATATTTTTACTATCTTTTGATAAGTTATTTTCACAAAAAATACAAGTATACAAAATTTACATACAAGATAGTGAAAGGAAAAATGATAAGAAAATTCTTGGAAATATTGTAAGACTAAATAATATTCTACAAACAGTTGAAAAGTTGTTTGTTTGTACCAATGATTTTATAAATTGGGATAGTAAAATTGAAATTTATTGGTTAGTTAATTCAGAAGCAGATGAAGAATGTAAAACTCCAACACCAGAGACTGTTGAGAAACGTATAGATGCCAAATATGATAATAATACTGCAAAAGAGTATGAAAATAGAATAGTTGTAGAACCACACTATATCATCCCAGATACAAACTGTTTTATTGACTTTAGTGGAACAATTGAGCAATTGATAAAATCTCGTTACTTTAAGGTTACATTATCATATACTGTAATAAAAGAGTTAAGAAATTTATCCAAACCTGTACATTCGAAACCAGAGAATCGTGTTAAAACAAAACGTAAATCTAATTTGGAAGCAGATTCTAATCATAATGAATGGGTTAGGAAACAAGCAATAAAAAGCTCTGAAAATGATTGATGAATGGTCCGAAAAATATTCAGAGTATGTAATTTCCCTAACAGAAGATGGTTTATTACAAGAAGAATTACCAACCTCTTCATCACTTATACCTGCTGTATCTCCAGTTAATTTTAGTATATCACAGAAAAATGATGACAAAATTTTGCGAAGTGTTATTAATTTACAAAAACAATTCTTATTAGATCAGGTGAAAAAAAATATCGACAACCCAATTAAAAGTATAGCAATGCTTACGGAAGATAAAGCATTGAGAATTAAAGCTTGTGCTGAAGGTATTCCATGTAAAAGTTTGAATGACTTCGTCATGTGGTTGAGAATGTAATCATAATAATAATAATAATTTATTCTTATAATAATTTGTTAAAAGGTGATGCAAGTAATTGTAATATAATACAAAAAGAAACCATACTATAGACAAAAAATAATATTGTACATATTTATTATAGATAGAAAATCAAAATAATATCCAGATGTTATTAAGTTACAGAATGATTAATTGAATCACCAAGATTTGAATTCATTAATTAATGTTCCCATGTGTTTATATCTTTCTAAGGAAGAATTTGTAAATGTATCAAAAACTTCATTAATCTTATTATTAATATTTTCGCATTTATTGTAAATACAACTTTCAAAAGAATTATTAAAATGTGTAAATATTTCTTCGCATGTTGTGTTGTAATTGTCAATTTCCTGCTTAAAACGATCTTCCTCTTCTTGTAGACGACGTTTGTAAATCATCAAATCTTTTTCGTATTTATTCATCATTGAAACCTCAGCTTCCAATTCTCTTGTTTGTCTAATTTTGCTTTTAAGTTCCTCTGTTAATTTTGCCCCTTCTTCCTCTATCTTATGTTCTTCATTCTCAAATTCGTTCAGAATCCTTTGGAAATATGCCATCCACTTTTCAGTTGTTGAATTTTTAAAGATTAATCTGTAACATTGACTTTTCAAATCTTCAATGACACCCTCATCAGGAAACTCTGAGTTCTGTTCATTTTCTATTTTACTAATTAAGGTAAGTAGTTTCTCAAATCTACTTAAAGATTCCTCTTTTGTAAGTTCTACGACCTGAACAGTATCCACCACTTCCTTTGAAAGAGAAATACTTCTGGATTGATATGTAAGAATATTATCAACACTTGCTTGTAAAGGCAGGGCCTTAATAGCATTCCTTTTTGTAACATGGTCTTTGTTCAAACAGTCATCTGACAGTGTATTCTTATTTGAAACTAACTTTTTTAGAGAAGAATTATTCTGAGACGAATTTTCAGGTCCTAGAGATCCAGTAGATCCAAAATTTTTCTTAGGACGTAGAACTAGGACGTTTAGATAAATCTTCTATCGACTTCTGAATAATTCTATTTTTATCCTTTGAAGTCTTAGAAGGTAGTACCTTCGAATTGGGTACTTTTCTAGAAGAAGACAAGGTTGGAATAACTTTTTTGGTAGTTGCCATAGCTAGAATCGATTAAAATGTCATAAAAGAAACAGGTGTATATTTTGAGATATGACTTCCCGCCCATATATTTATTGTTTGACGTAAGTTCGTTGCAAGAATACCAATGATGATTGGATACTAAATGTCCTCAAAATTTGCATTAGTTTTGCTTTTAAATTTATTGAGGTCAGATATAGTGTACTTTTATCACGTGTACTCCATGCAATTATAATCGTTTTAGTGGTAGATTTTGTAAATTTGTATTAATGTTAGTTTTACCACGGTGTTGTCAGAATAGTTAATTTATGTTCTAAATGAATAAATTAAAAGACTAGATATAATGTTTTCGTTTTCAAAAGGATAATGTTTAACACAATATTAGGGAAGATTTAAAACATGTTAAGTGATTAAAAGTAGAGAATTTATAAAAGTGATGTAAAAGTTCCTAATATATTTGAACTTTTACCTTATGGAAAATGCGGATATATAGTGTTGTCTCTTTCGATTTTTCTCTAAAATAAGTTCTCAAGGTACATGTTTTTTATTTTATATGACATGGGTTACGCTTATTATCAATTTTTATTTTTGAGATTATTTCTGGCGATGGAAAGAAAGTAGCAAAAAAAGTACTGGAAATGAAGCACAAAATAGTCCTATCAAGAGAATTAAGTTTTTAGGAGTATTTTTATTAATAATTGTTTGATAGATTAAAAATAAAAACAAAGAAAAATAAAGTAATTAAAATATAAATATGAAAAGCGACTTCTTGATCTTCCTGTATAATACAAGTTCTATTTAATGGCGTTTTTTTTCATTGATGTAACCATGTATAAATTATCACAACCTTGTTTTATGGCACCGTCCTTTGTGGATCCAACACCGAATAGTATCCTACAATATGTTGTGTCAGATTTGGGATTCAATAAAATATATTTAAAAATGAATATATATTTGCTTTTTTTTGATTTAAAAAATTTAAAATCCCTAATTGAAATATCTTCAAGATATGAATGATAGTTTCTAAAAGTTTTTTCTATAGTTGTTGGATCGATGGGAATAGTTATTGTGTTGAAGTCATCCATATTTTCGTCGGTACATATTGGTATTTGAATTGCCTTTTTTTCTTCATCTTTTTCCTCTTTTAAATTATTGTTTTCGCAGGATTCACCTAAGACTTTTAACATTTTCCATGCCGCTATTCCTTGGGCTACTTTCTTTTTGGCATGTATACCTTCTGTACTTAATTTTGAAAAATAACAATAGCATTTGAAAATTGATGGTCGTAAAGAGAGTCGTTCTATTTTATATTCTGCTTTTCTTCCATCAAAATATTTCTGTACCCGATGATCAAGTTGGATTTTCATTAATGCATAGATATTATCATTATAGTTGTTAAAATATTTCAAACATATCTCTCGAGCAAGAGAATTTTCTCCCTCAGTTTTACTTATAGAATTATATTTTATATCTTCAATAGGTGGCACTGAAGTATTAAAATCATTGTTTGATTTAATTTTACAGGAAACATAGTATTCCCTTGTAATATTACTTTCTATGGAATGGAATGATAAATCCCAGGAATTTTTATCACATATTTGTTGAAGTAACATTTTGAAAAGAAATCCATCAAGAAATTTCTCCATATCAGACCAGTTTATTTTTTCTTTAACATCATCAATCGAAAATGACAAAATTTTAAGCATTGAATTGATTGATTTAACTTTTGCTACTTCACAAATAGCAGCTGTCGCATAAGTTTCATGTTCTCCAACAATACATTTTATCTGGATACTATTATCATTTAACATATTCTCAACATATGTAACACTTTTACCTGTTTTTTGTACCAAATCTTGTAACAAACATTCTGCAGTCGTGCTTCCGGATAGTTTTTCTGCAAATGATTGTAAGAACGGTTTTAGATTTTTGCATGCCTCTTCCTTAGCAATTTTTTTGGATTTCCCTCTTCCAATAGCAGTAATTTGGTTATGTGTATAAGTTGCTAGAAATAACCCATCGCTTTCTAGTTTAAAAGTAAATTCAAAAGGAAGTTTCAAATACTGAGAATATGAATGAACTTCATCAACAATCATTTCTTAAAATAAAATCCTCCTAGTCAGTTTAAAAAATATTTATAAACTTTTATCGTTTAAGAAAGAAAAAAAAAGTTGATTGAATTTATTAAAAAGATACTCGAAAAAATATTTTTGTATAGATTAACTCAATTGAATAGATATAAATAACTTTATTAAGGATAAAAAACAGGAACAAAAATTATATAAACATTCACATGCAAATTAATCCATAAACAGATCATTTATCGTTTAGTTGCCTACATACTTAATTTTAATAAAGTTTCTCGGTTAAATAATTTTTATGTGATGTTATATCTTTACTATTTTAACAATATAATTTATTAATTAATCAATTTTTACTTGGAATATATTTAATTCACTTAATCACACAATCTAATTTTCATTTATTTTACAATTACTTATACTTTATAAACCGTAAAATAAAAGATGACACTTGATAAATAAATAAAACAAAGGAAATATCATTCTCCATTAATTTTTCTATTTTTATAATTTACATAAATTTTACAGCAGATCAAACATAAATAAAAAACACACAAAAAATATTATAGCTTAACTTATCTAATTTTTAATTACGTACCTAATTAATGTTATGTTGTTTACTGATAATGTAATTTTTGTGTAATTAAAATTGATAGATGTGAAAACGATGACTTTTAAATGTTATATATATAATAGAGATTGTCATAAGATTTTTTATTGTTGTATTTCCACAGTATTTGTAACCATTAAGAAACGTATTATATTAATACCTAATTTAACAAAAATAAAAAAATATACACTTTTACGAAATAAGTCATAAAAATATTCTTATTATGATTATATTATTGATCTACTATTTCAATAAGGAAAAAAAATTGATATATAATTTTATGATTATAAGGTCGTTACTGTAGTAATCTAACACCTTAATTTTAGGAAATTTTTGAAAATATTAATTCACATATCAAAACCCCCCAAAAATATTAGTAAAGTTATTGTAATATTCTAAAATTACATATATAGTAAATTACTTACTTAAATTATATGGCTTTGATAGTAAAATAATGTATAAAAAAATTTCACAATAAAAAAGAACGATTGGTTTATACTCTATATATTATAAATATATTACGAAATACTAATATTAAGAGATATTTATTCATTTTAGAACACTCTTTTAATTATGATGGGTATTTGGTAAGTTTTCGTATCAAAATCTTACAAAACAACGTGGAACCATGTTACTCGTTGTTTCATATCATAAAATTGACATTTTTTTATGCTCGATGTGAGTAAAAAAATATTAAAGTGTGATTAATAATGTGATGAACAGTGGGATGGTAAAAGTGAATATGTTTATTTCATTTTCCACAATATAAACAATTGATGTGACAATATTCTATGATATAATGTTTTATGTAACAATTTTAAAAAAATCTTATTCTCATTTCTTTATTTTTTATGTTGACTAAATTTTTTTAGTTTATTAATTATACATTTAATAAAGAAAATGTAGCTATGGTTCATGTAGTTTGATTCAAAGACAAAAGAAAAAAAATACAAAATTCAGGACAAATGATTGTTTTTACTTCATTTCTGTACAGATTTTATTATATAATGTCTTACTTTTGGTTTCATTTTTAAGCCATTTATGATGTTAAACATTTTTGAGTTTTGAAAAAAATTCAGAATTAAGAAAATAGTGGAAAAAAGCGTTTCAAGCAGGTCAGAAGTTGCTAAGTAAAATTTCGTGTACAACAAATTTTGAACTTTAGAATGTTTAGAAAAATAACAAAATTAAGGAGTGAACAATTGTATTATTGAAAATTTTATATGAATTTACATGAAAATAACGTAAATTTACTTTATAACCTAACCAATGCATCTTTCCAATGTCTACAATAATTCAAAATTATTCGCGTCAAAATAGTTAGTAGCTTTTGTTGTTTTACTTTTTTCCTGTTTCAAGAATAAATTTTATCGTTCAATTTTTTGTAGTTAAAATTTTTTTCATCAATAATAAACAGTTGTTTATATCCTGGTTTTACTTGATATTTTTATTTTATACTACTTTAAAATCGTCCATAATTTTTATATGTTTTTTTAATTTTTATTCAATTAAGTATTAATTCTCTACTAACTCTGTAGATATTAAAAATCACAATCTTTAGAATTATTAATTATATTCGTTTTAGTAATGTTTTTCTAATGGTAAGATTTTATTTTCGTGTCTGATAAAAGCAATTATTTTATTTTTTGTTGTTTAAGATGTTTAAGTGCAAAGATTTTCAAAATCCTCAAAACGTTGATGACTATACTGGGAATTCTGGTTGTACTTTAACTTCTGTTTCAAAGCAAAGTTCAAGATTGCCTATATTTAAAGTAAGTTATGTTTTTAAAATTTTAAATTTTTTGTAGTATAAGAAAAATATTCTTTACCTTTTAGAGAAGTATAGATGTTTAGTTGTTGTTGGAGAGACAGGATCAGGAAAAAGTACACAAATACCACAATATTTGTATGAAAGTGGTTGGTGTAGTGATGGAAGAAACATAGGAATAACACAACCAAGACGTGTAGCCGTTGTAACCTTAGCTGGACGTGTAGCAGAAGAAATGCATACAAACATTGGGGATTTAGTTGGTTATAAAATACGATTTGAAAGTGCATGTTCTGATAGTACAAAGATAAAATTTATGACAGATGGAATAATGCTTCGTGAACTTACATCAGATCCATTACTTGTTAAATATTCCATTATAATAATTGATGAAGCTCATGAACGATCTACTACAACTGATGTACTTCTAGGTTTGTTGAGAAAAGTTATGGCGGTTAGAAATGATTTAAGGATTATTGTTTCAAGTGCCACATTGGATGCAGAATTATTTAAAAATTTTTTTGAAGAAAATGAGACTGATGATAAAAGTAAAGACACAGCAACAATACTCAGTGTTGAAGGAAGAAATTATCCTGTAGATTTATATTATATTAAAGAACCTGTACCTGATTATGTTATAGCTTCAGTTCGTACGTGTATAAAAATCCATAAAAATAATGGTAATGGCGACATATTAGTTTTTCTTACGGGTGTAGATGAAGTAAATGATGCAATAGAACTATTAACTGAAGAAGCTCAAAGTGCCAGAATTTCAAGAGAACTTTGGATACTTGGATTGTATGGAGGAATGCCTATGAATTCACAAATGTTAGTTTTCGAAACTCCACCGTATGGAAAGAGAAAAATTGTTTTTACAACAAATATAGCTGAAGCTTCTATCACAATTCCTGGGATATCGTTTGTTATTGATTGTGGATTTGTAAAAACAAGAATGGTTGTTAATGTCAAATCAGGATTGGAACAACTTGTAACATTACCAATATCTAAAGCAAGTGCTGAACAAAGATCTGGTAGAGCAGGAAGAATAGGTGTTGGTAAATGTTTTCGCTTATATACGAAATCAAATTTTGATAAATTTGAACTTGATTCATTACCAGAAATTCAAAGAATTGATTTTTCAACTGTTATTTTGCTGTTAAAAAATCTTGGTGTTAGTAATATTGTTCGTTTTAAATATATATCTCGTCCGAAGGCCGATGCTGTTGCTGCAGCATTTTCTCAACTTCATTCACTTGGTGCAGTTGATGATTTAGGAAATCTAACTGATCCGATTGGTATTAGAATGGCTGGATTACCATTATCACCAATGGAAAGTAAAGTTCTTATTGAGTCCGGATCATTTGAATGTAGTGAAGAAATAGCTTCTATATTAGCTATGCTCCAAATTGAAGAACCTTTTACTGTTTCTAGGAATAAAAACCAACGAATTGTAAGTTTGTTTTTGTAAAATTAGTTTTTTATTTGGATAGGAATTGATTCGGAGGAAATTTTGTGCTCAAGAAGGAGATCATTTGACACTCTTAAATATATATATGTCTTTTGTTAAAAACAAGAAATCACGAGAGTGGTGTCATTCTAATTGTTTAAATTATGGATCTTTAATGAAAGCTGTTACTATTAAAGATCAATTAATTTCATATTTAAAATCTTATCAAATACCAATTGTTTCTTGTCAAGGATTAATAGGTGAAACTGAAAGAATTCTTCGATGTCTTGTTTCGGGATATTTTCTCCAAGCTGCATTTTTAGATCATTCTGGTTTATTTATTACAGTAAGAGAAAATATATCAATGAATGTTTGGGCAGGATCTTCAATAATCTACAGGGACAAACAACCTAAATGGATTATCTTTGGTCGTTGTATGGCGCAAAGTATTCGTGATATCTCGGAAATTGATATGGAATGGTTGATGGAAACTGGGGTGTTTGAGAAAGAAAGATGAATACGTTTTGAAAAAAAAAATACAATTTTATTAAAAATATTTATTGGTAGTGGTAGAAGGGAAAGCATAGTAAAACTTACATTATATTTTATCTAATCCATTTATCTTAAAAAGTTTAAAGCATCGTCTTTTTTAAAATATAACAACTTGCCCTTGACATCTAAAATGCCTATTTCTCACATCCTATAATAATTGCCTTCGAAGATTTAGCCATATATTTTTATAAGTTTCATTAATATATTGCAATTCAACTTGTTGAAAACTTTTTTATTTTGTTAGAAATTTCTTGTCTCCACTAGTTAAGAAAATTTTATTCTTAAATTATTGTAAATATATTGACAATTTTCATGTTATATACTATTATATTTTCAAAATTAAATAACTTAAGTGAAATGTTTTAATTTATATGTTGGCCATTATTTACTTATTTTTTATTATACATTTATAATGGATACATTAAAAATAAATTATATATTATTATTATAAGACAGATCTCTTTATAGCTTAGTATATAATATTTTATTTTCTAATTATATATTTCGATCAAAGAGTTTTCAAATAAAGAAAATCTATAAATTTTATTGAAATATATAGAAAATTATTTACTATATAACATTATATTACGTATTCAAATCATTAATAAAGTTGCTGTTGAATAAACATCTTATTAAATATTTTGCATTAAGATATTATATAAATATTGAAGTAGCTGAAGGATAAGTTAGGATAAAAGTGATAATGAAATATGATCCGATATATTTCAGTGTTATTACATACTAGTTCAATGGAGTGCCCTTGATTGTCGTAAATACTTCGCCATCATTTGTTAACTCATTGTATTGATAAAATCTCCTATGTGATAAATCTTTCTGTCCCTTGACTTTTACTTCATTGTCGCTGTTTGCCATTTTTTTTTAATTTTACAAAATTCTCATACAAATTAGTTGCGTTTAATTTTAGCTATAAATTCTTTAATTTGTGTAATAAATATAGGATTCTTATTTTTCTCATTAACTCAATTTACCTTATTCATGTCATATTTCATAAAATTATTTCATTTTTGAAGTGTAAAATTTGTTATATAATTATGAATTTTGATATGCACATTTATAAACAATTATACCTTTGTTTTGTAGTAAGATAAGAATTTTATTTTGA
This sequence comes from Strongyloides venezuelensis, assembly GCA_963280985.1. Classification (NCBI taxonomy): domain Eukaryota; kingdom Metazoa; phylum Nematoda; class Chromadorea; order Rhabditida; family Strongyloididae; genus Strongyloides; species Strongyloides venezuelensis. The sequence goes on along the minus strand of CAUJLX010000002.1, from coordinate 8,221,933 downwards.
CTATAACTTTGTTTAATATGATGTCAACACATTTTTATATATAAATTTTAATAAATTTTTTTTCTTTGGTATATGTTCTGTTTTTGATAATATTTTCAACTGTAATAAAATTAAATTTAACGCTACTTCTAATGGTATTGGAAAATAGTTATGTTATCTACAACATTTTATGCTATTTTAAAAAAATATTAATTGAGATTTATGAATGTATTAATATTTGATGATGATGAATTTGTGATTGTTTTATGATGGCATAAGAGAGAGAAAAATATTTGATTTGATGAAATATTGAATTTTAAATACAAATATATGAAATAAATTTAGTCTTATTAATTTTTAATAGTAACCAAATTTTTATTGCTAACAATAGATTATTTTTTAATCTTATTTTATAAGAGTGTCATTAAGTACAGAAAATCTATAAGGGGTAGTTTTATGATAAATGAATAGTATGACTCTCTTATAAATATATATTTAAACTTATCATATATAAGTAAAAATTGCATACAAAGGGTATACTTATTTTATGGATGCTTTAGACATGTGTCAAATATTATCATTAGTGTAGTATAAAGGCAATTTTTTTATCCATAAATAATAGTTATCAAATATTTTAGGCAATTCAGATATAGTTTATTAAAGGAAGTTGGAATTTTTTTTTCTATTATTCAAAATTATTTCTTTTTATATATATTTTTTCCATAAAAATAAGGATATTCTTAAATGTATGCTTATGTTGTGAAATTTTCATTCTTACCAGGGCATTGAAAGTGATTTAAAATGAGTGATAAATTATTATTACGTATTAAAACATGTTTGTTTCCTTGAAATTGGCTTTTTTGTTTTACACTATCTTGCATGTTGTTGCTTTCTAATAGAGTCTTGATTCTCCAAGTGGAGTAACTTAATTTGTAAGCTTATTTCTTAATCGTGTTATCTATCTTTTTTAAATTAATACACATTCTTTCTCTTTATTATTTCTATTTATAATCTAATTCTTTTGTCATTCTCCACACCATTTTTGAATGAGTTTTATTTATCTGTCTGTCTTCGGATACTACAACTTGGATTCATATTTTATTATATTTTTTACTTTATATTTTTCCTGTCCAATTACAATATCGTAAAATATTAAATACATTTTTTAATATTATGATAATTACAATTTTGTGTATGTTGTTAAAAATATATTTATTACATGATATCTATAGATTTTTAAAAACTTTTCTCCTATACTTCAACACTGAACGTTGGATATTTAATAAGTGTATAAATTTATTCTTGTATCATTTATTTTCCTTATTTTTAGATAAATATTTTAATTTTTTTATTTATATCTATATTAAAATTTAATATCTTAATTAGAATGGGTTTTATCTAAATATAGATTGAGGTTTTATAAAAAAATGTTGCTTTCTTCTTTTATGAACGTCTTTTTGTTTATATAATAATTTATTTTTATTTTATTATAATATAATCAAACTATTAAGAATATTCTTTGCGGATATAAATATATGTAGAAATATATATATATTTTGGCATTAAATTTTGACTTAATTCTTTAAACGTCACAACATATGTCCTGATAGTATATAGCATATTTATATAAATATATATCGTTGACTCCCTCATCAAGACATTGTTAATACAAAGTCACCCCATACTACATAAAAGATAATGTAGTGGAGATGGACTGTTAGATGTGGACTAAATACTGTTTTCTTTAAATGTGTAACTGTTAAAAATACAAAAAATTTATTTAAATTACGATTTTTATTTTAAAAAAATCTAAAAATTGACACAATTTAGGCTTTGTTTTTAATTATTTATTTCATTTTTTACTATTTCCTTTTTGCCAACGTTTTATTTCCTAAATATACTGAAGCTATTTTCTTTTCTGATTGCTATATTTTTTTATTAGTGGTAACAATCATATCAAATTTCTATTTATTATTTTGTGATATCTTATTGTCAAAGTACATTTATTTTTATGATATTGCTCATTTTACCACCTTATTATGACTAATTTCTCGTTTATACAAAATTGCGTTTATTTTAATTTCCATCATCATTAAACTTCAATCTTAATTTTTGAAGTCTTTTCTTCATTATGAATTAATTTAAGATTACTATCAGTAGATGTGTGCGTAATACTGAATTTTTGTAATCAACAAAATTAATTAAACATCATTTGTCGAGATGAAGAATTTGAAAAATGTATAATATCATGAAACAAGTGCCTTTGTTCTTCTATATTCGTGACCATTGTATTTTATGAGGATATCTCTAAAATATATAAATATAATTTTGAGAGGCTTATAGATGATGAAGATATAAAAACGAAGATAGATTTGTTTAGTAGCTATCTTTCTTCCTCAGTCCACTATGCATCAAATTATGAGTTGTGTAATAACAATAGTATTACCGACAATAATACAAATCTCATAGAGGTATATATTATTTTTATATTAAAAAACTCAATTATAAAATTTTTATCACTTACGTCAACATACTTTTTATTTCATATTTTAAAAACTTCAAACAATATTTTACCAAAAGAATATATTATGTATAGATGCATTATGAAATATTCTCTGATCACTAAAAGACATAAAGGAAGAGTAGATTTATTCAATCAGAAATAGAATTAGTAGGAGAAGATTACCTATCAAAAGTGTCTAAATTCAAGATTAATGATTGATAATAGTGTTATAAAAAGTTTAACTACTAATTTATTTCTCCTAAACATAAATTAATTTTTTATTTAATTATTTTACTCATTATATTGACATATGATTTCATTTCTATAACAAATATTATGCAGAAAACAATATTTAAAAATTAGAGAAAGTTAGAAGAGGGTATAGGGTTGTTAGATACCTTTAATTTTCATCCTATTATTTATTCATTTATCCAATGCAATTAATTTCTCAATATCATTCTTAAAAATTCATATATTCTTTATTTTCATATAAGGTCATTTTCATTCTGTTAGTTATCTACAAAATTTATTAATTCTATTTCATATATTTTCAGTAAAATGACTGAATTTTTATGTTTAGAAACCAAAATATTTTATTTCATTTAACAAAAACAAAAAACCGATGACTAGATTTATTTTTCCGTAAAAATATTAAAAAGAAGAATCTAATAAGTATAAATATGTAGATGGTAAAACATATACATCATAAAGCTACATAATCTTATTCTACTTATTTTTATATATTTATTTAAATTTAGTCAAATTTTGGAAAAAAATTTTTTCCTTTAATAATGTCGATAAAGAATTTATTATTATTTTAGATGATTAAAAATAAATTTTCATTGCTCACACACCGTCTTATTCTATATATATTTTTTTTGGGAAAAAAATATTTAAAAAAGTATATGAGATTTTTTTTCTGCATAAATAAAAACAAAATTATTGTACTGCTTTTCAAACAATGGTTGTTAAGAATTGAAAAACAAGTAAAAAAATTGACTTTTGAAGTAAAAAAAGATGTAGGATGAAGAATGAAGGAGATAAAAAGTTTTCAGGATACAAGATGCAATATTTTATATGCATTGTTAATGAAATATCTCCACCATTGTTTAATTCACATTAGTTATACGAACTTGGTATTAGGGCACATAGAGCTATGTATTTTATAGCTTATTACACTACTCAATATTTTCAGTTATTATTTTACCTTCAACAATTCAAAAGTTTGATAGTTTTAATAATTTATTAACAAATTCATTTTAGATTTACATCTCTAACCTACGTCTAAACCAAAATATTTTGCCATCAGCCGGTGCAAATTTTCACCAATATCCATTCTTGGACTCCAATGAGTCATTAATATAGGTGAAAAAGATATTTTATCTATAGTATTTGAACTTTTTTGTGCCGAAGGTTTTGCTGGAATAGTGGTAATTTTTTGGGAAATTACTAGTTAATATTCTTTTCAATAAAACAAAAAAAATATTATTTTGACCTTTTGTACATACAATTGACAAGCTAAACTAGACTATTAATTGTTAAGGTAACCAATTTTTAGGATTTCTTTAATATTTCATAAAAATGTTTTTAGGTTCACAAAATTTGCATATATTTATACGTTTGTTACTTTAAAATTGTTATTGTTCTAAATTTTTTTACTATCATTCATTGGTAAGTATTATAAACAAGAGTTAATTCCAATGATGACTGATATATTTTAGTGAATTAAAATTGATAACAATATTAGCTGTAAAATATTTCTGCAAACGAATTTAAATTTTTTGCGAAACTGTCATTGTGTTCCAAGTTTCATTATATATATTTAGATATATATATTATATAATATACACGTCAACATCAGCTTCTCTAGACTTGTTGGCATCGAATATCAACCTTCCTTGGTGAATTAATTATTCTTGCTACTTTTATTTGTCTACATCCGGGAGAATTTATTTTTCTACAAACGTGCCGTCCGACAAAATTATTCCATCTACCATATTTGATATGCAAGATGAGAGCGGTAAGTTTTATAGGAAAAAATTAAAAAATTAAGAAAAAGACTAGGTTAAGAGTTAGAGTATCCCTTTAGCAATTGAGGAAATTAAAATTTTATTTCATCATAAGTACTTTTTTGTCTTATGTAATTTTTTTCGTTATCTATTATAATTATTTGTTGTTCAAAAAAATTGGTCCTTTTCCACTTTCCTTTCCCTTTTTAACTCATACAGTTAATTTTTTTGTTAACTTATTTAAATTGAATATCTAATAAGTTGTTTAATATAGATGTGTTGTTATTGAATTGGATTTGGTATGGCGGTCCGGAAAGTAATTATCTACATAGTAGTGAATGAGAATTTGAGTTTAGAAATTTTAGATAGTAGTGATACATTTGGTAATTTTTATTTAGGAATTATATTAAAAAAATATTCTTAAAATTTATTTCAATTATTTATTATATTTTGATAATTTTATCATTAATTTATTTTATCAGTATATAATTTATGGAAAAAGTTACTCACTTAATTAATATTGTGAATTATTTTCATTTTTTATTTAATGTTTGTTTTATCACTTCTTTCTTTAATTGATTTAGGCATTATAATTAAATAGGGAATTCTTGATATTAAGGCACATAATAGACATAAAAATATATAATTTTTAAGAATGTGACTAACATTTTATTAATGTAGTGGTGTGATTTAAAAAAGGATGGCAAATATTAAAAATATTTTGTACATATATAGAAAAAGTGTTAAGGGGATGAAATAATTATTACAGTGTGTCCAGGAGAATGTTGTCAATAAATAAAATGTGCCTTCTTCCTCCTATTTTAATTGCTTCTCTTCCTGTCTTTTGTATAAAAAAAATGAAGAAGTAAAAACATATTTGGACGGAATAAAGGTTGTTTTTATAAAAGATCATTTTTCATAAAATAATACTTTAATTGATATAAATAATATTAATAATCAAATTTTTTTACATTTATCTATCTAGGGAAATATTATCTATCATTCTTTATTAATATGAGTATCCTAACTTTATATATTTACTTTATCATAATGGATAATAAGACAATTTCTTTAATATGTAACTGTTAAGATAGAAGCATTAGATAGTATTGGTTATAAAGTGTAACTGTGTCTTAATATATATTATGAAGATGTTTTCGGAAAAGATATCATGTCTATCTTTTATATTCTAAGAGAGAAATGAGGCATGGAAATTCTATTTCTTACATTAAGAAATAAGATATATATTTTATGAGAATATTTAAATATATAGATGTATCTGGACACAGGGCCTCTTTATTATGCATAAGAAGGTATTGCATTTTTTTTTAAACCATTAATTTTGATACGTCTTACTATCTTTTAACTATAGTATATTATAAATATATAAACTATATTTCCATTACTATATAATACATAAGACTTTCTTTTTTAATTAAACTTAGCTTATCATATATTTAAGACACATTCAAATCAAAAATGATATATGATACAAAGAATTGCATTATACTTTTTGATTTTTAATTTATATGACATATTTTGTTTACGTTTTTTACTATTAAATTTTTTTTTTTAATTTTCTTTTACATTATTAAAAAAAATAGTTTTATCTTATTTTAAAGAATAACTCATTAAATTTTATAATCTATTGTCATTAATTGAATATATATAAGTTTTTCGGTGTACCATTAGCTATTATTTTAATAAAACTATATAAAAGTATTCATGTTTTATTTAAATCTATTCAACCTTCATCATGTTTCTTATAGGCAAAAGACTATTTGTCATTTTAATTCAAAATTCATTCGAAGGCCATTCTTATTACAATTATTCGTCTTATTTGTTACTTTATATGTACTTAGTATAAATATAATTTTATGCTATAAGAACATGTCTTTTCTAAATTAAATTAGCTAAATATCTAATAAATCATGTTATTATAAAAGGATAATTAAACTTTTTATCCCAATTCTCTTTACGCTTTCTTAATATTTTGATCCCTTACACTAGGTATTATTCTTTTTCTTAATTCTTATTGTCTTCTAAGATACTATAATCCCTTCTTGTAGAAGTATAATACATTTTATGTTTATAAATTTTAGTAAGATTCACACCCATTAAGCATTACTTTTTTATCATAATATTTTTTGCATTGAAATTTTTAGGTTTCGTCTTTTTCTAACTCCATTTATATCTCTTTCTATCATATAGATGCTTCAGGCAGATTCTAAAAGTAAATGACAACTTAAAACTTGCCTACTATGTCATATTCTATCATTATATCATTCCATTTATTTATTATATAGTTGAGTGAGGTAGATATATAAAATTCCTAAGTATAAAACTATTTGTGTCCTCATTTTCTATACTTCCATAATACCAAAAAAATTTTTTAAAAACTATGTATTAACAGGATGTTTTGTCTTTTAAGTTAAAAAATATAATTAACCTTGTGGCGTTTTATAATTGATATTAAAAATTTTTCTCAAAAATTAGATGATTAATGTTTTGAGGAGTCTTTTCTTTATTGTGACAATAGTAGTGATAGAAAGAATAATTAGATATATATTTTATATTGTATAGAGGTGATGAAAAAATTTGATTGAGTGATAAAAATTAAAAGTAATTTGAAAGGAAATCAAAGAAATATTTGATGGATTTTTTAATTACAATTCAATTAATTTTTCTCATTGGCATTTTAATAAATTTAACCATAGATAAATAATATCTTATTATATAATAAAATTGATTTTTCATTATTTTCATTTCACATAAATTATTTAGTTTAATGTTTTTTATCATTATTTCATTAATTTTTATATTAAATTATCTTTTATAATATTATAATAGCTATGGATCTTAGTAAAATTTTATTTTTTATCATATTTTAGTTGATTATCTATTCTTTTAATATTAGCTTCTATATTTATCATGCCTGCGCTGAATGTTAAATTGTTATTTTACTAGTTAAATTGAATTTATTACTCTGTAACTCTATATTAATACATATTTTTATTAGTACACTTTTAAATACCATATGTCGAATAAGATAATTATTATATATTATCTATTTAATCTTGTCATTTCATATATTTATTAAGTTTAATAATTAGTTGTGATGAATTATGGTTATATTTATAGTAAAAAAAAGAATATATAAGTATCATTTTTAATAATATTCATTAAAAATAAGTTTATTTTAATTTTACAATTATTTTGATATGATATATTTAGTTATTATATGTTTAAGATTTCAACGATTTATTAAAAATATATGCTTATATAATTTAAGTATAGTATAAAATATATTGGCTAAACATTATAATAATTTTTATTGAGGGAAAATTTAGTGAAATATATAAAGTGATTTCCTTTTAACTATCATGACATCCTGTTCCATCATTTTTATTCATTTTAAAATACAACTTTCTTCATCAACTGATCTCAGATTTCAGTTAGGAAGTTTCAACATTTTTATATTATTTAAAATATCATCTTTTACTTATTATATTTATTACTCATTACTTTAATATCACTTTTCTTTTATCAACTTCATTTATTTCATCATTTAACCATATCTAAACTACTTCTCTTTATATAATTTTAAAATATCATCTAAAGGCATAACGTGTATTCATATATAATCTTTACTATTATTTATTTATTTATGCACCCATTCATATTTAAGCATAAATTTTAAAAATGTAAATGAATTTCTTTTTAATGTAAAAACATTTGAAAATTTACCATTCTCTGGCGGCGAATGGTGTGGAAATTCTTTTATGGTATATAAGTCAATTAAAAAAAAATATAAGGATAATAGGTGTAAAATATATCTAAAAAATTAGTTTAATGAAAATGAAGAAGTGCTATTTTTTAAGTGAAATTAGAGAAGCAGTTAAAAATTTAATCTGTAATATCATAAACTATCTTCTCCTAAGTACATTTTTTCATACTCTGTTGATTAAATTATCTTTTCCTTTTACTATCATACTTTTCAGTAATTTTCAAATGTTTTTGAGATAAAAATAATTCTTTTCCTAAATTATACTTTTAATAATGTTGTTCATGGAAAAAAATCTTGAATAATTACCACGATTTACTTCTCTCATAACATATGTAAATATGTATATATTTATGATTTTTGTTATCCAATTTCTCATTGTATTTTTTAAAGACTCTTAAATTATAGATTTTTTAAAAGTTGTTTATTTGAAAAACTCCAAAATATCAGCATAAGATTTATAAAAATTGAATAATAGATAATAGAATTAAAAAAATGTTTATTTCTTGAAAAATATTTTGAAGCAACAAGACAATAATTATATAGACAGGTTATTACTGCTGTTGCCCTTCAATTATTTCAGTTTATACTATATTTTTGGTTCATTTATTTTTTGCTGATATTTTTTTTAAAACCTAAAACAATTTTTATTAATTAAAAGAGACTCATTGGAGATTTATTTTTATTAATATTATTATTAATGCAGTATTTGGAGAGGCTGAATTGGGATTGTGAAATTTTTATATTTTATGGTCTACTGTCATTTTATTATATCTATCTAATTAATTCTAAAAAAAGTAGTATTTATATATTTTAATCAAATCCTAAACATATTTCGTTCCATATGAAGACAGCCATCTTCGGTGGTGGTGATCCATCTTCAAATACCTCAACAGCTAATGCTTCAGGGCCTCCTCCATTAACTTTTACTCCACCAGCTCTCCTTTCTGCAACAACTTCCTCAGGTCATCATGGAAGGAGAAGTGGTTCAAGTGGTGTTTCTAATGTTAGAAGTATTTCCCATACAACTAGGAGACATTCAAGGATGCAAAATGTATGATTACTAAAATTTTTTTATGATAGTTCTTAAAATATACTTTAAAAAAACAAAAACGAAATAGTATACATATTGTAAAATAATAATATAGAATATACCGCTTATTAGAAGTAATTTTCTTTCCTCAAATATATAATAATACAAATATCCAAGTATTACAAATTGTTTGCTAAACCCAATATATTACTCCATCTAAAGAAAATAGGTAACTCAAAAGTAAAGAGTATTTAATCAATTATCAAATTTTCCATATACATATTCTTTCTAACACCTAAAAATTTCATTTTCATTTACTCTCATATAATATACCTCTTCAGGAAGAGGTCCACTTTCCCACTATTTTAAATATTATTTTATCTTTTAATGAGTTTAATGAATGAACAAAAAAGAATCAAACATAAAATTTCATTTGGTTTACATCCTACTGTTCCTAGGAGATTCTCATTAATTGAGAAACCCTTACTAAAGACAGCTTCATTGTACCAGGAACAGCGACAGAAATTTCCTACTTTAACAGCATTTCTTTCTAATTCATCTTATATCAAGGTAACTTTCATAGAATACACAATATTACGTAGAGATATAAAAAATCTTTTTAAATCATTTTTCTAAATTACAGTATTCAATGATATAAATAGTTTAACTTTTAATATATATATCATTATTTTTTTTATTATAAATTTGTCATTTGAATTGATAGAAATTTGTCCATTAATCTTTTATCATTGAAAAGAAATATAGGCATGTAAATGTTTAAGGTCTTCTTCCTCCTTTTATCAATATATCTATATATTTAAGGAAAACTATTATATTGGTCATTAATAAAGTGTATTGTAATTACATAAAAATAAACAATAGAATGAGTTATTTATTTTGATATCACTTTTATTTAGTACAGAAAGAATGAAGATATTAAATTGTTGAGTTTTCATCCTTCTCCAATAATCATTTATAAAAGATAGGATTTTGTAAAGTGTTACAATTAAGGGTGGGAGGTAAAAAGAAGAGAGTATGGAGAGAGTGGAATGAATTTATATTTCTAAATGTGGCGTTTCACATTTTGAGTTTTGAAGAATCTAATTTGACAGCTACATAACTATTTTCCTGTTGTGAAAAGAATATAATTTAGGCATATAGAGTATTTATTTGTCTTTTTATAGCCTATATTAAGGTTATTTTACTATTTTATTACAATTTTTTTACAAAATATTAAATTACTATGCCATTCATACCTACTTCAGAGGCATATCTTAGTAATGTTTCACCAAGACCATTTTTACCTTCAAGTTTAACTTCTACTCAACAAAAAAGATTATCTTATGCCTCTGGTAGTAATAGACTTTTCCGATTTTCTACTTCTACACCAATCAAGACACTTGAAACTGTTCAAGAAGATGTTGTTGCGGAGGAGGAAAGTAACGAAAATTTTAAAGTTTCATCTTCTTTTGATACAATTAATAGTAGGGTATGTTAACATGTACTTATGACTAACTATTATTTGAATCTTTTATTCCTGTTTTCTTGATTTTTTTTTTCAAGATACAGGATTTTTAATTAATTGCGTCTTTAGATTTTGTCAATTAATCAAAGTAAGAGTAGTACTAATATAAATAATACTGGCCGCGAATCAGAAACCAACACTAAAGTCCCAAGTCTGGAAGGTCATAATTTATTATTTAAAATTTCAAAAAATGATGAGTCATCTAAAGTTTCTACATCAACTTTGGATGATAATGATGTTTTCAGAAATTCTCCAACATCTAGTTGTGATAGTTTATCTATTATCATGGATAATAATGATATCGAGAGATCAATGTCATTACCATATTCATCAAATAACGTTTTTAATAAGATATATAAAGGAAAACGTTTACCTTATTCTAAAGTTAATCCTTTATTACATCAAAAGGCTTCATCACTTCCACATAATACTGTATATCAATCAAATATATCTAATCGAATAGTATATAATTCTCATCCTTCAAAAATTTATAGTGATATTCAATCATCTTCATGCAATACTAATGTTTTCAAAGATTCTATCTCTTCATTGGATAAAGGAAAGGGATTAAGAAAATTTTCATTAACTCATACTATTTATCACTCTGGTTCCTCTCTAAATACAGGTTGTGGATCTACTTCTAATTTATCTTCAGCTGCTAATGTTGTTAGGAGAGCTAGTATGGTTGTTAGAAAATTATCTATGGCTATACCAAGTCTTTCTCCAGATCCTATTCCTCACTCTGCGGTATATATTTATTATTATTTTGTTATTAAAAAAAATATGTATATATTTTTCGTTTATAAATGTTTTTAAGGGATTTAAGAACTATCAGTGTGTATATATAATATTTTTTGTCTTTATGTACTAAAGCTTTTTCTTTATATATATTTATATTTAAATTGTACATATGCTTTCATTTTAAAAACAGTGAATGTCTCTAAAAATAACATAAACATAAGAATTAAGAGGGTGGCTTAAATATATTAGTTAAAATAAAATAATAAATGATAATTATTATATTTAAATTTAGGTTTTGTCGCTGGGTGCCGATGTTCTCCCGGAATATAAACTTCAACCAACAAGAATTCATCATTGTACAATAGTTCACTACTCACCTTTCAAAGCAGTATGGGATTGGATAATTTTATTATTAGTTATATATACAGCAATTTTCACTCCATATGTAGCAGCCTTCCTTCTAAGAGAAGTATGGTTTTTTTTTTATAAATTATATGTATATTTTATTAATAATTTATTTTTAGTCACAAAATAATGGTACACGGAAAGGAACATCATTTACAGAACCTCTAGAAATTATAGATCTTATCGTAGATATAATGTTTATCGTAGATATTATAATTAATTTTCGCACAACATATGTTAATGATAATGACGAGGTAGTGTCACATCCGGGTAAAATAGCGATGCATTATTTTAAAGGTTGGTTTATAATTGACCTTATTGCTGCTGTTCCTTTTGACTTGCTACTGGCAAATAATGAAAATGATGAAGTTGGCACAACAACACTTATTGGACTTCTAAAAACAGCTAGACTTCTTAGGTTAGTTAGGGTAGCAAGAAAATTAGATAGGTATTCTGAGTATGGTGCTGCTGTTTTATTACTTTTAATGGCAACATTTGCTTTAATAGCACATTGGTTAGCATGTATATGGTATGCAATAGGATCTGCAGAATTGGCAAATAAAGAAAATATAACATGGCTTCATCATTTAAGTAAGCATTTAAATGAACCATATGTTAGTACAAATGGAACAGTTCCTGTTGGAGGACCAAGTTTAAAAAGTAGATATGTAACTAGCTTATATTTTACACTTAGTACAATTACATCAATAGGTTTTGGTAATGTATCAGCAACAACTGATTCAGAAAAAATATTTACAATTATAATGATGATATTGGGAAGTTTAATGTATGCAAGTGTTTTTGGTAATGTTTCAGCAATTATTCAAAGGTTATACTCAGGGACAGCAAGATATCATACAGAAATGTCACGATTAAGAGAATTTATTAGATTTCATCAAATTCCGAATCCTTTAAGACAAAGATTAGAAGAATATTTTCAACATGCTTGGAGTTATACTAATGGTATTGATATGAATTTAGTATTAAAAGGTTTTCCGGATTGTCTACAAGCTGACATATGTCTTCATTTAAATAGAAATTTGTTAAATAATTCTCCAGCATTTGCAGGATCATCACCAGGATGTTTGAGAGCTTTAAGTATGAGAATGAGAACAACTCATGCTCCACCTGGTGATACATTAGTTCATAGGGGAGATATATTAACAGGTTTACATTTCATTGCAAGAGGTTCAGTTGAAATAGTTAAAGATGATATGGTGATGGGTATTCTTGGTAAAGATGATGTTTTTGGAGAAAATCCTCTTTTATATGATGATGTTGGTAAAGCTAGTTGTAATGTTAGAGCATTAACTTATTGTGATCTTCATAAAATTCTTCGTGATGATTTACTTGACGTTCTTGATATGTATCCAGAATTTGCAGAAAATTTTTGTAAGAACCTCGTTATTACATATAATTTAAGAGATGAAACTCAACTGACAAGAAAAAAATTTGACAGACAACGTCTTTTAAGAATGAGTAGTAACGGTGCTGTTGGAAATTCTATGGTACGTGAGAGTCAAAGTGAAGATGTTAGAGCGCTAAGAAGTGAAGCACGAAATAAATTATCATCTGGAGATGGTATTGGTAGAGATGATACAGAAAGAGGGGGTGATAAAGATGAAGTTAGTGATTTAGAAAAGTCAAAATTAGAACCCATCGCTAGTGTAAAAAGAAGTTTAAGAGAGATGAGAAGAAGTTCAGGTAAGTGTTAATAAATAATAATGTTACTATAAAATATGTATTTTTTTTTCTTTTCACCAAGTCTTTAAAATTTTGTTTTATATTTTGGCATGTTAAAAATAATTTTTTACCCATTTTATTTACCTATAGGTGAATCGTATATACAAGGCTTGTCACCAAATGTAAATCAGTCATTTTCGAAATCTCCAACACCTTCTAAGCATCCTTCGTTAGGATCTTCAGGAAGTGGCTTACGAAGCCAGCATCATCGTCCAGCTACAGTGTCTGAATCAGTTCCTTTGTTGAGGTATGCAGACGATGAGTGCGTTAGTGGAAGAAATTCAGTATTTGCAGATGATTCAACGTTATTAATGCCCAATTCTCCTTCCTATATAATTCCACCTTCCCCAATAATAATGAATGTTGATAAAAATGGAAGTGGGAATGAAAAGTCGTTGTTCTATACAAATGGTACTGTTTATCATTGCTATTGTTGTTTATGAAAAAATTGTTATCACTGTTTTTTTACTTGTTTTTATGTTGTCAGTGTTTACTTGTTAATGTTGCGTAAATGCAGTGATTTTTTAAAAATTTTAGCTAATTCTTTTTTAGTTTTAGAAGCAACGCCGTATAAATTATCAGCACCAAGTGGGAGTTCTTTTGAGCCTGGTGAAGTCGACGATAAAAAATTAATAAACGTAAATAGAAGACTAGATCAGATAGAAAGGTAAATTTATATAATTAATCATTTATGAAAATGTAAACAATTTTTTCAGTAATATTATTAATATGCAGACAAAAATAACAAATGATTTGGAAGAGATAATACGTCTATTAAGATTAACCGGTGCCTTAAACAGTCCCACCGAAGAACAGGAACCAAGTCCTTCAGGAAAACAAACAAATATTGACACATCACCAACATACTTGTAAAAAAGCACTTAAAGAAATTAGGACAATAATGAAAGAAAATAAAAAAAGTAAGAATTCTCTGAAAGAGAAAATTCAATTATAAAAGATATTAAAATAGAAGAGTAACAATAAATAATACTTTCAAAATCAATAATTGGCATTCCATGTCTCACCATTGATATTAGTTGGTACGGGTTTATAATATATACAATTAATTTAATTTTATATAATTTTCTTTTTTGAAATTGTAAAATGTGAAAAAAAATGTGTTTATATGAAGTTATTAATTATAGTCATATCATCAATATTATAAAAAAAGAGATGACTTTTAACATAAAAATATATAGGAAAAAAATGTTGTTTGATATGAAATAATTTGATATTCTTTGAAGAAGAATATGAGTTGTTTTTATATATACCTTGTTTTTTTTGTAAAATACTAATAAAAAGTACTAAATATTAAAACAAAAACTTTTATTACAATTAAATGGAATAAAATGGAAAATTATAAGAAAATTATATTACTAATTCATATATACAGATAATATATCATTATTTTCTAGTTCATTTTTAATATAACATCTATTTCTTAGAAATTAAATGAAAAAATTTAGAAAAATTGTTGTTTAAAAAGAGATTCTTAAGACGAAGTACACGCTTACTAATTGAATTGCAAAACTTAATACCTTAAAAATTTTTGGGTAAATAAGTTTAACAAAATCCACAGGTTTTGGCACACAGTGTACGCATCATAGTTTTTACATTTCCTAGATGGCATCTAGATTTAGTCCACCAACAAACAGTAATTCTATCAACACAATAGTTTTCTGAATCTTTTGATGTTATTGATGAATATTGCTCTTCACCTCCTGTAAAAGGATCAAAGGCGGATGATTGTATTGATGATTCATAATGTGATTTAAATGGATTATTAGCATAAGGAACATTAGGATTAGATGCATGATTTATCACATTCATTGGTCTATTGTTTTGAGAATCTTGATTTAAAGGTTGATAAGGGTTTCTAGTATATGTAAATGTTGGTTGTATTGGATTTTTATTATATGGTGAATTATAAATAGGAACAGCTAATGCTCTAGCATGTGTAATAATTTCACTATTTGATGGATTTTTTTTAAATTCAATATCAATATAATCCGTGCACTTATACATTCTATTTATCTTTTTTAAATCTACTTCACTAAAATCTTTTGCATTTCCTATAGTTGTAGCCATTGATGTCATTTTTGGTAACATTGTTGGAAGACCATTTTTACTAAATGCTAACGAATCATAATGAAGAATACTTTTATAATCATAATCTTGGCCATAATAACTTGTTTTTGTTAAATCTACTTTTCCAAATTGATCTAAGGCTCCACGGTCAATATTTTGCCAAATGATGTCAATATATGAGTCACGATCCCAGCGTTCATGTTCATGATAAAATCCAACAACGTGCATCATCTCGTGAATGATAGTTGGATATTCCATACAGCCGTTATCAAGAGAAAGAACTTGAACTCCTGATGTTCTACCAACTTCGCTAAAACAACCATCTACTTTACCAATAAAAAGATAATCTGTTTGTCCAGAACTTCTTGGAACAAAACGAATGCATGTCTTTTCATGATATTGTTTAACGGCCCGTGCAAGGAGAGCTCTTTCATGAGAAGTGTAATGTGGTGATATAGCATAGGGTATAACAGCGTTTGGCCATAATTTGGTTGGCCTCGAAACACCATTACGTCTTCGGCGTCTTGACGAAGCTATTGGTCCTCGTATATCTGGTTTATAATTATTTATAGCTTCAATTGATATAGAAGATGATTCTAGATCGTCTAAAAATAATTTTATAAATATATATATATTTATAAAAAACAAATAAAAAAATGATACCTTTAGTTAATTTCTCAGCATTTTGAAAATCATCTTCATTTAATGCATAGGTAGCTTGAAGGATTTTAGCTTGAGTTTTATGAATATTTATTAGTATGAATAAAACTGTTATACCAATAAATAAATTGTTCCATAAAGTAAATAAATCTTTATAGATATATCTCATATTTAAATGAGAAAAATAATATAAATTATAAATAAGTATAATTTTTAAATATTATAGGTGAACTTCAATGACCCATTCAATAATACTTTGATATTTTATTAAATATCAATAGTTAGTTAAAAATCAGTTTGAAGCTAAAATCAATTTTTTTTAATAAAAATCAAATAGTATGAAAAATATATATTAAATATTGGAATAATAATTATGGACTATGTCTGGTACGTCTATCTAAAATAAGATGAAGCAAAACAAGAAAAGAGTGTAGATACAAAGTAATTAAAACTTGTTACCTTATTTCCTGTATATATATAATTAAAAATATGTAATATATTAATATCACCTCCAGATCAAGGTAAAAATATTATATGGGACTATAGCTTCTTAAATATATCTTTATTATATTTCTTTAATGATAGTTATTTTTGAATTTTTTAATCTATACCCATAACAGGTATGCGGAATGTCTTTTTATGGAGAAAGTAGGAGGTAGCTTATCTTTAATAAGGAGCTTAAAATAGATATTAAGAAATGATTGACCTTGAAAAATTTTATTTTCATGATAAAGATAAATGGTACCATGATTCATAATAATAGTAGAAGTTGTAAAGTTATAATTTTTTTTGGAAAAAGCTTTGTCACAAGATGTAAATATAAATGAAAGATAATGATGATCGATGATGAATGAGATTTAATTAAAATTTTAAAAATCAAGCTTTTAAGTGTAAATAATTACAATGTGGACACTTAAACAAGATCATTTTCTACTGACCAAGTTCTTTTGAGATTTTAACATTAATATTTTAATAATAAACTAGTGTAAACTTTACCCTTTTTACCTCTTAATCAACTATCACTAATACCTAAGATTGGTTATTGTAAAAACTTGTTTTGATTAACTATATGTACTTTTATTTTTTTTACGGTTTTAATAAATTTTACGATATTTCATTTATAAGTTATAGTAAAACTCAAAGGGGTGAATTTAAAGTGATGAAAATGTACATAACTTATATAAAAGTAATAAAATTATTAATAAGTAAAAGTTAGATAACAGTTATATTTAAAATTACAATAATTACATTATCAAAATTATTTATTCGATGAAGACAAATATATAATATTATAATGAATAAAAATATATTTCTTCCAATACCTTGAATATCCTTATTTATTATACAAAAAAAGATTCCAGTTTTGTATTATATTATCATAATTTGTTTGTAATATTTTTTATTGAAAATATCTGTTTTTATTAATTATCTTAATAACATCTTAAAATATATTTTATGAAATATATGATTGCGAATAAAACACTGAATTTAAAGTACAAATTTGTTATTAAAAAAAACTAATATTTTTGTTATAATATATTAAATATCATTTTTTAAAAATAAACATGAAATAACATGTGTATTGAGAATAGAAAAAGGAAAATAGAATATAGAAAGAAAGTGAAATGGAAATCAAGGATATTGCCAGAGGCTGACATGTTACGTCTTCCGTCAAATGGTGAAACGATTACAAAGTATCAAGGTAAGGAGTATAAATAATAAAAATTGAATTTGCTTATCAATAAAAGGACATACTTTAGAGTTTTTTATTGTAAAACATAACAAAATTCTATGGTAGTAAAATTTATTTATATAATATATAATAACTTATTTTCCAGTACTTTTTAATATATTTTATTCCCTTTCTCTTTCATCATTCCCTCAAAATCGGCTTTATTAAATAAAAACAAGTCAAGGTAATAATTTTAGAATGATTGAATTTCTTTTATTACATGAAATATGTAAAATTTATCTACTTCAAACAACTATTAATTGAGTGTGCATAGATAAAATTAACAACTTTATCTTAAACATCCTTCTAAACCGGATTTTTTTGAATTATCATTATACTATTTCATATGTTTAAATATGGAAAAGTATATTTCAAATAACTGGGTGTTTATCTTTTCTCAACTTCTTAATTTCTTTGTTAAAAGATTCTTTAAGAAATACCTTAAAATAATATTCAAGATGGATTATAATAAGTTAAGCATAATCTTTAAAAACTAAAGATAGTTGTCAATTGATGTTGTAAAAAAGAGTAAAATATAAATGTTTTTGAAAATAAATAAAATAATGTTTAAAAGGAATTAGTAACAACTTCTGCGTGCCATGAGGAAGCTGTCATAGCCCATGGGCCATTAGGTGATAATTGTCTTCTTTTTTTAATTTCTTTGTGAATATCATTTAGTATAGGTGTTGTCATCTTATCACCATAAAGATAGTGACTAGTTATTGTTAATTTCAATTTTTTTACAACGTTATCAGTAACATTCAAACTGGAGCGGTCTTTCAATTGTTTCAAAACTTCTTCATCATTTGTTATATCTGTCATATTTTCATTACACAAACCACACGAAATTTTAACAATTAAGTTCCAAACTCCACAATTATTTCCATTACATGTTAAAAAAGCATATGAATTATTATTTATTACTTTGTTATTTTCTTCAATTTCCCAACTATTCAAAATACAATCTTCTTCTTCTATTGGTGACATTACTATCGATATTTGTCCTGATCCTCGGATACGAAATTTATAAGTATATCTATTATTATCTTTTGTAATATTTTTTAATAATATACTTGTTTTAATATTAAAATTTTTTTCTTGAATTGTTGCTACACGAATGTGATTACTAGATATTCTATTAGCTGTTGGATAATAATATGGTAATTCACAATATTTTCCTTTACCCTCACAATTAACATCATTAAATTTTATATCTGTTAATAAGTCATTTGATGTTAAAAGGAGAACAGGATTTTCAACAAATGGAATATCCATCACTCCACGATTATCTTGAGCTATTACATATAATTGTGAAATATTTTTTGATGTATTTGAATTTTTTTCAAAATATTGTCTATGTACATGCTAAATAGAATGTTAAATAACAAATTATTTATATAATTTACTTACATATAATTGTGTTCTTCGGACAGTTGGATAATCATCAGAATAATGATATGCTCCATGTTGTAAACTTACTCCCAATATAAATATCATACTAAACCAAATAAATAATAATGTTGTGATTACTCCATATTTTGTACTGGTACTTGTTTTGCTAAGTAAATGGAGAAAATTAAGAGATGAAAAATATACAGATATTCCAATAAAAGTTCCAATAATAACTTCACTATTGCCAGAAGTTCTACCCATTATTGGTATGAAAATTGACAGAACCATAATCAATGTATATATAATCATTAAAGAAGAAATTGGAGCTGTAAAAATTGTTATTATAAAGGCATCGACATTTCGTTTTCTTTTTGCCTTTTTTCTTGTAAATGCCTTGTAAAATATTTGAAGAAATTTATTGAGTAAACCAAAAATGAGGAGAATTGTTATTAGAAATGCTGAAGCAATTTCAAGTATTGTTAATATAAGAAGAGTTAAACTTTGAAAATATATAATTGAATTTTGAAAAGGTAGTTGTATTAATATCTGGTGAAGCAAATAGTGTATATGTTAGAAGTATACCACAAAAACTTGGTATAACATAAAATAATCCACAATATATGTGGTATGAATACCATATCATGTTAAGATTTACAGCTTGAATAATTTTAGTTGATAGAAATATAAATAAAATCATTGATATAAATGAAACTAAATGTAGAAACATTAGTTTAAGAAATTGAGATGAATATTTTGGAATTCTTGAACTATTGTTAGATAGTTTCTCAACAGTAATTAAATCCTTAGTTGTTATTATAAGTGCTGTTATTATAAGAAACCAATTAAGATAGTATGCTGTCTTCATAGAATATACAATAGTAGTAATTCCAAGAACATCGAAAAAAACAAATTTCTTATCTTCATATTGTGCTGGGTTATTAAAATATGGAGAATATATTAATTCTTTTACTGTAGCAAGTACATTTTCGCCTGCTCTTTGTAAGCTACCAGGTGTTATTCTTTTAGCTTGATCAAATTCTGTATGCCACCAATAACCATTTTGAACAAATGCAATGTCAAGACCTGGAATTTTACCATGATCCCTAAATATTCTAAAATCTGTATCACCTGGGTAAATACCAGATTGGAAAATTTCCTGACCTAAAACTGAACAATGCGGGTGGACAGCTGAATTAAGATAAGCTTGTAAAATCCATTGATTACCAGGTCCAGCTTGAAACAGCAATTCTCTTCCACCAGAACCTGATGCTTCAAGATTTATAAATGCTCTAATTGAATGCCTCCAATGATGTTTTGTAATAAAAGCATGTGAAGCAAGTAAAGATGATTCTTCTGCTCCATTAAAAAGAAAAATTATGTCAATTGGATAAGGTCGTGATCTAGTAGAAGTAAGAACATCAAGAAGTTCAATCATTAAAGCACATTGAACTAAATCATCAGATCCTCCATTGGATGTTGGCCAAGAATCATAATGACAATTAATTAATAAAGCTGTCCTACTTGAAGATATTCCAGTTCGAGCAGGAGAAAGTCTAGCAAGTATATTTGTAATGTTTTTATAACAAATACCAAAGCCATCTGTATCAAAACGAGGCATCGTAAAACAATTAGATTCAAATTGTGTTTCGATATCAATAACGTGTTGTGTAAATAAGGCTTTTTCCTTTAGTTGTTGTAATTTACTTTTGATTAAATTAAAAGTTTTTGATTCACAGTTAATGGAACCTGCAGGTTTATTTCCAACATCTGATAATTCTTGGAGAAAATTTGATATTCTTGTTTCAGAAAAGCTATCCACAAAATCAATTGGATCTTTAGGAGATGGAAGTTTAATATGTAAATGAAACGAAATCCATACTACCGAGATAAATAATGATAAAAAAAATATCCAGTTTGTAAAAGATATAGTATGCTTAAATGAATGCGTTTTTGATTTATCAACATAATCATCAAGTATAGAAGGTGGATTTCTTTCTTTAATCGGAGAATGCCTTCTTTTTCTTAAAAGGTAGTCAGTTTCCATAATACTTTATTGAAATAGCATAGAAAATTATAGATAAGAGTAAATAATTATTAAAGAGTAATGCTTTTTAACTATAATCAACATTTATTTTGTCACATATTATCATCAATGTAAACCTCTTATCAATATTTTTATAGATTGTATTTAACTTTATGGGTATATGAAATACCACAATTTGATAGGTTTTGTATAGTTGAATAATTATATTGCATATTTTTGTAATAATGTGTAAAATTTTATTAAATTGTAAGCAAAATAACTGCAACACACAATTTGTAATAATGATGATATAAAAATTTTGGTTGAAGATTAAATAAGATTTTTAATTAAATGCGTGAAATGTTTTTTAAGTAATGGTACTTTGATAACATGAT
This sequence comes from Strongyloides venezuelensis, assembly GCA_963280985.1. Classification (NCBI taxonomy): domain Eukaryota; kingdom Metazoa; phylum Nematoda; class Chromadorea; order Rhabditida; family Strongyloididae; genus Strongyloides; species Strongyloides venezuelensis. The sequence goes on along the minus strand of CAUJLX010000002.1, from coordinate 8,199,921 downwards.
GATTTTTTATAGTTAATGTTATTACAATGGTTTAATTATGTTAAGTAGAAATATTTTCAAAGCATTCGTTAAAAAAGTATAAAATTACGAAATGAACTGATAATTTTCAATTTTTGTATGAATAATGTTAAAGTGTTATTTAAGGGTATCAACTTACAGTTAATATAGTTTTTATCAAAAAATGAAATAAAAAGTCTTTTCATCTTATACCAGTTATCATCTTTTCCAATTTTTACTTTAAACATCAGAAGTATTGGTGTATTATGTAATAATTGCTCAATCAGGTTATCATGCTTGTTTTTTTTAATCAAAAAATTTTAGTGATCCAATGAAAGATTTGTCTTCTAATTTTTTAGATTATATTAACAAATACTTTCTCCTTTGGAGGTTAACTATGCATTTTTATTAAATCAAAGATATCTGTTTTACATTAAGGAAATAATTATAAACGCTGTAACAGATGTTGATAAATTATTATGATTTAATTAAAATAAGCTATATGCTTCATAAGTTATTTATTAATTAAAATTATTTTAATATTCTAGTTTTTTATTATTAATAAGAAACAAAAGTTAATCGTCTCTAAGCTAATTAATTTATGGTATATGTCTTTTTTTACATGTTGAATATCAATCTTACTAGTAGGCTCAGCGTAACAAGAATTTATCAAAAAATAATATCCTAAATGTTTTAAAATTAAAAAACTCCAACATAATAATTGTGTCCATAGTAAATAATTATAATTTAAGGATGTAAATAGTATTTCAGCCGACAATTTAATTATAACTTAGTTTATAAGTAATCATTACATAATAAACCATAAAACATTTAATTTAAAACTGAAGTACATTGCGTCAAACACGTATTGAAATAATTTTCTTCATTATTAATATTTTAATTATATTGTACTTATCTCGTACTAAATGTTAAAAAATTTGGTATAGTATATAGAACATATTTAATAATAAAAAATTGAATAAAGTAAAATTAAAAAAACAACAATTATTTTACTCAACGAATCAGTATAAACATAAATTTGAAATTATAACAAACTTCTTAAAAGAAAGAAAATAAGCAATAACTATAAAAAATATTATTAATCGGGAGAGTAGATAATATATTGCTCATTTTTCTACTTTTATATTCAAATCTTATTAAAAAATTTATTGTAATCTTATTTTATGGCAAAAGTTATATGAAATTTAGATATTTTTTACCATAGTTGAATATGTGTTTTAATAACTAATTTATATCATTTATATTCCTCAAGTGTTAGTTTCAAAATTGAGTATAAAACCGTTGGAATTTATTTAAAATAGTAAAAATTTAACATATCATATATATAAACAATGGCTGTGAATTTTTCTTAAAAATATTTATATCTCACACTACCTTGGACTTGAATACAGTAAATATTTTGGTTTTTTTAAATTTAGAATTAAAATAAAACCCAAATCGAAATGACAAATTTTATTTAGTTTAATTAGATTACACTCAAACTTTTTTATATTTGAGCATAACACTTAATTTTTTCAAAAAATAAAGGAACTTCGAGGTGGACATGAACAATATGCTGCATCATTTCCGGGTATGCCAACGTCTCCTGGAGCTCCAGGTTGACCGTCTTTTCCTGGCTTTCCAGATTTGCCTGGTTCACCGGCTAAACCTTGAGGTCCCTCCAAGCCCTGAGTACCTGGCTCACCGTCAACTCCTTTGTTTCCTTGAACTCCTTGAGGACCTGGTGGTCCTTTTGGTCCTGGTTTTCCTTTTATTACTGTTACACTGGATCCTGGTGGACCAGGTTTTCCCTCTGATCCTGGGGCTCCTGGTGCTCCGGCATTTCCTTGTGGTCCTGGGGCTCCCAGCTCCCCGTCTTTTCCTGGAGCTCCAGCGGGTCCTGGGTTTCCGTCTGGTCCAGTTGGTCCTGGTTCTCCATCTGAGCCTTTGGGTCCTGGTGGTCCTTGTGGGCATCTGATACATTCTGAGGGTGGATTACAGATATTAAATGCATATTTTCCATGTTCTCCATTTTTGCCTTTTTCACCTGGTACGCCATTTTTTCCAGGTGGACCTGGTGGTCCAGGAGGTCCTGGTGGACAAGATGGTTTTATCGGTTCACATATACACCATTCTGGAAGATTTGTTTGACGTTTCTGACGAAAAATGCTATTAAATGGATTTTCCTTTGGTTTAGATGGTGGTGTAAAAGCAATTTGAATATCCATTAACTCAATCCAGGCTGAGTCAGTCTCGGTACGGAAGATTTGGACACTGTTATCAATTTCACGTTGAATATCATTTATAGTATAATATAAATAAGGAATTAAAATAATCTCAGCAAGTATCGACAATAAACTTAAAAACGATGTAAAAGAAACTAATAATTTGACATTCATTGTAATTTGTCACAATAAAAATGAGGAAAGTTTCACCTTTAAATAACATTTTACCTCAATCATAAAATGAGATAATTGTAAGTTGTAAGGTTATCATAACTAGTAAGGATGATAAAAACAATTTTTCTTAAATGTAATAAAATTCATTTACCGTTGCAAATAGATATATTAACATCAAAATAATAATCAAATGACACTTAATTTAAGGAACCAACATTATGATAATTAAGAAAAAAATTCTAATATATAAATTAAAAAGTAATTTATGTAAGGAACAGGAATATTAAGGAAAATTTTAAAAGTTGATTGATGTTGTAATCAGTGGGATATTTTCTATGTCACACCTCTTTTTTCAAAGGAGTTAAAGTTTTTAAAAGATTATTTGATATAGACATAAAAAAATAGTCATATAATTTTATTTTCAATTAAACATAAAATATAAAGAATTACGAAAAAAAGTTCAATTTATATTTATTACATATATGATTTACAAACTGATGGTACAGTAGTAAATGTTGATAATTCTTTACAAACAGCTTTTTCCATACCTGAATAATAGGCATCCATATTAGCTTCACCATTTATTACAATCCAAGGAACAAAATTAAGTCCCTCAGCATATTGGTTTGTTGTATTTCCTGCATTAGATAATAATCTTCTACCTTCTTTACCTTTAGCACATTCAGATAATCTAAAATATCAGTATTTAAAAAATAATTATATGAAAACTGACAAATTAATCATTCCTTCATCCATTTTACCAAAACATTTTGATGCAGCATCATCAATACTCGTTTTTTCTTGAATACAATGAATAATTGGAAAATGATCATTAAAATTCTTATAAATGTTTATAACGCAATTTTGTAAGGCATTTAGTTGACATTCTAATTGACCATGCTGACAAACACAATTGAAGTCGTTATCAACCTCCTTACAATAGGCTTTACCAAAAGGGGTATAAGAAATGTCAACATCAATTTCATTTTCAAACTCAGAAACAAATCTAAGGAAGTAATAATCAAAGAAATTTGTCGTATCTGGGCAAAGAGATTCTCCAAATACTTGAACAGTAACTACATGAGAATTTAAATTCAAATCACTAATTTTATGTTGATAATTAGGTAACTAAAAAATATCTAAACATAATATTTTTAAGTTTAAAAAACATACATCCAAAGGAGTTAATGCTCCATAGCATAAACAAAAAAGCAAATTAAAGAATAGGCATATTAAAAAAGATAAATGAGCCATATCCAAAGTGTTAGTTATATGAATGTATTTACGATATTTGAAATGAATAAAATTTTAAAGGAGTTTTTCAAAATAAAAACAATTTCTATTTATTCAAAAATCTATAACATATTTTTAATTAAAATTATTTATTGTTTATATGAAAATTTTGAAAATAACAATAATAATATTTCAGCAAGCAATTTTGATAGACGTTTTATGCATTAAACTATCAAGGTATATAAGAAGTAATTATTAGAATAAAAATAATAAGAAAGTTTGGAAGTTAACATGATAAATCGTCATTCTTCTTCTTTTATAACAATAAATATTTATTACAGTCATATCTTGAAGGAAGTGCTTAATTGCTATTTATTAATCTTTAACGCAAGTTGGGTTCCCGGATATGCTCACTTTATCATTTACCAACTTTATAATTATTATTAATTATATCTTTTACAATTGACTAATTTTAACTATTTATTTTACTTGCTTTAAAATTCTCTCTTTTCTGGGGAAACTATAGAAATGTAAATTTAAAATTTTTATTTTCTTATGCAGAAAATATTGGTGTAATGTGCATGAGAAAATATCTTAAATAGTGTTAATAATGTTTGTAATTAATAAGTTTAAGTCCGTTGGAACGACTTTATATAATCACAAAAAAAAAACTATCATCGGTGCCTATTTATTGTATCTAGGTGGTGATTATTGCAATGATTTAATAAGGTAATTATTTGCTTTTATTTTATTTAGATTTTTAGAGATGCTAAAATTCGGAATTACTATGCTAAAGAGGCTGTAAAATATGGTGAAGTTCCATGTAACGGAACAAAACCACGTCGTTTGACAGTCCTTGTAAACAAAATGGCAAATGAAAGGAAAGTTTATGATAAGTTTAAAACAAACGTTTTACCATTATTCAATCTTGCTGGTATTAAAGTAACAATAATTCATACAAAAGATGCAGATGAAATGGAAGCTGTTGCATCGGCATTGGATTATGAAGAAGCTGATTGCCTTTATGTTGTTGGTGGTGATGGCACACTATCAAGAGTTTTAACTGGAATCTACAAAAACAAAGATGGACCTCTCTTTCCAATAGGACATTTTCCTGGAGGAAATGATAACAAAGGTCTTTTATCACTAAGGGGAAATGTTTTTAAATCTCATGATGACGTTAGGTTATACTGTGAAAGTGGGATGGCTGTTATTGAGGAAACAGTCGCTCCTGTCTTTCCAATAAAATGTGAAATATCAATTCCAGTTAAGAATGAACCTACTACGGATGATAATGAACAAAAAGAAGATAAAGAAAATGAACAAAAATTTGAGGTAAAAACGTTATATTCAATATCTGGTGTTAATGGTGGATGGTTTCCTATGGTTGAGGAACATAAACAAAAATTATGGTATTTTTTTGGAATTAAACGATATTTCACTTATCTATGGGATGGGTTAAAACGTTTCCCAGGAGAGATAGAAGTTAATGTTACCCATACAAAGTTTTGCCCGGGTTGTAAGAGATGTTTACAAGATGTTGTTCTGGCTAAAATTGAGAAAAAGAAATTTGAAAGAGAACAAAATAACCATACAGTTAGTTGGTGGAGAAATCTTTTTGGTAGTGGTAGAAAGTTAGGTGAAAAAAATCATAATTCCCCTAAAAGTATTCCAAAAGAACCATTGGCTGTTAACGAAGAGTGTGGTATTCCGGCTGATGAATGCATTGTTTCAAGTGGAATAGATTTAATCGTCGAAAATGAAATCGGTTCAAAAGGAAATGGACTTAACTTTTTAATTGGTGGTAGTGGATATAATCGTTTTGAGGCAATTAAAGACGGATGGAACCGAACTTCTAGTGGAGACGATTGTTTTAAATCTGTCGATGAAAAATTCTATAATGAAAAAGCATCTTTTAAAGCAAATACTTTAGAAATGACTCTAACTAAAATGCCAAACAAATGGACTCAAATATGGGTTGCCGGAGAGAAGATAGATTTAACTGAGGATTTTAAGAAAGCTCTTGTAAAGATAGAAGCAACAAAACAAAAGTTTGATATGTATCTACCAAAAAACATACGACTGAATTTAAGTCAATTGTAATTTGTTAGATGGTTATTAGATAAAATTATTTAGTAGTTAAAAGTTCTTGTTATTTTTTGTATATGAAATCAAAATAAATTCGTAGTAAAATACTTAGAAATTTTGTAGTATTGAAAAATAAAATGCGTGTTATTTGTGTATGTATTTCTTTTATTAAACATAAAACAAAATCGTGAATGTGTTACATAAATAGAATAATTAATTTCTTTTAAATATTTAAATTGATTTACTACAGTACAAATTGTGTTTAAAAAAAAACTTGTTTTATTATAAGTGAATTGTCTTTTTTTATCGTATTTATATGATATTTAATAAAAAGAATGTATCATTTTTCAATAGAGATAAATCAAATAAAAAATAAATCAAATAACTTTAAATGTTTGATTGTGGAAAATATTGTATATACTTAAGGTGATCTTTAGTTCTAGTTATTAAAATGTAAAAACCTAAACTTAAAAATTATTTTAATTTCCATCTTCAAAAACATATTGTGATCCAGACAGTAGGTAATTTTATTTTACAAACAACTTATAAATACTTTGCAGCTGTATTTTTTTAGATATAAATTATAATTGTTATTAAGTATAAACATTTTATTCAAATTAATAACAAAAATTTTCCTATATGAAGAAAATTTTTTATTTGCATAAAGTGTAATAGTTATTTTTAAATAATTATTTTGTTAGATATACAGATTTTAAATATAAAAAGAGTATATATAAAGGAATATATTTTTACATTGTTAAGAATTAATGGTTAGAGTATTTTTTTAAAATGTGTGTAGGAGCCAAGAAAAAAAAATTTGGAACCAAAAGTTCCAAAACATCAATTAAAACATCGTGTCAAGCAAATTCAATCGATACTGTACAAAAAACTGAATATGAAAAATTTGCGGTTGAAACAAACAATGGTAAAAAAAACGATAAAACTAATAATTTATCAAATTTAAATAATAAGAAATCAAAAAAACCATCAAGAGATAAAGTTAAAGCGTTAAGTATAAAAAAGGATGTTGAAGGATCCAATATAGTTGAAAAAAGCATAAAATCTCAGAAAGACGATAGTTATCATTCATCTCGATATTTTACTACAGACGATAGAAAAAAGAAGGATGATCCTAAAAAATATAAACCATACGAAAGTACGGAAGAAAATTTTAATGAAAAAATAGATAAGATAGATAATAAGACAAATGAAGCATCAAATAACCTTTCATCTAAAATTTTATCAAAAAAAGTTTGTCAAAGCTCATATAAAGAAAAGAATTGTAGAAGAGATACATTAACTTATAATGACATTTTTGGTGCTTCAAACACAGTTTATAATAATGTCTTCATTAAGAAAGCACTAAACGAATCAGAAAATGATTTAGAATCTCCAGAATGTAAAAAAGCTACGGAAATAATTGCAAATCTCATTTCGAATTATCAATATTTCTATAAAGAATATTTAGGTTATTATGCTTTTTTACTGGATGCAACACTTTTTTTCGAAATTAACTACCAATTTTTGACAGCTCTAAATGTGCCTAGATGGAATAAGAATGAAACTTTTAGAAAGACAACAATAGTCGTTGTTGGCAATAAACTTGAAGAAAATGCTAAATTTATAAGTTATCTTTTAAAAAAAGAAGATAAAAATATTTTACAAGAAATAACACAACACCCAGAGAACAATATCTCATTTTATAGACCTGATAACAATTTCAATAAAAATGGACCGTTTGGAGATTTAGAACAAAAATTTTGTGATATAGAATGGGTTATATTTGAGAAGTACCGTAAAAGCCACCTTAATTCAACTACTTTTTCTAACAGTCCATTTTTAGAAAAATATAATATCTTACAATTATATGACCCTGTTGATAAAACTAATTCATCACTAAATGAAATAAACGCAATAAATGAGTATATTTTTAAGAAAACAGATCTTACTACAATAGTTTTGGATGACAAAAAAATTGATAGAAACTTTAAAAGACGTTTAAAAAAACTCAAACAATTTTCAAATAAAGTTTTATTCGCAATAAATGTTTCCAATCCATTACATACAAAAAAAGATATAACAATTAAAAAAGAAATTATTCGATGGTTCGTGACGGATAAATTTAAGAAAAATAAACCAGTGAAAATAGTTACATTAGATTCAAAGAATCTACGTTTCTCAGATGATAAAGTTGGCAAGGCAATTAATTACGATATGAAATGCTTGAACGATTGGGTAACGTATCATCAATATAAAGCTCTATATAATCGTTGCCATGAAATAATAAAATGTTGTAAACTAGCAATTTCCTATGTCTTGCTTTTAAATGGAATACTTCATGTTGATTCCTTAAAAAATTTAATAAGTGATGAAGTCATTAAAGATGAAGCGATTAAAGAATTGAAGAAAAAATTTATTATTTTGGCGAAAGATTTAAAGTTACCATTTAATGAAGAAATAGTAGGACCAAGAATTAAATTTATTAACATCATAAAAAATGACTTTAAGCTTCCGTACCTTCCACTTGCTTTTCGCTACATACCAAGGCTACCGAAATTCGATTCATTTGTTCCTAATGAATCTAAAGAAGAACAAAATGATCAATCAGAAAATAAGTAAATCTAAGAATAAATCATAAATAAGTAATATAAATATTAATTTTTAATAACAATAACATAATTATGTACATTTAATCGAATTTGTAAAATTATATAAAAATATTGACAAAATTAACTATTTCAAAAGGAAATAATGATTATTTTAATAAAAATCTAAAAATAGTTGTTTTATAATTTCAAAGTAAACAAATACATTTTATCAAGTAAAGAAAGTATAATAGCCATATATCTATAATAACATACTGTTAGAGAATAATTTAAATGAAATAATAACCTGTGATTTTTTTAAATATAAATGATCACTTTCCATAATTTATTAAATTAAATAAAATAAATTGAAATTACTTTTTTAAACTATCACATTCTAATCAATGATAATGTAATAATAAATGTTTACAAGAATAATTAGAAAAATATATGATTTTATGATATTCAATTCATTTTAATGTTAATATTTTATTTATTTTTATTGTTCTTTTATATTATTATAAAATAATATTTGCACATATAATTATTTATAAACAAATTTATTTAATTATATTTGTCCAACTGAAAAATATTTTCAACCAATGCACCAACATAAACAAGCAATATAAAAAACTCTATTTAAAAATAAGAAAAACATCATAAAAGCATTACCATATATCTGAAACAACAAACAAATTTTATTAGGCATCATAAAGTATAATATTTTTATATCGAAGCAAATTAAAAAAGATTGCATCTCATAATTTAATGGCATGCTTTATTGCTGTCTTTTGAAATTCAATCTATCGAAAGTTATAAGGAATCTTTTAAATAGTGAATAACAAGTTTGTATTTGTAATATAAAGACAACAAGCAAAGTTTCTATTTCTCTTACTTTTAAAACAATACTTACATTCTTTGCGTTGTCAAAAGTAGGCGTATTTCTACATAAAAACTTTCTAACTTGAAGAGCCTTCGTAGTAAATGATATTTTTTAGGATTTGTGAATCAACACACTTTTTAATTATCATTAATCCATAGTAAAGTACCGATGCCGAATCTCTAACAAATTTTAAAAATTATAAAACAAAGTAAGCAGAAAATTAATTTATTAACAATAATTATAGAAAAATAAACATAAAATATTTAAAAAAATCAATTATCGGTAATTTAAAATAATGACTATATAAAAGATGCAGAGTTTCCAACGGAAGAGCTTTCCGAGTTACTATAAAAATTGTTAACAGAATTTAATGAACTAAAATAATTCGTAAAAGGTTAATTTGTTTCGTTTACACTTGGTGATAAAGTTGTACATGTCGTCAAACTACCACCCTCACGATAAGTACCATTTAAAAGAACCAATTTAACTAATTGAGATCTTTAAAAATTATCAGCATTTCCAGAGGTAGGGGATAACATCTTTCTGATTTTATTTTCAGCATAATCCAATTTTTTTTGAACACGATTAAAAGTATCTTCAGCTTGTAGTAAGAAGTATAATAATTCATTCAAATGTTAATAATTTGGTCTACCAATAAAATTTCGTTCCTTAGATTTATCTTTCATAGACACACTACCTCTTATCATTATTTTACAACTGTTTCTATGTTCCAAATCCTTTGCCGTTAAGCCTCTTGGTTCGAGGATTCTTCCAACAAAATTGTAGTCAGGATATTTATCCACAGGAATATAAATTTTTCTTACCCTTACTTCAACCATACCTTGTGGTGGTGGAAGGGTAAATGAGCAATTCAAATAATTTAAATCAAATAGATTTTCCAAAAATTCTATTTCAGATTGTAAAACCTTGATTTGTTACTGGAATTCTAGAGGACATATTTGAAGCATACAAATAATTCCTCTCGCTTATTAATTTTCTATAGTATGACTTTGCAATCATACCATTTTTGTTAATTACCTCCTTCGTTAAATTGTTAAAAGGTAGTCCTCCAACATTCTAAAGTGATAATAATTTTTTTTAAAATATAAACAATACACGTTGTCTAAATTTTCATATTTAAACAAGCTAATGATTTTTTTGAGAACAATACATTTTCCAATTATCAAATAATACGACAGTTATCTTTTTTTTGTCTTATTTATATTAACAAATATATTATAAAAATAAAAATCTAAAGATATAGTAAAGAATTGATTTATTAGAAAAGTAAGTTAAATAAGTATTAATTTTTTTGTGAATTTTTGTATTACTCTAACAAATTTACTTTAATTATTTATGTATTTTTAATAGTGTATGCCATATAATGATATTTTGTATAATTAAGATTTATAATAACCTCATTTTTAGAAAATTGTAGAGCATTTAACAATTGATATCAAAAAAGCCGATGTTAATAATGTAGATATGTATCAATATCTTTTTTCAACTTCTATATATAATGAAAAAATAAATAGTTTAACAAAAAGGATTAATAACATTTGACTTAAATTGATTTTTCCTCTAGACCATTCTCTGAAAGTAATAAGATTCGGGTTTGAACTTTCGCAGATATTTACGAAATTTTACAGAAAAATGGAAAAAATGTAGCATTAACGATTTTAAAAACATATAACAAATATATTCAATTATAATTGCTAGAAAAAGACAGAATTTTTTTTGTTTAAGCTATTGAACACGGTATTGTGATTAAATATCTTGAGTAAATTAGAACACCATGATATTATAAAACTTCTTGAAATTTTAAATTACAATTTGCTTGGAATAGTTTTGCAAATTGTGTTTTCCTCATCATTTCTATCGTTTATAAAGGCAGTGAAGAGACGTGTGAAAAATGAAAACCCTAAAATCTCGTGTATATGATGCTTTTAATTTACGAATTTAGACAAACGCTCTCTTCAATATTAAGTCATTTTATATGATTTACGCTTAATCACTCTATCAAATGAATGGATAAAGAAAAACAAAAATGGTAGCTAAAACAAAGTTCCATGAAAAAAAACACACAAGCGTATAAACATTTTATTTTTAACTACATAGGCGTCCTATATACGGGATTTTAGGGTAATTTTTTTGTAGAAATTTTTATATCATTTAGTGTTCTTTTTAAGTTTAAGATAAAATTTTTTTTCAGAAATCTTTTACTTCTATAATCTGAAAAACCAACTATATTATTATTTTACTCATTTGAAAATACAAATATTATTCATAATGTTATATATCAAACGTAATGTAGAGTAATTAAAAAGTAAAAAATATATATTTAGCCTCAAAATATTTAAATATTACTACAAAATCATGAATTATCCATATTGTTTGAAGGTTTTACACCATCTATTACAAATTTTTTATCGATAAGCTTAATATTTAAAAGCGTATTATTCACACTTTCATCATCTACTATTTTTCTTAATATAAGTGGCAAATTGTTACCTTTCCGTGAGGACCATTCTAAAAGAAAAATTGAAAATAAGACAAATAAATACTTACCCATTGTGCATCCAATTTAGAAAGTTTTTTCAGTATGCTTTTCATTTGATTCACAGATAAGGAATTACCAATCATAACATTACCCTCGCATGCCTTTGAAACAAAGATTTTTCTTATCTTCTCTGAAATACACTCAAAATTTTTAGGATAATATTTTGTATGTAACATTACATATTTTTGTAGAAAAAATGGTAAAAATTATTTCAGTATGTTATTTATATACTAATGTCTTAATTTACAAAAAAGTATGTTAAATAGTTTCTATATCAAAAAAATATATACAATGTTTGTTTATTTTAAATAAATGCTATAAATTTAATTAATATATTCACACAGTGTTATATGTATGTTTTAGATAAAGTATGTAAAACACAGCAAATTTTAAAAAAGCATATATTTTATGTTAATCAATTCTTGAGTATGTATATTACATACAAAATAAAATCTACATACAAAATGTGTCACTAAAATTCTTGAGTGTATACATAGATACAGAATTCTCAGCCAGATAAACAGCCATCTCTCTAACATCAGATATTTCAAATTTATAATCTTCTAAATTAGATATATAATTAAGTTCAATAGATTCACCATCATCAACAGTATTTATAAACATAAATCTAAAGCTATTTTTATCAAAAAAAAACTTAAATTTTCACGTGTTGCTACTTTGTACATACACAGAGAGTTAAGAGTTACTTTTTTAGTACATTTTTTAAAAAAATGATTTAAATTACATTAAATTGTAATTGAATTACATTTTTTAATAAAATGTTCTATGAAATATTATTCAAATAATTGATACAAATTCAACAAAAGTTGCATTTAAATGTAGTAAAATTTTAATATGTTCATTAATAAATACTTCATACAACTTAAAGTTTTTTCCGCAAGTTTGTAAAACCTAAAAAATAAATTATTTAAATAGTTTAAAACGCTCTTTTTCATTGAATATAAGTATCTGGATAATCTTGTAAATCATATAAAAAGATATCATTTATAAATAAATGAAAACACATTGATTATTTTATAAACGACGAATTAAAAAGATAATTTAAAGTTTTATTAAAGTTAAGAATAAACAATTAATGATATTAAAAATCCTATAAATATATACGTTCAGCAGTCGTGACAATGTTCATTTTTAAGAATTGTTTAATGAAAAAGAATTGTAAATGGTAAACATTATTTATTTTGTTTTAAATGTTATCATACTAATAATTTTACGTCTTTAAACAAACCACGTATAAATAGTGTGAAATGTCTCTAAATTCGATCTACAAAAGATTTTCCACATTTCTTCTAAAGCATATGGTTGCTTTGATATCGGTAATATACCTGAAAATTTTACAAGTTTGTATCTTGGTAATTTTATAAGTAGTGAAAGAATTGGATGACACATTATATATCATCACTATTTTATCTATATAAACCCCTACTTTTTGTCATTATTTTACTTTATGTGTTCGTTCTAAATATTTACCTCAAAATATTATACCTCTACATAGAGGGATAAGTGTTGATTAATATCTTTTTTTCTTATATCTATTTTATAGTCCGTTTTTTTAATGATATTTATTCTGATAAGCAGGCGTCAACAAACAATTTATTATTTTTCTAAATCCAAAAATTTATGGCTTATGTGACTCCATCTACAATAAATCTCAAGTAGTTGGTAGTAGAAGCTGGAAGTTTAGGTGTTAATACATTTGATATTATTATTGTTTTATGATTTGTTTCAACAATTTTAATGGGTTTTAAAATATCCTGTAAATGAACAGGACTATAATGCTTTTAAAAAACGTTTTTTTGGACAATATAATCGAAATTTTAAAACTACTTTTTAATCAAGCTAAATTTAATTGTAGTCTAACTATAATATTTATTAAAGCTCATACTTAACATGTCAGAATGATTAATATCTTATTTTTTAGTCAAAATATTGTTTTACAAACAAATAAAACAGATCTTCAATGTTTTTACAGAAAAATATTTATTATTAAAAATTTGAAGAAATTTATTCTTTTGAATAACTACTATTAATATATTTAAACTTTCTGTGTATGTTTTCGATTACACAGTATTTAATTTGTGTATCTTGAAATGTAATTCTTAATTCCCCATGTTGCATTAAGTTTTATTTGTAGAGGATTCACTAAACGGGTTTTATACATACTCGCCTCATAAGCGAGTAATACAAATATGAGTAAAACTTACCTAACAGGTGAGTTTGTATAGTACCAAAAATTTAACCTAAAAGAAACTATATGAGTCCGTAGGAAAATTCTACGGCAACAAATATCTCCCGTAAGAGATTAGGACATCCACGTGGTATTCGGGAAAAAAGAGGAAGAGACGCTGATGAGGAATTAAAACACCATATAAATAAAAGTGACTTTGCTAAAATGGAAGTTATAGAACAATTCAATAAAGGCTTTATTTTATGTGAATTAAAAAATAATGTTTTTGATATTGATTAACATGCCTATGATGAGATATGTAATTTTGAAAGACTTCTAAAAGGTGCAAAATTTGTACCACGTATGTTAGTGGGATCTATACATACTCGTCTCATATGCGAGTAATACAGATACAGGTAAAACTCGCCTAACAGGCGGGTATGTATAGTCCAAATTTTTTTACGACTTGTGAACTGTAACATAGATACGTTTTTTTTGAAGGAATTTTATAAGTTGTCTTTTCAGTAAAAGAAGTTGCTTCCTCAATAACGTTGACTGTATTCTTTATATTAGGTTCAGAATTTTCATTTATGTTACCCACAGCTCGAGGTTGAGGAAAACTACACATTAATACGACGTAAAAACTTTTTATTTAAAAGTATAAATAAACACTTTAATTTAAATATTTTCTTTTGAAATTTTGTCAGATGATTTGAATAAATTATGTGACTTCACTAAAAAATACGGTTTTTGTAAAAATGGCATATTTGAAAAAAATTTTTTACTTGTGAATATTTTTTGATGTATTAGTTACTTTTTCCTAAAAAATTTATATATCATTCTCCTACATTCCCTCCACATACCCATAAATTTTTAAGTCGATCCTCCGCTCTGATTTGGAGAAAATAAATTTTTAATAAATTTGTTATTATTTGTCACATATTTTCATCATATATTTATAATTATTATACATTTTTCTATGTTTTTTAACGTTATAAAACTTATAAACTATTTCTATTGTATTTACAACAAAGACAAATAAATTTATAAGGTATATAAATCAGAAAATATTATTTTTTGCCATTTAAGGACAAATCGTTTTTTTAAATTTTTAACAGACTAATAGACATTATATGTTAGATAAATATCAAACACAATCTTTAAAAAATTGACTATCACTTTTAATATACTTTAAAATCATGAACCTACTTAATTCTTATTGTCAACTATTTGTTTGAGTTAATAGCAAGATTTAAACAGTCATTCAAAGTATGAATGTAACATTATTTTAGTAAAATTAGCAGTTATTTTTAACTCAAGAGAAAAAATTAGATATTAATGCCTGTTAAAGTTAAGCATACTGGAATGCTTTAAAAAATTTATTTGTCGAACAATTTTCTAACCACCTTTCTTAACGTTCTTAAAAATCAGATAAAAAATATGATTTAAGTCAAAAACCTCATTATTTTGGAACTTTAAATATAAAAACTAATCATTGTTTATCAAAATTACTTAAACCTTGGTTGTACTTACAATACGTAGATCCTCTAACCACAAATTACATCATCGTGAAACTTAAAATAGATTTTTCCATTATAATCTTAAAAATTTAATTGAAATAATTATCTTCGGCCATATTCTTATATAATATAAAATAATTTACTGTTTTGTCGCAAAAAACTAATATTTATTTAATATTTTTATATTTTATAAACTTATATGGCATGATTATAAATACTCTAAAATAAGTAAAATCAATGTTTTACATATAAAATAGTACAAAAAATTTATATTTAGCATGTGTTATGACATATTTTCTTTAAAAAAAATTGAAGTTACTAAAAATTAATTTTCTTCAAATCAGAGCGGAGGATCGACTCAAAAATTCATAGGTATGTAGAAGGGATGTAGGAGAATGTTATAAAAAATTTTTAGGGAAAAGTAACTGACACATCAAAAAATATTCACAACTAAAAAAATTTTTTCCATATGTGGGATTTCACTAAAACCATATATTTTAAACAAGTTACATCATTATTCAAGTCAACTGACAAAATTTCAAATGAAAATATTAAAATTAAGGGGATTTTTAAAGCAGACAAAAATTATTTTTAGAGTAAAAAGTTCAATTTTCCGACAATACACACAAATCTCGAGCTGTGTATTATTAATTAATAATGTAGTTAATCTATTTTTAGATTATTTACTTTTAAAAACATTGTTGAATTAAATAGATCATGAGTACTTTTTCTTTTAGAAATGAAAGCATCATATGTTGAAACAAAGCAATCTGATGTATTATAGTCTTTCTGAGTATTTTTACCATCTAAATCTCTTAAGCCATGTTTTGAAACATTATCGACAAAGTTATCAATAAGTAATTGTCTTCTTCTTGAAAAGCCAAACATGCAGAATTCTCAATAATTTTTCTCTTAATTTCGCACGTTTCTTGGGGATATTTTTTCATCATTGTGGTGACTACACAACTGTCGACTTTATCTAATATTAAGTCCATTATTTCACATTCAATTAAGTCTTTTTAGTAGTGAACAATTAACATTAAACTAATTTGTATTGTTAATTGTAAAACAAAAACAATACCAAAAGCTTGTCTGCCTTTAAGACGTGCCACTTTAACAGCTTTTTTAATATATAAACTATTTATCGGCATCCTGTTGATAGACAAAATATATATGGTCCAAATTATCTTTTCCAACATTATCCAATCCACTTATACAGTCTTCAAACCTGACGTGGTTAACCTCCTCAAAGTCTGATATAATCTTATCACTTTCAAATAATTCACATGATTCATTACTGATCTCCACGTCCTCGAGTCTTACTGTATTGCGAAAAGACAGCATCTTTTTGAAACAGATTGACGAAATGGCAAATTTTATATCCGCATAGGGACCAGAACTACCCATTAGTTTATTTAACTATCTACCAACAACATTTAACAGCTTAAAGGTTACGTCGACTCTGGATAAAGCATAACCTTGAAGCATTCTCATAACCTCCTTAACCCTTTTTTGCACGTTACTTTCGTACTCTTGCCTCCTTACCGAATAGCGACACAAAGAATTAATCACTTCGACTTTTATCTCCACATTCATTGGGAACTCTTTCTTCTTCTCAGGTAGGTGCTTTCTACCACTGTAAAATTCCAAACAATATCCAGGACCACTCTCGACTTTCGTCGTTATCACAACTTCGCTGGAGGAACACAAAGCATTCACTGCTTCTTCGCGAAACCCTTAGGTTTTTCACGGCAGCAAAATCCTCATAACTCATTATTCTTGACGTCGCATGGAGCTCGGGCACTATTTCAAAATCGGAAATATGCACATTAGTACAATTAAGACTCGTGTAAATACTTCTTTTTAAGTTTTAAATGAATTGTCATATCAAGTCTGCCACTATGATCCAAAAAAATGTCAAGAATATTGTAAATTTCTGTTAGTTTTTCCGTGGGTAGGCTCTTGGGAAATTTGCTGGTTTTTCTGATGAGAAAATGTATACTAACCCAATTAAGGCTTTTTTACGTGCTTCGCGCAGATCAACCACGAAATTCAAGAGTTATCCTAAATATATGTATAGAGGAGAGATTTAGGTATCTAAATTATTTTCGAATTTCTGGGTTTTTTTTAATGAAATATATTTGCGGCAACATGGTAAAACATATTAACAAATATTAGCTCTGTACAATATGCTTTTCTTGAAGTACATTGACTTAAAATACCAAATTTTGGTACATCTATAACTCTCTCAAAAATTAATTTTTTTTTATTCGAAATTCCACAATTAGATATCATTTTTAATGCTTATTACGTATAAAGAATAAAATCTAACAAAAATAATTTTAATCTTGAGACTTAGTATATCGTCAAAAATGATTCTTTTTACCCCAAATTTTACCTCTTTAAAGCGACATATCTCGCCTTAGACAACGAAATTCAAAACATTTAAAAATATCTCCTTGAACAATTAATTTTTCTACATTTTAAAAGTATTTACAAGAAAATCGGATAACTTTAAATATGAGGGAACTAAAAAGCTTTTTTTGAGAATCTATTTTTCGTAAAAATTTTGACTTTGAGGCTAAACAAATATATGAAGATGTTAAAATATTTTTTTTACTGTTTCTTTGGTAAAGTTATTCAAAAAAACAAATTTCTATCAAATTATGTAAATAACAATTTCATAGAACTTTTCAGTCGCGAGATATAATGATTTAAACAATATACCAAATTTTTACTAGAAAAACTTTTTGGACTTTAAATTCAAAAAAGTACAAAAATGGAAAGAAATCAAAAAAAAGATATTTAGAGAATTCTTTTGTGAACATTTTAAGACCATAAGCAGTAATATATGCTGTATTTTTCTTGAGATATGTGGGAAAATGCTGAAGTTTATCTAAAAAAAATCTTTTAAAAGTCGCATATTTTCTAACTTTAATACAATTTAAATGCACATTTTTCATACTATTATGTTTTTTTAATAAAAAAGTATGTTTTAGCAATGTTTTATGATATTTTAATATAAAAAATTCTATCAGTAAAAAAATAAATGTTGATTAGTAATTCCATTTTAAATTAAGAAACAGTTTTATACTTAACCTATAATGTCTTAAACATTAAATAAATTTAAACATTTTCAAAAAAGTTTTGGCGGCGCAAAAGCTGTAATTTATAACAAAAATCGAATTTATTTATAATACCGGCAACGAATTCTTGCGATCTAGAAAAATATAACAAAACATCAAGCGATGGGTGTATCTTTATATAAATGCCCTTAAATTACCCTAATAGAGAATTTTATGAAGAATATGTAACGCGTTAAAAAAATATGCTATAAAAAAATTTTTTACAATGCAAAGATATATTTGAAAATGATTCATGATAAAAATGCTTTACACAAGTTGAAAACAACACACAGAAATTTTTTTGAATAGAATAAACTGACGATATCCTTGATAATCACGTTTTTGTGTGAAGCCTAATCTCACATCGTTTAATACTCATTGAAAAATTTCAAAGATATAAACAACTACACTCACATCCATTCGTAACTAACTAAACATAATATTAATGATATTTATTGATAATTGCACAAATTTCAATATATTAGAAAAAATTGTTTTAACATTTTAAAAGAAAACTAATACAAATCAACAAATAAAAACTAATTTTTTAAAAATCTTTCTTTTTTAATCACATACAAAAAATTAACATTAAAAAAATCACAAAAATTACATGTCAAATGATATATGATAAAATGTAGAGCTTACAAGCAGAATGTTTGAATAGATTATGGGAAGGGTCATGTAAAAAAAAGATCAAACGGAAAATAATATTCAAAATTAGCTTTATACAAATGGCAGCTAAAAGTAAATCTTTTTAAATTAAGCAATTATATCTATATTTTATAAATTTAAAAAAGGAATAAAATAAAAGAGTAGAAATATATTTTTTGATTACCTAAAACCCCAGTCTTGCGAACAAGCAACGACGAGCGAAGCGAGTTAAGTTAACTGCTTGTTAAAATGATAGATGTAGGAAAAAAATAAAACAAATTTTATATACAAGACCTCAATATTGTTGAGAATATCATTAAGGAAGTACTTTTTAAGAATAAGAACTACCACATAGATGCTCAGAAAATGAAAGATATACTAAAATATAAACCTTCTAATTCAACAGAAATTTCTATCAAACAGGTTGATTTTGCATGTAAATTTGGCATTCAACCACAAGTGAAAATATTAGGAGAAGATAACACATTTATCGAAAGTTAAATCCTAATATTACTGCACTTTTTCTCTTATTATTATCTGTTACATTATGTTTAATAAGAAAACTCGCCAAATGTGAAGTAAAGAACATTTACAAATACAAAATAAAAGCAAATTAATAAACAATGTTATGATACTTAAGTAAATAATAAATTTTGTAATTTTTATTTTTTAAAGATAATTAATACAAAATAAGTTGTATAGAATCTTACTAATTACAAGATTATCTGCAATACTTTTAAGAAATTCAAATTTGTACAAAACATTTACAACCGTACTACTTTAAATAGAAGTCTATCAAAAATATACATGTGATAAATAATTTAAACTACAAAATATAAGACTTAATTAATTTTTTAATGTATGGTCCTAGTAAATCTTCAACATAATTCCTAATATATTGACAACGTTTCAACATATTTTTAGATGTAGTCCATAAAATTATATTAGTAATACCAAAGTCAATTGTTTGTTTAATAGTGACATCCAAAGTTCCCTGAAAAAAAATATATTAATCTTATAAATAAAAAAATTACCTCATCATAGTATTGTATTTCTTCTATTTTTTCATTATAGGGATCTAGCTCAAACTTATGATAGACATAAATTTCCTTTTTTTTGTATCCTTCTTCAACTATTAAATCATTTAATCTCTTTGTTTCACTGAGAACATCTTTAACATATAATCTTGCTACTTCTAACGGTCTTCCAGGATATAAATAAGCTGAGGGATATAGAGCATCTGTATGTTTCAGCAATGAAATTAACTTATTATTATGTTCCGGATAGCAAAATGTGGAATTTCTTGTTAAACCACTTTCATCACAAATAGGCAAACTATAAAACCCAAACTTTGCTTTGGGCCTCCAAATTTGGCATTCTTTTAAGGTATACATAAGGAAATTATACGCTGCTTCATCAAACTCTTGTTTTGCAATTTTAATTGCTTGATTTCGTTTTAAATAGGGAAATCGAGTCAAAACATGTTGGAGAGATTCTTCTCTATAAATACGTTTTTTACCCCAATTTGAATCATATGTTGGCCTCCATTCTTCAACGTCAATAACAGCAACCCCATCAAAATCTGGATTTGGAATTATCTTACTGATATCTTGTCGAAGTTTAAATAAATGAGCTGATATATTTGTATTCTAAATACTATTTATATTTACAAATGAAAACACTTACTTGAGGTATTCCTCCATTAAAATATTCATTATGAGTACTATTAATATACTTTAAATATGGGTATAGCCCAACATTTTTTTCGTAAAAAATTACGATATTTTCTCCTTCAAATTTTTGGTTAGTGTTAGCAATAATTCCATATTTCTCAACGTCAATGTGTAAACCTTTTTTTGTACATGCTTCAGTGAATGCATTCCAGTAAAAAGATGGGACATCATCTCCAAAAATACTCTTAGTAATTAATGTTAGTAAAAATATGACAGTATGAAAAGTAATGATCTTATTTGAGAACATACTTCTAAAATAAATAGATTCATTGTTAAAATTAAAAGATAAGTTTATATTAAGAATATGAGCATAAATTGACGGCGTTTTAGTGCAACAAAATATAACAAAAATTTTAATGTATTCAAGTATAAGCATATAAAAGTTGAACAAAAAAGAAGCTTGTTTATATATACATGTGATATACAAATAAATATCTATGTATAATTCTATTTCTTGTTAGAAAAGGATTGATGAAAACAATGGTATAGATGGAATACTTTTAATAAAAAAGCTTATAAAACTAAATAAATTCTAGGATATAAAATTTGATAAAAAAAAACTTTACAATATTTGATGACATAAAATGGAAAAGATATAAAAAAGGTAAAAGTCAATTGAAAGAACAAGATATGTATCATTTTTGATAGATAGATTGATATATGCATTAATATAAATTTAAAAAGGGAAAAAAACCAAAATTATAGTGATTCTGAAAGATGATTTTTTTTAAAACAACTTTTTTAAAATATTTAAAAAATATACTCTTTAAAGATATTTTAATTTAAACTAAAAGTTGTATACAAATGTTTTTATAAATTGATGTTTAATAATTTAGAAATAACATATAAAATTATGCTTGAAAAAAATTTATCTAAAAAATCAATTGTGACTTTCAATTTTATAAATTTTATCAGCAGGTAACTTTTTCTGTTATATTCTTTTTCATTTCAAATAATTTTTTTAAAATTAACATCTATAAAATTATTTCAAATAACTGTAAATTTTTGATAATATCTAAGAAACCATAAATTTAGTTAATTTAATAGTATAATTTTTCTTTCACCTTATAGTTAATGCCGTTATTTTATATTTTTTCTGAACTTGCATTAAGTATTATAATTCCTTAAAGCAACTTACCATAAAATTTAAAATAATAATTATTAAAACAACTAAATAATTTGAATAGATATGAGAGTACACAGAATAACATGTCCCATAATATTACTAAAATGATCAAAAGCTCAGTTCGTTTAACTGAACTAACATTGTTATGTATACCTATAGGATGTTTCAAATTGTTAAAAATTTTGATTTTTATAAAAGAATTATTGAAAAAAATAATTTTGTTATTTCAAACATTTTTGTGAAAATTAATTTTAACCAGAAGTAAACAAATTATGAATAATTATATTACTTAAGTAACATCCTTTTATAATAAAAATTAGTGGATCATCTTTATAGCAACATATTCATATTATAATGAATTTATTATTTTTCATTAAAAAAAAAGAGATATTACTTTTCATCTTAATTCTAGATTTAAGAAAAAATATATTACTGTAAAAAGAACAGAAGGATTATATGTTATATTGAGAAAAAAAAAGTGAAGAAGACCTTCTCACTATAATACAATATTTATCATTAATTGACTCGTCACCATATTCTTTTTTGAAATAAATAAAAATAGTAAAAAAAATTTTCAATTTAATCGTCAAAAATACAACCCCAACAATACTTCTATAAAAATTTACAGAGAAGTTGATTTAATCATATAATAATAGATCATGTTTAAAAGAATTATATAACCCTTGTTATAAACAACTAAAATTCTAACAATTAGTAAAAAATATTATAGTACAAGTTTTTAAATTTTATTATTTAAACTTATTATTTAAAAATTTCTAAGTAAAAAGTATTCACAAAAATAAGATAACTAGTATCTATTTAATAATTTGCTTTAATAAATAATACTACTCTATTATATATTAATGTAACTGAAATATTCTATTACAAGTAACAATTTACTCCACAAAGTTCTAATGTAGTGATACAATCCAGCTTAGGATACTTTGAATAAGGTTCACTTCTTTTATCCTCTACAGTTAAACCATCAAGTTGTCCACGAATTTTATCAATAACTTTCATCCATTTTCCAGGGAAAAATTTCTTTTTTATCGAAAAAAATGTTTTCCCCGTCAATAAAGCATCACTACCAGCTGTATGTTGTAGGCCAACTCTTTCGACTTGTAACATTAAAGCAACATCCTGAAGACCTCCTTGTAACTTCACAGAGGATGGTTCTGGTTCTTTTAAAAGAATTTTTAAATCAACACTTGATGGAAAAAGTGTGTTTATTAGGTGAGAAAACTTCATTTCATCTAATGGGGGATGTCGACACAAAATAGATTTAATAATATAACAAAAGTCAAACCCAGATGAAAAAGCAAGCCAAATGACTTTGGGATTAGCTAATAAACCGCTTGTTGTTAAAAGCTCACCAAATTCCTCCATCGATATACCATCTTTTTGATGTTTATTAAAATCAATACCACTTTTCTGTAAAAGTTCAATAGATTTTGGTGAATAATAATCAGCATACATATTAAATTCAAAGTTAAATTGAAAGACAGGATTTCCGGGAGGTAAATCTCCCTCAGCGTTAAAAAATGTAAATCCAATTTGAATAACTTTTAATAACTCCACATTACAAATAATTCTTTTAAAATTAAAATCCTTTCTATTTTTAAAGTATCCCATCGGCGTTGCAACGACTCCAGGAAATTCAGAATCAACAGAAACAAAAGGATACATTTCAACTAATTTATGAATAATTGAAAAAACCTCACGAAGATTATCTTTCCAGACATCTATTATTTGAATTTCTTTACTTTCATTTCCTACATGTCGTGATAAGGCAGTCATTTTTAAGTATATGGGATTATAGAACAACAAAGTTAGATAAACGAGACAATAAGTAATATATTTACAATACAGTTTTATTTCTACTACCAGTTAGAATCTAAAAGTAAAAAATTTAATTCATGTCAAAATTTTCAATAATATCTATCAAAACCTTCCGACAAATCAGATGATTTCAATTTAAGTTTTATCTTTTCACGAAAAAAATTATTATAATTGGAATAAAGTTTAAAATAATAATTTACGATACAATAAATATTGAGACTGTGATTTTAAATTATCAAAATATATTAATTATGGACACTGATGGAAATACTCCACTCCTTCATCAGAGATGTAGCTTTCTTCAAAAAGTTGCCTTGTATCTAGCCTTAGAAAGTAAGTTGAATGATTAAATTACAAAATTTATGACAATTCCCACTCTTTTAGATGAAGAAAGAGAAAGTAAAGAAGTTGAATTGTTGGAGAGACGAATAAACAAAGAAATAAGAGAAATATCTTTCGGAAACAAAGTTGATCTTGATAAAAGTATCAAAAGAAATATTTGTAAAAATAAAAAGTGCATGAAAACATTAATTTCAAAGTCAATCATGATTAAACTAAAAACAAATAATAATAAACAGCATTTTATAGTTAGAACATGTAGAAATTGCGGTTTCACGAACAGGTATTTATTAAAAAAATAATTTATTTCATCAATTAATGTCATTATTACACAAATTTTTGACAATTTAAAGTAATTTATTCACTTTATTTATTATTCGCTTTTTTGACGGAAAATAGTGTTAACTAATTTGTTTGAATTGCACTCTGAAGAATCTTCTAGAACATTTTTTTTGCGGAATTAATTTTATTGTTATACTAACAGATCATCTTAGTTGGTTACTAAAGATAATAAATTTTCTAAATCATTGTGAAATATTTTTATATTAATAAAATTTGATATTTAAAAATAAAAAAAAACTGTTTTAGGTAGTGCATATTTTATATAAAAATGATTGATGGTTATTGTAAAGTTATCGCCAAATGAATTGCTTGACAAAACTTATGTTTTTTTAAATTGTACATAAACAGTGCAAATTCATAATTGGTAAGTACAAAGCAAATTACTGAAACAAAATAGTTATATGGAATGCTGTTAAATAATATCGTAAAATACTATTTTGATAGTTTTTAATTATCCATCTTTAAATTTTTTAAAAATTATACGATATTTTATGTTTATGAAATTATTTGAAGGTTTGGTTGATGCAAACAAGCATGTTTGATTTATTGTTAAGTAATATAATTTATAAAAGATAGTTGTAAAATTTTATTATAATGAATTGCTTTCTTAAAATATTGACTAACATATAATATCAAACATAAAATTGATAGTTTTTGTTCTAATAGAACAAAATAATAGTTACATTTTTTTACTTATTAGTCATCAAAGAAGGAATATTTAACAAATTTAATAGTCTTAAATTAAACATAATTTTACAAATTCTTTGAAATTGTTTAATAACATTAGTAATGATAAGTCAGAATTTTATATTTTATAGAAATGCAATAACAATCACTATCATAAATTTATAGGTTATTTTTCTCATACAAAATTGATAACATTAGCTTCTTAATATTCTTAAGGGTGAAATATTATCAAATTAACAAATAAGTTTAATTCCTAAATTTTAAAGAATAAGTTAATAAGTAAAATTCAAATATAAGTAGTTATTTGATTTTTAAAATTTAAAAAGTAATTAAGACTTTTATCCATGAATTGTATAAAAAAGTGTTGCTCTACACAGGTGTTAATTATTTGGACCTCTAACCATATTATGTTCCCTTGCTAAATTACGTACCGTTTATGTTCTAAAATTTACTATTTTTTTATGAAATTTTTATAATCATCTGAATTAAAAAGGAGTTATGAATTCCTGAAATTTTTTCAAACAGAAAATAATTAAATCATTAGCAAGTAACAAAATAAAAGTAAAAATTTTTCTCTTTGTCTTTATTTTTATAAAAGAATACTTTTATGCCAATTTGTTGTTGATATTCATTAATCCTTCACATTTTAATAATGTCATAAAGTTTAAAATAATATTTTTGCAATAGTTTGATGAATATTTCATTAATATAAAGTGAGTTACAAAATATTTGTAATATACAAATTTGAAAAAAATTCTAAGTATTAATTAATTTTTTTATTATATCATCTGTTTTTAAAATATTTTTTGTCTTAAAAGTAAAAATCCTCAAAAGAAGAATTGCTTCATTGGAAGAAACTTTGGAATATAAAACTTCTACTTTTAAATATATTTAAAAATTTAGTTAAGTATGCCTTTCAATATATTTTATTACAAGTACAATATCCATAGTTATTACAGTAATAATGACAATTTTCTATGATTTATACGTTTTATTTTCTTAAAAAAAGATAGTTGGAATGTTTTTTTCAAATATGCTATTGGCCAATTTTGTTTAAATGCTTTTTTGAGGAATCTTGTCAATTTTACCGTCACTTGTTATATTATGTGGAATACTTTAATGACAATAAATTATCATCAAATTGTTAAAGATATAGTTATCAAACTATCTTTTTTTGAAGACTTGAAAGGATTTGCAAACAATCTTGTATGTTTTTCTATATATTTTATTATTATTGAACTTTTCTTTGCTACAAAATGGAGGAAAAGACATCAAATTAAAAATAATATAATGATTATTTATCTAACAATTTCGTTGTCATTTTATCCTATGTCTTATTTTATACGTCAATTAGTACACATTCCATGGATTTCTTTAACATTATTTAATATTTTTATATTATCATTGGATATTCCTTTTTCTGCTCTTTTTTATATCTTGCTCGTTTTTAACAGAAAGTTAACACGACTAGAAGAATCAAAATCATAGCCCTTAATATTAAAATTTAAAATTAGAGAAAATATTAATCTTATTACTAGATCCTTTTCAATATTAATTATTAATATAATTTTTCAAGATGTTACAATGATTCCAATGATACTACAAGAAAAAATTATAGATAAAGAATTACTTGGAACTATTAAAGATATTATTTATTCCATAAGAGATTTTGCAGCTATAATAAGTTTAATAGTTTTCATTAAGGGAATTTCTTTTCATAATATGTTTTGTAACAAAAGAACTTCAAAATCTGAGGATTGTAGAGAAAATGGTAAAAGAAACGAGGGGGATAATTACTTTGGCATGTTAAAAATGAAATTACAATTGTGACATTACTTTAAATATTTATTGTTTAGAATAAATTGTTGGTTAAATACGTCGTAGCATATTAAAATAAATTATTCAGTTCTAAAAAGTTTTCTAGAATATTTTGAAAGTCAGGTGATTTAATACAATCATTATGTCCAAATTGTTGTTCCTCATTAAATATAATCATTTTTACATCCTTTCCTGAATCTTTTGCTATAATATATAATTGTTGACTCATAAAAAATGGGACTATCCAATCATCTTTAGCGTGAACAAGTGTTATAGGGCACGTTACACGTAAAATATTTACATTATTTTGCATTCGAACGCAACATCTTTCTGTTCTTTCTGCAGCATATTTATATATGTATGAAAATGATCTGTACGCTGTATTAAATGGATAATAAATAAAAGCGTCAAAAGCACTTGTAAATGAAGATTCCAACATAAGGCCTTGAGGACCTTTTCCTATTTCACATAAATCAGCAGCAACTCTTGTGGCAATTGCGCCACCCATAGAATGCCCCCAAAAGTATATTCTTCCTGGAGCTAAACTATAGATGTATTTATAAAGCACCTTCAAATCAATGTAAAATCCTTCTTCAGAACATTCACCTGATGAATCTGCAAACCCTCGATAGTCTAAAATGAAAACATGGCAATCATTTAGTGATAATTTGTTAGCAACACTAATAGACTTCCCATTTCCTCTATATCCAAAAGCTCCATGACAATATATGACAACTTTATGATTATGTTCTTTGATAGCATTTTCAAAAGTTAATCGTTCATATTTTTTATTTTCAATTTTTAAAATTGCAGATAAACTTCGAGGTAATGTATGCCATACACCTATTCTTACACCTTTTTGTACATGTAAATAAAAATTTCTTGTTACATATTTTACTCCATCATATTCTGGATCTCCCAGATTTGTATTGAATCTCGTTGCATAGTTCATAAAGAAGCATAAACGAAAAAATTTTCCATAATTTGTAGCAAAAAAAGAATAATCCAATATGATTTATTATTACTATTCCTATAAAAACAGTAAGAACATGAAAGGCATAAACAAAGGCGGAATATATTCTAAATATCATTGAGGTATTCTTTCTTTACTCCAAAATAAATATCTCAATCTATACACTTGATTTTGTGTTACATTCAAATTATAAGATTTTTTACTGGAAACCTTATAAAGGAAGTTAGCATTTTTTCATAATAAAAAATTTATTTTAAAATTGTTAAATTTAAATATTTTTAAAATTAGAATTAATTCAATATTTTATATTTAATGTATGTCAAAAAATATACAAATATCATATTATTTTAATTATGATAAATTTAAAAAACAAAGTATAAAAAACAATTTAAAATAAATCTCACAAGTTGTCCATAATAGTATATTAATAATTTTTAATACAGAAAATGATAGATAAAAATATACTAATAAATCCCAATTAATCTTTTTCATGATTGAACAACATCAAATAAACTCTCTTAATATAATTATTTCGTCAAAGTATATACTATTTTCTTATAATACAGGAATGGGTAAAAATTACTGGTTGCTTTTACATATTCATAATTGAAATAATATTTTTTTATCTATATACTAGAAATTATAGATTTATTTATATCTTGCTGCATTTCATATTTTTAAAAATAAAAATACTGAGTTGCATTCATGAAACGAATTTAATAAAACAATTATGACGAAATTCATAACACTGTTACTTCAAGAATAAATGTACGAGGAAAAATTTATTTCGAAATATTTGTGAAATCGGTAATATTTTACATAATGGATATATGTTATTTTGAAATCTTGTAAAATGGAAAATAATATTTCACTTAACTATCAATTTACATAATTTCTTTCTATAAATAATTTTTGTTACATCAATTTTTACAAAATACTAATACCAGTTATATTATTACAATCTATGAAAGTAACATTATTGTTATAATATTGTCATAAACAATGAATCTAATAAAAAAAAGTGTTTTATATCGTTAACACCATAAAAAGAATTAGCTACTTTTATCTGTAAATTATATGTTTTTTATTATTTTTTATGTCTCTTTTCCTAATAAACAAAATATTTATATGTAAATTGAAGAATTATATATTCTAGAAGTTTCTTAATAACTCTAGAGAAGTATAGAATATTCAATCTCATATATATAAGCATTACCTTCCACCATCTATAATCATTCATTTACTATTTTAACAGTTGTATTTTTCACCTATTGCTAAACTCATTTTCTCATTAAACATAATGGCTGACCGTTGGATGAGACCATTTTCCTGTGATCCTTTCTTCATTTCTCCATTTAATGAAGCTAGGAGATTTTTTGACGATTTCGATCGTGCAATAATGAAGTCTCATTTCTGGACTAACAAGAGTTTTCTTGAAACACACAGATTTGGTGAATCATGTCCAGAAATTATTGATAATGATAAAGAATTTAAGATTAAAATGGATGTTTCTCATTTTTCACCAGATGAGCTAAAAGTTACTGTAAAAGACAAGTGTCTTCAAATTGAAGGAAAGCACGAAGAGAAGAATGACGAATATGGAAGTGTAAGTTTTACTAAATGGTTATTTTTCTTATTTCATGATTTTTAGATTCAAAGAATGTTTGTTCGTAAATATGCTCTTCCATCAGGTCTCATAGAAGATAACGTTACAAGTGAGCTTTCCAAGGATGGGATCCTTACTGTTGGTGGTTCTAAACTTGCTATCGAAGAAGATAAGACCAAAAGTATTTCAATTGAATATAAGTAAATATTTTATCTATTATTGAATTTCTGTATTTTCCGTTATTGTGTATTCATTTTTTTAAATAAATAAATATTTACTTTTTTCATAATTTTTTTTTGATTTTCCTTGCTCGATGATTTAATTTTTTTTTGTAGTAAAAAAAGTTAAGCTAAAACTTAAACGCGACCTGTTATAAAGATCTCTACCATAATTACTTATTTAATGTCCTTCTTCATGGTTTACTGCGGATTTTATTGTTTGTATTTCACAATATTCCACTTTGTTGTTTTGAAATGATTTATTTTTATCTGTTTATTAATACTACAATATAGAAAATGAAGCAAAATTACTTCGCTGTTAACTCTTGCGACAAAGTGTTATGACAATCATTAAAAGAAAATAATTTTCAAAAAAAGTATTTTCTAATAAAAATTTTTTAAATGTAAATATTTACGTGTTATTTCAAGGGAAAATATACTATTTTTCGGTATTTTTGCTGTCGTAAACTTTAAGATACTTGCCGATATTAAATTTTAGATAATTTCAAATTGTATTGAAGCTACTACCATAAGAAATAGGATTATTATATTGTTGGAAAAATCTCTATTAGTTCTCATTAAAGTATAGCAGAAATAAAACTTTAGAAATATTTAAAAATTCTTCAATTACAATAAGGTTAATCCAAGTAAAATTACTAATTACAAATATAGAATTATATTTAAATATAACACAGAAATTTATTTATTAGAACATTTAAAAAAATCGGATTTTCATTCAATAATCATTCGATTTTTATTTTTTGCTTTATAAATCAATGATTTATTGAAAATAAAAAAATGTGTGAAAAGGTACTTTCAACTGTACTACAAACAATTGATAAAGAAAATAATTTAATAGTTTGGTGTTTTAACCACCAAAAATTATCTTATAATTTTATTGTCGATATAACATATTTTAAAATATTTTAAAAAAGTAGTTTCTCAAATTGTAGAGAATACTCTAACACATTCTAGAAACATCTGTATAGTACGAGGAAATTGCAGAAGTTTGGTACTCTATATATATATAAAACATTGTTTTTTGACTTCTCTGTCATTCGATTATCTTGTTGACAACTACCACTCTACTATATCTATATACTATTTCGTAACAATGGCTAATCGTTGGTTAACGTCATTTATGCGTGATCCATTTTTTGCTTCATCTTTAAGAGAAGCTAGAAAACTATGTGATGAATTTGATCGTGCTTTCATGATGCCACCATATTGGACAAATAAGAATTTTTCTGAATCTCATAGATTTGCCGAACCTTCTTCCGAGATTATTAACAATGACAAAGAATTTAAAGTGAAATTGGATGTTTCACATTTCACACCGGAAGAATTGAAAGTCACCGTTAAGGATAAGTGTCTTCAAGTTGAAGGACATCATGAAGAGAAATCTGATGAGCATGGAACAGTAAGTTTAAATTCGCTAGTCGTAATTATACCACTTATTTTAGATTCAAAGAAGTTTTATCCGAAGATATACTCTTCCATTAAACATGAACGAACAGAATGTAAAAAGTGAACTTGATAAAGGAGGCATCCTTACTATTGGAGGTTCTAAAAATGCAGTTGAAGATGAGAAGGTTAAAAGTATTCCTATTGAATTCAAATAGATAGATTATTAATGAATGTGACGTCTATTTTATTAAAGATTTTTCTAAATTAATAAAATTTATTTCTTAATTTTTTTTCTACTTCTTTTATGACTATCGTCATTTAGAGAATTTCCTTATTCAAATTTTTAGTAAAACATTAGTAATAAAGTGTTAATGGTTTAGTGATTTCTCATTTTTTCGGTGATAATTTTTCTTGTTTAGAATGATTTTTGAAATTTTTTTATTCCTTGTATCGTTGATCATTTTCTCACATTCTACTTGTTCCAAAAACAGTTCTGAGATAAATAATGATGCCAGAAAAGCAAAACACCTTAGGCTACTATCAACAAAAGAACACCCTTCTAGTGATAAAAATAACCTCTTTAAAAGTAGTTTCAGGGAAACTATGGGAAAAAACATAAATAACATTCAAGGAGATAGAAGTAGTAAAAGGTAAATTTATATTATATTTTTTTAATATTATACAAAATGTTGTTTAAAATTCAAAAAAATGTTTTACAGTAAAATTTAGAATAATATTATAGGAATAGTAAGAATAATGAGAAATCGAAGAAGTTAAAAAGTGAAGACAAAAGCTCGAGTAGAAAATACTCAAAAAAGAAAACTTTTGTACTATCTAATGATGAAATTTCTAATGAAACTAAAAATTTAGGAAAAAATAATGAATCTGATAATAAGGCACATAAAAATGATGATAGTGCGTTGAAAAGTCATAAAAACAGAAATCCATCAAAAACAAGTAAGAATAAGGAAGCTAACTCAATTGAAATAAGTAAAAGCAGGAAATCTTCCTCTATAAATGGTAACAGTAAGAAAAAGATTAATGATAAAAAATTCTCGCTCAATCCTAAATCCGAAAATTCAAAAAAAAAACTTGATTCAAAAGAAAAGCAAAAAATTGTGTCAAACAAGAAAAAGTCGAATGCTAGTAACAAAGAAAGCTCAAATAAAAGTTCGAAAGAAAAAAAAGATGAAAAAAATAATTCAAATAAAAGTCAAAGATTGCGAAAAAAATCATCTAGTTCCAAGTCTGTTGAAAAAAAATCATTCGACAAAACACAGTCTTCAAAAGAGTTGAAAAAGAGTAAATCTTTAAAGGTGTCTAGAAAGGAAGAAAAACAAAGTAAGAATAGCAATAAAAATGATAATGTACTTAATGATGAATCAAAAAAGACATTAAAAAAGGCAAGCAAAATTAAAAGCAATATATCTAAAATTAAGAAACAAATTTTTAAAAAAAAGGAGAAATCATGTAGTAACAATTAATAAAAATACTAATATTATTTAATTATTGAAATATCTAAATTATATTATCTAATAGAGTCACTATGTTTGTAGGTATAAATTTTAGTAAAAATTTTAGAAAATTACACTGTGTTAAATGAAATTGTAGCTTTATGCATATAAACATCATGAAATTTCAAATTGAATTATAATTCAAATGAACTGATATTGTTGACAATTATTGTGAATAATTTTAATAAAACGATTTCTGGTAATTTTCTCTCTACTATCAATAACTAGAAACAATAATAATGCTAATTTTAAATATTTGGTTGCGGGACAGCCCTTAGCAAGCACTTATCATTTTATGCACTTTAAAAAAATTATAATATTGTTTTTGATGCTATCACAAATTACTATGTCGTTTGTCATATGACAATTAAAAACCACATTCCACTAAAATCTCAAGATTGCTAAAATAATAATTTGTCTTATCACTTCTTCGTAAACGAACCTAATTGATGATGAAATGGAGCTTTAAGAACAAAAATTAATGTGCCATCCTATCACGATCTCTTTTTCATTTACTAATAATTTAAAGTGGAGAAACGTTAATGAATACTTTCTTATTCTCATACTGGAACATTTATGATATTTATTTAGTTGTATATTTCTTACTACTTTTTCTATCAACAAAATTATTTTTAATGTTTACAACAGTTCACATTTCATAAATCCTTTTTATTATCTAGAATAAAAATTTTATCACAAGATTATATTAAATATGAATATGGAAAATTTATCTATTTTAGCCAATACAGTTCCACGATATAAAAATGGATTATTTCAATTATTTTCTGCAATTGAAAAAGAATTTGATCAGATATATGCAGAAAATTTAGAGTTAAGAGAAAAACTAGAAATTATTGGTGGAGAAAGGAATCAAGAAAATATTGGGAAAGAGGGAGTGATTGCTAATCGAGTTCATGAATATATACAACCACAAATTGCAAAAAAACGTATGTATTTGTTGTTATTTATTATAATTATATTAATTTTATTTCTAGCCATACAAATGGGACAAAAACTGAAGACGGCATTAAAAGTGGCCCAACCAGGTTTATTTTCAACATCTTTAAAAAGTTATGAAAACAGCCGTCTAAGGTATGTGCAATGTTTAAAAGGCCATGATGATGGTATATGGGATGTATTTTCACACTATATCCCTTCAAAGTCACTTAACATTATTGGAAGTGCTTCTGCTGATAAAACAGCGATCCTTTGGTATGCTGAAGGCGGTTCATCATTTGCGAGATATACTGGTCATGCTGGATCTGTAAATTCAATAAGATTTAGTGAAAATATCACTTCTCCGGATTATGTTACTGTATTAACGGCTAGTGGTGATAGAACAGCACATATTTGGAAAGGAAAGATAAATATTAGTAATAAAGGTCCAACTTCCGATGAAGATGATGGTCATAATGATTATCATAAAGTAGATAATATTTCAAATGCTTCGCAAATATTTGAAGGACATAAAAATGCTGTTGTTTCCGCTGTTTTTTTTCCATCCTCTAATAAGATTTTAACGGCATCTTGGGATAGAACAGCGAATATTTATGATATAGAAAGTGGAGTTGTTGTTAATTCATTGTCTGGACATGAAGAAGAATTAAATTATTGTAATATTCACTCAACGAAAAGTTTAATAGTTACAGCTTCTAAGGATTCAACATTTAGATTGTGGGATATGAGAGAGACAATGAAAGACGTTTCAGTTATTATGGGTCATAATGATTCTGTTTCTTCGGTATTATTTACCAATGACGATAAAGTTATATCTTCTGGAGAAGATAGGACTGTAAAATTGTGGGATTTAAGAGCTATGAGAAATGTTTTGACAAATATCAGATTAGAAAGTCCTGTCAATAAAATAGCATATAATGAGAAAGTGAAGTTAATTGCCATACCAATGGATAATAGGGCTTTAAAATTATATGATATGAATGAGTCCAAATTAATACAAGTTCCTAGAATAAATAATAAGTCTCATAGAAGAATTGTTTATAGTTGTACATGGATTCCAACGGGGCTTCAAAATAATCTCTTCTCCTGCGGTTTTGATAAAAAAATTATTGGATGGAAAGTATTAAATGATCATTAAAAAATTTAGTAAAGAAGTATTTGAAAAATATCTGTCTGGTAAAATGAATAAAACTAATAGACAAAAATGCTTTGGTTTATAACTAGAATTATACTCATTATCCATCTATTGTAAATATACACTAAGAATTTTCCAAAACGAAAAAAACTGCTTTTACAAATCTAGCTTAAATATAATTATAATTTAATGAAAATTGAAATGTCTAATTTTATAAATATCAGAGTTCGCTATTTTATATAAACAATAATCAATTTTTAAATGTTTTAAGATTTTGAAACATAAATATTTTTGTTCTGAAGGATTTCATTGAATTGATAAATTTAATATGTATTATGACAGAGTTATACTCTTTGTTTTTTTAGTTACTGGTCACGTAAGATGGTATATTTATATTGCTTATTTTATCAATTGTAAAGTCAGGGAAAAATGTTGGAAAAATTATACTATACTTTTTAAATTATATTGCTGCAGTAAAATCATATTTTCTTGAAAGATATGTTTGATATCCTTTAAATAAAACTTGCGGATTTTAAGATATTCTTTATATGATTTGGTAATTTAACAATTTCTTTATATCATAAACACATAAATTTGAATAATTTTAGAAATAATTAATGATACACTTATAGTCTATAACTATTAAATAATGAACTTTTATTATATCAAAATCATTTGAGGATAATTTTTCTTTATAATATAGTGCAAATGTGATAAAAAAATTAGATAATACTTTAAAGCCAAATCACACTGAGACACTATTAATAGGAGTTAATTTTTTCTGCATTATTTTTTACTTAGATACAATTTACATTCATTTTAAAAGATTAATATTTTTTACTAGGGTTATTAAACTATGACACAAATACTTTCATTTTTTATAACAGAATATTTATTTGATTAGTCAATATGTTAATTATTTTCATAATAATTACAAAAAAAATTGTAAATTTTTAAAGTAATTGAGAGGTCATTAACGACAATATTCCAATATTTATCTTTAAATCTATTTACCATTAAAATGATAATCTTTGATATCTAATTTTATTAATGTTAGCTCATGAAATTTATTAAATTTCTTACACCTGAAATGAGAGTCAGATGTAAATAGTTAACATTATTATTATTTCGACATGCGATAAGTTGTTTAAAATGTATTAATTATAAATTTTGGTCTTTGACTTTAAAGTAGCGCATTAAAGAATATTGTTTGAATAAATAATTTTGTTTTGTTATAAACCTATAAAATTGTTATTTATAAAAAAATCCATGAAAATAAACCGTATTAATATATAATTTATAATTGACATTTAAAAAAATTTGAGAAACACTAGTTTTCTCTGCTTATCATTTAACAGATATTTGACTTTGTAAAGATACAATTAAAAAAATATAGAATAATATAATAAAAATTTTAAAAACAACGTTATTAATTATTTTTATACTTCCTTTTAATTAATGATGGGACAGATGACTTTTTTTAATAATACAAAAAACATTCCAAAAAAGTAATCAACAGTTTTTGTATTAAGAGAACATATATAAAGTTAGATAATAAAAATAAATTTTCTAAGTTTATTTTCAAAAACAATTACAGAGTTGAATTATTTTAAAATATCAAAATTTAATTAAAAATATTTTATTAAATATTATTTTTTGGTAATAAAAAATGTTCCTTTTTAAATTCTAAAATTTAACTCATTGAAGTTTGTCAAATTCAAGCTATTTATTAATCTTTTACAATGAGAAACAACTCATAATTAAAAATTTTTAAATTTTCACAAAACAACTTTTATATTTCAATTTTTTTATAATAATACATTTAAATTAAAAGTTAAAAACGGGGTTTCTAAACAGTATTAATATATTTTAAAATTTACATAAATTTTTTATTTTCAATATATTTTATTGGCTTTACGATTATTTTGTCAGCTAATGTTTGATGAATTCATATGGTATATAATATCATTGGTTGTAAAGACTATTCAATTATGTTATAAAATATTGAAATTTAATATAACTATTGTCATTAATTTCAATTATAGTTAATTATTTTAAACTCGTCCTATGTTTTTTAAAATTAAAATAAAAATTAGATGAATATTTAATATACATTCTCGATTTATAATACTTTATAATTTCTATTTTTCTCCACTAAAATAGTTTATAAAAACTTTAATTTTCAACTTATATTTATGACAATTTGGTAAATAAAATAACTTCTCATATAAATGTTTAAAATTGGCTTGATTTCATTATTGCTTATAAATTTTATAATATATAAAATCTTAAATCGTTGCTTACAAGAAGAGTATATACAATCAGAACTGTTAAGAGTAAAAAAATTAATTAAATTAAAAAATATCATAACACTTTTCAGGTACCACGTTTTTAAAAGGTATATATTATTTTTTAACATTTTATTAGATTTATCCAAATTAAAAATTTCATTTGGATATTTTAAAATTTTTATCCTAAATTATAATTTTTACTTATGAATTAATTTTTATTTCCCTTGGCTGTATAAACTTGTTTCTCTTTTAAAAACACTTAATAACAATAAATATAAATCTTATTATATTAGCGGCAATTATTTATTAATATTTATTTTTAAATGTTTGATTACTCTTTGCTTTAATATCTTTTGGATGAATATATTTAAAGTTATTGTAAATGGTGGAAAATACTAAATAATTTTAATGTTATTTCTATTACTTTAAATTAAGTTTTTTTTTTTGATATTTAACAAATTATAATACATGAAAATTATTGTTAAGTTTTCATTATATATTCTTCCGATAATCTTTTAAAATATTAATTATTTAAGAAAAATGTCAATAAAAATTAAGATTAACAATTTTTCTATAATTTTCTTAAAACAAATCTAGTATATCTTTTCTTATAAATAACTCACTTTCCATTTCTCGAAAACCTTTTGCAAATGGATTTTTTTCTATTTTCAGTTGAGTTATCTAAAAAGTAACGAATATTACATTTATAAATATTATACCTGATGATTTTGATAAGCAGTAACTGCCATAAATTCAGTTTCTTTAAAAGAAAAATGTTTCTCTTCTATTTCATGAAAATTATTATCATCATGATGAGCTATTATAGTAAAAAGTACATTATATTTCTGCATAGAATTGACAACTATATGTCCATTTCCTATCGAAAACATTATTCGTTAATTTTAATTTTTCAAATGAAATTACATGTTTCATCCAATAATTACCTGAAGATGGACTATCGGGGTGAATAAATATTTTACTTCCAACATTCTCTTCCCCAACACCACAAGTTACCCATTTTGATTGATGGAAACTATACCGATACTTTTTTGTTGACATTAAAAAAAATTTCAATGACAATGAATATTTCTTTTTAATCTCTAATCCTTTAATTCTAATCTTAAAGTATTAATTAAATAACATTTATTTATAATTATATTATAAAAAAGATACTAAAATTACCTGTAGTACTGGAAACATTCTTCTTCCATTTTTTGTAACAATCATTTCAGTACCCAATTCATAAAATTTTCTCCATAACTCACTATTTTCCAATTCTATTGTAACATTCTTCATAGTATTCTTCATCTTTCTGCAACCACCAAAATCATCACTTAATATTTTATCAATAGAAAAGTTTAATTCTTTATTATTAGTCATTTATAGTAATTAACAAAAAAAATTAGTAATATAAAATTTTGATATTTTGAGGATAAAAATATTTTTAATACCTCTTTAAATCAACTTTCACATCATTTTATCATCATTCCTCCTAAAGTATAAATGTGTCTTTTCACTTTATCACATATGGTTTTATTTTATACAATCCTATATCAGTATCCAAATTTCTTAACTATTAACAATTACTGATTGATTGTCTTTATCAATCAACTTTTCACATGTTAATCTTGAACCAAAATAATACTTTTATTGCATTTCCTCATTAATTCCTTAAGATATAAAGCTTTTTACTATGTGATGAGTGATTATAAATTTGGCATATGGTTTATAAGATTCTCAATTGATACTGTAGATTATAGGAGCAGGGTGGTTTATAAGATTCGTCATATTATTATATAATCGTACAAAAAAAAGTGCACTTTTATTAAGAATAAAAATTTAACAGCAAAAATATTTTTTATTCTTATCATCTATTGAGATGTAGTTGAAATGTATAACAATAATTTGATTTACATTTTATCTGCTTAAAAATAATCTTTAATCATCCTCTTTAAAATTTAATTTATCATCCAAAATGAGTCTTTTGTTTGTTTTTAAGAAAAGTTTTTTGAATGTTTAGAAAAAGAAATGTGTAAAGAAATGATAAAAGTTTATATCTTAATTTCCTTGTTTTCTTTCTCAAACATCCTGTCAGTTATTCAACATTTTCATATAAGAAGTTATAACTTTTTTCATAAAACCAGAGGTAACAATATTATAAACGTTATTCTTGAAATGTTTATATACTTTATTTTTATTTTTTTTTAATTTGTTAAAAGTAATTTTGTTTCTCTCTCAATATTATGTATATATGTACATATATATATATATTATTTTAATTATATATGAAAATTGTAAATATGTATATCTTACGGTTTTTATATTTATTCAAAAAAAGACACCAGAAATGTGATAAGAAGATTCTTAGATAAATTGCTACTTAAAAATTATATATGTTGAAAAGATTAAAATTTAATGCTTTTAAATAAAAGATTGTATATTTTTAAAAATAATTGGTTGTGAAGTAAAATCGAGTAATTTTATATAAAATATTTTATCATAAATATTTTTTATTAAAACTTATTAATACATTTTTATTTATGATAAATGACGGATAACCATAAAAGATATACATATAACTTTGAGAGACCGTTTTCTTTTTTAAAATTATATATATGAAGGAGTATTAATTTTATAGTAAAAATGAGAAGGATAGAGGGGAAATATTATGTATTTATAAATTTGCCTATCCATGACTCTATTTTGTTATAGAAAAAGATGGCATTATATTAGTAAAATAGTTAAATAAAAGTATATTTATAATCAATCTATATATAGTTGCTTTATACTATATTTCTGGTAAAAAAATAATAATGATAAAATACAAAAATAAAAAATAAACCACTTAAAGTGGAAATTGTTAATTTTATTCTATACATAAAAAGACAACAAAATGTTGAAACTAAAAATGTGTATATTTATTACTCAATGTGAGAGGGGAAAATTTTTTGTGTTTTAGAAGAACATACATACACATGTCATTTTATTTTATAGTTATATATTACTGAGAATGCCAAAATTCTTCACTCCTTTTTTGGTGAATGAAATTTTATATTTCTAATTATATTATATTCTTCCTTGTTATTTCTCATTTTTAATGTTTTTTTATTTGACATATACATTCCATATTATTCTTAGTATATAGCAAGGAAATTTTAGCTACGATGAGAAATAATCGTTAATGATATAAAATTATTTCTTTAAATATTTCTTTTCTACACATTACTTAAATAAAAAAGTTCAATTTTATTTAAGCTATTTTTTATTTTTCCTTATTATACTTTTTCACTTCCTTTTCTATAATGTTTTAACGTTTAAGGTCAACTAAAAAATTTTTATATTGATGACTAAATATTAATAGATACATATACTTAAATATTTTCTTATAAAACATAAATATGCCTTTACTATTACTTATTCTATAATACAGTAAATTTTAAACAAAATAGTTAAAAGTTGTTAAGTTTTTTCTTATTTTTAAAGAAACAACCAAAAAAAGGAAAAGAAAATGTCACATAAAATCATATTCTTTTTATTTTATTATCCATAGTGTTTTTTTTATTTTCACTTCATCACAATTTATTTATCTAATGTTTTAAATTAAATATATCAGTATAGAAAGATTAAAATTTATATATCACTGTTAATAGTTAGGTATTATATCTATAAATTTGACTGTTTTTTAATGTTTTCTTAAATACTCTTTTTTATAACCATTAATATTTTAACATTTATAATAATATAAACGGTTAAAATATGTTATTTTAAATAAAGTAAAAGTTATCAATTTTAATATCTTTTATATGACTTTTTTTTTAAATTAAACTACTTTGAAAAAATCTCTTGAATGGTTAGTAAACATTATTTAGTGTCTAGAAATATTAATCAATGAAATTAAGTTTCTTAATCATGTACATATAAAATAATCATGACATGTTAATAATATTTTTCTTCCCAAAATGTCATTCTTTAAAATGATATTTTAGATATTTAGTACATAAATATTTAAATTAAAATTTAATATTTTTCTTATGATAAGAATATTGTATCAAAAGTTAAGTGTTAATCATCATTATTGTAATAAAATCACTGCCTACATAAATTTCTGTACTATAATGTGTGATTTATTTTACACCATTTCTATTTATTTGATTGTTTGTGTATTTAAAGTTTATTCATTAAATTGATGATAGAAACAATAAAATAGTGAAAAGTAATATTTCGAGATAATATTTTGTTTATACATTTATTAAACATTACACTTTATTATGAATATTTAAACATTGCATGAAACACCTTAACATAAAACTTTTTTCTATTAAACAATGATGCACTATTCAATTTAATAAACTTCTGTGACATGTATAAGTAATATTTATTGTAACTTGTTGAATATTTATTTATTTAACTTTAAAAATCATTATACTATATATTCCTCATTCATTGATTTGTATCTTTGTAATATTTAAAGTAACTAC
This sequence comes from Strongyloides venezuelensis, assembly GCA_963280985.1. Classification (NCBI taxonomy): domain Eukaryota; kingdom Metazoa; phylum Nematoda; class Chromadorea; order Rhabditida; family Strongyloididae; genus Strongyloides; species Strongyloides venezuelensis. The sequence goes on along the minus strand of CAUJLX010000002.1, from coordinate 8,158,229 downwards.
TTTTTTTCGCAGACAACATTTGTTTGTTTAAATATAGTATTAAAAAAATAAAAAATGTACTCTTATTAGAATGTGAAGATTTTGATACCACTTTAAAATTATTAATCTAATTTTTTATTCTTAATGACACATCTTTGACACAAACATTTTCAACAGTTATTTAATTTAGATTCTATTTCAAATAACCACCAAACACACTTTTTTAAAACAATATTAAGATACCATATATTGTTTGATATGTCATAATTATAATTAGCTATATTTATCTTTCTATATAAGGAAATTTTATTTGGAAAAACTGTTAATTATGTGTGAAAAGATTAATTTAAAGCTTTCTTACTATTATTGAATCATGCAATATAAAAATTTAAAAGTTAACTTATTTCCTTATTTCTTACTAATACATTTATTTTTCTTTTAAAAATTTCTAATAAAAATATGTTTTCATTTACAATTATGCATATATATTAATTTTAATAATGATATAAATTTCATCATTGGTATATACTTGTCTATATAATCTAAATTAAATGAAGATATAAATATATGAGAATATAAAAAATGAAAAAAAGAAAAAAAGTTATCTCTATTTTTGTCTTTTATAAAAAATTAATTTTATAGATTTTATATACTGCTTAAAAATAAAAAATATATACATGTATAAATTTTAGTCGTGTATTATTGAAAAAAATAATAAAAGATATAGTATAAAATTCTGATTCTTTGAATTATTTATTCTTTATATATAGAAATATTTTAAACTGACTTTAATATTTTTTTGATAAAAAAATTTTTCTTATAAAAATTCGTAATTTATTTTTTAAGAAATAGCAATTTAAATTTATATATATTATTATTAAAAATAATAAATTAATAGAATGCTTGTGAAAGAGTATAGAATCATTCTTCCGATGACGGTTGAAGAATATAAAATAGCACAATTATATATGATACAGGTAAGATATTTATATATCGTTAATATGTTAAACTAATATTTTTATATCGTATAGAAAAAATCGAGAAATGAGAGTAAAGGTGCTGGCGCTGGAGTTGAAATTATCGAGAATAAACCTTATATTAATGGATATGGAGGAAATGGTCAATACACATATAAAATTTATCATGTTGAATCTAAAATACCAGCATGGATTAGAGCTATTCTTCCAATACCAAAATTTCCTGCTATTGAAGAAGCATGGAACGCATATCCGATTACAAAAACTAAATATACTTGCCCTTTTGTTGATAGGTTATCAATTGAAGTGGAAACACAATTTCATGATGATGCTGGTATTCAAGAAAATGTTTTCAATTTATCTAAAGAAGATTTAAAAAATAGAATTGTTGATGTCATAGATTTTGTCAATGACAGTGTTAGTGCACATGATTATTTAGTTGAAGAAGATCCTACTATTTATAAAAGTCAAAAGACAGGAAGAGGTCCTTTATCAAAAACTTGGATTAGAGATTCTCTTAACAATGGTCTTCCAATTATGTGTGCATATAAATTGTGTAAAGTTGAGTTTAAATATTGGGGTATGCAAACAAGAGTAGAGAAATGGATTCATGATCTTGCTTTGCGTAATACAATGAATCTAGCACATAGGCAAGCATGGACATGGCAAGATGAATGGGTTGGTTTAACAATGGAAGATATTAGAAGATTAGAAGAAGAGACTAAACTTCATCTCAGTAAAGGTTATGTGTGATGCAAATAAAGAGGAAGAAGAAGAACAAGAAAGAGGTACAAACATTGATTGGGAAACAGCTTCTTGTTCTGATATTTTTTATGATTGCCCAGACCATTTTTCAGTTCATTCAATTGAAGGAGCAAAACAAAGTTTAGTTCGCTGGAATAGTGAATTAATGGTTGGTGGAGATGAACAATCCAGATCTTATAATACTTCAAATGAATGTTCTTCACATCAAAGTTATTCATTTAAAACATCTTTCTCAGAATCTGATTCAAATCTCCTTATTTTAACATTTCACTCCACACCAATAAATGATGCTTTAACAGAATTAAAAGCATCAGACTCAGCTACTTTTAAATCAGTCATAGATCAGTTAATTTTACAGCATTATCCTAAACTAAAAAAAAAAGTTATTGTTAAACAAGTTAGATGTGGTAAACCACTAACACCATTAGTTAAAAAGATCTCAAAATTATCACCTCATTTTGGTGCGTTTCATCCATCTATAGCACTTCTATTAGTTAGTTGTGGCCTTGAATGCTATTATGAAGCTATGAAAGAAGCAGTTATTCATGCAAACACAATCTATAAAGAGGTTTTAAATGATATAGGTGAAACATCTTTCAATGGTGATATATTTGTTGTTGGTGATTGTATTACAGGAATATTATTATATGGTATTTTGGCAGAAGAATTTAAATTTAATCGTCAAGATTCTATGACAACAAATAAAACTCCTAATTCAAGAAGTTCAGGGCAAAAATTTTCATTTCGAAGTAATAATTTAGATATTGATCAAGAATCACTTTTTTCTACATGGGAATCAGATTGTTCTTCTGACCTGACGACTAAACTTGAATTTGATTTCAATATTCATTCAGCATTTCTTCTTGGTTGTCCTTTAGCCTTAATTTTAATGCAAAAATCAACTGAAGATAATTATATGGGAAAATTGAATTGTAATCAATTATATAATTTATATTATCCATTAGATCCATGTGCAGTTAGGATAGAGCCTGTTCTTAATAGTCAATTATCATTACTCCCTCCAGTAAACTTACCTAGATATCAAAAATTTCCACTTGGTGATGGAAAACATATTACATTTGATACAACAACCGTTGAATGTTCACTTCTTTGGGGTGATTATAGAATTGATCATCAATTATATTGTCCTCCAGAAATGGGTTCACTACCATCATCTTCTTTACCAAATATAATACAAGCATCATATTGGGAAAGTAAAGATATAGCATCATTTTTACTAAGACAATTTGCAACATCAAATGATATTCCATTATCAGCAATGAGAAATAATATTATTCATTCAACAATACCAACAGTATCCTTAGAATTACCTAAACAACAATGGACAAGAAAAAGAACTAAATTTAAGGTAGCCAATTTAATAGCTAATCACAGAGGAAACGATATTGTATGTATAGAAGGTAAAGATCAATGTGTTTCAGCAAGATTCTCTTATGGTCCAATGGATTTAGTTGCATTATCAAGAGAGATGATAGGAATATATTATTGTACAGAAGGTGGTGAATGGTCTCATTATGGTAATTTATTAACTGATAATCATGGAAGATTAATGTTTAGTTTTGATGGTAGTGAAAAACTTCCTATCGGTAGACATCAAATAAAAATGATTGTTATTGGTGATTATACATATCTTGATTTGTATTTAATTGTTGCTAGAAATGGATCTCCTTGTGTTATATTTTCTATAGATGGTTCATTAACTTGTTCCGTTTCTGTTACCGGACGTGATCCTCGTGTTCGTCCAGGTGCAGTTGATGTTGTTAGGTATTGGCAAAAATTAAATTATTTGATTATCTATATTACTGCAAGACCTGATATGCAACAGAGAGTCGTTTCAAGTTGGATGTCTAAACATAATTTTCCACAAGGTTTAATCTTTTTTAATCATTGTATCTCAACAGATCCATTACGTCATAAATCTCTTCAAATATTAAATCTCATTGATATAGGGTTAACAGTTCATGCAGCATATGGAAGTGGGAAAGATGTAGCAGTATATGGGAATGCAGGTGTAGATTCAAATAGAATATTTTCAGTTACTCATAAAAAACTGGGTTGTAATAATATTGAAAATGGCTATCATGAACATTTAAAAGATTTAGAAATGGGAAAAATAAAGATAGCAAAGCCATTATTTGAAAAAAGAGTTTTAGAAGATCATGAAGGAGTTGTTCTTGAAAGTATAACACGGTAAATAATACTATTTATGTACTATTTAATAATTATTTTTTTATAGAGATTTTACCCACACATATTCGACATTTTCACGTCGAAGTGGCAAATTTGGTGCAGTAAATTAATTTGTAGAATCATTAATTTTATAATTGGAAGCATTTAACATCTCCATATTTTTAATATAGATAACCATACCATAAAGAACCAAATTTATCTAAAAAATAATAGTACTATAATAAGTCTCTTTCTTTAAAAACAAATAACTAATTTAAAATTAATGAAGTACATTCAATACTAATTTTTTAAAAATACTAAAGATGAATAAAAAAATTTATATGTGTGTATATATGCTAATGATGTAATTATGTATTAAAAATTTTGTTTATATAACATCAACTTATTATATTTATAATTGTCAGTTTGATCTTTTAATAAAATTTTCATAAGATTATTAAATAAAATATAATTTATTACGACAAATATCTTAATTTTTTAATTAGATAAAAGGAAGAATAATTAAAAAAGAATTTTTAAAAACAATAAAAGGAATAAATAAAACAAAAATAAGAAAGAAGAAAATTTTTTAATTTAACATTTTAATCAAAAATTTTACTAGATATGTATGAAAATATGGTAGTAAGAGGCAATAATTTAAGATGATAAAATTGCCAATAGAAACAAGGTTATTGCAAACATTTTTGTTAATGGTGTTTTCAATTTATCTCCTTTAATAATGGATGTTTTATGAGACATTATCACTTTTTTATATTCTTTAATCATCGAAGGAATGTTTTTAGCTTTAATTTCTTATCATTTTATTTATTTTTCTTCCTTTTTGTTTTAAATAAAATTTTTAGTTATCCATGTATCTGAAAACAAATTTTTCATTTGATTTTTTAATAATGTTCCGGTATTTTTTTTGTTTTTTACTATATCACTAGAATAATAAAAATTTTCAACTAACTTCTTTCAGTTGTTTTATTTTACATAATTATGTTTATCTATTTATCTTAATAATCTATAGAAATTTTTGCATTCTTTATAGAAACATATAACAATTCAGAATGCGACAAATAATATTCTTTCACTATTATATATTTTATTTTATAAATATTATTGTAAGAATTATATTAAATCATATCAATAGACTATTAAAAGTTCCGTTTACTAATTCTACATTATTCTACTAAGAAAATTAAAAAAGAAACTTTGTTATTATAAATTTTTTCTAAAAGTGTAAAATTATGATAGTAACTATAGAGATTATAAGTTATTCATTAATTCAAAAGAATAAATAATAAAGGGTAAAAATTTATTATTCTGTTGGCAACAGAAGAAACCTTATTGCGTCACTGTTATTAAATATTATATTATCCTTTTAAAGAAATTTTCCTGATGATAAAGCAGGCTATTAAATTTAGAGAACCTTTGATTATTTCAAATTTGTCTAATCATAAAAGATCATTTCATTCTTATCTTTTCAATATTACTACAACAGCTTCAATTTTTATTTCTAAATAATCTTGATCAAGGACAGTATTTACAATAATCTTAATGTGGTTTACAAGATCATTTATTATGTTTATTAACCTTATTTTCTATTATTTCTTACTTTTTAATTATTTAAAATTATCATTTACCTTTCTAAGAATTAAAAGTAGAATTAATGATTACTTTATTAAAAATTAAAGTAAATATATATGAAAAAAATTAAAAAAACCACACTCATTTATATTCATACTCCTACGTGTTTTATTTTTTTGCCTCCATTAATATTAAAAAATTATTCGCAGCGAAATGTCATATTCAAGGAAATATATTGATAACTTGAAAAGGACATTTTCATAATTTAAAAAGAGTCATATAAAAGATATATTATTTAAATGGATTGTTGATCATAAAAATGTATATATTTATTAATTTATGTTCATATCCATAACATTTAATTCAATTTAAAAGAATAAGAAATTATATTTTTATTAATATTTAATATATACAAAATAATGTGAATTAACATTATTTTGTTATTAATATTATTGATACATTATTATGGTATTTGTCTATATAACAATATAACAATATTATAGTTGAAGGAAATTGAATTGATGTAAGTTTAAAAATGTATCTTAGAACACTTATAAAAACAAATAATTCACATCACTAAATTTTGCATGCATTTTATTTATATTATAAACCTTATATATCTTACTCTTATGAGGTATTAGGAATTGTATTATTTTAAAATATTAGACCATACTAAATTTATGAGAATAACTTTATAATAGCTATAAAAGTGGGATGATATGAATAAGCATATATATATATATATATATACTTAGTTATGTGTCCGGGGAAAAATTTAATTAAATGTACAATGTTTTATGTCTATATGGAGGAAGTTTAATAATCCACAATCCATTAATATTTGTTGATTGCTTTTAGTAAAATATATATTTTTTTCCGTCAATTGAATTCATTTCTTTAAAGTAAAAGAAACCTTATTATTTCAAGTTTTTAATAAAAATAACTTTTTATTATTATTATATAAAAAGTGAGAAATAAATTTTTTTACGTGAAACTCCTTTAAATATTAAATATAAATGTTTATTTAAATATATAATATATATTTATTTATTAAAAATTTATTCTTTAAAGGCAAAAAAATTTCTTTGGAATAATAATGAATAAGCCAATCTAAAAGTTCCATTATTGTGTATTAACATACCTACCAACATATGATTATCAGTAGTTTAAGTAGATAAATTGTCAAATGAGTAAAAATCGTATTCATTCTTTAAATAAGAAAAATCATTCTGCTATACTATAAGAATTTTTAAGAAAATAATTAATTTTTCTCGATAAAATTGATTTTATCATATTATTATCATTTCTCTAGTATAATGAAAATGTTACATTTTGATGTTTTGTTAATTTTTTTATACTTTAATAATATAAATTTAATCATAGCCTACCACAACAATTTCGCATTTAATTTAATGAAATAATCGTAAATTATATCTTTTTTTTTCTTAAAAAAATATTGCAACTAACATTAAACTCATTAAAGCAACTTTATATAAAATTAGTTAATCCTTTTCCGACGACCACAATAAAACTCTAAATATAAAAAATTTATTTTATAATTAATTGAAGAAAAAAATAAGCACTTTTTAATATTGCATTTTTAATGATAATTAATAATAGTAAAAATAAACATTTCTATATGAAAATTTAAAAATTAAAAATGCTTTAACTTTTATTTTTTTACAGCTTAATTATATCTAGAATATTATTAATGTTCACTCTTAAGTATTTATATTTTTTAGATAGCATTCAATCAAACATTTCCACTGTCGTATGAATTGTAATTATTAAAGTGTAACATATAGAAAGTGGAGTGTTTTCATAAAATAGATAGTTTTTACATTAATTAAGAAACTCATCAGAAAGTTAATGCAAAAGCACTTTTAAATTAAATGCCGAAAGTTTAACTTTGTAAAAATAAAACAATTTTTCCTTCTTTCATATTCATTTTATTTTATTCTCTTCCTTTTTAAATATATCTCGAAAATATAACTACATGAAATATCATAATTTTCAATTATCTTTTCGTTAAAATATCTATAACAAAATGATAATATAATATATTATTGAGATATCATAAAAATATGTCGTTTTTTGTTTAAATTTACACATTTCTATTCAACTATTTTATTTTTATATAATAATTTTTCTCTTTCTTTCATTTGTATGCTTCATTTTTACAAATTTAATTATATTAGTTAAAAAAAATAATTCGCAATAAATGAAAAAATAAGCCAGCAAAAGAATACTAAAAATTATTGTATGTATTCCAATATTTTCATTCTAATATTTAAAGAGAGATTTTGTATTGTCTTTTATAATATTAATTAATTGACATGTGGTAGTTGAGAAGAATTTAAAAAAACCATATCATAAAATGTAGCATAATAATCAGGAGTGCTTATTAGATATTTTTAATGTCTATGTATCTATCATTAAGTATAAAAAAATTCTTTGACTTAAAATAAAATGCCATATATTTATTTTATTCTCTTATTGTAAATCACACGATATCATTAATAGGTATGTAATTACCTATATTATTTATCATAATATTTAGATTTAAAAGTCTTTAAAAATATTTTGTTATTGGAACTTTATTTTATCATAAGATAAAAAAAATTTAAATTGTTTTTATGCTATAAAACTTTAAGGACGTTATGGAAAGTAAATGATATCTACATAAATTTTTAAAATAAATATAACTACGTAGAAGGTTTTTTCAATTTTTATTTCATTTATAACCTACTCTTAACAGTTATTTCTTATTACCTTTTAAATAAAACTTACTACTATATTTTGTATGTTTACTATCGCTATATAAAATATCTAATGAGTCTTCTTAATATATATTTGTTTAGAAAGAAAAATATTTTTTATTAATTTTCTTTTAAATAATATAATATTTATATTAATTCGTATTTTTTCTACCTATCTTGTTATCAAAGAAGGAAAGGAAAATGTTGGACTCCTGTGATTATTTCATTTCATGTAATCCTATTCATCAGAATATTTACAATTTGTTTACCATTTAAAAGTTCATCTTCTGGAAGGGTATGTTTCTATACATATAAAATTGTGATAACAATAGTTTAATTAAGGAAAATAAAAATGATTCTAATACAAAATTAGTAACAACATCATTTGTTCCTATATCATCTAGTAAAGTTTCCATCCAACCATATAATGGAGATTTAAAACATATTCTTGAAAAAAATGATTCTACAGAATCAAGAAACACGACATCAACCTTTATTGGTAAAAAATTGTCTCGTTCTCTTTTCTCATCTGTCAGTCGAGATTCAACAACATCTGATACACCAATACATCCTTATGGAGAAATAAGGTACAAATTAGATTATGATTTTAGTACAAATAAGGTTTGTGCCTAATAGTTTTATAGTTGTAAAAATAATACTTTTGTAGCTTGCTGTAACAATTGTTCAATGCCGTCATTTACCAGCTATGGATAGAAATGGATCCTCTGATCCATATGTTAAATTGTGTATTTTACCAGAAAAAAAACAAAAATTTGAAACAAAAATTAAGAGAAACAACCTTAATCCACAATTTGATGAAACATTCCTTTTTAATGTACGTTTTTCTAATAATAATTTACTATTTACATTTATTTAAAGATTCCATTTAATGAACTTTATAATATGACATTACATTTATTGGTGTATGATTTTGATAGGATTTCAAAAGATGATAGAATGGGACAATTACTAATACCATTAGAAGGAGTTGATTTTGGTACAACAACAGACAAATGGTCACCATTAGAAAAACCTGAATCAGATAATGATTCTAAAGATGCTAGATTAGGAGATATTTGTTTCTCCATTCGATACCGTCCAACAACAGGAATACTAACAGTAACAATTATGGAAGCAAGAAATTTAAAAAAAATGGATGTCGGTGGTAGTAGCGATCCATACATCAAGATATATCTTCATCATGGAAAAAAAATGTTAATGAAGAAAAAAACAAGTATTAAGTTTAAAACACTTAATCCATATTACAATGAAAGTTTCCAATTTAAAATCCCACCAAATATTTTACAGGTATATTTATCTATTATTAATCATAATTTAAAACCTTTTATTTTTAATAGAATGTATACTTAGAAGTCAGTGTGTGGGACTATGATAAAGTTTCCAAAAATGACTTCATTGGGCATGTTATTGTTGGAAGTGAAAATATTACACAACAATCTATTACCTTAGAAGCACACCAACAATGGGGAGAAATGCTAATTACAAGACGTCCTATTGTCAGATGGCATACATTACAAGCAAAAGAAAAAGACTAAGTATTAATTAAACTTTTTTTTCTCCTACATGTATATATTTATTATTGTGTTAAATCATATAATATTGACAAAAAACCGGGTGAGATTAGTAAGATTAAATTTTGGAATATTAAAAAAAACTAGATTTTGTCTTTATTTTAAAACTTTAACATTGACTAAGAAGTAAATAAATTTTTACAAACATTTTCGCGTTAAGATTTTAATTTTTGGCAGAGTGTTCATGTTCAAACGAAAAAAGTTTTAAAATTTTTTTTATTATGCTTGTTGCTAAACGTTCGTACTCTGCGCAACCACCTTTTGTTAAAATAAAAACATCGTAAGTTTATCATAATAGATCATTGTAAAAATGGTTTTTTAATTTATTTCTTTTAAGATCAGGAGATTTTGTTGTGGAATTGTACTGGAATCATGCTCCTAGAACGTGTAAAAATTTTGCTGAATTAGCTGGACGTGATTTTTACAACGGAACAATTTTTCATCGTATCATATCAGGTTTCATGATTCAAGGTGGTGACCCAACAGGAACGGGGCGTGGTGGAACTTCAATATATGGACAAACTTTTGCAGATGAAATAGATACACGGCTCAAACATACTGGAGCTGGTATATTGTCAATGGCCAATTCAGGACCTAATACCAATGGATCTCAATTTTTTATTACATTAGCTCCAACTCAACATTTAGATGGCAAGCATACAATCTTCGGTAGGGTTTGTAAAGGAATGAAAACCGTACAAAAAATCGGTATTGTTAATACTGATAACAATGATCGACCGATATATGAAGTAAAAATTTTTAATGCCATCCCGATAGACAATATGGATGATTAAAATTTAAAATATTTTATTTAAAAAAGAAATGTCTGTATTAAATAAAAAGTTTATACATAATATAAAGTAATTAGATGTTATATAATAGGTATAAAATTTAATGATCCATCCGAAACTTTGAGTATGGAGGGAAATAGAATAAAATTAAAAGTATAATTATACATAAAATTAACCTCAAAATTAAATTTTCTTATTAATCTAAGCGTTAGTAATTAAATTATAACGGTGACGAGTGTAACAAAAATATAAAATGAGTTAAATAGTAAAAAAAGTCTGTAATTATGACATGACCATGGAAAGAAATGATTCTTTTAATAGCTCACATTATATTAAGATATAAATGGAAAAAAATTGGTTGAGTAATTAAAGAAGATATATTTAATACTATATTATATTACAATAAGACAATCCCTTTATTAAATTTTTCTTCCTATCTTTACTTAAAGATGTTCTTTGAAAAAGTTTATGCGTCTTCATTTTTATATTGCGTATCACGATGTAGTTATAATTGATGCGGGATGTTTTGATTTTAAGGAGTATATTAAAAATAATATTACAAATAATGTAATATATTTGATGGTTCAAATTATAAAACTATATATATTATATATTTTTTATTCTCAATTACTTTTAAAAGAAATGTTTAAATAGAAAAAATGTTTAAATGTTACATGTATTCTTAGCAAGTGATTTTGAAGATTGACAGGTTTTTGAGGACAACAATAGAAATGTGATTTTGTAAAGAACCAATCAAAATTATGACTCTTTTTTATCTTGGTTCCTTCTCCTTTTTTCTAGATGTATGTATATTTTTTATTTGAAATGAAAATATTTTAGGTAAAATTATCTTTAAATGATTTAATTTATTATAAATGCTATTGTTAGATTTATTCCTTTACTATAAATAGGTATACATATTGTATTTTGTGAAGAAATAAGAGATATATTAACATTGTTATAATAGTGTTAAAAAATTAATTTAAAGTTATCTTTTTTATTTCATATAATGATTTAGAATTGTTCATTTATTTATTCTTATGTTACTGTTAACATTCTACTACTTTTATGATATTATTTTTTACAATTTTAAAAAATTAAAAATTGTATATATGTTTAAAACATATATGATTACATATTTAAAGTATATTTAAATCGTTTTATTATATAAATAAACTTTGCTTTCATTTCATAATTTAAAATCAAAATAATAATAATTTTATATCATTAATAAAAATAGTTAAATTTTGAAGTAAAGTTTTATATTCAAGTAAATTGGTTATTTCCTTCCCTTTTTTATGACACATCTTTTAGTCAACAACAATTATTTCAATAAACTTATTTTATGATCCATGTAGAAAAGTTAAGAACAATAGATTACACTCCCTAAAAATATTTTGGTATGTTTTAATTTATATTACTACGAATTAAGACGAAATTTTTCTATATCGTTGTAAATTTATATTTAGTCACAATCATCTATGATATTTTAATTTATATTTATTTCATGTTAACCTTTTTCTAAAATAATTGAATACAACCAATCATAGTATAATTATATTTTTTTTTGATATTTCTTCACAATACAGTATCCTTTATTGAAATAGTTTTAATCAACACAAAGTATATAATTCATTTCTTCTTTTACATATCAAGGTATTTAACATTTTATCTTTCATTTATTATAGAATCTTCTTTTAAAATTTTACATTTATTACTTATCTAAACGATGTTTCGTTAAAAATTTAATAATTTAAGTATACATGCAAAAATACAATTATTATTTTTCATCCCCTAATATATTCTTTATTGGAAATTAATTTATTAATAATTTTAGAGAACTATATATAATGTTGCTGAGAAAAATGTTAGTAAAAATTGTGCTCGTATTCATATTATTTTTACTTCAAAAAGAGTATTTAGTAATTTCGTATAACTATGATAATCGTATTAATGGTGGATATAGAAGAAAACATTCTTTGGATTTAGAATATTATACTCAAAGTAAAAATAATAAAAAAATTAATAATAATAAATTTCAATATAATAATGATAATTATAAAGTAGAAGCATCAATTCCTGATAAATTGTTACAGGGATGTACTCCTGATATTTTACATGCTTCGAACTATAGACAATTTCAAATAGCTTGTAGAAGTCATCCATTTATTGCTGTTTCTGCTTATGAGGGAATTCAAGAGGCAATGAATCTATGTAGAGATGAAATGAGATTTCAAACTTGGGATTGTAGTATAAGCGGTACTGTTATTCATGAACCTAGTATATTAAGATACGGTATAATGTTTATAATATCTATAAATTTTTGTTAAAACTTGTTTTTTTTATCTATAGGTTATAAAGGAATCAGCATATCTATGGGCATTATCAGCTGCTGGAGCATCATGGGGTGTGGCTTCTGCCTGTGCTCAAGGATGGTTAGATGAATGTAAATGTGTTGATGAAGATGAAATACCAAACGGTCAACAAAGTTTCGAATGGGGAGGCTGTACATATGGAGTACAATTTGGAATACAAACAAGTAGAAAAATATTGACAAGAACAGGAAATAACAACTTAAGAAGTCCATTAAAACGACTAGAAAAACATAATTTGAAGGCAGGAAGATTAGCTGTTAAAAAAACACTAATTTCAAGCTGTAAATGTCATGGGGTTAGTGGTAGTTGTCAACAAAAAACATGCTGGAAGAAAACAGCTGATTTAAGACAAATTGTAAAATATTTAACAGAAAGATACCATAAGGCAAAGAGAGTTTTAAGTGATGAAGCTAAACCTAAAAGTAACGATTTGGTATGTTTGATAAATATCGACTTTTCATGTATAATTTTTAAGATATATATTGAACCAAGTCCTGATATATGTTCATCACTACATAATCATCTTCAACAACGCCGCTCCTTACCTCGTGTTTGCAACTGGAGAAATGAAACACATTCAGAAGGAGACTGTAGTCGATTATGTTGCGGAAAAGGTTTTCGTGTTGATCATGAAGTTGTAACTTATAAATGTGATTGTAAATTTAAGTGGTGTTGCAATTTAGAATGTAATGATTGTATTTCACATCGATGGGTTTCAACATGCTATAATTAACTATAATAAAAATAAAGCTATACTATGAATATAATTTCAGATAAAAAGAAACAATTAGTGCATTCTTTAATACTAGAAAGGTAGCTTATATAATGAGAAGTTGTAAAAATATTTTAAAGATCTTTATTAAAATAATAATTTGTGTTATTTGTGTACATATTATTTACTATTTAATTTAACTCCATTTACATATTAAAAAATAAAATAATACAGATAATTTTATTTTTTAAATAATATTTGTTATTGACTTTTGTCTTCTTGTAGTGATATATTGGGTAAGGGAAGATTTGATTTTTTTCTATTTTTATAACGGTATTCTTTGTATTTATTCTTTTCAATTTCCAAAAATGGTTCAGGAAGATTGTCTGGTGTTGTACAATTACCAAAGTTAGATGTTTTGGCTGTTGGAGGATACATTGCAGCTTTTAATTCCATCGAGCATATAGCTTTATTTGAACTTGATATATCTAATTTTTGATTAAAAGCATATTCAAAGTCAATAACGAAAGTACGATTTCCTTGTCATTTGATATATAAAAACAGATAACCACGTATATGATAATAGTAATAGTGAAATTAAAATTATTGGACTTAATATTTTACCCAAAATAACATATTTCTCTATAAACAAATTAACTACAAACCTAAATGAAAATTATATGAGAAACAATTATAGATTTAACAAACCCTAATAAACCCAGAAATCCAATGACAAAAATACCACCATACAATCTTGCTGAAATTGGTTCTTTGATATTAGAAGAATTAGGATTACTATTTTCAGAATCAATCATAATAGGCATAGTTTTTTTTGCATAGAAAAATGTTTTTTTTATAATCTAAATATTGAATAAAATTATAATATAAAAGTGACTTCAATTGTTTTCTTTTAAAATCAATGGTAAAAATATTGTCATAAATATAATGCAACTTTGCCATATTATCTATATTAATTTGGGAATTTTCGTTAAATAAAATTTAATTTAACAAATACAGAACATTTTTCTAATACATTATTCTGTAAATTTTATTCATTTTCAATACTTGTCTTAAGTCAATACAGTAATAAAATTATGATGACACATTAAACATATAACATTGTCATTGTTTTATTATTTCTATAGCAGTAGTAATTTGCTTCCTTTATTTGTAGATCAAATTAATATTTTTTTTAGTATTAATATTTAAAAATATAGATGTTTTAGAGACAATTATATATGAATACTTACAAATTTTTGAAGAGAAAACGATAGTAAATTGAATCAAAATAAATTTTTATAAACATAATGAATGTACATTATTAATCTTAAACAAAAATATTAATCACTATAAATATTTTAATAACATGGATAATACTTCTATATAGAATAAGAATTAAAAACACTTTTAATAAGAGAGAAGTACACCCTTATAAAAAAGATATTTGGTACATTTATTATAAATATAATTTTTATAATTAAAATATATAATGAAAAAATTATATAATTTTACAAAATAGAACAACCATTAACAAGACTTTAACATCAACAATTAATTTTAATTATTATAAATAAATAATTCTTAATTGTTATTTAGAAGAAAAATCCAAGAATTTTTCCTCCAACATGTTTTTTCCTTGCTTCTTCATGATCCATAATTCCAGCAGAAGTGGTGAGAACAATCAATCCAAATTGACGAGAAGGAAGAAGAGTTGTTGTCCATCTTTCAATATCTTTGTGAGCAATATCAAATCTTGGAGAGACAACTGAACATTTGTTAATTCTTCCTGTTAAATTAACAACGATTTTTCCTGCACGATGATCATCAATAACTTCAAATTCACCAATATATCCTAAATAAAACTTTATTATTCATTTCTCTTAACATTGAACATACCGTGCTTCATCATTACGGTAAGAAATTTGACAATAACTTTGGATGATGGTCTTAAGATAACTTGACGTTTTCCACGTTTCTCAGCATTATTAATGCGCTTTAAAGCATCTGCAAGAACATTCATACATACCATTTTTAAACTTTGATATAAAAATCTGACCCTATAAATCAAATATAGCTAATAAATAATAAGAAGGAAAAAAAAGTTACAAACTTTTAAAAAAATTATGCTAGATTTTAATACAAATATCATATAAATAAAATATCTAAGGATCCATAAATGTAAAGTAATTCAAAAATATTTGATTAAAATTTCAGGTTTTCATTTTGTGATTATTTATTTAGGTTTAATGAGGAATTAAATAACTAGTAATTTTTCAAAATTAAAAACAAAGTGGGATATTTATTAAACAAAGTAAAAAATATATTGGTATAACGATTCTTTAAAAATGTTAGAAAAGAGGCCGCTACTTTATTTTATCTTACATGATTTAAAAAAAAATGTTAATTATAATTTTCCGAAAATTAAAGTATTGACGAAATAAAAAGAATAATAAATTAGTGTTGTAAATAGTATCGACTTTTCATTGGTAATTCAATTTTAATGACATAATTGTTACATAAAATAGTGGTAAATAATTAATTAATTTAATTTTCTGAATAAGTGAAAAAAAGGCTGTAATTTTTAAGCATGCTCTGTTAAAGCTCTTCCACGGAATGATGTGAATGAATGATTCTAAAAATAATTAGAATATAAAAGAATAACAAAAAAAGAAAGCTTACCAATTTAGTTGTTTCATTTTTAGAGTAAATAAATTTTACCACAGTCAAAGTAAAAAACGCAATCCCTGCCAAAAATGCTGCAACAACTATAAGAGGAGAAAAATAATCTACGACATCAAGTTTGTATTGAGAACCATGCATCTTCTATCAATGTGTAAATAAACTTGAACAGTAGTTTTAATGATATTTAAAATATTAAAATTTAAATATTTAATAATAATATTATTATATTCATCGTTTTTTAAACGATCCATCATATATGTAAATTTAAATATTTTTCATAAAAAAATAGCAATATTTGATATTTATTTAAGATAGTTTCAAACAAAGTTATTATATGATTTTGAAGAACAAAAGCTTTGTTTAGAATTGAATTCTGTATGTTTTGTCTAAATAAAGCTATTAATAGAGTCCATATTAATCATATAGAAAAAGGATGTGTCATAAATAAACCTGTTTGACACTACTAAGCCAATTGTTGTTTATTGATAATGATAAAAATCTGAATATTAAAACAGCTCTAAAGAACAAAAAAATCGTTAGATATATTGGTTATTTTAATAAAATATGGATTCAATACTAATGTTTACAATAATATTCATGAAAAATTTGAAGCTAACACCTTCCTTAAAAAAATATCACTTGCTTTCTTTAACAATCTTGTTTTCGTTCAAAAGAAAAAGGAAATGTATAAAACAAATAAATAAAAAACAATGATTTGATTTATTAACGGATACAAAAAAGGGCACAAACCAGTTTAAAATGCAATAACTTTGTCAAACCTAATAAAATCCAAATTTTTTGACTTGTGATCAATTTCACAATAATCATTTCGCATATGAAAATTTAAGTAACAATTAAAAAATTATAAAGTAAGTTGTTATTTTTCTAAGATAATATTTTGATATTAAAACTTGAGTTATTTTTTACGATACATTTAAAAATAACGGATTAAGAATTAATTTTACGTAAAATTACAAATGCTTCAGAGTATTTATTAATGCATTTCATACTTCAAATTATCATAAACAATATTTCCTTATAAATATACGCTCACCTAAAACCCAAATTTTTTATGATGGCTTTACAGATTACTTTTAAAAATCAATCTTATGGAAAGTTCTAAAACATTAGCCATTTTTTTATAGTAAATAATAACCCTTACATATTTTTAATTAATAATATTCTTTGTGATTAAATGATTATTGCTTTTCGTTATCATTATTATAAGATTTTTAAACTTATTGTTGTTAGTAGGTTGTTAAAAAGAATGGTCTTTATTAAAGTGTTTACAACTTTACACCTAATTGACTTATAATAACATACCTGATAAAATATTATAAAAACAGAAATTAGACTCTGAAATGAGCATAATATCAACAAAACTATCAATATTAAGTAAATGCTACATTACTTGAAAATGTCAAAAATACATACTTTTGTAAAAGAAACGCCAAAATTTAGGCGACAATCTAAGATTTTGCGTCTTTTAAAATTTTTTTGTTGTCGTTTGATATTTTCAAAATTTGAGAAAAATCTAACTTTTTTAATAAATTGAACAATTTATTGCATTTTATTGAGAATTGTCAAAATATGTCCTTTTTTATCTTGTGTAGGAATTTAAAATTATTGTTACAGAGAAGTGTTTTCAATTAAATTCGAGATGTTAATTTTTCATTTCTATCTATTGCATGATGAAAAAAAATTAAAAATAAAAGGAAATCAAAATAGATTCAAAAAAAATTTTTAAATGTAAATTAGTTTTTGGTGGTCAAAAATCATAAAAATTAATATTTTAGAGTATGTTTGAAAAACTTATCCATTAAATAGACGAATGATATTCTAAAAAATTTAGATAAATAAAAAATTAAGTTTCATTGTTCTGTAAAAAACAAAGCATTACAGAAAAGTAGAAGGTAAATTTTTAATTCTTGAGAAAGAACATTTTTGAGTATTTTTTATTCAAAAAATATGCACTATGAAATAAAATTTTGTATGATCAAAATAGTTATATTCAAATAAACAAGAAAAAACTTTTTTCAAAAATTGAAATTATTCTGGTTATATTTTTCCTGAATATTGATTGTTATTATAATTTTTCAACTTAAAACATTAATATCATAGAATGTCATTAAACAATATATTTATTTTATATCATTTCAAACCACATATTTTTTTATCATAGAAAGTTGATAAATTTTATTAAAACAATCCAACAAACTTATTTATTCATCAAAAAATTCATATCAATGTTGATGATGAATTATTTTAATTTTGGTTAAAAATAAATTTTTTAAAGTTATATAAAGATAAGAATTTTTCATTATAACGTGTTATTTTAATTATGAAAAGTATTAAATTAGTTTTTGTACTTTTATTTCTTTTTAACCTATTCTTAGCTGGGTCTTTTGAAAGTAAAAGTGATTTAATTTCTAATGACATTGAAAGCATTTGTAATTTACGACAACCAGTTATTTTAAATGACGAAGAAGATATTAACTCAAATGAAAAAAGACAAAGTAAATCAAGAAAAGGTCGATCAAGAAAAAGTAGATTAAAAAAAATGAAAAATAAAAATAAAAAATTAAATGAAATTATACAGGAAATAACTGAAATACAATTACAATTAGGTTCCATAGCTACACGATTGTACAGCTTCACAACAACTGCAAATCCTAATGGACAAGTTTAAGAATAAAATATTCAACTAAAAAAACTTCTTTTAAATATTTCTTATTTTTACAATACATAGAAATATTTTTTGCTCTCAAACTGGCAAAAAGTGAGCATAAAACAAATCATATGTTATTTTGTCATTAAAAATATATCGTTTTGGAAATTACAAAATTTTTAATTTATTGAAAGGAAACAGTTAATTACATTTAGAAGTTTTTTAATTTTTATATAGATTCATGTTTATTTTAAAATAAACCTTTGTAAAATTATGTTTCTTCTATTAAAATAACGATTTTAAATATAGGTTTATGTGAGATTTAAAGAAATAATTTAAAAAGACTAAAATTGTTCAAAATTATATTTGTATTTTAGTATTTTAAGAAAATATAACATTTTAAAAAAAAGCATAACGAAGAAATGCCGCAAATATATACATTTGGATTATTTAACTACGCTAGAAATAGGTTTGTATCAATTTTTTGTGTGTGAGCTTAGATTTATCAAATTAAAATTTTACAAACAATTCAAATATCTATTAAAAAACTTATCTAAATTTCTAATAATTAAAATCAAACTTTTATGTAACTTTAAAAAAATTGCATTTGCCGTGCAAATATATTAGATTGTATTATACGCTTTTCCATTTTCTTCAACTACATTTTTAATGAGTAAATAAGAGACAACATTATTAAATATTTCATCTTATAAATATAATTAAAATAGATATAAATTTAAATATAATTCAATAATATTAAAATTGATATTTATCCCTACACATTTTTTATTATCAAAAAAACATGATTATCAAAAAAATACTGAATTTTAATTGATATATCCCTTTTGCTATTTAGTTTAAGATTTTTGCGGGATCCCAGTTTTATAGGTTTAACTGTGATATTTACATTCCATTATATACGTTCAGTAAAAAATGTCGAACAAATTTTGATAGAGGAAATTACATAAAATTTAAAGTTTCTTAAATTTTCCTTCTTTTAAACTTAGATATAAGAACTAGTTAACTAAGCTTTAGATTTATGATATATAATCTATTTTTTGTAACAGTAAATAGTTGTTTATAAATATGCCAACAAACAAAATGGGCTCAAATTCTGGAGAAGAATTTCCACCGTAGCTTCAAATTAGTAGCTTTAAGTTGACTTCATATAACTTATCTTCAAAACCTATTATTAAGTATTCAATAAAATTTAATTAATATTGTTATTGTTACTCTTGTTTAACATTTTTTTGTAGTAATAAATTTATTTTTATAATTTTATTTATGAAGAAAAATAGTTTTATATATCTAACAATAGAATAATAATGTCATCTTTAACTTGTATAACAATATTTAAAGATCATTTTACGATTTATAGCTTTTGTTTTCTGGGACATTATGGCATAAAAAATATTGTTTGTGATTCATTAAAAAAATTTCCTTGTTTTAAATTTAAACTTTCTTTGTCTATTTTTAAAATTTCTTCTCACATGATTACCAGTGCAATTTAAAAATGTAATTTATATGTTTAAAAATACTACTGAATACCGTAATTGTTTTAGAAACTAAAATGATTGAAATCATTTTGTACAAAAAACAGAATTTAATTACTTTTAACACATATAAATTACATTCAATCATATTCATTATTTTTTATTTTACAAAAAAAAAACACAATTCAAATAAAAAACAATAATTCATACTTTTGTTATACTTTTTCCCCAAAACATTGCTGGAAAAATAAAGGAATTTATACACGATGCATATTTTTTGTAACATAACATAAATTATTACAATGACTCATTGATATATGACCATGAATATTCAATAATTTTTGGAAAAAAAGTAAAAAATATTATTAAAATTAATAGGACAGGCAAAGTAAATAAATACAACGTGAATTTAAATATTAATTTCAAATCATATATGTTTGAATATTGATAAATGATAAATATTATACCAATGGGGTTTTTTTCATTTCATAAAAATTTTTTTAAACCTATTATTTCTTTTTGACTTATTATAATTGTTCTTTTTACAATGAACCACTCAGAATCAAACAATCTGGATCAATCAACGACTTCAAATGGTGAAACAAAAATTCGCGAGGCTTCGATTGAATTTAATACTCAATGTCACCGTTACAAATTAGAGATTGAAGAATTAAAAGTCACAATAAAAAAATTAGAAGAATTGAATAATAAAGCCCATAAGCGTATATATAAACTTGAACAGGAAAATGAATGCTTAAATGGTATGATATTAGAATTAGAAGAGAAGATAGATTATGAGAACAGGACAATAAGTAATTTAATAATCAAGAATGGAGAAATGAAAGAGTTGAATGAAATGTATATGAAAGAATTGGGTATAGAAAAAGGAAATAATAGTAGGTTATCTATCCGACCATCTGAAGAAGCATTAGTAAATACACTGGAAAAACAAAAAAAAGTCTATGAAGACGAAATAGAAAATATTAGAAATTCAAAAAATATTTTAAAACATGAATTTGATACTCTACTAGAAAAATACTCTTCTGTGGAAGGATGAGTATTTACAATCGAAAGAAGAATTATGTAAACTGAGGGAAGAAATCAATGAATTGAAAGAACGAGAAGATGTTATGAAAATGGAAATAGGTTCACTCAAATTACAACTATCAACAAAAAATCAAAAAGCATTATTTGAAAGAATAAATGATGACCCAGAATTAAAAAAATACTTTAATAATCAACAGATGAAGTTAGAACATTTAGAAATAGAAAATGACTCGATGCATGAAATGTATCAATTAATGTTTAAGAAGATTAAAGACCAGCTAGGAAGAGAAAAATGTAATAATAATGAGGAGATTTGTGATGATAATATCCTTAGTTTGGAGAAAGAAAAAGAAGTTGTTTGTGATAATAAAATACATAATAAAAATGCATCATTGTCATATACATTCTGTTCACCATGCAAAAATTGTTCAGGAAAGATTGAAATTGCTTGACGTAGATAGATATCATCCATATTATCCATATCATCAATCATTTTCATTGTTTAAATTTATAGTTAAAAATTGTTTGTTATGGTATATAATTTGAAAGAGATTACAAAATATCTTCACGAGATGTTCGAAAAATATATTTGTTATAAGTGTATAATAATACTAAATATAATTATAATTCTTAAATAAACATACATATATTAATAAAATTTTTTAAAGGCTATTTTGTTCATGTTTAAAAAAAAACCAAGATGTTAGACAAAATATTGCAAATAAATGCTTTAATCGTATTTTTTAATAATTATATTATGTATAAATATTTAAATATGTAATTTAAAATAAAAAGTAATAAATTTCCCACATTTATAAGATTTCTAGGGGGTGGTTTACATAAAAAAAGAAATTTACACTAATGAAATTTATAGAAAGAGTTAATAGTTGATAAATCAAAATTTCTTCTTTCTACCTTCAATTATACGATCTGCTTCTATTATATAATCTATAACTTTTAACCGCTTTGTTTTATTAAGATGTTTTAAATTTTTATGTTTGTAAAATTAAAAATATTATTATTATTTAAAGTTGTTTTATTAAAATTCACTATCAATAAATCATTGGGAAATACATAATAATTTCATTTTAAGTATAAAAAACAAAAATATATGTAATTAATCATGTTTCTTTTTTAATTACATTTAATTATATTTTATTACGTAATAAATTTATTTTATTATTATTAATAAATTTATAAAAGTTAATATATTAATATCACAAATTTTTATTATTTATTTTCAATTTCTAATAATATAATTCAGAATTTAATTAATTACTTTATAAAATTTCTAATACATAATTATTTTTAGTAAACTTTAATCTTCAAAATTAGATATTTAAAAATATATTTCTTTAATTCTTTAAATATTTAATGTATAATATACATTTTAATATATCAAAAGAGGATGTATATCTATGTCTAATCTTTTTTCCTCTTAAAGTTATTATTATTTTCATAAGAGTATATTTTAATATTTTCCCTTATGAAAAGCTTTGTGCTAAAAGTAAATTATCAAAAATACTATCATATTAATGAAGCATATAAAATTTTTATAAATTTTTTATGTCGATTGTTAAACTTATTCTTAACATATGACAATATCTTTCATACTAAAATAAGTAAAATAAAAGGTGAATAAGTTGTTATTTAAATAAAAATTACAAAGTTGTTTTTCTATAGCTTTATAAGTTGAACTTTAATTTTATTATTATCTATATTTTAAAAAAGGCTAGCTTAAAAACATCCCTACGCCTATTCATAATTTTTTAACTTACCTTTAATATTTATTAAGAATGACTAAATATCTTATTGAGATCTATTATAATATTAATAATCAAAAACATTCATATCTAATGATATTTCGATTAAATATACCTCAAAGAATTATCGTAAAATGTCAATTGTCTTTAGTCTCTTTATCTCTACAATTTCTTAAATTTTTCATTAAAAATTTTATCACAAAACATTTTAACACATTTAAGCGAGAAAAAAATAGCTTTTTGATAGAATAATAATATTTGTATGAAATTTTCATTTAAAAAATTGTTAAAAAAACTTTTCGATGTTTAAAATATGAATATCAAGATTTCTATCATGTAAAATTATATTTTAGCTTGGTTACTTAAACAAATATTTTTTATCTCTTCATTTTTTAACTATTCTATACATCATGAGAAGATAAATGTGTTTATATTTTTTGTACCTATCATTTATAAAACTTTATCTCATCGTTGGTCACATCAATTTTAGGCAAACATTTTTTCATTATATAGTTTACTTTTTTATCAATACCTTATTAATTTAAAAGGTTTTTATAAAGTTATTTGAAATTGTTAAAGAAAGATATTAGAGGATATAAATTTTATCTATAAGGGAGGGTTGTGTGTTTAATTCTTGACATAATTATCCATGCTAATCCTCAATAACAAAATTGATTTCTTTCTCAATTAAACTTCTTTAACATTTCCTCTTTACCATTCATCATTATGTTGCTTTTACCCCCTTTTAATCGGACTTCTCATTTCCTATTCTTTCCTTCACATTACAATACAATTTCCTAAAATATGTAGTATTTTTATAATCAAATTTTACTTTGTTTTGTTATTCTTTTAGTTTTATAAAAAATTTGTTTTAAATAAAAAAGATTCTTTATCTTCTACCTTTTGATTGTTTTAACTAAATCTTGTTACCATATAGATATATTTTATAATTCTTCCAAAATAAATTATAATATTAAAACAAAAAAAACTTAAAATTGCTTTTAAAAAATATGTCAAGTTGTTTTTTTTGTAATAAAGTGCAATATTTAATTTGAGATTACTTAAAGAACCTTTAAATGGCATAGTACTGGTTCGTTAAATATATATAGTTTTTTGAAATACCATATTTCGTACAAAAAAATTTTTTATTTCTTATTCTATTGTTTATATTAATTGCAATTTTCTAATTGATTTATGAAACTTTTTTATCAGTAATATATAATAGTAAATTTTGTCATTATGATATACATAATTTGTTTAACAAATAGTATCTTATGCTTATTTACTGTTTTTTTATTTTTCAATTATGGATATTAAATTGGAAGTTTATTTATTCTTTATTTGTTATTGTTTTTTTTATTCTTATGGAAATTGAATAATCAGTAGACAAATCTTTTCCTTCCTCTATTTTAATTTTCCTTTATTTTTTTGGTTGTTCTTATTCAAAGGAAAATCCTTATAATCATTCTTACATGTCATACCAAATTTTGGATGCCCTTTATTTATGGCTTTCTGTAAGAGGAAACAAAATATATATATATGTATTTTATGTTGAGTAATTCAAAATTATTAACCAAATGGAGTAAGCATAAATGCTTAGTCATTCTTAAAAATGAGTACAAATTGAATTTACCATATTTAATATAAAGTAAAATACTTATTTTACATACATTTATACCTTTTAAAGCTTTTTTTACTAATCATATTAATGTTCTTTTCAATAAGTACAGAATATAAAAAAATAAGATTATCTATATATTGCAATGTTATAAATAAGAATCACACATGGAGATGGCTTGTATTTATAATTAATTATCAAAACACTAAAATTTCTGGAGACAAAAATTATCTAATACATATGCCATCAGAACATGTAATAGAAACATTTCATTACCATCTGTCTTCATTAATTTTTATTTCTTTGAAATAAAAAGAATAGATGTATGAAGGATTTTATATTGCTTATTATTTGGTTTGACAAAATTCTACTAATTTAATTTTGTGTTTTTTTATTCATCCTAGACAAACTTTTTCTCATCATTAAAAAAATTCAAAAATCAAAATTTATTATTTTAAGAAACCTATTACTATATTTAACTATATCTGATAAAAAAATATCAAAACTTTTTTTCCTATCGTTATTTATTATATCGTATTTATAAATTAAAATAAAGAGAACCTACAATTATATAAATTGATAGAAAAAATAATCTTTTCAACATTTATATATAGGAATTTAAAAAAAACCTTTGACTGTATACGTATTTGTATATAAAATTTTTATTTAAATTTTGACTTGTTTTTTAACGTCTATATAAAATGGTTAATATTTTTCATAGTAATTTGTTAACAAAACTTTTAAAAGCAATTATAAAATTAAATAATAATGAAATAAATAAATTATCTTTTAGTCTCATAATGTTTGTTTTGTACATTTTAAAGAAAAAAAAAGTGAAACAAAAAAGTGTATTACAAAATTCTTGTCTATTGATATTTATAATGCTTAAATGTATATAAATACATTTGAAATATAATCTTTTTATTTAAGTTGGAATGGAAAAGTAAAAGATTTTAGGGTGTAGAAAAATTTGCTTTTTATGTAGGTTTAGATAAAGATATCATATAATGAGATTACTCTTATAATGATTTTATCTTTTATACCAAACTTCGGTTTCTTTTATTTATATTAAAAACATTTTTTACTTATCTTTATTTGGATTTAGAAGTAAAGTATTATGTTGCATGTTATTACGGTTAAAATGTTATTAAGTATTTATAATCTAAATCCTTAAGTAATTTTTTTTAACTTTTCAATATATTAAATTTCTTTAAATTATTTTAATCGAGTTAATAAAATATATATTTTATTCATTTTCAATTTATATTAACTTAGTTTCGACTTTCTTTAAATTTCCTAACATTTTATATTATAAATAGCTATAGTGAAAAAAAAAATCATTCATATTGCATGATAACTACAGTAGTAAAAAATCTATTGGAAGGCTAACTTTATTCCGTCAATGTTATTCAAAACTAATTAACTAATTGTGACAGAAATTGTTAATTTCAAAGCCCATTAAAAGACTTTTTTCTTAAAATATCATCTTTTATTTATATTCCGCTAATATTTGTCAATACAAAAATTATCATTATTACGAGTATCGTGTTAATTTTAATATATATTTTGAAAATAAGCAATATAAAAATTCCAACGTCTTTTTCTTTAAATATACTATCCTTTATTTTACATATATAAGTAAATACATGTATTTATTTTGATAATTTTTTGTATATTAATAATGGTTTTATGAAGATAAACGATAAACATAATATTAAAATAAAAAATATACATTATTATAATGATCGAAAATTAGTCCTAACATACATAACATAAAAATAATATTGTTTCACTTTTTTAGAATTAAAATTATTCAGTTTTAAATGACTTTATGGCAAAAATAATATTTAAAAAGGGTAAAAATATCAACAATCGTATTATTGTTTAGCATACAAAACCAAGAGATGCAAAGCATTAACTCTACATATTATTCTTATAGTTATTTTATATTACTACTATGTTTATTTAAAATAACAAAGTGAGTTTTATTTTTATCTTTTTATAGAATCATTTATAATGATATCTTTAAATAAATGAAATAAAATAAATATTTAGAAGTGAAAGTTTAATTAATATATCTCCATGTGCCTATCCTCCAGTTGCTGATACAACTAATTGTGGAATTTTACCTATGTTTGGATCTATGGGTTTAATATGTGATCCTGAACATATATTTTCTCATACAGAATTAACTGTTTTAAATGAAAAAATTGAGAAAATTTATAATAGTAAAGGTGATAATTGTATATGTAATAATTCAATTAAATATCCGTGTTGGTATAAATTTGGATTTGCTTTTCTTCGCCAATTAACGCCTGTTGAAGGTGGTATCAAAGATGAATATAATAGAGATTATTGTCCTATTAATAAAACATTATTACACATAGTTAATAAAAAAAGAAATGATTACCTCTTTTCATCACCTGAATCAGTACAAATCTATGGTGAGAGATTTGCCGAAATTATTCGTGATCGGTGGTCCGCCTCATATTGTGGTGAAGAAATACTCTTTTTTATTCTAAAAAACAGACCAATACAACTTATCGAAGAAGGTTATGAAAATATAATACCAGGTAAAAATATTCCAATGATATTTGTAGCACTTGGTCCAACAGTTATTGAGAGATTAGACATGTCAAATCCAAAAAAAGAAAACTCATTGTTTTTTTACCATTCTGCCGTTATAAAAGAAACATTAATAATGGAAAATGCTAAACTACTAAATGGTTATCCATTGCTATCTGTTATTGAATCATCTTTGGATAAATTTGTAACAATATTATCAAATGCTGATAATCATTTATCAAGTTCTAAAGTAGGAAACCATATTCCAAGTTGGGCTTTAATAGTTTTTGGAGTTTGTGCCTTATCATGTTGTCTAATGGCTATAGGGTATGTTTACAAATTTTTACTTTTAAATAATTTTATTAATTATTTCAAAAAATCATAGGTTATGTTTTGTAAGAACATCTGCAAGACGGAGTTCACAAAGAGGAAAGCCCAATGCTGATCCTAACAGACGATGGAAAGCTGGATTTGTAGGAGGTATGTGGTATGAATTGTAACTTCACTAACTGTCCGTCCTGTCTATCTTCCTAACATCAATTTATTTTTGATTTTCTTTTTCTATATTCATTAAACATTGTCATCTGTACCTTTTTGTTATTTTTAAATGTTAAAAAATCTTTGATTTTTATTTATAAAAAGAAAATGTTAAGTTAACAAAAAGGATTTTTGGACTTACTACATATTTTTCAGAACAAAATTTTTATTAATATACACTAACAAACATCTTTAGTTGCATTAATTTTTTTAAATTTTAAGTTTATTTTTTTAAAACATAACATTTTTGAATATATACATTTTATTATATAACATTTAATATTATTTTTAATGGTTGTATATAATATATGAAACTGCAATTGAAATATCTATACAATTGTCTTTTCGTACAAAATTATTTTTTTACAATTTCACAATATGGTAAAAACGATATTAAATCATAAATAATAGATAATTTTTATGTTCTCCTGTCTATATTGCACAAAAAAATAGGTGCCAAAAAATAAACTTAACCTATTCACTTACTTTACCTTGAATTTTTGACCCATTTCAGAAGATAGTTTATATCATGTCAATTATGGTGGTTCTAGTGGAGATAACTCAAGAGCAAATGCAAGTGGCATGTTCGGTATTAATTTGGTTCAAATTCCATACCAAAGAGCCGCTCATGCTAACGTTTGAAATATGACATTTTGAAAAAATTTAGATTTAGTATCCTTTTTTTGAAAATTTAAAAATCAACAATTTCTGACCATGTTTAGTAATTGTTCAAAAAAAAAAGCCACAACCATTGTTAATATTATGTTTTTTTATCAGTTTATGTATTTGCCGTGCTCAACTACTATACTAAAATTCTGATTTTTTTATTTTATTGTTTTACACTACCACACACTTATGTATAGAGAGCTTATCTATTAATTTGTCAATAAACTTTAACTATTCACCTCTTTAATCATGTAATTTTGTTAAATTTCATTCATTAACATAATAATTTATTACATGCCTGACGTTTTATCAGTTAATTATATTTTTAAATACATATATACAAACAATAAAACATATCTGTAACAAAAGTAATTAAAAAATTATAAAAAAGATTTAATTTAATTTACTGATTAACAAAGAAAGTGTATTACTTTGTGTTACTTTTGTTAATGTGCTATTCTAATTTTCTTGTTTGCTAAAAGAACAATATGATCTTTATTGTTAAATTAAAACAACTAAATTAAAATATACTATCCGTCGTAATGATATTTATATACATTAATTTTAATAAATTTATTTATTTTTTAAAGCATTAATGGATAATGGTATCCAAAGTAGGAGTGAAGCTAAAATGACAGCAGCCATGGTTGCTGATCAAATCTGAAATATTCTTCAATTCTTCATAATATACAAAAGTGTGAGATTAGTCAACATAAATCACGTATGATAATGATCTATCTGTTTTCATACAGCTTTTAAAAAGTGTAAATACAAGCATACATTGAGAAAATAAACAAATATTACTCCAGAGAAATCGGTTTGTAATCTCCAACACCAAATGATGTTGCACAGGAAGGACATTTTCTTTTTCTTGTTTCAATAACCTGTGTAACACACTTCGAACAAAACATGTGAAGACATTTTGTTATTATGGTATCTTTACGATTTTCTTTGCAACAACAACATGATAAGGCAGACTAAAAAATTTTAAAAATAATTTGAATAATTTTTGTAAATATAAAAATTACCTGTAATTCTGATATTTGTCTTATATAAAAATCATTTCCACCACCAGTAACACTTTTACGTAATGTATTTCTTTCATTTTTACAAATCTCATATTTTAATTTATACTGTGAACCTATCTCTTCTGCTCTTCTAATTTTATGCTCATATGTCTCCTTATCAACTGTATATTTATCAATAGATTCTTTTAATGAAAACTCGCTTTTTCTAAGCTTTTGAATTTCTATATCTTGATGTTTAACTTGATCCAGTAACTGACCTTGGCAATCTTCATATTTTTTAAATTCTTCATTTAACATACGTATTTCTTCTGTTTTAGCTTTTAATGCATCGACAGCCGCTTTACTATCCTTCTTTAATTGATCATTTTCGAGTTTTTGTAACTCAATATATTCTCTTAACTGTGATATACAATGTTCCATTATCACTAATTTTCTATTAGCTCTGGCAGTTTCTTGTTTCGAATCAAATACACTTTGCATTTGTTCTAAATACAATGAATCTCTTTCACTTAACTCCCTACGCAATTTTTCAGAATTAGCAACTTCTTCTTCCAGCTGGGAATCAGTTTCTTCAAACTGTTCTGCATATGACGACACACTTTGTTGTGCTTTTTCTAGCTCCTCTTTTAACTTCTCAATTTGATCAGAGTGCATTTTTGATAATTTTAAATACTCATCACTGTTAAACATTTCCTTTAGAGATTCGTCTTTGGCTGTTTCTACCCTATCGTACATTGTCTTTATTCCCTTTAACAGTTTCATAAATTGTTTAAAATAATTTCTCAGTTCGTCATCACTTGACTTTTCAACTACTTGCTCTATATCATTTATTTTCTCAAAGTCTATGTTTATTTCAGTATCACTATTAATAGTACCATCCAGACTTTCTATCCATCGACACCTATAACATCTATTAGTCATTTCTTTTGTCTTTTTATCTGCCGCCAAAATTCGTTTTAATAATGCCTCTTTCTCCATTGCAGATCTTTTTGATTCATGTTTCATTATAGACATTTTTTTCTGCAATGCACCGATATATTCTTGGAGTCTATCGATTTCTCTTTGGAGAAAATCGCCATGTGGCTTGTCTAATTCTACTTGCTTCATAAAAGCGCTAGTACAGTCACCAGCCTTAAGTCTTATTTCTTCACTTTCAATTAATAATTGTTTAATTAATTGTTTTGAACGTAAAACTTCAGCATCATACGCATCGTCAAATTGTACCAGACCTTTTATATAGTCTAGATTAAATGTTGTTAACTCATTACAATGTTGTCGCAATTCTTCATATTCAACGACAACTCTTTTTAATTTTTCGTTTAATGCTATATACTCTACAGAATTTATTAAATCATCTTTAGTAATTTCTTTTTTATTTTGTTTTAATTCAGATATCTCATGAGCAAGTTGAACATTCCTTTCAACCAGTTCCTTTATTTCATTCATTCTACATTCATTCATATTCTCTAACTCGGCATATTTCTTTTTCAATACTTCAAGCTCTTCTATTTGTTTAACTGATGAGGAATCATGTTCCGCGGTTTCCTTACCTTTTGACTCGTTATCATCTTTCCTTTTATTTTCATACTTTATGTACCAAGCAAATCTAAATTTCAGCTTTTCGTATAGCCTTCGTGTTTTTCTTTCCTCATCATAAGCTTTTTTGAATTTCTTCGTCTTTTTGCTTTAATTGCTCTTCTAGTGATTTAGTTCTATGCTGTAAAGCTTTTGTTTTTTTAATAATATCTCTATTCTCTTCTTGTAATTTCCCCGATATTTCGGTTAACCTTTGACTTTCTCGAGTAGCTTGTCCTAACTTCTTTTTTATTTCCTCATCGGAAACATTAACTCTAGATAAAAAATTATCCATCTTATCACATTTGTTAAGTCTTTGAACTAAAACATTTATTAATTGATCAATAATTGATGAAGTATTAGCACATTTCCTTTCCAAATGTTTTTCCATTTGACCATTCTCCCATGGTTCATATTCAAAAACCGTATCTGGTTCATCCGTAAACGAATCTATTTCCCTTGTTAAACCACTGACGAATCTTTGGCCCAATCTCATAAGATCATTATCAAGAGTATCATAACAACGCTTTGTTACAGAAACTACTGTTTCATATCTTTTTTTATACTCTTGTACCTTTTTTTTATAAGCAGCCAATTCATCCTGAAGTTTTTTGGCTTCTTTATCCCTGGATCTGTACATTTCAGATAGAGTATACAACTGGACATGACAGGCATCAACATCAATTGTATTTCCTACACCAATATTAGCTATTTTTAACAATTCAAACTCTAAAACTTCTTTGTCATTAATTTTTGCCTTTTTTATGGGTTGTAAACCAGCATCGACTTCTGATATGACACCAGCATCTCTTTTCAACATTTTCTATAATAAAAACTAAATAAGTTTAAAAATAGTTTTATCATAAATTAGGATGTAATATTAAGTTAATGTTATCAACTATGTGACCAATACCATTAACGATTGAAGGAAAAACAATTATAAAAACTTGGAAGACAGAAAAGTGGACTATGTGATAAGTACTAATTAGCTAAAAAAACATTTACATAGTAATGAGAAAGCTAAACAAGACGGCATACTAAAAACTATTGGTAAAGCGTGTCTACTTTATTTATGTTCTTAAATCGTGATAGGACAGTTATTCATTCGGCGCTCCATTTTAATTATTTAATACTGCATATTTTTATGAAATTTTTTTTTAATATCAATCGAATAATAGTTGGCAAATTATCAAATCGTATTTGTAATTAGAAATATAGGATATACATGACATCTAAATAATAAAACCTTATAAAAAGAGAGTAGACATTGTTTTCCTTTCCTCTTTTACCACCGCACATCTTTTTTGGTATACCATAAAAATCATTTTTCAATTGGGTTATTTGCAAATCATGAAAATTTAAAAATCAATCGATTATATACCACCAAATTTTGCTTTTATATTCCATTTATTTTAAATGTTTTCTTTTTGATTTTTTCCTAAGTTTAATTATTAACTATTTGAAGTGATATGTTAAATTTTATTTTTTTACATCTAGATATATGTTGTTTGTGTGGAAGGTGAACTTTAAACCAAAGTATTTTACTTTATTTTTAAATTTATGTAGTAAATTATTTATCATTAATAATTTTAACATTTATAATGCTATTTATAGAATATGTTTCCCATTTATATTCGTCATTTTTTATTTTTAGTTTTAACTATTATACAAATATAGGCATGTATAAATGTAAGTATATATTCATGATAAAAAGAAGAATATAAAGAATCTTTAATTATACTCTACTTTTTAAACAGTGATTAAAATATAACTAATGGGATATTAGTTATTACATATTTTGAAATTTTCCTACTTTATGTACCTTAGTAACGAGATTTTTATAATATAATTGTGAAACTAAATGTTGGAGGAAAATTTTTAGAGATATGTCATATTTTTATTTGAAATATGTTTTTTAAATAAAACAAAGAAAATAGAGTTTAAATAGAATAATAAAAGAATAATAATGTCTTTTAATATTATTTTTTATTTGTAAAAAAAGGAAATTATCAAAGCATTCTTCAGTTCATGTTTTTCTTATTATGTTATCAAAAGTGTTTGAAAATGTAACTAAGAATAATCTTTTACCATCAACAATTTATTGTTATGGTTTTATAATAGAGATACATGATATATTAATACATATATATTTCGCTCTTTTCATTTTTATAATTATTTTTATGCACTGCTTTACTCTTTATATAATATTAATGTATATATATATATATATAATTTTAGTTTAATTTTATTCACCTCATTTTTTTCAATTGTTAAATGTTTTATTTATTCTATCAAAAAGTTCTTAATTTATTATACTTTTTACTGGAATTTTTGACTCTTAACTATATTAACGTTTAATATTTACTTTCAAATAAAAATGTAATTGTATATCTAATATTATGTACAAGTCTCATGAATATTTTTATCAAAGTATCATTACATAAAGTATTTGCACAAGCTTGATTACTTTAATAGTTTTATTTCAATATTTTCTTAATTATTTATAATTTAATATTATTAATAGCGAATTAGTCTTTTTCTATTTTTGGACGTCATTAAATAGCAAAATAAAAATTAAATTATTGCTTTTGTTAATTGTATAAATGGTAAATTGTGTCAATAATTTTTTTTCCTTAGAAATCTTACTAAATACTGTGAGTGTAAAATTGTTTTATTAATTTTGCAAATATTTTGTATTAAGAAAGTTTTTAAAACATGTTATTTTTATCAAAAAATATTCAAAATAAACTTTTATAATTCTTTCATTTTCTTATTAAATAAACAAAAATAAAAAATTAATTTAAGCTAGAGTCATAAAATAATACAGGAATGTTTATATAAAAGTTATAGGTGTATATAATATTATAAAGAGACAAATTAGATAATAAATTTAATATTCTTTCATTCAATCGAATACCAAAGTCTTTTGTATTATTAAAAATTTTTTTATTATATATATAGACTAAGGGATGCATTACTCATCTATTGTTTGCTGATATTTTTATATAAAATCACCATCTAAATAATATATATTATGTCATTTCGTATCATGTTTAATTTTTTATTTATATTCTTGATTATATCTTTAAGTATAGTCATTAAACTATTAGTCATTTCAAATAATATATATATTTTTTAAAAATTTTATTCATCTTTTGTCGTTATATCATTCATTTTGATAATATTAAATTGAATGATCCATATTTAATAACAATGAAAAATTTTTTGACGAAAAAAATGCTCTATAATATACTAATTTTTGATAATAATTTACCACTTAAGAACGATTAGATGATTTAATAGTTTTGATCTTTTATTTTTGTTATCAGTACTTAATCATTTCAATTGTTTTTATTTACACACATGAAATTTAAAGACAACTTGTTCTTGCATTTTAAAAGTCATTCTAAAAAATTGATAATAACTGTATTATTATATTTATTATAGTTGTGTGTAGTTTGTATAACATGTTTAAATTTATATAAATTGTTTTAAAGTGAAATGGTTAGTTTGAATTTTGTGTTAAATCAAAATTTGCTTTTTATGCTTGAAATGAATCACCATTGATTATTACTACGACATTCTTTATTATATAATAAAATTTATTTGAGAGATAAATTGTAAATGTAACTGCAACATTTGATATTATCATGAAATCGAAATAATAATAATATACTAAACTTACTACTGCATTTTTATTATTATACCTAATATGTTTTTTTATATTATAGTTTACTTTTTTTCTATTATGAAAATATTTTTTTTGTATTAAAAATGTGATTAAACATTTAGAAAATATTTTTAAAATGAATAGCATTATAACAATTTTAAATGTTTAATGATTAAATTTTTATTCTTAAAACTACTAGTAAATGAATAAAAATTTAAATGCATCATTTGTTGTCATTTTTTCTCTTAGTATCCTTCTTTACTCTGGCATACTTTTAGAAAAAAATTTTATTATAACAAGATTTATTTAAATTAAGAACTTTGATATTTTAATATTTACTTCGTTTTCAAATTTTTTAATACTAATATTTGCTGAATGAGAAATTATTTTATATGTATGTTGCATATCATATACTTATGACGGAATAATTATGATTGCTATTATTTTTAATATTTAATTAAGTAAAGACTATTAATTAATTTTAAACTTTTATATGCATTTTTCTTTAAACGAGTGTTATATAATTACCACTTAAAACTCTGACTAATTATAAAACCCATAAAGATTTTAAAATATATTATGTTAATAATATTTATTGTAAGTTTAAATAATAATAAAAAGAATTTATTTTTTCGTCTAATTATTCATTTTTTATTGGAAACATTAGCAATAAATAATAATAATTGTATGTATAAATTTAAATTTTCAAATTAAAAATCCTTATTTATACACATAATGCTTCTCTATATAACAAAATGATAAATATTGTTATTTTAAATATTACAAATTCCCATATACCTATTTTTCATTTGTATATTTTATATATGTACAAATCATTTATTAAACTATGTAACATTAAAATATCGTTATTCATTGAATTGATTTTTACCAAAATAAAATATTTTCATAAATTTAATTTCATTGTTTTTTTTAACAATATGCTGATTCATTTAACATTCAATCATTTATTTTATTACAAATAATTATTATATGAATATTTTAGACTAGGCCACCTTTCTACGCATTTATCATTAGCGTGGATTAAAAGGAGCCGCCTATCCAAGAACTGGCTATTGATAAATATTGTTCATTCCATCAACAGTACAAAAATAAATATTGCATTAACAGTTCTATTAAAGACTATTATATTTCATTACCACTAATTTCATTTTCAAGATAGTTTTTTACAAGTCTTTATTTTATCGTTTTTATCTTATCGAAGAATTACATAATATTATTTTGTAGAAAGAATAAAAAAAATATAATAAACAATAATGGCATTTACAGCAAAAACCAAGCATTACTTACATGTATTCTGTCTCACTATTTGGCTAATTGGTTTTCAATATATCTCTAATTTAATTTCATCAATGAATGCTGCCAATGTAAATCTTATTAATCCTGTAGAAACGTATGGTTTAGTCATAACGTCTTTATTGTATATGATTAAATTTTTGTCACTTCTTGTGTTACCACAGGTAATTTTTAATATTGCTGGAATGCTTATGTATAACGGGTTCAAAGAAACTGTCAAACTTCAAAGTGCTCCTTTACTTGCACCATTTGTCTGTTTTCGTGTAGTTACAAGAGGCATGTATCCAGATCTAGTGAAGGTAATTTTATTATAATTTTAAAAATACATTAATGAAATTATTCAGGATAATGTTGTTAAAAATATGAAAACTTGTATGGATGCTGGATTAGAAAATTTTATGTTTGAAGTTGTTACAGATAATGCCATTCACCTACCAACATTAATTAGAGCTAGGGAAATTGTTGTTCCATCATCTTATCGTACTAAAAGTGGAGCAAAATACAAATCAAGAGCCTTACAATATTGCTTAGAAGAAGATATTAATATACTCCAAGATGAAAATTATATTGTACATTTAGATGAAGAAACATTACTAACAGAAAACGCTGTTCGTGGTATTGTTAATTTTATGGTTGATGGTAAACATGATTTTGGACAAGGTATTATTACGTATGCTAGTGGTGAAATTGTTAATTGGATAACAACTCTTTGTGATTGTTACAGGGTTGCTGATGATATGGCAAAATTACGTTTTCAATTAAGTTATCTTCCATGCTCCAATTTTTGGGTGGAAAGGTTCATATGTTGTAACAAAAGTTGGTTCTGAAAAAAAAGTAACATTTGACCATGGTATTGAAGGATCAATAGCAGAAGATTGTTTTTTTAGTATGGTAGCTATGAGAGATGGGTATACATTTGATTATATTGAAGGAGAAATGAATGAAAAATCTCCATTTAATTTTTGGGATTTATTACAACAACGTAAACGTTGGTTGCAAGGAATTTACTTAACCGTTCATTCATCTCTTATTCCATGGAAAACAAAACTTTTTCTTGCAATGTCATTATATGCATGGATTACTATGCCAATAACATCATTAAATCTTTTGTTGTGTCCTATGGCTCCAGTACCAACATTTTTTCTTTTTGATTTTCTTGTTACATTAATAGGTTCAGTCAATTTATACTTGTATGTTTATGGAGCAGTTAAGTCGTTTTCTCATAAATATAGGTAAGTAAGATTAATGTTTTTAACAAAATAATTTTTTTGTGTTTTGCACTTTGTAATTTATCTAACGATTAATTTTATTTAAGAGGTTCGTATTTTAAAATTTTTCTGTACATTGCTAGTGCGATAACAGTATTACCTTTGAATATTGTAATAGAAAATATGGCTTCATTAATGGGGACACTAGCATCGAAGGATGAATTTTACGTGGTAAAAAAAGATATAATCAAATTGCAAGAATCTATGGTATAAAGAAATATTTATATATTATAGAATGGCAAAATGAATAATATATTTATATATATTACACATAACATCATGTCTATATTAAAAGCCATACAAATATGGTTCTTAGACATTTATTTACTCTAACGATCTCATATTTGTTTATCATGAAAAAAGTGCCTGACATTAAAAAAAGATTTTAATAAAAAAAATATAAAACTATTAAATTTGAAATATTTATAATATATGCTTTTTTTATTCATTGATTTTACCATATTTTATTTTTTCAATTTCTTCTCTTAGACTTTCAATATCACTAGCTTTACTCATTTTTTTTTCTTCACATTCCTCGAAATTGTGATCAAATAATATTTGTTGACTGTCATTTAATAACAATTTACTTTTATCATTAAGAAGTATTTGTTCCTTTAACGGGGAATCATGTATATTGTACGCTGGGTGATTACACTGACTGATACATAATACTTCTAACGGTGCGGCTTTTTCCTCTAAATGTTCTCTATCAGGAAAATCTTTGAAGAAATTGTCAGTTAAATTTCGGTAACTATTTGTATTAGACAATGGTAGTGGAATTGAAAGATAGTGAAAATGATCATTTGAAAGATCAGGTTCAGAGTATGGTGACAAACTTTTTTCATCATCTTCGTCATCACCAACCATTTGTATTTCAATTTTCTTTTTCAAATCCTTCAAGTCTAATTCGATTTTCTTTTCTTTGTTTTCTCTTTTTTTAGTACACTTATTGTTACTTTCATTTACATTCCTTGGTAATGATTCTTCTAAAATACTATCTGGAAATAGAATTATAAAAATTATATATATAATTATAGACAGAGTTAATTGGATAGCAAAATTTTTAAAATTCCATAAGAAAAATGATAATTTCAAACTTACGTTTCATATGTTTATTGTCATTTTGATAAGAAGAAGTCGGGTTTGTTATGATAACAGGTCTCGGAATTTCAGCATTATATATTCTATGTTTATAAGGAATTGTATTAAGATAGGATAAATCTCTAGGTGTGGAGCTTCCAAAGACTAATTTCGTGCCACTACTTTTGTTGTCTAAAAATATATAATATTATTAAAATATTATATTTTTATTTTGATATTTGTTTATTAATGACAATTTTTTGACATGGTAAAAATAGTTTTTATATAGAAAAAATTGCTTTACAAATAGAGAAATAGTGGAAAAATTTAATATATTATTTCTTCTAATTATAACTATCATCTTTTGGTGCTTAAAAATTCTATATGACAAGTGGTATCATTAATAAATGGATAAAAGAAAACTTCCTAATTAAGAGTCCTATAGCTAATAATGTTGATAGATATAAGTTAGTTAAAAATTATAATCCTTCCTGAAGATTCTTCACTCTTTATTTATGGTTCTGTTGTTGGCAAGGATGGAGCTAATAAAAATTTTTTTAATTTCTTTTTGAAAATTTTTCTCATTTTCATTTAACTATCTTCCTTTAACTAAATTTATATATATTATTTAGTTAAAGTATTCAGATTTTTGGTGAATACTTTTTTATTATATACGCTATGTTAAAGAAAAATAAATAATTAAATTATATTTTTAATATGAAAAAGTTTTCATTAATTATATATATTTATTTAATTTATATACTTCTGTTTTAAACTTTAAAAATTTGTTCTATGACATATTTATTTTTATTTTAGTTTTCCTTTGAAATTGATATTTAAGTAGAAATTATTTATTAATATATTTTATTTTTTGGATGATGAATGAGAAAATTTTAACTATTATAACAGTGGTATCATTTATTCTATTTTTGGTTGGAATCATTTTATGCTCCATAGATATAAATATTTATGGGTCTGGATTGTACTTAAGTTTAGTAGCAGTAGTTGTATTTTTAGTTAATGCTACAGCTTGCAGTATTGGTATAACACATGATGATGAAGAATCGACGGCAAAAAAAATGTGGGGAAGGATAAGGAGAAGAATATCATTGAAATCAAGTTTAGATAAAGAGATAATTAGAAATACTTATGATAAGGAGAAGCTTTTAGTTGGGCAGGAAAATTTTAACTACATAATTGATGAAACGGAAAGAATAAATTTATCTGTTGTATATGAAAATCCATTGAATCAGATTGAAAAATTAGATAATAATAAAAATGATATTGATAAAAAGGAAAAGAGCATAGATGAGAAGAATAATGAGGAGTTATTTGCTGTAATATGGTATGAAGATAGTGATGAAAATGAATCAACATTTTTATAAATAAGTGTTTTATCATATAAATTGTCAAAAAATATCAATAGAAAACATCAAAAACAATTATGAAAAAAGAGTAAGTGTAATAATTAAAATGACGGTAAAAAAAGGAAAGAATTTTTCTGTTGAATAGTTTTACTAAGATATAAAAATTTTAAAAAATGATAATAAAGTGAAAAATATATCAAAGCAAATAATGTGAAAGCAAGCACATTAAAACTAATATTTTCAATTCATCTAAACTCCAAGTGACACATCACAGATGTATATTTATGTATATGAATATGCTTATGTAGAAGATATATGGACATATTAAAATTTACACTTTTCATAACTGTGGTCTATTAAAAATATAACCATTTCTTTAAATTATTTTGACTTTTAAATATTTTATTTAGAAACTCCATTTCACATTCAATTATTATGTCATATATATTTTATGGAATGTTTAAAGAAAAAAAGCATACAATAAGAATTATTACCATAAACTCTAATAATTGCCTTTTAAGTTTTCTTTCCTAACAGTTAATATAGTAAAAATATATTTTTGGCTAAAATTATTTTAATTTTTAGGATACGAAAAGTGAGAAGAATTTATTAAAAAATACTAAAACATTGGCAAAATAAATTATTTACATTTTTAGAGAAGATTATAATTACATGTAAATTGATAGTACGTAAATGTTTAATTAAACTTAAAAGTAAACAAATTATTGTTCATTAATTTTAAGAAAATTTGTAAATATCTCACTTTCCATTAAGCCTATCCTTCTATTTTATTTAACAAAAAATATTATTTATATCTATCTATTTAAATATTCATTTGTCAAGGTAAAACTATCTGACAAAAATGAAAACTGTTAAACTATTATTTATTGTATCAACTGGCTCATTTTTATTATTACTTTTTGGAATTTCAATTTCCATGTATGATATTGAAAGGTTTGGTGTTGGATTGTATTTGGCTCTTGTATCTATTGTTATTATTCTAATATTAATGGCATTTTGTTTAGTTGGTGCACAGGAATCAGGAGATCCAACTGTTGCTAAACAATTGTACATTGATACAAAGAGTGCTATTGAAAATAATGCGAATTTACGAAAAATTAGTACAAATTTTCACATGCGTAATGATATAAAAGGACGAAATATAAATGTTACTTTTAATAAGATGAATGTTATTAATAGTACTAAAGCATTAATGGCGCCTTGTAATAAAGATGCCGTCACTATTTTAAATATAAATGACAATATTGAGGAAATTAATGATGATGATAATAATTCAATTTTTGATGAAGATGATAATAATGAAAAAGAAGATTATTTGGAAAGTGAAGATAATGAAATGGATGATGAAGAGTATTCTAAACATAATAATAATAATCAGACATATTTAATAAAAAAACATTCAATATATGAAGCGATTGTAACAGTTCATAATAATCATTTAAATGTATAGTTGACTATTTATTTTTTTAATTAAATAAATATATTGTATAATGTTAAAAATTTTAAACATACCATGTTTTGGTGTTATAGAACGTGCTTGTCTTATAATTTTTTTCATATCTTTTGCCTCTCTTGGACCATAAGCTTTGAGTATTTCGGTGTTTGTTGTTGATGTTCCAATGCCTCTTAATGACTTTGGACAATTACCAATATAGGATAAGTCTCTTTCTGTTGATGATCCAAAAGCAAAAGTAGACTTAGATCTTACAGTACAATTGGACTTTTTCATTTCTAACACAAATAAAAATTCCAACTAAATTATACCAAACTAAATAAAATGGTTTGTAAAAGAGTATTCTTAGAAAATATACAAATTGACTTAAAAATAATAACTTGTAGTTTAACAACTTTTAAAATGTCGTTGCTTTTATTCATATGAAAAAAAAAGAAAAATCAAATAATATTTTATAGCTGTTTCTTTTTTCCGGTAACTTTTAATTCATGAGAGAATTGAGTTGAATAACTTTAAATGCTTTAGCATTTCTAAACAACAAAGGGCAGGATTTAAAGTGTTGTGCCTTCTATTTATTAAATCCAATTGTTAACTTTTTTTCTTTTAATATATAAATTTTGATGAATTTTGTTTTTTGTTAAGATGTTTCTAAAAATAATGATTTATTTAACTATAATTCATTTTTTTATTTTGTCATTTTTTTATGTTTACGCTTTTTTATGAAAATATTTTACAATAAATTTATTTCTAAATTTGAAGTCTTTTCACATATATTTTTGCTAGACCTTTTAATGATATAATAATGTAAATTGATTACGCTATGATGAAGTATTGTATAGTGTTTATAAAGATTAATTTATGTATTATACACAATAATATAATAACAAAAAAGTAAAGATCGAATATTGGTTTCTTTTTTACAATTAACATTTATATGCATTTTCAACGATTATCACTATCGTTAATTAAAACAAAATGTGAAACATTATATGATAACTATAAAAAAATTATTTAATTATATATTTTTATTTAAAATCACCAAAAGTACAAATAAAAATTTAGCATCGAATATATTAATTTAAAGATATTACTATACATCATTGATACATTCGGTTGATAAATTAAATTAGTTATATCTATTTTTTATTTCTTCAGGTTTTAAAAGTGAAATTATTGTTGGGTTTTTAAATAAAAAGTGTATTAAAAATATATAATCTTTTAATTATTTTAATAGAAACTACTCATGTAATACATATAAGTATTGAAAGCAAATAAACAAAATTGTATATAAATTCGACAAAAAAACAGTAGTACACATTTTAACACAATCAAAAAATGGTAATAGTCATGCTACAATAAGATACATTAAGAATTTGGAGTTGTTTAGTTTAATTCTCATTGATAATTGAGAAAAAATTAACTTTTGACGTTATTAAACTTATGAGGTTCCAAGAATCAAAGCAACAATCATACCGTAAAGTCCCAAAACCTATAAATAAATAGAAATTATTATCTGTCTTTGTTTCATTAGAAACTTACTTCAGAGAAAATAAGAATAAGGATCATACCGACGAAAAGTCTTGGTTGTTGAGCAGTTCCTCTAACTCCAGCATCTCCAACAATACCAATAGCATAACCAGCTCCAAGCCCACAGAGACCACATGTAAGTCCAGCAGCAAGGTGAGCGAATCCACTATTTAAATCATATCCTGCAGAAGAAGCCTTTACTTTTCCTTTCAATACCATAGCTACGACAAGTCCGTAAATACCAATAATACCAGCCATAATAACTGGAATGACTGATTTCATGATAAGTTCTGGACGCATAACTCCCATGGAACAGATACCGACGGCAGATTTAGCTGTACCATAAGCGGCTCCAAGAACAGTGAAGATTTGAGCGGAGGCGGCTCCCATATATCCAAAGAATGGAGCATAAGCTGGGCTTTCGGCGGTTTTAAGATCGTAAGACATGACTGTTGGTTAAAACTAAAAAAATATAAAAATTTGGTCTTTAATAAAATAGTTAAAATGACATAGTAAGATATAAAACCGAAAATTAACGGTAAATGAAGTAATAAAACATTCTCGCACCATTCTCTTCGTGATATTTTTTTAATTAATAGTCGCGTAAAAAAATATTAAACAAGGAAATAGTATTCTGTGTTGGTGTTTAAGAGTCTGCTCATACAAAATGTAATTATATAACCCTCTATATATATACTACTAATATAATACAATATGACTGTTCTTAGTAAAATCAAAAAAGTGATAAATGTTGCAAAAAATAATGAAAGTATACATAAAATTATGGTATTCATAATATTTATGTAGCACCCAATATTAAAGCAACG
The DNA here is from genome assembly GCA_963280985.1 of Strongyloides venezuelensis. Classification (NCBI taxonomy): domain Eukaryota; kingdom Metazoa; phylum Nematoda; class Chromadorea; order Rhabditida; family Strongyloididae; genus Strongyloides; species Strongyloides venezuelensis. The sequence continues at coordinate 8,114,330 of CAUJLX010000002.1, read as the reverse complement.
ATCATTCCATAAAGTCCAAGAACTTCAGCGAAAATTAGAATCAAAATCATACCAACAAAAAGTCTTGGTTGTTGTGAAAGTCCTCTAACTCCAGCATCACCAGCGATACCAATAGCGTAACCAGCTCCAAGACCACAAAGTCCACATACAAGACCACCAGCAAATTGTGAAAATCCAGAATTGACTGTATATTCTTTACCACCGGGAGCAAGTTTACCAGATATAATAACAGCCACTACAAGACCATAAATAGCTACAATACCTGCCATAACAACAGGAATGATGGCTTTCATAACAAGGTCTGGACGCGCAACTGACATAGAAGCAATGCCAGTTCCAGATTTAGCTGTTCCATAAGCAGAACCAGCAGCTGTAAAAATCATTGCAGCAGTTACCCCAAGTGATCCAAAAAATGGAGCATACATAGCTTCCTCAGCTTCAATCAGCTGAGCGTTAGTAGTTGAAGCCATGCCTTCTTATTTCCAAGTATAGCTACAGATAAAAGGAATATTTATTAATATGTGATCATTGAATAATATTTATGTACAGTCATATAGGTATATTTTACTCCAAACTATTTCACTATAAGAATACAAGTGAAAGTTTTACATAATTGTTTTTAAATAACTTTTTTGTGAATCACTCTATCGCTTATCATATAATATGGAGATAAATTTTTATATTGATATGGGACTCTAGAGGAGAGTAACTAAATTTTTCAATTTTATATTAATTGGATGATGACTAATTAAAAAAAAAACTATATTATTCATAAAAAAAACATAATGTAAAACTTTCAACTTTTGAGAAATATATTGTAGTAGAAAAATAATTCCTACATGACTGGAGAGTGATGAAACGAGAATATGTATTACTTTAAGTAGAAAGGGAAGAAATATATTTACGCTAAAGCATTGTTTCTAATTTAGCTTCAGGAATAAGAATCATTTAAAGTAATGGAACCATGTATCTCCAAAAGGCTTTTCTGGAATAGAAATAAACTACATAAATATATTAAAATAAATAATAATATTGTAATATTTTTTTGTTGATCAAAAGAATTTTTAATCAAAAGTAAAGAGGTATTATATATAAACAATTGTTAAGAGGATGAGGAAACGATAATCAATGTTCAAGATAAATTTAAACAAAAAAATAGTTGCTCGAATATACTTGAATAGTCATATGATGAATCCATAAAATGATCAAATTAATATACTCTAAAAATAATGATATGCTAAGATGGGTAGGGTATAGAGATTAATCAAAAATCGGTGAACTACTACATGAAAAGTTCATACTAAAGATCGAGTAGAAAATTTTATTTAAAATTATGAAGTAGAGAAGTTGGTCTCAGGGAAGCATGATTTGTCGACACTAACTATACAAACGACCACTTATCGTTCATTTGTCTCTCGGTGTTGGCGACCGAAAACCGAAGAACAACTATTTAGATAAAAATGATGATGTCGGTGTGTGATGGAAATAGAGAAGGGAGCGTATAGAAGAAAATGGTAATGCAAGTTATCGTTATATTATTTAGATATATCAAAAATAAGAGAGTGTAGCGATAAAGTTTAAAGTTATAGGAAGAAATATAAAAATATATACATACATATTGATATATAATTTATAGAAAAAAAGTAACATATATACAAATTTGGGATGGTGAATAATTTGAAGGAATAATGATAATAATTGTAAAGTGTAATTTCAATTGACCTATCGTGATAAAATTAGCAGTCTAATTAACATCTCAAATTTGATTTTAAATATTTATTATATATCTTATTGGTGAAGTAAAATATTGATTGAAATATATTACAAATATGGATGTAAAGACTATCTAAAATAAGTATAGATAATTTGAAGAACAGTATTAGATGTAATGTATGTGTTTGGCTTGATAAAGTATAGAGAAGCCAAAGTAATACTATATCATATGCCGCTTACGCGATAAAAATTTTGCGATAATTTTTACTATATAGGTCATTTCAAATATTATAGTTTATTGGTAAACTATAATTTAATAATGTGGTTGGGAAATGATATGATATATAATTAATTAATAAATGGTAAAATTAATTTTTCCTTATGTTATTAAAAAAATGAAGAAAAAAAATATAGGCATAAAAACAAAAATATTGAATGCGATGTAAAAGATATTGATATTAAATAAAGTTAAAATATATTTTTCTAGATTTTTGTATTATGCAGTAGTCTTACCTTTTCAAAATGGTTGAAAATAAATAATTTAAACAGTTAAAGATTAAATGACTAACAAAAAACTTATCTACTTTACAAAGCGATAAAAATAGTTAAAAAGAGAGATAGAAAAACACTTTTTAATTTTAACTTGTCTATCAATTATTATTGAGTAAAATTTAGTGACAATAGGAAAAAAAGATAACGATTAACAATAGGTCAATTTTATATAAACTAAATAAAAAATACATTTTATTTATAGAGGATTAAAAATATTTGGTATTAATTTTTTTATTCAAATATGATAGAATATTAACAATAAAAAGAATTAATCACATTGCTTTACTCAAATAAATCTTATGTATCATTTAAAAAATACTATTAAAATAGAAAAAAAAACAAAAAGGATGGTATAATTTTAACATTAACATTGTTTAAAATTTTTTCCTCTATCAACATTTTAGGTATCTTAATTTTATTGAAAATCAATGGTTCCTTTCTTCTCTTTTATATTATTTCTTTTAATGGCAATATAAGATATGTAAATAAGGGATAAAAAGACACATGTATTCTGTTACTTAACTTTAATATAAGCTTCTATAAAAATGGTAAATATTAAGGTGATAAAAATAATAATAATTGATAATTTTTTTATTGCATCTAAACGTATATAGATATATGTATATATAAAAATAGCATATTTAATAAAAAAATATTTTCGATAAAAAAACCTTGTTGGTTGTAGTAAAATATTGGATTGTATATATTATATAAAAATATATATCGTAATTATATTTACAAACATAGATAAAGAGATGATGTTCTCTTTCAAAATAATTATTTTGGTAATAATCCTTTTAACATTTCAATGGGACCGGAGCGTGTTTTATAAGTAGGAAGTTTTTTGAGAGAAAAACATATTATTATTATTCTATAAAATCTTCTTTTGTTTGAATTTCCATACTTCTTCTTGGATCTAAAAATTGATATGTACCATCATGTGGATGATCATTTGTTATAGGGATTGTTGAATTAGAATCACCATCGGAAATTGTTGTTTTGGTGTTTTTACTTGGAGAAGTTGGAGAAAAAGAACTTTTTATTGGTGATTGAATTTTCCCTAAAGTACTTACATCACCGTATATTGGTATTGGTTTGATTTTATTCAAATGAATTGAAGATGGTGTAGTTGGTCTGGAAATCGTATAAATTGGTGGAATAGCATATGGTGATGAATAGATGGCATCTTCGTGTAGTGGTGATATATGGTATTCTGATGGTGGTACGATATATACTGGTTCAGGTGATCTCATTATTGTAGAATGTTCTGGATTAACAATATATTCACCCTTTCTTTCTTTGTGCTTATCAGTAAAACAACAACATGTTTTAGATAGGCATAATGACAATAAAAGTGCTAGTATAATGAAAAAAAGAAGAAGAGCAATTAAAAATCCAACAAGCATAGGGGTATTTTCTGACTTTTTAACTTCTTCTATACTACCTCCAGTAGCAATATTCATTGATTGAAGAACAGCTTGAAGAGCAATACCATGTTCAGGGAGGACACCCTTTGTTGCAAAATCATGAATTTTATTTAGATCAGATTGATTTAAAACAGTAAATTTACCCTCTCCACTATAAACAGCCAACTAAAAAATGAAATAAATCACTTTTAATGTAATAGGTATAATTTTTACATCGTCAAATAACCTTATAAAGATATTAATGGAGGATAATAAAAAAATCAAATAAATTACTTCATCTTAAATTTAATTATTTCAAAATAAATTAATTTTTTTCAATGAAGCATGCTTAGGTTACCTCGTAACTGTCACTATATTATCTTTAAATATCTCAAGGTTTCTCTTTGCATCCTAATTACATCTTTTTGATGTTATATTTTGAAGGATAGAAGTACAATTTAACCTACCTGATTATTATCTCTTGTAAAAAGAATCATTATACCATTATCACATTCATTACTTCCCAACATTTCTTTATCATAAATATCTTTAGCAGCTTCCTCAAAAACTCTTCCAGTTCTATTAATTTTGTCATGAGTAGTAACTTGTAATAACCCAATAAATTTGTCACTTCCTGTTTGTCCACGAGATGGACAACCAAGTGCACAAGGACATTTTACATTTATTTGTAATTCTCTTAAAAGTGCTTCAAGCTTAGCTATCGTATCTAACTTTAATGAATGATCTGGATCACAAACGAATTTTGTTTTCCCAAAACCCATTGCCTCTTTACAAACTTCATAATCTTCAAAAATATTTGTAAATCTACCATCTTCCTCACATTTGCTAATGTTAACAAGAATAATCTGTAAAAAAAGTTATCTAAGTATAATAAAAATCTTTACAATATTAAATCAAATCTTTTAATTAATTTTTGTTAATTATCAATTTACTATTTTTACTTACCAAAAAGACAAAAATTGAAGGAAAAAGAACACTATTAGAAAATATCATTTAATTAAAATTACTCTTAAAAACAATATTTATATGTAAATTTAATTATAAAAACACGATAAAATAACAAATCATTTTCTTATACTCGTAATTGTTTTAAAAAAATTTTTACCAACAATAAGAATGTAATTATAGACATAGTATAAATGGAAATGAAATATTTAACAAAAGAGAAACATTTTTGATACAGTTTATTAAAGAAAAAGGTAAAGACATAAATGATAAATTGAATGATAAAATTGGTTATAAATTTAAAGGAAATATTGTTTAGTAGAAATGTTTTAGGTAAAGTTTTAAATAAGATAATATTAAACTTTTTAATTATTTTTAGTGTTTATATTGCTACGAAAGATATATTTATTTGTATATTGACAAACTTTTTTATATTATAGGAAATAGATCTTTATGATGTAAATGATAAATTAAAATTTTTGGTGACAGATACTACAATAAAAAAATAAAATGTTACACTAATTAATTACATGTTTTTATATTTAACAATATAGTTAAAATGAAGAAACAGTATTTGTATTTGATATAAATAGAATAATTAAAACAAAATTTTTAATATAGATTTAAGAATAAATAACTATATTATTTTTTTATTTCAAAATTAATTAAAATATCTAACAAAATAATTTAACAATATACTATTTTAATTGTTATTATTTTATATCAATGTTATTTATGTATTATCAAAAAACAAAATAAAAAATTTAATCGAAGATAGTTAAAATAATTTAAAATGTCCTTAAACTTGTCACAAAAATCATCCTTTCAACAATGGCACATTAATTTTTATGCACAGTTGAATAAAAATAATAGACAATAGGAAAGAATGGTGTAAAGAATGTCAAAAGATAAATTATTTTAACTGATTTTCCTTATTTCATTACACTCTACTTTTTTTATAGTATTTAATTTCAGCCTCCAATATCTTACAATTATCAAAAATTTTATTATATTGTAAATGGAGAAATTTTAAGGGTATATGTCTGATGTAAACATTTTTAATAAAAATATACATCAAAATCAGATGTATAATTAAAAATTGTAAGGAATTGCTTTTAAAAAAACAGCAAAATCAACTACAATTTATAAAAGATTTCCCAAATAATTGACTGTTGACCTTTTAGGAATATGATAATAGTTAATTTGATAAATAACTTTATACATCTATACTAAAAAAGACTTTTTCAAATATAAAGAAAAGATCGAAAAAATTGTTTTTTCTAAATAATTGGAAAAGTTGATAAGAAAAAAAGATTTTTAAATTAAGGTCATTTAATAATAAAAAGGATGTGTATTAATAATATAGAATCATTATAGCAGATCAAAAATATGATTAAGCTTATCATTATATTACATCAATTACATGAAATAACATGGTTTACCATTTCATATGTGACAGGTAAGGACGTATTTGTTTCAAATGGGGGTAAAAAATTGTTAAAATAAAAGACTTGTTTTTGAAGATAGTTGAAGAATCAAAAGACCTTGTACTTCTGCTTTTTATGAATTAATATAGGATATTAATGAGAGAAATAGTTTAATTAAATATAGAAAGAAGAGATGTAAATAATATAGTATATACAGCTAATAAGATATATTTATTTAATAAGTAAAATTAATGTTATGGATAATTAAATTTTACAAAATTATGACAAAAAAGTTTTAAAAAAAGATATGAATTAAATTAATTTGTGGAGGTAGAATAATTAAAGAAAATAGAAACCTGTGCTGATAACGATGGAGGGATTTGTGATATTTCTTTATTAAGGAGGAGTTTTGGATCAACACGTTCTGTTACACTTTTTTTGTTATTATTCTTATATAAATCCCATAAAGATTTCATAGTTGGAAATTTTTGGGTTACTATTAAAGCTTTTTCAACTGACATCTGCGGACAGACTGTTAATTGCCTTGCAAAAACTTGACGAACCGACTGTGACACAGTCTTTTTATTTTTATCCTGATATCTTTTAAAATCTGGCCCAGAAAACTAAAAAAAATATACATATATATAAATATTATAATATCTTACCATCTCATTTTTTGATCTTAATTTTAAACGTTCTGTAGTAGTCTTCAAAAAGGTAGCTGTATCAGCTGCACTTTCAGTCCTTTGTATAAGAAATTTATGAAGTACACTAAAGGTACATAAACTTTGTTCAAGACTACTATCTATAGTTTCCCTTCCCTCAACCAATAGAACAATATTTCTAATGCCACTTTGTTTTAATCTTCCTCTTTGGTCTTCCAAACGTTTTGACATTATACTTTTTTTTAAATCGTCCCACGTCTTTCTTTCAATTACATAGTCTAATACTATCTCTTTTGTTGGCGTTCTCCAAATCCACAAGAAATCTCCCACCGACAATGGCATTAATTCAAATGGTATATTATCTTTAGTTAAATGATCTACAACAGATTTGTGCTTAGTCATTCCATGTTGTTCTCTGGTATCACAAATCAAAACTATTTCACCATCTTCTGTGGCAGGATTAGCAAAGCAAATAGAACTTTCTAAGTTATTTTCACCCATTAAATAATCTGTTTCACTGTCTATTCCTTGATAATTTGACATTTTACTAGTTACTTCACTGGAAGGAATAGTTTTTTGCGATTTACAAATATTAAAAACAGTTTCTTTATTGGTAAATAAACTATTTCCTTCACTCTGTGTACAAGTATTAAGAATATCAATAGGTTGTGATAAAGTAGTTTTACTTGTTTTTGAGGATACCTTTTTAATAGTTAAACCACTTTTCAATGCATTTTTATCCGATGGACCACTTTTTTTAGCTGAATTTAATAACTCCAACGCTTCTCCATTTTTTAAACCCTCAATTATTTTAATATCAGGATCTTCACCTAATATTTGTTGTATATCACGGTATGCTTTATCTAATCTTGTTGCAAGAACTTTTCCTATTCCTAAAGTAATTAAAAAATTACATTAGAAACATTATTAATTATATTATATATTTTATTAATACCTGAAACCTGTTTTAACTCTCCATAATCCTTCAAATGAAATGGATATTTAGTAACATTGTTTAGAGCTACTTTCATCGTACGACGTGCCTCTGCACTTTCTGCTGCTTTTAACCAGTCACGTAATAGTTTTGTGAAAAACAAGTTTCGTGGATAAGTTTTCTTTACTTTTACACGAATTTCTTCTGACATAGCTCAGTAAATTATAAAATATAGTTATTAAAAAAAATTCAGTTAATAGTTATGGCAGTTAACCTTGATAATATAAGACTTACCGCCAAAGGATACTATTCCAAATAAAATATAAATGAAAAATTTTATTAATAGTACAGTGAAAAAACAAATATTCGGATAATATAAAATGATATCTCAGTAGGTATTTTATTACACATCCATATAATGTCTACTCCTTTTGTTATCCCAAGAGTACCACAAGTTTCAAAATTATTAACAATACCAAAAGTAAGAACTTTTGAAAGTCCAAAAAATAATATCGATATATTTTTAAAAGATGACATAATAGAGAGTGATAATGTATTTGAGCAATACCTTCGTTTAACTAAACTTATAAAACATATGTCTGTGAAAGAAGACTATCTACGTGATGCAATAAAAGAATGTCGGAACGAGATAGCTCATTCAAATGAGGAACTTAAAATTCTTCAATCAGTACCACTATTGGTTGGAGAATTCCTAGAAGCAATTGATAAGAATTATTGTGTTGTAGAAACATCGGGAGGTATAAATTATTATGTTCGTGTGGCATCAAATGTTGATAAATCAAAATTACATCCTGGAACAGCAATTGGGTTAATGAAAAGGTCTAATGCTCTTGTCGATATACTACCATCAGATTGTGATAATACTGTTAATCTTCTAAAAGCAACTGAAAAACCTGATGTTTCATATGGAGATGTAGGAGGATTGGAAGTTCAAAAACAAGAGATTAGAGAAGCAATAGAATTACCAATATCTCATGGATATCTTTTTAAACAAATTGGCATTGAGGAACCAAAAGGAGTTATGTTATATGGACCTCCAGGTTGTGGAAAAACAATGATAGTTAAAGCAATTGCTACATCAACAAAATCAAACTTTATTAGATTAGTTGGAAGTGAGTTTGTCCACAAGTATCTTGGAGAAGGTCCCCGTTTAGTTAGAGATGTTTTTAGAATGGCAAAACAAAATTCTCCGTGTATTATATTCATTGATGAGGTTGATTCTATTGGAACAAAAAGATTTGACACTAAAGCAGGTGCTGATAGAGAAGTTCAAAGAATATTACTGGAGCTTCTTAACCAAATGGATGGATTTGATCAGTCATCAGGAGTAAAAGTCATCATGGCTACAAATAGAGTAGATACACTTGATCCAGCTTTATTAAGACCGGGAAGAATAGATCGAAAAATTGAATTCCCTCTACCTGATAGAAGACAAAAGCGTTTACTTTTTAATACATTAACAGCAAACATGAGTTTGGCAAATGATGTTGATTTAGAACATTATGTAGCATTACCGGACAAAATAAGTGCAGCTGAAATTCAAAACATTGCCACTGAGGCAGGAATGAGAGCAGTAAGGAATAATAGATATTCTGTAACTGCTAAAGATTTTCAATATGCTTATGACGTTGTAACAAAAAAATGTAGTGAAGAAATGAATTTTTATAAATAACTAAAATCGAATTTTCTTAACATATAACTAATAGATATATCTGTATGTAATTACAATTTAAAATGTTCAGATTTTGAACTTTATTTATATGATAAATAAAATATTTACAAGCAGCAAACTTGCTTCGCTCGTTGCTACTTGCCCGCAGGGCCTGTTTTTTAAATATTTAAAATTTTTTAATTTAACAAATCTTCTAAAACTTTCGTTTTATAAAAAACACATATAGTAATATTCGAATAAATAGGTCGTATTTTATAGTATTTTTAATTATTGTTAAACTTTTGCAGTTTTTTCATTGTTAGGAATTTATAAAACACATTGTATCGAAATTGTTTTATTACATATTTTAACGATTTTAACCTCATTTGATGCTCTAAGTTTGAGTAATTTTTTACAAATTCATAATTAATGAAAAATTCAATTTTATGTGATTAAAAAAAATTGAAATTTAAAAAACAGATTTAGTTTTGAATTTGACTATTTTTTAAATATTAATAATATTGGAGGTTGATCATAAATATTTTATAATTATTTAACCAAAAATAATCCAATTTGGGCGATTATTATTTTATCATTTTGCATTTTGGTAACATTATAAATAATACTTTTACAACTTTAATACATACTTTTAAAAATATATTATGAAAAATAAATTACAATTTTTTAATATATTTAAAATCATAACAATATTTTTCTAGGTTGATAACATTAAAAATAAATCAAAACAACTACTTGGACACTTTTCGTATTGAATAAATTTATTTAGAGTTCAAATAGCTATAAATATATTTTAATCAAAGTATTAGTGTTTTTTTTAAAAATATTAAAAAATTTATTTTTAAAATGTTTGGTGAATAGTTTCGACTTGGAAATTTTGGTAGTTTTCTTTGCAATTCTTATGAAACATAGCAAAACTTTTAGATTTTTTACATTTTTTTTAAAATACGCGTTTGCATTGCCATATAATAAATTTTTTAACTTATAATATGCATAACTAAATTGCAATAGTTTGAAACAATTTAGTAGAGATTATTTTAACATAAAAAGATTTGGAGTGAAAAATCTAATTTATTATAGAATTTAATGATATTAAATATCAATTTTGTTAAATTTTAAAAAGTCAAATATAATTTCATTAAACATTTTTTATTGTGTCTTAGTAATTGTAGTATACTGTAGTGGTTTAAAATATATTTAATCGGCACAACAATTACATATATAAAATAAAAACCAATTTTTCCACCTATCCTATATACTATTTTTTTAGGAATATAAATTAATATTTTAAATTATTTAAAGCAATTGGCTTAATGACTTCTATGATTTATTGTTTTCTAACGTTCTTAAAAAAATCATTTTTTGAAAGAAGAATAAAAGAACCAAATTTTGAAATTTATTACTTAATGTGATGTATCTCAAAAACAAATAGTAGATTAGAACGATCTATATATCATTTGATAGAGAATTTAATCCCATATAAAAATTGTGAACAATTTATATCGAAAAAGTATCATCTTTGCATACTTTTTTATTAAAATTAAAAAATTACAAAAAAGAATTGACAAATTTGTTTTTTGACTAACTCAAGAATAAAAAGAGATAATTTAACGGTTAATATCTTAAAATGTTCGCAACAAATTTCTCTAGGGGGGGAAATTCAAGACATTTGAAAAAAAAATGACGTATTGAAACTCTTTCTCTTTCTTAAAACTAAAAAATAGCATTTTTTTAAAAAATTACAAAATCACTTTTTTCTATATATCTCGAGAACGAATAAAGGAATCAAGATGATATATATATCATTTGATAGAGAATTTAATTCTACATATAGGTTGTGAAAACACTTTATTTCAAAAGTTTTATCTTGACATACTTTTTTTAAAAAAACAAAAAAAAATTTTAGTCAGGCATTTATGGTACTTAAAGTTATCCGATTTTCTTTAGATTATACTTGAAATTTAAGTTAAAGAAAAACTTAGATTAACTTTTTTTCTTTTTATCAAATTCCTTTTCAGAATCCTGATATATTATTTTAAAATGTGAGAATTTAGTTTTTTTGGTCATTTTCAAAAACTTTCAAAAAAGTTCAAAATCTCAAGAATGGGCTTGAAATTCTAACTTTTTTTTTTTAATAATATTAGTATTTAAAACTTTATATACCTGTAAAATTTCAGATAAAATGAATAATTCTAAGGAGGTCAAGAATGATACAACAAAACACCTTTAAGCAGCTGTATCTAAATAATGGGACTTCAGATTAAAATAATATTGCGTTTTTTGAAATCACTACATAAAGTTACATATGTTAAGATATCAAAAAATTTTAATATTGTAAATAATTTACACTCCCTCGTTACTCCTCTAAATTATATAGGGATTAAAAACATATTTTGTAAATTCGTGTAATCATTTAACTATATAGAGATACTTTTTTTATTTTCTAGTTAATTCCAACATTCAAAAAAGGATTTTGTCACTAAAAATTATTTATAATTTTCGAAAATCCTTACTATTAGATTGTATATGATACTTATTAGAAAAGTAAAGTTATGTAATTTTGCTCAAAATTATTTTAAAATTGATGAGAATAAAGATTATGAATATATAATGCAATTGAACTAACACTTTTTTATCAGAATTGTTTCAAATAAACTTGACTATGCAAAATATCACGAGTATTTAGGCAGAAAACTTGTATTTTATTTTACAAATATTTTTAACCAAAATTTAAATTTCTTTAAAATGTAAATCTATGATATTTTAATAGTTAAATAATGTCTTGTTGCCAAATTTTTTTATATATTAACTTTTATATAGATAATAGTCGGACTCCATCATATATGTATAAAATAATAAACAAAAGTTTTAATGGCTTCTAAAGTATTAAAGTAAAAAATTCAAATTTAATAAAATTATCTTGTAATTGCATAGTTAACGATAATATATTTTCTTATTTTCTTTCAGCGTAGACATTGTTTTAGTTATTATTGTAAATATTTTTAAAAACTCAATTAAAAGATATTATTTATATCATATTTTTCTTATAAATTTATGTGCAAAAAATATATATAAATAATTAATTTTTTTATACAATTTTTTCTTAAATATAATAACAATTCGTTTCATACAACTATAACAAAAGAAATTGCTAATTATCTAGTCATTTAAATATGTCAACAGTTTCCTTTTTGGCATAACAGTTATATTTTATGTATTCTAAATAATTTTGCATACTTTAATTTTATTTTGCAACGTTATTGAAAAAATTAGTATAATTCGTTGCTTATTACGTCCTGATATTTATATCACTTGTCAGAAATCATACTCTCTTTTTATAGAATAACTTAATATTATCCATAAAAATTTATAAATTATCCACATTAGTGATATCAAAAGATTGTTGAAATAGTAATATTTTTATACTTATTAAATATGTTAAAAATAAATAAAGCTCTAAATAAATTTATTAGTTATCTAATTGTTTTTCAAGCATTTTTTCGCAAATATTTACGGTTGTTATAAACGAAATTGTATGAGCATTTAGTTTTAACAATAATATTATCAACACAATATTATATCTTTTCATCTAGAAATAAATTCCTTTAAATAATTGAGGTAATTTAATTGTTCTTAAGCCATAATCATTTATATTTATTATTATGATTTTAAAATTTCAAAGGATTGTAAATTAAATTTTTTTTTTCAAATACATTTTATATTATTTTTCAATTCATTTTATATTTTTTTGTCACCACAATTAAATATTATCACTTCCACATATTAAAGCTTTCGAGGTTATATAATCTCTACCTATGGGTAGAGTTTAGATATATGAGAATATGGGTAGAGATTATATAACTCCAAGTTTTCCTAACAACAATCTAGAATACAAATTACATTCTTTTGTTTTTTTGCTTAATAATATGGAAACTTACCACTTGTTATTAGAATTTTGAAGATACAACGTCAATATTTTTAGATAAAAGATTTGAGAAAAATTAATGATAAAAATAATACATTTCTAAAATTAAAAAATTTAATTGAGTTTTAAATTTTGCAATAATAGTAACTTATTTCGTTTTATGCTTTACATATAGTTACAATTTTGAGGTAGAAAAAAAGGCATTTTTAGTTTATTTAATAATTTGGTATAAAATAATTGTCAATATCTCTTAAGTACAAATATTTAAAAAAAAGTACACTGTGAAGAAGTCACATTTATTAACTAAACCTTTTTTTTTTCATTGAGTATGAAAGTATTATTCTTAGATGACCTCGCTTTATGCATAATTTCAACGTATTGGAGGAATGTCACTTCCCACGTTACTTTCATTTTTATAAATAATAAAATTTAAGAAGAAATATTTTACTAACAAACTATAAAATATAACACTAACTTCAACTTCTGTGATGCCTGTTTATAAAACGAAAAAAAATTCAGTGTTTTCACTGAAGGTAAGTTAATTAAGCTTAATAATGCCATCGTTTTTGATAGTCTGTGACATATAAGGAAGGTGTCAAAAAAGAAATTGAAAATGAAGAAATCGAAAAAAAATATTATTCTTTTTCAAATAAAATCTTTAATGATATATCTGCTAGTGATATGATGAAAGAATTGATAAAATTAGAAGAAAAAGAGCGCCAAGATTACAACTCAATTGACGAACATGAACCACCATACATCTTTGTGGATGGTCAAAATATTAAAGCAATAAATATCGGCCCACATATGGATGTTATTGTGATGGCTAAACAGCTATATCTTTGTGAATTATGTTTTCGGATGTTTAGAGATGAGACATTATTTAATGATCACATCAAAACTATTCATGTTGGAAATAACAACAAACCCCCTGGACAAAGAATGTACAATTGTAAGCAAAAAAATTTTTCAATTTGGAAAATGAATAAGAAAGATCAAAGGATATGTGAAGATTTATGTTTATTAGGTACTTATTTTCTTAAATCAAAAACATCCGTTTATACAACTTATCAATTTGATCTTTATACTGCTTACTTTAAGAAACCTTGTGGTAAGTATTGCTTTGCAGGATTTTATTCGAAGATGCCTGAACAACCAGAACATGTATTAAGTTGTATTGTGGTTTTACCAACAATGCAGGGAAAAGGTGTAGGAACAATGTTGGTAGATTTCGCTTATTTAATGGATCGTTACCCAACACCAAATTATGGTTCACCAGAAAAGCCACTTTCAGAACAAGGGAAAATTCTTTTCATGAAGTATTGGAAAGCAAAGATAGCAGACTATGTTTTAAGAGAATCTTTTGGTCCAAACGCAACAAATGACACACAGATAACGTTAAGGAAACTTATAACGCCGATTTCAGAATGTACAGGGATAAATAAAAAAGATCTTGCAGAGGCAATAAAAGAGTTGGGTGAAGATATTAAAAGACAATCTGGTTTTCAGTCTCTTCGGGTCAAAATATTTAATCAACTTAAAGAGTTACTAAGAAAATATAGAAATGGACACTTTTACTGCCCTTATAGTCATGCATCAAGTCAAATAGATTATAACTCAGGAAATGATAAAAAACGTAAACGTGGATCGATGGATTACCTTCAGTTACCATGTAAGAGGAGTAAATCAAAATCACCACCAAAGAATTGTAAATCGATCGTATCATCATCTTCTTATAGGGGGGTTTCTCCTAATTCAGTTTTATCTTCGTCCAGTGCCTCTATAAATGATAATGATGAAGGGGGTACTTCGTATGATAATAAATATGGAAATAATGATTATGAGATGTATGATATTTCTGAAAATAGATCAAGTAGTAGTACACCGAAACAGAAGTTTGACTCACCTAAAACTTCATACAATAACATTGAAATTGTTAACATGGGTGGTGAACCAGATGAAGATGATATAGAAGGTGATACAACGTTAACAGATTTACCACCCCAATTATGTCAATCAGTAGATGGAAGAAATGTTGAAAATATAAACATCAAAGAAATTTCTTTGAATAATCAACAATCTAATGATTCACCGCCACCTCAGTTAACACCCATGATGTTGAATGTTGAGACAGCAAATGATAGTATTGATTATGTTAGTCCACCTCCATTGTTGTCGACAGAAAATGTTGAGATTGCATCACAAAATTCTAAAGTCAGTATATATGAACAAAATAATTCAATAAATTGCAGAGAACAAATACCCCATGGCAGTAGAATAATGATAAAGAGTATGTCACAACAACCTCAACAAGAAATGATACCTCCAAATACAATCCCGGAAGATATACAAATGAATAATTTGAATATTTCGACACCATCAATGATTTCTAATCATATCGATAATAGTCAAAATGAAATGCAAGCTTACAGTAATATTTCAAATCCTCCTCCATCGTATCCTACATCTACAAATATCCTTAAAAATATGGAAGAGATAACAAAAATTTCTCCAGTAGCACCATCTAAGGCATTAGATATGAATCCAATGTCAATGGTTCCGGGTCCACAACAATCATCAAGCAAAAGTAGTAGAAAAGATTCATCTAGTAAAAATAAAGTTCTACCACATCATGATACTGGACGTCATAGTCAACCTATGATTTTGCAATCACAAAATATGCCTCAATATCCACAATCTGTAATGATTAATCAGGAATCCATGCCTTCATCGTTGCCTATGAGTAATAACTTACCACAACAATATGACATGAATCAAATTAACCCTATGTCCGCAATGGGAAATCCCTTTGTTTATAATAATCCTCATGTTGCACAATATCAAGAACATACAAATAATGTTATAGCAACAAATATGAGTGCTCATTATGGTTCTTATTTTTCTCCTTACAATGGAAATGCCTACAATCAACCTGGATCAATGAATCCATGTTTGTATAATAATACTGGGTATCCTTCAATGATAAATACAACTTCACAAATGCCTCCACAAAATGTGTCAATGTTAGCCAATCAAGCTAGTATGGGAGTAAATTCTATAAATTATCATTATTTTAATAACTATCCTCATAATATGCCCATATGTTCCAGTGTTGGATATCCATCTACTGTATATCCAATGAATATATATCCAAATTTCTTCAATCCTATGGGAAATAATATAAATCGATCTCAAATGCCTTCATTTCCAGGCCAAATGAATCAAGGTAATCAAAGGTAATTATTAAACTGTAATTTTGAAAAAGCGTATTCATAATTTTGTTTGTTAAAATTAGTTCACTTTGCGATTTTACCTTTGAAATAGTTTTCGACAAGATGTTTTACACTGTGTGAAGTCTTTACGAATGAATAATCCATATTCTGTGAATAGGATATTTCATTTTTGAAGATAATTTCTTATTCTTTTTAAAATTGTATATAGATGATATTTTATTTTGATGTTTAATTTATTAAAGTTATTTTTAATATTATATGGTGCATTTTTATAGCAAAATTATAATTTTTGTAGGGTAGACGTTTATGTAGAATTTGATAACTACAATAAAATTTGCTAATAATTAAAAATTGAATAACATGAAATTGCATTATCGATATTTCGATCAAAAAGTAAAATTTAAAGATGTTTAGTATCATAAAATTACAAAAAAAAATCAAATAGACATATTAGTATTCATTCATTTAAAAACTCAATATATACAGAGGAGAAGTAAGATCTACAAATTATTTTCTATATTAAAACTTTTTTTAATATACATAATTTTATATACTAATTCTTAAAAACGCAAAGTTACTTCAATCAAAAGTTTGGTTTCTGAAATATAAGTGTTTACTCATGTTTTGGTGTGTCGATCTTTATCACTCTGAGTTATTTTTTCATCTGAAAATTTGTAAACTTATGTAGTTTCGGGTTCTAATAATGTAAAAGGAAAAAGAGCTGGAATTTGAAATTTTACTTTTGAGATTTTTAAAAATTTTTAAAAATATCAAAAAAAGGTGAATTTTAATACTTGAAAATGATATAAATTCGATTCAAACAAGGAAATTGGAAAAACTTATTTAAAGCTATTTTTAGGAGCCCTATTTTTAAAGCTCAAACATCTGGAAATATTAACAATTTATTTTTTCTTTGTTCATTTTTAGAATACTCGATAAAAAGTAAAAATAATCATATAAATTTTATAATATTCTAAAGTATTTAAGGAATAGGCAATTTTAAAGTAAACTTTTATAGATTTCTTATTAAATAAATCAACAAACTCTTAATTTTATGATTTTTTGGATTCTGTATAGATTTTATTAATAAAAAAGTGCTTGAGTTATTATTTTGATTCACTTTTACTCTTATAAATATAGAAAATTTCATTATCATTTTCAATACATTAAAAATCTATATTTCAATTTTGATAATACATTTCAAAAGTTTTTTAATAAAACTATAGAACAAAATAAAAAGTATGCATCAAATTTGTAAAAGTAATTTTTGTACGTTTTCAAGATACGTAATGTTAGGATAACAGTTTTCAAAATTGAATCATTTTAATCAAGGTAACGATGAAAGATTTTTTGTCAACAACAAATATTATGAATGTTTCAAAAAAATAAACGCAACTTAAAACTAATCTATGCTTTAAAATACTATCGTATTTAATAATTTAAATCGTGCATTTTATATTTTATTAGAAGTTTAACGTAAACATTCTACTTATTGTTCTTTTTCTTTATCAAAAATTTACAGAAAGTTATTTGATTTAAAATATCAAATTAGTCTAGAATCATGGGAATATGTAGTAAAGCAATTTTTTTAAAAATGTGCTTTTAAATTTTTAACATTCAAAAACTTATGTAATATTTTAATAATGGGAATTACTAATATTCTAAAATATGATAAATGAAAAATATTACTTACGATTTTACAACTATGTTATTATGAAACAAAAAATTTTTATTTTTTTTTAGAACTTTAAATATTTAAAGAAAAAACCACTTCTGCGCCTAAATAGCGACGAGTTCAAAGAGTTGCTTCTTGTAATCTGTAATAAGTAATATATCATTGGAGAAAAATTTTTATACATTATATTTACTTTAAAATTTTTATCATTCTTTTTTTTGCACTATTTTACCGGGAACTGAATAACAACATAATGACTGTTTTACATTATACCAATAAAGAATTAGTATATAAATTAAAATTGTTTTAAATTTTCTCATTTTACATTAGATTGTGTGATCTTATTTCGTGATTTAATGCTGTGCATTTCTAGAAGTTTTTTACTATTAGTGTTCTAATATATTGTAAACTAAAGCTCTAAGATTGTAATTGATGTAAGTGATTGTTTTATTTCTCCTTTAATTATTTATATATTTAGTGAGAGTGTTTTTATAAATTTATTTAGTTATATTAATTATTTTTTTGAATTCGACGTTTGTATCCTTGGAAATAAAAAAATAAATTTGTTGTGTGGTAGAAGTTTGGATCTCAAAACTTTGAAATGCGGCAATACTAATCTCTGTAAAATCTAGCTAACATGTCTTCTATCAACTCTTTAACAGGTAATTTTCTTTTATCCTATCTTTTTCAATTCCAGTTAGTTTCAGAGTCTGATGGGGAGTTTAGTGCAAAGAAAAATATAGAAAGAGATAGCTTCATCTGGACGATTGAAAAGTCTTCTTTAAACCGATTAATAGCCAAAGAAACAAAGATGAGTCCTTTTTTTGATTCAAAAAACAACGACACAGTACAGTGGAATTTGCAAATCCATCAAAACAATGTTTCCAGTAACAATGAAGACCACATATCACTTTCTTTAGTGTTAATAGATGTTAATTGTATTGAAGTAACAGCATTATGTAGTTTTTATGTTTAAAATGTAGATGGTGAAAAGAAACATAAAAAAGTTTAATGATGATATTAGGATTTATACCTGTAAGCAGTATCTCTTAGACGTGATCTACTACATAGTAATGATAATAAGCTTTTTTCCAAATGGAAATTTAATAGTGGGCTGCGAAATATTTTACTATTATGGTAAAATAAATACTGTTGGCTTTTCAACATATAACTACACAAATGAACTTTTTAATATACTATTAAATGATATTGCTGGTATATTCGAATCATCTAAATTTTCTGATTGTGTGATCAAAGTAGGAGATTCAAAAATAAATGCCCACAAATGTATTCTCGCTGGTAGATCCAGAGTGTTTGATTCAATATTAGTGGACAAACGCCGTGAATCATATTCAAGTACTATTAAAATAAACGGTTTTCGTCTAGAGGTTGTTGAAGATATGGTAAACTTTCTTTATACAGAAAAATCACCAAATATTAATAAGATGGGTTGTAAAATGTTGGAAATTGGAGAGAAGTATAAGTTAGGATGGTTAAATTGATGGCGGAGGAGAGTTTACTTTACAGTTTGTCTATTGGAAAACGCTTTTAATTATCCTGTATGTAGTAGACTATATTCAGCTGAAATCCTAGAAGAATGGTGTTTGTGATTCATTTACTTGAATACTCAAAATATTGTCAACACAGAGGAATGGCAAGTAGTTATCAATAGTTACCTTTTATTAATTGCTGAATTCTTTAGTATTACATTTAATATAGATTGATTAAACTTTCGTAGCTAAGTATAATAAAATTGTCATGAAAAAGTATGCAAATATTTCAATAGTTTCTTTATGCGTGAATGATATTTGCTGTATCTATTGAGATTTTTATTATTTTTTTGATTTCCGTTTTTCTAATCGGAAATTGTTATATTCAATCTACCATTATAAATCTTTACCATGATTTGTCAATTACAGCCATAGAAGGTTAAAAAATTTAGATACAAATGCTTAAAGATGGAACACAAACAAATTTGCACACACTTTAAGATGTTGGTTCATCGTAGTTGAAGTAATGACTTATCTTAAAAATATTTCTATATAAAAAATCGGCAAAGGGACATTGTACAATAATGATTTATCACTTGTAGGAATCGTACCTGAGGATGTTTCTTCATATGCAAGAGTATACTAACTTTTTTTTCAATAAACATTTAATAAATGCGTCTTTGGCAATTTTTCATCATTAAATAAATGTTTTTAAAATTATATTTTATAAAAACAGTAATTGTATTGGTAAATTATTGTTTATTATTTTTTTATTTTCCTCATAGTTGCAAATATTAAAATTTTTACGCTTTTCACTATATATTTAACTATATTTTGGTAAAACACTATTTATTTTAATTAAACCTAATTTTAATACTTTTACTATAAATTAATGTTAATATATCTACATTTGAAAATGAATGTGGAGTTGGAGATATAAAGGAAGAATGCAAGTGAAAAAAGAAGTAGCAGTAGAAAAAAATCAAGTTATGTAAAATATTTTACTTATCATGGTTATGATGATAAAATAGACAGAGAAGAAAGAAATGGTCATAAAGCATCATGTGAACTTTTCAACATATCAAAAAAGAAAGATATCTGGAATTTATAGAAGTGGAAAAACAAAACATCAGGATAATAAAAATGGATATGTGTATAAATGTGCTGTTAAAATAGGAATGTAAGTTTTAGGTACTGACGAAGTTGTCTTAAGATCAATATTATCAAATTTATGCAAAAAAAGTTAAAAGTATTAAAAAAAATTTATAAAACAAAATATGAATAATGGTTTAGTTGATGATATTGCGAAAAAGTGGCGTCAAAAAATAAGTGGAAAATTGCAAAGATCAAACATACATTGATGATTTACATGAAAAAAAAGATTTATTTTTGATTCCAAAGAAAAAGGAAACTTAACTAGAGATGATGAAGACTTTTCTTATTAGAAGTTATGGAATCTGTATCATGTAAACAAATTGATGAGAAATAAGGTGTTAGTTATTCACAAAAAGATAACATTTGAAATGCTCTATCTTGTTATTTTTCTAAGCTATTCATCATAATATTTTTTTGTAAAAAATATTTATTCAAACAAAGTTATATTTTTAAAAAAATTGAAAAAAAAATACTGTTCTAATAAAAAGAACTTAATAAAATTTAACATTACAATAATAATAAATTCTTTTTATTAAAAAAAAGACCTCATTAATTTTGATTAACATAAGTTCAATGAAAAGACAAAAATTCAAAAGTACTTATAATGGAAAATCTCATTGAGGAACGATGAAAATTTTAACTAGAAAATTTGTTTTGTTTTACAAAATCTATTTACTACTTTCAAGATAATCTTTTATAAAAATAATTATAATATTTTAACTTTTTAAATAGCATGTACAGATTTTCATAAATTATACACAATATATTTTATTCCCTCAATGAAATTTTTAAAATGCCAACACCTCCTTTCTTACTTTCTTCCACTTCACCACTAAAAACAATCAAATCATCAGCAAGAACAACTATGTCTTTAACCCCTCTTTGAGGAGTTTTAGAATAATTGTAAATTAAAATTTCTGAAATATAAGTTGGAAAATCAAAAATTACAAATATTCTGACAATGTTATTTGGTAATAATGGTGTTAACCAAGTATCGCATGTTCTTTTACTTTCCGGTTTATCAAGAATTAAATTTGTTGAGACACGAGGATCATTAACTACATTAGATAAAATATTTACACTTTCTGGGAAACAGGCGATATTTTGTGCTTTTAATTTAATTTTCTTTCCATCTCTTCCAATTAATTCAATGCCATTTAATCCTATATAATAATCATCGCCCCATGTTGAAAGAAGTTGAAATTGATAAATAACTATAATAAAATGTTATTATAAATAATAAGAAAAATAAATTAATTAAACATACATGCCACAATAGATTTTGTGTTTGGTCTTAAAAATAGATTTATGTTACGTCTACAAACATTAAACAAAATATCCTGAACATAATCGTAATAAACAAATCCAGGACCTTTTCTTAAAAGTATGTTATCTTCAATTTTTTTTCCATTGGCAAATAGACGAAGATTTTTTACTCCAGCACATGACATTTCCTCAGATTCATTATAATTCCAAATAGATAACCCATATAAATACACCTCATTTTTAAATGTTACCGTAATCCGAGGACTATTATTTTTACCACTATCATAAGCAGTTAGCCACATATTTTTTTTATTTAAAGTTAAATTTTTTTTATTTAATAAATTCTGAATAGATGTATCATCTACATTAGAATATTTTATTGTACACTCTGATACATCTATTGGTTTACCATCTATATCAAGAAATTGGAGTCCAGTCAATCCTATAAATTCTTGTGATCCCCAATTACTCAAAAGTTCCAAATGAAGAATTTTTACTTTAATACAATTCTCAATTCCATCAATTTCGGTTTCTTCAACATTCTCAATCATTTCATTTAGCTTCATTTTTTTTTCTTGATCGGAAATACTTAATTTTCTTAATTGATTAAGAGACTCTATTTTCTCTGATTCTGCAGTTGTAGGACGATGTGCAGAAATGTTAACATCTTGTAATTCACCTAAAATATAATAATGATAATAAATGCTAAAATATACAGTTATATTTTTTCTTACCACAATTAGCAAGTTTTTTATAATTGTTTTTATCATCTTCATTAGTTATCATTTCAAAATACTTTAATGATATATCATTTTTCCGTACCTCTTCTAATATTTCTTCTGATGTGGTAAATAAAATTGTCTAAAATAAAAAATTAATTTCTAATTATTATTTGAATAGTTTATTACACATACATCACCAATAGTTCCATATCCATCAGACAAACCGAATGATGTAGAAATTTCACCACTAAATATGGGCAAACTATCCAAGCGAATTTCAATAAATCTTACTCCCAACATCATATCTACACGAGACTTATTAAAATTATATATTCTAATCATAGAAACTACTTCTGCTTTCTTAAAAACTGCTTTTATTGTTATAAAATTATCATTAAATTCTTTCTTTTTTATAATTACATTATTAGACTTATCCTTTATTGAAGAACCACTGATAGAGAAAATTTTATCAATCTTTCCACATATTATTTCACCATTGCAGGTTGTCTGTAAAATGAACGCTAAATATGTTTTAATAATAATAAAAAGTTACCTGAATAGGATGAATAAGAAATCCATGTGAGTTAAAAATTTCAACTCCACGAAAACCAAATTCGTCATTGCTTCCACTCCAAGATTCAATGAAGTTTAATGTTAAAACACAACCTTCAGGTAATTCTGGTATCATAATATTATCACTATATATAACGTTTTTAAAATTATAAAAATGGCTACACTTACTTGAAATAATTTTTAAAATGTATTTCATTTTCTTCCTTTCTACTATTATAATTATTACTACCACTTCCACTATGGCCGCATGAGTGATCCATTATATATGTCTTTGTTAAAAGTTTTCTCAAAATATTTTGAAAATTATGTATATATATATAGTAATAATAATAGAAAAACAAGTATGACTTTTTATTAAAAAAAAATAATATTTAAAAAAATAATTACATATATATTTTTATTATTATCGTTTTTCTATCCAGACAATAACAATTTGCAGGTTTTCAGATTTCGAAGCATCATTCTTGGAGAAGGTTGTCATGGTAGCAATAAGAACAGTTATGGAGTAGGAAGAAAAAAACGAAATTACTCTGCATGGGTAATACTGTTTGTTTTACATAACCCTTATTGTATAATGAAGAATGGATATATACATAGAATTTCAGCTAACCATAGTTTATACATATAATCACAAGTACACTGATGTTCCCTACTCTCTATATATATGCTTATAAATGTGCACAGGATATGTGTTAATACCATTTAAAATAGATAATTAATAAACTTATAATATATAATATATATATTATATAATAATAATATTAACAAATATACAATATAATTAGGATTGATTAGCTATAAGAGAAGGCATCTTTGAAAAGTGACGTAACTCATTATCACCGTCATCATTGCATTGAATCTTAGAATCAAATAAAAAATCATGGGCAGATATCTGAACTTCAAATGACATTTGTTTCGGTGGAGTATACAAAGGCTCTTTAATTGGTGATTGTTTTAGTTGAAGCATTTTAAGAGCATATTCCCTAGTCAAATTTTGAAGTTTTTCAGATAACTCTTTCTTTTTTTCTTCATCATAACATACTTCTATTTCATTTAAAAGAATTTCCTTATCTTTAATAAAATCGTAATGGCAACGAACAACATCCTCCTTGTATTCAACAATTCCTTCTGGGTTACGGCATTTTTCTTTACTACAACTACATGTTGGGTTACCATATACATCTATGTAACACTGTATACCATTAATAGAACACGTACATGTCATGGGAGAACAAATACCATCCACACAATCACATCCAACAGATTTCCTATTTTCACGTATTGTATGTGTGTCTTTCTCATCTTCTTCATCAATTTCAACCTTTAGACCCTCAAATATATTTCTTCTAACATTTGAGGGCATTCTAATAAATGATTTTGTGTCTGTTGTATACCTCCTCATTTCATCATCAGCAATTCTTTTATCAATACTGTTTGAATCAGAATAATCATCCCCATCACAAATTATGGATGTTGTAATTCTCCTTCGTGTTCTCGAGGTTTTCAATTCGCTTTGTGTTGCTGAGAATCTCTGCCACCTTTGTTTATTAAGTTTAACTTTATGCCTTCTCATATAATTTTCAAAAGACTTAAAATCTTTGAACTCTGACACACCGCAATCTTTTTGACCCATACCCAAAGGTAAACCACCGAATGTTGGAATTGAGCATTTTCCTTGCGTCCTTTCAAACCAAAATACAACAAGTTTTGAAAAAGTAACACGCTTCTCAATTTTAGGTGATTTACTAGGCGTTTGAAATGTTTTAGTTGATGAATCATCATCATTATTTAGCCGTCTAAAATTTTAAAATACCATGATAATAATAAAATTAAAAATTAAAAAGTAGAAAATATACCTCTTTAAGCAACTTTTTCCTGGAATATTTTTAATACTCATCCTATCAACACTAACCAACAAATCATTTAGGATATTTTTGATTTCTGACTGAGCGGAAGAATCCACAATCACATCCTCCGCAAAAGACATCATTTTATTTTATTATTATTTTAACTCAAAGTGCAATGTAAATTACAAAATAGTTAAAGATAGATAATATTGTGTAAAAATATGACACCACGGGTAAATATTTGAATTTTATATAGTAGTAAAATAGTAATCTTATGGGAATGAGAAAAAAAGTAGTAGAAATATGTGTTTTTCCTCTTTTAGTTTTTCTTCTTTAATATCTTCTCTAAAAAACCAATAATAAGAAGAATAAAAGTGCAATATTACTCAGAGTGAGAATTACAAATTGATCATTAAATAATAGGTTATGTACTGTTATTTTACGCATATACTCTTTATTTCGCTTTTTCGTTCTATGACATTCTCTCTGGAATAATGTTTATTTACTTGTTTCTGTTTTTTTAGTTTCTTTCTATTTTTTGTAGTTGACTGTTAATTGTTATTTCTTTGATAGCTTCATCTCTTTTTTTTATAATGTATTGTGTTGTTTTGAAAAAATATATGGGGAAATATTTATTTTTATAGTGTTGTTGCATAACAAATATTTATTGATTTTAGATTTATTACTTTCATTATTTTATAAAGTAAAATATATATTTTTATATACTGAACTAGATATAACTTCAAAGAGTGTATGGAAATCTTTTTATCAAATGTTTACACTTTCTTTCTTTTATGATATCACATTATATATTAAATTTTTATATGAGTATAAACATATATATTTTTCAGGTTCTCTTACATATATTAATATGTCTTCTAATCATGCTGGTGCTGAATATTTAGCCTCAATCTATGGAACAGAAAAAGACAAGGTTTGCTTCGTTTATTATTTATTGATTTATATTTTTTTAAATTATATTTTAGGTTAATTGCTCATTTTATTTTAAAATTGGAGCTTGTAGACATGGCGATAAATGTTCGAGAATCCACAATATGCCATCATTTTCACAAACAGTATTGTTGAGAAATTTATATCACGATCCAAATTTGGATATGAGAAAAGCTGATGTATATGCTAAAGTAATTAGCCATATTTATATATTTTATAATTCTTATTTTATTTTTTAAAATATTTTAGGTAGGGCAGATGACACCCGAAGAACAGAGAGAATTTGATGAATTTTATGCTGAAATTTTTGAGGAATGTGAAGAAAAGTATGGAAAAATTGAAGAAATGAACGTATGTGACAACATTGGAGAGCATATGATCGGAAATGTTTATATCAAATTTGAGCGTGAAGAGGATGCTGAGAAGTGCGTCAATGCATTGAAAGATCGTTGGTTTAATGGTGAGCCTATTTATCCTGAACTTTCACCTGTAACAGATTTTCGAGAAGGGTGTTGTAGGCAATATGAACAAGGAGGCTGTACCAAAGGAGCCTTTTGTAATTTTATGCACTTAAAACCTATTTCAAGGGATCTTCATAGGCGATTATATGGGAGACGTTCTTCGCCTTTGAGAAATAGAGGAAGATATGGAAGTGATAGAGATCGTAGCTCAAGAAGACGTGATAGAGATCGTGAACGTGACCGCGATCGTGATCACTATAGATCACATCGTTAGCTTGTATTTTATTTATATTGTTTTTATTTATTTTTTTTCTAATAATTGTTTTACTTGCTTTATTTTAAGGAAGGGGAAAAGCATGCGCTTTATCTTTTTCAGGGGTTAAATTTAATCATTGTAAATAAATATTTCATTTGAATGGTATAATAACAAAATTGCATATATTAAAGTTATTTAAGATGTTTAATAGTAAATGAGTTTCTCCAAAGTTCATTTCAGTACTTTTAAATTTATTATATACTGATTCTTAAACTATACATTGTAATATATAAGAAAAATGTAAAAATAATATAATTAATAGTAATTAATGAAATTGTACACTTTCTAGGTATGTAGTGTATAGTTTCACCTTTGTTTGTTGAAAATTATTTGTGTTTATGTTTGTTGTGTACATTCT
This sequence comes from Strongyloides venezuelensis, assembly GCA_963280985.1. Taxonomy (NCBI): domain Eukaryota; kingdom Metazoa; phylum Nematoda; class Chromadorea; order Rhabditida; family Strongyloididae; genus Strongyloides; species Strongyloides venezuelensis. Next base: position 8,087,005 of record CAUJLX010000002.1, on the reverse strand, counting down.
GACTTATATTTTATGTATGACTGCTTGTTATGGTAAAATATTATCTAAAAAATTAAAGAAATATGTCAACCATCTAAATAGCACCATTTGAAGGGTATCTTAAATTTAATTTTTTATTCATGAATAATTTTTTGATTAACTTTAATGGTACTTTTGAGAAGTGTAAAATGAATTTGTAAAGTAATTTTGTAGTGTTATTTATTTAGTTATTATCTATCAATTGAAATAATTATTTATAAATACTTGTATGTTCTATATTAATTCTAGGAATGTATTTATTTAACAATCTGTTGGTTATAAAAAATTAAAGAAAAATTAACACAATATTGTGGAGTTTCTAAAGTTATGCTTTTTATTTTTAAAGTATTAATCAAGTCGAATTACATTCCATTTAGAATATGCAATACTTGCCTAGAAAATGTTAATAAGGTAAATAATATCAATTAATGAATACTTTATATTATATTTTAAAAAAGTAAGTTATGCTATCATTATAATTACATCAAACTAATATAAAAATAATTTTAGATAACTGATACAACTATACAATTTTATGACTTAAAAATTACAAAGTTCAAGTAAAATAGATACCAATTAAATACAGTATCAGAAATTTTTTTTGTCCACTGTATATATTTAGTATACATATCATATATTATCTTTATAAGGACATAAATTATCTGTCCTTGATAAAATTTTATCTTCAGTACAATTAGGAAAAAGTTGTTGGTACGAATAGAAAAAAATTATCGTCATTCTGAAGAGTTGCACAAACCTGATTTTCAATTTATATAGACTTTCATTTCTTATCATTTTCATTAGTTTTTCTTTCATTGTCTGCCATTATATAACAATTTATTCTGCTAATTTTTATCAATATTATCACTTCAGAAATATTTAGTAATAACTTTAAACATATTATTATTAATTATAATATCATTAAAATTATACAAACAGAAAGTTGAATGTTCATAAAATGTAAACTATAAATCAGGTTCCTTAATATATGTTCCTGTCCTTTACATGTGTATTTTTGATACTGTCATCAATTAAATGCTTATTTTCAGTCAAAAAAATGTTTGTTTGCTAACTATCTGCATTACCGATTTTGTTAAAATACTTTTTTACATTCAAACCTCATGTTATCATACTTTTTTTTACTTTTATTGGCTTATCGCTATCATCTTATCATTTAGTAATTGCACAGTTACATATTATAAAAAGCCGTTTTATTTTCAGATTTATCATTATTTTCACTAAAACTATCCTTAACCGTACAATGGAATATTTGCTAAAAAATCCTAATGTCCATATTCGTGACAAAGCAGCTGTTGCTAGAAAACTAACTCGTATGTCTCATGATGGAAGAAACGGACTTATGGTTATCTCTGATTTTGACTTTACTTTATCAAAATATAGTGATAAAGATGGAAACAGATGCTGGGCAACACATGGAGTTTTTGATAGTGGTGCAAAAAAAGTTTACCCGGATTTGACCGAAAGACTTCAACGCTTAAAAGAAAAATATATAAAGATTGAATTTTGTCCAACATTAACAAGTGAAGAAAAGTCTCCTTATATGGTAACTTGGTGGAATTCATCACATGATGAAATTTTGAAAACACAATTTACCTACGAATTGATTGAATCATTTATAAAAGAATCAAAAATTGAACTTAGAGATGGTTGTGTTGATTTTATTGAAAACTTAAATACAAATAAAGTACCATTAATTGTCTTTTCAGCAGGAATAGGAAATATTATTGAAATTTATTTTAAACAAACATTTAAAGAAGTACCAAACAATATACATATAATTTCAAATATGATTGAATTTAATGAGAACAATGTAGCTGTTAAATTTTCAGAACCATTGATACATACATTCTGTAAAAATTCAACTGTTATAAGAAAAGAACAATCATTCTTCCATAAAGTAAGCAATAGAAGCAATATTCTTCTTCTCGGCGATTCTCTAGGAGGTTAGTTGATAACAATAAAAAAAAGTTATAAATGAATAATCAATTTAGATTTAACTATGGATGCTGGTGTTGAAAATGAAGGAGTCGCACTAAAGATTGGATTTTTGAATTTTGATTTCCAAAACTTACTTCCAAAATACTGTGAAGGATATGATATCGTAATCGTAAATGATCAATCTATGAGTGTACCAGATCATATTATAAATGTTATAGAAGAGCAGTCTATTATTTCCCTTCCAGTTATTAACCCACTTATATCTATTACCGATACATGTCATTCTTCCGCCGATTCATCATGTAAAACGGATTCAGATAAGGTTAATCAAACACAAACAATTACGGCATCCTCCAACCTTTAAATGCTTTAAATTTTTTTTAGTTACACAATGTAAATCTATCTTTGAAGTACTTAAAATTACCAGTGTTACACCATTAGTTAGCAAGCAATTAATATTCAATTCATTTTTACATCTAACAGAGTTATATTTTTGTGTATTTATGTTTTTATAAATAAAAATTACTTTATTTTTTAAAAAAACGACTTTTTAATCTAAAGTTATTTTCCAAATATTTTTTTAAGCTAAAATTTTATAAAATAAAAAGAAATATAAAATATAATATGAATGTTACAAGAATTTTGACAAAGAAAATTATATTACAATTTATAAATTTAAGGGTTTATGACTTTAATTTAATTTATTTATGTGAAGAAACAAAATTTTGTTATTTTATACTTTGATCTAAACTAATTACCACCTAATGGTTTTAGATACTATAGTTTCATTATTAAAAATAGTCGCAAATCGAGTAAATTTATTAACAGTTCCGACTCAACGAATTACACTAAAATCCTATTTTCACATGCACTTGTTTTATTAGTATGATTGTTCAACATTTATGTAATACACAACTAATATAATTTTTTATTCTAATTTTTTCCATGTTTATATAACTTCATATTTTGTATTTTTGAATTTAATTAACTCTATCTGTTATATTTCATCATTTATTTAGTAATAAGAAATTATGAATTCAAAAAATAATGATATAGATAAACTTTTTAAAAAATTTAACATTAATGTTATCTTTAAAAACAACAATGCTCTCAAAAATGAATTTTTATTTGCCAAAACCAATGTCATAAAAACCAATTACGTTGAAACATTTGATAATGATAAACCAATAATGACTAGTATATATCCCTCTAACGTCAATTATGGAAAAGACGTTAAAAATTTTACAAACCAACCAATACATGTTAAATGTAGTGATCAGGGAAGCTGAGTATTAGTTAAAAAGAATGCCTATCGTCCAGTTCATTTTTTTAAACATATCATATCTTCCAATATCATTACACTCTCTACTCACATGAATTATACCTTCTATATAATTGTACTTTTAAAATCGAATATCGTAAGCATCTAATCTTAATGAGAGACTTATCTTATAATATGTTAACAATGCATGCATACATAACTATCACAATTACCCTCAGTCTTAAAGTTATCGGTTATTGCATATACATACCAATCTATTTTTGTACTACGAATATATTTTTGGCGCCCCACCCAATAATATGTATGAATGATAGATTAATTCATTATTATATTATTTCATTAATGAACTGCCTTATCTCTCAAAGGTGTTCCCTTACATTAATTGATACATTTAATATATAAATATACTTTTTATATTCCACAATTTTCACTAAAATCATTCACTTTATTTTAGAAAATGGCTGGAGTTGTAAAACACAATATTCCCTGTCCTCCTGCCCAAGCAATTTCATATACTAATTTTCATATTGAAACATCTATTGAAGTAGTTAGTAACAGAGTATTTGTAGGTGGTTTAACAGAAAATGTAAGTTTATCTTATAAAATATGTGTAAATTTTATATTATGTATGAAATTTTTTAAGATTGTAGAAGAGGATCTAAATAACTTTTTTCAAAGATATGGGAAAATTCAAAATTCAAGAATTATAAAAAACAGTAACAACTTGTCAAAAGGATATGGTTTTGTCACCTTTGTAGATGAAGCATCTGCAACCAGAGTCAAGGATTTAGCCACAAGTGATCCAAATACATTTTGCATACAAAATTGTAGAATCACTGTTAAGGATGCTCGTAAGAAGGGAATTACTAAACGTGTTACTCATTGTGCTTTTCCAAATTTCCAAGTTCCATCATTAATAGAAAATTCAAATCAAGGTATCCCTCAACAAGTTTACCCAAACGGTGAATACCAACCGCCACTTTCTTTGCAAAATGATGGATCAGTTGCAATACAAACCGGTTCACATCAGCAATTTTTAACTCCACCTCAAACACCAACAAATTTCACGCCATCTCCTCCACCTTCAACGTTTACTCCCCCATTTGGATATTATCAATATCCTTATCAATATCCCTACAATCCTTACTATCAAGTTAACCATCCACCCTATCAAATATACCAATATGCCCATGTTTCTCATTCCCAAAATCATTCTTACAATTTGGATGAGACAAACGTTGGAGAATATAGGGATGAATACAATGGTGAATTACAACAAACGCCAATTGTAACAATTGAATCGGATAGTGAAGAAAACAGTTAAATAACTTTAATCTCTTATCGTTGATAATAGTAATAATTAATTTTACCCAGCATTTTTAATATTTTTAACATATGTTTTCCTTCTGAGATAGCACATAATAAAGAATTATTTTAGGCGGTTTTTCTATGTTTTACTTTTGGAATAAAGGTGTTTAATTTTATAGTCATATTTTTGGTCTTGTAATTATTTTAATTTAAGTCCAAATAACTAAATAACATAAATTCCAATTTTAAAAGTTGTGTCTGTGAAAGATTATCATCATTCTAAGTAGCTTTTCGATATAGGTGTTTCAATAAATTCAAAGTGTTATATTATTTTATAATGAAAGAAGAAGATACTATTACCATTACTCTAGCATCAGATGTTCATGTTGGGTACGGAGAAAAAAAGCCATGCAGGAAGGATGATTCCTTGAGAACATTTGAAGAGGTTCTTGACAATGCCAGGACGACGGATTCGGATTGTATTCTTCTAGGTAACTATTTGTATATATTTTTCTTAGTATTCAAAATTTTTTTAGGTGGTGACTTATTCCATGAGAGTAATCCGACTAGAGAGATGCAAGTTGCTGTAGCACGTCTATTGAGGAAATATTGTCTAGATTCACAAAAAACATGTCCTTTAGAATTCCTCTCGAGTCCAGTAGATAATTTTGATCATTCAGACTTTCCGGTTGTTAATTATATGGACAGAAATCTTGCTGTTTCACTACCAATCTTTACAATTCATGGGAATCACGATGATGTTGCTGGAAATGGGCTTACAGCATTAGATCTTTTCCATGAAGCTGGCCTTCTCAATTTATTTGGGAAATTCAGGGATATTGATAACATTGTTATTAATCCAATACTTATTAAGAAAGGTAATACTAGAGTTGCTATTTATGGAATTGGTAGTCAACGGGATGATAGATTGCATAGAGCTTTTAAAGAAGGTAGAGTTATTTTCAAGAGGCCGAGAGATGGCAATAGTTGGTTTAATATTCTTGTACTACATCAAAACAGGCCGAGAAGAAATTTTGCCAGAAAAACAGGTGGATATATACCGGATGAATTTATCCCAAGTTTTATAAATTTCGTTGTTTGGGGTCATGAACATGCGTCTAAACCAGAACCTGAACTGGTTGAAAGAACCACAAACGGAATTCACCACCGTTTTCATATACTACAACCAGGTAGTACAGTAGCAACATCTTTGTGTGATGATGAATGTGGTGAAAAATATTGCTTTCTTCTGGCTATTAATGGAACCGAATTCGTCACAACACCAATTCGCCTTGAAACAGTAAGACAAATGATGATTGATGACATGGTTTTGGATGTTTTTCCTGATAGAGCGAAATTTGCTAAAACAACTGTCAGACCAAAGAATGCTCCCGATGAGAATTTGATTAAAAATAAAGTTCAACAAATGTTAGAAATTTTATCTTCTTCAAGAACAGAAAAACAACCTAAACTTCCATTGATAAGACTTAAAATTACATATCAGGATGCTTTTGTTGACCTGCCACCAATCAATCCTAAGAAGTTTGGTTTTTTATTCAAAGATTGTGTAGCTAATTCCGAGGATATGTTTGTAGTTAAAGTTATCAAACCGAGGGAGACAAACCCGATCAACGAAATAAAAGAAGAAATTAAAACATCAGATACATTTAGTGATGTATCACAAGTTGTCGAAAATTATTTTGTAAATGCTAAAGGTAGTGAAGGTTTGGAAATTATTACGGAGAAGTCACTTGGCGACGCTTTACTAGAGTATGGAATAACTGAAGGGACCATTGAAAGCGTCAATAAAGCTTTTACGAAAAGCATTAACGATCAAGTGGATATGTTATGCAAGGTTATAGACGAGAATAACACTACTATTCCTAATTATCAAAGTCTAGTTGACATGGAGAAGAAATTTGAAGAGGATATTGCCGTTGTTAGGAAATTGAGAAGGCAAAATGGTCCTATCAAAAAAAGTGAAATACTACGGTAAAATAATTTGAGTAACTCTAAGGTTTATTACATTGAGAATACATTATTGTTTATTAAGTATTTTATAAAACAGATATTGAATACACACAATACCACAATATTTGAATTTCTATGATGTGCAGGTTTTTTCTCATTTAAATTTCAAATGTCTTATATTGAAGATAGTTGGTAAAGTGCAATTTCATTTCTGGTACTAAACAATTACTAGTGTATTTTTTCCTTTATTATTATTTTATTGTAAATTTTGTAAATGTATTTATTTCTACTAAATAAATTATCTTTCCATTTTTAATTCTTTAAGATTGGTAATATTCTTGAATTTTTTTAGGGTCGCTTATTATTTGTCGAAATGGCAGCAGTACAACCAATTAGTAAAAAGAAGAAGGCCGTTGCCGATGGAGTCTTTAAGGCTGAATTGAACAAATTCCTTACTAAAGAATTAGCCGAAGATGGTTATTCTGGAGTCGAAGTTCGCAAAGCTCCATCACGTACCGAAATTATCATTATGGCTACACGCACAATCAATGTTCTTGGAGAACGTGGACGTAGAATCCGTGAACTTACCTTCTCTTGTTCAAAAAAGATTTGACATTCCAAAAGGACAAGTTGAACTTTATGCTGAAAAGGTAAACAAACGTGGTCTCTGCGCTGTTGCACAATGTGAATCTCTTCGTTACAAACTTATTGGAGGACTTGCTGTTCGCCGTGCTTGTTACGGAGTTATGCGTTTCGTTATGGAATCCGGAGCTCAAGGATGTGAAATTATTGTCTCTGGAAAACTTCGTGGTCAACGTGCTAAAGCTATGAAATTCTCTGATGGTATCATGATTCACTCTGGTCAACCAGTCCGTGATTATTGTGTTTCTGCTATCAGACACGTTGAAATGAAGCAAGGTGTTATTGGAATTAAAGTTAAAATTATGCTTCCACACGATCCTGAAGGTAAATATGGACCAAAGAATCCACTTCCAGATCAAATCAGAATTGTAGAGCCAAAAGAAGAATCCTTCCCAGCTCAACCATACTCAGAACATAGACAAGAACCACCAGTTGCTGTTTATGAAAAAGAACAACAATAAATTAATTAATGTTGTCACTCGAGATATTTGTTGAAGTACATTTGTTAATTTGAAATGAAATAAACTTGTTGATTTTATTTAACATTTTGTTTGATAATTCTTTGGCTTTTTTTATTAACTGTTTATGGAAGTATTTAGTTCTGTAATTGCAATAAGCATTTTATTTATTTTAGAATATATTGTGCACAAATATTTAAATTTAACTTTCTGATCAGGTGATATAAAATTTTTAAAGTTGAAAATATTTTTTACTATTTTAGTTGTTTGGATCAATTTATGCTGGATTTTTTTATTATATGTACTTTTAAGTATTTTTCTCGTATTTAAATGATTTTATTAAATTTTTTTTAAAAATAATATTTCCAACAACTATGATGTAAATTTATTTTTTTTATCAAATTGTTTTAGTTTTTGATAGTAAAATTCTAAAAAAATTGACAAATGTCAGCTTTTTAGTTTGCATTGAGTTAAAACTAAAAAAGGTTGATATATTTTTTGAAAGTAATTTTATGTTTGTTAAAAATTAATTGAGATATTACGTGAAATACATTTAAGTTCAAGAATTCGGTTTTAAAAAAATAGAAAATATCCAATTAAAATATGAGTAAAATCTTATTTTCTCAAAGATTAACCAATATAGTATAATTTCAATGTCAAATTCGTAACAAATAATGTCTTGTCAACTTTACTAAAATCTTTACCTTATAGGTTTCACAAATATGAGCTTCAGATGCATTACGATAGGAAAAAATTGATTTATTAAAAATAGAAATCGTGGTGATAGAAATCTAGATAAAAAAAATAAGTTAATTGATTTCTAAAATTTACTTTTCTATCAAATGTCAATTTTTTGTGTTTGTGTCCGTAATTTTTCAACTAATATTTCTACTATTCTAGATCTATATAGTCAGTTTTAGTATATTATTTGACTTTATTACAAATAATTATGATGTTATAATATAACTTTTTATTTCTGTCTCGTCCTATAATCAAATATCAGTAAAAACTATTGAATCAATATATAATGGTCATTACGAAATTAGCAACTTTTTTCACTTTATTTTGAGATTTTATATGTTAAGAATGTATTTCAACTTAATAAAACTGTCACTTTTAATCTTGAACATGTTCAGATACAAAATAATATAGTATTTTTACCAAAAAATGAAAAATTATCATTTCAAAATAATTTTAGAATTTATTTAACAAAATTCATAGTTGTTTTAACGAAAGAGAAATCTCAATTCAAAACAAGACTTTTTTATTTTGAAAAAATTAATACTAAAATATTTATATTACTATTGTTGTTAAAATGCAAAAAAATGTATTGAAAATCATCTAAGTTATTAAAAATATTTGGAATAGTTAGTATTTTTTGTTGAGATTTAACATCATTAAATAGAAAGTATTTTCTCATGATTACTTAATACTTACAATAATAACACTTTAAAGATGTTTTTAACTTTGAATTAAATATCACTTTTAAATAAATTTAAATTAAGAAAAAATTTTCAGATATATTATATAATAATCCTGAGATTCAAAAAATATAAAAAAAGTTTCCTAGCGCGACATTCTGTGGTATTGGAACACAATCACGAGCAACAATAACAATATACCAGTGAAAAGAGATAACTCATAATCATATACCACTTTTTGAAGTAATATCTACAGAAACAGTTATTATGAATTTTGCGGCCAAAAGACTAATGAATGATTTTAAAAAAATCCAAGTATGTTTTTTAACCATTTAGAAGATAAAAAGTAATTTTATTATACTTTTCTGTTGTAGCAAGATCCATTAGCTGGAATTTCCGCAGCTCCGGAAGGAGATGATATTATGAAATGGGAGGCTGTTATTTTTGGACCAGAAGATACGCCATTTGCAGGTGGTATTTTTAAATTAAAATTAGAATTTTGTGAAGAATATCCTAATAAAGCTCCAATTGTTAAGTTTATCTCAAAAATGTTTCATCCAAATGTTTATGCAGATGGTAGTATTTGTTTGGATATATTACAGGTATACTTATTATATTGTTATATATGTATTTAAATAATAATTTTTTAAATTCATTTTTCAGAGTAGATGGTCACCAACATTTGATGTTATGGGTATTTTTTTGTTGTTTAAAAACAAAAATTATTTATTTTTTTTATAGGTCTTTTAATATCTATACGAAGTCTTTTAGATGAACCTAATGTTTCCAGTCCAGCTAATGCTGAGGCTGCAAATTTATATAGTGAAAATAGGAGAGAATATGAAAGAAGAATTGAAATGATTGTTGAAGCATCCTTTGAAGATATGGAACGTGAAGGAGAAGCAGAAGATGAAGAAAAAGATGACCAATGAATAAAATTTATTTTAATTTAATTTTTTTGTAAATATATAATTAAAGTTGATAGAAAAACAAATTATTTTTGTAAAATTGTACAATATTGTTCTCAAAACGGTCTTTCAATTTGTATGAAGGCTAAAAAATTAGTTCACCAAAAGAACTTTACTCATTTTTCGGTTTTAAAGACTAATAAAATTTAATGAAATAGGATGACGTAAAACATTAATCTCTTTAATAAAAACTAGTAGATTGATTTTTATATATAGTATGACTAATCATTACTACTATAATTAATGACGATTATTTATTGAAATATTAAATAGTAAAGGAATAAATTATATATGTTTAGAGGATTATAAAAATGGTTAAAAATATTTTTGTAGTATAACGATTTTTCAGAGTAAAAATTTTTATTATTTCAGTTAAGAACATTAATATATAAGAATTAGTAATTTGAAAGGCAATTTTAAGTAATATTGTTTATTTTTTATTATACACTTGACAAAGTGTTTACTAGTAATTGGCAGTCAAATAATACAATAAAACGGTTGTGATTAATCAAATTGACCATCAACTTTAGTAATTTTTTTATTTTCATTTTAAGACAGAACTTTAAAAGATAAATTTGGGGTTGAACTTTCTATGTTGACTCACTCACATTTAATATTCATCCTTTTATATCAACAAATATGGTGAGATGTGATAAATTGTTTGATATTTTCTTGATATTTGACTTTTTTCTTAAATTTTTTATTATTTAAAAGCTATTCATATATATACAGAAAAATATCTCCTCTTATTAGTCATCATTAAGTTTCTTTCACTACAAAACACTTCAGAATATCATGTTTAAGTAGAGCAGAATAAATATTATATGATTTAATTTTGTTAAACTTGTTTAAAAACTATCACTCATATATATATTAAGATATCCATTTTTATCTAATTTAGTTAGTATTGTTGTGTAATTAACATTTTTTCTATCTTTTATCCTTTTTATAGTATTTGGGAAATAAAATTGGTTTTTTATATCATTTCACTATTATAACTGATGATGGAAGAAAGCCCAATTAAACTCTCTTCAAAGGATACTTCTTTTTAATAAAATAAAATTTCAACAAAATATAATAGTAAAAATTAACAAAAATATTTAAAATATTTTTTTATATTTCAATTTTATTATACATATTTAGTAATCATTTTATATATACAGAAGTATAAATTTTATTTTTGGTGTAAGGTTAAATTTATTTTGTATTCGTTACAAAATTTAAAAAAATTTCTAACTTCCTATTATTCTCAGTTAGATTACATTTCTGGTATTTAATGCTAATTTACCATTTATTTGAGAAAAATATTCTTAATAAAAAAAGTTTTTCTAATAGTTTGTATACCTTACTAAACTAGCATTTCTAGTTTAAAATCAGTATTTTTCAATAAACTGCCCTATTCCTTGTCATTTTCTTTTACAAAATAACAAACATAAGAACTATAAAACTAGTATTTGTTGGTCTAATATTAAATAGATGTACAGTTATATGTACCAAATAATTAATATAAATGTTTCCGGTTACCTATTAGTTGTGCAAAAAAAGCTAAAAAAAATTGAGAATAAGATATGCTTTCAAGATTTGTAACTCAGAATTTTTTCTTGTAATATAAAGAATTGAATTTCCTGAATTTAAACTATTCTACTGATATATCTAACTAACTAGTAACATATTCTTCAAAAAATTATTCTATTACATAAAATAGACTAAACAGATATTATTTTATTTTTAAATTTCTTTTAAATTTTACCTTTATATATTTTAAATAATTTCTAAATATTTAGTAAATAGTCTAAGATACCAAATTAAAAATAATTCTTTGTAATTATAAATTGTTGTTCAATTACCTTGATTTAGCTAATCTATTAGTGATTAATTAATTATTTTTTTTTCCAATAAAGATCTGGAACGTTCATGGCAAAAATTTTATAAACACTTTAAAATATATACTTACATACTATAAGATACTTTAGTTATTTAAGGTTAAATGAATCATTTCATCATTTTCATGATATAAATTATTCACTTACGTTGATTGACAATGTCATTGGAAATACTAATAACATTATTTGCCTCCTTATTTAAGAATGTTCATGTTTCGTGGTGTTTCATGAAATATTTTAATAGTAAATTTTTTGATCTGTGGTTATTTACTTTATTAGTATGACTAAATAACACATTTTTTTGATGAAACAGTTAAAATAACACTGTTTTTTTTATTAAAAAAATTCTATAAAAACTTTCTTTGATAACCTTTGTTTTATTATTCTTTTTTACTTTCCAATGAATTATTATTATTATTAAAATATAAAGATAGCTAATAATACTTTTACTTCTTATAAATATTAATTATATAAATCAAGTTTTTGTAAAAGATTTAGGATAATTCTATCGCATTACTATTTCCTTTTGAATAACTAACAACATAATAGTATTTTTGAATGTATTGAAAATTCTTCTACCAAACTAATTTTTATTCTTCAAATTTACAATACTGTAAAAGGTTCTTAAAATTTTATTTCTATTTTTTACTACAACAACAATTTAATGTAATATCTTTATAAAATTCAGAGTAAAGTGTAAAATGAAGTGACAAATAAACAGGTTTGATAAAATTTATAATTTTATACTGATTATTATATTAATAAGTAATATTATGATTCTTTATTTCTCACGGCAATCATAACTTGATATGTATGATGATGTATTTTAATTACGAGAACATTATGATAATTAAATGCTACATGTCACCGTAAATCAAATTTAATTTAATAATTTTAATTTTAAAATTTTCTAATATTTTGACTTATTAGATAAAATGACTTTTTAATTAGTTCATCATATGTTAATATTTGTCGATCAATTACAAACAATTATGTCATTTTATACAAAATAATACATTTACATAAAATATATGTTTTTTTCTACTACTAATATAAATATCAAATTTATTAAAAGGTATAACATATTGTTTCATATTTATAAAATAGATATTTATTTTGTTATTCACTACAATATTTATTGACATATATAAAATATTTTAAACTAGAACTTTTTTCTCCAATAAATTGTTATTTTCCTTCATTGAAACGTCAACTCACGTTTCACTTTATTTATTTCTCATCTTACCATTATATTAATTATCTAATCTTTTAAGTTAACGAAAATTTCTATTAATAATAACTTTTTTGTCCTTTATTTGATATACTAGTATGTTCTGTATACAAAAGTCTTTTGTTTTGATATCATTAATACCTCCAAACAATATATATATGATTGTCAAATTAAATATATTTACTAAATTTAAATTTATATTTAATTAATCATTTTCAATACATATACACTTATAATTAACCTAAAAGTTTACTCTTTTTAATTTTTCACGAAAATATTACAATAACATGTTGACCATATAACTTAATATCAATAAACTTAATATTATTGTAAATAGTTTTTTGAAATCTCAGTAAAATATCACGTTTTTGGCGTAGAAAATGCATATTATTACCATTATAACACGAGTTTGATATTTAAACTGTCTCATGTTATTAAACTTAAAAATAATCATATGTTAGGTGTATAATGCATTATTTGTAAAAATTGTATGTTATGCGTACTATGAAAATTAAATTTTAATGCTTTCTATACACACCTTCTTAAGGTGTATTTTTTAAAATGACTTTTCTATCAATGTTCCATTTTTGATGGAATATATAAGATTCATTGTGTTTTGATTTGAAGTTAAAAGTTGTATATTCATTTTTTAAAGAAATTTATCACTGATTAATTAACGTAAAAACTTCTATATCATTAATATATCTATTCATTTCGTTGACATGATAATACTATAATAAATTAAAAAATGTATGATTGAGTATTTAATTTTATATTGTACAAAAAATGATTTATTTTATCATCACATATCTAAGTTCAAAAGTTTTTTGATGTATTTAATTAATTAATGTACTACATATATATTTTTTTAATAAGTTAATTTAATTATGACTATCATCTAAACGCTATGATATTTATTTTGATTTATCATCTAACTCTTATAAATGCTTAAACATGTTGATCTTTATAAACATTGACATTACTATATATGTATTTTTATTCTAATTATTTTCATTAATTTCCATCTATTTTTACAGTTTAGTGATTTTTTACCATTATGTGTAATATATTTGATTTATTTTACACAAAACATATTATTGTATTTATAAAATAAGAAAAATTATTTCTAAATACTAAAAAATTGTTTTTTGAAAGATGAAATTTCTATTGATATTTTAAATAAAAATTATAATGTTATGTATAATTTTTTTAATAATATTCTTACCTTTAATAGCATAAATATTAATATTTATATATGTTTTTTAATATGATTTTACATTTACCACTAGTATCTAAAGTTAAAGATTTATGTTGTATAAATATTAATTAACTATCTTAGTTAATAGCCATCGGCTGTCACATTCCAACCACTCCCAATAAGAATAGTATAGTATATAGGTATATCATAAAATACGTTATACATAGACACATGCAAAAAAAATGTAATTAAAAATTTTTTAATTTTTATAAGTCTAATTGAACAATATAAATCATATATTTAATGATAGTATCACTTTAAAAGATCTATTTTCATTGACATTTTTTTCTTCTATTAACTTTTTTCGTTAACTTTTAAAGTATATGTAAATGATAAAGTAAAATGATAATTATTTATCTATCCTTTTTACTATGATGAGGAAGTTGTTGTATTTTGTTTAATTTATATATTTATATTTAAAACGCCTTTTCTTATAATTTATTTAAAATTATGTTTTTTGTATTGAAAGGAAATATTAATGTTTATTTATTTTGAAAAATTTATTTAAATATATGTTATTCTATGTTGTATTTTTCCAGATTTCAAAACTATATATTTTGATATACTTTGTTTATTTTTTCTATTAAAGAAAGGAATAACTTTCACATTTTTAAACATGGCATTGCCGGAGTTAGCAAAAAAAGTTAGGCAAATAGCTTCACAACAGCTGACTAATTTTAAATCACTTCTTAATGGAAGATCATTCAATAAATTTAAAAAAAATTACCAATTAAAAGGTGAAATTGGTAGAGGTGGTTTTGGTATTGTATATCGTGGTGTTAGAATATCTGATGAAGTTCCCGTTGCTGTAAAATTTATTGAAAGAAGACATATAAGAGAATGGGGTAGATTAAATGAAGAAAGAGTTCCATTAGAAATTATGATGATTGCAAAAGCCTCAAAATGTAGTGGAGTTATTAAACTTCTAGATTGGTTCTCTTTACCAGAAGGTTATCTTATTGTTATGGAAAGACCATCTCCTTGTATGGATTTGTTTGACTTTATTAAAAATCAACATCACTTAGATGAAGATGTAAGTGTATAATTACTTTATTTAATCATACCATCATACTTATAGATTTCAAAATTTTTATTTAAACAAATTGTTCAAACTATTCATGAGTGTGCTGAAAGAAAATTACTTCATAGAGATATTAAGGTAACTTTTTAAATATAATTAATAATGGATGATTTACTTATCTATTGTAGGATGAAAATATTGTTATTGATTTAATGACTGGAGAAACACGTTTAATTGACTTTGGTGCTGCTACAATCCTTAAAAAGTCACGTTATACAGATTTTCAAGGTACTGTTTACTTACAAATAACTTTAAAAATTGTAACATTTTTGTATAAAAATTGACAAAAAAACATATAATTGCATAAGATATTTTATTTGAAAAGACACTTATTCTCGTTTATTATTTGATTAGCTCCACTTTATTAAGTTTTATGTCAATGTCATTTAAAAAAGATTGTTTTTGAAGATTATTTATTTTATAAGTTAACTATCAACTTGTTTTTTTCCAGGAACTAGATTATATTGTCCCCCTGAGTGGTTCTTACATTCCTTTGTATCTTGGAAAAGAGGCTGCAGTTTGGTCATTAGGAGTTTTACTTTACAATATGTTGAATGGTAGATTACCTTTTAGAAATGAAAAAGATATTTGTACTTCGCATCTTCTTGGACCATTACCATACTATAATTCATTGTCAGATGATGTCAGGGATCTTATAGAGCGATGTCTTACTTTTGATTATCAAAATAGAGCAACACTAGAAGAAATTTTATCACATTCATGGTTAGAAGAACCTATTGATAGAAATTGGCTTGAATTTTCATGTGTCTTAGCTATAAATAAATTATCTAAACAATCCGCTAATGATTCTGGTAACGAAAATGAACATGAAGATGACATTTCATATCATTCAACAAATTCAACAAAACAAAATATTATTGAGAAAATAAAAATTACACCAAAAAGAACGAAAATACTAGAAAAAAAGAAGGGTAGTGGTTTTGAAAGTGGAATGGGGAGTTCCGGAGAAAGTAATTGTTCATCCAAAAGAAGTAATTCAATAAAATTAGTATTAAATGAGAAGGAAAAAAGTGTTAATGGATATAAATGTAATAGAGACGAAATACAAGAGACAGAAAATAATCTTCTCCATGTAGATGAATCAAAAATCCATCCTTATAAATTTAGAAATGTCAAAACAAGTGTTTTAAATTCTCCTGTCAAGAAGAAGATATCACTTTTGCCTATGAAAACAAACATAAAACAAAAATTTTCATTTGATTCTGGTAGAAGTTCATTAGGTAGTACTTTGACATCACCATCAATTACTCCAGACGGATTATCAGTTGATGGTAAATTAATAAAGTCAATTAAAAAGTTTAACTTTGATGAGGAAGGTGAAAATGAAGTTTTTGTCGTATAGATAGAACGGGTATTTATATATATAATATACGTGTTGTAACGATACCAATGTAATGTTTCAAAATTTTGTTTGTATATATATATATATATATCTAAATACGAATCTCTCACAAAGTGGACATTACGGTGAAACTACATATTAAAACCTTTTAACATTATAAAGGAAAATGTGTAATGTAAATAATCGTGTAAATTTTGTTTTATCTTGAGAGATTGTTTTTTATAAACGACAAAAAAATTGTTATTAAAAATGAAGGTAAAAATGTTATTCATTTATCTCATTATATGAATCTACCATCAGCTTCCTAAAAATAACTATTCTAGTGCTTGAAACATTTGCAAGTAAACTCTTTCTGAATTTATATTTGAAAATAAATATATTTTAATGTAAAAATTTTCCATTCGTTATTACATAGAAAAAAAATGGTCTACGAACTATTTTTTACAGTGGAACAACTTAAAAATGAAAATTTTTTTAAAATTAATTTATTCCTACAAATATTCATTTAAATTTTTTATTATGTATGTGTGAGATTTGTTAAATTATTACCGACGATTATTATTATCTTTTTGACAAAATAAATATATATTTTTTAATTAATTTCATTTAATTTTATTCATCTTATTCTCGCTTTTTGGTTATGCATCTAACCAACATAAAAAATATTATTTATTAGAAAACTGAATTTTATAAAGTTTTGTAAATTTGAACATAAAAACAAGATTTTCACGTATAAAAACTTACTTATTACGGTTAAGTGCACTTATAAAGAAGTATATTTACATTTTTATAGAATTTGTAATGAAAGAATTTAAATTTTTATCATAGTAATCATTTATAAATATGCATGTACTTTCATTTATCTTTTAATCAAGAACATCATTATGGAAGAAAGTATCATTGCATCTTCTGCACTGGAGGGATTTAAATTGATTGTTCCTGATAATGAAAAGGGCTTTGTCATTGGAATATTTGAATCTTTTACAAATGATAAGGCTATTCAATTGAAAATAGAAGGAAGTAATGAAAGTAAACAATTTCCACTTTCTCAAACATACACTCCAAATTCTGAGGTTAATAAAGATTTTGATGATAATTGTATGATGGATTCACCTAATCTTGCAACACTATTTTTAAACATCAAAGATCGTTTTTTCAAAAATAAAATATATACTTATGTATCAACTACATTAATTGCAGTTAATCCATATAAGCAAATTTATGATTTGTACACGGGCGAAATGATTAAAAAATATTATAATAATAGCTATGCTTTAATGCCACCTCATATTTATGCAATTGCTAATAAAGCTTTAAATAATATAAAACTTTTTAATAAAGATCAAACTATTATATTATCTGGAGAATCTGGATCTGGAAAAACAGAAGCACAAAAAGAAGTCTTGAATTTTATTTTTAATACCTGGGAGAGTAATAATAAATTAATTGAAAGAAAAATATTATATTCAAATTTAATTTTGGAGTCATTTGGTAATGCTATGACGGTTGGGAATAAAAATAGCTCACGATTTGTAAAATATATTTCAATTAATTTTGACAATGGACATAAAGTCATAGGTGGAAAGATAATATATCATTTACTAGAAAGGTCAAGAATCATTTATCAATCAAAACATGAAAGAAATTATCACATATTTTATCAATTTATTTTAGGAGCAAATGATAAATGGAGGGAAGAATTTAATGTAAGTAAAATAGAACAATTTGAATATTTATCAAAAGGTTGTCAATCTATTTTAAATTATGGAAAAGATTGCATAATTGATGATGTTAATAGTTATGGTAGGTTAATCGAAGCTTTAAAAGAGATTGGGTATAATTATAATAACATTAAGGAAATATTTAAAATATTATCTGGTATTCTTCATCTAGGAAATATTAAATTTTATCAAAAGACAAATGATGGAGAATGTGATGTGGAAAATGAAGATTCTTTAAAACATGTATCACTTTTATATGGTTTTGAAAGTGATATGCTTAAAAATGCACTAGCATCCAAAAGAATATCTCTCTCAGGAAATTCTACTAATAAAGATCCAATATTAATTCATTTAAAATGTACTGAAGCTGTGGATGCTAGAAATGCATTGGCAAAAAAAATTTACACTAGACTATTTGATAATATTGTATCATCAATAAACGATAAAATTAAAACAACGTCTATAAAGTATCATTCACTAAGTGTGCTTGATATAGCCGGTTTCGGTATGTTGACATATTTTTTGATAAATATTTTTTTTCTAGAATTCTTCAAGATAAATTGTTTTGAACAATTATGTATTAATTATACTAACGAAAAATTGAGAAATTTTTTTAACAAAATAATTTTTATCAATGATCAAAAACTTTTTGATGAAGAAAATATTTTTACTGGAAGAATTAATTTCACGGAGAACAATGAATGTCTTCAATTATTTGATTTAAAATTTGATGGAATATTTGCACTTCTTAAGGAAGAAACATATCTTCCTCAACCATCACCAATACACTTTACAGAAAGTGTTTTTAGTAGAAATAATAAAAATATAAACCTAACAACAGGAAAGGAATATAATATGAAAGGGTATAAAGATAATGAAGGATTTGTTATACGGCACTATGCAAACGATGTTTTTTATGATACAAAAAATTTTATTGCAAAAGACAATGATATTCTTCATTCATCTCTTGAAGATTTCCTACAACAATCAACTAACATATATTTTAAACATCTGTTTAACTTCAAAAAATCTTACCGATATTTCTAAACAAAATTCACCTGCAATATCACTAACCTATAAACGTCAACTTGATGAACTGTTAAGAGAAATAGAATTTTCTGGTATACATTTTATTCAATGTATCAAACCTAACGATTTAATGAATAGTAATATTTTTGATAGTAACAAAGTAATAAAACAACTTTCGTGCTCAGTTATAAATGATGCATTATTCATGATGAATGTTGGTTTTCCATATAAAATTGATATGAATGAATTATATCAAAGGTATGAAGAATATCTTAATGGGTGGATGAAAAAAATTGATCGAAGAGTATTTTTGGATGCACTTTTTAATGTTTTTAAATTAGATAAAAAAATGTACAAATTTGGTGTAACAAAAATATTTTTTGAGAAACAAACATATGAAAAATTTGACAAATTACTAAAACGTGAGAAAATTGTGGTATCAACAAATAAAGTAAAATGTCGCCTTCATAACAAAAAATGGAAAAAAATTATATTTTCAATTATTTTTACAGTAAACATATTCAAAAATTTTTCTAAAAAAAATAATGCAGCAATTATTATTCAGGCATATGTTAAAGGCTTTTTATTAAGAAAGAAAGTTAAAAAAATACTTGAAATATACAATGAATTGTGTAACTTTTCGGAAATTATCGATAGAAATATGGAAATGATAGAAAATTTCAGTTCGAAAAGAAAAAAAAGCTTATGTAAACGTTCTAAAGATATTTTAACTCTTATAATCGTTGCAAAAAGCTACTGTAAAAAGTTGAATTACAAAAAAGTTCACTATCTTGTAAAGGACCACAATGAGATATCGTACAAATTGTTTAAACTATTATCATCAATAGAGAGTGTTATCCTAGAAGATGAATTAAATAAACAGTTAGAAATTGATGAAAAATATCTAGATGAACATCATAATTTAAAATGTGTGGGGGAAGGAACTTCCACAATTTTTGAAGACAAGCAAAAACATACAAGGAAGTATAAAAAACTAAATGATTCTATAAACAAAGTTAAAAATATAAAAAATAGTATTATTTGTAATTTTGTTGATGATGATTTTTATAATATTTATGAACTGGAAGAAAAATTGTTGAATGATAAAATATTTTCAAAAATCGATGATGTTTCAATGGAAATACAATTATATGATGAAGAAGAATTAAAAAAAATGTCTTTCAAAAGATTAAAACAGAATCTTGACACACTTATAGATAAAAGAAGAAGAGATCAATGTAAAGAAGAGATTGAAAGGAGATATAGTCAACTAAAAAAGAGGAAGATAACACAAAAATAATATTTTAATTTATTTTGGCTTATTCATTGTTAAAATATTAAAAGGAAAAAAGACAAAGGAAAATATATGGAAAGATATTAATATATTTAATTATAAAATTAGTTATTAATCAATTTTTTTCGTAAATTTGTTTAATTATATTGTCAAAATAGAAATTACTTTCTCCTTTAGAATGGACTATTTTTAATACATACTCTGCATCTTGATACACCATCTTTCAAACCTCCAGCCTTCAATGTTTGTGGCATTGGCTTTCTAAATTGATTACCTGATGATATTGTAGATAACCAAAAACCGTGATTTGTAGCATAGTAATTGCATGTTCCTTTTCCGTGACATTCAATAAATGGAACTGCATGGAACTCTTCTAAACATGATCCCGGCGATTCAAGTTTTTGTCCAGTACCAACGGCACCAGCTCCTGTATGCATAACAAAAGAGTATCCTTGATAGTAACTAGACCATCCTCTTGGACAATCTGGTACAGAACGATCTTGAGAATGAACGGCAACTATTTGTGTTGGTATTTCACAAACTACGCAACGTGAAATATATGGTTGAATAGCTGAACCAGAAACTGGATTCATCATTTTTGTCATTGGCTGTCCTGTAGATAACCAGAAGGAGTAGTCATTTCTTGAACTATAGTGACAAACATTATTCACATTGCAAAACAAGAATGGAATAGTACTAAATCTAGGTAAACATGACCCTGGTGATCCCAAATCTTGTCCAGATGGTCTACCATTTCCTTGAAGATACAATAAAGAATATCCTTCCCATAATTTAGCTGCCCCACTAGGACACGATGGAACTTGAGTTGTTTGTGAGTGTCTTGTGAATGTAAATCCTCTGGAACCAGCTGGTCTTCCTCTTTGACCTGGTGAACCACTGAAGCCTGGGTTTCCTGGTTTTCCTTGCCTTCCAACTTCACCTGGAATTCCTCTATCACCATGTTCTCCTCTGATACCTGGAGTACCAGGTAAGCCATCCTGCCCTGGGGGTCCTCTATTTCCTGGGAATCCTGCCAATCCTGGTGGCCCAGGTAGTCCTGTATTTCCGGGCAAGCCTGGGTACCCTTTTTCGCCCGGGAAGCCTGGGTCTCCGGGGAGTCCTGGTGGAGAATGGATTCTTGCTTCATACGGCGCAGGTTCACCTGGCAAACCTGGCAAACCAGGTAGTCCGTCTCTTCCATCTTTTCCTAATAGTCCAGGCAAACCACTAGCGCCTTGTTCTCCTTTAGGACCAGGATCTCCTCTAATTCCTTGCATACCATATGGACCTATTTCGCCTGTCATTCCTCTTAGTCCGTCCTTACCCGGCGGTCCAGATACACCTGGATAACCAGAATCCCCGTCCATACCGCGTAGACCTGTTTCACCATCATTACCAGGTAGTCCAGGCAAACCTGGATTTCCATCTCTGCCATTTTTGCCAGGTATGCCTGCTAAACCTTTCTCACCTGCGTAACCTGGTACGCCTTCGTTACCTGGCATTCCTGGTGCACCCGGAGGTCCAGGAAGCCCCCCACTTCCGCTTTCACCTGGCGCTCCTGGAGGGCCTTGTAGTCCATCTATACCTGGTAGGCCTGGGAAACCTGGCTCTCCTGGTGGAGAAATTGAATCTTCCCCTGGGAATCCAGGTGTTCCGTCTAGGCCTCTTTCTCCAGCCAACCCTGGGGTTCCATCGCGTCCTTTCTTGCCTGGAATTCCAGATACACCTGGTTCTCCTTGATAACCAGGAACCCCTGGAGCTCCATCATTACCTGAATCACCGCATTCGCCTTCTTCACCTGGTCTTCCGTCTAGACCCGAGATTCCAAGTGCTCCGTTGTCACCTTTCATGCCTTTGTAACCTTTCTCTCCTTCCAGACCAGGGTATCCTTGTGGTCCAGGTAGTCCAGAAAGGCCTGGGAACCCAATTTCACCTATAATCAAATTATAGTACATGATTATCATAAAATATAATTTTGTGTAATTCAAATGTGATTTTTATATTTATATGTGTTAATTTATATAAACGACACCACTTGATAAAATTTTATTTCTCTTAATCAAAAAACTCTACTAATGGTAAGCGAGTCAGCAAGAAGAGAAAATTTAAGTCTAACGACTTCATGATAGAAAACATCTGTGCATCTGCTACATAAATGATTTGTTGATATTAACGGATTCTACTTTGCAACATCATTCTATGAGAGTTGTTAAACAATTATCAAACATGCAAGCCATTAGAGTTAAGACCAGTCTCGATAAAATCAAGTTTGCAGAGAAGAAATTTTCATTACTTTCATCTTACAAGTTGTAAAGATGTGGTTTTATAATTTTCTATATCATCATTTTCTATTAACTAGTAAAATGGCAGTAATATTATCAGAGGGTGATCACTAAATCATAAAAAAGACTGAATACTTTTGAATCTCCAAAAGTGTTTTTCATCTTATCAATTTTAATTATTCAAAGTTTCAAAAACAAGATACGGGAACTAAAAAAAGTGTCACTAGACTTTAATTATCATAAAATAATAATGTTAACCGAAAGTAAAAATTCTAAAAAATCACCATTATTGTACAATGGGTATCTTTACTTACTAGGCCCCAAAGGTAGAAATTATAATGATTGCGGTTGTGTGATACCCTTAATTTATAAAAACAATTAAGTTTCTTATCAACATATAGGATTCTGATTGAGCACAATAACATTAAAACTTAAAAACACATATTTGTTAATAATAGCTTGCTATATGCCGACATCTAGTAGTGAAGATTCTAAAGTAAAAGAATTTTATGATTAGATGAAAGAAATAATGTCGGGCTTCAAAAAGCTATATCCATTATCTATAAATAACATAATAATTGGGGGAAATTTTAATGCCAAAATTAGCTGTATGATAAGAAGAGGTAAATTCAGCAATAGTGCTCATTTAGAAAATAATGAAAGAGGCACAAAACTCGAACTATGGGCAGAAAGTGAAAGTCTCTCAATGACCAATTGTTTAGTTATCAATAAAACGTCGTCTAAAATTACATAGAATGGTTCAAATAAAATTAATAAAGGTGGAATAGATTACTTATACATAATGCCAAAAAATCGTCATTTATTGATACAAGAGTAATAAAAAAATTAAATATAAAATCAGATTACAAATCACTGCTACTTACAGTTAATTTTGGCAAACTAGACATGAAACAATATAGCACCTGTAAGAAATTCAGATTATTCTCATCAAATAACTTATGTCACGATATCATAAAGAATACTAACAAAAAAGCTCTTAGCCTTAATTGGCATCTTAATCAAAAAGATAATTTTGATAAAAACAACGATAAACTAATTTCAAATTTAATATGTCTATCGGAAATGTTACCAAAAAAGACAAAGAAGCCAGGTATAATTACTGATGCGATTTATGGCCTCATAAAAACCCGATCAATTGTATACCAAGAACAAAGTATTACCAATTTACTCAATTATACAAATCTCAATAAATAATCAACTACAAAATTAGAAATGAATTAAAAACGTGATCAAGTTTTTTTGGATTCAGTACTAAAGAAAAATCGTGGAATGAAATTTGTATACATTAAAAAAAGAGAATTTAATTACCATAATTCCTCTTCTAAAATCAGATAGTAGTATGGCAGCAATTATTGATGAAGTAAATGGGAAAATAAAAAGACATTACAAAGACCTCTACACAGGTTTACCGATATCAAATGACTGGGAGAAGTCAGTGAAAACTTTGAAACCTTCAAAGAATTTACTTTTTTTAGACATACTACAAAGAATAAATAAGATAAAGAAAAAAGCTCTAGGTACTGATGATTTACCTTTTGCTCAATTCAAACTTGGGTCCAATGGCTTCCCAACTGTTTTGCTTCAAAGATTCAATACATTTATTCATAAAAGCTTTCCTAGTCTATTTAAAGAAGCATCTTTAATTCTCTTAATAAAAACCAGGAAATGCAAATTTAATTACTAATACTTGTTCTATAGCAATATTACAAGGCAACTACAAGTTGTTTACATCAATGATACTTGATATGATCGGAAATAAATTGAATGTAATTTAGACAGAGAACAAGCAGAATTCAGAAAATAAAGAATACTACCACTATTACTCTTATTTTGAAAACAATTATATGGAAAACTGCTGAGTTAAGATTACCAATGCTCATAATTTTCATTGAGTTTATAAAAGCTTTTGACAGTATAGGACATTTATGTCTACTTTCTACGTTTGGAAAAATGAATCTGAGTTTACACAAAATGATACAGACACTTTACAAAGACAGTAGAATGCCAATTCATGCTTGAAATCTTAACACATTTTACTTTTTCGTTCAAAAAGAGTAAAACAGGGGAATTCTTTTTGTCATTTACTGTTCATAGTTGCTTTACAAGGAATCATTAATAGTGTGAAGAATGATTTAAAATCAAGTTGTTTAAAAAATTTCTAAAGAATAAAAAGTCCCTATAATAATGATTTTTCTTAATTGTTCTACTTAACATACGCAGATAATGTCGATATCTTCAGCACTAGCCAAAAATACTTTCACATTTTAAGCTAGAAGTTTATAAAAACATTCTAAAAAAGATAGTTTTTAACTAAATAGGTTTTCAGACGGAAATTTAACAAAAAGTGGTACTGTCAATTCAATTTTAAAGTAACATAGCAATAAAAATATCTGGGCCAATTGGTTGTGATTTAGTAAAAATCATTAAAACTTAGAAATCTCAACTAGAATAAAAAATAGTAAAATAGTTTGCAAAAAAATCATGCCACTCATGGAAGGAACTAATAACATTCAGAAAAACGCATTTTTATGTGTACAAAATGTAGGTCTAATTTTGACATATGGTAAAGAAATCTTAAATCCCAAGGTTTTATATAGGATTAACAAGGGTTTGTAGATTATTTTCGATATTAAAACTTTTTGATATCTTAATATACGTAACTTTATGAAATGATTTCGAAAAACGCAGTGTTATCTTAATCTGAAGTCCCGTTCTAGAGGTACACCTGCTTAAACATGTTTTAGTGTATTATTCTTGACACCCTTGAAGTTATTCGTTTTATCTGAAATTTTACAGGTATATGTAGTCTTAGATGCTAATAATATAAAAATAAAAAGAAAGTTAAAATTTCGAAACTCATTCTTGAGGTTTTGAACTTTTTTGAAAATTATCGAAAAAAACATAAATTTTTACATTCTTAAATTATATATCAAGATTCAGAAAAGGAAATTAAAAAAAATTATCTAAGTTTTTCTTTAACATACATTTTAAGTATAATCTTAAAAAAATCGAGAAACTTTAAGTACCATAAATACGTTTTAGAAATTTTTTGTGTTTTTTTAAAAAAGGTATGCCAAGATAAAGCTTTAAAATAAAGTGTTACTACAACTTTTATGTAGAATTAAATTCTCTATCGAATGATATATACATATAATGTTGATTTATTTATTCGTTTTCAAGTTATAAAAAAAGTGATTTTTTAGTTTCTAAAAAAAGTGCTATTTTTTAGATTCAAGAAAAGTGAAAAGTTCCAATACGTCAATTTTTTCAAAATGTCTTGAATTTCCCATCAGAGAAATTTGTTGTGAACATTTTAAGATATCAACCGTTAATCTATCTCTTTTCATTCTTGAGTTCATC
Organism: Strongyloides venezuelensis; assembly: GCA_963280985.1. Lineage (NCBI taxonomy): Eukaryota > Metazoa > Nematoda > Chromadorea > Rhabditida > Strongyloididae > Strongyloides > Strongyloides venezuelensis. The sequence continues at coordinate 8,060,455 of CAUJLX010000002.1, read as the reverse complement.
AAAAAAAATCAGTCAATTTTTTTTTTAATTTTTAAGTTAATAAAAAAAATATGCAAAGAAGAATTTTTTTCTTTACGAAATGTTAACAAAATATATGTAGAATTTAATTCTCTATCCAATGACATCTAGACCGTCTTGATTCCATTATCCGTTCTCGAGATACATCACATTAAGTATTAAATTCTAAGATTTGGCACCTCCAATTTCCACACAAATAATAATTTTTTTATTTTAAATTCCACAGATAAATGTAAATTTTAAATGTTTTTAAATACAAACAATAAAATTTACCGAAGAAGTCCGATCTCCAAAATAGTAAGTTATCGAAAATTCCTCTATTTCATAGAAGAAACGTCTACCTCTTTAAATGGTTTTATCTACCTTTTATTATTATAATAAAAAATGCATTTAAAATGCTAAATAGAAAAAATAAATAGTAGCTTCATTTGAATTTTGTTCTTGAAATACATCTTTTTAAAAGGGAATGATCTTCAAATTTGTGACCCCATAAAATAAAAAATTACAAGAACAACTGATTTTTTTAAGAATTATAGAAAACAATAATTCATAGAAGTCATTAAGCCAATTGTTTTAAACAATTTAAAATATTAATTTATATTTCTTAAAATATAGTAGATGGGATGGGTTGAAAAATTGGTTTTTATAATATATATGTAAGTGTTGTACCGATTAAATATATTTAAAATCATTGCAGTATACTACAATTATAAAGACAAAATGAAATATGTAAAAAGAAATAATATTTAGCTTTCTAAAATTTAACGAAGTTTATAGTAAATATCATTAAATTCTATAATAAATTAAATTTTTTAATCCAAATCTTTTTATGTTAAAATGAACTATACTAAATTGTTTCAAAATACTGCAATTTATTTATGCATATTATGAGCTTAAAAAATTTATGATAAGGCGATACAAAATTTATTTTAAAAAAATATAAAAATATCTAAATGTTTTTCTTGCTTCATTAAAATTGCAAAAAAAAAATTACCTAAATTTATAAGTCAAAATTATTCACCAAAGCATTATAAAAGTAAGTTTTTTAATCTTTTTTAAAAAAAGCACTAATACTTTGATTTTTAATATATTTGTAGCTTTTTAGAGTCTATATAAATTATTCAATATGAAAAGTGTCCAAGTAATTGATTTGATTTATTTTTCTATGTTGTCAACTTAGAAAAATATTTTTATCATTTTAAATACATTAAAAACTGCATTTTAATTTTCATTATACATTTAAAAAAAATGCATTAAATTTGTAAAAGTATTCTTTATCACGTTACTAAAATGCGAAGTGATAAAATAATAATCACCCAAGTTGGATTATTTTAGGTTAAATAATTATGAAATATTTATAATCAACCTCTAATATTATTAATATTTAAAAATAGTCAATCTTAAAATTAGATCTGTATTTTAAATTTCTATCTTTTTTAATTACTTAAAAGTTGCATTTTAAACTAATTAGAAATTTGTAAAAAACTATTCGAACATAAAGCATCAAACGGGTTTAATATCATTGAAAATATGTAATAAAACAATTTCGATACAATGGGTTTTATAAATGTCTAATATAAAAAAAACTACAAAATTTTAATAATAATTATAAATGCTATAAAATACGGAACAATCTACTTGAATAATACTATATGTGTTTTTCATAAAACAAAAATTTTAGATGTTTTTTGTAAGAATGTCAAGTATTTAAAAACACACAAGCTCTGCGGGTAAGTAGCGACAAGCGAAGCGAGTTTGCTGCTTGTCTTACTAAAGCATCACTACAAGAGAATTGTAAATGCAGAAAAAATAATCTTACGTAGATGTGTTAAATTAAAAGTAGTTTTTATCGAAAAAGGAAAAAAAAGAAAGAAGAATAAAAGCAACTCGACTATTAGAATTCCACTGAGATATTTAAGATTTTGTTTCTTGAAAAAAAGAAAAACTACTAGAAAAGATTATGAGCGATGATTTAATGAGACTGGTACATTTGTGAACTTCTGATAAAAAGGAATTATAGAAACTTTAAGTAGGAGATTCAAAAAGTTGAAATGATAACGAAAAAAATATAATTTGAGAACTAAGAATGAAGCTCAAGAAAAATAATAACTTAATTTTTATAAAAATGTTTAATTATAATTCACCATTGTACAATATTCTACAAATAAAATAAATATAAGAGAAGGAGGCATTAGTGTTGAGTGATCATCTCGATGAAATGGATTCTAGACCAAATGAAGATGCTATCGAAACTTGGATAGAATATGAAACACAACAATTTTGAAAAGCTGTTAGACGATTCACTAAAGGTGTGAAACTTTTAAAATCGTATATACCAAGGTTGTCAATCCATATGAAGAATCTTCATGCAGTGAAAACCGCCATGAGAAGATTATATGATTAAGTGGGCGAATTAAGAGTAAAATGAAAGTGAAAGAAGCTGTATGTCAAGCTACAAGAACACATAGGATTGATTATTCAAAGCCACTAATGTTATTTGCATATACATCACAGAAGAAGGTTGTTGCTGTTTTAATACAAAAGATCGGTAATGAGAAAAATTTATTTGTACCTTTTTTAAGTACTGTTTTGTTAAAGTAAGTTAATTCGTTACCAAAATCTGTCATTGAAATAAGAGCAATTCAACAGACAATATTGAATCCATCAAAAGTAATTTGCAGAAGAGAAGTTATCATTTACAGTAACTATAAATCACTAACTACGTGTAAGAAACCAGGTCAAAACATGGAAATTAAGATATTGATGCAGGAAATGTCTAGAAGATGTATGAAAATTCTCTACAGAAAAAAGAATAACAATTAGATAGCAGGATCTTTATCTCGTGTTGCGTGTAAAACTTTAAAAGTGTGAAAAGAGAATAAAATAATTCAAACAACTAAGTTACGGAGAACGTTGTAAGGCAAAGAAAGTAATGAAAGTAACTTAATTGAAGGAGTAATTAATAAGGATAATAAAGGAACGGTATTTTAAAAGATAAAAGAAAGTTTCAGAAGAGGTAACTAAAATATTTCAGAAGTATCTTAATCAATTGGGTCATTCTAATTATGAGAGAAGTTGCATAATGGTTAAAGAGAACTTGAAAAATTTGGAAAATCAATGTCTCGAAGAAAAATATGAAAGATGTGTAGAGAATTTTTAAAGCAATGTAAAGTATGTGTTAGATTAAGAGAAAGATATAAAAACAATGAAGACAATTAATGTAGAAATTAGAAATTGAGATTGAAACCAATGAATGAGTTACAAATTAACTTGCTTAATATTGTAAAAGGTAATGTAAATGACTATTAAAACGTACTTGAAATAGTAAACCGTGCTGCAAGATATTTTTTTCTAACAAACTTAAGAAATAAGGGATGTGTTAAGCATCATTAAAGTCAAGCTTTAATTTAAAAAATGTTTTCAAAGATTGAGAGATGCTTTAAAGATATGACATCACAAATGACTAGATTATTATGGGATAACCTGACTGCTATGGTTTGTTTAAACATCAATGTGTCGTATCATACAATATCAAAGTAATTTTTTAGTTAAGTGAGATTATTCTTTTGAGGAGACAAAATGAAATTAAGAACTCTCGTTGTGTGTCCTATGAAAAATAAAGGCATTGCGAAAACCTACTACACCTATGAAAAAGGAAATTTCGCATTGGACAAAAAGTAAGAATGAAAAAGGAAGTTTGAAATCAAACGAAATTCGAACCTCTACAAATCTATGTAACTACTGAATAAAATCACGTAAAATTTATTTAGAAGTTAAAGAAGCTAATAGTAAACCTCTGAAACACAGTGCAAATGTTATTGTAGGCATCTTTCAATAAAGGAGATGTGACCAAATTATAATATTTGGCTATTAGAAATAAAAACTCAAATATTATGGCATAAAATTCGAATATAATTTTACATATGTGTGTTAAATGGTGTGTATCACCACTCAATAGATTTTTAATTACTTACCTTTTTCTCCTTTCAAACCAGGAAGTCCATTTTTTCCATCCATTCCTCTAAATCCAGGTTGGCCCTCACTACCAGGTGGTCCGACTGGTCCTGGAAGTCCTATGGTTCCAGGAAGACCAGGCAAACCTACTGATCCATCCAATCCATCAAATCCGCTATCTCCTTGAATTCCTTTTTCACCTGGAAGACCAGGATAGCTGAGCCCAGGTTCACCTCTTTCACCGGGAACCCCTGGTAATCCATCAAGGCCACGTTCTCCTTCTAAGCCTTCTGCGCCTTGGTATCCAGTATCTCCTGGAATGCCCTGAAGACCGGGTAGACCTGCATTGCCACGTTCTCCTTTGAGACCATCTAAACCGCTTTGTCCCGGTTCACCTGGTGGTCCTGAAACTCCTATTTTTCCAGGTCTGCCGGGGAACCCGTCCTCTCCTTGTTCTCCAGGTAGGCCGGGCAGTCCTTCAATTCCTGGTTCACCAACTGGTCCTTCTAACCCATCTGGTCCTGGATATCCGTTGTCGCCTGGTGAACCTTGAAGACCTGGAAAACCTGGCTCACCGTCTGGACCACAGTCGCCTTCAAAACCTGCTTCGCCATCAGTACCTCTTTGTCCTGGCCATCCTTCATTCCCTCTTTCACCATCACGGCCCTTCTTGCCTGGAATTCCTGCTAACCCTTTTTCACCTGAAACCAAATTATAGTATTTGATTGTTATAAAATAAAATATAAATATTACTACCACTCAGAATTAAAAACACAAGTTCGAAGAATATGAATGTGTTTCTATACAAATTGAGATAAAACAGATTTCAAAAACCTTTTTACTTTACGATTTTTAATGTACGTATTAATAATTGTACAAATTCTTATTGAAAAGATTTTGATTCCATATTTTTTTATTTTATTAATTATATGTATTTCAATTAAATTATATTAATAACTGAAGTTTTAAAGGCCTGCTAGGATTCATAAAAAATGTTAATTTTTAGAATACATGTCCCTTTCTATAAGTTGCTTAATTAGGCATTCAAATAAATTAAAATGATATTTCTATAACTACCACCCATAAATGATTATATTTCGTAGCATTTGGTAACATTTACAGCAAAATTTTATTTCAATATTTTTTTATTTAATTTTAAATCGTGCAATAATTATATTTAAATAATTTATGGTGATGTAACAAGGCTATATAGCGAAAGTCATGACATTACAACATAAAGAACCGTCTACATATAAAACCATACCAATAATAAAAAAAAATTAGTTTACACCTACCTTAGCAAATTATCTACTTTTACACCAAAATAAGTCAAATATCTACAATATCTCAATTATTAATTAAATTCACATTAGTTACTATTAGAATAAAGATTCATTGTATGGAAAATATGTTTATAAACATTGTATCTAAAAAAATTAAATTGACCACTCATTAATGACAAATTCAACTTTATAAAAAAGTTTTCTCTTTTTTATATACTGTACTCTTGTAGATGTGTTATTCCGTTAGATAACAAGTAGTAGTTCTGCTAAACAAATCTTACCTTACTACTATTAAAACTTTAAATGCAACTATTTTAAAAAATTGAATCAAAAAAACTAGTGTTGAAAACTAAGAATTTCTAAAAATATTTTACAATACCTTTAGATATTTAAGATTTTCTTTAAACTACTAACATAAACAAAGTTATTGTTTAAATACGACTAATAGAAAAAGTTTAATAAAAAAAGTTAATGTATCCAAAATTTTTTTCATTGAATGCTACAAAATACATCTTAAAATGCTTATTCTCACGTATACATATTATTAAAATATTATTTTTTAGATAAAAAATGACTAAAATTGCGATTTGGTAAAGGAACCCGTACTCTAAACAAGTTCCAGAAAAAATCTTAGGAAATTTATTAGTTATTCAAATATATTTAATAAGTTTTTTTTTAAATAAAACGATTGTTAAATTTCTATGTTTTTTACAACAAAATACTTGTCTAGAATAGTTTTTTTAAATAAAAAATTGTTAAGAATTACTTTTTTAACGTGTACAATTATCAATACGTTAATATCGTGTTTTATGTACTCTTATTTGTTAGTGCTTTGTAGCACAATTAGTTCGTACTTTAGTAAACGTTATATTATTATGACACAATATCTCTAATATCATGCAAAAGTCGAACGATAATGTACTAATTAAACTTGTTTTCAATTTCGAGCAGTGTAAAATTTAAATGTAATTTTTAATATTTATATGTTTGAAATTATGTGGGTAACACCACTTACATAGTGAAATATTTCATTTTTTATGACTAATTGTTATATTCTTTAGTCATTTATTGATAAACTATATGAAATACCTAAAAACCATTTAATATAATAACGAGTAACATTTTTTAACTAGTAATTTAGATTTTACTTTGCCTTAAATGTATAAATTTTGCAAAATGAATTTATTTGATATAGAGAAGACTGGAATATTATATATTAATATGGGCATATGCATATTATATAATGCTTTTCTATATAAACACTATTTAGAATTTTAGTAAAGAGGATTTTTTGTGATAAAAAAAAGTCTAGAACATCTATTTTGTAACAATTTTGTGAGGAAGCTAGCCAAATATATTGCATGCTATTTTTTTAATAATCAGATGTAGTATTTTCAGCTAACTGTAGGAATATTTTTAAATAGATGTAAATTTTTTATTTTATAATTAATATTGTAGTCTTCAATATTTTTTGTTACAGTATTTTGAGTAAAAATATTCTTAAAAATTATGTAAGTTTTTTAACTACTTATCAATATTTTTATTTTAGAGATTAGACTATTCTATGTTATAGCCAATCTAATATACATATTGTAAGTTTTGTCATTTATCTTTAATAATTTGTTTTAAATTAGTTACAAAACTCTGGCGCAGTAAATTATTAGCAATGTAGGTTTTACACATTAACAACTCATAATACGTCAAACCTGGGTTGATCTTTAGAAGAGTGGACGCATTTTATATATCGTTAAATAAGCTATTTTTTTTTTGCAGTAAAACAAATATTTTTTTAATGAATATGCAAAAAAAAAATATTTAAGTACATTTTTAACATTTGAAATAAAAAAATTTTTTTTGTTAAATTAAATTTTTTGAATCAATGATTTAATTTTATAGTCGTTGACACTTTATAATTTTTAACCATTTTTTGCCCTTATATGCAATTTTCTAGCTAAACATGCTTTTTTGCAGTAAGCTATTATACTACTATGATTTTTGAACTTTTTATAAAACTTTTTTTTCAAAAATACCTTAATATATTAACAAAAATACTAAAATTTATTCTAGTTTTAAACTACCAATTTCCCATGATTTTGTCATAGAAAGGTTTCAATCATTTTTTGATAACGCTAAAACATTGCATTCTTATTACTGGGCTTGTCATCATTAGACACGCCGTATAGGAATTAGGTACAAAAATTCTTCGAAATTTATTCATTAACACAATTTCTTAAGTTTAATAAATAAATGGAAGTTTTTTAGTGAATCTTTAGTTTATTGGAGATGTATTAACACCGTTTACATTTATTTTCCTGAGAAAAAAATCAATTTCTAAAGTTTTTTTTTAGTTTAAAAAAATGTTTCCGAAAATATTTTTAAAACTTTAAATTTTTTTTGATATAATTTATTTTACATTCAAATATACTATTCCTATATAAAAATTTTTTTACAACATTTAATACTTTAAAATGTAGAACAGTAAGGTGTCACCAACTTTTAAAAATCTAATTTTTTTAAATATGCTAAATTAGTTAAAAACATTATTAAATATCATATACACTTATAAATATGTATATTAAGTAAATTAAATTTATTTAAAATACAAATAATTGATGCGTCCACTATTCTAAAGGTAATCCCAAATCTGTCCTAAAAACCACCTCTGATATGAAACCATCTGACATTTAAAATCACTATTTAAACAAATTTTGATTACGATCGTCCAAAAAACCTCCGATTTTAAATAAGGCATAATTAAACAAAACATTTTGCCATTTTTTAATTAGCTAGCTTAAAAATAAAACATATTTTGATAAGAAAAATTGTTATGAACGGTTTCTCTTTGTCTAAAATTTTATTTGTCGTACTAAGTTTGAAGAAACAGTGAGTTGAGAAATTCTAATGATCATATAATGTTTTATGTATTTTTTTATGATTTTATGAATAAAATAAATATTTTTAGTGGTTCCTAAGAATAGCTGTTTAATAAGCATAACCAATATGCTAAAAGTGTCTGTACAATAATAGCCATATTGTGTGTTGTTTTCATTTTTTAGTGCATATAAATGAAATTTAATGTATTTACTATAATCAATTCTAGTACAAAATTTCATAAGGGGTTTAAAATTTCTAATGAAGCCTAAAAAATTTACCTAATAATTTGCCAAAATTAATTCATAACGTTGAAACCAGAACTTAATGAGGATTTGTCAGGTAGAATGAAAATAACTAATATTTAAACAAATAAATAATTTTAACTTCTTTTGTCACTTAAATTATAAGTATTATTTATTTTAATAAAAAATTAACAATAATATACTATATTTGTTTTTAAAACTATACTGATATCTACAATAACATAGAACCTCTAATATAAGACTACCTGACATTTAAGATTATTTTTCTAAAAAAATTTTGGCAGCCATAAATTACAGGTTTGACCCTATTTTAGACCATTTGTAAATTTCTGAGAGCAATGTAGTATTACACAGAGAATAAAATATCTAAAATCGTAAATGTCCAAAATTTAAAGAAATTTATAATCAACCTTTTATTGTACATCATAACAACTCTAAACAAGCCAATCACACATAATAGCATTTGAGAGATGATTTTCATTTGTTTTTATCAAAGAACAAATTGAAAAATCGCTACTTCGCAGGAACCAGGTAAAGTTATTTCTACTTTTTATACTTAAAGTAGTAATATATTTCTAAACAATTTTTTAAATACAACTGTCAAAAGGTAAGTTTAGTAATTTTTAACTCTATAACTAATTTTTAAAAATTATTGAAACAACAGATGTCTAGAATGTAGGTTACACAGTATCTGGAATTTAAAATTATTTCAGATACTTTTTCAGGACAATACAATTGAAATTTAAGTTCTTTGTTAATGAAATTCTTTAATTGTTATTTTCAGGTAAAAAATATGGATTTGAAACGAGAAATTATATTAAAAGAGGTAAAAAACGAACAGTTCTTTTTAGAATTAAATAAACCTAACTAATTGTTTAATGATATATTGTAATAATAAAATGTCTAGTATATGTAGATAATTTAAATTAAAAAGTGGATGGCTTACATGTCAATGAACTCTATACATTTCATTTTATAGAAAATTCAGACAATTTAATTGTCCAGAATATCCTTACCTAAAATGTTTATTTCAATATTCAAGATAATGTTTATTAGACGTTTTTGGCATTTTGTTCTCTGTGTAACAATGTAAGTCTAATTCATAAATTATCCCTTATTTGTTTTTTTATGTAATTTACAAACTTATGGGAATTTCTTTATCAATGTATTAGGATTCTATTGATGAACTTAGTGTAAGCATATAATTTTTAATTTTTTATTGTTATTTTTTTGAAATAGAATATTTTCAAGTATAATTTTTGTAGTAATTTACAGTCACATGTCATTAAATTTTTTTAAGACTATTTTGAAAATCAAATAGCCAAAATGCAATCGGAAAAATGGTCATTAAAATTTCCAAATAGTACTAGAAATTTTAGTTAACTCGTTTTTAAGACATACTTTCAATAGTTACAAAAGTTAATTTTTTCTCTCTTTATAATAAAATTTTACTACCTACCTTTGAATCCTGGTAGTCCTGGTGACCCTGGTAGACCTGGAAGTCCTGCTTTACCAGGTAAACCATCAAACCCTTGTTCTCCTTGGGGTCCTTGTGCACCTGGGAAACCATTTGGTCCAGATGGGCCATTCTCTCCGCTTTCGCCCTTGAAACCAGGTACACCAATCATCCCTGGTTGTGAAAAACCAGGTGCGCCTGGAAATCCTGGTTCTCCTTTTAGCCCTGGTAGACCATCTTGGCCTCTTTCTCCTGTGAATCCTGGTAAACCTGGTATTCCATCTGCTCCTGGTTCGCCACAATCACCCGGATCTCCATCTCTGCCAATGTAACCTGGTAGGCCAGGTGCACCTCTTTCTCCTTTAACACCAGGAAAGCCTTGTCTACCTGCTTCTCCATCTCTACCACGAACTTGTCCCAAAAAGGGCATGCCTGGTAGCCCTTGAGGTCCTGTCAAGCCTGGCCTTCCTGGTTCTCCTTTTGGTCCGGGTAGACCTGGTAGTCCTGGGGCTCCTGGGATCGAATCTCCAATTTCTCCTTCAGCTCCTGACAAGCCAGGCAAGCCATCACGTCCTTTTTTTCCTGGAATTCCTGCCAATCCTTTTTCGCCTTCTAACCCATCAGGCCCTGGAAGACCTGGTAAACCCGGTTGTCCATCTGGACCATCAAGTCCTTGCATGCCTGGATAGCCTGGTGGTCCGCGCTCTCCTTTTTGTCCTGGCAAACCGACTGGGTTTTCGATTGGTCCAACAAGCTCACCTGCCTCTCCTTTTAAGCCTGGTAGTCCCGGTAGACCTGGAAGTCCTTCACTGCCTGGTGCACCGTCTAGACCTGGTCTGCCTGGTGTTCCTGATTCCCCTTTACGACCAGTTGGTCCGATCGGTCCATCTGGGCCTGGTGGACCAGGATAGCCGTCCACACCTGGGTAACCTGAGTCTCCTTTCTCGCCGGGCAAGCCGTCAGGGCAGAACCCACAGTCGTCACCTTTTGGACCTTTTGCACCTGGTACCCCTGGGCTCCCTGGTGTTCCAATTCGACCGGGTATACCTGGAAGCCCTGGTAAACCTGGTAAGCCAGGTGGTCCTGTTTTCTTGACTCCTGTGCCTGGAAAACCTTTAAGACCCGGAAAACCTGCATCTCCGATTTCGCCTGGTATTCCCATGTAACCATCAAGACCTGGTGTGCCATCTCTACCCGGTGGACCTTGTATATCAAAACCAGGAAGACCCATTTCTCCTGTTAGACCAGGATAACCGCAATCGCCAGGTTGGCCTGGTTGTCCAGAATAACCAGGATATCCGTCGTCTCCTCTGTCTCCTTTTTCAGAGTATCCAGGTTGTCCCATTTCACCAGTTATGCCTGGTGGTCCAGGTTCTCCAACTTGTCCTCTTGGTCCAACTGGTCCTGGGGTTCCATCGTTACCTGGTTCTCCTTTGAATCCAGGTAAACCGTCCAATCCTTGAATACCTCTTGCTCCAGGTAATCCTTTTCCAATACCTAGGAAGAAAATATTAGAAAATATCCTTTGAATTCATTTTATGATCGTAACGCTTTTTCTCCTAACATCCACCTTATTAAAATTTAAAAAAATAGTACTAAATATTAAGTATTATCCGAAAATCACGTATAAGTTGTTGACGCCTTCTCAACTAAATGTTTGAAGCATTAAATGTTATAAAAGTAAGCTTTTTTATGATGAAAACATATTCAAACTAGAAATAAACTATTTTAAAGAATTCAGATTTTTCAAAAATTATCAAAAAATTTTTTAGTGAATTTTTTTAAACTAAGATAAAAATTAAAAGTTATCTTTTTTGGTACACATGATTAAACCGAAATAGTGTCGTTAAATTTACAACAAAAAAAGATTCACTGGATAACTTTCTAGCAACTTATTAAACTTAGAATTGTAATAATGAGTTAAATTCGTGAACTTATTGATCCTGTCTTCTATGTGGTGTGATTAATAATGCCAGTGTCTATTAGTGAATGCATTGCTTAAGTTTTGTTAAAATACCAAATTAAAATAACGTACAATCATCGAAAAAATTATAAAACTTATGGCTACTGAAATTTAAATAATTACTAATAAATATTATTATTGTTATTAAAATAATAAAATATTTTGGAAAAAATTTAAAAAAATAATTTTAAAATAAGTTTGCAAAACAGTTGAAAAAATATAATAGTATAATATTTTACTGCTAAAAAAATAGAATTAGCTAAAAAAATCGGACATACGAACAAATAAAGGTTAAACATTAACATCAATTTCTAAATCTGAACTAAAATAATACTTAGAAACACAAATGGTGGAAAAAAAATAAATTTTCTGCAAATATTACTAAGGCTACTAATTATAGTTATTTATCTATATCTATTAAAAAATTAATTTTTACCACCAAAAAAAGTGACATATTTAGCAATATATATGAAGGAAACACGTATTCTAAAGATTGACCAAAATACAATAAATAAAATATCTATTATTTATTGTTGTTAAGTATCCTCCAATATTAAGCTGATTGAGATGATTTCTAAACGCTAAAAAGCTAATTGTAGATGTTATATAGGAGAAAACTATATTTGTGATGCAATTTATCTGAACTGATACTGAAAATTGGTACTATTCTTTTCGATTGTATTTTTATGACTATATTTTTGTAAAAAATAAGGGTATTTAACAACAATAAATGTAAAAGAAATTAAGGTTTATGCGATAAGAAATAACTTTATGAGAGAATTATGTCGTAGTGAGATTGATATTACTATAATTACTGAAACTAAAGTGAGTGAAGGCATTCACGAAAAATGTAGAAATTCTCTAATTGGTGTAATAAAAATAGTGAAAAATGCATTTGTGGTGTGGGGTTTGCGATCTTTAATAAAAAAATAATTAAAATATTAACTTTAGATTAAGTTGCATGATATTAGATATTGATAAAAAAACTCTAAACATCATTGCAGTCAATGCTCCAACAAATTGATATAATAATATTGATAAATTTTAATTACAATTACATTCATTGTATGCTAGAGTAAGACAATCGACAACAATAGTATTCTTAGTAAACGATTTTAATGGGCCAGTTGATGGCAAAATAATATCTAAAATAAAGGGAAGGTATTCATGGGATGAACTAAATGATAATAGAGAGAGATTAATAAATTTCTGTACTTAAAACAAAATAAGTATAGTAGAATCATTCTTTAGAAAGTGTTGGTAAAATAAGTTTTGTGAATCAAGCCCCAAAGTATTGATACTATATTAAGGTCAAACTTTGTGTTAAATAACTAGATTAAATTTTACGTAATATGGAAAGAATCTTTACAGATGTTGAAACATGGTACCATAAGTAATTTAATTCGACATTAAGTGTCCATGGATAAGTGAGGCGAGAATTAAATTTCCAAAGAAACTATTTGACTATTTTAAAAAATCTAAATGTCTCCAGAAAAAAGTACTACATAATTACATTTAACCATACAAAAACACTTAATGAAGTAGATGAAAAAAAGTTAATAATTCATTCAAATGAGTTTAAGAATGTTGAAAAAGAATACTAAAAGTTTACCAAGAAAATTAAAAAGAATAACAAAGCTAATTCAAGTAGAGAAACAACTTCCTAGTACAAGATACTCAGATCGTGCCAAGGCTTTATTTAGTAGTAGAAAAAAATTATTAGATACTTTACTGCACATTGTTGATAGGAATGGTAAAAATAAAATTAAAAATAAGATAAAAATTTGTCTGATTAATAAATTAATAACACTAAATACTAAAAGTGAATGAAAATCACTTGTACATGATAGAATTTAAAGAGGTTGTAGAAAATAATAAGAAAAAAAATTAAAAAAATCAGAAGTTAAAAGATTTACGAATAATGATATTACATTACCCTTTCTGAAATCCGAAACAAGAGCAGCTGTATATAGTTGTGATATAATCTAAATAAAATAGGAATAGAAAAGTTCTTAATTCTGATTTTAAAAAAACTTAAATATTAAATGTATAATAATTTCAGAATATAGAAATGATATCACTATTAATCTATCATGAGTTATCCATCAGGGTTGTCCAATTAGCCTGCTACTATACAACTTTAATTTAGATTGGTTATGAGAAATGCTTTTTGAATAATAATACGATTGTCAAGTATGAAACAGATATAACAGACAGTAGAGTACCTGATTTATGTTTCACAGATGATACATGTTTACCGGCTAATAGTTAGAGTGATTTGAACTTAATGGTAAATAATTTTATTAAAGCATATAAACCCATGGGTATGGAACTAAATATAAATAAATGTAAAAATCTAATAAGTAAGGAACTTTCAATTGAATATGGAAAATATAAATATACTCCATTTAACTTGACAGAAATACAAGTTCAAAAGAAAAGGAATACTTAGGAAGAATGACGTCTATTATGGAAAAATATGCTTTTTGAAGCAAATTAGAAATAGAGCCTGAAAGTTTTTTATAGCAATAAAAAATATCTCAATATATCACATCAAGTTAGAAAATTATTATTTTTAACCAAAATAAGATCATGTGTTGTGCAGCTCAGTCTTGGACTACTACACACGCCAAAAGAAACATCTTAAATTGTTAAACGATGATATGTATAAGGAAATACATAATTTCACTCTTAATAACATTGCTTCCTATATTATTATATGATTATAACGTATTTATAATTAAAAACATTATCAGTAAGAATGACTATAACCCTAGACTGTCATTATCAAAGATGTCTCGTATTTGTGGTAATTCCTAAACGGTCATAACGTTGTGGTTAAGGCGTTTGCGGTAGGCACGTCACTTTAATTAACCGAAATATTTTATTGGTGACGATGTTATGTCAAAACGAAGGCTGAATATTAGCTATGATGGAGGAAAGTGTATAAGGAATAAGGATAAAAAATCGTACTACTAAAAGGTAAAAACTCGTAATAATGTAATTGATTTTAAAAGTAAAATCTTACCAGATAAGGGATCATGTAGTTTGTATAAGTACGCTAAAAATTTTAAGAAATGCGGAAAACCTATTTATATAGTAAGATTTTTTAAGAAAGGGTTTTTAAGTTTCATGTGATTTTTTATGCATTCGATGCTCTGATTTTGTGTCGGAATAGATGGCGTAATCAATTTCAAGTAAATTTTTACTTACCTAATTCTCCTTGTGGGCCCATGTCTCCTTCTGGTCCTTGACGACCTGGGTAACCTGGTTCTCCTGCACTTCCTTTTTGTCCAGGCCAGCCATCTAAACCAGGAATACCTGGTGAACCTAGTTCACCTTTGGAACCCGGAAGACCTACACTGCCTTCTTTTCCTCTTTTGCCTCTGCTTCCGGGATCGCCAGGGTCTCCTTTTTGTCCTTTTAGTCCCGGAAAGCCTGGTGGTCCGTCTAGACCTGGATTTCCTGGTGGACCAGTGGGGCCATCTCTTCCCTTTTCACCTTTGACTCCTGAGACTCCTGGTGGCCCTTGAACGACTTCAGTTTCTTCGGGTTGGCTTCCAGCAGCGAATTCACCTGACTCTCCTGGTGGGCCAGGAGGACCCATGGCTCCTTTTTCTCCTTTGCGTCCTGGTGTTCTAGCACCCATTTTACCTTTTGGTCCTCTGGCTCCTGGAAAACCGGGGGGCCCATAATTTCCCATTTCACCTTTTGAACCTTTTAGGCCTGGGAGCCCTGGGATTCCGGGTCTGCCTGGCTCGCCTGGGACTCCAGGTGTTCCACTTTCGCCCTTTCTTCCAACTGAATTGACACCACCCTCGCCTGGGATTCCTGGAAATCCGGGTCTGCCTGGCTCACCTGTAGGTCCTCGTGGTCCTGGTGGTCCAATTAAGCCGGGAAAACCTGGAAGGCCGTCTGTTCCATTGCAGCCTGGGATTCCTTGTTCTCCTTTTTGTCCTATAATTCCATCAAAGCCTGGTAGCCCTGGATGTCCTGGTGCGCCTGGAAGTCCTCTGTCGCCTCTGACTCCTTTTGGTCCCATATCACCAAAATCGCCTTCAGAACCAACCATTCCAGGTGCTCCTATTGGGCCTTCAGGGCCAGATTCGCCAGGTGATCCGGGATAACCTCTTTCACCGGTAAAACCCGGTATTCCCTTAAAATAATATTAAATAACAATGATTTAGAACATACTTTTTCACCTTTTGTACCTGGACAGATACACGGAGGGGCACAACCTTTGCAAGCAGCTCCATCAACGAAAGACAAATGTTTGTAGGTAAGTAATGTGAAAGATATAAATAAGAAAGAATATCTCGCCCAAGCCAGCATCTTTTTCTTGTAGTATGAAGAAGAAGATCACAACTTGAGGATGCTGGGACTTTAGTTATGTCTTCTATAAATAACAAAATTATAATTATTATTTTTGTTTTTATTTCTTATGAAAAATATCTCTGTAGACGCTAAATCGTGTTTTTTATGAAATATTAACTCATCCAAAAAAAATGATAAATTTTTGAGTAAAAAAGATGTATACTGGAATTATTAAAAATTGTTAGCAAAGGGCAAGTTGATATAAAAATTAAAAGGGTAAAGAATATAAATATAATAATTGAAAAGGCATCTTAAATGTTTCATTGTCTACTAAGAAAGTTATTTATAATTTAGTATAAAGAAATGTAGTGCCCAGATGTAAGGATGAGTTAAAATATAAATGTGTAAGTTATTGAGAGACAATTAGTCTGTTACTTTAAACGTTTAATAAATATGTATGCACAAAAATATTACTATCTTTTGATATTTAATTTTCATTGAGTGATGAGGTATCTTTAATAAGAATGATATCATTTCTTCAGAATTAAGATAATATAAGTTTGGAAAAAGAAAATGAATAGTTGTATGTATGTGATGATTAGTAGGAAATTTTCGATTTGAATAATTTTAGAAAAAAGGGGAGAGAGAGTAAAAGATATTAATATTAAGATTTGCTAGATAGTGTAAAGAAACCAGCTACTATTAAAATATTTAACGGCAAATAAATAAATAAGTAAGGTTATACTGATTAGACTAAAAATACGGCTTGGTGAAATAGTATCTTGAAAAGTTTAAATAGTTTAAAATTGTTAAAGGTATTTTTTAGTGATCAAAGAATGAATTGCTATTGAAAAATCATAAGCTAATTTAGATTACTTAATCAGAAGAATTTATTTTAATGAATAGATAAATTAAAATAACTTTTAGTAATCAATTTGATGTTTAAATACAGATAATGATCTTAAATAGATTTTATAAACCATCTGTTGAAATAAACAAAATTGTTGTAGATTTTATAAATGCAAGTCAAAAGTAGCTTGAGATATGGTAGTTTAATATTATGTGATTTTTAATAAAAAATAAACAAGTAGCCACTCGTATGAAATATATCATTATCTAATATTTATATATTTTTCTATCAATATAATATTAAAAATATTACTACAAAATATTGAGAAAGCGAATATTTATATAAATATATTACACTTACAACACATTCGTAATGTAAAGTTAATTGAGAGTAAAATCTTCTAATCGACTCTTACATATAATCATTCATTTTATTTTCGAATAAAAAGGGCCTGGTCACATTTTTAGAAAGGATGAGTTAATATCTCGGCACAGTTATCTATTCTTTTAAACTTGCATAACAAAAAAAGAAAGGTACTTCATAGTGATGATTCATTTCCAGAAATCTATAATAAAATGTATATATCTGTTGATGGGCAGATATTTTTACAATAAGGCACTTTTATTAAAAACTTTTTGATTTATCCAATCTGTTTGAGTAGTAATAAAGGATTGTGGTTAAGCCAAAAACAGATCTTTCAATTTCTTTGGATTGTGGAATGATAGATTGTGTGCCTTTGTAAAATTTTAATATAAACTTTTTACATTAAATACATTCATTTTATAATTTTATACTTATCAAAGAGTATATCCGCTACTGATTAAAGTTAAAGTTGTAAAAATAAAAAGATAAATTGATGATTGTAAAAAAAGAATGGATCAAATGTTTAGTTGCATAATTATTTGATTTTTATAATTTTTTAGAATAAGATAGTTGTCTAAATTAATTTGATAATGTTTTCATTATAAGATTTTATGTAAAACTTTTTACAACAATATTAGTTTTTGATATGATACTTGCATATACAATTAAATAAAAATATACTATCAAAAGTAATTTTAATTTATTAGCAGCAAATTGCCCTAAAAATTATAAATATCTCCAACGACTTCTCTATTACCTTATAAATTATCAATACTTGTAGATTAACAATTTCAGAAAACCATTATCGTTTAATTCATCGTTTTTTTTATGAAAAAATAATTTTTTGTTACAAAACATTGACTCCGTAGTCATTGGCTAACCATGGTTTTATATATTGTGACATTTTTGAATTTCGATACTGAAATATGAATATTAAAAAATATAAATAAAATAAAATTTTCAATAAGGAATTTTAAAAGAAGAAATTTTAAATATTATATTGAATTTTAAATATTGAAAAGTTTATAAATTGTATAATTTTTTGATAAAAATCAGTTTTAGTGCTGGCGTTAGCACTAGTGTACTCGAATAGTTATAGAGTTTAATAAATTGTGTTAATTTTTTCTCTGGTGTTATTATATCAAATTAGTTTTTTATTTTACATATACTAACAATAGTACCAGAAAGGCACTAAACCAATAAAAATGCATGTAATAACTTAAATTTTTATTATTTATATAAACAATAAATAACAAATAAATAAAAAAAATTGTAAGAAGATTATTTTGGATTATTTTTGAAAATAGTAGACTTTTTTTCTCAAAAAAAATATTTTAAATTCAAATTCTTAATAAATATTTAACTCTTTTACAAAACATTTATTTCTTTTAAATTAATTAGGGTGTTGTTCGCTATGAAATGCACATTCAATTGTGATATGAATACAATGGAATAACCAAAAGATATATCCACTATTTCAGAAATCAACCATTGACATACCTTTTTTTACGTTTGAATATATACACTTTGTTCTCAAAGGTCATAGTACAAAAAATCACAGTTAAAGAACGGTTACTTTACTCATGCCTAGTTTTTCAAAAGTCTTTTCTTAAAGGTTGTACTACAATAATTTATAGTATCGAATAAATTAATTTCCCACTCTCTTCGTTCTTAAGTATTTTTAACACCAATTTGGGTAAGTAAAGAAAAGGAATTAATTGATAAATGGCATCACAATCCAAAAATAAGCTTCTTTTATTCCGAATTACCATAAATATCTTTGACACCATCAATAATGGGCTCGAAATCTTGTTGATTAATAAATGTGAAATTCTTCATATTTATAGCAACTTCGGACATGGGCATTTATCTATTATCAGTAATAAATCTATTAGTGATAAAATTTTGACAAAATTCACTGATCATTTTGGAAAATACTATCCAATCAGTGATAAATTATTTCTTCTAACTTTGAACGATGATAGAAAATTGTAATGTTCTTTATGAGAGATAATAATGCAAAAGTTATTTTATCTTTGATATTTTTTAGTTTTCAGGCTTGAAAGAAATTCTATCGGTGATTTTTTTAATAATGTTTTATCTTCAATTGATGAATAGTATATTTGATTAAATAATAAATAAATAATTGTTTTTATAAATATAATAGTTTTTTCTCGACAGATAAAATTTTAAAAATCACATTCCATTTTAAAAATAATTTAAACAGTAATGCGAAACGAATTTTTAATTATAAACATTTTAACAATTTTACAGTTTCATAAAAATTATACTTTGGAAAATATTTTGTATTTTAAAATTACAAACCTTTTAATTACTTAAATTATATAAAATATTTATTTTAACATCACATAAGACAGATTTTAAATATTATTTAGTGAAAATTTTATAAAAAGCTTCTATTTGACTATCTCCATAGATGTATGCGACCTTCTGCCGTCTAATAACATTTTTTAGTAAAAAAATGTTCTCCTCTACTCTAGCAATAGATGCAGGTGTTGTAATTATTGCTTTGTTATATTTTTGAAGATTTGTATTTTCCAATTCAAAGTATGGTTGAGTTTGAAAATATGGATTTGAAAAATGACAGATTTCACATTTTTATTTTATTTTTTTTTTAATTCTGATAAATAACCATCATCATCTTCATCATTATTACCAACTGCATCAATTCCACTATTTAAATAAAACTGTTTTTGTAGCATATTAATAACAGTTTCTTTTTCTGACGACATTAGGCAAAGTTTTTTATCAACATTTGGATTTAAAAAATGCAGAAATGAAAAAAATTGAATTTTTAGATATATCAAAAACACCAGAAAATCTTTTTTTCGCAGCTTCAAAATTTGCATTTTTAAATTGATCTCTAATTTCTAATATTTTACCGAAAAATCCAGTTTATTTAAGATAAAAACAACATTTTTCATACTAAAACTATTTTTCTGCATATTTTCGGAAGTTATGCGCAAAAAGTTTAACAAACTTTCAATTTCTTTAGCAGCATTGATATCTTCATCATTTTAATAAAAATTATCGAATAACTTTAATTGAGAACATAATTTATTAAACCGATGAATCATACGATATGCATATATTCATCGGGTTTTAGGAACAAAAATAATTCATTTGCTGGTATGTTGCTTCAAATAACTATGTACATTGTCGAAACGTCTAATAGATACTCAATACATATAAATGTGTTATACAAGTTTAAAACATTCTCCATATTTACTAAATCTTTAAACAGTAGGTTTAGTTTATGGTTTAGACACCATATGCGTATTGGTGATTCCAATTGAGTTGAAAGATTTATTGCGTCAACATTATTATCTTCGTTACTAATCTAAAAAACCTTATCAACTTTCATTGAATCAAATTCGCTACCATTAAAATTAAATGATTCTTCAATATTATTAATAATATCATTAAAATCATTTTCCTCTATAAATTAAAAAATATATATTTTTATGCAAAAGTTTTGAATTATAATAATATTAAAAAGTTTTATTATATAAAATTTAGTAATATAATTATTTTAAATAATCTTGAAAAAGTAGTTTATGCATCTTATTTACGTAAATTGGTTGCAAATAAATGTTAGGAATTTATATATCAATAAATATTTGATATACATAAAGTCATAGAAAAGAAATAATAATTAAAAGAGCTAGAAATGTTTTAATTTTAGATCCTATAAACAGTTTACTTATCTATAAGTTTATTATCATAATGAAAAAAAATTTAAAATATTATGAAAAAAGTTCATTTGAAATAATCCATTTTATAAATTAGTTAACTGTTTATTAAGAAAAATTTTTTAAATTTAGAATGTATAAAATTCGTAGATAAATTTTCTCATAAGTAATTTTTTTATAAAGGATGCCTTGACTATAATAATTATTATAATTTTAACATAATGCTTCATTTCCAGAAAAAGGGAAAAATTTTTAAATTAACTTTGTTTTATAGTAATTATTATTTTTTATTTATTTTAAATAATTTCAATGATTATCATCCTGATTCATTTTTCCATGTCGTCTAAAATAATTTTTGCTTTAAAATCGTTTTAAATGTTTCTCAAATATCTAGCTTCGTCTGTTATAATGGAAAATAAATTTGATAATTTAAATTATTATCAATTAATTGCTTAGTCTTAAATTTAAAAGTAGATTCTTTTGTAATGCTTGTATTTGTAAATTAAGATTTTTAGTTATTGTAAATGAAACATTAGAATAAATATATAATTAACATAAACTATTTTACAATTAGTATAATTGCATCATAACTTATTTAAAAATTACGTATTCTTTTTGTCTACTATCAACATAATTAATTTACCATTAAATAATGAAAATGACAAAATAGACTTTTTTTCACAAGAAATTAATATTAACAAAACATTTTTAGTGTTATGTTTCCAATAGTCAAGACTAACATGGAAATAGCAATCAACTTCGACCAATTCTTGGATATATTTAGTGAACTATTCATTGTAGATTTCTGTCATTTTTCTTTATTAGTTCTACGACTTTATAGTTTTACCTTATTATTAAGAAATGATACAAGTTCTTTAAATATTGGTGTTTCAATTAAATATGAAGAAACAGAACACACAGAATTTAATCGTACCATTAAAATATCAAATTGTTTTGCATTTCTACTTCACGATTATCTATCTTTTTGAAACTGTCACTTTAAATTTTTGAGCCAATACATGTAAATTTGTGCACCTTCTTGAATGTCTTCGAAGATTGCAATAAATCTTACTGTCTCCTTGCAGTGAATACATTAGGTTTTGTTGCTACCTTCAATATCAATAAACTCTTTTAATACTTCAGGTTTTTCCATTACTAAAATGTTTATAAATTATAATAATTAAAAACACAGTAAATTTTAAAGTATTATTTAAACAATTTAAAAAATTGTCATTAATTTCTTTTATTAACACTCTAAATTGATTAAAAATTAACTAATTCCTATTAACATTTAAACTTTATATAGTAATTGATCAAGAGTCGATTAATAGATATTTTTTTGTCTTTGTAATACATGCATTATACTGCTGCTCTTTCTTTTAAAAAATAAATGACATTTAACGATGATAAGAAATTTTTCTTTTTCAATTAATTTTATATTATTTATTACAACGCAACAAAATTGTTTTTAGTTCTTTATTATAAAATATTACTTATAAAAAGATAGATATTATTAACGACAATAAAGAGATATTTTTTAATTGAATACCTACCTTCTTAATAATATATAGTGTACAATAATAGTAAAATAAGCAAAATTATGTTATTAAGAATATATACATACAAAAGCATTTGAATTTACAACTTCAACTCTATATTTTACTTTATCTTTTTCTTCTTGAGTAAATTAAGTAGAATTTGACAATGACATCTTAAATTTCTCGGTATGAAATCTAAAAAAATGAATAAATTGAAGTATTAAAACTGACCATATTAATTATTCGGGTAAAAATAAATTTTCTTTCTCTAGATATTTTAATTCCAGATGGGTTAGCTTCTCTACACATAGCATTAAATATAGTTTGGGTTTCATGTGTAGGATCAACCAGATCTACATCAATATTATCTTGACAGTTGATTTTTAAAAGATATCTCAAAATAGCTCTGGAAATTGAAAGCAGTGGTTTAGCTAAAAATGTATTTTCTGAGATCCTAAAAATTTAATTAAGCATTTATTTATATTCACCTACCCATAATTTTACTGTCATTATTTTTTAAAATTACATTAAGATATTTTGGTTTCATATCTTCGAGAAAAAAACAGTATTTTTACTTTTTTTAATTTTAATGACATTATTATCACTATTAACTGTATCTCTTTTTCTAATTTTAAAAATTGCTCTATAAAAAAATCAAATATAAACCTACTCTTTAAGTATTTAAACTTCTTCTGATAAAGATGCAACAGTATCTTCTAGAATTGCTATTCTTTCAAGCATCTCCACAATTTTTTCAAAAAAATCTTCTTCTTTATTTGTATTACTAACTAGCTTTGGTGGTATTTTTATTATAAAATTATTACCGACAAATTTTTAGAATTTTATCTGTCAATCAAAATAAAATATAGTATTTCTAAAAAAATTTTATTCATTAATTTATGAAAACATGTTAAATATTTCTCACATGAAAATAAAACTTTATTTAAAAATTACTGAGAAATTTTCTTTCAAATCTTAATACAAAAATATCAAAGTTAAAATAACTCTTGCATTATTATCTGTGATAATAGTACATCACATTTGTTGTCATCGTTCATTTCAAAAAGAAACGAACTTATTACTGATAAATCTTTATCACTGATAACATTATCACTGATGATAGATAAATTCCCATGTCCGATCAACATCAATAAGATGTTTTTTAAGGTTGAATAAAATACCTACGAAACTCTTGATGTATTCATAATACTTATTTTCAATTTTGGAATTGAAGACGATGATTCTTCAATGAATCTTTTAAATATCTTTGGCCATTCATTAATTTTTGTTCCGAAATATTTTTGAACTGGTATTTCACAAATAATCTTCTCTGATTCATAGAATTCATTCTTAGACAACAAATTCTTAAATTGAGTATAAAGCAAAACTGACAAGAATATATTGGTGATTGTTCTTGAATAATTTTTTTCAATTGATAACTGTGTGGTTGGAAGTTAAAAGCAATGTTCTTAAAAAAAGTTAACATAATCATCACTAAATTGCTTGGGATAAAAACTTTCAACACCACCATTAAAAAAAGTCATAGAAAATTATAAATATTACTTTCTTTTGGTGTAAAATATAATATAATAAACGTTAACAATAAATATTTTATTACAAATTAGTTAAATAGAAAGACAATTATATAATAAAATAATAAACTAAAATATAATTATTCAAATTATTTACTTATCATACAGCTATAAGATAATTATTCTCTTCACTTTTTTCATAATCTTATTTTTTTTTAAATTCATTAATAGGTCTGTAAAACCTCATTACAATGGATTGGATTTGGTATAGTCATCCGAAAACTACATCATCCTCTACTTCTATTACTTTAAAAAATTTCAATTCGATGTTTTTTGAAATATTTTTTTGCTCTACCTTTCCAACTTTGAAGCTCAATGCAATCAATTGATTGCCATAAAATTCATATAATCTTGAGAGAATATTCGTATGAGCATAATCGTGCTCCTTCATGTGTACATATGCTAGGTGACATTTTTCGTGTCCAATAACTGCATCCATATGGAAGAGTTTGTAGAATGCCTCACTTCCCGAAAAAATCATGGTGTCGAAATATTTAGTCTCTAATCGACACCACTTTTTTTGTCCTTTCTTCTGTCTTTTATGAAAGTTATCGGGAAGTGAAAGGTTTTTCAATCGTATTCTGGATCGCTTAGTCGTCTTCCATACCTATCTTTGGTATTTTCTTGTTCCAAGAAATCGTAGGTCAAATGAGCCAAATTTACGTCTTCTTGATTTACCAGTTCATATTTTATTTTATTGTCAAGATTACGAGGATCATCTTCTTTATTCTGAACAATATGTAGCAGGTCAATCTCCTTGAGCTTTAGTTTCTTGACCCTAGAAAATTAAACATATTGTTTAGCCAAAATTGAAATACGCTCTTCCTTAGTGCAGGCTTCACCATCTTCGCTAATCTTTACATTCTTCGAAATCAAATTAACATTCATCCGTCTTTTTTGTGCATTTCTTAGATTGTTTGATAGATAATCATTATAACCTGTAGTGACTGAACCACGTCCCTTTTTAGTTTACTTCGAATCTAAAGTACATTAAACTAATTTTAAAGAAAGTAAAAAACTTACTGTAAATGTTATTTCAGGTTAGAATCTTTTTACCTGCGTCTAAATCACTTCAGTATTCTTTGAAGCTTTGGCAAAGGAAGTCTTCGATGACGGACAGCTTCATATTTACTAAGATGTTATAATTTAAAATGAAGAAATTAAAATTAATAACGAATAATGGCAACTTCATATTTTATAAAATGTCAAAATCCAAAATAAATGAGATAAAATTAAAAATGTTTTGGCATATCATCATCCTAGAGATAAACGAGATTTTTAATGTATAAAAAGATTAAAATACAAATTCTTTTAAAAACGTTAACTTGTCTTGTGGAAAGACTGCTATACATACAGTTTTACATACATAAACACTAAAAACAGAAGCATACCTATAAAAAAAAGTACACTTTTGGTAAAGTCTTTATGATGATATTGGATTTAAAAGAATTGTGTGACAAAAAGAGATAATACATCGATGAAAAAATCACATATATCTAATTGCATAAAATATTTGTATATAAAGTAGGATATAAAGTCTCATTTTCATTACTATTCTTTCTTAACTAATGTTTATCATGCTTTCAAACTCATCTGATTTCTTTTACAACAATTATAACAATAGTATTTTTGGAAACAATATTTTCCCTAAATTAAGAACCAACAAAAAATAAAAATTTTGCAAGTTTTTGATAAATATGAGTATTCTTTATATTTAAAAATGTTATTTTCACTTTAGAATACTGGAGGACTACCTTTTAACAATTTAACGAAGGAGGTAATTAACAAAAATGGTATGATTGCAAAGTCATACTATAAAAAATTAATGAGCGAGAGGGATTCTTTGTATGCTTCAAATATGTCCTCTAGAATTCCAGCAACAATCAACGTTTTACAAGCTGAAATAGAATTTTTGGAAAATCTATTTGATTTAAATTATTTGAATTGCTCATTTACCCTTCCACCACCACAAGGTATGGTTGAAGTAAGGGTAAGAAAAAGTTTATATTCCTGTGGATAAATATCATGACTACAATTTTTTTGGAAGAATCCTCGAACCAAGAGGCTTAACGGTAAAGGATTTGGAACATAGAAGCAGTTGTAGAATAATGATAAGAGGTAATAGGTCTATGAAAGATAAATCTAAGGAACGAAATTTTATTGGTAGACCAAATTATCAATATTTGAATGAACCATTACACGTCTTACTTCAAGCTGAAGATACTCTTAATCGTGTTCAAAAAAATTGGATTATGCTGAAAATGAAATCAGAAAGATGTTATCCCCTACCTTTGGAAATGCTGATAATTTTTAAAGATCTCAATTAGTTAAATTGGTTCTTTTAAATGGTACTTATCGTGAGGGTGGTAGTTTGACGACATGTACAACTTTATCACCAAGTGTAAATGAAACAAATCAACCTTTTACGAATTATTTTAGTTCATTAGATTCTGTTAACAATTTTTATAGTAACTCGGAAAGCTCTTCCGTTGGAAACTCTGCATCTTTTATATAGTCATTATTTTAAATTATCGATAATTGATTTTTTTTAATATTTTATGTTTATTTGTCTATAATTATTTTTAATAAATTATTTTTCGGCTTACTTTGTTTTATAATTTTTAACATTTGTTAGAAATTTTACATCGGTACTTTACTATGAATGAATGATAATTAAAAAGTGTGTTGATTCACAAATCCTAAAAAATATCATTTACTACGAAAGCTCTTCAAGTTAGAAAGTTTTTATGTAGAAATACGCCTACTTTTGACAACGCAAAGAATGTAAGTATTGTTTTAAAAGTAAGAGAAATTGAAACTTTGTTCGGTGAGACGGTGAACATTTGCTTGTTCATGGTTATCCTTATTTCTTCCTTTTTTTAAATGCCATTTTGCTTTGTCTAATGGTAACCACAGGCAAACGAATCTCTATCGTCTCTTTATTTTTCGACTCATCATCATCTATAAATTGCTTACATGCTATTCCTAGTATTTAAATTAAAGCATGGGTCATATTTCTTGTTTGAATAATATTATTTTGTATTTGAATCCAAACATTTTTTCTTAATTCATGATAATTACCAATTTGTATTAGTTATGTCGCTTTTTTTACTTCTAATAATTTTTTCATACACTGTAAATACAATATCTTTCATAGCATCTTCAACTGGAAAATATGCGTAAATCATTTTTTATTAAATAAAATAAATAAATTGATAATAAGAAATGTACCACATTATATACAATAATACTTAGGATATCAGGTAATTTCCCCATATGCTTTACATGGAATGTCTCAAAAAGGTGAATAATAGCAAGAATATTTGCTGATACAACAAAATTGCATAGAAAAATTATTTAAAAAACACTATTAATTTCATAGTAACAAGAAATAGTTTATTGAAGTTTTGCTAGTGAAATTTAAATAAAAATGTAATTAAAATTTTTTAAATTTAAAATATGTAGAATTTACATATTATTATGATTATATATTATGAACCTTTTCGAATGCTTGCTGCAGTTAAAATCAATTTTTTACTCTTATCTTTAAATCTTAACGGTAAATCAATTTATTCCTGAAAAATGTTCTTCAATAAGATCATTACTTTTCATACTGTTATATATCTAGTAACATTAGTTACTAAAAGCACTTTTGAAGATAATGTGTCATCATTTTATTGAAACGCAAATACTGATCTATATATAAATTAAACTTTTCGCATTGACGTTGAGAAATATGGAATTATTGCTAACACTAACCAAAAATTTGAAGGAGAAAATATCGTAATTTTTTACGAAAAAAATGTTGGGCTATACCCATATTTAAAGTATATTAACAGTATTCATAATGAATATTTTAATGGAGGAATACCTCAAGTAAGTGTTTTCATTTGTAAATATAAATAATATTTAGAATACAAATATCTCAGTTTATATATTTAAACTTCGACAGGATATCAGTAAAAAAATTCCAAATCCAGATTTTGATGGAATTGCTGTTATTAACGTTGAAGAATGGAGGCCAACACATGATTCAAATTGAGTGTAAAGCGTATTTACAGGAAAGAATATATAAAACGTGTTTTGAATCCATTTCCCTATTTAAAACGAAATCAAGCAATTAAAATTGCAAAACAAGAGTTTGATGAAGCAGCGTATAATTTCTTTATGTATACCTTAAAAGAATGCCAAATTTGAGACCCAAAGCAAAGTTTAGGCTTTATAGTTTGCCTATTTGTGAAGAAAGTGGTTTAACAAGAAATTCCATATTCTGCTATCCGGAACATAATAATAAATTAATTTCATTGCTGAAACATACAGACGCCCTATATCCTTCAGCTTATTTATATCCTGGAAGACTGTTAGAAGCAGCAAGATTATATGTTAAAGATGTTCTCAGTGAAACAAAGAGATTAAATGATTTAATAGTTGAAGAAAGGATACAAAAAAAAAGGAAATTTATGTCTATCATAAGTTTGAGCTAGATCCCTATAATGATAAAATAGAAGAAATACAATACTATGATGAAGGTAATTTTTTTATTTATAAGATTAATATATTATTATTTTTTTCAGGGAACTTTAGATGTCACTATTAAACAAACAATTGACTTTGGTATTAATAATATAATTTTATGGACTACATCCAAAAATATCTTGAAACGTTGTCAATATATTAGGAATTATGTTGAAGATTTACTGGGACCATACATTAAAAAATTAATTAAGTCTTATATCTTGTAGTTTAAATTATTTATCACATGTATATTTTTGATAGACTTCTATTTAAAGTAGTACGGTTGTATATTGTTTCATACAAATTTGAATTTCTTAAAAGTATGGAGATAATCGTGCTATTAATAAAATTTAATATATTTTATTTTGTACTTTTTATCTTTAAAAATAAAAATTTAAAAATTATTGTTTACTTAAGTATCGTAATGCAAATAATTAATTTGTTTTTACTTTGTGTTTGTAAATGCTCCATACTGCACATTTGGCGATTTTTCTTATTGAATATAGTGTAAAAAATATTGATAAGAGGAAGAGTGCAATAATATCAAGATTATAACTTTCAATAAATGTGTGATCTTCTCCTAACATTTTCATTTGTGGTTGAATGCCAAATTTACATGCAAAATCAACATGTTTGATAAAAATTTCTGTTGAATTATATGGTTTGTTTTTTAGTATATTTTTCATCCTTTGTGCATTTACGTGGTAGTTCTTATTCTTAAAAAATACTTCCTTAATAGTATTCTCAACAATATCGGGATCTTTTATATCAAATTTACTTAATTTTTTCCCTACACCTATCATTTCGATGGCTCTTGAATTTCGTGGTTGATCTGCAAATAATGGTACAGCTATTATTGGAATACCATTATAAGCTGCTTCTGAAAAGCTATTCATACCACCATGGGATATAAATCCAGTTATTCTTTTGTCTACAAAAAGATCTGTTTGAGGTAACCATTTTGTTTTTATTAAGTTATTAATTTTATCACCTATTTCGTCATTAATCTCATATTTCCATATAAAAGTTACATTTGGCATTTTTTTAAATACTGTTAACAGGCTTTCTTTATTCTCATCGGGCATTAAATAACTTTCTGCTACAGTACCAAATGAAATAATAATATTATGTGGACGTAAATTTAATATTTTATCCCATTCTTTTGATAACGCTTTTGCTTTTGGAATAGAAAATCCTCCGATTTCAACAATTTTTGCTAAAGTAGGGTGGGCAAAATCCAACAATGGTTCAGTATTTGTAATGTGAAAAACGGCATTAGAAACCATTTTTTTCAAATTAACAACACCCTTACCAAATTTCTCATCAAATAACTTCTGTTCCGCAATAAATGGAGCTTTAAGAAAAGGATCACCTATATAATGAAAATAAATATTTAAAAGTCTTTCTTTGAATCCCATTCCATTATGTCCATAGTCAGCATATAATTCTGGTACTTTTGTTATTGGAAAATCTAAACCAAATAAAGGATAATAAACTGACCAAAATAATCCAGAACTAATTGTGATATGATTTTTAATACCCCATTGATGATACAAGCCTATTGCACATAAATCAAAAGCTTCACTTAAGGCTAAATCAAATTTTTCATATTTAATCTTATTTGTCAGTTCATCATCATCTATAAATTGTTTACATGCTTTTCCTAGCATTTCAATTAAAGAATGGGTCATTTTTCTTGTTTGAATAATATTACCTTGTGTTTGAACCCAAACATTTTTTTTAAATTCAAAATAATTATCAGCCTTATTAGTTACGTCATCTTTTTTCTTAATTCTAATCATTTTTCCATATTTTGTTACAACAATATCTTTCATAGCATCTTCAACTGGAAGATATACGGAAGTCTTTATTTATTAAAAAAGGAAAATCAAATGATAATAAAAAATAAAAAAATTACCACATTATGTCCAGCAATACTAAGGATATCGGCTAATTTTCCCATATGCCTCACATGGGATGGTCCAAAAAGGTGAATAACAACAAGAATATTGGCTGATAAAGCAAAATTACAATAAAAAAATAATTGAAGAAACACTATTATTTTCATAGCAATAGGAAATATTTTATCAAAGTTTGCTTGCCATTTTTAATATGGATTTTAAAACGATTAGATAACGGTTATCAATCTTTACTCCTGTGAATTAAGTTTACAAAAATATAATAATCATCCAAACTAATCAAATTATGTTGTAAGCACGTTATTAAAATATTATCTTATAAACAATTATCATTAAACAGTATAAATCTTATCATCTTTAATTCAAAAAACAAACATTGGTTTTTTATGATTTTTTTTTTAAAAATTATCTAAAGTTTGAATAAAAATTAGATACATATGTAAGTAGGTACATTCTGATTGTTATTAATAACAAATATATTTTAGAATTAAAATCTTTTAAATATTACAAAACTTCCAATCTGATATAAACTTATAATAATTGTACCAATAATAACATAATATGTAGGGGTTGTAAAATCACATACAAATTTTGTCAACTTTTCTTTTACATAATCGTTTGTAGTTTCACTTATTATTGACCCACAATTTTTAGGTTTATTGTCAAAAACATAAAAATACCATATAGATATCCATAGTTGCGATGATAATAAAAAGATATACTTTAATAAAAAAATTGTATGAAAATAACAAATTTAAACTTACAAATTCTTTTTGCAGTTTCAAACTTATAAACGTAATATTTCCAACTAGATCACTTTCTTCATCAACATGAAATCTTTTATACATCATTAAGATGTACGTTAGCAATGATAAACAAAACAAACCATAGTTAAAACAAGCAAGTGTAAAAATATGATTTTGGTTTTTATTTTCATTAACAATAAATGATAATAAAATAATTGATAACGATATCTAAAAAAAACTATTGTAATTTTCCATATTTTTATTATTGTTATATAAACATACAAATTTAATCCATGACAATAAATATTGTTTTGTTGGAGCATTTAGCATATGTGCTCCATCAACATAAATTGTGTTTTTTGCTTCTTTAGAAAAAAGACGTCGTCTAGCAGCCTCTCTAGTTGTCTCTTCAGTTGATAGACGTGTAAACGAATGTTTGTCTTTAGAATTTACAACAACCATACCAAACAATAATTAATACATTAATTAATATTCTTAAATACACTTATTTTTTAATAAAATTTTGATTATTGTTACTGTTTGTAAAAAATTAAAATTTTATTTTAAAAACTAAACAGTTTATAGTAAAAAATTATTGGTAAAGTTTATAAAATGTATCAATGATATCCTTAAAGAGTCTGTTTATTTACGTTCTCTTATGGTGGTGTGGCCGTTTATAGGTGTAGCGAGGCCGTCTGCTACATGTATCTCAGCGGATACATGCTAGCTGGTTCCCACCACCTTAGCCGAGTATCTTACATAATGAAGAGGCATGTTGGAACATGCGTGCTTGATCAGAAGTTTAAGAAATAAACACATTTTTTTTTTATTAATCCTTTTATTTATGGAGAATGTAACGAACAATATGTATATATGTTAATTATCCTTGTTCGGAGTTTTGGATGTGGAGTGCTATTCAGCACCTATGATTTATTTCTTTTCCTCAACTTATCCGAACTGATTTTTCTTGAAATATTCTTTCCTTAAATACTGCTTTTCTTCTCCTTCTCATATTAAACTTTTTCTTAGTTTAATAGGAGGATGTTCTTTTCTTTCTTCCAGTTGTTTGTTAAGTAAGTGTACAGATTTATATATAAAATATTATTAAAATCTTCACATAATACTTTATTTCATTTATCCATTCTTTTCTTATTTCTTAACTTGATTAGTTGAAAGATATAGTTTGATATTTATTTGCATATGTAATGTTTCATTTATTTTATCTTTTTATTATACCTAATGCAGAGCATTACGATATATTAAAAAACATATTTTACTAAACCACATACATTTGCAATTCAACATCTTTAAAAAATATTAATTGTTGTCAAATTAATTGTTAATAATGTTTTACCTATGATAAAATTAAATAAAATTATTTTAAGATTGTTATAAGTTATTTCTTTTATATTCTATAAAAAAAAACTTAAAAAGTATATTTTTCCAGTTTTTAAATTTATACTGAGATAGAAATGATAAAGAAAGGCAAAAAAAACTATTTCTAAGAGGGTTTATACAACGGTTTTTATTATTCATTTCTTGTTTCATGTGTAAAATTAATCATATTAAAGTTCATTTCACACAAAAAGGACAAATTTATTTGAGGTGCAATAGAATGTCCTATATATAAAAAAAAATTCAATTTTATTTACACCTTAAAATCGTCAAGTGGCAAAAATTATCACGAATAATGCAAATTATAATTATGCGAAGAAAATATAAAAAATTAATTTTTAAAAATAATAAATTACAAATAGTTGAGTAATTTTTGTTAGTTAATAATTACCTAAAAATTGCTTTAATTTTCATATTCGGCATAACAGTTATAGAAATTATTTCCAAATCAAAAAAATTTGAATTTTATTAGATGGGCCAATTTACTACATTTTACATAGATTTGTGTTCATTTTTTGTAGTAACAATTTTTGTATATCTTACTGCGTTCTATCTTTTTTATTCAATTTACTATGTTCATTTTTTCTATTAAAAGAAAAGAAACTAAAAAACTTGAAAAAGAAGAATTTTAACTTGACGAGAAGATAAAATGTCTTCGAGATTATTATAACAGAAAAGTTGAGTTAATAAAGGAGTCAATGAAAAATCGAAATCTTACTATCTTAAACAATATATGTTTATTGAATCTCCAAAAAAAAATCTTCTGGGTGTGGCTCAACTTTATCTAATTCTGATGTATGTTTACTGATGTTTTATCAGTGATTTGTTTTTTCAGTCCTGTAACATTATATCAGTCGTGATACCTGTAAGTAACAAAGGTCAATCTATTTGCTTTATCTAATCTAGCAAGAACTCATCCGATTGATAATAGGAATAAGGAATATAATGAATCATTTTCTATCTATGAAAACAATTTCGACTTTTTTGTTTCCAGTACACCAGTTTTGAATGAGAACAAGGAAATGTTACTAACAAATATAGATGCAAATATCATATTGCCTATTTATGAAAGTTAAATTTTTTAAATGAATAATGTGTATATAGCAAATTTCTTAATTCTAAGAAATGAAAAAATTTTTTAATGTTTACATATCTAATAGTCGTACTTAAAAGCAAAAAATTAATTATTTGTAGTTTTTAACATGAAATTACTGGAAATTATATAAAGGAGTCAGAGAAGTTATTACTATGTACAAACTTTCATATTGTATAACCAGAGAGGTTCTAACTATATAATATCACGGGAAATTTTTGATGTAAATCGGCTAACACATGAGTACACTTTAACCAGCAAAACAAAAACGCGTCAAAACGTGTCAAAACTCTTGACTGAAATTTAGTTTTCCGGTAACTAATGACCCTCAAATGACCCTAGAGTTATGATAAACCTGGGGTTATTTAAAATTTTTTAAAGTTTAATGATTTAATTTTTATGTGTAATTAACAAATTTAAAGTAATTTTACTAAATAATAAAAAAAAATTAAATAAAATTAAGCTCTTCCAATGAAATAATTGACAATAGATTCTTAATAAAGTGTATTAACAAGAAAAGAAATCTTCTTCAACTACTTTTAAATGATTATCAACAGTTTATTGAATTTCAAGTTCTTTGTCAGCATGACCAATATTTTAAGTTCATTCATGAATTTAATGATGAAAATGCTACTGATGAAAACACTGAAAGTAAAAAATTTATACCGATTAGTAATTTTATATGTTCCTGTGTAGAAATTGATAATATTAATGGTGGAAAATTAATTATACTGAGTTTAATTGATGACGTCAATTAATAGTAAAATTTGAATCAATTTTTGTTTGCTCTTTTTTTAGAACTTAGGAAATAAGTATCAATTCGAATGTTTCATGAAGAAAATTTTCCAAATATCTTAAGAACTATTATTTACAAGTAATTAATGTAAAGGAACCTTTATAATAATAAAATAAATACTTTGACTGGCGTTTTTATGAGGAATTATTTACTCTAAAAGATAGACAAAACTGTAAAGCACGCATTGATTGTGTTTATTTGATGTACATGGTTCCAGTATTACTAGAAATTTAATGTAAGTTCGAGTACTATTTTAATAGTTTCATTTCAGATAAGCGTTTCAAGGAGTTTTAAAGAAGTAGGAGTCGGAGTTGTAGCTATATGAATTCCTCAAATTCATGTTTCATAATATTTTCGAATATTAGTCGTTTATTTTTAATTTTTTTCCAAACCTAAGGTCAAATGAGCATAGAAAAAAAACCCCAAGGTCATTTGACTCTCGAACCTAGGGTCATTTTAGAGTCATTTGTTACCAGATTATATAAATGTTTTTTTATGAATTTTAATATTTTATGATAATTTTAAGGTTTATTCTCGAGAATGAAATTTATTTTCAATACGATAGCTTAACTCAGAATGATAATATTCAATTTTTTGATCATTTTGTCAATATAATTGCAAATAAAAATTCTTGTAAAAGTAAAAATAATATTTTTTTCCCAACGTGGTACAATTTATCAAATGTATATTAATACATTTAAATGCCATCTTTAGTTGTAATATTCATAGTAAAAGACGCAATGTTTTAGAGAACAAGATTATATTATGAAAAATGACTTTATAAACTTATATATAATACATAAAATAAAAATTTTAACATTCATTTTATCAAAAATTTTGCTTACAATAAACATTTTGTTCAAAAGCTAAAAAGTGTACGAAGTAATATTTTTGAGTTTATTCATCGAAATTAAGTTAGTAGTTTACTCTTAACAAAAATCTCTTTACATTTAATTAAAAAATGTGTTTAAAACAAAAATAAATAACTGATAAAGCATATCATACAATTTTTATTTTATTAATCAAGTAGATTTTAAGACAAATATGGTAATAATAATATAAATTATCATAAATAACCCTTAAATGTAAAAAAAAATGCTAAAACTATATAAAAACACTATAAAAACTAAATCTCAGTCAAGAGTTTTGACGCGTTTTAATTTGGTTAGTTAAGATGATCCCCCCACTCATGAGTCGTAATCTGATTGGCCACCAAATAAATAATATATGATGCCCCATTATTAAAATTTGAAAAGAAAAATTTCCTGTGATTATTTATTTTTTGTAGTTTATCAATTTTTTGATTATTATCATTACTTTTACCTGATAGACTATTAATTATTTAATTTTTGTCTTGTTAGAATGATGGTTTTTTTTCTCTATTAAGAGTACTCTTAAATTTGAAATCGCTTTCCCGAATCCCTCGTATATATTAAAATAGATTGGTCACCACACCTTATTCAAAAATATATAGAATTACTCAAGAAATTTCTTAACACAGATAACTTTTAGTAATCGCAAAAAAATAGTATGAGGCTTTTTGTGAGTTTTTCAATTAAATGACATTTACTTTAGCAACATTTCATGCTATATTTTGAGCTTCTAGAGTTATTTTTTAAATTTTTCATAAATTCACAAATTTGTGGTAGTATTTCTGTCAAATATCAATTTTATGCTTTATTAATAATTTTTATTGTAGTTATATAACAATCCTTAAAAATTGTTATTTCTAATACGTAAAGTAAGATAATTCGATTATATATCAGAGGAAATTAATAAAATGTAATCTAAAAGTGTTACTATATAGATAAAATAAAAGATCTATTTTAATTCATGGATCAGATACATATATTAGCATAAATTTTCTTATACACTAAGGTTAAAAAATTATCTGATACATACAATTCTTTTATTTTAAGCAATTAAACTATTAACATGCCAATAACATTGTCTTTGATATAAACAATTGGTAATATAAAAGGATTTAACAAAATTATAAAAAAATAATATTTTTAATTAGATATGAGAAAATAAAATTATTTTCAGTCAATTATTCCATTTTCATTGCTTCTAATTCACATATTTAATAAAATGCTAATTTCATTATCTTTTAAATTGTTAATATAATAGAAGAAAATAAATTTTTAAAAGTATCAATTTAACTATTTGTTTTGTCATCATTATCACTTATTTTTTATTTTAATTATAATTTTACTTGTTGGAGTATTAATATTTTAATTTAGTTTCTACTTTTTGGAATAGAATTTTTTCTCACTATAAAAAGTACTCTCAAGTTTGAGACAGCTCTCTCAAATTTAAGAAGGATTGGTGGTCAATCAGGTGTACCTCTATCCTTGCCTTGATGCCAGAGTGGTTAATGGGACAGACTTGAAATCTGTTGGGCTCTGCCCGCGTAGGTTCGAATCCTGCTCAAGGCGTCCACTTTTTTGCAATTTTCTTAAGACTCATATGTATATAAACTTAGAAAAAGTTAAAGGGTACCTACAAATGTTTAGGTTGCAAAAAAAATATCTCTCTTTGATTGTTCAAAAAATATGTATAAAACTTTACTCCACTACCAATACTTTTGCAGGTCAGAAAGTAAAAATAAGCAACGGAGGCATGTTATTTTGCTAAAAGCCATTTTGCAATTTTCTCCGTGGCGAACCATTGTAAAAATTTTAGCGTGGAAAGAGCGTGTTTAGAATAAGAGTCTCTTTTACCAAATTGCTATTTATGTTATTTTTTTAGAGGCGAAATAATATTTTAATAGAAAATATCCATGAGTAAACACACCAAGATGTATTTTTATAACACTTGGAAGAAAAGAAATTTTTTCATCCTAGAATTGTGCATAAAATACTTGATAACTAAATATATTAATCTAATTTAGAATTGATTTATTTATCTAATCGTTCATTTCCTATAATATCATAGTTAATTATTTAATTTACTATGATTATCTTTTACTATAATAATACTTATACAAATTATTGCCTTTATGTAATTTATAATACAATTAAAACAAAGTAAATAATTTATATAGTTTTATAAAAATTGAATTTTGATATTTAATTTCTAGAAGATAGTTTTAATTTCAATCATCAGAAAATTATGCATTTTACAAGAATAACATTAATTGTTTTGTTCGATTATAATTTTCACTGTTTTTATGTTAATAAAAATATAAATTTTCCTAACCAGATAAAATTCTTCTTTATACAAGACGAAATTTATTTTTCCAACAATTGTTTTATTAGCCTTGAATTAAACAAGTTATTATTTTAAATTAACTAATAACTATTTATATATTATTTTTTCATATACATATTCCCCCAATACATTTTTATGATGGCCTCATCACGAAAAAAAATGCAAAATGGCTTTTACGATTATCGGTAAATCTACATAGTAATTCTAATGAAGTTACGTGTACTTATAAACAACTGCTTTGTAAACAAGTTAAAATCAATTATACTTTATTGTTACTTCCGAGTGAATATAGAAAAATACAAAAATAAGTAAAAATTATATGTGACTAACTGTTACTAAGTACAATTCAATATCTCCTTGAATCTCCAAACCTACAATCGAGCTTGGTGAACTTCTAAAGGCAAATGAAGCAACTTCAACATCATCTAATTTTGCTATGACATGAGTTTGTTGAGCATAAAAATCAAGGATAAAAACTTTCTCTTTTTTAAATGGATTTCCTTTTGGCATTCTTTCCTCATGCTGCCATTTACCATCAACAGTATTGTTTCTTACAACAGCTTTCTCTTTGAATCTTGGATTAAAATGAAAAGCGACGTCCTTATTGGTTACAAAATTTACTTCAAAGCGGTCTCCTTTTTCTGGACATTTGCCAACAACTCTGACGTGTATTGGAAATCTAAAACCATTTAAAGCTGTAGCAAATTTTACGGTCTAAAAATATATGTAACAATTATAAAAAATATATTGTTGATCTCTTACAGGAAAAAAATAATCTCTAGGTTGAAGATAGTATTTATCATTAGGTACTTGTCCATATGCGGCTTCAACAGGTGCAGTTGGTTCCATTCTAAATTATATAGAAAAAATAATAACCTAAAAAAATATCTAAACCGTTAAACTCTTTTACACAATGAATACAAGTAAAATGCAAACTTTTAAAATACATAAATATAGGGAAAAAATTGTTTCTTAGGAAGAATATATTTTGAAATGTTTATCCTTTTATATTTCAAAATAAATTCATTATCATGAGTTGAGTCAGCATTGTTGTAATAGTATAAATTTTTTTCAAAACAATCATATATGTTTGTAAAATGATTAATATTTCAAAACTTCACTTTCTTTTGAAGAAATGTATTAATACAAAAAATATTTACCACGTGAGTTTTGTTTACGCATAAAGCAAAAATCAATCGAAAAATTAGTAGTCTAGGGTATAATACTAATTAAAGTAGGAAAAATGATATAGTTTTATTCATAATAACAAGAATAATAGTTTTAAAATTATCTTTGAGCAATAATAATTAATCTTTATGAATTGAAACATAATGAAGTTCGATATCTCCATTAATTTCCATAGATCTAACATCAGCATGCCATTTTCTGTAGGAAAATTCAGTAAAATATTGTCCATCGTATTTACACTCAACATAGCTATCATGAGCTATGAAATCAAGAGTGAAAATTTTTTCATGGTGGAATGGGAATAAATCTTCATATCTTTCTTCTTGTTGCCATTGTCCATCTTCAGTACTATTTCTAACAACGCATTTTTCATTAAATCTTGGGTTGAAATGGAAAACAATATCATTACCGTTTGAGAAATTAATGTGGAAGCCTTTTGAATGCTTATGACACTGTCCTATTATTTTAACATGTTGTGGTGTTACAAATCCATTAATTGATGTATTGAATGGAATACTCTAAAATAATAAAGAATCACATTTAAGTAATAGTAAACTTACTGGATTATACTCTTCTTTTGAGAATGATAAAGTAACACCATCACCGATACCCATTTTGAGATTTTCAAGAGTAAGTTATTTCTTTGAATGAATATTCTTTATATATACTTTTTATGGTAATGAATTATTCATACATTCGTAAGGATTATAAATTATCATACTTCATAAGTTTATATTAATGATAAGAAACCACAATATGATACTAGATACTCATCAATCTATTCAAATATATAAAAATATATCTACATTGTTCTTTTTAGTTGAAATATATGAATGTCATACATAGGAATTATGTATCTCTAAACATTTTACTCACCTAAGCAAATAATGTTTATAATAATAAGAGAGCTTTTGATAAGAGTCATAAATATTTATCTTTCATTTTTATCGTGACAATGTTTCAGAAAATGACTTTTTACTTTTATAGGTTCTTAAAAACTTTTTTCTGGTGACTAATGTTCATCATACTGTAAACATCATAAAAATTCTCAAAAGTATTTTAAATTTTAATATTAGAAAGTATTCTAAATTTTTATTTATATCTTTTTGCGAAAAGTATCCTGAATCATCAATGTATTAACATTATCTTTATTAGTAATAAGTAAAATTAAAAACTAAATCATGGATTGTTAATTCTAGAGTATTATAAAAATTTTTAAAAAAAAACAAGGGTTTTGCAATTTCAACTATAAACCATTACTCTTTAATCTTAATTCATAATGAAGATCAAAAATATCTTTATTTCCCAAGTTTTTTGTATAGAATCAAACAATTTACAAAATTATCTTTCAAGTTTTTACCTTCATTTTTATTTCAAAAAAACATTTCCGATAATAATTAAAAACAATCATATTCAGATTTTTAAAATTTTTAAATTAAATTAAGTAATTAATAAATACAATTTTTAAGGCATATATTGCTTTTATCACAAAAAAATTTTATCATTTATCACAACTATTTTTTTAATACAAATATCATTCAAGGATTTTAATTTACTTTTAAACATAATTTATTCTACCATTAATAAATTTTGAATAATTGATTTTATTAAGAAATTTAATTCTAATCTTTAATAGACTTTTAAATTCTTTTGTAGAAATTCTTTTTAGTATAGATATATTTTTTTGTATATTATTTGTTCAATTGATTCTTTGTATAAAATTAAATATAAGTAATTAAAATTTTCGCTTCTTCGATAATTGAAATGAGTGAAATCAATATGAATAGAAAAAAAGAATTGAAAAATATAACAAAGGTTGCAGAAATGATTATAGATAATTATAATCATAGTGAAAATATTTTTGAAAAGGAAGATGTAATGAAAAATATGTACAATATTGATAAAAACACAGTTAAGAATGCTTTAGAAGATTTTGATGAAATTGTTAGAATAATAGAAGACAACTTGAATACATCAAAAGTAATACAAACAAATGAAGAGATTATAGTTGCTGATATGAATAAACGTTCATTCATTCAAATGATGTCGGAGTTGCATACTATAATAATTAGTGATAATAAAGAGGTAGAATAGTTGATTAATTTTTCTGACGTTTTAAATTTTTTAGCTTCATAATATATATGATAAATTCTGTCAAGACATGGATGAAACAAGACAAAATATATTAATTTTAGAAAAGCAATTAAAATACATGAAATGAATTTAACATTATAATCATTTAATAAATACTGTTTGGAGAAGTATAAGATAAATGTTTATTTATTCTTAAGTTAGGAAATTATATATTTTGGATAAATCAACGACAAAAATTTCTAATAATTGTAGTTTAAACATTTTATATTTGAATAAAACTTTTATTAATGCTAATTACACATACCAAACATTGCTATTATTTTCATATAATTAATATCATTACTCTAATTGATAATATTCCTTAAACATTTTACAACTCATAACATTATTTATATCTAAAATTCATTATTTCTAAATTCAAATTTCTTAACTGATCCATGAAAAAAATTTATTCTTTATTTTAAAATTGAAATTTTTCAATTATATATAATTTTACCACATCATCTAATTTGATATCATTGTCTAACACTAATTTTTTATACATACTTAACACGATGTCGCTGATCAGAAGTCATCTTTCGGATCCATATTTTAATAATGATTCACTTGGAGACAACACGATATCAGCTAGAAGTCCTTTTCTTGATCATTCAGAACCTGTTACACTGACGTGGAGTAATATTGAAGTCAAAACTTCAGCTAAACACCTTCTCAAAAATGTTAGTGGAGTAGCTATTCCGGGTGAATGTATTGCTCTTATGGGTGCAAGGTAAGAAATCTTTTTTAATTAACAATTTAAAATAAAATTTTCCTAGTGGTGCTGGAAAAACAACACTTCTCAATACTTTACTAGGAAGAAATTCAGCCAATCTAACTGTATCAGGTGAGATATTAGTTAATGGAATTAACGTTGATAGAGGAATTACTAACATTTCATCATATGTACAACAAGAAGATTTATTTATGGGTAGGTTAACAGTATATGAACATTTAATAATTCAGTCATTCATGAGATTACCATCATGTAACAGTTGTGCGCAAAGAAAACAACGCATCAAAGAAATAGTTAATGAATTGGAGTTAAATGATTGCTTACACTCAAAAATTGGTACTATAGGTTTACAAAAAGGAATATCTGGAGGTCAGGCTAAAAGACTTGCTTTTGCTACTGAACTTTTGACAAATCCTTCGTTATTATTTTGTGACGAACCCACGACAGGATTAGATTCATATATGGCCGCTCAAATAGTTAAAACACTCAAAAGAGTAGCACAAGATACAAAAACAACTATAATATGCACTATTCACCAACCATCTTCAGAAATATTTGAAAGTTTTGACAGAATTATTTTTCTTGCTCTTGGAGAGGTTGCCTTTCAAGGACCACCTTCAGCTGCGATAGATTTTTTTCAATATATTGGATTTAAATTTCCTAATCAATCAAATCCTGCAGATCTATTCATAATGTATCTTGCTATTGAACCCGGAAAAGAGGAAGAGAGTAAAGCACGAATTCATGAAATATGTGATAAATATCGAAAATCAGAATATTGCAGTGTAGTTATAAAGCGTATAAAATGGCATAACGCAAATCCAAACACAACAGTGAATATGCCTAAGCCACCATCAATATTTACAATAACACTAACAATGATAGTCAGGCATTTTATTGATAATTTCCGAAACAATTCCATAATTTTTGGTAAGCCAATTCATAAGTTTTCTGTTGGCTTATTTCTTGGAATATTTTACTTTCAAACACTTTATAATCAAGATGGAATAGAAAACTTTAAAGGTCTAATTTATTTTATTGTTCTTGAATCAATTTTTCCAACGGCTTTTATGGTGAATTCTTCTCTTTCGAGAGAATATCACTTAGTTGTTAGAGAATATCACGATGGTATCTATCCCGTTATATCTTATTATATCGCTAGAATTATAGCCTACATAATTTTTCCTATAATTGATGGTTCAATTTTAATTACAATAGCTTATGCAATGTCAGGACTTAGATTTGATCTTCAAACAATTTTCCCAGTTTATTGTACTTTAGTTATGGTAACATTTACTACTATTGGTTATGGAAGTTTAATTTCTGGAGTAAGTTTACTTTAATATTATTATAACTATAATTTTTTACAGATATTTATTGAATATCCTGTCATTCAATCAATTTCAACACCAATTCTTGTGTCATTGAATATTTTTGGTGGTCTCTTTATGAATTTAACTTCAATTCCGACCACTATATCATGGATGCAATATATTTCGTGGTTTAAATATGGATATGAGTCCCTAATTCTGACACAATTTGGAAACTTAGAAAATATCCAATGCAAAATATTAAAAGATGATAAATTAATAGACTCAGAAATATGTTTCAAAAGTGGAGATGAAGTAATTAAAAACATGGGATTTAGAAATGATACTTTTTCTTATAATATGTTTATGATTTTCATAATTGGTACAACACTTTATTGTCTTGGATATATTGCATTTACAATAAGAGTTATTAGAGGAAGATAATTATAAGAAATATAAAAATAATAATTAAAATAATTTTTTAACATCTAAGTATCTTAATTATAAGTATCAACAATAATAAAATAATTTTAATATGTATAGGTATTCAATAAATTTAAACAGTGGGAAATTTTTGATATGAATGAAATTCTATGCATTATCTTGAATTCAATAATGAGGTTGTTAATTCAAAGGATCTTTCAAATCAGTACCTATTTAGTATAAATAACAATGATCATTCATGTTCCAATATACCATTTGTTCATTGACACTTTAGATATCAATTGAAAAATTATCCCTACTTTTATTATTTTGTAAATATTATATTTTTGTTTCAATTTATATAATGTGTAAAACATTCTTTTTATACTTAGAAGATAAATTATAATGTATTATGCCTATTTTCACAAATAAATTTTATTTTGTTTTAAGATGAACAAGATACTTATTCTTTTACTTTAAAGTAATTATAAAAAATTGAATATTTTTAAAATTACTTTTATAGATACATTTTGAATAAAAATTTCGGTAACATTTTTCTTAAGAAAAATGGTATCTATACTTGTTATAAAATTGGAATATCACATTCTTAGAATATTTTTTTAAAACA
Organism: Strongyloides venezuelensis; assembly: GCA_963280985.1. Taxonomy (NCBI): domain Eukaryota; kingdom Metazoa; phylum Nematoda; class Chromadorea; order Rhabditida; family Strongyloididae; genus Strongyloides; species Strongyloides venezuelensis. The sequence continues at coordinate 8,016,182 of CAUJLX010000002.1, read as the reverse complement.
AAATAATATCCGAATAATTATTCAGAAAAAAGTTAGAACTTTTGGTATACTTATTCTTAATTTGATTTATAAATTGACAACAAAAAATGATAATTTATCCTTTATCACAATACTTTTAATAATATGTGAATTACAAAAATTCTATAGTTTATATATTATAATGCTATTCAGTGCTTTTTATTAACCAAATTGAAAATAGATTTGAAAGGAAGAATTTTAAATAAAATATTAATCTCAAATGACAAATAAAAAGTATGAAATTTAATTTATCAAGTTTCTATAAAACTATAAAACAAACACTGCAATAAGATTTATATTTATATTATTGGGAAATATTTTTTTAATTGTTGGTAGATTGAATTGTATTAAGCAACTAAGAGAAATTTACGGTATAAAAATTATACTCCATTTTAGCCAAATATACAAAATTTAAACATTTTGAAAAGTCTATGTAAATTTAACATTTTATTGTTTTCAGAAAATGTGTTTGTTTTATAGATCTTCTTTTATTACAAAATATACTCATAAATTTGCAGTTATGAATAAACAATTATATAGAAATTTTAGAAACATTTAATTTCGCGATTAATTAAATAAAATAATTTCTCCAGAATAAAAAAAATACTCGGAAAAAATAGTATCTATAGTATAATAATCTTCATAAATTTAAAAAAAAAAAACCAAAAAGAATAGGACACAATATATTATACTTTGACATAAAACTATAAGTACAACTGATCATTGAAAATATGAATTAAAAACTATACTATTTAAAGTATAACATTTAACAATTATTGAAAATATTTTGCTTTACAGTATCATCCATTGAAATTAACACTTTTTTCCATTGAAAACAGGAAAGATTAATTATAGAATTCTTTTATAAATACGTTTGAAATATAATGGAAGATTAATCGACAGATCTTAGATATTATCATTAAAATTATATATGTTACAAATATTTTTTGTCTCTATAAAGTAAATTTTCGATACATGCGACATATAAAAATATTTTATCTGATATGTTATTATTAATATATGGAAGATTATATGTTAAAAAAACATAAATTAGATTCAATCTAAATATTATTTAAAGGAAAATTTTGTAAAATAATAGTTAAACCTGGATATTTTACCAAATTATAATTTAAAAGAAAAGCGTTATAAAACATCAAATGGCGTATTTCCACTATTTTGGACCAAACTATATTATTGCTTGTTTGTTGTTTGTTATTTGAAATGCATTAAAATATATATATTCATTTAAATTTATCTAACAAAATACACAATTTTTAAAAATTTTAAAAAAAAATAACATTTTTTTCTATTTTTTAGCTTCTATAAAATGGCCATTGTTTATTTAAAAAGAAGTGAAACATTCTCTGCATCCCATAGACTCCATTCAAATAAATTGTCAGATGAGGAAAATAAAGAAATATACTCTAAATGTAACAATTTTCATGGTCATGGTCATAATTATGAAGTAACTGTGACACTTAAAGGTCCTTTAAATGAAACTACTGGAATGGTGTATAATTTAGCCGATTTAAAAAATGAAATGAAAATTATTACAGATATATTAGATCATAAAAACATTGACAAGGACATTGATTATTTTAAGGATGTCGTTTCAACTACCGAAAATTTAACTATCTTTTTTTGGAAAGAAATGAAAAAAATTATGAAAAATAGTGATTTATTGTATGAGATTGAAATAAAAGAAACCAACAAAAATGTTTTTTGTTATCGTGGAAATTAAAAAGTAATAAACCACAAAGCACATATACATGTGCATCCTCAAAATTTATACATATATTTTTCTTTAATTTATAACTTTAATCACTATACATTTGGAATAAATTATGAGAGGAAAAAAAAGGTGCAAATGTGATAAAAATTTTGATAACACAAAATATGAAATACACTTTTTATATTGTAGCTATCAATCATTTATATGGTAAAACAAATTATTATTCAATTTTATTCTTACACTCATCGTATAAATAATTCATTTGTTGGGTGTTTAAAAGCTCCAAATCATTATTCTTTCTTTTTCTTTAGAACAATAGTTTCTCCCTTTTTTATGTATTTTAAAAGTTTTTATTTCTAATATTTATTGTATAGTATAATGTTATTAGTAATGTGAATTACTATGTTTAACATATGTTTTTTTATTCATTATTTTGTATTTGTAAGTAGAAAAAAGCTATTCAAAAAGTATTACAGATCCAATATAGCCATTCTCCATGACCTCAAAAATCATTTGATTTGTACCATAACAGAATGTTGCTCCAAATGGATTCTCTCCCTCGTTTGGTCCACCTCTATTTAAGACGACAGGTTTAGTTGTTACTTCTCCATCACTATTTGTAAAAATGTTATTAAATTCCTCAAACTACAAATAAATAAATTTAAATTTTTAATTAAAAATGTTATATATTTCAATTAAAGATATTCCATTTCAAGGTTATAATGACAAAAAAAATCACTTTTAATTTATTCTTTTGTCATTAATACAAACAATAGAAACTTCTTTTACTACAATTCTTTCTTCATTCAAGTTAACAACAACAGCTGAGAAGCTCTGTTCTAACATATTATTGTAATGTGATTCTAAATAAGTTATATTAAATGACTAGGTAAATTATTTCTTTTATTACCCCTATCCATCTTTTAATTTCCTCATTAAATATGGCAATAAATAATAAAAAAAAAACAAACCATATTGTTCTTTTTCCCTAGAATTATACTTTAATTTATTAATTGTAACGGGATAGGACAACACTCAATACCACCTAGCTGGCATACTATTAATTACATTATAAAAATTGACTTTCCCTAGTATCATCCCATCACATAAACACTACAATTTAATATAATAAGGAGTCATTGACTACATATGGGGATGACATCTGTTTTATGATGGCAAAACAAGTGATTGTTCATGTTATTGTTGCACTTATCTCTTATAATATTACCCATTCTTCTTCTTTAACTTAGAAATTTTATCAAGTTAAAAAATGTTAACTTCTAGATGATTGAAAAGTCCAATCAAATTTATATCAATTCCCAAATGTTATAAACATTATTAACTTTTCTATTTATTTATTTAATAATAAAAGATTTATTACAAATTAAACTTACCTTTGAGTATGGGTCAATTACAATTCCTTCTTTTTCAAGTGCCAAATTAAAATGACATCTTGAGTAGCTGAAAAGAAATAGTTTATTGTAACATATTAATCTAATTATTTTTTATTGAATAAAAAAGGTTAATTTAATTAACTAAAAATTTATTTCCCACAATATTAATTTACTTACATTCCAAAATCATAATGTCCAGGAATATTTGTATGAAGAACAAATTTGATTACTCTCCTTGTTTTGCAATTAAATAATATGTCCTTAAAAATATAACATTAATTGAATTTTATATTTTATTAACTTATAAATAAAGTAATAAATGTGTATTTTATGTAAATTAACTTTTTAAAAATTATTTCTCTTTTACACCTTAAATGATTAATTCCTAATTATATATATAACAAAATTTATAAAATATTGCCAATTTTGTAATGCATACATAATTTAAATATTTTCATAATAAATCAAATGCTATGTCAAGATAAATAGTATTTTGTTTACTTAATCATAATCATTCCTGACACCGGTCATTTATCAATCCTCGTAGGGGTTATTAACAAATGTTACAATTCAATGAGTTATAACAACTTTAACAGTTATCTATTACCAAAATCTATTAAATATTTGTATCCATAACATTAAAAAGTTCAATATCACGTAATAGACCCAACAAATTTTCTCTTTTTTTCTTCCCTTTTACACCTCTCGTCTAGTATCATTTATAAAACTATTCAATCACAACTTTTTATATTATAACTCATAAATTATATCAAATCCTATAGAACAATAGTATTTATTGAAATTTTTGCCCTCTTGATAAATAATTTTCATTCATCCTATTACAAAAGTATTTAATAAATATATATTTGAATGATCAACATTAAACTCTTGTCGGCACGTCGTCTTTTGTCCTTCTTCAATGAATACTTAATTGGGCCTAGTTTTGAAGACTAAAATATTTAACAACAATTCTATTCTCAATTGACTCCTGTTACACGATAGTCAATACACTCATCATCTTATCATTATTTCTTATTGTTTCAGGCAACAATTTTAATCACTAATCATAATCATGAAAAGTGATGCGCATCCTCTTTTATAAATTTTCATTAGGAAGTTTCATGTAATTAGTAAATTTAAAAGGAAACCGACAATTACCCTCTCTATCTTAATATTCTCCTTATTCTTATCACAAAATCTTTTAAAATAATAGATATACATTACATCTATCATTAACAAACTTTTTCTTCCCGAACATATATTCTTCTCTACTCATCCCAGTCGTATAATTCTTTTATCAGTCCAAATTAGAGATGATTAATTAGCACACATCATTGCACTTTACATGTCTCTATAGCTTCATTCTCATTATCTTATGCATGTTCATATACCCAATTCAGATTTCAGAAACTCATTCATTTGATATATTTATTAGTATTATATATCATATTCTACTACATTTACATTATGATATCTTTTATTTTGACGTAATACTATTATTATCTAAATAAAAATTTATGGCTCCAAGATAGGTTTTTCCGACCAAATGTGAATGGTATTATTTATATCCTTAACAGCAAAGATTACTAAATATAGATAAGGCAATCTATGCAGGTGGTATGGTTGTGGTGGTAATTAAATTGACAAAATTTTTCATGTAGCTTATCTGATTAACTTATGTAATAACGGCTGTTTAATCTCTAAGCTTACTACTATATTTGTTCTTTTTAATTTAAAGTTTAAAAGGAAGAATCTATTAAAGTCATTTTAATGTAAAAGACAGACAGGTGTATGAATGTTTACAGAAATAAGGTAACTGATGTACCCTAATAAATAAATTTACCGACAAATTGGTTGCGTATTTATATCACCTATTGCATATAACTCTTCAAATATCATATTAATAATCATGTAAATATGAAATTTTTGTTTTATAAACGATTACCGGCACTTAATCAGTATGAATACTTTTAAATGCCATCCAAATAAATACCGTATCGGTGATCAAGATTTTTATCTTTCATATTTGCCGACCATACATACGTTCGTATATTTAAAAAAAATAAAACAATTTTAAGTGTCCTTCAAAGATCATCTTAAAAGTCTTTAACTCTTCTCTTCTTAATCTTCAAATGAGGCATGTATTAAAAAAATGATTTTTATAGTTCTTACTGTCGACATCTTTAAAACATGTCTATGTGTTGTTTTTTTACAACTTTAACACTAGATTAAGAAAAACCTATTTATCAGATGATGTGATTTTACCTTCTACTTTTCACACTTTACAATATGCCAATCATATTTTATAAAAAGTACAAATCACTGATCTTTTATTATTTTATGACATTAATTACATGTCATATTGTTATGTATAACAACAAAAGACAAAAAAGATGACAACAACCCCACTTTATATTACATTTTAAAAAGATAATTTTTTTATTATTGAAAGTGAAATTATATAACAATTAAAATATTATCCTAATATTTTATAACAAATGATTTATCTTTAACCTCTAATCATGTTATTTTCAAATAAAACTATTAATTATTTCCGTTACTTTGTCTCCATCATACAATACCAAGCTATTTATATCAATTAGAAAAATGTTTAAATTTGGGACATTCAAAAATTAGTTCTTCCTCAATAATCTTTAACATATATATGTATCAACTACAAATAAATAAATTTATAGTATTTGTACATCTATATTATACAATGACAAGACAACCTCAAAATGGGAAAATGCCGGAGCCTAATACCCCCACCATAAAATCAGAGTTCCTTTCTTTATGTATCCAATATGCAACTATTACTATATAAATATATATATTTTCATAAAAATAATACTTCTTTTGACCAATTAATTTAACTATATATTTAAAAGAAGGATGAAATTGAAAAATACCCTAAATATATATAAATATAAAGGTTTAGAATATTTAATTAAATCATTACTCAAGACACATTTATATATATATAGTTTGTCAAAACAGATCTTTTTACCATATTTAGTTTAAAAAGATATATTAGTCTTTTCAAAATATCTCCCATTAAATGTTATTTAAACTTTTAATTACTTGTAACTATTTGAATATTCTCATACGCCTAATATTACATTGAAGCTATTAAACATATCTTGAAATTATTTTCATTTATAATATTAAATACATTTAAACTATTCCACAGTTTATCTTTTTATTTTTTTGACAGACCACTCTAATATATCATTTTTAATCTAAATAAAAATTAGCACTATTTTAATATCAAAAAAGGCCAAAGGGAAAAAACTTTGGTTAAAGTTCTTCTTGTTCCTTCTTGACCACACATCACTTCATTTGATGTAGGAGGTTTTTAATAAAATGCCATAGCCTATCGTTGATTGATGATGAAAAGTATATTTGTCATAAACTTATTATTTAACTTGGGCATAGAAAAAATTTTTAAATGGTAACAAAAGTTTATATAAATCTATATATCCCCCTTCAATTTATGTCACATTCTTTTTTCTTTACATATTTAGATGAATATTTATTTATAACAAAATAGTCTGTTGTTTCAAGTACTTAATAACTTATAAAAAAGTAATATTTTATTTATTATTTTATATTGTCATAACCATTTATTGAATGAAAGCCCTTGAATTATAACTATACTTAAGTTACTTCAACTAGCTATACTCTATATATTTCCTTAATCTTATTTTACACTTCTATTGTTTAATATTAATCGGGATCTGTATAAGGATTTAAATGGGATGTTTGAATGATAATGGAAATTAAATAATCAAAAGTACTTATTGTATTTATGTAACTTTTTCATCTTTTATTTACAAACGAACTGGTGTAACTCTTTTATCATTCTTCAAAAATAAATAAGCTTAAGCATCTGTTGCTAGTATATGAATTTTTATTAAAATTAAAATAAACTTCTTATTAAAATCTTTTTGTTACAACTTTATTATTTTTAATATTAATTTAACGTGTTATCAATTATGTTTTGAGAGGGTAGATAGTAAGATATTATGAAAAGATATTGTTATTGTTGTGTTCCTACATCACATATCTAAAACTCCTTTTTACAACCCCCAATTGCGCAAAAAGTGAGGAGGAATAAATATAGTAGTGGACAGTCTCCTCCCGTTTTTGATAAGAAATCATCTTAATATATTTTAACTTTTTCTATTTCTTACTTTATTTATTTTTAGTTGTTTCAAGTATTATATTAATAAATAAATCATGGTAATATTTAAAATAATATTTCTATTCATATTATTTCTACTAAATATTCAACTTTCTATTTCTACACCACCGTATTTATTGCCAACAATAAATGATAAGAAAGTTGAAAGTCAATATCCTAATTGTCCATTAGAATGTGAATGTGAAAAAAGAATTCTACCAAATAAAGAAGAATATTTCTCAGTTTATTGTCTAAATGGAAATCTTACAAATAATGATTTTTTTCAAATCTTGAAAACTCTTTCTATTTCTACAAACTCTCTTGAAATAATCGCTCCATCAGAATCTCCGAATACATTTCAATGGTCGGACAATTTAAATAAGTTTAAATTTTTAAATAAATTATCTCTAATCAATTGTCAAATTCCGGCTATTTCTCAATCAGTATCTTTACCAAAATTAGAACATTTATCATTGAGAGAGAACAATATTAAACACATTAATATACATTCCTTCTCAGGGTTACGTTCTTTGAAATATCTAGACTTATCTCATAATAAAATAGCTAATCTTCCAACAGGAGCCTTTAACTTTTTACGCCAATTAACAGGATTATCATTAGCACATAATAAATTAACTGACTTGGCAACTAATCTACTCAAAGGACCATACTCTTTAAGAAGTTTAGAGTTAGACGGAAATGAAATCAAAATAAATGATTTGAATAGACTATTGATAGATATTCCTGACTTAGAAAGACTAGAAATTAATTATTGTCTTTTTAGTGATCAAACAATATCAATGGTAGATGTTTCGACAGTCAAAAAATTAAAAAGACTAGGCATTGCTGGTAATAATCTAACATATGTACCAAATAATTTATGGAAAAAAGTCCCTCAATTACTAGAAGTTGATTTATCTTACAATGAATTAGAATACATTCAACCATGTGCATTTTGTGGGGCAAATATTACAAGAATTTACCTTGGAGCTAATCTCCTTGGGGCTAAATCTGATACTCTTCATTCAGAGGCTTTTGCTGATACAAATCTAGTAGAACTTGACTTGTCAGATAACTTGCTAACAAAGTTTAATTCTAAATCTTTAGGATATGCACAGAATACATTACAAATTTTACATCTCTCAGATAATGATCTAACAGAGATAAGAGGAGAATTTATTCATACTTTACCAAAGCTTAAACAATTACATTTAGCTGATAATGGTATAAAAGAAATTCCGAATATTCTTCCTAAAGATTACTCACAACTACAATTTCTAAATTTGTCTGGCAATGGTTTGTCACATTTACCTGATTCCATTCATTTTTCATTACCTTCACTAAAGAGTATAGATATTTCGAGAAATAGATTTAATCTTATTCCAACTGAATTATTATCAAACTTTTTTAATCAAATGGAACAGGTACGTTTTTTTAAGTGACATCTAGTTAGAAATTATAAGTAACATCACTTTAATGATTTACAATGACATCGATCATTTTAACAACATATATTATATCACTTCCCACATTTTTTAGGTATATCTCTATAATAATCCATGGGATTGTCGGTGTGCAATAACAAACCTTCAACAATTTATGTTACAAAGAATGGCATATAGAAATCTTTTAAAATATGATAAAACTTTATGTTTACAACCAGAATTAGTTAAAGGTCTACCAGTACATTCAGTTGTTGATATTAATGATTGTGGAATCTTTCTTGGATCTAAATTTGGTTTTACTCAAGTTAATGAATTAGCTATCCTTCTACTTCTGGTTATTGCAATTTCTGTACTATTTTCATTACTTATTCTTGTTTTTTACTATGGTCGTGAAAGAAGGCATAAAGGAACTTATTTAACTAAAGAAGGAACACACTCTGTTCTAAGTAGATCTCTTAATTCATCAATTGTCACAAGGACGCCTACACCAGAAAAAGGTAGTTATAGAGGTTTTGATGAAATGCTCATACCTCCACCACCACCTCCTCCAGGAAATCTATATCTACATGGTTATTAAAAAATAAGGCTTATATACTACACACTATTATCAATATTTCTATGAAAATTCTAAATAAATAATAATAAAAAAGCAATAGCCACAGTTCCAGTCTCTCTGCACCGATGATAATCATAAACATAAATATACTTTATCATTTTAATTCTATTACTTGTACATAAATTATACATATATAAACAGTTGATAAATTAATTTTACCAATAAATTATATTTATCGTCTTTCACTTAGCTTGACAAAGTGATTTCAAAAAATATAAATATATTATATAACTTCTTCCAGATGTATATTTTAATTTTCTCTTTTCCTCTCTCTACTCAAGCAAAAAAGGACATTTAATTTGACAAATATCCTTTCTTTCCCCTATATTTTCCTCTCTCATATACCCCTGAGTAGAGAATGATCAAACAAAATATTTTTGAAATAAACATCAAATATAAATATTAAACGTTGTAGATGAATGAAGATAAATTAGTCTTAATACTTTACAAAAAAAATACTTTTTGTTTTTATACTCTTCTACCCTGTCCTCTTATTATTTAAAAGAATAAATATATATAAATGTATCCATTTCCTAAGTTAATAAAATAAGTACAATACCAAATACAGAGATTAAAGATGTAATATGATACATCAATTATATACCATAAAGTATAACTGTCTACTTCGGTATTTATCAATTTTCAGGAAATAATTACGAATTAAGAAATAAACTTATGTTATGTATTACTCATTCTTCCTATCTTTTAAGTTATAGGAATAAATAAAGAGGAAATTTAACTTTTTTTTTTTAACTTACCAAACCCATAGTAAAGTAATTGAAAAAATAATCGGCTTTTTCCTCGTCATTTTTTGTTTCTTTAAAGACTCCTTTTTGAATTAACATTTTCTCATCAGATTTATAAAATATTCTTGAGGGAGATCCCAAATCAGAAATAACCTGGTTCTCTGCTGAACCAAACATCACGATTTTTTCATAAGATTTTGTTACATTTTCACTTTTTCTATATCCACCATCATTGGACCATTCACAAGAAAAGTTTATTTTCAGACCTTTTACTTTACCATCTTCTTGAATGATGTCAACTTTATTTAGCTTATTCGTCCCACATAATGTATATACTGGTTGTGAAGGTATTTTTATTTCGGATAATGATGAACCATAAAATATTGTCATCCTTTCTAATACAGGAATAGAAGAATTTGAAAAATGCAGTGATCCTAAACCGTGAGCATAGGTACTTTGAACGGCCGAAGAATCTTTGGCTGGAAAGGCAAAAGAAATACCACGCCAATTAAGGAGGAATAATTTTTGTAAATCATCATACTCTCCAGGATGTGTAGCACCAAAACATCCTTGTACTTTCTGAATATCAGCTGGTTGATCAGGTTTTGAAAAAACTTCCTGACCAAAATATAATGTCAATTTGGATGGTGAATAAACTTCAATAATTTTTAATACTTGTTGTTTATTATCAAATATTAATCTAATACCATCATCTTTCAAATTTATACACATATCCTTTGAAAAAGGATCTTTTGGGCAGTAGATAAATTGAATATTTTTAACTATTCTGGGAACATTTTGTAATGCTGATATCATTTGATTTATTGGGGTACCCAAAATGAATTCAATGCTTTCATTTTTCAATCCACATTCAGGTATTACCTCAAAAGATATTGTCATTTTTTCAATTACCTATTGGAAGTATCTATCTATAAAATATTTTAATTGAAAAAAATCAATGTTTTTTAAAAACAAATGTGCATTCTAAACAGATTTTTGTACAAAATATGTTAAACGATTGATTTAAAAAAGAGAAAATAATAAAACCTTTAATTTTAATTCATAAACAATTATAAACATAAAAGTAACTTTAATGTTAATAAAATACAAAAAAAAAATAATATATACTAAGGTAGGCACATGATTTTTAGTAGTAGTAAATTAATAATCGTTATTTTATTTGTACTTCAACAACAATAAACTTCTGGTTAATACAACATGTAACGTATAGTAAACAAGTAAAATTAGAAAAAGAAGAGTTCTCTGCACGACATCTCCTCACATGACCGCCACGCCGCGCCGTTATTAAAAATTTTAAGTTATTTTTGATGCGTTCATCCTGTAGCGTCAATTTGGTAATACAAATAAAAAATTCGCATTATCTTTATAGACAGTACGACAGGTTACCATAATTAAGTACTCTTTAATCCATTCAGACTTTAACCATAAAATGATTAAATTTATTCCAACTAAGAGTTATTATGTATGTAACAATAAAATCCAAGTATTTTTTATATTTTAAAATAAAATCAAAATGAAAAAAGTTTTATCACATCAGTGCATAAGATCTTCAGTACAAGATAACTTGGGAATCGTCTCCTACATTTTGAACACTAAACAAATACAGGAGAGTTTTTTATTATTAAATTACGAAAACGTATTAATACGATGGTTATGCAGATTGCGATATTTAAAATATTTATTTTTTCAAAAACAGACAAAAACACTTTTTGTCAAATTTAATTTAAAGTTATTTTAATAACAGTTTGTTTAACATAATAATATAATGGAATAAATATAAGAATATTATTATATATAGCTTGCTTTAAAATAACAACTTTATGGTGTATTATCAAAAAAATATTTAGAGAAAACTTTTCAATAATATTTCTTAATAATTTTACCGGCATAAAATTCAACAATATTTTTTTTAAAGATATTAATTACTTCACTTTATCACTATCTTTTATCAATGGCGGGCACGTGCCAGCCGTTAATTGGAATGTATTGGAACAACGTTTTTCCATTGTATACGAGAAAACCGCACACAACGTTAATGACGCGCATTTAGTTCGTCCCGTTCATTCATAATACCACCAGAAAGTAAAAGTAAAGTGTTACCTTTTTAATAATTATAATCCACTTATTATTATTTTTATTAGTCTTTCCTAAAAATATAATTTTTTATGTTGGCATTTCTGCCTCTATATAATTAATATTTTTTGTCATTTATTATCATTCCTTATATTGTCTGTGATATTATATTATAACACACACAACTGTTCGTATATATTAATATTTTTGCGATCAATAGCAAACCGTGAATCCTGAATCAGGTTTTTACGGTTAATCTCTTCAAAGCAAGTACAATTCAAAACTTTGCCGACGGCTCTTTTTTCACGATTTTTCCTACAAAGTTGGAGTATCGCGCTTCTTCAGATCAGTCCGGCGATAGTTTGTCGCAGACTAGGCTTCACTCTGAAGATCAGTTTACAAACACGCTGGAAGGAAATGAGATGAATTGTCAAGATGTGAAGCCTAATATTCATAATATTTCTAATGGCAATAGTGAGGATAGGCATAATGAAAGGACAAGTAATGGCGTTACTATCACCGATGAAATTAGATTTAGTATTATTGAAGCAATTCAGTTGAGGCCTTGTATCTGGGACAACTCATCAAAAGAAGCACGAAGTCATTTATCAAGGAAAGATAATTTTATGGAAGTTGCACAACATTTAAATAGTCTGGGACATCCTTTATCAACACTAGATGTAGAAAAACAATGGAAAAATTTAAAAGTAAGTATTTCCATTAATGTCTAATTTTACACAATATTTTACCTTATTTTAGGATACATATAATAAAGTAAAAAAGAAATTAATACTAGATCAACATGGAAACATGGTACCTCCGAAATGGCGATTTTTTTCGGCAATGTTATTTTTAGATCAAGCTGATAATTACCAAACCACGCAGCAACAACAAATGAATAATATAATGCTAACTACTCCAACAGAAAGTCGAAAGCGACGACATAATATGGAATCACCATCATTATCATTACAAAAGATGTCAAAAACCGATATGCTAGGACAATTACCTTGTTCCGAGATTGATATGCAACCAATGTCTCATGAAGATCTCAGTGTTCCGTCTAGTTCTACAACACCTCAGACAATTAGATGTACAATTCCTATAGCGACAAATCTCTATAAAACTCATAGCGCAGACAATTCTACAACTACGACTACAACTCCTAGAGGAGGATATACGAATCACCATCAATCTCTTCATCATTCACAATTTTTTGCTAGTAACGCTGTAATAGATGATGAATATTCGTCTTTTTGTCGAAGTTTGGTATTTTCTCTAAGAGAAATAGGGAGTACCAATAGATTACAATACCTAAAAGTTCAAAAAGCGATTAGAGATACTATTCATGAGGCTCAGGTTCAATGTATCATGTCTGGTGGTCAACAATGTAACAATAAGATGTCTTCGAATCCAAATAACCAGGGATATAAATAAATAACTTTTTGTTATTTTATTACCAACCAAAAATAAACAAATATTTCACACCTCTCCTTTTTTTGTATTTTTAGTTTATTTTTATTTTATTGTTATTGTGTATGTAATGACAAAAAAGAAATGTTATTTTTTTATAATAAAAATAATTATTATTATTTCATTTGTATTTTATTTTGTCCATGAAACTTTAGGAATATCATTAAATTCACTGAGATTTTCTAATTTTTCGTTCAATTTATTGACTTTGTCTTTGTATGAAAGTGCAGCTTTCTCGCGTAGTTTTTTCTCCTAAAAAGTATTATTACATTTTATTTATAGTCTTGTGGTAACTTACTTTTATTTGCTCTTGTTTTTTTTCAAATGCTATTTGTGCAGGCGTTTTCTTGATTTTTTTGCCATCTTTTTTAATAGTTTTCTCGATTTTCTTCACTTCCTCTGTTTGAGGCTTCTTCTTCGTTAACAAATTCCCTCCCTTTAATTTTAAGGTACCTTTCACAACACCTTCTGGTTTCATAATAATACAATTAATATAGAAGTACGGCTAACAAAATATATAACTGTTTATCTATTTCAATCATATGTTCGTTTTGAAAACATTTTTGGAAGTTCGTTTATTAACACATAACTTCTCTCAAATAAACAGTTGTCATTTACTTATTGAAATATTTAAAAAAAAGTGTATCCAGATTTATTTACAGTAGAAATGGCCGACAATAATCCTCTAAATATTAGTTCTCCTAATTTTGATGTTGATGCTTATATGTCAGAATTGAGTAAAAGAAAAACATTGGATGAATTAATTTCTCTGGATAAGCAAATGATATTTTCTGTAATTTTAAATTATTTATTTAAAATAATTAAATTTTTAATCTTTTCAGGTACGTAAACTCGATGGAGAGATGCAACAACTTGTATATGAAAATTATAATAAATTCTTGACAGCTGTAGGAACAGTCAAGGAAATGAAAAAAGAATTTTCAACGATTGATGATCAGATGTGTAATTTATCTAATTCAATAAAAAATATTTCAACGTCAACTAAACATTTGTGTAATGTTTTTGGTAGACACAGGGAAGCTGTCAAGAAATTGACTGATCAAAATAAAACAATAAAATCTTTACAGTGTATTTTTACATTACCAGATGTTTTGAGGAAATTAATTGATAATAAAGATTATAATGGTGCTGCTATGAAATATTTGGCTGTCAAAGAAAAATTGGAAAGTTTTAAGGATCATCAAAGTATTAAAAAAATTTATGATGAAAGTATGGAACAGGTTAATGAATTGATAGATTTACTTCAAACAAAATTATTAAGTAAGATTACAACTGAAGAAGAATTTACAGAAGTCGTTCAGTTACTTGAACGATTAGGTGTTAATACATCACTGTTTAGCTATGAAGTTTTAAAAGTCTATAAAGAAAATCTTAATGATGAATTAAAGAATCTTGAAGCACAAGTTAATTCAAATGCTATTTATTTTGATGTTCTTGAATTTGTTGACAATGGTATATGTTCTTTCTTAAACAACCTATCTGTAATGAAAATACTATTCTCAAAACATTTCAAAGTTAATGAAAGGAATGTTTTGGAGTTTGCGGATGAAGTTATGAAAAAAATTTGTGACATAAGTTTGAGGAAATTTCTATCTGAAAAAGAGACCAGTGATTCTGTTATTCTCGTTAGAGCTATCGATAGGGTTTATAGAAAAATTTGTCAATTAAATAACGAGCCTATAAACTTTAATTATATTCCTTTAATTAATAGAGTTATAGAGGAAGTCTTAAAATATCAAATAACCTTGAATTATCAAAATCTTGTTGAATCAATGTCTAAATCGTTACTCGAAATGAGGAATGATTTATCATACTTAAATAATTTTTCAGATTTTTCTAACATCTTAACACATTGGGAAGAAAACTTTTTAATGATTATAAAGAATACCCTTGCCAACTTAACCTTATTTACTTCATCTGACGTAACGTTTTCTAATACTAAGGATCAGGGAACTTCATTTAATTACATTAAGTCGTTTCCGATTCAGATTCGTGATGGAATACTTCTCCCTTTCATTAATGAATTATGTTCAATAGTAGACAATTACATATATGGCAAAGATCCAAAAACATCAAATGTTTCACCAATATTTTATATATTATTAGCTAAATTTCTTCAAAATTTTAGAGAAAAACATTTAAATTATCTTTTAAATTTATCCTATGATTCTTTCAGATTTGAAGAGCACCAAAAGTGTACTTTGTCAGAAGTTAATGATATCGAGAATATGATTGCACTTAAAGCAGAAAGTATACTTCATAAATTTGTATCGTATCATGGTTTTAATTTGTCATTAGTGTATGTAAAAAGTATTGAATCTAACAATTGGACAGATTGCCCCGAATCAAAAAGTGAACCAAGAGGTGTTGTTAAAAGAGTAATGGAACAATTTTTAGATTTAAATAACCATGTGAAATATTTTGTGGAAGATAATGATGATAAGATATTAAATGAAAATTTAAAAAATATATCTATTAGTAAAAAACATTTTGACGGGAAATATGATACAGCTACTTCATACACTAATAGTGTTGTTGATAAACTCTTTGCTGAGAAAATCGATTTATTAATACCATTGGAATTTAAGAAGTCTTCAATTATGACGGGGGTTGTTAATATATTTCTTAAATCTACAATGGAAGCAGTTAGACTAGAAACTTTTTCAAAAAATGGTTATTCACAAATGCAAGTAGATTGTCAATGTTTAAAGAATTTTTTAATTAAATTTGTTAACAATCCAACAACTTTAGATTCTTACTTTGATGAAATTTTATCTGCCGTTATATCAAGACTTATACCTGCACCTTCAAAAACACAAAGTACTAACCCATTTGACTAGTAAAAAACAAATATAATTTTATTAATTTATTTTTTCACTTTTTAATTATAATATATAATTAGCTATTCATATTTATTACAGTGTTCTCTTGATTCGAATAATTTAGCACATAAATCTACCATATTTACGTATCCTGAGTTGGATTCAACTAGACGAAGTACTGTAGCACCATCATAAAGTAAAGTCTTATTTATAAAACAATCAATATCATCCCTTGTTGCCGATCTTATTTTTGGATCATCTTGTATCTTAAAAAAATTTAAAAATTAAAAACATATAATTAACTTACTTTTAATGCACTTTTAACCATTTCGTATTTACTTTCTCTGTTAAATATTCTATATAACCAATAAAATAAATTTAAAACTGAAACAATAATCATAAAAAAGAAAAATATCCATAAAAATATATAAATTTTTTCTATAAACATATTATATGGTAAAATACATTGAAGTGTGTGTTTTCTACTTTGTCCTAAATCTCTAGTTTCTAAATCACAGAAAGTAACACGAGGAAAAATTTGGTTACTCTCCAATCATAACCAGACAACAATTTATAAGTGATTTTAAATCCCCAAAAAATGTCATTTGATTGAATAAAAAAATTAAGAACTAATAATTGGCAGAATAAAAATATTATTGCTATTACTTTTTGGCCAAGATATGTGGTTGTTAAATATATTGTACTTTTGATCATAGTAGGATTTTTTTGAATAGGTAATTGATAAAGTTTACGAACTAATAAACTATTCGTCTTTTCTACTTGATCTTTTTGTCCAGCTCTAGTTTCTTTAAAACATGTCTGTATGAGGTCAGAAATATTTGTTTCAGAGAAAGAATATGCCATCATGAAGATTAATTTTGGTAGATATGCTAAAAATGCCTGTCCTGCTAATATATATGGAATCCATTGATAATAAATGATTTCATTATTTTCCCTTTCTTCCACATCATTTGGAAGATATGAAATATTAGCATAGTAAGTATTTTCAACAAAACAATATTGACGAATGTATCTATTCCATGTTTCCTTTAAATAATGATGATTATATAAAAAATTGTACAACTTACTGGATATTCTGCAGGAACCCAACAAGTAATAGGATCACCAATATTTTGTATAGCCATTACAAATAAAGCAAATCCAGCTAATATAAATGCAGTTTTGGCATAATTTATTCTATCAACGGTATCATCGTCGTGCCCACCATCTTTTGTTTTATTAATTAATAAACTTAATTGACTGCCTAGTTGATGATTCATTTAAAATAAAAAAAATGAAAACACTGAAAATTTTAATATTTTTAATAATACTTCTACCTAAATATGGAAATAAAAATATATAATATCAATAGTAGATACTAATTAATGTACAAAAATTTTAAACATTAGTAATTGATAAAATATATAAGCTGATAAGAAAGTAGTTTGAAAGCAATAAATGTATATTTAAATTTAGATATTGTAAAGTAATTTTATCGTAAATATACAAATAACTTATAATTGATAATATTCTTGAAAGACCTACTATTATTAAGAATAATTAAGTTTATACAACTTTTAATCTATCAATGTTAAATCAAAAAATCATCTTCCACTACTTGATATTTTATATAAAACAATAATAATCGAAATATTTATATCAATGTTATGAATAAAATGATAAAAGGATATTAGTCAGAACTGTGAAAAAAAATTGTAAAATAAATTTAAAACACTTAATGTCATGAAACAAAAATGTTCAAAGTTGTTTCCTCACTATTAACATATTTTTACGTTAGAAATTTTTAATAGGAAGTGAGTTTAAATTAACTCTTTAATATATGAATCATTAATATATTTTAATATAAACCTTCTATCTATATATATAATTATTTATATCTTTATTTCTATTTTAAAATATTACGATTTTTCAATAGTATTCTTTTGTTAAAATATTTTAATTTTTTTATACTTATAATATACATACTATACTTCAGTAAATATTTTTGATTTAATTATAAATTTTTGTTTCATTTTAACATTTAAGATTCTCTTATCAGCTATAAAATGTATATACCTGTAGATAATATTAAAATATTCCGTATAATATAAACTTTAAAATAAAATGTTTTCTTTATCAATTTACAAATCATTGAGGGCAGTATATAACTTTCTTGATAAAAATAATATCAAGCAACGTCTATTAGTTATCTTGTTTTTATTGTCAATACCATTTTAAATTGTTTTTGTATGTGGATTACCTATGCATTTATTTTACTTATACAATTAAAAAAGAGTTTTTATAATAATTATATTTTTTGTAGTTTCAAAATGGATGTTTTTGTGAGTATTGTTTATAAGCTTATGGAAGAAAAGTATGAGGATGATTTTGTAGATCGGATGCATTATAAATATACACCTCTAATTATACTTTTATTAGGTTCTGTAAATATAGCCAAAGTTTATCTTGGTGAAGCTATAAATTGTTTCCAGAAGGCTGAGTTTAGATCAAGTTGGGTTCAATATTCATATTCTTATTGTTTAAGTATGTTTAATATTTTTTAAATTATTAACGAAAAAATCATTTAGTTGAAAACACATATTTTCTTCGTACAAATGAATCTATTCCATTAGAGTATGAAGTTAGAAAAGAAAGACAAATAGCATATTACCAATGGGTACCATATATTTTAATACTTCAAGCATTAATTTTCTACCTCCCACAACTAGTATGGAGATCATCAAATTGGTTTACAGGTCTTCATATTGGAAGTTTCGTTCAAACATTTTTAAAAGATAAATTTGGAGAAAGGATTGATGAAAATTCAAGAAAAGTAGCTAAAGCTATTGATGGTGTAACAGATATTAGACATAAATATTTTGGCATTATTGATGTTAATAGATTTGTAACTATTTTATACTTTACTATGAAAATATTCAATATGATTATTGTTCTTGTAAATATGTTTATTTATGGTCAGTTTATTGGAGAACATTTATTTGGTCTTAGTGTTATCAAACATTCTGGTGAATGGAGAAATTCAGGATTATTTCCACGTGTTACTGTTTGTGATTTTACTATTAATAGGCTTGGACAAGAAACTAGTTATACAGTAGAGTGTGTTTTACCATTAAATATGTTAAATGAAAAAATTTTTGTCCTCCTTTGGTATTGGATGTTAGTTCTTTTAACAGCAAATTTTATCAATATTATTAATTGGATTTGGGGTCTTTCAAACAGAGATAAATTTTACAGAACACTTCAAGAGTTTAGTGATACCAGAAGAAAATATCAAATTTATTTTTCACAAATTGAAAAAACAGATATGTTATTAAATGGTAGTGATGAATACTCACAAAGTGAAGCTGAAAGAGTCATTTCTACAACATATCATAATTGGGATCTTTATGTAGCTTTTAGGTTAATTAAGGCAAATCTTAATTTATATACAACATCAAAAATATTTGATTTTTGGTGCGATCAACAAAAACCTTATGAAGATAATATTGAAGATGATAAATTATTAAATATTAAAGAATAAAATTATGTTATAACAGAATATTTCTTTATCATTTTTTAAATAAATAAAATTTTAATAATACAAATAACAAAATAAACTAAATTTTTTCATATATTTCTACCGTATTTAGCAGCCCAATCAACTCTACCGTTAAACTCACTACTTTCTGTTCCATTAGATTCAATACCACTTTTATTATTAATATTTTTATTTTTGCATGCAAACATTGGTACATATCCATAGGCATACTCAAAACGTGCTTGCACAGAAGATTTTTGCCCTAAAGAACTGTTTATATTTCCATTTAGTAAAGATTTATTTTTTAATGATGAATTAAATGATAATGTATTATCATTTTTATTAATTCCTGGAGCATAACGACTTTTTGCCATATATAATTCTTTTGCTGGTATTTTTTTATTCGCAGCGGAATTTTTTTTAGTTTCTTTTTCTTCTTTATCTTCTTTTTCTACTTCTTCAAATAATGATGTTTTATTCAATGGTAAATTCCTATTAAATTCTCTTTCTGTTCCTTCTTTATACTTTAATTTTTGATCCCCCTCCTCTATCATTTTATTTATTCCACTACTTTTTTTGCTAATTGTTGTAATTATTTTCGAATCCGATTGTGATGAAAATGATGAGGTTTTTCTATTACCCGTATTTGGTTGACTAAAAACTGGTGCTCCAAGCTTTTGTGCAACTTGAAAATATTTATACTTCAATGACTATATAAAAATTAATTTTAATTATAATACTATACTACTTACAGCTGCTGCACTTGGACGTTTTTCAGGATTCCACAATAGTGAAGAAGACATTAGTTTTAAACCATCTTGACTAATATTGGTTACTATAGAATCCAATGGTGTAGGATTACATTGTTGAAATTTAAAATTCATATTAGCAGCCAATTGATATCCTTCTACCCAATCATCCTTTAAATAATGAAAATATTTTAAATGTTAAACTTTGATAAATGCTTCATAATATAATAAAATAAAACATAACAAAATTTTAGTACTATTTCTTGTTGTTGGGGCACTAATAGAATTGTCATTTAATATTAAACAATGTATATACAGTAAATAAAATTATTTTACAATAATGAGATAATAGTTTTGTTTGCCAATAATGATAAAAAAAAATTAGATATTAAAAAAACTTAAAGATACAAATAATATAATAAGCATATCAAACATTTTAATCAAATCATTGTAAAAATACCAAGGTTCATAACTTTATCCATGACTATTTTAATGCTATCATACACCGAAGAAAATACCGTTTACATTTTAAATATGATATGGTGCATTTCAAGGGAAAAAAGTATATACTTTTTAAATACTTTAAAAACAATGAACTACATTATTGACAATTGATTTGCTAAATTAATTTGACAAAAATGAAAAAAATATAGTAAATTATTTAAGCAGATATTGTATAGTATAACATTATTTTTATTTATGGGACTGTAATTAAGAAGGTTAGTGTCAAATAAGTATGAAAATCTTTTTTAGAATTTATTTTTAATAATAAAAACAAGTTTAACTATAGTTTAATATCCTTAAATAATACTTTATAAATAGTCCTAACAAAGCGGAAAAGCACCAAGAATTTTTTTATATTTACAATAACTTACTTTTGTTGGAGTTCCCATAATACTAATAATTTTAAATAATTGGTCTAACTCAGAGGTACCCGGAAAAAGAGGCCTTAGCATGTATAATTCACACATAATACAACCAACAGCCCAAATATCAATAGGAGAATTATAATTTGTAGATCTTAGTAAAATTTCTGGAGCTCTGTACCACCTAGTAGAGACATAATCTGTAAAAGGTGGTCGAGATCGTATTTCCCTTGCTAATCCAAAATCTGCAATTTTTACTAATTCTGTTCCATTACACATAATATTTTCTGGTTTCATATCTCTATGAAAAAATCCTATAAAAAATATATTAAATGTTGTTTTTTTGTGTTCGTAATGAGGAAAATTACCATTTTTGTGCATGTATGATAATCCTTGTAGCACTTGATAAATAATATTTCTAATAACATTTTCTGGGAAAAATCTATCTCTGAAATTTATTAGAAAAATTAATGCAAGTAAAACTTTTATGTAGTATTGAAGAAAATTAAAAGTAAATATTTACATTATATTAAAAAAAGTATTTATTGATAAACTAACTTAAAAACAAACCTACCTATCCTTCATAAGTTCATATAAATTTTCCTGCATAAACTCAAATACAAAATATAGAATATCATTTTCTCTTAAAACTTCTTTTAATTTTATTATATTTGGATGGCTTAACTTTTTTAAACTTTTAACTTCTCTTAGTGCCATTGCTTCATCCCATGAATAAAATTTTTTCTTCATTCTTTTGATAGCAACAATATCACCGGTATCTAATTTTTTTGCTAAACTTACTTCACCAAATGTTCCATCACCAACTTTTTTAGTCATTTTATATCTATCAGCAAGTGTTTGACCACCACTTTTTGCTGTTGATATTGAAGGATTTGGAGAATTTTCTATGGAACTCATTATAAATTCGAAGTATTAAAACACTATAGATATTTAATAATAATGTTTTTAATTATTTCAGTGATAACAGACAGTTAATGATAAAAAATACCTATAATGAAAAAATAAAGTTTTTTTTGTTTTCCTTCTTTTTATAAATCGTATTACCATAAAAATATATATGTTATCTTTAAAACGACAAACAAATTTAATCTTAATACATAAAAATGTTTGAATAATATAAATAACTTTTAAAAATTTTTCAATATGTATAAAATAATATATACATAATTAAATAAATATCAACTCCGATAAGTATGTATTATAAAAAGATATAAAAAAAAGAATAATGTAAATTTTATGGCGCTATTAATAACGATAAACTTAAATAGTTTCAATAATAATGTAACATCAATCTATTCAATGGATAAATGGAAATAATAAATATCGCTCTTTTTCTAGGTACACACGACCCTTCAAATCTAAAAACTATTGTTGGCATGGAAACGACTGCCATTTTGAAGATTTACTACTAGATTTGTAATATTTCAATATCTATGGGTTTGGTTAGATGATGAGGAGAAAAAGAAGGACACAAAATATAATAGCTTAATAGGAAATATAACGTTCACTCATTTTCCTAGCAAAAATTTAAGAATGCCCTAAAAAGAGAATATATATAGAGGAAAGGAGAAACTTTAAAGGAAAATATTGTAGGCTAAAAAATAAATTATCATAGAATAAATAGTCAAAAGTTAAAAATATATTTTTTTATTTCACATACACATAATTACAATTATACATTTTTCCTTATTTTTTGTCTTAAAATACATGTTATTATTTATTATAATTCCTTTAAATATTAAAAATACTTATATTAAAATAGTTTATTATTATTATCGTTAAAAAATTTTTCTACCTTTTTTCTTATTACATATAATATAAAACATTTTAAATATGTATGTTAAAAATATTTTATATAAAAATAATAAAATAAATATTTTTTTTTCTTAAAAATAATAAATAAAAAGAATAAATTAAAATAAATGAAAAACATACTTAAAAAGATTTTTTTCATACAATATCAATTAATATAATCGGAGTATCAGTGGTAATACAATAAACCATATTATTCACCATTTGCCAAAAAAAGATAAATGAACATAAAAAAAATAATCTAAAAATAATAAAAATAGATTTATAATTATACTTACATTCCTGTAAAAAGGATTGCAAACTTTAAACTTAATAACATTCTTATAGTTTTATCATCAGTAGTTGTATCTTTTTTATGAATTGTCTCTTCTGGAATTTTGTATGTTGTTGTATTTTTGAATGAAAATTCATCTAATAAATTTACGTTCGTCACTTTTTTTTTTTAATAAATCAAAATTCTCTTGCCATTTTACTTCGTTCTTTATAATTACAATGTGAGTGTTCTTTGATTCTTCATTTATTACTTTATTTACCATTCCCATAATAAGAAAAAACAATAGTAAAATATTAACATGATATAAAACCTTACAAAACATTATTTATTATAATATAACATAGAAAGTAATTCAATCAAATCATATACACGAATTATGTGAACTTTTACTATTAGAAATTTATTATTTATTCAACTATTACTTTACACACTTCTAAAAAAATGTCTTTTAATATTAAATATAAAAATATGTACTTTAATTTACTTTTTCACTGACTAGATAAATTATTTTAGATACCTCTATCACTAAAAAGTTCTTCATCAGGTCATTCGTACTTTTTTTATGAAAAGAAAGTTCTAAAATATTACATATTCTAAAAATGATTGATTATTCAAAAAGTGATTGATAAATGTTAAAAAATTTATTATTGAATTATTTTTTTATGGCATAAACGAAACATCTTAAATCAATTTTTTTGACATTAAAATTAAGATAACATTGTATTTATTATTTTTATGAATGTATATTTTTTATTTAAAAAAATGGAAAAATTTATTTTCAGGAACAAATTCTTTTATTAATATACATATATAATAATAATTTTTGCTTATAAATCTTTTAAATTTCCTTCCTTTCTTTAACACAAGCATATATATTTATGCAAGTCTCAAAATTTATTTTATCATTTTTTTAATCTTCTTATTTCTTATAAACAAAAAATTTATCACATTTAGAATATATAATTTTTACTTCCCAGTAAATAAACATTTCTTGCAGTGGTATTTTTCTTTAATATGATTAACTTTAATAAATCAATTGGTCATAAATTATTTGAAGCAAAAAAAATCTTATCGAAGTTGACCAAAAACATAAGTTAGTAAAGATGTCTTGGTTTCTTCTTTCTTTAATGTCTACCAGTCAAAAAACTTTGTTATAAAGATCGCTAAATACAGACAATTAAAAACATAAAAAAATAAATTGTTTTTTAAAATAACAAGAAACGTTTTATTCTTATAATTTAATTAACTTTTAAAAAAGATTTGTTAAGATGTTTATAATGTTTAATAAAATAAAACGATTTTGAAATCTATAATTTGTATTCTTCTATACAGAGTGAAATAAATAATAAATTATTTTTATTTTTAATCATTTAAAGTTAAACGACTTCTCTACATATAATAATAATTTTAAAAAAATTTTATTCAACATATTTAATGAGAATTTTAAATAATTTTTTAACAAAATTATCTTAACATTTTAAATTCTAAATAAGATTTTTCAATCTTATATATATATATTAATTATTTAAAATAAGTTTCTTGATTAAAGTAACAATCTTAAATATGTGGGTACAAGTAAAAATCTAAGGCATACTTTGTATATGCTTAAACAATACCTTTAAGTGTTATATTATAACATATAAAGAACTGTAATCCTAGGAACCCCCTGGATATGGGGGGATCCCGGATTTAAGAATAATGTAGCGGTGTGGTATTATATATAACGTTTATTTTACTAAAGAAGGAATAATAATAAAAGTTATGAATGTAACTATTGGTTATATTCCTTTAGGTGTGGTTCTTTTATATTCTTTATTCGAATTCTCAGACAATTAGTCTTCTCAGATTCATTAGATTGTTATTTTTGGTTTCCGTATAACAGTACCAAATTCATAAATCTAATCTTTACGTCTCTAAAACTTCTGGTAAATTCCAACCATGATTACGAATCTCAAAAATTACTTTATGAAGCTATAGCAATATATATCATACTTTACTATTTTTCAAGTGCTTCTTAAGTACCAAAATAAATTTTAAAAATCTTATTTCTAAGTATATTTTATGACAAAAAAAATCGTAAAGCATGAAAAACCGAATCTCAGAAATATAAAATTCGAATTTACCATGTCCGAAAACCTATATATACGTTTTTGAATTATTAAAAATGTGTAGAGAAATATACATACAGTGAAAATTTATTTGACTTAAAATTTTTATGTGATAATGCATCATTCAAATGCATAGATTTAAGCCTATAAAAATAAGTACTTAAATTTTTGATTGTCTGAACTTTTCAATCACTTTATTCAAGTTAACCAAAATGTAAAAAATGTAACGTTTGAAGAAATTTAAATGTAGTTAGGATTGATAAAAAGCAAAATAAAAAGTTTAGTATTTGTATTCAAATGAATTTAAAGTAAATTATCAACTTATT
Source organism: Strongyloides venezuelensis (assembly GCA_963280985.1). Lineage (NCBI taxonomy): Eukaryota > Metazoa > Nematoda > Chromadorea > Rhabditida > Strongyloididae > Strongyloides > Strongyloides venezuelensis. Next base: position 7,989,944 of record CAUJLX010000002.1, on the reverse strand, counting down.
TTATAAAAAGTTTAATGCAGAACTTTTTTATTAACACTTTTTTAATAATTTAAAAGCGTATAGATAGGTTTCTTAACACACTGAATCTAAATTTAATACTTTCATGACTAGAGTTTTTATCTTTAATAATTTGTGTTACGAAGTATTCTTGTAAATATAATCCTTCAAAATTTACATCGTTACCTAAGGGTGCTCAGAAAATGATGGAGAATGATATATATTGTCATAATTTCATCAATTAATTTTTGAGATACGTAACCATGATTGAAAATATTCGGAAGCAATAAATATGCGCAAAGTAGAGATATTAATTTAATATTTCTCTTTGATAATATGTAATCTAAGGTTATTGTTTAAACAAAGAAAAAGTGGGTTTTACTTCTTTGTATGTCCTACCTTGATGAATTTTTTCAAGAAATATATTTTAATAATAATCCCTAAAATAAAAAATCTGTTGCTATTATAAAATTTTATTTAATCAAAATACGTATAATAATTAATGATTTTATATAAAAAATTGCATTGTTTATTGGTATCATTCAAAATCTTTTACTGTTTATATTTTCCTTCCATTATCTCCTTATTTTCAGCTGTCAAACAGTTAACAGTTAATTTCAATTTAGCAATAACTTCATCCTTATTAAAAATTTGATCACGATATTCTGACTGTTTAGCATTGGAATATTTTAATATATCAACAATACTCAATACACTTTCCATTGTGCTGTCTAAATTTTTTTTCAAAATAATCATATTCCTCTTTAAAATTATAAATTGTTTCATCCAGTACAACAGATGTTTCATCACAAAATGAATTCAATTCTTTTAAACTTAAAACTTCTTTGTTACATTGTGGAAAAGTTTTTTCAACTCTTCAACACTACCCTTTTTACATAGAAATTTCCGTTTCACATTACCATTTTGTTTAAGTAAATTTCTTACCACTACTTCCTATTCTTTCCAAGGTCTATTCCAATCCACTTCTAATACAAGAAAAATTTTATTTGTTTTTAATGTTAATTTCTTTTTGTTCTCTCATTTGTTTCGAATACTGTTAAGTTTATCATTGAATCTCCTAAACATTTTATTAATTCTTTCTTAAAGTTCGTTTAAATACATTTTATCCAAATAAAAACACTAGAAATTATTTAAAAAACAACCCATTGTATAATTAAAATGTACACGTATTTTACATATAAAGTATAACTTTAGTCAAATTTAATAACTTAAATTCAAATTACATAATTCATATATCACATTATTAAAATAAATCTAAAGTTTCCATGAATAATTTTAAAGTATAGATTGTTTCAAAAGGTTACTTTCGGAAATATATTAAATGACTTCCTTATTAGATTAAAATATTAATCTCACGAAAAAATACGTAAAAATTTTGTGTCTTATCTACAATATTATATAAAATTTATTGTTGCGTACTAAAATATAATGTAAAAAATTTATTATTATCATTAATTCAATAAATTTTTTATCAAAGCCAATGTTTCCTAGTTTTGTATATTTTCAGTCTGATAATTAGTTTTTTCCTTATTATTCAGTCATTTTTTGATTCTTTAGAAAGTACCCATTCTTTGTAACAACATTATTTCTATCATTATATACAGTTTTTTTTAAAATTTAAATAAGTCTCTTGATAAAGGTCAAACAATCTCAAATATGTGGGATAAGCAAAAATCTAGTGCCCACCTTTTATATGCTTAAACAATACCCCTAGATGACATATTAACACATATAAAATATAAGCTTCATTTATCCACTCTGTGCGTTTTATGGTATCTGACAGCTTTGGTCCATTATCGCATATTTTAGGCACCTACCCCTTTTGCCTGAACGTTTAGGCAAAAAAGTAGGTGCCGATTTTTTATTAATAAAATTATTTTATTAACATTTATTTGCTAAAAAAAAGTAAATACTATTTCAAAAACTACCTTATGAAACTATGACAAATATAAAATTTATTCTAATTTTAAAGTACTATTTATGTATCAACGGTGTTTCTAAAAAATCTGAATTTTAAGTAGATTGAATACCTACGAGTAGATAGAAGATGTTTTATTTTTTCAATAAGGTTTCAAAAAAATCTGTTTTATGAATTTTCACAACAACTTTTTGTGTCCCAAATGAGATATTAAATAACTGAATCGACTAAGAATAACTTAACAAATATTGTTAAATATTATCATTAAGAATTAACTTAATTGGGAAAAAATTATTATTTATACTACAATATTACTTTTGAATATTATCTTGCTAGAATTACAAAACCATTTATATAATTATAAAAATAACAAACGTGAAAAATGTTTGTTAATATTAAGAATCTTATTTGTATTATTATATAGAAGTTAATTTATTCGTCATATTAAAATTAAGTTCTTATATTACATTATTTAAAAATTTTTACTAAACTTCTTTTTTTTTTTTCCGAGGAACAGCTTCACAACCTACAACTTCTTCCTTATATTTCGACATTATCTGATTTTTTGTAAAGCGTTTGCTATATCCTTGGCATTCTTCTTTTTTAATGACTGTGATTCCATTTTTTCAAAAAATACGGTAATGTTGGGACTTTCGCGAGACGAGTTAGTAAATACAGGGTGTTTCAAATAGGTGTATCCTTTTTAGAATTTTAATAATTCCGTTCATTTACTACCGGTTTTTATAAATTTTTTTACTAATCTGTAGCTGAGACCTTGGAATTTTGTTTGTTATAAAAATATTTTAAAAATCAACCGTTCTTGAGTATTAAAGTTATTCTTAAAATAGTGTGTATTTAGAAAAATGAACATTTTTGACTCGTTCTACAAGATCATTTAACTTGACTTCGTAATGCCCCGCATTAGGTATAATAAAAAGATAAAATAAATGAAATATTGCATATGCAAATAAATATCAAACTATATGTTCCAACTAATCAAGTTAAGAAATAAGAAAAGAATGGATAAATGAAATAAAGTATTATGTGCAGATTTGTAATAATATTTTATGTATAAATCTGTACATTTACTTAACAAACAACTAGAAGAAAGAAAGAAACATCCTCCTATTAAACTAAGAAAAAGTTTAATATGAGGAGGAGAAAAAAAGCAGTATTTAAGAAAAGAATATTTCAAGAAAAATCAGTTCGGATAAGTTGAGGGGAAGAAATAAATCAGAGGTGCTGAACAGCACTCCACATCCAAAACTCCGAACAAGGATAATTAACATATATACATTGTTCGTTACAATCTCAATAAATAAAAGATTATTATATAATAAATGTGTTTATTTCTTAAACTTCTGATCAAGCACGCATGTTCCAACATGCCTCTTCATTAGGTAAGATACTCGGCTAAGTTGGTGGGAACCAGCTAGCATGTATCCGCTGAGATACATGTAGCAGACGGCCTCGCTACACCTATAAACGGCCACACCACCATAAGAGAACGTAAACAAACAGACTCTTTAAGGACTTCATTGAATTTTTTCTTCTAATACTAAGTGAAATCGTCCGTATATAGCACACAAAGTAAAAAAAGACGAATTGAAGAAAAAAATTATAAAAGCATTTAAAATGGTGAATGATAATAAGAAAGTTCTAATAAAATGTTTTTCTAAATTGTGGAAAAAGTTTTAAATCACGATTAAAACAAAGTAGATGTCACTTTTAGTACCTTTTCTAAGTAAAAATTTGATAAAATTTTAAAAAAAAAAAGATTTTTTAAAAATTAGAAATTTTTTTCATTTTTGAGCGCAATTTTTGTAGCAAAACAATTAAAGAATTGAAAAACCTTTTTGTTCTAAAAAATCTCTGAAGACTTATCTACAAATTGGTAGAAAAACTTATTAATACCACTTAAAAATAAACGAAGCTATAAAAATTTAAAAAGCGTTCACCTATTTGAAACAACCTGTATATTGATAGTTTATTTAACAAGTATTCGTTAGAGGGTATTAATTGGTAATATGTAAAGAAATAATATTTAAATATAAGTGTTCATTCTGATAATAAAAAAGGTAAGACTGATTTGATATATGTTATATTCTGTTTTTATAGTATGAAAGTTATAGGCATTGCCTACAGATGGATATAAAATGTTCTCAAAACAAGAAGCAGAATTAATTAAGTATACGAATAAGACTGTTTTAAATTATGTTAAGGATACAAATTATATTTTCTTGGACAAACCACCTAGTTATACTTCTTCTGAAGGCAATGATTTCTGTCCACAGTTTGGAGGCTAGGCTAACTTTCACACACGGTATTTGCTTAAACATACCATATTTTTTTAATGTGACTTAGAAAAACCAGGTATTTAGAATATCTAAATGCTCAATCTTTTAATTCATATGATTCAGTCTATATATCAATTGTAACGATTATCAAACAAATAGAACCAACAAGATGATAAAGCCTCTCTTGAGAATTTATATTACATTTTTGGTAGGTACTTTTATTAACTGTATAAAATAATGGCTACAAAATTAATGTAGTGTAAATTTATTTTAATGGATAATATACTTTTGATATAATGAATAATTAATTTCTACTATAATGTTAACAATAAAATTTTTAATATTTATAAATGATTTTTCAAATTAGTTTTAAAATATTTCATTATCTTGTTATGTTGCTATCGTGTTGTAATAAAACATTTGAACATTTATTTTTTTCTACATATTATGCAACTTGAAAAATTGTATTTTTTTAATTTAAACAATTAAAAGACATAGTTAATTATATATATATAAATAAATATTTACACAAAACAATTGCCTATGTACGTATTTAAATAAAACTAGATTAAAAACGTATATTAAAAATACTAGTGTATTATTTTTTTACGTTATTGGCAATTTGTTTATAATTTATAGTCATACATTGACAACTTATTTAAAAAATAGTTTAATGAAAAAATGAATACATAAAAATTGAATAATATTTAATAAAATGATTGGTGAACTTTTGTTTGGTGATCTAAAAAACTTTTTAGTTATTATAGTTTATCGAATATCATTGAATGATTGTATTAATGGTTATTTGTCTGATGCGTTTAGACCTATCAAAAATTTTATAAATTTATATTCTCTTTTTATTTTGCAGTCTTAATTTTAATATCATTTATTATTTTTTACTTTCTCGGTACCTTTTATAACCACCGGGCAAGATTTGGATAATTTTATTACTCTATATCAATAATGGAATAATTGCATTCATTATGATAAATAAAGAAAATCTATTGTTCCGCAACTTAAATCCTAATGTTTGCAATGGATAAACATATCCGAGTATAGATATAGCAAAAAAGTCGCCCTTAAAAATTTAAAATCTTAAAATTGGTGTTTCAGTCTCAAGAAGTATATATTTCACAAGGATAATAGTTTCTAAGTATATGTAATCGAATAAGTCAAATTCAATTAAGTATATTTGAAGTCCAACATCGGAGAATTCTTTACCATAAATGTTTTTTAAATAATATAACGTCGAATTACATTAACTAAAATAAACATATTTTAAAGTTTTCCGGATTTCCTGAGAATGTTTTCAAGAAGTTAAAATGTTTATGGTTTCATGAAATCTTAAAAATAAAAGTTCGAACTTTTTGGGCAAGCTTCAAAACTGTCCATTAGATACCGTCTTTGGTATATAGGTAAAGATTGAAAGCAGGATATATTGTAAGTACTTTACTAACCATGGTTAATGTCTTCATTTCTATAAATTTTTGTAGATGTAATAATGCGGTAATCTAAAGAATTTGAGAGCATACTTAACGGATAAGTTTATTTTATTTTTTTATTATACTATATTCATCATTTTTATATTTCGGAATTACTCTGATTATGAAAGTATTAAATAATCAATTAATTGTATGTTTATTCAATTATAAAATTTCATTTGTCTTTTTTACATATTTCTAATGAAAAGTTTATATGTTTATTATTATATATTGTATAAACAATGGGAATATTGCAGTTTTTTCAGTTATTTTTTTAAGCTGTATACAGTTAACACACAGCTAAGGTAGAGCTAATTAGCTTTCTGTATGCCGTACAGGTACTGCTTGTATCTTAGCTGTAAGTTAGCTGTATACAATTTTATATATCGCTTACAACTTGGAACCGTATTATCTATATTTACTTCAATATTTTAAGGGCCTTCTTGAAGGTTTTTTAACTCATAACTAATTTGAATTTTCATATAAAATTTGATTTACACTTCATTCACTTTTCTACGGGATCATCGATATCTCCCATTGTTTGATCAACAGCTTCATCAAGTATCTCTCCATTCATATTAGTAATATTAATTTGTTTTACAAGATCCATTAATATTTTTGAATTTATTAGAAATTCATACGATTATTCATTCTTTTCGTGATAATAGTTGCGCTTTTCATGGCCACAGACACTAAATCTTGACTTTAAATGTTGAAATTATAAATGGAAAAAATTGAATGATAGCTTTCATCATTGGAAATTTTTACTGTAATTTCGAATTCTAATTGTTTAGCCATAAAAAGAACATATTACCAGAACGAGGAAAATATTTAAAGTACATATTTATTTAGAAATATCATTAAAATAATGAAATTCTAATTGTTAGAAATTTAGAAATCAAAATTGTCTATTACTTCTAATTGTCACAAAAAAATTTCATTTTTACGGTAAACAGCTGAAAGAATCATACTTAAGGCTTTCGGTATATGATATTCAGAATCGTAGAGGAAATAAATTTATTATATATCAGATAATATTTATCATTTGTATTACTAATTTAAGTTTAATTATACTAATATTTCAGTGTTATGATTGAATTAAGGGAAATTGTTAGTTTTTTAAATATATTAAATAGGTAAATCTTTATTTTACTAGAAAGAGCCTTGAAATAAAATTTGTAGTCATAGTAAGTAAGTCTTATTTATCAATATTAATGATCAAAACATTTTAAAGTTATGAAAACATAAATTTACAATAATATTTGACATCTTTGCGTGTAAAATAAAAATTAAAGTCTAAATAGTACAATAATAAATTATTAAAATTACCAAATATTTTCTTCTACAACATGCTTATAGAAATTCCATTTCTTTATATTATTAAAAAATACATACCTTCCGTCGATATAAAAAAGCATTTTTGTGAAAATTTTAGAATACGCGTCAATAACTTTTTGATTCTTTTCTGCAATAACATTGTCCTCTTCAGAAATTTTTTGTTTAGTTGCTAAAAGTTCAATTGTATTTGGAATCAAATTAGGTAAACGTTCATGACATATTAATATATGTCAACATTTTAAAGTAAAAGGCAATCAACTTCATAAAATAATGCACGATATATTACTAGTATTTCTAAATTTAGCAAATATTCATTAATTGTTTTTGCTACTTCATTTGTTAAAATGTGAACAACAATCAATTCTAATTTATGTACATATTTTGTCATCAGGGTAAACAAATACTTCAAATTACTACAAAATTTTTTGACATTTTAATTGTTATTCCTATTTATAAATTCAGCGAAATACAATTAAAGATTTGTTAATTTTGTCAAATTTTTAAGTGACATGGAATCTCCTTGTATTCTATCTTTTACTTTAATGTTTTTTTAATATCAAAAAATAGAAATTCTAACTGTAATGTTTCTAGATTTGTAAAACTTTGCAGGGACTTCATAGTGTTTTTAAAATACTTTGAATTTGGAATTGTAATTGTAAGGGAAGTTAAATATAGCTTTATCGGCAGATAAATAAATCTATGAATTGTCAAATTGATATTATTTCTTCCATCTATTAATTCAAAAACACACATAATGTTAAATTTTAATTTAATTTTTTAACTTCTAGTAATTTCTAATATCATATGAATAAAATTAATCAGTCTATCATATTCACAATGTGAAAAATTTAATATTAATGTTGTATATTTTCTTTTAGACAATTCACTAAAAATTTTTTCCAAAATATTTCTATTTTTAATGAAGCGTTTGTAATAATATACAAAGAATATGCACTCAATTTCAGGTTCATGGAAATTAGGGAATCCATCGAAAATATTAAAATTAAATTTTTTATATACATTAGTGTTATGTTCCATAAAAATAATATCTGAAACCTTAATATGTGATATATTATGATTCTTCATGTTTCTCAAAACATTAGAAATCATTGAAGTATGGTATGAAAAGCCAATCATAAAGTCAAGGAATTTTGTATTATTACGTAATCGACTGTTAAGATCCATTTCATTTGATAATTTATTAATAAATAATTTACGTTCATTTTCAGCAAATTCTTCTACCCAATTACTATAGAATATAGTTAAATAATTAGATTTAAGAATTATTTCACCAAAATATTTTTTAAACAATTAATTTTCTAAAACAAATCTTTCATCTTTTTCGAAACTTATATTTTCCATTTTAGCTAGATTTAAATCTTTTGGTGTTTCTTCTTTAATTCTGATGTTGACACTTTTAAAATCGTGATAAAATGACATGCTTCTAAGAAATATTTCATTATTAGTAATCTAATTTAACTCTTGACATGTTCTCGATAAGTTACTTACATCATGAAAAAATGGAAGCATTTTAAAAATTTCTTTTCTGACTAAACCATTATTAATCAAATCTAAAAAAAACACTTCTTTTGATTTCATGATTCGACTTTAAAATATATTGATGAATGCTGTATAATAAAATCAAAATGTTGGTAGATAAATTCTATAGAATATTCAAATTTTTAAAATGAAAAAATTTAATTAAATTTGATCATGTGGTTAATAGATTATAATAAATTATCTAATATATTTAAGAAATAACAACTTCAATATCACTAATGAACATAAGACCTGTATTATACAAAAAATTATAAAAAATGCACATATGGAATTAAAAAATATTAACAAAATTTCTCAAATATAGATTATTCACCAAAATTAAATTATCTTTCTCTTGAAAACACTTGTAAAATACATATTTATAAATGATTGTGAAATAATAGTAAACAATTACACACTATGATAATGGATAAAGAAAGTAATTTTCAAGATTTCAAGTAAATTAAATAATTTATCAAGTTTTTGATGAGAAATTTAAAAAATTATATTATCTAATCTTGAGGAGTTTATCAATTAAATTGATTACGAATAATTTGAACTATGTGACTTTTTTAAAAATATTTTTTAATTGATTTCCATTATATTTTATTAATAATGGAAATTTAATATGAAGTTCAAAAAAATCTTTTAAACAAAAACGGAATATAAATACATCATCTTTAACTTTAATAGTGAAGTTGCATTTTTTTGTTTATATTATTTAAAATCTGCAAAAATTGCTAGGAAAATTTAAAAAATGAAACTTTACAATATAAGTATTCATTTATAAGATAACATGAAATAATATGAAAAAAAATTGCTGAAATTAAGCCCATTAAATTTTGCAACTAACTTTATAACTTCTATCAATTACTATTATAATAAATAACTTCAAAGTTATTGTATAGTTTGTTATTTAAAAAATTATGTTAAAATATTCGGTATTATAAAAATATTTAGCAGTTTAATAACCTTTGTGTTTAAAAGATTCAATTGTTTTATACTGTAGTCTTTCTTCATTTTCCATCTAGAAATCAAAAAGATTCAACAATTAGTTAAACGTAAAAGTACATAAAATTGTAATATATTATATTAAAATCATTTATTGATACATATTTTTATATGTTAAAATTACTAGAATATTTTCTTGTAAAAAAAAATTATAATAAAACTAACTAAATATTGGTATATTTTCAAAAACATTTCTAAAATTATTTACTAATATAAAATTAAAAACAAATTATAAATTAAATTAAAAGTTTGTAATATGATTAGATATTAATAGTAAATATGAGGAAGAGTTTATTTAAAAGAAAGATATTATAAGGTTACAACATTTTAGAAATTATTTAACAAGACTGCGTTGTGTTCTTGAGAGAGCTTGTATTTATATTGCCTTTAATAGTATGAGTTGAAATGTTTTGTGTCTGGAGTTCTCTTGCGGCATGTTGGATAATAATGTGTTCTACATTACAAGTTATCCTTTATCAACATATATGTAGTCTATCATTAAGTTAAAAACAATTGCTATAATTAATGATTAACAGCTTTAATTTAGTATGTTTGAATTTTTCATACGTCATCATTAAAAATAAAAGAACATATTAAGTCAAGTTACAAGTAAATAACACATAAGACGTCTCAAAAAGATTTCTGTGATAAAAATTTAGATTTTTGTTTTAAAATAAAAAATTTATACGAAATCTTAGTTTACACCTGAAGCATTCATGAAACACATTATATAATATCCATTGAATTTTTAAAACTAGAAAAAAATTTTTAAGGAAAATAAATGAAAAATATAAACATGGTTAATAACAGTGTTTATCAAATTTTGAAGCATGATGAAGATGAAATTATCTGATATAATAATTATATGGGATAATATCAAAACCTATAACCTAATATACTATAGAATATTTTAAACTTTGCATTCATTATAGAAAAATTAACTATTAAAAAACCAAAAGAAGTTACAATATAAATCAAGGAAATATAATTTAACTCTTAAAGGATGTAAAAGAATGTTTTTTTTTAATATATGTTTAGAAGAAAGTTTTAAATGTGATGATTAAAAACTTTTTAAACATCTTGTTTTTGTAATTTTCTAATCATTTTCTATATAAATAAATAAAAATAAAAAAAACACTTTTTACTATAAATTTTTCCTTATTATTCAATATAATCAAATGTCAAAGAAAATTTAAAATTACAGTAAAAATTTTCGAAACTAAAAAAATATCTAATAAGATTTAGATATAGTGAAGAAAAAAAAATCTTAAAAAATTAATTCATATTTCTTGTGATTAACAAAGATTTATGAGAATAAATTAACAGGAATCTGTAATAGTAAAAACATAATTTAATTGATATAGATTATTTTGTTTAAATTTGTATAGATTTATTTTTGTACATGTTTCATTATTTGAAATAGTTTTGTAGTCATAATTAAAATAAAAAACACTTTTATTATCAAGTTATGACATGCGTTTAAGTAAGACTTTATTTAAATTCTAAAAAAATATATCATATTTAAACTAAATATATACTTCCAAATGATTGTTTCGAAAATTCCACTTTTTTCACATAACTTTCCGTGACCAATTTTACTGCAAAATAAACATTTAGCTGTGTTGATAAAAAATGTAATGACATCTCTGTATAATTTCTGAAAAAATAGACTTTTAAAAGAAAAAAATAAAAATTTAAACATTACCATAAGAATAATAATTAGTGAAATATTTTTTGACTTGCATATCAATAAATTTTTTTCTGTTAATCCAATCATTATACATTGCCTACATTAATCTTGAAATTAAAATACATGAGATGCCAAAGAGAATTAAGGATACTATGATACTCAATTCCATGTTCTTGTAAAAGTGAATTTCAAAGATTTATAGGTAAAGTACAAATATAAAAATGTGAGGTTCTAAAAACTAAAAATAATAATAACAGAATAATTATTAATTCCATATCTTATATATTCTGCCATAACATCATTTCAAATTAATACATTATAATTTCATTTAAGTATATTCAACTCATTTTGCTTAAAAAATATCTTCAGTTGGCTAATTTTAATTTACATTTTGCTTTATTTTTTAACTGTTTGTTCTCACATTTTTAACAAAATAACAGTAATAAAATTGAACTTTTTGTTTGTTCCTGAAAAAAAGAAGTGTTGTCAGATTAACATTTATTAAGATATGTGTAGGCAAAAACACAGAAGAAAAACATTTTGTAATGTTTTTTTACATTTTAATCTTTCATTGGATAAAGGTCATGGGTATAGATAAGATTTTAAAATTAAAAATTTTAATAATATATTTCCAAATATATAAATTAAATATAAGTTATTAGAACAGTAAGATGCAATCTTAAAAATATTTATTTGATTTACTATTTCGTTGTACAGGTTAATAATTAAATAATTCAAATGATTATCAGATCTTTAAATATAAAAATTTTATAAATAAATATTAAAAGCAATTATATATAAAATGATTCAAGAATACAGTAAATATTTTTTAGTTTTCAAACTTTAAATAAGTTAAATTATAATTTATTAGAATTTCAAATATTTATCTTAGAAAATTTACTGAGATTAAATTTCGCATTATTGGTTTTATGTAATTAAAAAAATTATAAAATTTTGTGAAATTATCAAAATATTAGCAATTACGATTGAATGTATATTATTATACAAATTTTTTAATGGATAATTAATTGTTCAAGAGGATAACCTTTAAAATAAATTAATCATTTACCATGTAAGTTGTTATAAATTTAAATTGTTTTGTGTAATATAAATATCGAACAATAAAAGCAATGTGTGTAATTAAAATATATCTAATGAATCATCAGATAAATATTTTTACTTTATGAATGTCAAAGAATTGTTGACAAAACAAAATATTTAATTGATAGAATACCTTTATAACTTATCATAAAATTAGTATTATAAAAAATAACTTTAGAACAAGATACGTTTAAATTTATCAAATGCCATAATAACAATATGTTATTTTACAATAAAAATTGTTATATAAATATAGTAAAAATTCGGTAAGTATTATTTTATTTTTACCTCAAACCTTTAATCATCTATAAAACAAACAAAATAAAATGTAATATAATGTGATATAAATTATTCGAAATCAATTAATTTATAGTCAACAAACACAAAACTTGTCTATTTAAATTAAAAAAAATATTTACTGTATTTTATTCTTTATTAAAGTTTGATAAAAAATGAAATTCGATTCTTCATTACTCCAATTACAATAAAAATTTTAATAAATAAATAATAAAATAGTAAAAAATATACTGGTTAGATAAATTATGGAAGGCAAAATTTATTTCAAAAGTATTTATCAAAATTTTTTATTTAAATTTCTTTAAAATATCTACAATAAAATCATATACAAAGAGGGATTATCTTCATTTCTTAGTACTATTATTTTCCTCTATCTGTCATAATCTATATTTTCTCACAGATCTCAATATTGTTTATTTGTATAAAATTTATTCAATCATTAATATAGGAAAAGTTTAGATATAAACAATATATATCTATATCATATACTCAATCAACAGATAACATTTTTAAAACATGTACTTTGTGATATACTATAAATATTTAACTACGATTATAGCAACTAAAAATGGAGTTTTTGTTTGAATACATTAAGAAACATTAGTTATTATTCTCATTTAGCGTAACTTTTATTTGTTTACCAGCTTTTATAACAAATGAACAGAAGTTTTATTCTCATATATGGTAGTCAAACTTCCTATAATCTATCATTTTCCTAATAGACAAGCTTATAAAATGAAGACTGTTAAACAATTATATTGTTTCCTATTAAAACTTTCCCTACTTAGACAGTAGTCTTTTAAAAGATATAATACATCATAAGTTATACTCAAAAAGAAAAATGTAATCATTATTATAATGATATGTTCCCTTATTTAATAAAAATTTGGATCTTAATATGTACTTTTTTCTTTCATTAAAACATCTGTACCATCACTTATCTGCTATTCATTTAAATACTTCATTAATCCTATATATCTATCTTGACTTCATCTTACTCATCAATTATCTTATCTTATTATGTAAAATTCAAAAAAATAGCATAATTTGTTTTTTTAGTATAAAAAATTTGTTATTAAGTTACTGTTTGTTTAACTGATTTGTCAACTTATGTAAAGACATTAGAATTTACCCAATTTAAAAAGATCAACTAACTTTTAAAAATATTAATTTAAATTTCATTTAGCTAACACAAAAAGAGTTACCGCTAACATGTGCTTTTATTATACCATTTAAAAAGTAAATGTTATATTATTCTTTAATTAAAGAAATTATGAGCATAATAGTGTTTCGAAACTCTTTGATCAAAAAAGATTGATGAAAATTTTTATTTTGTTATGGTAATATGACATATAGAATTTTATTTTATTAACGTTTTATGCATAGATTAAAGGCAATACCTCATATGGACTCCTTTAGAAGGCGCTTTTTATTTTATTTTTAAATGAATTCTATGTTTTTTTTTATTTATTTTCTAAGACTTTTTAAAAAGTATATTTAATTAATTAGTTTACTTTTACTAACTAGCATATTTAGTAATATTTTATTTTTTATTATTAATTTTTAGATAAATACATAAGAGTAATTATGAATTTTAAATAATCATAGAATAACAAAATTAACTTGTTGTAAAAAAAATCCCCAAAATTTATTTTATAATTCCACACACTGCTTTCAAAATAATAATCATTTTTACTAATACATAAATACCACTATATTATGGATAAAAATTTCAAATTTCTGTTATTTAAAAAGACTCACTATTTTCGATTGAAATAATAATACTCTTTTCACATCTTAAATTAAACATCTTCACAATGTCTTCACCTCAAACATCTATAAAAGTATTTGACTGGTGAAAAATAATATTATATAACAGCCACTATAACAATTGCCTATTTTTATTAAATTTATTTGGTAGAAGATATCACAAAATACATGTCCCGTCATGTTTCATCTTGTATATGTGATATATAAATTTCATTTATTTGGTAACCTATCTTATTCATGTCATTATAAAATTTTTTTATATTTTTTAGTGATTAAATAAAGTGATATATTATTTTTGTTGAACAAAAATAAATTTTACATTGAAATGTTATAATATTTTTCACACAGACACTGTAAAATCATTCACTAATTCAATTCACCCTGCATATTTTTTAAACCTTATGTATATATACAACATCTGTCATTCTTAATTACTTCCGACCTTTTCAGTTCACATAAATTAATATTCTTTTTTAAATAAACCAAAATCTTTTGTATAAAATATCATTTTTTACTACAAAATGTTTTTTTGAAGTTCATCCCTCTAAAGTACTAAGACCGAAATAGTTTAAATAAAAAAGAACATAAATTACGATACAAGTTGTTGGAATGTTACATTTAAAATGATTGTTTTTTAAAATAATAGCACATTATTGTGTTTTAAATGTCTTTTAACAATGTTATCATCATCTTTCATCTGCCGCAACAATTATTTTTGTTAAATTTTACAATAAAGTTATGTGAATAGTTAAAAGTACGTTTAGTTAAGTATGAAGTTCTTTAATACTTATCAAGGTTATTCTATATACTAACTATTAATAAATAATTAAGACTAATTGGAGATTTTGCTTAAATACTCTAACCTTTTTGTGAAGACTCTTGTTGGTGTAAATTTAGGTGCATCACATAAAATTCAAGTAGTTTTTACTAACATCTTTATGTTTCAAGAGTTAAAAAGAAAGTATTAATTGAAAAATTAATTACTTCTTTTTGACACAGAAAATTTGTTATACTTACTATCTAATAATTACTTAAAATGATAGTTTAAAGCTAGGAACGGTTACTTTGTTGTAGTAATATTTTGATATTAATTAAAGATGATAAAATAATCCTATCAGATTATACATTCATAAAATTATTGTAAAAGAGACACCTTTTAAATTTCCATCTTCAGGTCATAAAAGGTTTCCTTTAATATCATATGTTTCTCCCTATTATCTGTCCTAAAATCGTTCCCTCGAGATAAGATTCGAAATTAACCACCTGCTATATTTCAAATTATTTCTTCTAATAATGATTTATATATAATCCATTTCATACTTCATGCCTAAGTACTTTACTTATATTAGTTTAAATTACAGTTTTGCCATTAAAATATCTTACTATAATGTAATCCTTATTTATTCCTTAAAAAGCATTCCAAATACAATTGTATTTTAATTAACTAAAATATTTCCAATATGATAGCTTAAATCGAATTAACAGAAATTTTATTTTAAACCCATTCTTCTAATTTATGACTCTACACTTTGGATTAATCATTCACTAGATAAATTACATTTTAAATTAAAATAACTATTATAAAATATACCACAAAATATTTTATTATTTAATTATTATAAAAATGTATTATAGCAAAAATACAAAAATATATTCAATTTAGTACCATTATTATGAGTATATTTTCACTTAATAAACATGTGTTTGTTTAATCAGGTTTTTTAACTGTCTTATAAAATGTGTTTATATCAAAAGGTTATCGTTTTGTTCTTTATAAATAGCATAGTAATGTGACTTAAAAAAGTTGATTAATTTATAGGGCGCCTTTTGTTCTTTTTCATCCGTACTCATACTTTTACACTTTGCTTTTTATATTTAAAGATGGCATAGAATTTTAATAAAAGTATGTTAAATCAATGTTTCTTCGATGGAATATTCTTAATTACTGTACACTTGAGTATACACATATAGGAGTTATATATAGTTATTTTCAATGTAACTAATCGTAAAAGTACTTCCTCTTCTTTTCTTATTATATTTATATATACCAATTTGTAATAAAAAAAGATAATTAAATTTTAATAAAATTGTACGTATTTCATTTTCGAAGAATATTATATTAAGGTCCATCAATCTTTCTTTTTTATTTATTGTAACATTTACATTCGTGATAAATTATTTTTTTTATTTATTATACCAGTCAAAAAATTAAATTTAATTCATTTTTCTAAACTATACATTGAGATTTTTGTCTCTTCTCAATGCGTGTTAGGTGTAAAAATTATACTAAAATATTATATTACGTTTATTTTTAAAATATCTTATCATTCCACACCTTGATAGTAGTTATTAATAAAAATGTACAATGCAAAAAGTGGCTTTATTTTGATAGAAATATTTTATTAGTCCATAATATTTATTTTAGTAGAAATTGAAAACAAAATATAGTAAAACGTTCACTATAAGTTAGGTGTATGATTTACATAGTTTCACTTAACTTCTCATGTATAATGACAGTATAATTGATTGACGATCATTTCAAACATATTGGCATTATGAGTATTCCTCTTGTTTTTATAATTTATAAACATGTATCGTAAAGTTTATTATTCCACATTTTACGGTTGTTTATTATCCATTTTTACAGTAAATTTAATGTATTTTTTATTTTAGTTAACTTTTATTAATATTATTATCTTCTTACGTAGTTTCAGATAAATTTCTCTTTATATCATTTGATATATTTCTTTTAATTTATAAATGATACTTATTAAAAATATATTTTAACAATTATTTAATATTTCTGTTAATAGATTTTGAAAAAGATACTATTTACATTGTCTAAGTGTTACAAAAAATACACTCTTTGATTACGTAATTATGCCATTTACTTGTATTATATTTTATTTATATTCCTTAAATAGCAATATTTTATGATACTTCTTATTAAAAAGTTAAATAAATAAATTACATCAAGAAAAAATCCTGTTCATAACATCTCATTACTATTATACTTAATTTTATAGCTGTGTACTCTCACCTCCTACAGTTTTTAACTCCTATAATTTAACATTCAAATAATAGAATTTATTTAACAAAACTTTCTTAGCATTTCTATAATCATTCATAATATGTAAATAAATATATATTTTTTAAATCTTTTTCTATTTAATACACATATCATATAATATACGTACATGTGCATCGCAAAATCGTTATAATTGTTTTTGTAGAGTTATTTTTGGTAATGAGTATTATTATTCATTATGTTGACATGTACACCAATCTTTTGTCAAGTAGCCTTTTTTTGACGAAGAAGACATTTATATAATGTTAAAATCAAATTTTTCTCATTTTCTTTTTAAATATGGTATGTGTAATACAAAACTTATTATATACACTAAATTATGTTTGATGTAATGCTTAATAAATACCGTTTATTTGTTATAACATTTCGATTAATTAAAATATTAATTTTATTAATTATACAATTTTAAACATTCTTCAACATAGTTAATTGGTTTTTTTTTGTAAAATTAATAAAATATATCTATACTTGTAAATACAAAATTTTTACCAATATTTGGTTCCACTAATTATTATTGCAACTAACATATAAAATAAGTACTTAATATCTTTTTAATAATTACTTTTAATTTTTTAATTACTTCCTTATTAATTATTTTCACAATTTATTTTTTTTAGATAAAATATAATATATCAATGTTGATAAATTTTTTTTTCAAACCACTGCAATCAAAAAGAAATTAGAAAAGACGACTTGTATTGTACTATCATTTACACTTATTTTTCCAAGATAATATATATTATACTTTCGAAAGAAATAAGATTTTTTTTTGTTAAAAATAAATTGTTCAACTCTTTTATATTTGATCATCAGCTATTATTATCAATATTTTGATCAAATTACTTATTAATATATATTTATATATATATATAATATTATTATATTATTGAACGCTAATAAGAAAAGTATCAACACATTTTAATTTATCTATATAACACCAAGAAATATGTGGCAAAAATCCAAGATGATTAAATATATTCTTATTTTACTATTAATCTTTTTAATCTCTATTTGTCATTACTCTTCTACAACTCATATTGCGATGGATAATCTAAATCTTCGCCATAAACAAGTTGTTGTATCAGGTTAGTTTTACAATTAAACAAAAAAAAAGTTTATTCTTACTTATGTTTGTTGACCGGAAAAAATTTCCAAACCTCCTATTCAGTTATAATGGAACGGAGAAATGTTAACTAAATGAAATAAATACGTCTTTGTCTTTATCTCAAGTTCTTTTTAATTTAAAGGTGTTTTAATATAAGATTAATTAAAGAGAATTAATTACTCTTTTAAAAGATTAATAGTTTTGGAAATTGTTTGTTTGTAAACTCCGATATAGAGGAGAACTTTTGTTCTTTCTACATAGTAATTTATTACATATTCACTCCTTAGAGAAAATTCGGAATACTTCTTAAAATTAATCTTTTTTATAGTTTCAGCTACTATATTTATAAAATATATGTATATTTATTTATATTGTTAGGAACTGACATTGATGTTTGTAAAAATGATTTACTTTTAAAAATTTTGAAAATAATGATAATTGTTGTATGAAAGAAAATGTTATATGTTAAACAATGGTGATGTCTTAGTGTATATCCAAAAACTATTCATATAAAATGTTAAAGAAAACTATATATGGAAGTCTATGCATAATAATTTTATAAGCACAACTTAAAATGTTAACTTTTGTAATTGTAATACTAGAAGTTAAAAGAAACTACAATAGAAAAAGAGAAAACTTTGTAATTATTACACGACATTCATAAAAACATATAACTTATTATTTACAAATATACTACTCAGCTATTATATACCAATTCCCGTAAATTAATCGCTTTGTTTTAAACATTTCAACAATAACTAAAAACAGGGACTTGTAAAATAAGCTTTTAAGTGTATCTTTTACTTTACATAATCTTTAGAAATGATGGAATTTTAAAATAATATTTAAATTCTATAAATAATTTAACTGTGACTTTATTAAATGACAATGTAAAATTAAAAACATGACTGTTAAACATAATTTGATTAGTTTGGTAGTTTAAAAAATAAATTCTTCACTATTTTTTTTGTAAAAATATTTTAAATAATTCTAGGAAATTTACCAAAATTCAATTGATAATAATTAAATACACTTTTTAAATATAATAAAAATTTATGGAAGAAGATGGATATGTAATTTTTATTTTATTAGTCATAACATTTAACAAGTTTTATTAACAATGTTTGCTACTTTTGGTCTTTTTTTATGAAAAAATTGATCGTCATAATTAGGGAAGTAAAATTTGGCGTTTTTTTCAAATTCATCCTATTACCATTCCTTCTTGTTACTGTTTATATCATAAAAATTTAAAAATTTAATTGTTAAAAATAAATCATAAAGATTCTTAAATTAATATATTTACAAAAATGATTAATTATTTGTCAATATTTTTCTATAGATTCTTCAATCACAAGGTTCATACATTCCAATGATGACGGTGACTCTCCAGCATTTTTTAAATTTTTAGTAAATAATGATGTATCATTAGTAATTGGAGGAAGAAATGTTATGTATAATTTTTCAATGCCTGATATGAAGGTTATTGAAAAAATTGAATGGTATCCACAAAAAGGTAACATTGATGAATGTATTATGAAGGGAAAAAGAAAATTCGAATGTGCTAATTTTATTAGAGCTGTTATTCGAGAACCTAATGGTAAAATTACTCTTTGTGGAACCCATGCTTACAGTCCAAAATGCCGTCGTTTTGATGCATTAGAAAATTCACAAAAACTTAGAGAAATCAGGCAAGATTTTGATGGACAAGCAATAGTTCCTTTTTCACCAAATGATAATGCTACAGCAGTGTTTATTCCAGAAGTTAATGCTCTCTTTACTGCTACTGTTTCTGATTTTGATGGGACCGATCCTTTGATCTTTAGAAAAAAACTCGAAACAGAGGGACCATTAAGAACACCTAAAGATGATTTTAAAGTGATTGATGGTTAGTGACAAAAGAATTACTTCTTTTTAAGTTAGTTGTTACATTTTAGATGCACAATTTGTAAAATCTTTTCCTTACGGAGATTATATATATTTTTTCTTTCGTGAGTTAGCTGCTGAGGCAAATGATAATAACAATGAGAAACAGGTAATTATTGAAATATAAATTATATGTAAAATAACGTGTAAAATTTTATAGGTTTATTCTAGAATCGGAAGAGTATGTAAAACAGATAATGGCGGAAATGGTCCATTTAGAGATAGATGGACAACATTTACTAAAGTCCGTCTCAATTGTTCCTTGCCTGGTGATTCACCATTTTACTTTAATGAATTACGTGAGTCATAATTTTCCTATGACAAATTAATAATTTATTTTTTGTCTTTATAGAATCTATTACTGAACCAACATATAACAGTGATCACAGTAGCGATGTCATTTATGGTACATTTTCAACACCATACACTACTGTTCATATGTCCGCCGTTTGCGTTTATAAAATGAAAGATATTGAAGATATTTTTGACAATAGTTTTTTTAAATATCAACCGACATCTGATTCTTCATGGAGACCATACTTTAAAATTAATAAAAACAATAGACCTGGTCAATGTAACCAAGATATGTCAAAAACAAATGAAATATCATTCGTTGTAAGGAATCCTCTTTTATATGACACTGTTAAACCAATTTATAATAAACCTATCTTTGCTCATGGTCCCGATAAATTTACAATATCATCAATAGCTATAGCACCACAAGTAAAAACTGTAAATATTGGTAGTAAAGATGTCATTTATCTTGGAACGACTGATGGAAAGATAATGAAAATTGTTGATAATGGTGACAGAAAACAAATGACAGTTTTTATACAAACAAGTAAAGTTTTTTCATCACATGAACCTATTACATATTTAAATGTAATTAATAATGGAATATTTGCTTTGAGTAATGAAATGGCTGTATCATTACCTTTATATAATTGTGATCAAGCAAAAAGTTGTGCTGAATGTGTTAGATTGCAAGATCCTCACTGTATATGGGATACTAATATAGATATGTGTTTAGGATATGATAGTAGAAATATCAAATCTGCTGTACAATCTGTTTCATCAGGATTTTCTGAGATATGTCCAAATGGTCATATTTTACAAGATGAATTGTATGCTATTTCAGATAGTAACGAAAAAGGAATTGATGAATTTATTGTCAAAACTGGTGGTTATTCATTTTCCAATATTCTTATAGTCGGTATAATTACATTTATTATAGCTATTATTTTTGGTTTTGTTGTTGGTTATCATGTCTCTCAAAGACAAGATAAAACAAAT
This sequence comes from Strongyloides venezuelensis, assembly GCA_963280985.1. NCBI lineage: Eukaryota > Metazoa > Nematoda > Chromadorea > Rhabditida > Strongyloididae > Strongyloides > Strongyloides venezuelensis. Next base: position 7,968,075 of record CAUJLX010000002.1, on the reverse strand, counting down.
TATCAAACTCAGCATAGTTCAGGATCATCATCTGGTGGTAGTTCATCCGATTATGATTCTTATGGTAGAGCAAGATTGACCAAACATGATGGATTATCAGGATCAAAAATAGATCATGTCTATTCATCTGGACCTGGTTCAAAAAATATGGATGCTGTTTCATTGATACTAAATATGAATCAAAATGCAGCCGCAATGCCAATGCTTGGAACATATACACAAGTTCAAAGTGGTGCAACAACACCACGAATTGAGAAAAATGTTATGAATTGTACATTACCACGAGACTACAAAGTTAAGAAAGTTTATTTGTAATTTATTTATATATTTTCTTTAACATATTTCATTTCAACTCAACAACTTTCCATATCAATAATGCTTTTAAAAAGCATTTATATAATAATTAGAATGTTTTCATTCCGGTGGTAATGGCGGCCTTTATACATAACTAACTTTAGTCAATTTTGATCTCCAAGTATTATTTTTATAATAGTTATAATAATACTAGTTATTTTAAATATATTGTATATAATATAACTTATCGTTTCACTTATCAATAAAAATTTTTTCAACAAAAATTTATTTGAATGAAAATTAAATTAAACATACAATTTTTTTATACTGTCATAGAAAAATTAAATTAATTAACTTTAAAGGGTAATATTATACTGAGAGCGAGAGAATTTTACATGTTTGCTGGTTCACGGACAAAAGGACGTGGAATCTTCCCCGCTTTCTCTAAATTTTCTTTTAAACATGTCCAAGCTTCCTTTAATTGCGGATCTCCATCAATTTCTGCTTTAAAAGTATCATCCTTAAGTTGATCAGGAAGAACTTCTAATAAACCATGAACAGCTTTAGCATTGTAAGATAAACGACTATAACAACGAACAACTTGTTTAAATAATCTTGAAGTTTGTGAATTTCTCTGACTTGCAATATTTTCAACTGACTTCTTAAGGATTTTGGCAACATGATTGAAACGTTCATATGTTTGGCAAATATAATTTAAACCTGTATCTAATGTCAAAATTTTCTGAAGAATGAAAGAGGCAACTGTTTTTGATAAATCTGATCCTGATTCCATTATACGAAGACATAATGGAACAATTTCAGTTTGAAGGAGTAGTGCAATTACATCCTTATCTTCACTTCTAACCAAAGCACCAATAACCCCTAAAGAAGTCAATCTAACATATTCATATGGTCTTTCTGTTTTTGTAGTATGTAAGAAAGAATAAAGAAACATATGTAAATTAGAATGAAGCATCTGTAGTCTTGTATCCTTATGAGAAGCAATACATTGAAGAAGCGCTAAAGTATTACAAACTGCTGTTGACATTTGATTTGTCAATCTTGGTGGATGAATATATGGTGCAACAAGAAGTATTTCTGTTAAAAGTATTGTCATCGTACCATAAGAATTCCAGAGCCAAACTGCTAAATCTGGGAATTCTTCTCGTTTAGAACTGAGTTTGCTAGAAAATAATTTGAAAGAAGTAACATAAGTACCTACCTTAGATTGTGGAGTGCTGCTTCACGTTTTGCTGGTTCGTGCAAATCTTTAATCCATTGTTTAAGCTGCTTTACAAGTTCAGGATCTGGGCTTCCATTCTCTGAGGTATCAGCATTAAGATTTTCAGAAACAGAGTTACTCGGAGTAGAACTATGAGATAAATTCTGCATATCCATAATTAAGAAGATAAGTAACAATATTTAGGGTAAGTGTTGTTCAACAAAAAAATAAAACACTTTATCATTTTATTCCACTTTGCCTCGTAGTATCGTGGTAGGACAAAATTTTAAAACAGTTCTTTAAAGTATAAGATATTTATTGAGTTTGTTTATGTTACTGGAAGATAGAATAAAAATATAATGTTGGATATCTGATATTATATATTAATCTTTTATGCAGAAGTGTATAATATATTAATTAATAATATTGCAACACATATACTGATAAAAAATTTTAAAATATAAGGATGGGTACCAATAAAATTAAGTTGACAAAAAAATGTCATGAACTTTTATATTCCGTTTCTCTAAATCCCTTGAAAGACATAAAAATTGAACGTAAATGTGTGCTTTAATACTCAGAGTGACAACAATAAAAGAAAATTTAAAACATTACAAACTTGTACATATCCAATTCTTATGGCATAATAAAAATCAAATAACTTATTTTATATCATTTTAAAGCAAATGCATTGATAAGATTTAACACAAATATATTGCTTTTTTCACATTACTTAACATGATATTTTGGGGAAAATTTTACATTTATTTTTTAATAATTTTATTCTTTTTCAAATTAATATATTGTGTAAATAAAACAGAACCAGGAAAACCGTTTCCTGATAATTTTATATGGGCTGTTGGAAGTTCAGCATTTCAAATTGAAGGAGCAACTAAAGAAGATGGTAAGTTAGATAAAAATAATTTTATGTTTTTTATTATATTAGGACGTGGTCCAACAATTTGGGACCATTATATGGGAGAAAATGGATATATTGCTGACAACTCAACTGCCGAAATAAGCTGTGACTCTTATCATAAATATGAAGAAGATGTATTGTTGGTAAAGAATCTTAATGTTACTCACTATCGTTTCTCAATAGCTTGGTCTAGAATCTTTCCACGTGGTGTAACTAGTGAAATTAATCAGAAAGGTGTTGATTATTATAACAATTTAATTAATCTCTTAATTGAATATAATGTTGAACCAATTATTACTTTACATCATTTTGATTTACCTTTAGCATTACATTTTAAAGGTGGATGGTTAAATGATAATATTCAAGATTGGTTTGCAGAGTATGCCCGTTTTTGTTTTCAAAATTTTGGTGATAGAGTTAAATATTGGGTAACATTTAATGAACCTAATCAACAAGCATTAGAAGGTTATTGTGGAAGTAATAATTTATTAGCTCCAGGGTCATTTGATGAACATTGTTCTTGGACAGTTTACCAGGCTGTTTATAATCAATTAATAGCACATGGAAAGGCTGTAGAAATATATAAAAATGAATTTGCTCGAAGACAAAATGGTAAAATAGGAATTAATCTTGCTGCAATAGCTTTAGATGCAGAATCAATTAAACATCAAATTGCTGCAGATTTATGGAATGATTTATATTTTGGTTTATTTGCCCATCCAATTTTTACAACAAAAGGAAATTATCCTCCTAGTGTTATAACATTATTTCAAGAAATTATGAGAAGAGATAATAGTACAGTACAGAGATTGAGAATGTTATCACAAGACGAAGCTTTATTATTAAGAGGTTCAGCAGATTTTTTAGGTTTGAGTTACTATTATACACGTATGGTCAAGAAAGGATATGTTAAAACTAGTTCTAAAAACATTGGTGAATTATATAATAAAGATGCTGGAGTTACATTATTTATTAATCCTCATTGGGAAAAAGTAGGTGATAGATGGATAACACATACACCACATGGATTATATAATTATTTAAATTACATAAAAACAAATTATAAAAATACGTCAATTTTAGTTTTACAAAATGGATGTTACGATGTTGGCAATGAAGGTTTAGAAGATAAAACAAGAATTGTTTATATGAAAACACATTTAGAAGCCATTCAAGATGCTATAGAAGCAGGAGCTAATGTAATTGGCTATACAGCATGGAGTCTTATGGATTCATTTGAATTTAGACATGGTTATACAGTTAAATTTGGACTTTATCATGTTAATTTTTCAGATCCCGATAGAGCAAGAATTCCCAAGAGATCTGTTGAATTTTATAGAAATGTAACTTCAGAAAATAGAATTGGACCATATTTTAATGAAATAATTAAACAGGAAGATTATGAAAATATTAATATTCTTAATTGAATTTTAAAATTTTATTATGCTTAATATACAAAATATATATTAATATAACAATTTTTTATAAACAATACTGCCATTTGTGACTAATTAATTATGCTTGAAGCTATTTGTGTAATTTTAATATTGCTAGTTTTTTATTTATTATATTGCCCTGAAGATAGTTTGGGATTAGTTAAAGAGTATAGAAGATATACAGGATTTCCAACTGTAAGCAATTGCTATCATATTCATAATAGAAATTCTGAATTACTAGCAACATCTAATAGGAAAACTAAACGTCGCTCTATAAGTGAAAAATTAACGAATACTTCGCAGACAGATTTTAAAGAACAAGATAGCACCCAAAAAAGTATCTCAAGAAATAAATCTAATGAACAACCAGTTGAACTTACTAAAACAGCACTTTCAAATTCGCCATCACATCAGTCAGATTTAACAAAATCCCTATGTTCTACTCCAGCTCCTGAGGATAAACCAGAAGAAAAAAGTCAATATTTATCATCATCCTTGAGAAAGCACTTAAAATAATTGAAAATAATTATTCTTTTTAAAAATGACATATATTTGAACTTAAAAATATTAAATCATACTTTTTTCATTAGATTTAATTCAATAAAAACTTTAAAAATACTGTAATATGTAAATTTGAAGGAATTCATTTGATGTGCTATTTTAAAATGATTATAACATATCAATTTCTACATTTTTTAAACACATTAAGAATAGTAAAAAATAATTTAAAGAAAATATTTTTTTAAATAATTTTAGCATTTTCTAGAAATAAGATGACTAAACATTGTTGATATTTAAAGTGAAGGAAATAATAATAATAAAATCATAGTATTTTTTTGTTTTACATCACTTAATTTTAAAAAAGCAAATTATTTATAGATTCGATATTAAACATTCTCAGCATATGTTTTATAATCAAATTTCAAACATGTGTCAATTGTCGAATAATTTTAAAAAACGTTGGAACATTTGATAAGTCTATTTTATTTTCCGCTAGTTAACTTCTGAAATGTTTACTTTATAAAAATCAACATATCTTATCAGTAATTTATACTAAGGGATCTAAGAATTAGTAAATATCTAATTATAAAAAGAAAGAAAAATTTATCAAAATAAATATAAAATATAAAGTTTAAATAAATATTTTATAAAATATTACATCATTCAAATTTTGTTAAAAGTTCGAAAAGTTTGTTTATATTTACAAAAGGTCCTGATTTAAAACTTGATGGAGAAGGACATTTTTTCATTATTTCAATTACAGATTCTGGAGGAGGAAATATACCACCGAAAGTAGGATGTAAAGATAAACTTGAATCTGTTACTGGTAGATAAGGTACCATCATACAAATGTCTGGATGATGTGTAACCATACTACGCGCATCACTTAATGCCATTCCATCTTCATTTTCATTATTTTCACTCTCATTGTCACTATTTTCTGAATTATTTTCATCTGATGATTCTGCGTATTCCGTCTCTGTTGAGGAGTAAGAACACTTTCGAGTACGTTGGTTAAATAGGCTTTCGTCATTTGTATCTTTCTCGTCATCTGATGAATCTGGTAACTCCTCAGTGACCAAATCATATAATATATCTTCAACAACTTCTTCTTTAGATTCAATATCATTCAAAGCATTCAATGCATCAGGACTATTTTCATCTATTTCTGATTTTACGTCATTTTCATTATCACTTTCTACTTTAACATTTTCTAAGCCCAGTTTTTTAAGCATTTCCTCAACTTTTTCAACATCTTCTTCTACACAAATTGTATCATTAATATCTGCATCATCATTTTCTATTTGATCTTGATCTATCTCTAGATATGATTCATTAACAAAACAAACACTTGATCCTAATTGTGTACCTTTAGCAGCCATTGCATCAATTTTATCATAATCAATAGACAAAGGATAATCAATATCTTCTAAATCCTCTATACTCATTGGAATAAGACCATTTACTTTTAATCTATCAACAAATAAATGGATTTCTTTTCCTCTACAAGATTTCTCTAACGCTTTTCGTCTTCTATGTTCAACTTTGCTTAGTGAATATGGATCACCTGTAACAGTTTCTTGTTTCACATACATATCCCAAACTGGTGCCAATTCAATATTCGTAAATTCATCACAATTAACAATTTGTTCAAACAAAACTCTAAGATTATTATCATCACCAATCATTTGTATAAATTTCAAATATTCAATCATAAAATCAATTTCATTTGAAAATCGTTGTTTGCCTAATTCTAGAATTCTTATTGCAATAGTAGCATCATTCGTGGCATGGAATTCTATTTCTGCAGCAGCAAAATAAACTTGATAAAGAACACGATCATCATTCCTTGCTCTTTTGAAGATATCACGTTGATGCCGTATACTAATGTTTCTCCTAGCAAATGACATATAATGAATATAAGCTAATGATGGTTGAAGATCTTGTTGACTAATTATGTATTCATAAATTTCTTCAGCTTCTTTTATCTTGTTTCTTTCTTCTAGAAAAGAAGCAAAGGCGAAATGTAAAACTTGTGCATCGCGCATCATTCCTTGTGTTGCTTTTTTAAATTTATTAATAATCATTTCTTCAGCATTACTGGCCTCAACTTCATCGCCTTCTTTTTCAAAGATTTTTAAAAATTCCGTCAAGAAATCAAAGTAATCAACCCATATTTCAATTGAATATCCAAAACACAATAAAGCCTGAGCGTAAACATAGTTAACTCTTTTAAAAAACGTTGATCTATCACTAATTTCTAAAGGATTTTTCTTCTCGAATTTTATGTATTGTTTCCATAATTCTAATTGTTCTTCCTCTAATTCACCTCCCTTTAAGGGAACTGAAACAGTACTTTTATTGATAGAATTTGTTAAATTTTCAATTTGTTGAGTTACTGTTGATGTTAGCTGATAAATTTGTTTTATACTTTCCGATCCTTCAGGTGTCTCAACAAAACATTCACCTTCCATTTCCTGATATTCTTTATACAATAAATCAATAGATTCCATTGGTACACTTAAGGCATGTCTAAAAGCTTTACGAATTGCCGATGAAGTATTTGCAGAATTATTTTCATCACTAGCTGCTAGAGCTTTACAATTATCAATATATTCCATGTAAATGTCAAATGAATTCATATCATTACCAACATGTTCTATAGCAAATACTAATGCTTCTTCATAATTTGTTAAACCAGATTTTCTTGAAGCATTTGTCTCTTTCACGTAAGATATGTAATATTTCCATAATTCAATATCTAAAACATCCAGCAAGCATCTTGAAAATAAATTTTGTACTTCGTCATCATTATTATATTTAGCTTCATGTTCAATATATTTCTTCCAAAAATTGCCATTATTAGGAAATTGAACTATCAATTTTTCATAAAATTGTCTTACATTACGAATATCATGAGCCTAAAATACGAATTTTATGAAGTACAAATATCACAACTTACTTGATTTTCTTTGAGAAGTGAATTCCAGGCGTCAATATCATAGGGATTAACTTCAATTCTCCTATCAAAAGATAACTGTGCGAGAGAACTCATTATCTTCTACAAACTCAAAAAAGACACTATGTATACTGCTAAAATGAGTTTGGAGACATGTATCCTTATATCATTTAAAGGACAATTAAAACTGTTTAGTTTCGTTTATTATTTACAACAGAAATATGGCACATTACAATTACATTTTAAGAAAGATACATTTTAATTTAAATATATTTAGAGTTTAATTTATTTTAATATTATTAAACTTTTCAATTAATTTTTACTAAATTTATTTTGGCTGTTCACTACGTTTCTTTTTAATTTGTTCTGATTCAATTTTGGCAACAACACTATCGATATTTGCTATTAATGATTGAACTTTAGCCCGTAAACGTTTCGAAGCTTTAGGTTCTTTAAAAACATCTGCTCCTAAAGACTGTACTTCTTTGATGTCTTCTTCATGTTCAATAAGTTTCATTCGTACCTCTTCAATGTCATTTATTGCATCACTCAAAATATTTTCATTTGGTGTTTGTGTTTTTTCATTTGCAATAACTTCTTCGGCTATTAATTTATCGGCAGTTATTGAATTTTCAGTAATACTGAGGTCTTCCTTTTTTTTCGGAATAAGTCCGATTTCTTGTGATGGATCTTTATTGAGTACAACAATTCCACTTTCAGGTATTGGAACAACTAATTTTTCGCTTTCTTTTTCAGATTTCATTTTTATTTGTTTTTTGGCATCTTCTTCAAAAGTGCGTTCGTCCTTTATGGCTTCCTCAAGTTTTTTTATTAATTCTAGTCTCTCTTGATAATTAACTTTTTTACCTTCAATCTCAGTAAGTTTTTGACCCATTTCATCCGCAATCTCTTTTGGCAGTTCAGATAGAATAATTTTCATACGCTTAGTGAAACTAACATGCTCTGGGAAATATAAAGCTCGTGAAAGTAATAATAATGTTGGTGGAATTTTATTATCTAATGATAAACCAAGCCATTGCCTTAACTGCCTACGTAATCTTTTTTCACTTATACCAAAAGCTCTCATACCTCGGGCAAGGCATGCCTGTTGAACTTCAATATCACTAAGAGCATCAATACCACCTTCTGATACAATTAATTTATCATCTGACTGTAATTCATGAAGTTTTCTTTTTAATTGTAACCGAAGGAAATCAGGTGAACCAATTGCTTGAATGCTTAGTAAGCGACACAACGCCTTTAATTGACTAAAAGCTAAATTATCTAGTGTTATTTCATCTTCAAAATGTTTAGCAAATTTAAATATATCTTTATTTGAAACATATCCATCACCCTCACGGACAGATTTGACAAAGTTGGCAAACATTAAAGACGCCGAGGTATCATTATCGGATGTGCCTTTTCTTTCTAAACCCATTTCCTCTAGAGTATTTTGGAGGAGTTTGGCCATTTCAACACGCATTTTAATTTGTTGTTTGTATTTTTCCCTTTCCTTTGATTCTTCTTTAAAAGTACTCGGAAGCATATTTGGAAATAATTTAATAAATATAGGTAAAGCAAATTCCATAAATGGTACAATGATGAAAACAGAAAATGGAACAAGCCTAAAAAGATCTGAGACTGTACGAACAAGTTGTTGTTTTTCTTTTCTTAGTAATGTTTCACCCTTCACTAATTTCCCCAGATATTTAAATGATATACGCGTTTCAAGAGCAAGTAATTTAAACCCATGGTAGTAATGTTTTAATTCATTAACGATTCGCGTTTTAATTGGTGGTTTGACGTTAGTTTCAGAAAGTGACTAAAAAAAATAAGATTTTATTTTTTACAAAAATACACATACTTTTGCTTTTTTTTCTTCTTCCTTAGTTGCCAACTCATCTTTTAACATTAATAATGTTTCTTCCAATTTCGTTCGTTTTTCATTAGAGATAGTTCTTACAAGGAAAGCTTGGTGAGGATAAATATGTTTAATATTTAAAAAAAGGAATTTTGAATAACTTGCAAAATTATGCCCTTGGGCACCGTATGCCCGTCTAACCAGGGACAACATAAACAAAAATCAGGGTACAAAAGATAGTGTGAAAATTATGTGAATATATCTAAAATTTATATAAATAGGGATTGTTAAATTATGCTTTTAAAAACTTTCAATAGCAGACATTAAAATTAAGAAACTTATTTTTTTTGATAAATTGACAAAAGAAAACTGTCAGTATAGAATTATAATATTTATTTTACAATCAGTAGGTCACTTTCACAACGAAAGCAGTAGTATGCCGTCTATCCCGGCGGTACAGTTGTTTACTCATTTACGTATTTTTCGTTAAACAACAAACTAATTTTAATATTCTTCGTATTATTCAAAACATTAATACCGGGTGGTCGGCTAATTTCTTCTTTTTCGATGACATAAAATTCGTACATATTATCCCGTATTTATAAATTATAAAAGACAATATATTTGTAATAATAACTATAGTAATTATAGGGCAATTGATAATTGAATTATAAATATTAAATAAATAAAATAAACATATCCGTAGATAAATAAACTTTTTACTGTGTTCAAAAATAAATTTCTTCTTAAATTTTTAATTATTCCCGAACAGAAAATAGGTAAACAAATTGTTATCAAAAAGGAAGAAATTTGCCGGCCACCCGGTACAAATAATACATGATATTTTACTATCGATTTTGGTAAAAGATATTATTAATAATTCTGATAAGTTATTAATTTATTGTTCTATACAACTAAATAAGCAAGAAAAAAATACAGCTAAATATTTATCCAATTTAAAAATATTAATATTTGTCAACATATGACATGAAATATTTTTTTTTTGAAACTAGTGTATATTTATTACTTCTTGAAAAAATGTTAACAGTATAAAATATTATATTTTTATTTATGGAAGAGATAAATTTGATTATTGTTAATAAAAAAAAGGTTTTTTGATTATGTGATTTTATTATCTAAATGATATGTGATTAAAATTTCTCAATGAAATATTCCAACAAAAGTTGATATATACAAAACTTTTTAACGATTCAAAATAATTGGAGATTTACCTAATCATTTATATCTATTAAATGTTAAAAGATAAACTTTTGATTTTCGAGCAAATTAATTAGAAAAAGACTGTAAAAAGTTGCTTAAGCTCACAGCAAATTAAAAAAATTTTTACAAAAAAATAGGTTATTTTAATGTGCAAATAAAATTACAGCATTAAATTAATGTTTCTTAAAATAAAAGAAAAAATAAAGTTTGTTGATATTTTTTATTTTTTGAATAATGCACGATCTTATGATCTGTAAATTTTTGAATAGAAAATATATTTCAAAACATTGTTTTTTTATCTTTTCTTGCAATCTCTTCTTTTATTAGTTGACGATAGTGTCATTTTTAACCAACAAAATTAAAATACCTTATCATGTATGTAAATAAAAATTTACGTTTATATGTTCATTTTCGAAGGAATTTTTTTTAACAGAAATCACTTTTTGTAGAAAATTTAGATATTTTCAATGAATCTATGTGGTAGTTTTTCATATTATTTTATTACAACTGTAAATTACCTTTTTCATACTTTAGATATATTTGAAACTTTGAATAGAATATTTTCTGTTGTTTTTTATAAAAATTGAACTGTTAACTTTATATTTAAAGCATTTTATAACTATTACTGTCATTCGTTAATGATTGATCATCTTTTGCTACCATATTTTAAGTTATAATTTTGTTAGTATAATACTAGAATTTTTAATCTCACAAATTTTTATTTGTTGTAATCTGAACATTTTCCTCAAAAAATATGTAAATATTACTAGAAAATAATCAAGCTTTTATTATAAATTTTTTAAACTTATTTAATTTCATCATATAATATATTGTATGTTATAATATCAAATTTTCTTCCTTTTTACATTTTCTGATTTTTTATCTGTCATTTTTCAATTTACATATAGTTAGCAAGTTTTCAAAAAGTACTAGCATTTGTGTTATACCTTTAAGTTATGTAGTTAACGGATACTTAGACTATTTTATCTATTTAATTCTATCACATAATAAGGGCTTTAAACAAAGTGATTTAAAAATTGTTATTATTGATAATATAGTAGTTTGGCAAAAAATTTTTGCCTAGAGAGAAACCTATTTAAATTTATGTTACTAAAAGATTAGTTTAACAATTTCGCCCATTAAAGATATAAATTACAGAAATTTTTACAATTAAGAACAAATATTTTATGTTGACAGAATTAAGAATTATCTTCCCAAATTTTTGATTATAACGTTTCAATTACCAAAAATCATTTTATTTTTAAATTAAACTGTCTCGGTTATGTTCAATGGCGGAAAAGAGGAACCAAAACTATACATTGTTGTTAATTGTTAAAATACCAGATACAAGTATTAGATAAAGGACAAATTCAACATAAGTTAATTCTCTTAAAGTGATTTTTAAATTCAATGAAATAAAATGTAAGGATTTTCTTTGTACTATATACAAATAACAGAAAAAGTAGGAAAAATCATCTATTTTACTTTTTGTTTCTTATTTCGTATTTTAAATATTCGTTCAAACCAATGATTTTTGATTTATTTTTTATGTCATACTGATATTTGGATGAATAACAATATTTAGAATATAATTATATATATATATCTACGTTATGTTGTGATTTTTTTAAAATAGATAAAATTAACCCATAATATGATAAAGAAAGTTTAAAACTAATTGTTTTTGTGATGACGAATCATTATAACAATTCAAATTCTTTATTATAACAAATTTGATGATGTGATATAATTATAAATAATACCAAATATTACTAAGATTATTGTCTTTTTTAATATATGCGATTTGTACATATGATTTACATAATTTTATAACCCCTCTTATCAGTTTATTGTTTTTAAAAATGACCCTACGATTAAATAAGATAACCGATTATAAAATTTTACTGATTATATAACTATACCCTTCCTTTAACACCACTTTTTGAATTGAAGGTCAAAATTCAAAAAATCATTTTCTCTGTTTACTTGTTCTTTTTTTAAAATTTAATTATTTTTACATCTTGATAAATTATAACGAGAAGTAGATTAATAAAGATATCAGTGCTTCTTAGAAATTATATATAATAATCTATCAAATTTATCTTATCAATTGTAATATTTTTTTCATTCATTTGAGTATAATTAATTTAGTAGATCTTATTATATTTCCATTGTTATTGAGAATTTTGTTTTAAAGTATATTAAAAATTAAGTCTAGGATAAATTATAGTTTGCTGGGGTCATCTTTTATTTATTGTCAAAGTCATGAGATCCTTACAACAGCTTATTGTTTTTACTATTAACTTGCTATTTAATGATGATTGGCAAGACATATTAAAACTTTAAACAGCGACATCTGTCTTATCTTTTAACAAGTAAACATATGGCAAGAGACCTAGATATTTAACAATGTATAAAGTTTGATCATCGTTTCGCTTTTTAATATCGATATAATGTTCAAGTGTTGAGAGGGCATGTACGTATAAAAGGTTTGTATTTTTAAACTATCTTCATTTTAGTTAAAATTATATTTTACAATGAAAAAGTTATTTCAAATTATTTTTACATTTATTTTAATTGCCACTCTTATTGAAGTTAACTGTGGTAAAATCAAAAAAGATTCTGTTGATAACCAAGAATACCTCAGGTATTTATTTATTTACATTATTTCCATAATCTATTTATTTTCAGAAGTCAATATCTTGTAACTGACGATGACGACTATGTAGAATCAAGTGAGGAAGTTGATCTAGTCGGTAAAGCCATCAAAGCAGGTCATCCCGATAGAGAAAACAAATATTCTGATAGAAAGAGTTCTTTGGAAAATATGATGAAACAAGGTTTAGAAGATTGGGAATTGTTCAAACAATTACATAATAAAAAATATGCCCATGAAAAGATTGAAAATGAACGTATGTTTACATTCTTAACAAATCAACAACGTGTTCGTGAACATAATAAACGATTCCTTAATGGAGAAGTATCTTTTGAAATTGAGATGAATCATCTTGCTGATCTTCCTTTTGAGGAGTATTCTAAACTTAATGGTTTTAAAATGCCAAAAGAAGGATTATTAGGAGCTACTAAAAGTAATGCTTCACAATGGTTACCACCATTGAATGTCCAGGTTCCAGACAGTTTTGATTGGAGAGAGAAGGGATATGTTACTGAAGTAAAGAATCAACAAGCTTGTGGTAGTTGTTACTCATTCTCTGCTACTGGAGCTCTTGAAGGACAACATAAGAGAGTTACCGGAGAACTTGTTTCATTATCCGAACAAAATATTGTTGATTGTTCTACTTCTTATGGTAATAATGGATGCAATGGTGGTTTAATGGATTATGTATTTGAATATATCAAACAAAACAAGGGAGTTGACACTGAAGAATCTTACCCATACAAAGGAAAGGAAGGAAAATGTCACTTCAAGAAACGTGATATTGGTGCTACAGATATTGGATATGTTGATCTTCCAGAAGGTGATGAAGATGCTTTGAAAGTTGCTCTTGCAACTCAGGGTCCAATTTCGGTTGCTATTGATGCTGGACATGTTTCTTTCCAAATGTATAAGAAAGGAATTTACTATGAACCAAAGTGTAGTCCAGAAAATCTTGATCACGGTGTTTTACTTGTAGGATATGGTACCTGCCCAGAACATGGAGATTATTGGATTGTAAAAAATTCATGGGGTACAACTTGGGGAGAGAAAGGATACATTAGAATGGCAAGAAATAAGAATAACCATTGTGGAATTGCAACTAAAGCTTCCTACCCACTTGTTTAACTTTATTTTAATATTTTCCTTTTTTAATTTTTTTAATATAAGTAAAATAAAATATTTAAAATATATTGCGCCCTCTTAGATATTCATTTATTTAGTTACAAAAATAAAAGTTTATATTAATTTCCTCGTTTATGATTCTTTTATATGAAAATATCTGAATCATATTTTCCAGTTTTTGTGATTGTTTTACCACTAAATGTTTGAAGTTCAAAACTTGTTCCACTTCTTCTATTTATATTAGTTTTTTTTTGTACAGGTTTGATTAAAATAAAATGGGGGAATGCATTTTTAGCTCCATAATATCTTTTATCACAATAATATCTCCAACATGAAATGACAATTAATATAAACCAAATTTGAAAGATAATTACAATGATATATGTACAAATATGATATAATATAGTTATATCATAGAATGCATTATCCTCAGTTACAATTATATATAATAATGCTATAATTTGAAAAAAACCAATAAATAATCCAACTATTTGTAGTGTTATAAAAGGTATCATAAAACTAGAATTTTCCTTCCATATAGCCCAAGTCATGGATAATGCGTGAGGACAAATCATAAAACATCTAAAAATTAACGATCCTTCATCATTATTACTTGATTCTTCTATAATATTAATAATAATCCTTATAAGCAAGAACAATAATGCTACATCCAATAAAAATGTTATTATTTTTACTCCCGTCTAAATTAAAAAAACAAGAAACCATATTTTTATAAATATTTTAAATAAAAATAAACGTACTGTACAATGGAGTAGTCCACAACAACAAAGATACTTAGTATTTTTTCCATTAAATGAATCTATATCATTATCTTCATTATTAGACATACTATATAAACTTGATGCTTTATTTAGTTTAATTCTTTCTTTAGACATGATACTAATATAAATAACAAAATTTATCTGAAATATTTTTAGATATAAGTTATATATTATATATATAAATTTTGTTTTATTTACTCTTAGAAATTTTTAAATATTAAAAGATATTACTTAATGAAACTATTTAATACCATCCCATCTGTAAGTACAAAATATTTGGTTCATTTTTAAAAAATTAACTTACTTTACACCTACTAACATATTTTTATAGAAATTTATAACTTTCGATAAATAAGAAGTATAGCAAAATAAATGATATCAAGCTGTTTCAATTACAACTTAAAAAATTACTGTTTCAATTATTAGTTTCATTAATTCTTTAAAAATAGAGTGTTTGCAATTGTAAATATAAGATTATAATTGACAATGTAAATTTGATGGAGATATTTTGAATAATAATTTCCTGGTCTTGTTAAATATGTAGTACATTGTTAAATACATTGTACAAAATAACTTACATCACCTTATTTTTTATTAACATGTGCAAAAACTAAAAATGTATTACATTCGAAGAACAAAATGTCCTTTATACAATACATCTTCATGAATAATTTTTAAATATAGTAAATAAATTGTAATTTAAAATATAAATTTAATTTTTGAGTTCCAATATTTTATTATATTAATAATATTACATTATTTTTCAATGTGAAAGAAATTCAATACAGTTATGCTTAAATAATATAAAAAGTACTTATAATATATTTCTAATTTAAAATTAATATCTAAAATATAAATAGAAATCTTTTTCATTTTAATTGTTGATTAGAAGCTGAACTTGATATTAAAGGTTCTGTTTCATGTCTCATTTCACTTTTTAATTTTACAAATTCTTTTGCTATTTCATCGTTTTGACGTTGCTAAGAATACGAAGAAGAATTAATCCTGTTTCATCGATATTAAGTCGTTTTCCTAATTGAAGCCACATGTTTATTGAGCCACCTTGAGTTAATTGACCAAGTTGTAGAACACCAATTCCAATAATACGGTCTTCTCTTGCAAAACAATAGTCTTTCAGTTGAAACATCAATTCATAATGTTCTGGTTCACCTTCATTTCCCAACAAAAAAGTTAAATGTTTCATTAAATCTCGGTGTCCATACGCCTGTTTTTGATTTCGTTGCAACTTTTCTTTTTTTATCAGATAAATATGGACCAACAAGATGAACTTCAACAAATGGTTTAAATGTACCTGTTGTCTGCCATCTAACATCATGTACAGCAAGAATTTTAACTGTTATTTTTTGTTCACCTGTACCAGGATGAGAGAAGAGATCGACTTCAACAGATACCTCAGCAACTGGCTGTTCTTCACTAAAAAGATTTTGTGTCTTTTGACTTGTTATAAATGTCTTAATTAATTGATCAGTTGTTTGAGTATAAAGACTAAGAGCATATTTTAATGATTGATGTTCTGGACTCTTTTCAAAGAATGTCATTTTTAATCCTTGTCCATTTGCATGGAATGATTGTTTAACATAATCTAATCCTGCATCTAAAACAGTACATTGTTTGGGTGTTAAACTTCTTTCACTATCTTTTGCTATATCCATCATTTCTTTAACAGATCCAATTCCTTTAATATCTCTTAATTGAGATGACATTATTTTAGTAACATCACCAATTTTTGCATTTGGAAGCTTATTTAAAACAGTTTTCTCACCTAATGGTGGTAGAACAACTAATTTTTCCATACTTGTTATAGTAACACTCCACATTTCTTTAAGTATCTTTTTAAGTACTGTTTTTTCACATTGAATACAATATCTTTCTAATGAACCTTCTAATAAATCCATTAATGGTGCATAAACAACCTCAGCTTCAACATTTAATTGATTTTTCGGTACTTGAGGACCTTTAACTTTACTTAAATTAATTGCTAATAAATTCATATTCTTTTGTATACTTGGTTCTAAGCTCACTACAAATTGTAGTGATAATTTTTCCAAAACAGCATTTAATTTTTTTTGAAGTTCTGTTAAGACATTACTTGCATCTTTATCTAATTCTTTACCTCCCATATTTTCATAAATTTTTTCTAATTGTACACGAAGTTGTTGTACATTGTTCATTAATATACATGCTAATGATTCATTATTAACAAATTTACTAAAATCTTTTTGCACCATGTCAGCATAAGCCAATAAAACTTTGTTTAATGTCATTGAAAATCTTATCATCATTTCAGCTGATACCTCTGGATTTGGACAATCCATTTGTTTTAGTAATTTTAATGCTTCATTAAGTTGACTAAAAACATCAACAACGGAATTACTAAATTTGGTATGTTCTGATGTTTTTGGGAAGTTATCAGCTTTATCTCTATTATATGCATTTCTTAAGATATCCATTGAATGTTCATCATTTTCATTTAACCAATCCATAACAAATGGTATAAACCAAGCTGGGAATTCAGGAATTGAATCTTTAAAAAATGGTAATTCTGCCACATATTTAAAATAAAATCCCTTTACTTTAAAATAAAGATTCATGTATTCAGGTGTTGTACATTTTTTAGATACAGAATGCTCTAAAACAAGTAAAAATTAATATATTTGAAAAATTTCTTTTATAAAAAAATATATAAATTATTATTTATGATAAACATAAATAAATTTTATATTCTCTAATAACAACATATTATTCGAAATTATCAAAACTATACCTTCTAATGCCATCTTTAAATCTGTCTTATATTGATTCCATAATGTGGCTGCACTTAAATTACCAATGTTTAATTCTTGAGCAAATTGGTTTAAAACAGGTGTATAAATGTTTTTGTCATCTTCAATAACTCTCATCATATAATCCAGAAAATCAAACCAAAATTTAACTGAATCAGCACTTGGAGCACCATTCTCAATGCATGAGTCAAACATCGCTTGATATGTAGTTTTCATACAGTTTGTAGCACACTCTCTAACAACATTTGATGCTCTAGGTGGACTTGGTAATTCTAGAACCTTCATTCGAAAAAACGTTATTGAAGTCAAAAGGTCTACTGTTGACTTAAGGTCTTTTAACTTAGCTTGTGATGATGAAGGAAAATATTTCTACAAAAAAATTAATTCTATTAAATAATTACTGATTTATAAATGCATTTATGTTATATATCATGAAGATATAAAAATAAAATATTTAAAAATATAAATATCCTTTTTTTTACAAAACACTATACTAAAAAAATAAGAAAATAAACATAGAGATAATCTTATGCTAGATTAAAATATTTAAATATCCGTTAAAATAAACAATTGGATGATGTAAGTAGAATGTATTGTGGAAACTCTATTTATGTATTAAAAAAGAAGACAATTTTATGATTCTCTTGCAATTAAATACTATTCAAAATTATTCATCACATGTATAAGATACATACATTTAATGACTTAACATTAAGTCAAAATATGTTGTAAAAATAGAAAAATAAAATTGAAAACTTTTTTTAAAAATAATAGTTGAAATTGTATGATAAAAAAAGAGTGAACTACGTTGTATTAAAGCATTTTAAGATTTGTTATGTTAAAATATAATTTTTGAACTAAAATATATTATACATCTATATATCTAAAAGTCATTCATATAAAATTCTTATCACGGAAGTTGTGTCTTTTTATTATTTTTGGACATCACAAATTTCTACTTTTATTTAAAAATGACTTCCAAAGAACTCTATCAATTGGAATAGTCAAGAGACATGGATAAAAAATAATTAAGTTTTCAAAGTAAAATAAAACTTTTTTTAAAATTTATCTAAAAAAAATTTGCTTTTGATGTAATAAATCTTGACCAATTGCAAGATTCTTCCAAAATAATCATCCAATGGGAATTTGGTGTAATAAAAATAATATTATGACATCAAAAATAAGAAAATATTTTTTAATATTAGAATAAATCTAAAAGTGAAGTGTTTTTCATGTATAAAAAAACTACATAACATTAAAAAATTATTTCGAGTAAATTGTAATTTAAAATAAATTTTCTTTAATGTCATTAAATTATGAAGTTTATTAAATTAGATAGGAAATTTTTTAAATTAAATTGCTATATTTTTACTACAACATTTTTTATAATAACTAATATAAAATAAAATAATACCATATTAAAAATATAATTTTTACTGAGAGTATTCACATTTACATGACAATTCTAGATGACTAAAAAGTAATAATAATATTTCTATATTTTAAAGAAGTATTATTCACTGTATCAATATATGTTGTATCAGAGATAATGCTTCTTTAAGATGTATTATTGTAAAATACTAATTTATCTAATGTTCGTGGGTTATATTTTACAATAAGTATCTGTTATATATAAATTTATTGTCTTTTATAACTAAAATATAAATATCAATCATATGTATCTTTTAATTTTACATACATATAGAGAGAAATTTTTAAATAAAAAAGTAAAATAAAATATATTTTTCAACATATATAAGAATAAATATTTCAAACACTTTAAAATGTGATAAATAAAAAAAGTATACTTTTTAAGAAATTACATGTTAAAAAAGAACTATTCATATCATAGTATAAAGCTGAATAAAGTGTAAAAAAATAAAGCAAGTCAGTAGTGATATATATTAATATGAAATAAATTTTATAAATAAAAAATTTTATTATAATTTGATGGATATAGTTATAATTTTGAAAACCTATAATATATATTTTAATACGTAAATGTATGTAATAACATAATATGAGGATATTTCTAAATAACGGATTAAAATATTAAAAATAAAAATTTCCTATTAATAAACTATTAAGCAATACTTTCATATACTTTATATGTTTTATATCAGTTATAATTGATATATATTTTATAAACTTACTCTATACATAGATAAGTCAATTCTTAAAGAATTATGCAATTGATCAAGGAGCTTAATGAATCTTTCTTTTCCGAAATTTGAGGCATTAAATCGATCACTTGCACTAACATTTGATGTACTTGTTGCATGAGCATAAAATGCATTAATATTAGCAAGCAATGTTGATAATACTGCAGGAACACCAGAACACATATATTTTGTACATAAACAAGCAAAGTGGGTCATTGCTTGATAAATATTCTCAATTCCATATCTCATTGCAAATTCATCCACAATTTCTTGTGAATTTTCTTCGAAATAAATTTTCCATGCATCGTCACCACTTGCTTCTGGGAGTTTTATATCATCATTGTCTGTGTTATAATGATAGTTAAATAGATGTTCATGAAGACATGTATATTGTACGTGATAAGGGGCAATTTTTTCTTCACCCTTTATTTCAACATTTATTTGAAGTCTTATGGCACCACTAACAGCAGATTTATCAGTTCTTTTTTCCAAATTATACCAAACATCCATTTCTCCTGATAATGTTCTAACATCTATAATTGTTTGTCCTAAAAAATCATCTGATTCTCTTGTTAATTTTTGCCTTATTTTTGACTTAAAATCATTATCTTCATCCCAAACGCGGATTTTTATCTTATCAGCAGAATTATGACATTCAAAAGTAAATTTTTCATTCCAAACAGGATTCAAATCTTGATGTATTGTTCTTGTCCTTTTTTTAACCTTACCTATAGTTGCAGTAACATAAGGATCTGATTTACCCGTTTTATCTTTAGCAATAAGGCCTTGGGCACTTACAACAGTTAAGTGAATTTTAGCACTCCATTTAGAAGATCCTTCCAAAATAGATGACTTTACTTCTTTTAATGTTTCTTGTTGAATTTTGTCGCTCATCCCAAAAGTGCACTTTATAGTTTTAAATATTTCTGGTTTATTTCTCTCCTGAATTTTCATTCTATCTCTTATAATTGCCATTAAATTTTGAGCTTTTCCTGCCTCTCCATGTTTAGAACTTTTCTCAGCAGCTCTATGTAGGCAGTCTGATGATAATAAATCGCGACATTTTTCATGTACTTTGATATTACATTCACTACATCGTAAACCTTGACGAACAATGCCCCATAATAAACTTTCACATTCATTACAAAATGTTGGAGTTTGAAAATTTGCTGGTCTAAAATTGTGAGGTGTTGTAGCAGAGATAGGATATATTAATGCTTGTAAAGTTTTCCTATATACAAGTAATTTTAATTCATCGTTGGAGAATGTTGTTCTTGCAGCATTTGCTAAACCAGCTTGAGCACGTTTTGTCATCATCGTCTAGAAAAATATGTTAAAATGTGTATAAAAGTTTAATTTTCACTATCAATTAATTATGGTTAGTCACTGCAAAGTATTAATAATCAAACAAGTGGAAAATTATTTAATTTTTTAATATGTTATTTTTTTTATAAATAAAGAAAAAACATAAAAAAAAATTCATGCTTTTATAAAAAGGTTAAAAATCACAAAACTAAACAATAAAAAAAGCAAGCAAAAACTTAGAATGATCTAGTAATATAGGTTTGTCCTTCTTTTGAAAAATGAAAAAAAAATCCTTACCCTTAGAACCTAAAATGCAATTTAATAAAAAAAAAATTGAAAAAAGAAAAAAAAGTATTTTTAATTTTTTAATAAAAGATAGAAAAAAAAATTTGAGACAAACTAGTAATATTTTTAAACATAAATTTAAAAAAT
This sequence comes from Strongyloides venezuelensis, assembly GCA_963280985.1. Taxonomy (NCBI): domain Eukaryota; kingdom Metazoa; phylum Nematoda; class Chromadorea; order Rhabditida; family Strongyloididae; genus Strongyloides; species Strongyloides venezuelensis. Next base: position 7,946,396 of record CAUJLX010000002.1, on the reverse strand, counting down.
ACTTTTTTGTAAATTTTAATTTACTAGTATATTATTGAAAAAAAATTTTTATTTCCGTAAAAAAACTTACTAATTCTGATACGAGTGGAATTGATTTTTTTGCTGTACTGATATTCATATTTGGCATTGCATCAATGCTTTTGTAAAATGCACTACCACCACTTTCATTTTCATTTGCATCAAGTAATGTAGTCTAAAAGTAAAAAATAAATTGTATGAATTTTTAAATATAAGAAAAAAAATATATCTTTATCAACCTTATTATATCTGAAAGATTTATTTGTCCGAGATATACAGAATCTTTGATATGGTGTTAATAATTCTTTTTTTATTTGGTACATTTATTAATTGTTTTTTTTCTTCACTCATAGGTGTACAACTATTTGAACGAATACGTTTTGAATTTATACGAAGAAGATCATTTGAATGATTAAAATAATCACCACTAGCATTTCTTGCTTCATCTGCTTGAGAAATAGATTTTGTATCATTTTTTAAGTTACTATTTAATGTTGCAGGCATTGAAAAACAGCGACGAAGAAGGCGTTCATTAGGCAAATAATGATCACAATATTTTTTTAATTTTTTTTTATTTCTATTAGCTCTATTATAATGAACATTATAACCTAAACTTTTTATTCTCTTAACTTTTTTAAAAGATCTAGAAAAAGCTAGCAAATCTCTTTCTCTTTTTGATACATTAATTTTCGATTTAGGTGATACTTTAAATTCATTTTGATTTTCATCTATACCAAATTGCGGTACTAAATTTGTATCAACAGCTTTGAATATAGAAGATCTCCTTCTTTCACCACATTTAGGAGATAAAAAACTAGCCGATAAATCATAGTAAATAACAACAGGTCGTATTCTTACTGAAGACTTTTTTTGAAGTTTTGCCTCTTCTGCCTTAACATCAGTATCGTATGATGATAAGTCAGAAGACACCATCATATAGAATAAAAATGAAGTTTCATATCAAAATTTTGATACAAAATTTGTATTTATATGGATAAAGTCCTTGTCTTTTCTCAAAATAAAAAAAAATGATAAATGATGTTTGTGGTGTATAAGAGAAGTTAAATAAAGAAATAAACCAATATTTACGTTTCTTCTTTTTTTCTAAAAACAAGTGTCCCTTTCTAAATTATTAAACAGTTTTACTGGAAAATTTCATTTTCATAAAAAGAATATATGGGAAATTAATATCAGTTGACAATTGTCAAAAATGTATTCTTTAAACAAAAGAATGTTAAACTCAATTTCATCAAAATCATGGCCAATTTTAAATGATATATGTGTTTATTTAGGAAAAATTAAAGTAAATGTTAAAGAGGAGAGAGATAATAAAGTTTTCCCTTGTACCATAGGACATCGTTGTTGACAAATTTATATAAAGCAATACTTTCTACCATGACAAATTTTAAGAGTTGATTGACGGAAACCTGTGTGTATAAATTATATATAAATAAATGAGGCGCTTGTCCTAAAAATTTCTTTTATTAGGTATGGCGGAAGAATGTAACTCAATAGTGTTATATTTATCCAAGAAATAAAAATAATTTTTAAGAAAGGATAATAAAAAGCAAAAATTTATTCCAGTCCTCACATTATATAATATCCAGAAATTTTAGAAAACAAACAAATGTATATATAAAACTATTCCCCATAGACAAAAAAGGAATATTACTTTTAAAATATATAAAAAAATTAAATCATAAGATAAAAATAGCAATAAATTAATGATAAATATAAACTTTCAATGAAAAAACAATATATAAAAACATGCACTAAATAAATTATAACTTTTTTACACTTTACTATGGTACGTATAGAAAACATATTTTTACAAGATAGACATAGCATATATGTGTCTTCAGTGATAATTAAATTTTTCGAGTTCAGTCACCAACAAGAATAATTAACTAAAAGTGGCATTGGAAAGTAATGGTAATATCATAAATAAATATATAAAAGTTTGAAAGATTAAATTAACACAATTATCTCTTAATTTTTTTATGCTATTTGTAATGCAATTTCAAAAAAAAAATTTTAAAATGATTTTATTTTGGAATTAGTCACATCTATATCAAAACTATAAAAATAAACATACATCAAAAAAATTTGACAAGGATTAATAACACTTGTCATTCATTATTTTGAAATTTTTTTCAATAAACAAATAAATATTGACAATAGTGATTAATGTTTTGGAACTAATAAAAATTATAATATAAGGTATCATAATTTGTTATATAATACAAATATAAAAGCATTACGAAGCATTAGAACTTATAAAAAAATTAATTTTCTTAAAATAAATTTTACATTTTATTTTAAACTACAATAATCTATTTAAAAAAAAACACTACTAGATATAAGTAATTGAAATTATTTATAATAAGATTTTTTTAAAAGTAATTTAAAAATAAATAAAAAGTTTCGTATTAGAAATATACTATTATTATTGTATAACAAATTACGGCATATTTTATGGTTATATACAAATTTCGGAAATAGCAAATTTAAAAGATAAAAAGTTTTGCGTCAAATAAATGCCAACTTAATATATACTTTATTTATTACCCTTATTTGAAAACTTTTTATGCATATTTTGACACATTGTTTTACTTTTAAGTAAAAATATCATAAAAAATAATAACTAGCGTTACTCAAAATATTTAATACTAAATTTTATAAAGTATTATAATGTTCTCATTATATGCTTAAGTAAAAAAAATTTCTATACATATATGGGAAAAAAATATCCTAATGGTTTTGTGATTGTTATTTAAAAAAAGATAATTATTCATGGCAATTTAAAAAGTATTGAAGTAACGAAATAATAATTTACGACGATGTTTGTAATAAGAATGTGGTAACATTGATTTTCTGTTGTCGTACTGACTTATTTTGCATTATTTTAAAAAGGACCTTCATATTTTATGCTTATTTTAATAATTAATAATACATTAAATTATATTTTATACAGAAAAAAATTTGTAGTCCTTTTAAATAAAATGATAATAATCGGTATAAATTATGATAATAACAATAAAAGATATATACTATTAGTAATTTCTAAAATATTTTAATCATGAAGAAATACTTTAAATATTATATTATATTAAAAATTAATCAACAATAATTATCTCACATAGTAATGATGTTTTAATGAAATTTGAGATAACCAAATAAATAGTCAATTAATAAATAAGCTTTATACTAATTTTTATTAGTAACTATGACAGAAATAAAAAATTATAATAACAAAATGTCATAAAAAATTTTTTCAAAATATAACACGATACTCTAATGAAAAATAACTGAAATTATTTGTACAAATTCTGAGATAAATAATAGTATATAAAAACAATACTATAATTAATCCTTTTTTTGAAATTTATTTAAAAGAATTTTAAAAAATGCAATTTCTTTTACAAAATGTTTATTTAAGCGAGAGTAATGGATAATTAAATAAAGTTAATAACAATACCATATATTAAAAATTATTTTTTACCTGTTCATAAAAATATGTGGCTAACTAATTATCTATAAATATTTTTTATCTACATTGCTAGAAAGTGTCTTATTTTTTTAACTATGGCATTATTGAAAATAAATACTTTTAGGAAAATTATTGTTGTTGAAATGTAGTGTCTATTACAAAATTGTTTATGTATCTAGGAATCTTTTTTATATTTAAAATTGCCATTTTTAGGTTCTAGTTTGTTGACTACTTATTCATGATCAATTTTTAACAATTATAGTGGGGTATGAAACAAATTTTATTAAATAGACTATCTAAAATAAAATAATACAACTAAAATCATTTATTCAATATTGAAATTAGTGAAATATTTCTAATAAAATTAATTATTCATCCAAAGTTTTCTTATAAATTTAAAGAATAAAATATAAAATAGAATGAGCATGGTATATCAAAAAAAGATTAGCATGTTAAATGAAAATAAAGACATATTTTACTGCTAATAAAATAAATTGCTATAAGCATTAATTAAATTTTAAATGTATAATAATGAAATTATTATTTAAGGAAAAATTTGACTTTATATATATATTAATTTTATTTGTAATATATGGAAAAACATAACTCATTTTTTTTAATAAAGAAAATTTTAATAAGGTTGATAAAGATATATGTTTTAAATAATGTTTGAATACTAAAAACTAACCTTAAGTCCAACTTGCTTACACACTTCAAAATAGGCTTTTTTCCATAATTCTTTATATTTATTTTTTCTTATATTATTTTTATACTCTATTTCTAATTCTTCCTTTGACATAATAGGTTTATCAAGAGTTTTCTCCTCAAAATGATCATACCTCTCTCCTTCTTCCTCTTTTTGTAAATAATATTGCTGATTGTCCTCATTTGATGAATCAGCAGTTGGTACTGTATCATACTCAATATAATATTCTGGCACTTTTTTATTATAATATGTAACTGATCTAGAGTTATATGATAATGGTTCTGTATTATCAATTATTAAGCTACCATCATCATTCTTCCAGTCTTGTTTATTTGTTGTATCAGAGACTGTTTCATAATAGTCTTGGTGATAAATATCAATATCTTGACCTGATTGGTAGTAAAAATCATCGCTTTCGTCATCATATTTTGCAATTTTATTCGTATCTACACTTGTTGGGCTCCTAAATTCATCATCAGTAGGTAATCTCATTTGATTAGAATCTTTTCTGAAAACATCTCTTCTTTGCTGTGTATTTGATACCTTCCGTACTAATGGGATACCTCTATAATCAGAGTCTGAAGCCGTAGCTGAACTTGGAAGATATGGAATATTTGTTCTAAACAATTATTAAATTACTAATCAAAAAAAGTCTGGTAAACTTACTTATCGGATTCATATAAAGTTCTTGAACTTGTAGGTGTATCAGCTTTGTAATCATCATACCTTCCATGACTATATACATGGGTACTAACTGACCCTTCATCATAACTATATTTATTATCATCATATTGTGTATGATAAGTATTTTGAAAATTATAATTATCTATAGAATCTTTACTTTGCATATGAGGAATATTATCTTGATGGTTATTGTCATCTTGGTATACTGGATAATAATTTTGATAACATGGCACTTCATTTACACTTATCATATCTTTATCACAGGGAATATAATAATTCTCATGTGGTTGATGTGTAATTTCCATAGGATTTTTAACATATTCATTATCATCTAAATATTTTGCCATTGAATTATAGTATCCAGAAGGTCTATTATCGTCACTATAATCAAAATGGCTATTTATTCCTATTTTTCCATCATTAATTGTATTTAATTGATCTTTGAAGTCTGTATAATTTTCAGAATTATTATGAATATTTGTATCTAAAAAAAGAGAAAGTAAGGAGAAAGTTAAAAAATTATTTTTCCTTACAATAAATATCTTCTTCATGAGTACTATGATCATTTAATTGTTTATTATCAAACTGAGAATCGTAACCGGATATATGCTGCATTTCCTGACAATTAACATCCATATGATAATTTTGTTCTTTGTACTCTCCTGCATCCCTTTGGATATAACCGTTTGGAGGATGTGATTGATTATTCCAATGGATTAGTGGCTGTATTTTGTTGATGGTGATTAATAGGAAAGGAAACGTCTGATGTATAATCACTATCCTCTGAAATACCTGATCGTATAAAAGGATGCCTATTAGAATCTTCAATAACAGAAAAATCGTTTCCATACAAAGATTTATTACCAACGTTGTCTGCGATAGTTAAATGATTTGAAAAGTTTTGTATTGGAGCATTAATTTTTACAAATTCAGAAGTACAAAGAGTAGTAGTATTATTAGGCACGTTTTGATAATTAAGTGTTGTTTAGAGCTTGTAATTTATTTTGAAAAGATATTATTTCTTCTTCTTGAGCATCTACAAAATATTATAGTTAATATATAATAATTATAAGAAAATATTATACTATTTAATTTTCTAAATAAAAAGAAACGTTTTAATTATTTTACTTATTATATCTACAATTAGTTCCTTCAATTTAAAAATATACTACTAAATAAATAATAATTTGCATAATATAAAAAAAGAAGTTAAAAAAAGACTTCTCAATAATATAAAAGGAAATTACTAATTTATTATATACATTAAATATATATAAACTTCATAATATTTTTCTTATGATAATCAACAATAATATTATAACTAATAATTTAAATTAAAAAAATATTTAATTAATTCTAACAAGTATAGAGAATAATTTTCTTATATATTTATAAAGATAGAAAAACAAAACAAAAATATAGAAAAAATTTTTTTCCAACAAATTTAATTTTTACTTTTTCTAACAAGCTGTATAATATCTTTTATTCTTATCGAATAAGTAATTTTAATATACAATTATTTTTCTTTTCATGTAGTTGTTGTATATACATATATATAAATATATTTCTGAACAGTAGTATTATTTTTATGTGGTAAATGATTAAAAAAAACTGATACCATATTCTTTAGAAAATGTTTAAAATAGTGTAAAAAAGAGTAATAATACTTTAGAGTGCTTACCATTGAATGTTACATATATAAGTCTGTGATTTCCTTTAAAAACAAGGTAAATTGCTTGGATAAAATACCTACTTAATTATTAAAAATTCCATTGTAATTAATATATGTAACCTTAAATAAAAACAGCAAATTATTATTTAGAAAGAACTTTAACATATATCTACACTATACTTATGATTCTAAAATATCTTTTTATAATTTTAATGTTTTAGAATAAAAGCATCAATATTGTTATATTCTAAAAATGGATAAAAAAAGTTGTCTGTTGAAACTAAAAAGATAAGAAATTATCAATTTAAGATAAATGGGTTGATATAAAAATTGTTATTGTTTCTAAAGATAAGCTTATTTTTTGATGGGTTATTTCGTATAAGTTAATAATATGTATAAATTTTTTTTACTTAGTTGGAAAAATAAAATAGGAGGTAAAGATAATAAAAAAAAATATTTTTAAATAAGGATTGAAATAGGAAAAATGATAAGTAGGAGGAATAAAATTTAAAAAAGAAATTAGGAAATTAAAAATAGAAATTTTTCTAATTTTTCGTATTGTTAATAACAAATAATGGTTTGTTTCTGTTAATACGATAAGTATGACTTTATAAATATATTATTTTCATCATTACAAAGCTCAAAATTCTTCTTTTTAAAAGAGTGTCATTTATATCAAGGATTTAAAATAACAGAGGCGGTAAAAGGAAATTTAATAATAATATTAAAGATTGTTGAGAAAGTAAATTAAAGAAAAAGGAATCAAGTTGTACTAAGAATTTAATCTCCTAACTAATACGATTATCATAAAATCTTCCAAATCACAATTAACTCCTTGTTATTTATAATATATACATACATTTATTTATTTATATATGTTTTATTTTGATTTTTAAACATTAAAATAAATTTTATGCTAACAGAACAACCTATTATAATAAAAAAAACTTAACTACTTAAATATATTCATAAAACTTTACCCACTACAAACTTTTATATTTATTTGAATTTTAAATATATATGAAAAATGTTTCAGATACACTACTTTTTAGTGAAACGGATTTGAATTTCTACAAATAATAAATGACAATGATAAAAAAATCTTGAATTGACATTATTTTTTTATTCATGTTTTATCTATAGATATTTTTCTAATGACTAAAAATTTTATCCATTAAATATAATAAAAATACCAGACGTAAATATGTATATCTAACTTTGTTTCATTTTAATTAACTCATTTTAAATATTAGAAAATAAAGTGTTTTAAAAGTTTTCAATGATATATGTATAAATTTTTTAAGAAAATTTTTATAGCGATGAAAAATAATAAAACTGTAAAGTAGTTATTTATCATATTGTATGATAATTAAGTTAAGTAAAAGTTCTTTTAAAATGGCATTATTTTCAAATTTTGAAGAACAGATATAACCAAAAGAGAAATTGTCAAAAATTTTAAGTATTCTCTTGAGATATATTTAAGTCGTCTCTTTATAATTTTTAAAGAGGTAAAATTTTATTGTAAAAAAGGAAAAAAAGTTTTGTTAAACGGTGAAATATGTTAAAAATAGATTGATATTTTAGAATATGGTATATATAAAATAAAAAAATAAAATATAAAGTTATAGTTATTGAAAAAAGATTTGTAGTAATGTTAGTTGAGAGCGAAACAATACCCATGATGGTTATATTTAAAAATAAAAATTTATGCGTGAGAACTGTTTTGATATATATGCATACATACATATCATTAAAAATATAAAGTTTTATTTTGAAGTAATGAATTATAAAATTTAACTGTAAAAAAAGAACAACTGAACATTAAAAAAATATAGCATCTGATATATCTTTTAGATATGTCAAGTTTAAATGAAAAATATCTTTAAGTAAACATACCAAAAGGAAGTTCAAAACGAACATCTATCATTAAAGTATGACCAGTTGGGGTTCTGGAGCCAATTGTTACACCATTTCTCATTTCAAATTCTTTATCAATACCTATATAATATCCCGTTCCAGGAACAGGGGAGTATGGTATCATTGTAAGTGGTATATGATGAACACCTAATAGTTTATCCCATAAAACTCCCTTATTCCATAACTCTATTAATAATCCCTGATCTAATCTATTGGTTTCGCTATAAAAAAATAGCATAAATATTAGTAATAGATGAATAAACATACAAAATAAATTCTTGTTCCCAGGAAGGGTTATTTCCTTTTACAGCTTGCGTTGTGCTTTTAACATTTTGAAGCTTCACGGTGACGTAGCAATGAAATTCTTCTGAAATGAAAATATTTAATTTCCTATTATATATAAATGCCCATGCATTATATATTTTTAGTAGGTACATTAAATAGAAAGATAAATTAGAAGCATTTTAAATTTTTTAAGGTTATTTCCTTATAAAGTTTAATTTTTATTCAATAATCACAAAAACACTTTAAAAAGAAATTTACAATTTAAAGAATTTAATAAATTTTGTTTCATCACTTATCAAATACTATATATACTACATTTATTTTTACAAATAAATTTAAAAAAAAAAGTGACGTATAAAAATATAACTAAATAATTAATCATTCAATTTTAATTTTTTTTTCTACCAAACAATTAATACTTTTTTTTAAGCAAACGTCAAAATACACTTAAGAATTTTTATAGTTAAATTTTTTTTCATAATATATATATTAGTAATTTATTTATTTACCTGAAGGTCCATGTAATACGGCATTTTTAACTAAAACCAAAAGATTTAATGGTTCATCAATAGAGTACCCTTTAAAAAGCATTTCATTCTCTGGATCGGTTTGTCGTTTCATTAGGCATTGTTATTTTTAAAATAATTGATAACACAGTATTTATTAACGAAATATAAAATTTAGATAATATATAGTACTAATAGTAAATTTTAGATGATGTCTATAAGGGAATATTACAAAAAGATTATGAAAGTATTATTGAATATTTCAATAGGGTATCTAAATCAGATAATGAAAAATTTTTATAACTACTATATGGATATTTTAAATAAAATTATAAATTAATTAAAATATACTTCTTATATATTACTATGTTTAAGAACATCTAATTATTTGAAGTTGAGGTTAAATAAATGCACGTCTTATAAATAAATAAAAAAAATTTTAAATTTATAAAATCTACATAGATATTTTATTTCAAATCTAAAACAAAATACAAAATATTTTTTGTGCATTTTTGAATGATAATAAAAAATTGAATAATAAAACTACATTTGTTATTTAGAATTTAAAGTAAATAATGCTAAAAAGTAAGATGTTTTTGATAGAAAAGTGTAATTGTTAATAAAATAAAAAATACAAATATATTAATTTTCAAAATTGGATATTTATATAGTTTTTCTAATTAAAGAAATTAACTAGGATTTTTTTTAAATATCTCATGGGTAAAAATTTTAATATATGCTAATTTAATAATAAAATAAAAAGTTAACTCATAATTTTATTCATAAAAGTACAAGAAAATTTAATTTTAAGAAAGTTCATTTTTTTTAATATAAAATATGCACATATATTTTTATATGGATTAGTTACCAAAAATAATATCCATAAGTTTAAGAATAGAAATTATTGAATTTAAGTGTTGTCTACTATGTATTATAAATGCTTCAAAAGAGAACAATGAAATGAAAATAAAATTTTTTTCAATACATGGGGAAGATTAATAAAAATTTTTAAAAATGAATAGAAAATTAATATTTTTGAGGGGGAAGAGGAATGTGGTAAAAATTTGTAGTATAGTTTATATAATTAAAATTTCCTTCGCTATCTATAAAATTGAACGGTATTTTAATTTTATTTTTACATGATAGCCTCTGGTTATTTTTAAAGACAAAAATGAATAAAATTGGAGAATGACAAAAATGTATTGAATTTCCAGTTTGTTAAATCAAATAAGCTTAAAGATGAATTAACAATAAACCGAATACTTTGATAAAATATTAAATGAAATCTTTTTCTAAGCTTTTCGTACAAAAAATATACAGAAATTAATATATAGAATGTCAAAAGTTACTAAGAAATACTTACATATTAAAAGTATTTAAAATATAAAATTATTAATGACATTTTGTTAAGATTGAAATAATAAAAAAAATTAATCATTTCTGTAATATTTTGCATACTAATTATTCTTTAGCAAGTTAATGTTTAACTACATTTATTACATAATAATCTCAGGTAGGAAACATTTCTATAAATACTGTATAATGTTATTATGGTTGCAAAAAATATTAAAAATGGTAAATGGAATTAAATAACAAACTTTTAATGAGTAAAGTTCTATGGTAAGAAGAAAATCTAAATGGATAAAAATTGTAAAGGAAACAATTTAAATAAAGTTATAGTTTAAAAGGATCATTTTTAATTACATAAAAGTTATTAACTATTTAAATTTGTTGAAGACCAATTTTAAAATGAGGAAGAATATTCTTTTATAAATATTTAAATAAATAAATATACTATTAAACGCTAAAAATAATTAAAAGTATATTAATAATTTACATTATGATAGTATATTTATAAAAGAATTATTGGTATAAAAAATAAATAAAACAATAATTAATGAATATTTACAACCGCTTTTTATGTATAGTTTAAAAATAAAATCAAACAATAAAAAGTTAATTAATTACTTTATATATCTCTATATAAAATAGAAATATTAGAAGTGTAGTGATATAGATATATTAATAAAACAGAAGCAGCAATTTTTAATAAAAATTTCTATCATATCTTAGGAAATTGGAAGATAAAATTTATTGCAATCATATTAAAATACAAATAAGATATTGGTATCTATAAAACAAATATTGTAAAATAGATAATGGGTGTTAGGTAATAAGTCATTAGTCTAGACAAATTAGTATATTTAACTATGATTAATGAAAAATTACAAGATAAAATTTTTTAACACTTTTTTTAGAAAAAATATGATGAATTATGTACATCAAAACAGGGATAGTCATCATAAAAAATGCAAAACATCTCAAAAAAAAAAACAAAAAAATGCTAAAAAAACTGTGACGTGCGAAGTGATAAATAAATACAAGTTTGAAATAAAGTTATCAAATATCGTGATAACTCTTTTAGAATTTTATTATGCCACAAATTTAACTAGCTCCGAAAATATATATAAAAATAAACATTTAATAATTTAATAAAAATGATCATATACAATATAGTAAAAATATCAAATCAATTTTTGAAAAATAATATTTTGGCATATTTTAAAAAGCTCTCTTAACAGATTATTATTTCCTATCTAAGTGTACATCATTATGCTCATCTAAAATTGCCTTTTTCTCTCATTCAATTTTTATTAAGCTTAAAAAGTACTAACAAAGAATCATCTTAAAGTTAAGAATAATGTAAAAAATACAAAATAAAGAAAAATCTATTCTTAAATGTGACAATAAGTTTCTTCAAAGTATAAATAAATATGTAAAAGTATATTTTTTTCTAAAAAAGCTATGATTACAAAATAGAATGACACCCATTTTCAATATATTGTTTTCATTTCCCTTCTACTAAAATTGTCAATCTTCTAGGATTAACAATCAAAAAAGTAGTTATGAGAAAAAATTCTTTTTAAACATTAAACATGTTACAAAAATTCTATTAAAAAATTATTGGTTAATATAATAATTGATGTGAGAGATCCAATCAATGCATAATAAAAACTTCATTAAATTGCTAATTAAACATTTTCTCTGAAAATTTTCAGTTTTAAGATACAAAAATTTGTTTGGTTTCTGTATTATATACATTAATAATGATATTAGTCTAATAATAAAATTATATATTATAAATAAAATATAAACACCTGATTTATTAATTAATATTTAATATTATATGAATTGTGAGAAAATTATATTTCCCTAAAAATGCTCCATGAAACGACGTATACCATTAGAGATTGATTGTTCCTAATCATATTAAATATTAATGGCTTACCTAAAATACATAACAACGATACATGTGGATAAACAATGTTTGTTTCTTCGTTTTCGGCGTTTTCTGCCTCTACTTCGCATTGTTGATTATTTTGCTGAAGTTTAAAACCCAGCGTATTATGAAAATTTAAAAGCGTTATTTTGAAATAATATCAATTTTGATTTTATTTTAATAATAATAAACAAAATCTCCGATTCTATATAAATTTCTGAAAATGAAATACTATTACAAAATAGTTTCAAGCAATGGAAAGTATTGATAAAAATAGTAAAATAAATTTAAAACAAAAAAATTATGTGAAATTTTTTTCCTTTTTTATAATAATAACCAATAATATTGATAAATGTCCATTGGGAAATTAAAATATTGTAGTCAATACATCTAATATATTATATTTTAAATTATTTTCACAATTCAATAGAGCTAACTTATTAACATTTGATCTAATAAACTATTATTTTATAAATTAAAGATACTACTAAATAAAATATATAAAAATAAAATATCAATTAAGTTATATTTATAGTTATATTAATGCTAATTATTCTATAACTTAAAAAGCACAAATATTCCGGGAAGTCAAAAATAAAAATTTATGGGTACCAGAGTGTCATGCTTCAAACTAAAATATTACACATATATAAAGAGTTTTTGCAATGACAACACATTTTATATGTTAAGGGGAGCAAAATATGGTATAAAAAGTGGAGAATATAAAGTATAGTAAAACTTTCGACATGTTAATATCTATTCTTTAAATATACGTTGCTTCGAAATAGAGTCTTATGCCACTTTCTTTCAAATATATCTTACCAATATATCTATCTCCTATTTTATCTATAATGCTTATTTGTCCAAGAGTTGCTTTGTCCACAACAATAATTTAAGATTTTTGGAAAATAAAATAAATTTAAAAAGATAAACTTTTAGGAAATATTATTGATTATTATTATCCTGGACAATAACGTAATATGATAAAAAATGTTTCATAAAAAGGTTATTTATAGCTTTACTATACTTTTTTTATAAAAATAATGAAAGAATTATCCTATATTCTATATGAAAATAGCTTTGGCATAAATATTGTTATTATTAATTTTTTATTATTAACCATTTATTGTTATTATTATCATTATATTTTACGCATAAATATATCTACAATAACACAAAATTTAATTTAAAATGGAATGAATATTTTAAAAAAAGATATATCTTATGTAAAGATATATCTTATAGCCATTGTAATGATTATTTCAAATATACATGTTATCTTTACATAAATATACAACTATATTTTATTAAAAATAAAAAAGCTATTTTAAATAACGAATATTATTATTGTTTTTAAAATCAATGATATTAAAATGATGGGTAAATAAGGAATATTAATTGTTAAAGGTTAAATGTTTGTTAACAAAGTGGGATAGGAAAACATAAGTTGTATTTTAATTTAATGAATATTTTCAACAACAAAAAATATAAGTGTTAATAAATGAAGAATTGTTCGAAGAATTCAAATTTGTAATTTACATCAATTCTATATATTTTGTGAAGAAAGACATATTCTTATAAATTATTTGATGATTTATTACTTTTTTATGTACAATTTAAATATTATGGTTAAGGTTGAATAAATATCATGTTTTTTAATAGTTAAAAAAATTTGAAACAGTATAACTAGAACACATATTAAATATAGATTTTAATATTTAAAAGTGATTTATTTTATCAAAATGAAAGATATATTTTTACAATAGATTATTTAATAAACGTAAAGAGTATGTTTTCTTTTTAAAAAAGCCAAAGAATAAACATAATCCTTAAAACATTTTAATATCTATAATTAACATACGAATATTTATATAAAGCATGAAAGTTTTATAAAATAAATAGATTAATGATATATTTATACCTTTATTTTAGAGTTGTAATAAAATATTAATATATTTATAATAATATACACATATTAGATTTAAATTAATGATTATTGTTAGTATAAAAAAAGTACTTTAAAAATAAGGAAAATCGTATATGGTTTATGGTCATTTTTCAAATTTTTTGTTATAAGATATTTAACAATTTTTAAAGTATATAATTATTTCTAAATACATATGTTAAATTATTGAAGAAGCATCCTAAATTTATTTTTCGTCCAATAATAATACACATGAATGTGCATGAAATATGGTTTATTCATGAAATTTGTAATACATGAATTTATACATTTAGAAAACAATATAATATTGTCCTGATGATAACACAAGAACAAACATAAATGTTAAATAATTAAAGACAAACAATATGTTTCAATTAATTTTATTGAAATTTGAGTTGGTCTTCTACGATAAAAGTATGCACCTTTACTAAGATATTAAAATAAAAGATAAATACTATTATTGAGAAATATTTTTGCCAAAATGTACACTCTATTCTTCAAATGAAATGTGTATTTTGTACTATTTTTAAACATTATAAAATTACTATAATTGATATATTAAAATTTCTAAAAGTAATAATTGAAGTTGTAAATAAAATATCTTATTTAGAAAAATAATTATATTCTATGTATTTATTTACTTTTAAAGTGCAATTTTTAAAAATGTATTTGTACAAAAAAGTTTTTTTATTATTCCATGTGAAAAGATTTGTTACCATAATAAAATTAAACAAAGTACAAATATCAAAGGCTTTTTTCTAGAATCTATTAATGAAGGATAAAAGTTCTTAGTAATTGATATAATATCTTTAAACTTTTTTGACGATTAAATAAATTATAATAAAAGTTTAAAACATATAATATATCGGAATTAGATCATTTATGCAATTTTATTGTTATTTAATGGCACAAGTTAATTTTTTTCCTTTATCAATTAAATAAAAATGAAAAGTATTGAAAAACAAGAAGAAAGTAAACATGTGAAATTTAATATCAAGTACCAAATTTAGATATATTTAAAAGTAATGATATTAAAATAAAAAAGAATTAAATGTCTGTATCTCAAATTTCCTTCTACCACACCTTAGATCTACTAAATTTTTAATTACCCTCAATACAAATATTTCAGAAATAAAAATATATTTGTAATTTAAATGTATCGATAAAAGTTACCTTAATAAAATCGTATTTAATTGCCTTAACAATCATAACATTACCTTTTTAAATCATGTTAAGAATTAAAACTTGACAGGTTCACACTTGATTGACGAAATTGTAATCAAAAGTTTATCTCACAAAAACATCATGTCATTGTTAAATCATATTTATTTATATTTCTCTTATCATTATATAATCATCAGATATCCTAATGTAATACATTTAATAACTATTTTTTATTATTTCAATCTATTATGATAATCGTGAAAAATATTTAATTTATTATTATCAATTGTCATATTCTTGATATACAATTTATCTTATTTTTTTTACATAATGTAAATTAGAAAGTCCCTTCTGAAACTTGATATTCTTTTCATACTCCAAATAATTATATTCCTTTCACGGACATGTATTTATTTCGGAAGTGATAGAAAATATAAAATTTGTATCTTGCTTTATTCATTAAACGTCACAAACAGCAATTACATAAAATTAGCTTTATCTGGTCTAATTAAAGAGAGCTAATTGAAAAATTAAGTGAATGCCTTTTCTATAGAAATGTGTTTGTGAAATATCCTTAATATTTCTATTTTTCTGTATGTTATTTTAAAAATGCCGGTGAAGTTTAATATTGAAAATGGGTCTTATAATATTAATAGTTAATTAGTATTATAATTGAAAACTATTCATGTCTTTCTTATCAAGTTTGTCTTAGAGTTATTAAGAATGTTTTAATATACATTTAGTAGCTGTAGTTAAAAATTTACTTTTATAATAAAGTGACGGCAAATTAACAATTCCTAATTGACAGATTTTGTATTAATAGATGAAAATTGGCATTCTTGTCAATCACAATAAATACCATCTTCTTAATGATATTTTGGATATTCTTTAATTATTCCGTGTATATTATTACAATTGCCTAAAAAGTCTTTTTCAAATAATATTCCTCCAATTTATTTCTTTTATTAAGAGACACATTAAAGGATAATATGAAAAACATACGTAAATAGATAGTTGACAGCCGCAATGAGTCTTGTAATATTAAATTAATGAGATTAGCTCAATTATATCATTAACTCTAAGCAATCTGTGTACTCTATCAATTACAACTCTTCTTTACTTTATTACACTCATACATCCACCGTGCTATTTTAATATCTTACCAAATATAGTGTCAAAAAGAAAAAGATTTTTAATGGCAGTAATTTCAGTTAAATAATTGTAATGAGTTATACATGATTTCAATGACATAAAGATAAGAGCGTCTCCAATGATTAAATAAAATTAAATAAAATATTATATCAGTATTTGTGTAAATGGTAGCGGAGATTGGCTCAGAAGATATTAATGATACATCATGTTAATAGCCCTTTACAGAGCCGTGTCAAGTTTTGATTATACCTTTATTATCTTAACTTTTGTCTTAACATCAATCGAAATAGTTGCGTCAGTGTCAAAACATCATTACATATTGAGTAATTCAACTTCCAAATACATAATCATCAATTAGTTAAAGAAATTGTTATTTAGATGATACTATCAGATAAAGAGCACTGATTACCATGCTTCTTAACTTTACCTATAATTAGTTATCCCGATACGATGACCTCGTAATATAAGATATCTAAAGAAATAAATATCAAATTTTTTTCCTGTTATTACTTTGCTTCTTCTCATTTTCACACTTACTTATAATATTTCTAAAATGCCGAAAGTGAGTAAAAAAATCGGTTTATTTAATTAAAATTTAAAAAAATGAATATTACACTTTAAATTATTTTACATTATTTCTACTAATTAAAAATAATAAATTAATTAAAAAAATGATTAAAATCTTTACATTATTTACTTTACTATCAAAGTTGTTTTTCATGTTTAGCTGCAGAATTATCATTAAAACAGTTATTTAAAAGAGCAACAACATAATTATATATAAAAGAAACATTGAAAACATGTTAATCTACTAGAAGCTATGATCTGATAACAAAGCAAAAAAAATTGTTTCTATATTTTTCTATATTGTGGAAATTGTAAACTCTATTAGCACGCCCCAATTACCCTTTTTCATAACTTTTCTTTCCTTATATATCAAATTATGTATAAATTCGTCCTTCCGACAAACTACCGTAATTAACATGGAAACGATGACATAAAGGCGGTGCGCTTTTTATTTTATGATTATAGAAGACGTTAGTTTTCATTTACCACTTCATTTTCAGTCATTCAATTCTCAAGAGATTCTCATATAATGAATCCGTTAAAATCTCTAACTATTGACTCATCATTTAATAATACTACCTCTTCATCACCCAACTCTTCTATTTATGGTGACATACCATCAACTTCATCATCAATGAATTCACTACAATCACCTAATTCTTTAAATTCATCTATATTAAATAATAATCAACTAAAATTTTCAATTGATAATATATTACAGCCACAATTTGGAAAGGTATTTTTTACTCGTATATATTTTTTATTAATATTACTATTTTTAAGAATATGTTTGATTTTGCTTTGAATCCACTAAATCTGTTTGCAGCAGCAATGGCTGCTAATACATTTTTAACACAAAACCCAAAAATAACATTGGATGATAAATTAGCTACACCAACATTACCTATCTTTTCAGTTTCATCAACTCAAAACTCCCTTGCTGCAGCATTTTCAGCTGCAGCTGCTTCAATGAATTTATCCACAACATCAAGTGATGGAA
Organism: Strongyloides venezuelensis; assembly: GCA_963280985.1. Taxonomy (NCBI): domain Eukaryota; kingdom Metazoa; phylum Nematoda; class Chromadorea; order Rhabditida; family Strongyloididae; genus Strongyloides; species Strongyloides venezuelensis. The sequence continues at coordinate 7,928,010 of CAUJLX010000002.1, read as the reverse complement.
CAACATTTTCAAGAATTAATAACATGACACCAACATCACAAAGTGAATCACCAAATCACAATTCTCCTACAACATCTAACTCCGGCAATTCAAATCTTCCAGCATGGGTTTATTGTACCAGATATTCTGATAGACCATCAGCAGGACCACGTACTCGAAAAATGAAGCGGAAAGATAGTATTACTGGTGAGGATGAAAAAAGACCTAGAACTGCATTTACAGCAGAACAATTAGAACGCCTCAAACAACAATTCCTCGATAACAGATATCTAACTGAGAAGAGACGTCAAGAATTGGCACATGAATTAGGATTAAATGAATCACAAATTAAAATTTGGTTTCAGGTAAATTTTCTTATAAATTTAAAATTAACCATATTTAAATTTATGATTTTACTTTTTTTTTATTTTACTTTTGTTAAGTAGTTAACCTCATTTGCAACAATATTTATTACATTACTATTTTTATTGGCTTCTTAACTGTCTTTGTTTATATAGTATATTATAAAGGAAATTGTCAAAGTAAGATTTAAAAATAATTAGCGTTCATTATATTTGTTGACAGAACTTGTTAAGAAGCCGAAATGTTAGGATGTGAAACGGTGTGTCTATTTATATATAGTGTTATATGATAATATCAATATGAGCAAAATTATTTTCTTATTAGTGTTTCTTTGTTTTAACCCGATGTAAGGTTAAATGAGTAATAAAAATACCTCCTATAGATAAAAATTTATTGTTAAGTAATTTAATTTTTTTTCTATATTTCAGAACAAAAGAGCAAAATTAAAAAAAGTTTCTGGTAACCCACCAACAAAATCAAATTCAATGAATATACCAATATTGCCACAGGGATTGTATATGTCTTCGTCCTAAAAAATATTATTTCGTTTTCAAAACAATCATGAAGAACATTGTGATCTCACATAGATTTACACATGAAAAATGGACATACAAATAATATAGAAGAATGTCATGTATTCTTCTATAAATTATATACAAAATTTATAATAGCATTTTATCAATAATTTGATCTTAAATAACCTCTTATTACTTTAAAATGAAGAGAATAATTTAATACAAATTTAAAAAATTATATCTATCTATCTTATTAATAATAAATATATAATAGTAAATAATGTTTTTATTTTAACAACATTAAAATTGATTTAATGTATTGTTATGAAGCATAAAAGACCGTAATCTTATAAATAAGATCTAAAAATTCGCTACTTAATAATGTTTTGCATGTCGGAGATGGTTATCTTTTATCTAATTTCATTTTATAAGCAATTAACAAATAGTTTTTGCTAAACAATTTTATTTTTCAATATCATTATAAAAATGTGATAATTGTAATTGTTGTATCATGAAAAATATAATTTAACTTAAAATATTTTAGGGGGTGAAGTTAATAATTTTACACCTCTTAATGACCAATGAGATTCTGGTATGTTTGAATGAATCATTACTGGTAAAACTTGTATATATTCATTTAATACATTATCAAAATGATACAGTTGAAAATACATTTCTTTAAATATCTTAGATTGATGGTTTTCTTGATGTTTTTTATTTAATCCTAATTCAGACATGATAAATTTTTTAGAAAGTGCGTTAAGAAAATTTGGTTGATACATTTTTTAGACAAATATATATACTTTCTATTGGTGTAGATGCACGGTCTGCAGATGATAATTCTTTTAAAGTATACATATTTTTTTGGGATTTATTGTCATATGTGCAACCAATTAAATAACATCCTTGAAGTTCTAAAACATGACATTTATCTTCAGGTTCTTTTATAGTACCATAACAATAAATTTCTTCAATATTACAATCATATTTTTTTGCAAAATCAAGTTTTATAGCCTCAATTATTGAAATTGGCTTTAAAATTTTTCTTAAATCAATTTTTCTTGTTCCTTTTGTTAACAAAATACTTTCTAAGTATTGAATACGCAAAAAATGTTTTGATGAATCTTTTATTTTTGTTTTTAAAAAGTTAATTTCATTTGTTATACAAAAACCAACGTAATCTAAATGTTTTAAATTTTTTAATATATAATTAGATGGAACCTTTTCTAATATAAATACAAGATCATCGTTTTCTGTTATATTGTTATTTTGGTTGCCTCTTTTAAAAATATCTGTCATTTTTAAAACTTTCGAACTTTTTCCAATAATTTTTAATAAGAAATCACGATGAGTTATAATTTCTTGTTGAAGGAATATTTCAGGAATACGTTTATTAAGACCACTTAAGTGTAAACTTTGGCAGAAATTTAAATTATCAATTTTTGATGATATCATTTCACTTGAATAAGATAAGTCAATATTTAGGAGATTCTCAATAATTAGGTTGTCAAATTTGTTAAGACCAATAAATATCCATTTAGCTAATACTGTAAAAGTAACCAAGTCGTTTTCATCAGACATTTTTCCTTGATAAGTTAATTCCAGTATATTTTGATATATTGACTCTAAATAATCATGATTTATTATTGCCATATTTTCTTTGTATAAATAAATCATACTTATAAAATCTGTAAATGTTGGTGAAAATTCGTTAAACCAACTATAAATACCATATTTAGATCTTTCAATTAATACATAATGAAATATACACAATTTATACAATGTCTGTCTAAACATAAGAGTCTCTGTATTATCATGTATTTCACATATAACTTTATTTGTATAACAAAATTTTAAAAAACTTTTTATAGTAAAGACTTGATCCATTGCAACAACTGTGATATTATCAAATAATGCGCAATCTTCGGTCATTCCATCATTAGAAATGGTAGCAAAAAGGCGAAATTGATCAGAATGATTTTTTACTAAATTATTTGATAATGTTTTTAAAATTAGTATTAACTGAGAAATATTTTGAGGTGTACCGAGATGACAATTTTCTATTATAATCCAATCACCACTTTCGAAATATTTATTCCATTTAATCTTATCAATTTCTTTGATTGAAATGATACTACATTTTCGACTAATATTAACACTCATTGAAAGTTGATGAAGTGATTGTAGTAGATAATCACTTGATATTGATGAAGAGTACGCAAAAAGAACTGGTTTATTCAAATTATATATTTTTTTTAAATTCTCAAACAACTCATTATTTTGTTTGCTACTTAATTTAACAAATTTTTCATAGTCATAAAATAATTTATCTAAATTCATTTGACTTGATGAATCAAAAAAGTCAAAATTAAGAAGATTTGACACAACAAATTCAAATATTTGTTGGTGTGGTTTAAAAAGTGCCATGCCAAACAATTGTACAAAATATTTTGATATGTCATCTCTTAACTGATCATTATTTGTTTCTTTAATGTCAGATGTAACATTAATTAATGCATCTCTAAAAACATCAATCAGGAAGTTAAGTGAACGGGTATATAATCCATTTATTATAGGTAAATTCATTGAGATTTTAATAATCTTGATTGTATGATTTATCACTGACACATAACTATTAGTTACTTGAGTCAAGTGTTCATTAATTAAATAAATTTCTTTTTTATTTTCTTGAATTTTAAATGTAATTGTTTTCATTTCATTTAACATTTCAATTGAAGCTTCATTTTCAAGGTCTTTGCTTTTGGCTAGAAGTAATAGAATATTTTCTTCAATATCACTAAGTTTATTTGACAATTTGAAATTGCTGTTATCTAAAATTGCCTTTCGTGACATTTGGTTTGACGCAATAACTTTTAATAATACTTCTGTTAAATTATTTTTAATAATTTCCTCGTTAACAGTTATACTAATGCAACATAAATAAGACAAAAAATCACTAGAAAATTGATTAAATTTCTGGCTACTACATAAAATTACATGGAAATTATCATTGTAGGGTATCATTTCATTATTATACCGTAACATTTTTCTTTCATTGACAATAAATAATTGTTTGTTACATACTTGGTAAATAACAAGAGGGATGGGATTAATGACATTATCAATAAGTATTATTTTACCATCAATAATACAATTTTTTAAACTTTCACAAAGATTCTTATCATGACAGTCAATAGTTATTAATTCTTCACCGACCATGTAAGAAATATTTCTAGCGACGGCACCTTGGCTATCAAAGACAATTGGAACTTTACGGCTGGATAACACAATTGAAAATGTATTTATCAAATCCTTTTGACAATTTAAATATTTTGAAGTAGGATCAAAAAACATAGACATTTTAAAAATTTCTTTACTTCCGGAGATATTTGTTATTTTATTTATCATTTCTAGCTTTTTATTACTTTCCCAATTACTTATATATTCCATAATTGCACCACCAACAAGCATATTATATTTATATACTTCAAATTTTTGTTTTAATTCTGTTATTTTATCTCCCCATTTAACTTTTTCCATATTCAAAGCATTTAATAATCTTTCTGCTCTACCCATTTTCACTTCACAATTACTAATGTTTTCAATCAAACCTTCCTTTCTCTGACTCATCTGACTAAATTGATCACTTAATTTTTGAAGACGTTCTGTAATTTCAATAAGAGCTTTTCTCTTTGATTCTAATAATTTCATTTCACTTTTTACCAATGCCTCCGCTTCTCTTAATTTTTTTTTCTTTGGTTCGATAAATTCACTTATTTTCAAATAAGTATCAATTCTTCTGATCCATTTACATAACCCTTCTGCAGCAACTGAAGAAGCTCCAATGTGTTCTGGATCAAGATCTTCACGAGAAAGGTATTCTCTCCTTAATTTCCTTATAACTTTTAATGGAATTTTATCTTTCTCAAAAGTTTTAATTCTTTGTAAAAAATGCATATCAGAAAGTAATTTTTGTGCCGTTACCCAATAATCAAATGTCGGTTTTTTTCCTGGCTCTTGAATTTTAGTTGGTTGTTCTTCTAAAAGAATACATATTGCCTCCATACAAAGTCTCACACCACTTGGTGGATATCTCATTGCCTTAAGCATACTAATATCTTTTTGATCAATACATTGCAATGCGTCTATAGCGGATTCTAGTGCTGGTGTCGCTTCAGCTAAATCATTTTCACATTCAGCTTTTAAGGGATTGAGCGTTTGTTGCCGCAGTGTTAGCTTTAAATTCATTTGCAGCCACAACTTCTCGCATATTCTCAACTTCAATTGTCTCTTTCTCAATAATACAAATCAATTGCGATGTTTCAAGTGAAGTTCTCAATAACTCCGGTTGAAGGCGTAGTAATTCTTGTTGTAAAAAGTTCATTTGTTCATCAGCTTTGATGATCCTTTTGATACCTGCTTTGTATCTTTTATCTAGTGCTTCAATACCAATTCTCATTTTTTTACATAAATAACAATAAGTTTTACAAAAGTCAATAAAATGTTTTGTTGAAATTGAATGATCAACTTTTTGAATGGCATTATGTATGTTAATCATTCTGTGAACAAAGTTAGATGATTGACCATCACTAAATTCATCGGATTCTTCTAAAATAGAAATTCCAACATCTAAAAAATCATTATCTGTCCATTTTCTCCAATCTTCTATTATAAAGTAATCTTTAATGCTTCCTAAGTCTCCCAAACCATTGGTATCATCTCTAACAGCAAACCGAATTTTTAAATTTAATTTTAATAACTTTTGAATACATCTATATTTCATCCACTCATTTGTAGTTGCTTTAATTTGTCTAAAAATGTTTTACAATTTAAAATAAAATATAATTAGGGAAAAAGTAGTTAATTTTCGTGGTGGGACGTGGGGATATAGCTCAGGGGTAGAGCGCTCCCTTAGCATGGGAGAGGGCTGGGGTTCGATTCCCCATATCTCCAGAGTCCTTTTGTCAAAACTTACTCTACTTCTGATGCTTCTTGATTTTCTAGTAAATCTGAAGATGCTTTAATTGAATTTCGCATATAAAATGAATCGGCTAATTCATTTATAGATTTTGGACCGAAGAGATCAATTGGTAATCCCTCATTAACTAATTGTGTCACATCCTTCATAATTACATCCATCGTTCTTTTATCATAGATGTTATCTGGAATATAAAGCAAAATCTTTTTATCTTCAACGACAGCAGTATATATGGATTTTTTTAAAATCACGTCCCAATGTGCTGAAGAAATATCTGGATAAATAAATTCAAAATTTATTTGTCCTATGTAACAGGTAAATGATAAAGTTTCCATATCCCAAGAATTGTATGATGTGAAAATTATAGAGTAATAATTTGAAACTAAAAATATTTTCCACAAATAAGCTATTCGTCTACATACAGTATCAGTTATAGGGAATTCTATAATTTGAAAAAGTTTTGTGAAATCTTTTTTTTTTTTTAGTAGATAATCTTTTAATGAATTTAGTAATACTTCTATTTTTTGTTTATTTTCGTTCTTGAAAATTACAAAACCGTTTCCTTCATCATCACATTTTTCAAAATAATCACTAAGTATTCTATACGCATTTTTTTGATTTTCAGACAAATATCTATAGAAATAACGTATTTCATTAAAAATTATTGGGTTATCAGGGGCTAGCGAACTTAATTTATTTATGAGTAAACATAAAGTTGATTCTGGTCTTTTATATTCTGAGATATCAGGGAAAGAAAGAGGTAGTACATATCTTCGCATGCGTTGTGGAATTTTCTCAACAATATCACTAACATATCTAGTAGAATATTCACCAACAAAATAAACATTTTCAAAGGAGCACTCAGAACCATCAACATGTTGTATAATTTTTCTATCATAACAACAACGTAAAAATTCCCAAATACTATTTCGTGATGTATCATTTACTAAATTTAGCGAGTTGATAATGACCAAAATATTCCTATTTCCAGGTACAGTATAATGATTTTTTGTTACACGAAATAATTTAGTTTGTAATAGGGAGTCTAAAAATATTGTTGCTGTTGTTTCGATCGTCATGTCAAATTTATAAACTTCCCATAATGAAACATTTAATAAGGAAACAAAATGATTTAGAAATGTTGTCTTTCCGGATCCAAATGTTCCTGTTAATATTAAAAAATGATTCCCAAATATTAATTTTGATAAAATGCTACTTAGCTGGTTTAATTCATTATTATCAGAAACCAATGTTGGAGATTTCTGCAAATGTAAAGGTTCTGGCGTTTTAATGTTTTCTAGGTTAAAATTTTTTAAATAGTCTTGTTTTGGAATTATTAAATTTTGGAAAATGTATTGAATTTCAAATACCAAAGTATTATAGGATGATGAAGCCCAAAAGTTTTTATAGGCATTTAAGACACTATGAAATTGTATGTAAAACAAATTTTTAATGTAGTTGTTTGGAAATTTTAGCAAACTAATAATTTTCATTAAAGGTATACACTCCTCTTCATCAACAAAATCTGATGACAAATCAATATCAATATCATTTGTATCAATTACTCTACATCTGCTAATTGTGCTTGCAGCTATTTTTTCAACAGAATCAGTTTCAAAAAATATTTTAATATTGCTTTTCAAAAATACACTCTCACCATTTGCTAGATTAAGTTTATTGTTACTATCTAACAAACTATTGAGCGATTCTGCCCATTGAGAATCTAATAAACCATCGAAGACTATCCATAATTCTTGATTACCTTCTAGGTTACTTATCAACATTTCAACTAGAAAACCATTATGCCAATCATTATATTTTTGACGGAATGATCCGAAAATTGAATCTTGGGAAAATCTGCTGGGATTAAAAGTTTTTATAATAACATCTTTTCCTTTAGTTTGACTTAATATTTCTGAAGCAATTTTTAGAATTGTTGACTTTCCTGTCAACGAACGACCAAGTAAAAGTAATGATTTGGATATACGAGAAATTTCTACAATTTCAAAACATTTTTGTTTACATTTTGCGCTAAGTTTAAATGGCAACTCCTTTATAAATACTGAAAATGTTTTGTTTATTTTTTTCTTCATCATAGAACTTATAACTGTTTCGACGATTTGGAATTTTTTCATGAAAAGAATATCTTAGAATTGCCTCAAATATTTGGCTATCTCTTTCAATAATAAAAGGTTTTAGAATAAATATCATCGCCATTTTAACTGCATCAAATTCAAGAACTTTATTCTTTTTATTTCTTATAGATTCTGTTATAATTGAAAAAATGGTTCTAAGTTTAAAGGAATAATGTTTCATTGGAGTCAATAAAGATTCTAATATATTTAGTGTACTAACAATATTTTTAGCTAAAATTTGATAACTTTTAAATTCATTCATTTTCATATAAGTCTCACAAATAGTTAAGAGGCCTGGTGTAGTAGCAATGATGACTTTAAATGCAGAAGTGCAATTATCTGGTATAGGATATCTACCTATTTTATCTGGATTTAATGTAACCGCAATCAAAAAGTTTGACTTTAATACTATTTCATTATCCATTATTTCATATTTCATGTTGCTAGAAGAAATACTTTGATAAATTTCAATAACATGATTTGCAAACCATGCCATTGTATCCGTTGGTAATCTATTAAATTCATCAAGACATAAAAACGTTCCTGAAAGTACTGTTCCTGCAATTAAATCTTCTATTTGTCTTCTTGAAACCTATAAAATATTTTTCATAATTCAAGATGTAGAAAAATTTTTGAATAGATTGAAAATTTTATTGATAACAATGTATATTTTTCCATTTAAAAGGTGTTTTATAGGTGTTTATATACGTGGGCAACATTTACTCGTCAAAATGTTGATTTTTATACAAAAAAATTTGATTAATGATATATTTTATTGAAAAATCACCTGGACATCGGGGATATAGCTCAGTGGTAGAGCATGTGACTGCAGATCATATGGTCCCCGGTTCAATCCCGGGTGTCCCCTACCTTTTGAAGTTTTTAATTACATTTTAACTGTATTTGATACAGCTATACTTACAAAAATTTATTTGAACACCTTTCGATAGACGTATCACTATTTAAAGTAGACGGCTCCTCGTAGCATGAAATATACATTTTTCAACTGGTTTTTTAATCTCTATAGATTTGATACGTTATATATAATCGTTATTCAAAACGCTAAAAAGCTATCTATCAAAGTTCTTATAAATAATCATTGTAAATAGAATCTATAGTATACGTGTCCTTCTTATTTTTTCAAATATAAGTATAGTAATTTGCTTTTAATCATTTTTATGTTGTCAGAATGCGCTAATTTTAAATTAATAAACAATATTGGATATTTAACATTAGTGTTTTTCAATTATTTTTTAGAAAAATATTCATTTTACTTTAGCGACTAAGATTTACGCATTAAATTATGTTACAAAATTTATTATTTTATATACAAACGGTTTTTTTGGGAAAAATCATTATAGAATTTTTGTTCTATCACCAAATTATATGACTACAAATTCAGTGAATTTGTAATTTTACATTATAACTAAATAACTTACTTGTTCTGAACAGTTGAAAGAAAAAGAATGTCTACCAAGAAGTGCTGCAAGTGTCTTACACGATTCACTCTTTCCAGTTGCTGGTGGACCACAAATTATACTACCATAACTTTTTGTTTGAGAATATAATAAATGTCTCCAAAGTTTTTTTGTTTGAACGGTGGGTGTTATTAACTGAGTAATACTTAGAAATTCAAATGAATAAATAATATTTAGATGAAGCATCCTAATAAATAAATTATCATTCTTCCAGTAATATCGCAACTCTCTTTTCCATAAAAGATGTTCTACAAGATATACTTCTGAATCTATAAGTTGTTGGCATATGTTAACATATTCGTCAACTTCAACTACCAATGATTGTAAAAGTAGCTTCCTTTTAGACCATGTACTATCGTTTACTGATAATAAATTTCGACAAAACTTTCTAAAATTGAGTAGTGTGTTTACTGAAGTGTTAATCTTTGAATTATTTATTCCATTTTCAATACACATAATTATAGACAAGCGATAGTATAGCAAACAAATTTGATCTAAGTTTTCTTTTAATACTCGTTCAGGTTTGTCGAAATTAATTCCATTATTATTTATTAGTTTCTTGAGATTGTCTTTCAAACTCCAAGTCATTTCTTTCTCCAGTTCATTAAGACGTTTTTCTAGGTGAGATTTAGATAATGATGCATGTATAGGTCGACAAAGTACAAGTTTTTCATTATTTTCATTAATAATTTCAATTATATCTCCTCTAGTGTTGAAAGTAAGATCATATATTGAAGTAAACATTTTCGGTAGAAAATTGCAAATTGATTTTGTATTTCTATATTTAGCCAACATTTCCAAAAGTTCTGTATTGGCCAAGAAGAACAATCTAGGGTAGTTGATCTTTCTCGTTTGGAGATATTTTTCAAAACCCTTTTGAATAGAATTCATATCATCTAATAATTTGTGCAAGTCTTCCATAACATTGCTTTCGACAATTTTTATAGCTTGTTTGCAGTTTATAACTTTTGAAGAAATAAGATGCCAATTATTATTAACATTCTGAAATAGTCTCCATTCATCTGGCATTTGATAAACAATATCTTCATTTACAAAAATTGGTTCCATTGCTTGCCACTTCTGATGACATGAATTATAAAGTTTTAGAGTATCTGATGTTTCGAACAAAACTTTTAACCAATTATTCAATTGGTCCATTATGGCTTCAGCAAATGGCGAAGATATTATCGTTTGTGTTTTTATAATATGTTCATTAAGTAAACTTTGAGTAACTCCATCGGACAGAATAGTATTAAAGCTCGATGTTTCAAGGTCCTCCCATTGTTGTTGCATTTGCTTCAGTGTCTCTTCTAAACGTAATTCTTTATTTGCTATTTCAGTAATTTCTTCACAAACATTTACTTGTTCAATTAGATTTAATTCTAGCAACTTTTTAACAGTCAAATTTTCTTTTGTGATATCAGGATTGTCTGTTGATTGAAAAATTTTAGTAAAATGTCTATCTTTTATTCCTTCAGAACATAACATTTTCAGAATAGGCATAGCTTCATTACATTCATTTATCATTTTCTCCATTCTCCCAAAAACAACATCAATAACATTTGTTAACACCAGATCATTATATTTTTCTTTCTCTTTTTTTAGATAATCTAAATTTTTATTCATTTTAATAAGATTATCATCAAATTGTTTATAGTTTATTTCAGTAACCAAATTGCACATTGATTGTTCATAAAATTGACTAATTTTATAGTTGATACTTGAAAATATTCTAAACACAGAAGTTCTTTTTAGCAGTTTTTCAACATCTATGTTCAATGGTTCAAGATCTAAAACTTCCATTCTCTTCTGCAAAATAGGGAATTTCTCAATTATTACTTTTAGTCGTCTTTCTGCATCTTCAAATCTTACTAAAACACGAGAAATTTCTTGATGATATCTAATATTCACATATTTTTTTCTGGCAAAATGTACTTCCTTATCTAGAGCTGAAACTTCCTCATACATTTCTTTTGCCTGAATAGCAATTTGATTTTCAATATCTTCCTGATCAACATTCAAAATATTTTGAATGAGTTCAATTAAAAATGTCAAATTCTTTGGTAGATGTAATATATTAGAAAGTTTTAAAAATATTGTCTCATTTGCCATATCTAAGTCAAGAACAACTATGAAAGCCTTTTTAACATCATCTAGTTTTTTCCGTAGTATTGGGAGATCCTTTTCTTTAACTTGAGCAATTGAACAAATTTGATCAATTTCACTTTTTCCATATAACTTTGAACTAGCAACTCCATAAAAATCTATAATGTCTTTCATTTGCAATGACAAATAGTCATCCATATGCCTTCTTAACTCTCCTATCATATCAGATGTATTATCTTGCAATTTTACTTTTTTTGCAATGTAATTTACCATTATTGATTCTGAAAATGTTGTACTTCCTTTAGTTTTTAGCCTTTGTTGATATTCTAAACAATCTAAACATAATTTTTTCCACTCATCTGATTCTAAATTTTCAGCCAACAAAGTGTCAACTCTCTTGCGTAACTCTATATACTCTTTTTCAAAAGGAACAAATATATCGTGAAATCGTATACGAAATAATGGTAGATTAACGTCACATCCACAATTAATGAATTTATTTTTCCCAAACATATCCGGAAATAATTTTGTCTCACAACATGGTATCTCATCTCCAAGAATGGATATTTGTTTTACCACATTATATAAGATTAATTCATTATCTGAATCATCTAAGCATTGGTTGTCATTGTCAACATTATTGATACTATCGGAACTTCTATATTTCAGAAAATTTTTTGAAGTTTTCTGCTATCACTTCTATAAGTAAATGTCGCTGTAGAGATGCAATACCATTGAAAAATTTAGAAATATTTCCTTCAGATTTCTCACCCATCCAATGAATCCATTCTTGGGAATATTTCAGCAATGTTTTACAAATAGATAAGGGCCAATGAAATCTAGTTATACGTGTAGATTTCAATATAAAATTATCAACTTCTTCAACAAGTTCCTCCAAACTACGACCTCCTTGAACATTATTATTTTCAAAAAAGTTTTCCCAGTCAAATATTAAATTTTTTTTGATATGTTCAAAAAAAGTCATGATTAATAAAATAGTGTATTCTTGTTTTGTATTCAATATTACATTTTATTCTACTAAAAGAAAATTCATTTCTCCAGAAAGGACATTTATCAAAATAAATACATTTTTCAACTACAATTTCCCTGAAATTTCGCAATTGTCTCTTTACAATAATTCCACGAGCTCTAAGATTCCATTTTGGCCATAAATCATATATTTCATCAAGAATACTTTTAACAACTTCATCATACTCTACCAGATTTATTCTCGCAACTCGAGATTCCATTCCACTTAACTGAGTATTCCATGAAGGAAAATTTATGATATCTCTTTCTCTACTTAAACAATATTTTATATCCATATCAACATCCTCTAATTCATCCATTATTATATTTATTATGCCTTTTCTCTTTGAATTTCTATCTCTTTCCGGACTTGAGATTGATTGTCGTTGACCATTGATATTTCTTCCAACAACATTTAAACTATATGACAGTGAAGTCCCAACATAAGGAATAAAAATGTCACGAGAGTGTTTTATTCTACAAGTTGTCTTTCCAATTCCAAAATGAGGTACTACAATTGTTTAAAGACAATTTTTTTATTTTATTAATTACCTCTTGATTCGAGTTTACCAATACCAAATGATTTTTTCAAATCATCTAATCTTAATTCACCTGCAGGTGGATTAAATTGAAAACTAATCTTTCCAATAATTTCTTTATTCAAATTTTCCTTGTACATTTTGCCAGTAAAAATTATCGTGTCAAGAAATTGTCATGTGTTTAAATTTTTAATCTATTTAAATATTAGAAGTATTACTATCATATGGCTGCATATTACAGTGGTAATAAAGCTGGATTTGATGGTTTAGACAAGGTAATCTTCCGGAAAGATTACTAATTTAATTTTTAGGATAAAATAGCTAAAATAATTGCTGACAATTCCGGGTCGAAATATACTGATTTTAAAGCAAAACAAGATGAAAAGTTAAATAAAAAAGTGGATAGTTTGAAGGAGAGGATATCAAATTTAAGGGATAAAGAAATTAGAGAAGCCGAAAAAAAAGTTGATAAATATATTATGTATCAAGAACAAAATAGGAATCTTAATTATGTGATGTTACATATTGATATGGATGCGTTTTATGCAGCCGTAGAAATGAGAGATGATCCCAATTTACGTGATGTACCTATGGCTGTCGGAGAGTTATCAATGCTTAGTACAAGTAATTATCATGCACGAAAGTACGGTGTACGATCTGGAATGCCTGGATTCATAGGATTAAAATTGTGCCCTCATCTTAAAATCGTAAATTGTAATTTTGACAAATACAGAAAAGTCAGTCATGAAGTACAGAAAGTTTTTAATAGTTATGATCCTAATTTTTTTATGGGATCACTAGATGAAGTTTATATGGATATTACAGATTTTATGTTAACTAGGAAAATACCAAACATACTTGAAAGGAGGAGGTATAAAGGTGACTGTGTTTGTAAATTACCTATTATTCATAGCGATGATGAGGAAGGAATTTGTAAAGTAGAAGAAATAAAAGAAACATGTTCAAAATGTAGAAAAGAAAGGATTTGTGTTGTTGATAAAGTTTCTTTTGGAATTACTGAAGCAGAAGTTGTTAAAGAAATAAGATTTCGTGTACAACAAGCTACTGGATTAACATGTAGTGCAGGTATAGCGGCAAATTGGTTACTAGCTAAAATATGTTCTGATATAAATAAACCTAATGGTCAATTTGAATTGAAGCGTGATCGTGAAGAAATAATGAATTTTATGAGTAAATTACATGTTCGAAAGGTAAATGGTATAGGACAACAAACTCATGGGTTGCTACAAGCTATTAATATTGACATTTGTGAAGATATTTATAAAAATAGGGGGATTTTAAAACTTGTATTTAGTGAAATAAATTGGACATTTTTAATAAGGACTTATCTTGGTATAGGGCATAGTGTTATCGAAACAAATAAAGAGGATTCAAAAAGAAAGAGCATTAGTGTGGAAAGGACGTTTAAAGAAACCAGTGATGTTGGTGAATGTCTTAGTTATCTGAAAGGTGCTTGTGAAGAATTAATCAGATGCCTAGAACATCAAAACGTAAGAGGTGGTCGTTTAGTTGTGTTAAAATGTCGAAAAGATACTTTTGAAAGGTATACACGGTCTCATACTGTGGCAGAGTTAGTATCAACTGTTGATCAATTGTTTGGAATTGGCAAAGATTTAATTTTGAAAGAGATGAATGAAGCACCGGTAAAATATCGTCTTATCGGTATTGGTTTAAGCAGATTATCATTCTTTGGTGAAGGTGATGATATAAATGAAGAATTGTCATCGACGGATGGAGAGTCAAAAGGATCAAAAAATTACTTAAGTGAAAAGTATGATTCATCTGATAATGATATTGTTTGTCTGTCAGAAGAAAATATTGAAATAATTGAAATTACAGACAGGAAAGAGCGTAGTAAAAGTATTGCTTCTGTCGATAACCAGGAGAAACAATCTCGTAAACGGCCTGGAACAAACCTAGATTTATTTCTAAGTTCTTCAAAAAAAAGGAACTTTTAAAATTTAATGTAATAATGATACTAATTTCGTTGATTATTATAAATTACACTTGTTTTGTATATTTCTTTTCAAAATGTCTTTCTCATTAGATATATAATTTTTAATTCTATATTTTAATGTGATATTTTTTAGTTTTTAATGAGAACTAGAAGGGTAAAGCAGAAATCTAAAAAGGTTGAATATACTGAATCACCTGATGAATCCTCTGATTCAGATGGAGAGTATAACTTCAAAGGAAAAAGAAAAACTACTCGCAAGAGTCAGTTAGAAGTTATTGGTAATAGTGATGAAGTGTTGAAAACAAATAAAAGAAGAACTACTTGTAAGAGTCAATTAGAGGACGTTGATAATGAAGAAGTATTGAAAGATTGTTCTAACGAGAAAAAGAGGTCTAGTCCTGTTAAGAAGACTTCAGTTCCTGAAAAGAAAGTTAGAAAGGAGGAAAGTGATGAAAAAATGGAATTATCTTCCGATGGAGATGAATGGGAAGATGTCGACATGGACGATGATGTACTTGTCATAAATCTTGATGGAAAAACATTAGATCCTGCTGAAGCAAGAAAAAAACGCTTAGCAGCATTAAAAAGAAAGGAAAATTTAGAAAAAAAAAATATAATTAAGGGTGAACATATCAAAGAAGTTGTTGATGTTATAGAGAACTTATGTAAAGGTTTCGTTGCGTTCAAAAATGGATCAACTGATTCTGAAAAAGACATTAAAAAAATAGTAAAATTAAAAAGCCGTTCAATTAAGGACAAAGCAGAGGAATTTTTTAATAACATTGATGGGTACATCAAAGAATTAGAGAATTTACTTTCTGTTCCAATTCCTTGTCTAATTCCATGTACAACTGAGATAGATGAAGAATTTAAAAAATCATTCTATTCCTATATAGCTTTAAATATGAATAACATTGAATGTCGTGTTTGTTCTCCATGCAATCCTCCTTCTCTTCTATTAAATGTAAAAAACCCAAAATTTAAAGGTGTACAGCGATATTTTTTTATTGAAATTTTTAATAAGCCTAAAGAAGAATGGATTCCAATCGATGTTGTAACTAAAGAATTTGGATATTTAACGGCTGAACCTTTTAATGATCCTAACATTATGTATATGTTTGCTATTGATTCCACTGGTGTTCTTTACGATGTCATTGGTAGATATACAAAATCTCTAATTTCTCACAAGTTTAGACAGTCTAGACTACCACATGAAGCTATTATTGAAATTTTCAAAATTTATAGTGAAAGAAGACCGATTAATTCTTATTATCGTAAACTCGAAAATTCATTGATGTTGAGAAATTTAGAAGAGCAAGGTTTTCCAGTTAATATCTCGGATTTTAAAGGTCATCCACTTTACTGTTTGGATAAAGATATTTTAAAAGCCGAAGCTGTTTGGCCAACAGATACAAAACCTATCGGTAAAGTTGGTAAATATAATATTTATTCCAGAAAGTTTATAAAACAACTTTATACATCTGTTAGATTATTGATGGACGGTCTTGATGTCAAAGAAGGCGAAGAACCAATTAAAATTGTTGGAAGAAAACCAAGACCCAGTGACAGACCGGATATGATTGATCCTGAAAAAAAGCCATTGTATGGGTTATGGCAAACAGTGAAATATAAAACACCTAAACTTGTTGATGTAAGTTATTATCATAAAACATAGTAAATATATACTTTAGGGCCAAATTGAACCAAATAAGTATGGGAATTTGTATGTATTTAAACCATGGATGATTCCTGAAGACTGTGTCCATATAACTGAATATACTGAATACAAAAAATATGCTGATGAATTGGGTATCCAAGTTGTTCCAGCCGTAGTTGGATTCGACACCAAAAGAGGGAAAACGTATCCTGTATGCAAAGGTTTTGTTGTTCAAAAAAAGGATGTAGAAAGATTGACATGTTACTTAGATGAAAATATGGAAAAAATTAGAAAGGTTGGTTCAAATTAGGCAATTTATTTATCTAATTTTTTAGGCAAGAAATAACCGTAATGCTAACAAAGTTAAGCGTCTAATCGAAAGACAAATAAATCAAGCAAATATTTTAAATCCAACACAAGAATAACCAATAATCACATTAAAACTATGATATTAAAATATTTACATATTATTATATAATGTACAGTGAAAATATTTTAATTAATTTACAGAATAAAATTAGTAGTACAATTCTTTTAAATCATTTTGTCCTTTGTTTTTTATATTATTTTCAACAGAAACATAAACACACGACCACCTTTAAACTATTAAGAAAAAATTGAAAGCAATATAATATTATTCCTACGAAGACAACATTGGACTTTCTTTCTGCACTTAGCTCAGACTAGATCTCCAACCGATTATATTAATTTAGACGGAAGGAGTCGTGGGCTCTAACTCATAGAAATCATACCCAATAATCATCATTTTGTGCAGATTGGAATCATCCAATGTTGATTTAAAGTCGAGCGTAGTTTATCACACCCTGCATATAGATGCTTTCAATAACAGTTGGGTTATTAACAGACAGGCATACATGTAGTATAATTGTTTCGCAATTGATAATAAAAAAGATTATATCTCCACAAAAAAAAATTTATTTAAATAATGATTTATAAACTAGGAATTTATTATACAATCATAAACCTAATGAATTAAAAATTTCTCTTCAAATTTATCAACATCACTTGTAACAAGAGTAATATTTCCTTTTAGTACCTGCAATGTATTTATTGTATTGTCAATGGCACTTTTTTCGTCAGAATATTGAGTTGTTTCTTGCTTTAAAATATTCTGTATTTCTTCATGAGCATTTATGTAGTGATCCATACAAGCTTCAAGTTCTCTTTCTGTTTCTACGATACCAGCATGAGCATGATGATGTACATCGTTACGTATTTTACGTGTTAAATGATATACCAATTGAGTTTTTAGTAACTCTTCTTTTCCTCTTGATTCCCATTGATATTTTTCAAACATGTATAATCCTCCATAGATTGTTACTGCTGAACCAAGAACTTTCCAGCTAACTTTACTTAAAACCATTCCACCAACTAAAATTGCTCCAACTCCTAAAGAAGCAAATGAAGAAACACTACTCATAATTGTCCCTAGTGTTGCAGCCTTTTTAAGAGTAGCTGTATTGTCTGATTCACTTTTTAATCTTATACGTCCACCAGGTTCTTTACTTACTTCTGTGATTATTGGCTCATTTACCATTGGAGAGTGGAAACTTGAAATAGCAGTTACAGGTTCACCTGAAATCATTGATATAAAACGACGTGCTAGATTAAAAATTCCTAATGAAAAGTGGAATTCTAAATCTTCATGAAAGTCAATAAGAAGTGTAGTACAGTCAACAAAAATTCCGATTCTTGGACGTTTAACACGTTTCCAAGCACCATCAATTTTATCTGAAAATTCATTTTGATAAATATCTTTAACACAACTGTATATTTGTTTTTGTAAAGAACGGATACGACTTTTTATATTAGTTTTGCATAATCCTTCAATTTCTTTTGTAATTTCATCCTCCAAAAATTGAACTAGCTTATATTTATAAACATTTAATGGTTCACCCTCAGTAATTCGATCTTCAAATCTCTCAATTATTGTTGGCAATTTTTGAGTAACAGTAAAAAAATCTGTTGAGACACGGAGATGAACTTCCTCTCGGATTTTGTGAGTTTCATTTCCAATATAAGTAATTAAGTCATCAAACTCTTGTTTAGACTTGTTACAAAATTCAGAATGTCTTGTCCATTCATCTTGTAAAATTTGATTTTTCTTTTTCAAGCCATCTAGTACAATTTCGATATTATTAATCATACCGTCAACGATTGAACGGATTTTATCTGCTCTGGTTTGAAATTTTGTAAGTATAGCAGATTTTGAAATGCATTCCTTAAATGATTTTTCAAAATGCTTGAAAGCATTCGCTCTGTATTCTTTTCTTGTATCTAGTCCTATTGCTTTTTCTGGATGAAGTCTTTGATCAAGCATTTCTTTGGCAGAAATAAAGAATATACGATTAAGAGCACTTTTATCAGTACATACTTCTAATTCTTTAACTAAAAATTCAATAAATCTTGTCATATGCTGTTGTTTAACAAGTTCTACTTGTTCTTTGGGGTCATCATCACTTACATCCCATCTATTATTAAGAATAAAAATATTTGGTCTAGATAGTTTTTTACTAACTCTGAGGAAAAATCCTTTTTCAGCTCTAGTCATTGCTGATTCACCGTTGCAAACAAAGACAAAAACATCGGCATCCAAACAGTGATCATCTATCCATGAATCTAGTTCTTCAGAAAAATCTACACCAGGACTATCTAAAATAACTACGTCATTTTCCAACATATCAGCTGATTTTTTTGGATAATGGACACGAACTAGCGAAGAAGATCCTAGAGAGGGTAAGTCTATATTATTATCACTCAGTGCATGGCCAAGAAGATGAAGTTTATCAAATGGAATCTTTTCATCACTATTATCTATCGTCAAGTATTTCTCGTTATTTTCAGATCCTTCTAACTGTAGAAAACAACATGTAGTATGACCCATACCCTGAGGCATAATTCTATTATGAAGCATTGCATTGATACATGTGCTTTTACCATTACTCGTTCTTAAATATAAATAAAAAGTCATTTATTTAAAAACATACCTTCCGAAGAAAACTACTTTCATTTTATCTCTATTAAAGGTTTCAAGAATAGCATGTATAGATTCTAAATTATTTTTGGCTTCTTCATATTTATCAGTTGGTATATGATCACTACTTTTGCTATTAGCTTCTAGAAGAACAATAATCAGATATAATAAACAACTTTTATAATAAAATACCTTCGTAACAATTTTCCAATTTTTCTACATACTTTTCCAGCCTTAAATATATTTCTTCAATGCATTTTTTCGCAATCCCGAATTTTTGTAATGGTCCTTCTCCATTTATTTTGTGATTATCGAATAACGATATTTTTTTTAGCGCTAAAATTTAAAAATTTGCTTTTTAGATAAACAAGTAATATTATTTAACACATACATTCATCACTCTGTAGCCCAAAATTTGTTGGACAAGACGAATTTAAAAAGTCATTTATTGGGCCATCACCAGATCCTAAATTTCCTTCGTAATTCGCCATCATATTCGTGAAATACTACAAGCAAGTCCCACTATTAAAATAGACATAAACCGTTATAAACTAAAGAATGGACTACTTTTGGTGTGCACTGTACAACAAATTTGTCCTGTTACGAATACTGGTTCTATAGATAAATATCTAAGACAATAGAAAAGATCTCAGTTATTTGCTTTCTAAACGATGACTTCGTATATAAGTCGGAGGAATTTGTAAATGTGCAGCAATCAACACACGTGTAATTTTAAAATAATTAATTATAAAATCATTTTGTTTCAAGAGTAGTCTTCACTTGTTACAAACATTGATACATTTTAAAACATAAGATATCTTAATTACCTTTGGAATGTTAGAAAATTCTTAGAATAAACGTAAACAAACTCTTTGCGGTGAGGTATTTGTAGACACATTTTTATCAATATAATTTCTTTTTAAGAAAAAGAATTTTTTTTTATTGGTGAGATGTCATTTTTAATTTTAAAAAGTAAAAAATGAAATGTACTAATTGCGAAGAAAAAACCTAGAATAAAAAGTGCCAAAACTGGACAATTATTTTGTGCTCCCTGTTTTACTGATTGGTTCGAAAAGGTATATTACTTTTTAATATGAAAATATTTTTTTAGGATGTCCATGAGACTATAATTAAATGTGAGCTATTTAAAAGAGGTGAGAAAATTGCTATTGGAGCAAGTGGTGGGAAAGATTCTATCGTTTTATCACATATAATGAAACGTTTGAATGATCGTTATGATTATGGTTTAAATTTTTATCTTATTTGCATTGATGAAGGGATAAAAGGATACAGAGATTTCTCAATAGAATCTGTTCTTCAAAGCGAAAAAGATCTTGCGATCCCATTGATAATTTTGTCGTATAAAGACCTTTATGGTTGGACTATGGATGAAATTGTTGCTAAAATTGGAAGGAAAAATAACTGTACTTTTTGTGGAGTTTTTAGAAGGCAAGCTTTAGATAGAGGTGCTCAAAAAATTAAGGCTAATAAATTGTTAACTGGTCATAATGCCGACGATCTAGCTGAGACAGTTTATCTGAATGTTCTTCGTGGAGATACAGCTAGACTTCAAAGATGTGGTGCTAATATAACGGGGAGTGAAGATTCATTACCACGAGCCAAACCCTTAAAATATTCATATGAAAAGGATATCGTTATGTATGCATATTTCAACAAACTTCAATATTTCTCAACTGAGTGTATCTATTCACCAAATGCTTTCAGAGGTAATGTTAGAACATTGATAAAAGATTTAGAAGTTATTAGACCTCGAACTATAATGGATCTTATACGTTCTGCTGAAAATTTAACGTTGAAGGAAGATGTTAGTTTACCAGATTTATTGTTGTGTCAAAACTGTGGATATATTTCAAGTCAAAAAATTTGCAAAGCATGTCTTTTGTTGACAGGTCTTAAGAAAGATGATCCTAACATGGGGATTACTAAGGTAAGTAGTTTTTTTTTGTTTTTTTAAAATACAAATAATTTCAGAAAAAAAATGGAAAGCTGAAATCAAGATTGAAAATGAGTCACCTGAAGTTGACGGCAAATCCGGATTAAGTTCATGTCAATCGAAAGATGGGAATAAATCAGTTTGTGAATGTGCTAAGCAAACTGTAGATTTTTAAATTTTGTTTGAATTATTTAATTGTTATAAAAATACTTATAAGTTCATACTTATTGTTACAATGAACTTTAAATCCAATATATGTATATTGTAAATTTAAGCAAAATTCCTCAATTTATATAAATAAACTACTTTATTATAATTTTTAAAAACCATAAAACACATGATTTATCAAAAAATATATTTAAAAACTTAACAATAACTAATACACATAAAGTATACTAATATAGAAAAATATTAATTCTAGTAATCTAATTTTCAAGGTTGTTTATGATAACAACATGCTTATACCATTTTGAATAAGTCTATCTACTTCCTTTTCAAGTTCTTTTACTTCTAAATAATCTGGAAACATCTCTGGAAACCGATATGATGACCATAAATAAAATATAATTAAATCATACTTATCTAATAAAGTATCTATGTCTTTCGAACTTTTAATTTCATTGAAGGGATACTTTATAAGATCACAAAGCCATTGATAGGTAATTGGCTGTCCGGAAGAAAATTTTCTGGCTATTTTTACAAATGAAACTGATAAAAAAGTGGTTTTAGGAGATAATGGTGAACAGCAAAAAGTATATTTATCACGTATAGGTAATTTAATTGGATCAATTAGTAAAGCTAAATCTCGGACTGATTCAAAGTCACACAAAAAATATGTATCACTAACACTACATATGTTAGAAAAAATATCTAATATATTCGTTAATTTTGCAGTTGGTAAATGATAACTAAATGTCTCAATTTGCTCAAAAGTTGGTCCTATTCCAGCTTTACTTATATTCTCTATTGGTTTTTCCATAAGTTCTTTAAGATTTTTCAAATCTTTATTTTTTACAGTTAAAACTTTCCCCTCTTCAAAGCATGATCCAAATCTTCCGGCACGTCCAGCAATTTGTAAAGCGACATGGTTCTTTATCATGCCATCAGTACCTTTGTTTAAACTATGAAATATAACCCTACCAATATTTAAATTTATACCCATACCGATAGCATCAGTTGCAAGGAGAACTTTAGTTGGATCATTTGGATCATTAAATTTTTCAGCTTGAGCCAATTTTGTTTTAGGTGGTAATTTTCCATATATTATAGCTGATGGAATTTTCATCAGTCTAAACCTTCTTGCATAATTAAATATTGCTTCTCTAGAAAAACATATTATCGCATCACCTTTTTGAACATTAGAAATTTCTTCTAATGCATAATCACAAATTTTTAAAGGAGATTTTCTATCATATTTTATAATTTCTACATGTTCACCTATTGGATCTAACATTTTTTTGATAATGTCATAAGCAGCAAGTTCACCACACAAATGAACTTCTTCCGCAGGAACTCCGAGCAATGCTCTTGTAAACGAATGCCCTCTTTGTTCATCACGAATCATTTGAATTTCATCAATAACAGCAACTTCAACTGGTCTATCAACAGAAAGCATTTCTACTGTACAAGAAGTATGGCCAGCAGGATTTAATCGATCTATAGCATACCTTCGATCTTCTCCTGTTATTAAATCACATTCAATACTATTCGCAATTGTTTTATCATAAATTTCATGAGCTAATAATCTTAAAGGTCCACAATAAATACCAGTTTTTGCACTTTTAAATCTTTCTAAAGCTGCATGTGTCTTTCCTGAATTTGTCGGCCCTGCATGAAAAATTATCTTTCTAAATATTTTCCTTGCTACAGGATACCAATTATGAGGCTGTGTTAAATCTGAATTGTACTTCAACTCTTCCATAGAGTCTAAATGTGGATAAATCTGTCTTGAGTGCCTCAAAAATGCATCGAGTAAAATATCCGGTGAAGCTTTTTTATTATGTATATCACTTAAATTCAATCTTATTGTTATATCAAGATTTTTGTCTGTAATGCATATATTTCTGAAACTCTTAAACGTTGCCATAAATATTTTTTCCGAAAGCCCATTTTCTAAACACAATTGTCGAATAGTAGGACGACGTACAAAATCATCCAATATTGAAGATATTTGAGAACCATCTAAAAATTCCAATCCATCAATATGTTCCGGCTCAAATTTTTTTGGAACTGATTTAAATGCTAAAGGCTTTATTACATCTTCAATATTCTTTTGTTTAAATTTCTGATATGTATTACTTTTCCAATTATTTCTCATTAACTCATAATCATGTTTATTCTAAAATAAGTTTTTGAAAATACATCAAAGTTTTATACTTACATTAGATTGGTTTACATTTAAGGGTGTAATACAAATATTTGCTAAATTAATTTGTGATAAACGATTCAATCTTGATTTTATTATTTTCCTGAGGAAGTATGATTTAATCATATTTGAGTAAAACATAAGGATTTTGAAAATAAATATTATAAAAATTCAAAGGCCGCAACTTTATTTAACGCAGTTTGATTGGTAATTTACAAAACCATCTCTCTAAAACATATTACAAAGGTACTTTCTAAATTAGATCATATAACTAAAATTAAGTTATTGTTGTCTTAATTCATTTAGATATACTAATAATCACCAACATCTAGGAAAATAATATAAAACCACTTTTTTATGTATAAAATAACATTAACAAAACTAGCTTTTATACTAATGAACTTGATTTACCTCTGAATCTTTTTCCAGTTAAATATGATATATATTATATAAAGAATTTAAAATTCACACTTTGTAGAACTATATGTATACACAAACGTTTATTCATTAAATTAAAATAGTTGCAAAAAAAAATTCTTTTTTTAAAAATGACAAAAAAAAACTACAAATCATCTAAAGGTGACTTTTCTGGTGGTGGTCCACAAGGTTGGATCATTTTTTTCAATAATTCGAACTTTACACGAGCTTTTGTTTTGTTTTGTGCTACAGCAACATACGATAAATTATCTTGATGGCCTAAAAAACAATAATTTTACTAGAAAAATAAGAATAACATACCAATTATTGAAGACAATGTATCTCTATGTTGATTTGTTAACCATTCCCATCTTGTAGAATCAGCATGCCCGGTACCAACGAATTTTGAATGTAAATGCTCTAATTGAGCTAGAACGTGAAATCTTTCTGTAGGTGCCGTCATAATGCTAATTTAAATTACAACTGTAAACATATTAAAATAACTTTTCTTGTTGAAACCAACTATACAGGGATATGTGGCGACACATCGTTTCACCACTAGTTGTATGGAAATTATGAACAAGCTCTGACGTCTATTTTGCATTTTTCGCACCTGTTTTAACACTATAATACTTATTATTTTGGACTAAAGTTACTTCGTATTACATATAATAGTGTATAAAGATGCAAAATAGACATTGCACAATGTATAAAAATACAAAATAGAAGTTTAGTTTAATAAACAAATACTATAAATAAGGTATAATATAGTAATACAAAAAAATAAAAATAGTAATGTAAGAGATTAATGCAATTAATAAATTGTTTTATATAGTACTACTGATAATATTATGTATATATATATATATATATATATATATATATTAATAGTCAAAATATAAATAATTAGTATTTTAATGAAGTTACACAAATTACTGTGTTGAAAATTATTTATATACTTTACTTTAAATTTACAGCAATGGCAATAATAAATTGATAATTTTTAAAAATAAACATATTGATAAAAGTTTTTATTCTATTTTGCTTTTTTATTTTCATGATAAATACTATTTTCTTATTCAATAATATGACTAAAATTTTTTTTAAACTTCTATAATTTTTTACTGTATTGATGATATTTATTATAATTGTTAATATGAAGCTTTTCATCGTAATGTTTATTTTCAATTTGTGTAGTAGACGTTTTATCATATCAATATATTTATAAAAATATAATTTCCTTACTTTTCTTTATTGTTTGTTATATTAAATTGAAGATAATATCTTCATAATACATTAATATATATTTGTATCATATAAAAATTACCACCTTTAAAAGTTTGCATCATTTTTAAAATTTCACGTTACTACATATTTCATATACAGTAAAAAGTCATAAATTTTAAAAAGATAAGAAAATGTGCCATAACTATAAAATTAGTACAGTTAAGATACATTACAATACAAAATACTCATTGCTAATATATATTTTTCCAATATCAAAAAATGCAACATATACAGTGGTGAATCGACGGGCCGTCGGATATGTAAAAAGTGTATCTTGGTAAAGTTTACAAAAGATATTATATTTTTGTGGATAGAACTGAAATTTTGGCTAGACTTTAGAATAAAGGGTACCCACGTTAAATAGCTAAATGAAGAATTTAGTTTGCTAAATTGAGTATTTTTATGATGATAAATAACCATGTTTAGAAATAGTTTGCCACATTTGGAAAATTTCATTCCTTTTTTAGACATTTATTTTTTTCCCAAGATTTCAAGTAAATGTTTTATCTAATTAAATATTTGTGGTTAAACGAGGAAATAGTTGTTGGAAAATGGGTTTTTCATAATCATTTGATACAATTGAGTCATATATTAACGTAAAAAGATGGAATATTTTGTTATTTTATCTAAAGAAAAGTTTATTACTGTTGGTTGCATTAAAGAAGACTACAAACAGGCTAATTTTTTAACTTCAAAAAATTTTTTATTTGATTAATTGTTAAAACCTTTTATTGAGTAAAATAATACATAAATTCAAATTTACAACAAATACATTAAAAATTATAAAAAATACCAATTAAACCTATTAAAAATAAGGGGACCTTAAACAAAATTTGCTCCTCATTAAATATATCCTCAACTTCGAAATAACAGTTCTTCGGAAAAAAAAATCGTAAACTTAATAAATCTAGTAATTTAATATTTAAGTCCATTTTTTTTGTTCATTTAAAGCAAAAAATATATAAAAAATTTATGTGTTCAATAGATAGATATTTAAGAATAACCGTTCTTATATCAAACAAAATCAGCCTGAAACTTTTTATTGATGTTCTATTGTAATTGTTAAGTCGCTAATATCATAAAACTCTAGTATTACATTTGACAAAACAAAACCTTCAAATTCTAACGTTAAACCACCCTTCTTCTTTGAATTATTTCTTTTAGTATATCTCTTTTCGTTTTGTAAATCAGATTAAAGTTATTTGGTATCTTTAACTAGTTCAAATTTATATATCTTTTTCCAGTGTAACTTAAAATAATTTGTTAAAGTTCTATTGAAATTAAAGTATCAAAATGATACCTTTTTGTAAAAATTTAAACGATATCGGAAAGTACTATTAGTTATTTTAAATTAGTTTTCTCTTAACATGGAATTTTTTAATATTCTCATGAAAGAACTAGTAGATTGTAAAAAAAGTGCACCCTTGCTTCCTAAGACGTAATTAAAAGTCCATCGTCAAAAAAGATAAATTGTATTGGAAAAAAATCTTCTTGGTACGGGTGAGGTTTTTCATCATAGTTTTTTTTTCCATTGTTTAATTGTCCGCCAAAATACTTCTGTCAAAAAGTAATTTATCAATAAGAACATCTCTTCAGAACTAGTTGGTATGTAAATCCAAATGATTCAGCTTAACCATAATTTATTTTAACATTTAAACTTAGTTTATTTTTTTACTTCCTTTACGACTTTATTTTTGCTTATTATCATTAACAGTTAGTTAATTTTAGATTTAAATTTTAAGATTTCTACCTTGTTAAAATTAAACTAAGAATAACTGAGAGTTCAGAGGGAAATGTAAGTTGTTTTATTGTATTGTATAAATATTTATAATTTTTTTTATAATTGTAGTAATCTATTTTCGAATATTAGTGTTAATATTGAATTAATAATTGCGATGCATAATTTGTTAAGTCATTGATATAAATTAAAGGAGATTCTGGAAACCATCTACAGAAAGGATTAGTGGAATTTACTCTACTGTTGTTTTCAAAAATTTAGCACATGGACCGCAAACGTAAAAGAAATAGAACTGATATACTCAACGGTAACCATCTGTCACGACATTTAACTTGTCACTAATTTTAATATATTTTAGATTTCAGGTTATTTGTGCAACGTCCAGGGGGAATTTAAGAAATTCAATTATGAAACCACCATAGAAAACTCCTCCTGTCGTCCTGGGAAAAACAGATGAAGGAATTAAATTAGTGACATGTGTAATTGAAAGCAAAGATATACCAATGTGGTACTTGAACATTTACCCCATAGATCAAACAGGAGAGTTTAAAGAATATGTATCAGTATCTTTAAAATTGTTATTCCCCAACAGAGCAAAATTTTAACTTAGATTTTCTTTTTTTAGATAGCATGGAAGAAGAGAACGATGTTGTTACTGTAGAGAACTTTATAGAACTTGAAAAAAAAATGATTGGGGCATTCCAGATTTTGTTAAAAGAGATTTTTTGTTAATAAATCAAATGGTTTATTAATTAACGATAAATTAAAAATATTATGTGAGGCGGAGATGACTGATTCTAATGCTTCAGATAGATTCATAAATGTAGTAATACCCAAATCAAAATTACTATTTAATTATAATAATTTTTCAACTCACAATTGTTTACTAATTGTACCATAATAATCGGGGGAAACTAAAATAAAAGTTCACAGAAGAATTCTTGCAGCTCGTTCACCTGTATTTTATAACATCTTCAAAAGTACACCAGAAAATTCACAAACAAATATCATCAAAATAAAGAATTTTTGTGTTGAAATTGTGAGAAAATGCTAAGATATATATACACGGATGATGTTTCAGATATGGGAAATATGGTTAACGAATTGGTAGCAATCGCAGTTGAGTATGGGTTATGCAGATTGAAGGCATTTGCCGTAAAATATTTATGTAATGATTTAACAATAGAGAATGTTTACAAACGATTTATATTTTCTGAAAAATTCTCATGTGAGGAACTGAAAGAATGCTGTCAGAAGTTTATTATTATTGGTAATTCTGAAGATTTAAAAAAAAAGTAATAATTGGAAAGAACTCGTTAAAAACCATCCGTTTTTCAGTTGAGAGTTTATTTTGGAAATTATTAAACAAATAACATTTCTTTAGAAGGAAATTCAGATAACTGAAGAATTTAATATGTTATTATTTTTATTCATTTTTATATGTTTAAAGTGAACAAATAAAATTAATTGTTCAATAGATAAATATTTAAAAAGAATTCTCCAATATCGTATAAGATCATTATAAAGCTATTTAATGACATTTTTTTTTGTGATTTTTAAGTTGTTGATATCATAGATACTCAGTATTACATTTAATAAAACATAACCCTCAAATTTATATGTTAAGTCATTCTCATTCGCTAGGTTACTTCTTTTAACAGATACCTTCATTTTATAATTCAAATTACCATTATTTGATGTTTTAATTGGATCAAATATATAACTTTTCTCATCATAATTAAAATAATTTGTTAAAGTTTCATTGAAATTAAAACACCAAAGTGATACTGTTTTTTAAAACGTTTACATGGTATTGGAAAGTACCTATTAGTTCTATTTAAATTAACTCTTCCTTAATATGGAATGTTTTTCATTTTTATATTAAAGATCGGTAAATCGTAAATTAATACACTTTTCACTTAGTTGAACATAGATGAAAGTTTATCGTTAAAAGAGTCAAAATATAATGGAAAAAAATCTTCTTGACTATAGATAAGACATTTTACAAAATCCTTTTATTTTCTTTCTATAATTGGTCACCAAAGGACTTTATCAGTATTTCATAATTTGAAAATAACTCTCTAAAACTGATTGGTATATAAGTCTAGAGATTTTATTTAACCATCATTTATTTTATTATTGGAATTGGCTTAATTTTTGTTCTTTTACAACTTTTTTGTTATACCAATAACAGTTAACTATTTTCAAACTTAACTTTAAAATTTCTTCCGCACTTAAATTATAGAAGAATTTTTTGAGTTCAGAGGAAAATTTAAAGTTACTTTATTGTATTATTTCATATTTGTAAAAATTTTTCTTCATAATTATAGTGAAATATTTTTGAAAATCAGATCTAATCTTGGATTATTAGCTTTGTTATATAAATTGCAAAGCAATTGATATAAATTAGAAATTTTTTTAAAAACTGCCAACAGAAAGGGTTTATAAGATTTTATTTTATCTATAATCCAACAATGTAGAAATCACGGATGAAGAAAATGAAAGAAAGAATGATGAACCTTTTGATAAGCCATTTGTCACAATAATTAACTTACTACTAGTTTTAATGTATTTATGATTTTAGATGACTTATGCAACATTCATACAAAATTAACAAAAGTTGAGTTTTGTATGTTCAATAGAAAATTTCATCCAGCGTCCCGAACAGACAGGTGAACCAATTGAGTCACCAATTTGTGTAGTTGGAAGCGAAACGAAATCCGAGTGGTGCTTAAACATTTATCCTCATGGTTTTAATTGAATGTATAGGGAATACATATAAGTTTTTTTAAAATTGTTTGAGCTTGACAAGGCTAAAGTAAAGTACAGGTTTTATATTTTAAATGGTAAAGAAAAGGAGAAAAATGTTCGCCATATTAGGCAGGTTTTTAAATTGATGTAAATGTAAATGGTGAAAATAATAGTTGGGGGTATAAAGACTATGTTAAAAAAGTCTTTTTATTTAATGAACGTAATGGTTTATTTGGTTAATGACAATTTGACGATCTTATGCCAGGTAGAGATCGTTGATCTTATTATTCGAAAAGCTATGATAATCCAGAGACATCAATAAATGTCACAACACACCAATTAAAACTGTCATTGGACTATGGCAACATGATCGAATCACAATTATTTGCTGATTGCATCGTGAAAGTAGAAGACTCTTAAATTAAAGTCCATAAAGCAGTTCTCGCCAGTCGTTATGGTGTTTTCTATTAAATTTTCTACAGTACACCAGGAAATTTATAAACAGATGTCGCCGAGATAAAGAATTTTCGCGTTAAAGTAGTGAAAAAAATGCTAAGATATATCTATACAGACGACATCTCAGATATAAAAAATATGGCTAATGAAATGTTGGCAATCACAAATGAGTATGAGTTGGACAAATTGAAGGATATTGCAGTTAGACATTTATGTAGCGATTTGAACATTGAAAATATCTGTGAACGTTTAATACTTGCTGAAACATTCTCAATTGATGAATTGAAAGAACGTTGTCAGAAATTTATTATTGGTAATCCTGAAAGTCTAAGAAGGACTAAGCATATGGAGGAATTTATTAGAAACCATTCATCTTTTTTCAAAGATTTTCTTTTCAATATAGTACAGTTACTATCGACTTCAAACAATAATTCTTCTGAAAAAATATCAAATACTTGGAGAATTTAGTGAATTATTGTTTTTGTTTATTTTTTTTAATTTTTAAATAAATAATTAAAATTATATGTGTAACAGATAAATACTTTAGAAGAATCATTTCTTTTATAAAGCCATTTTTTATTACTAATTTTTTATCATTACTTTGTTGATATCGTAAAAATAGGATCAAGATTATAATACAATACAATTCTTCATTTATAATATATATCATTTATCTTTTTTAAATATCTCTTTAAAGAAATTTCTATTTTTAATAAATCAAACTACTTTTACTTGGTGTCTTCAATCATCCAAATATACCTATCTCCTCTAAACATGTAAAAATGATGGGATAAAGCTTTGTCAAAATTATAAAATCAAAGTGATACTTTTCTTTTAAGAGTTTAGTGATATTGGAAAATACCCATTAATGATTATTAATTAACTCTTTCTTAACGTGAAGTGTTTTTATTTTTCTTGAGATATATTCTAGTAAATTATAAGAAAATATATTTTTTCTCTTAGAATATTTATAAAATTGCATCGACAAATAGATTGAAATGTATTAAAAAAGTCTTAAAGGTATAATTAAGGATATTTCATCAAGTTCTCTTTTTGGATCGTTTGATTGTTCAACAAGTAACTTCTATCATTATGTAAATTGATAATTTGATGGTTACTCTCTAAAATTAATTGGTATATCAGTTTAGAGTCTTAGTTTAATCGTCGTTTATTTTATTATTTAAGTTAGATTATTTCGATGCTTTTTTTACTACTTTGTCTCCTACCTATAATGATTAATTTAATTTTAGATTCATTCTTAAGTTTTTTTACTGTGTTTAGATTTTACTAAGAATGCTTGAGTTCATGGGAAAATGTAAGTTGCCTTATTCTATCGTTTAAATTTATATTATTTTTTTCATAATTATAGTAAACTATTTTCGAAGATTACAATTAATCTCGGATTAATAATTTTTCGATATTATTTGTTAAGCAACTGATGTAAATTAGAAAAGATTCTGGAAATCGCCTACGGAAAGGGTCAATAAAATTCTATTCTCTTGTTGTCTTTTACAATTTAACGCCTGGATTTAAAACGTTAAAATAAGGGGTGACGAATTTGTTAGTATATCAATTATCATAACATTTATATCATCACTAATTTTAAAATATTTACCGTTTAATATTTTTCATTTAACATTCAAACAAAAGGTACGCAGCAATTTTATTTTAAGGGCCCCTCATTTTAATGGCTTTAATTTGAAAAATTTTTTATATATTTTTTATGTTTTTATTGTATATTGAATATATGTATTTACTGTGAATTTGCATTTAATAAAATATTTTAACAATTTAGAAGATAACAAAAAAGTTTTAAGTTAGAAAATCAGCCATTTTGTAGTCGTTATTACAACCAACGTTATAAATTTTCCTTTGATTAAGCATAAATAATGATTTCTCTTTCTACGTTGATGTATAGTTCAATTACGTCAAATTGAATATGAAAAACAATTTTTTCTTCAATTAGTTGCTTATTTAACCACATCAACTTACTTAAACAAAACATTTGCCTGAAATCTAAGCACAAAATGAATGTTGCAAAAAAAAATTCTCCAAAAGCTCAAACTACCTCTAAACTTGGTTACTTATACTATAAAGATACTCAATTTAGCAAACTAAATACTTTGTTAATAGTTAAACGTAGAGACCCCAAATTCTCAAATGTAGTCAAGATTTTTTTACTACACCTAAGACAAAAACCTCTTCACAAGGTGAGGATTTGACGTATTTTTATGAATATATTAAATCCTCATCTTGATGTGATCTTTTTGCTCTTGATGGACAACCAAAAATGATTATTTTAAGATAAATTTTAACACAGTATATTACTTTTATTACCATAAAAACTACAACTTTCCATTAAACATTTGGTAAAGAAATATTTTATATACAATTAAAAAAAGCAAATTAAAATCAGTTAAGAAAAATATAAAATTACTTTATAGATATTTTATAGTACAAAGTCATTAACAATAATAACAAAAAACATAACTAAATATTTATAATCTAATAACTATAATGGGTTAATCAGTCATAAATTGTAGATAACCATGGCTTATGGTCTTTTGATTGGACATTAAATTTAGATTTATGAAATTCTTTTAATACACGTTCTTTTTCCAGTAATTCTTTGCTTAATGTTCCATTTGCTTTTTTAATCCTCCACATGAAGTTATTTAAAGGATGATCAGGTCCCTTTCCAGAAAAAAATAGCAGCATTAAAACAAACTAAGTAAGTCGCTAAACCAATACCAAGTTTCCCAAAAAGTGAATGCTTTCGGACGTCTAGATAGAATAAAAGTTTTCTTTTAACTGATGAACTTTTAGTTGTTTTTCTAAAGTCTTCAGAAATGAACCTTTGTGATTTTTTATCATCCATAATATTACTATTTCTAGTTCAAATGTTAAATAGAATAATTTCTCTGACTATTTAAAGAACAATATATAAAATGTGTCTCATAACGATAAAAAGCGATAAATATTCTACCAATAGTAAAGTGTTGTCACCTACCAGTAGTTACAAATAGTTATTTAGAGATGGTCAAGAAGAATACTGCGCCGCTTATGCCAGTTTCAAAAGAGTATGTTTTACATTTAACATTCTAAACAAACATTTTAGAACAGAAATCTTTGAGGATGCTTATGTGGCATATCGTCGTTTTGAGAACGGTAAATGTCTGGAACTTTTAAACAAGTTAGATCAAAATGAAATTCGTGTCATGGAATTGAAAACTCAATTGTTCTATCGTTTGGGGCAATATGGTGATGCATCAAGTCTTTATGAAAAGCTCTTCCGTCAGTGTTCTGATGACTGGGAAGATGAAAGAAATGCTAATTATATGGCATGTATAACTATGCAAAGAAGTACTAAAAAAATAAGTACAAGAATAAATCCTTGTTTAGAAACATATGAACAACTTTTTAATTATGCATGCTACATAATTGAAGATGAAAATTACACTGAGGCAATTAAATATCTAGAAAAAGCACAAGTAATGTGCAAAGAAATTCTCCTTGAAGATGGATTTAGTGATGAGGAAATTGAAGAGGAATTAGCTATCATTAGAGTACAAATAGCTTATGCATATCAAAAAATGCATCTAAAAGAGAAAGCTCGTGCAGCCTATGAAGCTATTAATAGAGGGATCTTATTAGTGATTCTACAACTTTAATTGTTTTGTTAAATAATTTGCCAACAGTTCAGGAAAAATTTAATATTAATGATACCAGAAAAAAGATAAAATCCGCCATGAAGTTGGATACCCACAAATTAAATAAAAATCAACAAGCTGTTTTGGCTTTCAATCAAGCTGTCATTTCACATTTATCTAAAAGTCCAGAACAATTTAGAAAGGCTCTCGAAGAATACAAGTCAATCGTTGGTGAAACGGACAATTCTAAACTGTTGTGTATTGCTGAATCTTTGAAAAGCAAAGACAATTCTTGTGTTTCTGAGTGTTGTAAAACTATAAATAATGAAAATTACAAATTCTGGTTAACAATCCTAGCTTTGATTCGAAGCAAGGATTACATTGGTGCAGCTAATTATGCAAGGAAGTTTGTTCCATCAGGAATTAAGAATACTTTGTCATACACTGGACTTTTGACAAGTTTAGACATTTTTAATAAAGCTGAAAATCCTGAAGCATCTCTTTTAGATTTTGCATTAGCTTTAGAAGGATCGAATAAATCCTTAGCTAAAGAAGCCTATGCTGCGGCAATAAGAGTATCTAACTCATATAAAAAGGGACATTCAAGTATACCAATTATTGAATCATTATTGTCTGCTGATGATAAGTCAACTATTGTTGGCCTTATCAAAGCATTATCTCGAAACAATCTTTCTGGTGCTGACCAAATTGCTAAAAAATACCTAAATTCAATCAATGTTCCATCCACGCAATCTATTGATATTGATAGTATAGAGAATGATGATTCAATATTATACAGTCAAAAATCAAAAACTGGTAGAGTAGATGTTTCTCTTAAGTCTGAGCAAAAGGATACTGCTGTTGTTGAAAAAGTTAAAAAAAGAGTTCAAAGAAAACGCAAGCCTAAACTTCCAAAGAACTACGACCCTTCAAAAACTCCTGATCCAGAAAGATGGCTACCAAAATATGAGAGAACATCAAAGAAAAATATTAGCAAAAAACTGAGAGAAAAGAACATTGGAAAAGGATCACAAGGTGTAGCTACTGGAGAAAATATGGATTATTCAAATAGACCTGCCACCTTCAACAATACGCCACAATCTCCACCACAAGGTCCACGTCAGCAGCAAAAGAATAACGCTGCAAAGAAAAAGAAGAAGGGAAGGAAATAAAAAATATTAAAATGTTATTGTAATATCTTTGTTAAAATAAAATATTTTATTATAGAATCAACAAGAACAAAAAAATAAAACAACAAATAAACTAAAAATAACAAGTTGATTTAGTTACGTCCATAACGGCTAATGTTGGTTGGTACGTTCGATGGCATATCTCGTGGTGAAGAATATGATAAAAATAAGACATTGTCTGAATGTTTGTCATTGATCCATTTCGGTACAATATAGCATCTTTTGTTTGAATTTTTTTCAACGGTCTGGAGATTTAAACTTTCTAGTACAGGTGAACCCTAAAAATAATTAAATTTGTAGACTGAGTAACTATAAATGAGATACTTACTTGACTAAGGCCAGACACAATCTTCCAGTTATTCTCAGATACAACAACTAATTTTCCATTTTTAGCACTATATTCTAACCCATCAATAAAACTATTTTGATCTTTTCCAAATAACGCCTCATATGAAATTGACAGCCCAATTTTCTCTAATGTATCTAAATTATATAACATTAGCGAATGACTGGAAGATGATGTTGAAACAACAATAACATTCTCCTTGATAAACTTAAAATCAGTTATTGAATGTGTAATATTTAAGGTAGAAAATACATCCTCACATTTTTCTCTTCCATAAACAATAAGTTGATTTCTATTATTTCTACCTACAACTAAAGATCCTGAGGTATTCTTGATTAATTTCGTCAAACAAAAACTATTTTCCATATGCGCCAAAGGAACTACTTTCCTTTCATTAAAATTATACTTTGAAATAGAAAAATTCCCATTAGACCATATTACAACGTCATCTTCAAGAATAATAGAATTTGATTTATACGGTAATGCGAGAATTTGTACAACAGGCTTTTTTTCTTCTAGACAAATTTGATACACATAAGTCATTTTATCTGTCAAGATTGAAATATATTTACCATTTGGTGATATTTCAGCATTTACGATAAAACGTTTTTTTGGTGAATCAATTCGTAGAACATTTTTCGGTATATTCTTTAATGTGTAGTTATTACCAATTTTTTTACTCTCATCAAAATCTGTATCTCCCCTTAACCATATCTCAACATATGTTGAATAGGCAAACAAGACTTCATTGCAATCCTTTGCCACCCTAGTTTGATTTATTGACCCAAACGTTTTTGTTTTCTCGTGCTTTTTCGAAACATACAGTTCATGCTCAGCTCCTCCAGAAACAAGCCATTGATCAATAGCTGCTAAAGCTCTAACATCATTTGAATGAATTATTCGTTGTCCTTTTGTTGCATAGTCAAATTTTTTCTCTTGAGACGTTAAAGCAGAAATAACTTGTATACGGTAGTCTGTACCTGATGCAAAAATATCTGTTCCATTCACTGCCAATGCCAGCACATGTCCCTGGTGAGAAGAAATAATTTTTAACAAAGAACCATTTTTCGAATTCCATAAACATGTTCTCCCCAATGAATCTCCAGAAACGAGAGTTTTCCCTTGAAATGCAAGTGACCATACAAGAACTTCAACAGTTAAATCTCTTTTCGGTAATTTAACAGTATATCTTTTAATTTCAGTGTTGCCATTTAATTTTATAAAAATTATTGCATCGAGAATACCAACACCAATTAAGGATGCCTCTGATGAGTAAGCGATTGATAAAATTCTTGTTTCCATGTCAATGTTAATTCTTGATTTTATAAATATTTTGTCATTACCCTCTCTATCAAGAATACATAAATACACTATTCCATTATCAGAACCAAGTACAAATTTTGAATCAGACATACTTTTTATACACCATATAGCAGAGGGACAAATTTGACAACTTATTATAACTCCCGTAAATGGATCTACTTGG
The DNA here is from genome assembly GCA_963280985.1 of Strongyloides venezuelensis. Taxonomy (NCBI): domain Eukaryota; kingdom Metazoa; phylum Nematoda; class Chromadorea; order Rhabditida; family Strongyloididae; genus Strongyloides; species Strongyloides venezuelensis. Next base: position 7,890,618 of record CAUJLX010000002.1, on the reverse strand, counting down.
TAAACCATTCCATTAGTGGCAGCACAAATTGCATAATTACCAACCCATTCACACGCCTCTATTTCAACATTTATTAAAGGAATACTTTGCTCAAGTACCATGTTTGGCATCTCTATAACATTCCAAAATTCAATAACAGAAATAGACTGTTCAGTATTATCCAATCTTCTTATGGCACATAATTTATAAATAGAGGTATTTATACATAGCGATGATGTAGTGTACCCTTCAGACAAATACAAATTTGATTGTTCAACAATAATTTCTGAACGTCCCACCCTTTTAGAGGATTTTGTCATAATGATATAAAAAAAGGAAAGAAAAAATAATTCTTGCTTTTGAAAATTGAAATTATTGGGGAAATATAATTTTTTCAATCGCGTCGAGAGACAATTTTAATTATAAACAAGCGCGCATTACATGACAGTAAGTTTTGTTAATAATCATCTTGCATAGATTTGCTTGGAAAAAGTGATGGAGTTAAACTTAAAGGTACGCTTTTCGGCACTAATATTTTAGACATCTGATTGACAGCATTTCATAATTTATTTTCAAACATTTTTGATTAGTTTGCTTGAATTTTGTTTTAATATATCTTTATATATAAGTAAGATAGTTTTTCGTCTCCCCCATTTTTAGGTATTGATCTATATATTGTTTTCTTAGAACTAGGAAAGAAATTTCTGCTACGTCTGGTTGGATTGCGTTCTACTTTGTTAGTTAGATATGACTTCTATTTTGGAGAGTAACTTAAATGTTTCTGATAACGGTAATGCTATTCAAAATCAAGATAATGACGTTGAAAATAAACCTCTTCGTACAGCACCTGGCTGTAGAATATGTGGTGACAAGTCCTCTGGTGTGCATTATGGGGTTGTGACATGTGAGGGATGTAAGGTATGAATCATTGCTTGTGTTTTTAGGTTTTTCACTGGACTTTTTTAGGGTTTTTTCCGGAGGTCATTCAAAACTCATGGGAAATATGTTTGTCCAAAAAATAAAAATTGTGAAATAAGTAAGAACACTAGGAATAGGTGTCAATTTTGTAGATTCAAGAAGTGTGTTGATGCTGGCATGAGTAAACAATCTGTGAAGTATGGGCGAGCTAGAAGAGAGAAACAAAGGGCTGACAGAGAAGAAATACTAAATGACAATAGGTTTTCGGATAATGGGGTTGTCTACACTCCTGAATCCAGTCCACCAAGTTCACAATATGCAATAAAAAGTGTGAGTAATCACGAGCGAATACTCCAGTCGCAATCTGTTGTGTCTAGTGGTGGTTACACAATTATCATACCACCCAACTCAATTGGATGCAATTACAATGTTTCTGGTATAAATACAGTCATACAATATCAAGAATGTTCACCGGTTGAAAGTAATATATATAACAAATCGTCCCCTCCGGTGACATCTGTTGCTCCGTTGTATGAGGAAGAACCTCAAGTTTACGGTGAAATTAAATATCAAACGGTACCATCACACTCAGATGAAGATGTGGTCCAAGTCAAGGATGATATTATTTATGCTCCCATGGCAAATGACTTCCTTGTTCGGTTAATCGATCGGTTTAGCTCTATTGTATTAAATGAAATGTTAGATTACTTGAGGATAGGACACAATAACGTTGATCAGAATCTCGAACTTAAGTTGATCTCACAGGATCGTCTGGGAGGATGGATATATTTTTCAAAGGAGGTCTTAGTTTATATTCAAAAGATAATTGACTTTGCAAATGGCATCGATGAATTCAAATGCCTTGAAAATGAGCACCAATGTAATGTCTTAAAAGATTCTGCTTTTGAGTTAATGATTGTTATCGCCAGCCATGTAATTGATCCAAACAATACTATATACCCACTTAAGGATGGTAATATATCAACACGAATTTTGATGTCAGGTAACACGAATGATGTAAATTTGATGCAGGATGTGTATTACTCTATAATGAATTTATCTAATTACAAATTTTCTGATGAGATATTGTCTCTGATTGCCTCGTGGATATTTGTTGAAAGTTTTAAAACAGGGACTGAATACCTTAGTCAGATACAGGAATATCTCGGTCATTTATTGGCCCCTAGGTTTAATGGCGATGTAAATATGGCACTCGAGGAGATTTGTCAACTTATAAATCAAATTAGGGGAGTTTCTTATAACCATCGGCTACTCGTTACAGAGTTGTATGAATCTGTAGATAACAACATTAAGTCACTCTTCCCACAATTGTATATAGAGTTATTTGTAGGCAATTTATAGTTTACAATATTAGTAATTATCCTTTATTATGTATACCTGTATAGTAAATCCTAATGTTTTTTTAAACTGCCATAATGAAATCAAATATTGATAAGCTGTTTTTTATTTCTAACAAATATTAATAATAAATATCTCTAACAATGGTTAACTAATTTTTTCTTGGTGAATTTATGTTTTAATAAATAATGATATATTAATAAGTGGTGATGTTATCTGTGATTTAAAAATAAATTTGAAGGGAAATCATTGCTATATTTCCAAATTGCTTTGTTGTAATTGTATACTATTTTAGTACTATAATTGTTTAACATCAAATAAATTTTTATAGTTTAGAAAAAAAGCAAATGGTTAATAAATTTTAATTGAATTAGTTTCTCGAAAAAAGCTACTTATAGTTTTGTTGAAAAGCAATATATCATAACTATAGAAATTTAACTTTATTTGTTGGACAAACGTTAGTTATTAATTTTGATTTTACACAAATTTTTGACACGGTCTATAAATGAAGGGGTTCTTTTGTTTTTACATGTGAGGGATGAATTTTTGTTATATTTATTACTATACGTTCTATCCTCAAATTCATTTTCAATATTGTATGATTCTTTTAATAATTCTCTTAATTTTATTTTGTATATTCTTAAAATTTCCAGAAAAAGGTATATTTTTAGAGAGTTATTTGTTGTTGATATAGTTGAATTTAATGTGCAATCAGAACCATTTTGGCGAATTTGTTCTTGATTAATAGATAATTGAAATGTACTTTCGTAACAAAAAGATTCATATTGTTTCAAATTCTCGCTAGTGTTTTTATATTCAATTTCATACGGTTTAAGAATGGAGTTGATTTTTGATAACGTTATCGTTGGGTATTCATTAAGAATAATTGGTAATTCTTTTTCAACAAGTCTATTTGCTTCAAAGGCGGCTTCTCTGTTAAGTATTGACCAAATTCTACGTTCATTATTCGTTAAAAGGCAATATTTATCATCATAAATATTTATCATTTGTATAAAATTGAAAAACAATTGTAAAATAGATAGTAAAGGCAATTGAATATTTGATGGTAATTAATATTCAAATTATTCAACTCTTTATTTTAAAAATTAGAGTAATTAATTTAATAGCATTTATATTTAAGATAAAAATTTATGAATTTATTCTCTATCATTCAAATTTTATACATAAAATAAATAAATATCTTTGATTATCAACGGGAATTAAAATAAAAAAATATATATTTATACCAATAAAATTATTATACTGGTTTTCTTAAAGTTCCATTCATCATTGCATTATCGTAGTCATCATTAATGACACTATTGTTATGTATTCCGTATCTGGAAACAATGTACCTTGGTGGTGGTGGGGGCAATGTTGTTGGTAAATATACAGTTGTTTCATTGTTTATTTTTTGAACAGTACTTAATGATATATGAGTTGAACAATAATGATTAACTATTACGGATACCATAAAAAGAATTGAAACAAAAATCCCTAATATTGCGTCTGCAAATGTATTGGTTGCAATTATTATATCCCAATGAATTTCAGAAGATGAAGAAAACAATTGAACGGAGTAGTAAAACCAATAAGTTGTAAAAATAAAGTATAAAATTGTGAATAAAATAATAGTAGTGTTACGAAGTAATGGCTTTGATTGTGTAACGATATAGTTGTTTGGCAAAGTTTTTGGTGATATTTCCTTTAAGCATCCAGAAAAAATTGGTAATAAAGAAAAAATTAGAAATACAATTTCACGTAGTGAATTAAAAAGATTTTGTAAATTTGAATATCCTGGTGAAACATTGCATAAACCAGTTGTTATATCAACATTTGTTGATTTTGTCATTAAAATAAGAAGTATGATCGGAAAAGACAAAGTACATGCAATTGTTGCTGTTCTAAATTGGAATTTACTCTTATCTGTTTTATCTTCACTTTTAGTATTTATATTTAATGATCTTCTCCAAGCAAAGGAGGCGATGACAGACCAAAGGCGGGCAGTTGTTCCAAAATAATATGTCAAGATTGCAATCAAGACACATGGAATATGATGAAGTTCTGGTACGACAATAATAGATATATGGTTGTATGTTGTGCATGAAATCTAAAAGGATAAATAAATCAACAAATGTCAACGAATATACTATAGATTATAAATATTTAATAAGACAATTAATCAAATTTTTTCTTTCAACATACCGAATCCCTGAATTGAATGCTAATTAATTTGATAAAACTGGCTAATGAAAAGAAAATAATTGAAAAGAATAAGGAATAATTGAAATAATTCATTTTGTTATATTTCCAAATTATTGATATAAGACATGTTGTTGCTGATATACAAAGTGATATAAAACTTATAATCGCCAATGAATATCTAGCATGTTCTTCTATTTGTTGCTGGTGTACTGATTCAAATGCATAACATTGTGATACACATCTATTAGTTTTATTAATATAGACATATGTAGCAATGTCACAATTTTTCAATGATTGAATTGGTGATTTATTAGAAAGTGGATCTTTATTATATAAAGTTAAGTCTTCGATACTTTCATCACTTTTATCAATCTCATCTTCTACCTTAAATTTTTCATTTTCTTTTGAAGTAACATCTCCCATGCATACTTCGTCTCTATATCCATTTTCTAATGGGTATTTAGTACAATTTAATACAGATGGCCATGGTAAACTAAAATCCCTTAATACGGGTTCACATTTTTGATATACTTCTTCACAGACTACACGACATGGTCCGATTGGAATTGGTACCTAAATAATTTAACATTATTTTAATTTATGATAATTTCATAGTTTAATTTAACCATTGTCTTATTAATTACTATTGAATGTAACAATGTATCAATTTAAAAGTGTAATTTAATTTATACTGTTCTTAAAAAAATTTTAAATATATAATTGAGCCTCATTTAAAAGTGCAACTAAACTTTTAATATATATACATTATTTTTATTTATTCTTACATATACAGAATTATATTTTGACTACTGTCATAAATAGCATTATATTTATAATAATACATTGATACAATATCACAGTTATCTGTGTATATAATTTTAAGTAGTCTATTAAAATAAAACTATATTATATCATTATTTTGATAATTTAATTGAACTAATGAAATTAAGAAAATAATACACATTTGAAACGTATACAAAATTAGATAATAAAATTTAAATATAATAATATACATATGTTTATATGTTTTTGAAAAAAACTCGCCTTATCAGTGCACATTGGGAAATATGTTGAGCAAAGGAAAAATTTTAATTGTTGACTACAACCCGTATCTACAAGCATGTTATAACTTGCAATAGAATTAATAGCATCCTTTTCATTTTCATCTCCTGCCAAATTTGGGTATCTAAAATAGAATTTAATAATTCATTGAATGTGTTGTAATAATAAAATGTTTTAATGTTATTTTAAAATAAATCTATGGAAGTATTTTTTCTTTTCAATTATCATTAAGAACATCATTTATGTCAGTCGTCAATCAAATTAATAAATATATCAACAAACAACATTATAATTACCTCCCATATCTTCTACTCAATCACCTATTCTATTAAATAAATCTTTTTTCACATCTGGTGAAGAAACAATTCCTTAATTAATCTTTTATATTCATATCAAAATATGTTTTCATTAGAGTAGTGAAAAAATAAACTTGTCATTTATAATAAATAGTTTAATGATATTTAAAATGCCACATTTTAACTTGATTTGCAGGTTAATAAAAATAATTATTTTTTTATAATTATACAATTTTTTTTATATGTATGTCAGTGATATTTATATATATTAAAGTAATTAAATTAAAAAAATGTCCTAGTAAAGTGTAAATTAAAGTTATATATTTAATAGTCAATTGAATGATTACTTTTGAGAATAGTACATAAAAATCATTTATCATTTATTTTCAACATGAAACTGTAAGTTCAAATTTACTAAATAGAACTTCTCTGACCTACTACAAGGAAATTTATCATAATCAAATTTTTTGTCATTTTATAATAGCAATAAATTAACCTAGAACTACTCACTTTCTTTTCATTAATTTTATGTTAAAAAAAATATCAAGAAGATATTTCTTTTAAAAGAATCTTTATTTTATAGATAATTTTTTTATCTAACAACAATAATCATTCATAAATTCTTTGAAAAAAATAATACATTTTTTTATCATATATTTTTCTGTGAGATGATTTATTTTAAAACAATTTCTATTACTATATACTTTAAGGGATATTATTTACAAAGGAATTGAGTGAATTTAATATAAAAGATATAATATAGTTACTTTAATAATCATTTCATAAATATTGTTGTTTTTAAACAACAATAGATAAGTGTGCCATTCAACTTTCATCAATCATTTAGCGATTGTAAAAAGTTTTAGTTACTCTTGTCAAAGTGTAATATTAATTTATCTAAAATCTATCCTTCTAAATAGATGCTTTAATAATAAATCCCTCAAAAGGTTAAGAAAAATAGATGAAAATCTCAAGTAATAGATATAATTATTAACATATAATTTATTAATACTTTTAATTTCTCTTAAAATTTAAAGATACATATACAATAATATTTCAACTTTGGTTTTTTTTTATCAAAAATGATATATATGTTTTTACATTAAGAGATAACAAAATCAACTTCTTTTCAATTTAACAAATATATCTTTTGGCATTCTTTACCCCTACCAATGGGTATGTCATGATAAATAGCCAACCTAGTGCCATTTATAACTTTTGATATACTTATCCCTGATTTCTCTTCTAGATAGTCACTAGTAATAATATTTATGGGTTATATCTACACAAAGACAATGATTTATGAATTTGGAACAATTTTTTTCAATAATATTAGTAAAGAAGAAGATACTAATTTTCACTTCACTACAAGTAATTGTTGATATTAAAGTGAGGTATTTAAAAATGAGGAAATTATATTTTAAATAAAAATTTCATTCTACCAAAAGACATAAAAGTTATTATCAAATAAAAAAATTATTGCATAAAATGTTTATCATGATAAACACTAAAACCTTTAAACATGTTTTCTCCTATAAATAGCTATAAAGCTTTTTTTATTTGCAATCATTAAAGTATACTTATATTACACTTTTTTAAACAAAAAAAAACATACCTTGTAATTTTGTACGGCAAAACATTTTGACAATAATCAGATGTAATAGGAACACATTTTGGATAGTCATAAGAATATGTAAATTGAAAAATTATTAACAATAACAATATAAATTTCATTTTGTTGGGGTAAGGATAAATTTTAAAAATGATATATTGGCAAGTTAAGTATAATCTTTTTCTTCTTAAAATCCTTAATATATCTCTTTTCGGAAACTCTTTAAAAACAATCTTAAACCTCTTTTCAGACAAAGACTATGATATCAAATTATTTACTTCTTTCTTATCATTCACACCCAAATTTTTTCTTTAAATTGGCTTATAGTTATTTTGAAACTAAAATAAAAATTAAAAATAGATATGCTTCTATTGGTATCTTAATTAGTTGAATATATAGATATACAAATATATATATATATATATATATAAATAAGATTAAAAAAATGTATTAGAGTTATAGTGGTAATTTAAACTAAATTCAAATAGCTTCCTGACAGTCCACAATATGACAATGTATTTAAAAATATGAAAATACATATGTGATTATGGGGTGGAAGAAAATTTTACTTAGCCCTGCCTTCTTCTATATCATACAATGAATGTGTTTATGCAAATATATATGAGGTTCCTATATATAACATATATTTAGTTAGATACTTTTAATGGGTGGAATTTGTGGATAGGTTTTAAAGATAGAAGTTTTGTATTGAAGGTAATTAATTATGATAAAAAGTGAAATGCTTTGACAGAGGCACAAAACATCAGGTCAAATTGAAGGGTCAAATGATAGGAATAAAAATTTGTTTATTTTATAATATCAACATTGATATTATAAATGGAAGCATTTTAATCATTCAACTAACATAACTTCAATGTATAAAACGTTACTATTTTCAGTTTATAATTATAATATTTGCTTGTTAACATGATTAAATGAATGCATAATAAAATATGTTTAGACGTTTTATTAATTTCTTACAAAAGTTTATAGTTATTTTTATAGCTTTTAGATAAGACCAATTATCTACCACTTTAAGTAGTTTTCCATATAAAATAGATATCAATATTATATAAATATCATTTGAAAAATTTTTTTACTCAAAGTATAATGCTTCTAAAAAAATTGACTACTATCTCATTAAAATAAAAGTATAACTAAATTAAATGCAAAATTAGAAGATTTTTGATTTCTTTTTTTTTTGCAAAATAATAAGTATAAGACTATTTAAAATATGTTATTGTTAGCTTCTTAAAGCTCAAAAAATAAGTCTAATTTTTTCGATTTTCCTTTTGTTTTGGTTATTACAACAAATTAATAAATTATCATTTGTCTATCAATGTAATATGCCAAATTACATTTTTTTTAAATATCAACGTTTAAAATTACATTTCTTAGACAAGTTGCTATTTCATATATTAATCAATTTAGACAAGATATAATGATTACAAATAGTCTAATTGATGACTATTATTTTTTAATTTAGTTTTACTTTTTTAAATAGCCATTTGAAAAATTTACTAGAGTTCTACAAAAATATTGTATAATATAATTCTTTTTGTTATATTTTATTAAGTGTAATGATTAACAATAATACTTAGAAGAAAATATAAAAGCATGCTTCAGTCTCAAGTGTCATTAAATTCAATATTTTAGAGACTTTGATTTTTCAGTAAAGATAAATTAGTCGTTATTTTCTTTTGTGATATCATCATCTTGACTATATAAAATAGTCTCATTTCTTTACTAAGGATTAGCCATAACAGATGTCTGGACAAACTCTCCATAAGGTTATATAGAAGTCTTTTAGTTTCATGCTAATCTATTTCATTTCATTGTTATTTAAAGTGCAGATGTCTTTGCATAAGTTAAATTTTTGGTTTATGAAAATATTTCATGATTAAATTTAATTATTTAACTATAATATTATAACCTTCATTGAATTTAAAAAAAAACCTTTTAATTTTTAAATACATTCCACAAAATTCGTTGTGAATAAAGAACTTCTCAAAAAATTATAAAATAATTTTAAAACAACGACATCTATAAAAGTCACTTTTTAACTCATTAAAAAATAAGACATTAAATTAAACCAAATTTTGATTTTTTGTTTTTATAACCCTAGAATAAGAACCTATTGATCATTCTTTATTTATTGATAAAATTACATATAATGAAAGTTTGAAAAAGATATATAGTGTAATATATTAAAAAAATGTTGTTATAAAAATATAATTTTTTAATTTTAGTTTATTTTATCAGATATAATATTTTTTGTTTAATTTAAATGTAATAAATTTTCTTAAGTACCTCTTGAGATAATAAGAAAATAATTTAAAGAATTTCAATATTTTTGGGGTTCACATATATTTTAAATTGGAAACAAATATTACAAAGTTGTTATTTTTTTATTTAAATAAATACATTGGATTTGTTAAATGAGTACGTTTTCAAACAATAAACTATGTAAATTATTATATTTATTGACAGTATTTGAAAGCATAATAAATAGTTTCAACAACAACAGTACTTGATATTTTGAAAACATTTAATATGACTTAAATATTATATTATACATGTTTTTAACATATTAATAACATTAATTTAATAAACAACATACTGTGGTCAATTAAAATATTGTTTATAATTTTGCCAATTATACTTAAAATTTGCTTTAGTGTGAAATAATAATAACAACGTACCTTAATGTAAAATTAAATATTTTACATTTACTTAACACTCAAATGTCTATTTGTTACTTAAAGATATTTTTGAAATTATTATCTCACTTTTAAAGTTATTTAGTTTCAATAATTACATCAAAAGAAACTGTACATTTTTATAACTTATTTTTATAGTATAATTTTTTTATAATATAATTTGATATATACTATTACTAATATTTTACATTATAATATATCACTACTCAGGTAACTTTTATTTTAATTTTTGATTTTTTCAATATAATTTATTAACTTTTTATTTTTAACACTTCTATAAAAGTACAGTTATTATTTATTTAATTATTGAAAAATTTTTTTATATTATACTTTTGTAACATTTTTTGTTAAGATTATCAAATGTTACATTTTTTTTGTATGTTTGACAATTTAGTATTTGATTTATAACAAGACAAAATTTGATATTACAAAATATAAATACATTATTTAATGTTTAATAAAACAAATTATGTATATATTGATTCATTTTTAGTTTCAAAATTAAATAAACAATTGAAAATTCCAAAGTTAAATCAAGTTGATTGTCTATAAATATCTTTCTTTACTTTGAATATATAAATTGTTCTTCAATACACTAGATTAATAAAAGTTGCGCTTTCTTCAAGATATGCTAAGCCTTTTCTTTTGATTAAGACCAGGGATCAAAACAAAGAGGTACAAGTATATCCAAATCAACAAATTTTATGTTTATTCTTTAATCCATTATAACTTAATGTAATTTTTTTATAGAAGCCACCTACTTTTTCATAATTAATAAGTGTGTATTTTTTAACAGTATAAGTTACCATTTTATGGTAAGCAAAAAAATTTATTAAATCATAACTTTTTTGTAAACCATAAACTATATTTATTTGATAATTCAGAAATTTGTTTGCTAATAAAACTTTAAATTAATTTTTACAAAGACAATAAGAAAAGCTTAATAATGATATTAAATATCAATAGCAACAAAACATATTTATTTCGTTATTTCGAGCAATAACAACTTTTTTAGAAATAATATAACTCAAAATAATATTTTTAATAACCTTTTTCTTAGTCAAAACGTTTTCTTTAAACTTTTTGGACCGCCTCGGCATTTGGCCAGCCCAAAGTATTAGTCAAAGTGATAGCACTATTGAAGATACTGAGGATAAGATCACAAAAGTCGAGATAACAAGACGAGAGGGTTGCCTACCGACTGATAATAATATTAGTATTACTAGTAAAACCTATATTTTTGAGGTACAAGATCAGTTAAAAGAGATTGAAGAGGAAGAAGATAACGACGAAAACATGGTTTCATATACAGAAGAAACTTCTTTCAAACCAATTTTTTTACACTCTATTTTACCAGGTAAGTTATTTCTTTTTATTTTCATATTATTACTAAAAAATTATTTTACCTAAATTTATTTGATACATAAATTTTTTATCTATTTAAAAGTTTTACACAAATCAATTTTAAAGCGCGTATTTGAAGTGATTTTTTAAAATACTGTCTTCTCCAATTATTTATAAATCTCTGATATTCTTACAAATCAATCATTGTTTTGTTGATATTTAAATTCAAAATAGCTATTTAGTTCAATATCCTCTCCCTATCTTTATATGTTGGCATAAAATAAATAATAAAGTAATAAAATAATATTATCTTTAGAAATTACACATTCGCTACAAAATACATATGCAGTTGTCGAAAGTTGTATTGAACCATGTCCTGATTTAACTGAAGCTCCTTTTAATTTAAAAGTTAAAAGTCTTGGAAGACAAATTGTATATCTAAAGACAAATGATTTCAATTCAGTTTCTGATCATGCAACACTTTCACCTTCAAGTAAAGTTTTACATATAATGAAAAATGGTATTATTTTAACTGATGGAGAAGTTACACATGCATTAAAATTATTATTGAAGAATGGTACTTCATGGAAAACTGGAATTAGGAATGCTATGAAGAAATGCCACCTTGATGGGAATTGGGGTTTGTTAGCTCTCCAAATCCTATCATCTGGTAATATTAAATTTAGTATAATCACGAACACACCTCCTCCTAACGAAATTAATGTAACTAATGTTGAAACAAAAATTTGGCTTGTGCCAATTAAAAAAGTTTTTATTGATCAAAAGAGTTTTAATAGTGATGAAACAGATAAAAGTAATTCTGTTATAAAGAAGAAAGTTGTCAAAAAAGTTGTAAAGAAAAAAGTACCAGAAAAAAAAGATAGTTTAACATCTGATGATAAAAGGGAAAAGACGCCAGAAGTAGTAAGTGAAATAAAAGAAGATGTTTCAAGTGTCGCATATGTCATACGATTGGGCCAAAGTCCAGCTAAAGATGGAATTTCATTAAAAGATGAAGAAATTGAAAATAATGTAAAACAAGAAGATGTTGGAAGAAGTAAAATTTCAGAAAAAATAATAAATGGAGTAGATAGTTTAAACAATTCTTCTATACGTACTGGTATTTTACAAGATAGGAAAAAAATAGAAAGTTTGGTCAACGATATAAAAAAGGATAAGAAAAAAGAAACATCCCCTGATAATAAAGCAATTGACTCTAATGATATTGAATTTATTGAACAACCACCAATTGAAGATGTTCCGATCAAAAAAAGATCATCACTTGAAAAGTCATTTTCACCACCATCAGAAATTCTTAATGATATTTCTATTGATTCATCTAAAGATGACTATACAAACAAGAGTAGTCCTTCATCTGAAAATACCACAAGTGGTATATCTTCTGCTCTTTTGTCGGAAAGATCAACTATATCAACGAAAACAACAAATTTATCATTTGATGATTTAAAAAAAAAACTTGATACATTATCATCATCATTAATAAAGGAAAGAGAAACACCACCACCAAAAGAAATTTCACCACAAGGAAGTAACGTTAAATCAAATATATTGAGTAAAATGAAATATGATAAAGAAGAAACACCAACTTTAACATCACCACTACTATTTACATCAACAAAAAGTTCATTAGATATGGATAATAATTTGTCTAGCAGTGATAATAGTAAAGACCTTACTACGCGTACTAATATTTTATTAAATACTTCGTATAAAACGTCATCATCAACATTAGCTAGTGATTTGTCATTAGATCGCACATTAACACCATCCTCTAGTTCAATTATGAGTACTATTAATACTTATCCAACCACAACTTCTGGATATTCATCATTAGAAACACATTCAAAATTTTTATCTTCTAAAGAAAATCCATTGTCTGCATCTTATACAGCAATTTCTCCTGCAAGTAGAGAAATTATAAGACGTAGTGCATCAAGATCAACATGTATGAGTGGTACAGATAATCATAATATATTAAATAGTTGTAGTAATGTTTTAAGAAAAATTGATATAAATAATGGATTTAATAATAACTTTTCTATAAAAAAGGATACTCTTGGAACAGTAAAAGAAGATTGTGTTGGTATTGAAGAAAGAGTTAGGGGAATGCAATCTGTTAATGTAGCTGCATTACAATTAGTTTTAAAAACATTAAGTTATGAGGAACTAGGTAAAAAACGTCAAGTACATCCTCATTGGGATGAATTATGTGGGCAATTATTGAACTCAGGGTATTACAAACTTATTGATGAAGCAGATAAACTTCTTTCAGAATGTCAAAGAAATGTAAGTTGTTGTTTTTTATATTATTTATTAATTTTAATATTTATAACAGATTCATATAAATGAACATCTTGTTAATCCTATTAAGATACTCACGAATCTTCAATTATTTGTCTTAAATCCTGTTGATATTCTTCGCGCTCCAATGGATGAAGGAATACTTTGCTTTCCATATGGATTGATTCTTGACAAAGCATTTATATTAATCAATAAAGTTAAAAAAATGATTTCACAAAATATTGATCCAGAAACACCTGTCAATTGGGAAGAATTAGCTAACTTAGCAAAGAAAGCACAAATTCATTATAAAAAAGTCGTTGAAAGTGAAGTTGAAAAAAGAATGGGTGAAGTAAATAAGTTGACAGCTCAACAAAGGCTACAAAGAATTGATTCGTTTTTAATTGAAACGACCGTAGAACAATTGCAAAAGGTAACTTTTAATATTGTTTAACCATTTTATTTATTTATCTATAGAAAACAAGTCAAAATAAAGATGAACTTCATTGGGAAATGGAACAATTAAAACACCAAAATACATCATTAAAAAAAGATAATCGTGAAATGAAAGCACAATTAATGAGATTTGAAGGAAGAATTGAAAATTTAGAACGTAAATTTAAAACAATTGCTAGACTTTTACAATAGAGGTTTTTGTTACACTATTATTATTTATTAATTGTAATTAAAAAATATCCAATATTTGTCAATAAAATAATTGCTTCATTTAAATTTATATTGTAAAATAATTATAAAGAGATTATATTTTAATTTAATTTAAAATACGTTATATTGGATTATAAAATCTATCAATTAACCTTATCTATATTAAAATAATCATCAAACAGGAAACATTTACATAAATTAAAAATACTACCACAAACAGTTTGATAAGAAATGTAAAAAAATATTGTTATCACTAAAATTTGTATGGAAACAGCTTGGAGCTTCGTCATCTTTGAGTAAACTTTAAGTAATGTAAATATGCATCAACTGTTTTCAACGAGAAAGTTTTTAATATTTGTACATTTTGAAAGTATGGTACTTTAGTTAAAATTTCTATTATAATTTGATTGATGAAAATATATTGGATTTTTATTTTATTTCACAATTAATCATTATGATCATTCACAATTTCCCTAAAAATAATTTTTTTACCTATTTTTAGAGTTGTAAATACAATGACAAATGAAATCAAAGAAAGTTCAATACTAGAAAAAAAGCAAAAAAAAAAGAAAGTATCTCCATTGACTATTCATGAAGTACGGTGGTTTTACAAAAGGACTAATGAAACAAAATGGCTTGCATTTAAGGGTAACTTACTATTTGATTTTAACATATTTTAACATACATTTATTAGGTTATGATTCAATAAATATTGAACTTCATTATCGACAGATGTTTGGCGTACCAATAGAGGAAGAAGCACAACATTTACTAGAAAAATATTTTGATTCTGATGATATTATCGTAATGGATGGATTATATCAGCTCGATACAGCATTTTTGAAAGTTTATCCAATCTATTGGAAAGACGATGATTTCGATATTTGTCGTGGTATTTGGTTTACAACTTTTGACATGCAACCAATAACAAAAGACTTAGCAGAACGTATTGAAAAACACCACTTGCAACAATTTTTAGATCAAACAATACCATTCGGTCCTGTATTTAGTGATAAAGATTCAACTAAACGCCCCCTATTAACGTCATTTGAAACTCCAACGGAAGAAGTAAGATGGAATTCTGTTATTGATATATGTCTTTTGTATAATACTAAAACAAGTAAATTATTAAGATATATTTCATGGTCAAAAGCTATACCATTAACTAGAGGGTACCCTGAAGAAGCAATATGTGACGATGGAAAGCCGGATTTTACCGATTTAGTATTAGTTGTTCATGGTATAGGACAAAAAGGTTATGAAAATTTAATAGCTAAAAATACAAATCAATTAAGAGAATTATTAACACCAATAATCGAAAAACAATATACAACATGTAAAAAGAAGATGATTATGTTACCAGTTGAATGGAGAAGTCATCTAATTTTAGATGAAGATATGAGTTCACATATTTTACTTAGTAAAATGAGTAATCTTAGAGAAACAATGAATGCTGTTGCATTGGATATTATGTATTATCAATCCCCATTATATAGAACAGAGGTTTGATTTTAACCCTTATATTAATAATTTATTTTTTTAAAGATTGTAAATGGAGTTATCAGACAATTAAATTATGTATATAAAACATTCATAAAAAACAATCCAAAATTTAATGGTAATGTATCAATATTTGCACATTCACTTGGTTCTGTTATTACTTTTGATATTCTTTCTAAATGGTCACCATTACATATTTATGATGAATATGTAACGAATGCTTTAATGACAAAAATAGAATCATTGGAAGGATCAGACAGGATACGATTATGTAATTATTTGGATGCAAGACAAGCACTGTTTGACAGTGTACATATTGAAGATGTATTAGATGAACAGGAGGAACAACTTGTTTTTAACGTCAAAACATTATTTTGTGTTGGTTCACCTTTAGGAGTATTTTTAGTAATGAGAGGGGCTACACCAAGAACATTTGATGCAATAAATGAAAGAGTTGAAAGAATAATTAATATTTATCATCCAATGGACCCTGTTGCATATAGACTAGAACCGATATTTCATGAAAATTACAAATATGTTAAACCATTAAAATTATTTTCATATACAGATGAAAAGTCACATACTTCATCATATAATTTAAATTTAGAATTAATGAGAGATTACCAGAGAAAACAACTAGAAAAAATATCAAGAAATCAAAGTCCGATTATAGAAGTTAAACCAAATCCAAATGATGCATTTTTAGATGGATATAACACTGATGAATCTTCACCTGAAAGTTCTCCATCAGGTAGTACTAATAATGTTAGTAAATTAAAATCAGTTCAGGAAGGGGTTGTTGAAAGCAAAAAAACTGGAAATTGGTTTAGTTCAAGTAAAAGTAAAGGTCCTAAGATAGAAGAAAAAGCTGTTGATGCGTTGGAAACTTTAGATACAATTGATAATCTTGAAACATTAATGAATGCTGTTCCAAAAGATGTAAAACTTCGTAGAAGAATAGATTTCCAGGTACAAAGAAGTTTGATGGATAAAAGTTATGTTGGAATGTTAAGAGCACATTTTTCGTATTGGACTAATCCAGATGTAGTTTCATTTATTGCAAATATCATGCTTAACGATCATGATGAAGGATTTGGTGAAGTAAAAGAACAGGTATAAATTTTTTAATATTACTAGCAATAACCTTATTCAGTATACATATATTTTTAAATAAATTTCTAAGTAATTATCATTTTTCTAATGTTAAAAATATGTGTTAATGTTTTAAAACCACAATAACCTTTTATGCAAGTAGATTAACATTTTTTGAGGGAAAAAATATTTTTCATTGAAATATTGTTAAAACTATTATATTGAAAAAAAAATTTTATGTTAAGATTTTAAAAAAGAATCCATTTAAATGCAAAAAGCCGACTCCGACGGAAATTTACACAAATATTTTTTTACTTTAATTTTAAATAAGCACTAAACTTTGATATAACGTTAAATGTCGGAGCCGACCGGTTAACATATTGAATTACAAAAGTATTATAGAATGAGGTTGTTTCCTCCACTATACTCTGTGGGTTGTTAATTCTATTTGTGATATAGTACAATATTAACATTTCTATAGTTTATTTTGAAAATTAATTATTTCCATAAAAACAAAAAAAAACATAAAATCAATTTTGATAATTTATTGTCCAGTAAAATCTATCCCTAAATTTGTTTTGCTAGCTAATCCCTCAATTTCTTTTGCTTTCTTTATATAATCAGCAGCTTTATCTTTATCTAGTGGAAATCCATCTTTTCCACGATACATTAAAGCAGCATATATACATCCTCTTGAATAGCCTAAATCACAAGCTCTTATTGCAAATGATAGTGCTTTTTCAGTATCTTTTTGTACAAATCCAAATTTAAGTGGTTTATTTTCCTTACTTTCTTTCTTACGTTCCTCCTCTGAATCAAGATACCAATTACTTAATCTAAAGCATGCCATTGCATCTTTTAATTCACAAGCTCTACAAAAAAAATATTATAAAATAAATTAGTTTTAAGTTTTACCTTTCTAAAAATTTAACGGCAAGTTCTGGATTTGAAGATCTTCCCTTTTTCTGCATTCCAATAAATTAGTCCCAGTGTTTGGCATCCCGAAGCTACATCTCCATCACAAGCCATTTTAAAAGCATCTATCAATTCTTCTAATCTTTCTGGTTTTTCTTTAATCCCATTCATTCGATAATTAGCGTATTTATAACAACTTTGTGAATATTTTCTAGTTAAACAATTGTCCTTAAATAAGTTATAAGATTCCTCAAAATTTTTTTCGATAACCTCGAACCATTGTCCTAATAAATGACATGAATCAGGTTTATTTTCCTTAATTATTTTGTAATGAATTGAATAACAATAGAACCTACTTTATAACATCCAAAGCTATATTCAATTTTAATATTTTCAACATACTCTCTATGTTCCGCTTGAATTCTTTCAAACTCTTCTTTAGTCAATTCATTAACGCTAGCCATTTAAAACTATAATTTTAACCTCTTTATTATATATATATATTAAATTTTGACCGCGACTTTATTTCTGGTATAATATACAGTTTGATTATTTTAAATTTCCATCTAGTAGTAAATTTCGTAAACATTTTCCCAGTGTTAACATCGTAAACACACATTATTAATGGACATATTACTTGCCCATTCCGTGGTTATTCGCCTTTTTGAAAAGTGAAATAGAAAAGTAATAATAAATTTACAAAAAATAAAAAACATTTTTCCAGTGTACATAAAATTTTTATTATTTATTATGAGAAAAAGAAATAATTAATAAATAAATATTAACATTTTCCAATGAAATTCAACAATTAACATAATGATGAATACACTTCAATTTGTATTAAAATTTCAAGAATAAAAACAGAAAAACATGAGGAATGATAATTGTTATAATTATTTTGATTTTTATTATTCAGTTTTGTAATGAATTTATATCAAATAGAGATACATTATATATCCTCATTATTGTTTGTATAACGATTATTTAATATTTTTTCAAACAAAAATTTATTTATTTCAGCAATTTTTTATTTGAAAACAATTAGAAGAAAAATAGTTACATGATTATATTAAAATAGTGGAAAGTTTTATTTTGTAAGATATAATAAGCCAAAGAATATAAAAATGATTGTTTTTAAAGGGTAATGTACTAATGTTATTATCTTTACAAATTAAAAAATGTACAACTAGAAAAAATTATCATTTATTTTTAAAAGAGATATGAATGTTTTTGGAACTTGTTTAAGTAATTGTAACATTGTTATTTAAAAAATACTTAACAAATCAGTTTTATGATGAAAAATGTAAGATTTGAAACATATGATAACAAATCGGTTGGATTATTATAATCGTTTTAATTTAAGATTTATCATTAATGTATAATCAACATTAAAGTGAGGTATTATCAGATATATATTTAAATTTTTTCTGTTTTACCATATTTTTAATAAGGCAATTATTAATACGATATGAGAAAAAACATTATCGCTATTTTTTGATTCCGTCACAGAATAATTTTTTTGATGAGTATGACCACTGTTAACCATGACTTTTAATATAATTCGTACATTTTGAGAATTTTTCTATATGGTATTTTTCTATAATTTTAATAATTTTTTTAAATTTAAAGTAATTATTATTAATACGATTTATAAATAAAGTAGAAACAATTATAATTGTTAGCTAAAATAATTTTGTTGTTAAATATTATTTTTATTTCCAATAAAATTTGTAAATTATTTTGTTATTGTAACAATGAAAAAAAAATATTTTTAAAATTTTTTTTGTTCGTACATCTCTTTTAAATGTATAATTTTATGTTTATTTATCCCGCAAATTTATTCTATTTTTCTTTGAATTGTTGATTATATAAATAAACTAGATTGTTATAAATATTTAATAGATAAATTTTATAATTATTTATGATAAGATTGTTATAATTTTATATGTATATAATTATATACTTATATTGAAAGGTACGAGAGGCTATTATTATCTCTCTATAGGGAAAGTAATTCTTTAACATCAGTAAATTTAAGTAAATAAAACAAAATGCACTTTTTATAATTTATGTTAGTAGATGTAAACATTTAAAGAAATATAATTTAAGAACTTATTTGCAATAAAAATTAAGGTTTTAGATTTTCATTAGTCTTTTCCTATATTTTGAGTAATTTAATTTTTATGTGTAATTTCTTTTTTTTTCTATACAATATTAAACATATGTTGTTGTTTTTCGCGTTTTAGAAAGTAATTATGATTTTATTTTCAGAAATGGATGATAGCCAAAAACTGATTAGTATTAGTTTGTATAGTGATGAAAACAAAGATGAAAATAAAGTAATTTGTAAAAAAAATACGCAACCAACAAAAGGAGTATTTAAAAATGAAGGAAATGACAAAAAAAATGTGAACTTTAAAAATATAACTTATTCTATTTACACAAATCAACTTATAATGCAAACAATTTTAAAGTATATTAATTGTTATGATGAAAGAAAAATATTAGAAAGTCTTAGTAAAGAAATTCAAGCATATAGTAGGAACATTCCATGTAAAAATTTTAAGAAATTAGGCAACAAAAGAGTTAATGAACTATCAATATATAATTTTCAAAGTAATTTTTTATTGCAAATTAATGGAATAACTAAATGTTTTAATTTAAATACTCCAGATGATAAAAATTTCAATTCTGAATATAAAGATTTTGTTGATTTTATTTTACACTTTTCAAAGAAAATTAAACATCTTTCATTACATACAAATGGGACATTTAACAATTCATTTTCACTGTCAACATCATTCATTATATATGAAAATTTCTTCAATTTTCTTCCAAAAAATCTCTACACTACGTCAATAAAATATACGCATATAAAAGAAGATAATAAAAAATATTTTTTTCTGTTAATAAAGCGACAATGTACAACAAATATGTGCTTACATTCATGCAAATTTTATTCTAATATCTTAGAATTATCCTATTTTAAGATGCCAAAACTTTTAAATCTTTCTATACATCTTCAAAATTCCTTAACAGAGGTTGCTGTTTTGATTAATAAATGTAGTTTTGTTCAAAATCTCTTTGTTTTTGTTTACCTGAAACATGATGAAGGATTTATAGAGAGGGACTGGGAAAATTTATTAGATGCATCAAAAAATATTACAACATTTACATTTTCTATATATGCTTTATGTGATTGCCATAATGAGAATTGCTTTTACTATACATCTATTCCACAATTTCTTTTAAAAAATAGATCAAAATTAGAGAAAAGTAATGGGGAAAAAATATTTAAGTTAGAATATATGAAAATATCAAATTATAACCATAAAATTGAATGTAATGTATGTAAATCATATTTTTCATATATAGATCGTAAGTGTTTTGTTTGCCCAGAAAATTTAGTTACATTGGAACGTAATGCTCAAGAAATAATTTGCCTTCGGACAGCTCAAATTTCTAAAGCGTTTTAAGTTCTCTCTTATAAGTGTCTTTTCATTAATTCTTGTAATTTTTTTATTAAATACATTTCTATACCATAATTTACTTATTCAAATTATGTTCCATTATATTGAAGAAAATATGTATTTTTGCCATCTTTTTATTTCATTCTTTCAAATCTTGTACTTTTTAACTATTGCTTTTAAATTCTATTATTATACCATATTTTAAATATTATGTGAATAAATATAAAATAAAAAATATAAAATTTTGACATTTGGCAATTGCTAAGAATTATAAAAGATAAATAATTCTTTGGTAATAATATAATTTAATTTTTACACAAACTTACATACCCGATTTGATGAATAAATGTAAAAAGAGAGGTTGACGTAAAATTTTATGTAGATTAAGATTAGAAAAAGTATTCTTTATTTGTGGCATAAAACCACCTCCTAGAGATAGAAGAAACATTAAGTTAGAAGTATATTGAAATATTTAAGAAACAATTAGGAATAAAGCAATTCAATTGAAGGCAAATCCCTAATTTGATGACCACCAAAAATAATGGTAGTATAAAGAAAATAAAATGAAATTCCTATCTACTTTTTTGCAATATTATTATGTGAAAAGAATTAGGTTTGAAATTTGATAAATTATTAATTATTTAATATATAGACATTATTTTGATGTTAAGTTGTATTTATATTTAGATAAAGGAGTGGATGTTAAAATTTGTAGATAAAAAATACTTATGTTTGATATTGCTAGTAATTTACTCTTACTGGCATGGTGTATTGATGCAACTGTAAGTTATTTTTTCCAATAACTATATTTATTTTATTAATTTTCTAAAATTAAGAACCAATTTAAACTAAAATTTCATCATGTGTTACTAAATGATGCCTTGGAGATAAACGATATAGTTAAAAATAAATATACCAAGAACCATTATGAAATTAATGTATGTTATTTGTATTATATCATAATTTTTATTGTTTAGCTTAATATTACTGTTGATCCTTTTATGTACAATGGAATATTAATGAATTTAAAAAGTGATTTAGATCTTCATCAAACGAGTTGTGAAACATTTGAACACATACTTGTTTTGGTTACTAATCAAAAAAATATTACAATCGGGTGCACTACCTATATGGTATGTTATAGAAAAAAAAGATATATAATTGTTATTACTTTTAGAGTCATTTTTTTCAATCTCCACTACATTTATCATTTTTACTTCCTCCTTATCAAACATTAGTAGAATTTATTTCACTAACATTTACACCTTTAAGATTTTCTTGCTCTGAATATCATCCTTTCTTAAAGCAATGTCCTAATAATCCAAAAAGTTGTATACCAAAGCATTTATTTTGCGATGGAATAGATAACTGTGGATTAAATGGCGATGAACAGGTAATAATATATTTTTTATTATTTTTATTCTTATAGAATTGTTATTATGTTGCTGATGATATTCCTTTGGAAGTAAGTATTATCAATAATATACCTCTCAATGCGCATTTTGTTTTTTATGGATTTGTTTTTTTAATAATAATTATTACTATAATTTTTATTATTGTTACAATATATTACATTCGAAGAAAATTTTTTGCTAAACAAAAACAAGGTTATTCCAGAGGAATATTTGGTAAAAAGAAAAAGAAGGCAAACATCATCTGAGCCAGAGGAAACAGTGGCATTATTAACACTAGGATTGAAAGGTTTTTTTCCACAGGCAGTTCCTAATCATGTAGAAAACATTTCGGATAGTTTAACTAAAATGACTACTAAAAATACGGGTGGAAATTATCAAAATATAAAACAAATAAAAAAATAGATATTTGTTTGTATTATAATTTATAAAATATAATCATATTTGGTTTAACCTTTTCTTAATTATATCAAAGTTTAAAGTTACATATTTATATGAAAAATAATATTTTAAAAGCAATAATAAAATATAGCTATACAAAAAGAAATTCAAACAATAATAATAATTTTTTACTTTAACGTTATGCTATAAAATTTTTTTGAAGATATTGTTGTTAGATTAAGAGCACTGGTTCAACACTTTTTGCTTTTCCATAAAAGTTTGTCTTGATCGAAAAAATTTTAGTATTAATAACTTTGGGAGTCAAGTTATATTTAATTTTTATTACCACTTCAAAAATAATTGAACACTATAACTATATTTACCATAAGCTTCTATTTTCCACCTATGCTACAAATAATATAAAAATAATTTTAATAATCTTATATATTTTAAGCAAATATTAATGTCCAGTAAGTTTTGAAAAAAAGCAAAATAAATTGGTATAATCATTTATAAAGGGACCGAAATGAAAATATTTAAGACTGTGCTTATAGTACTTTTTTTATAATTTTATTATACATAAATAAGTTATTTTTTCCAAATGATGTAAATATATGTGTATTCTTTATTTAAACGTTTACACAAATTATAGTAAAATTTCATAAAAGTAGTAAATAATTCTTTGAAATTCGTAATAACCACTAAAAGTTATTTGATCATAATATGAAATATAAGATCCATATATCATTTTCTCTTTTTTTATAAAATTTATTGTTTCATGAAAAAGGCAACAACATCAAAGTATTTGAAAAATTTAATTACCCAGAAAAAAAAATGCTTTATAGAACTTTTCGTTTTTTTTTACATCAACGCACCTGAAAAAATACATGTGAATAATTGAAGCAATAATTATTAAAAAAATATTTTAGTATTATTCCATCACCTATATTAATAATATTTTTCATCAATTTTTAGAAAAAAAATAAAAGATTATCTCAGATTAGAAAAAATAATAGCAGTAAAATTGAAAATCCTCAATGTGTATTTAAAAAAGTTAAAAAAAATATACACCAAAAATGATGTTTTAAAAAAATATACAATAAAAAAAAGTTGAATGATCATTAATTAATTAGTAAAATATTAGTTAGGAAGAACGTTCTTCTTGCATTTTATCCTTTAATCTCTTCGCTATGTTTTTCACATTGTTTAGCAATATCCTTAAATTTAATCCATTCTGCTTTTTTATTCATATTACGTTCCATAACACTGAGAAGTTGGTTAACACGAACTTTGATGTCTTCAGGAGTTCTTGATAACATCCTAAAGTCCAATCTGTATCTAGGTATAGTTCGAATTTTTTCGCATATTAGTTCTGCTGCCGCCTCATTATGCCATCCTATTTCGGACATTTGTACTAGTAAAAATCTATCGTCTTCAGGTAAAAATAATTTTTGTCTGTGACTGGCTGAGAAGAGATTTAACTGTTCCAGTGGTTGAACACTATCGTTAATCGCTTTATCAATAGCTTTTTGAACACCTTTTGTTTTCTTTAATCTGTTTTCACCTTTTTTTACATTACTCAATATTTTATCTTTGTCTTTTAACAAATGTACCTTCACCCAAAAAGTTTTACTATATTCTTCAACCTCTTTTAGTGTTTTAGATGGAATATCTTGTGCTATACTACGGATATCTTTTCTTCCATATTTCTCACAAGCTTTCACAAATGCAAGGAATTCTCCCTTTGTCCAATTAGGGAAACCTTCTTGTAGAAGACGTTCTTTTTCTGCTTGCTCAGTTTTAGTAAGAGGCTTAGCGTTATCAATTTTCTTTTGTTCGATTTTCTGTTTTTTTAAAGCTTCCCGTGGGTTTGATGCATTCGTTGGTAAAGGAACTTTCCAATCTATAGATTTTCTATAGTACAAATTTTCTTTTTCAACCAATTGATAGCATCTCTTTGGATAAAATTGAAACTCTTTAATATCAGGTTGATTTTTTGATCTAGGTGGTTTATTTGATTTCTTTGTTTTTTTAGAATCATTAAAAATTTTGTCGAGTTCATAACATTGTTTCCTTTCACGTTTTGGAGGCTCAATCCAAAACTCTGGTAAACCAGATTTTTGTTTTTGTTTCTCTTTGTAATCTTCACCTTCAAATGAATATACATTAAATTTCTTAGAATCATCTTTTCCTTCTTCTGTGTCAAAAGTCATATTTCTCAAACTGCTTTCACCAAATTGTTTTATTTTATTATTTAATTGTTCAGTCTTCTCTTCAGCTTTAGCTAATATTGTATCAATATCATCATCGGTAATTTGTGCATCTTTACTAGCAATTACAGCATCGGCTCCATGTCTGATCATACTGAGCATTTCATCTTTTCCCAATGTTTTTTGTGCTTCTGCTAGTCTACCTTGTTGAATTACAATATTATCTAAAAATAATTTCATTTCAGCTTTTTCAATAATTCTTTCATCAACAGTATTTTCAGTTATTAGTCTAAAAACACGTACTTGTTTTTTCTGCCCAATACGGTGAGCTCTATCCATAGCTTGAAGATCCATTTGGGGATTCCAATCCGAATCATATATAATTACAATATCAGCTGATGTTAGATTAATTCCTAATCCTCCCGCCCTTGTTGTGAGCATAAATATGAATTTCTCTGATCCAGGAGCATTGTACTCATCAATTGAACGTTGACGATCTTCATGAGATGTTTGGCCATCAAGTCGACAATATTGATATCCTCTCCACCAACAATAATCTTCAAGTAAATCTAACATACGAGACATCTGGGAAAAAATAAGTACTCGAGATCCTTAAAAAAAGTAGATATTATCTTAAGTAAAATAATTTTTAATGTAGGAAGTGTATCTGACATCTTAGATATCAAACATCGTAAAACGTCTTATCTTTTTCCGTTTTTTATTTAGTCCATATTAAATATTTTCTTCTTCTATTAGTGCAATACATTAGCAATATAGAAATTTTTATGGACGATAGAATATAAAAAAACCTTACTTACCTTGATCTTTTAATTTAGCTAATAATTTATCTAGTAAAACCATTTTACCACTATTATCAACAAGGTGTTTATCTGTGGTATATGGAGGTCCAGGTTCAGCACCATCGAAAAGATATGGATGATTACAACATTTTCTTAGGTGCATCAAAATATTCATCATTCTAGTTTTTTCAACTTTTCCTGCACCATTAATAATATCTAACTCTTTCATTAATATTTTTCGTATACCATTCTCTTTGCATATTTGATAAACCAACATATACTTTAAGTTCTTTCTTAGGAAGTAAACTTTTTTCAACGTCACTCTTTAATCTTCTTAATAAAAATGGTTGAAGAACTTTGTGAAGTCTTTTGACAATTTCCTCGTTATTTCCGAGACAACTTTCATTTGTAAACCATGAATCAAAATCTTCTGAGTTACCGAATAAATCTGGTAGCAAAAAATTAAGTAATGCCCACAATTCATGTAAATTATTCTGTAATGGTGTTCCAGTAATAAGTAACCTATTGACTGATTTTAATTGCCTAACCATCTCAGAGAGCTTTGATTTTTCATTTTTTATTCTATGAGCTTCATCAATAACAATAAACTGCCAGACAAATTTTTTTAAAACACTGCTTGTTTTCAAAACCATTTCATAGGAAGTTGCAACAATATCAAATTCATTAGTTAATATTTGTTCTTTAATTATAGTATTTCTAGTAGATTCATCACCAATTAAACAAACTGCCTTTAATGTTGGACACCATCTATTTATTTCGTTTATCCAATTTTGTAATGTTGATTTTGGTACAATTACAAGGAACGGACCATTAATTTTTTTAAAATGTTTCATGTATCCTAATAAAGAAATAGTTTGTAAAGTTTTACCAAGACCCATTTCATCGGCTAAAATCCCATTAATACCATTATGTTGGAGATTGATTAACCAATTAACACCTCTAATTTGATAGTCTCTCAAAGTACCATGAATATATGGTGGTGATTGTGTAAACATGAAGACGGATTTACTTTCCTCCTCAGCTGCCAAAAGTTCTTCATCCTCCTCTTTTTCTGTCTTTCTGTGTCGATTGTCACCGACTTTTGTTGCTTTTTTTGAAGGAGCCGAAGAGGTTCCAACTTCAAGATTTTTGGAAAACGATTCTGTCTTACGAAGTAACTCCTCAAACCTTTTGTATGAGTCAGATGGAATAGCTAAACATGTAATATTAAAAATATAGCTTTAAAAATTTACCATTTAAACCTGAAGAGGTAACGCGTTTTGCTGCCTTATTTTCTGAAGGATCAATATAGTCTTCATCATCTTTTTCATTTTTGGTCTCATTTTGAGGTTCAGTAACTTCCATCTCCTCAACAACCATTTTTAATTAATAAATAAACAGTAAAACTAAAAAAAGACCGTACAATAAACGGAAATGAAAACTTTATTAAAACTATTGAAAATGCAAAGTGCGTTGGAAAAGAGCATACGACTAATGGAATGATGCTAACATTTTTAAAGAAATGAATAAAAATGCCTCATTTTTAATAAATTTTTAATTATATGATTTTCGACAGTTTGGCATTTTGTTTGTAATATTGTTTTATTTTTTCAGAAAGAATTTTTAAATACATTATATTATTAAACCAATAATATTGATATTTATTTAAGCATAAAATTATTTTCTTTAAAAGTACAAAAAAAAAATAGATTCTTAGGAATCTGTTATTTTTGTCCTTCTGAAAATTGTTATCAGTGAATGTTAATGAGACAAAAATAATTTAATATTATTTGGAAAAATATACCGCTCATATAATCCTAACTTGAATTTGGAATACTTTTACAACTATTGTTTACCATTTTTAAATATTTTACTTCCATTCATACAATTTTTAAATAAAATGCCGATTTGTGGGAAAGAACCTCATAAAAAAATTCCATTTGTTAGTCCTATGGTAAGAGTTGCTAATCTTAAAAACAGCTCTAAGGAATTTCTGAAAAAAAGATGTATAGAATGCGGAGAACAATTTGATAGTACAGTAAAATATCAAGAGCATTTAGTTGTACATGATTTAGTGAATTTATGTTATACCATTGTTTCAGATGAAAAAATAACCGGTAGATCTGTTCCTCAATTGGTAAGATATTTTATTCTATTTTATTATTAATTTTTATTCTTATAGGACGTTTCCTGTAGTAATAATTTGTAAAAATCCTTTTTTATTTTTTTTTTTAATTTTTCATAATATTCATTTTTAAATTCAAATAAATTTTGTTACTAGTTCCAACATGTCATTTTAAATTAAGAAAGAATTACAAAAAATGCATTATTTACTATTAAGTTATGGTTTACAAACAACAACCTCAAATTACATCTTATAATTCATTCAATCTGGTAAATTTTGTTGATGGTCGTACTGCATACACACAAAAAGTAGATATAAAAGAAATTTCTCTGGAGAATGGACATATTACTATAAAATGGAGAAATCCTAATCCTTTTTTTATTAGGAATATACAACTAGAATTTATGCAATTCGCAACATCGCCAACTTTCAATCCATCTTTCAGTAAACATGAATGGTCTTTGCTATCAAGAGACGCAAAAGAGTACAAAAAAATGATAGAATATGGTTATGAATGTATGTTGTCGATAGCTTTCATCGATCACGATGGAAAATGGTTTGCTCATGAAGTATCTCATATCTCATATTGTTAATATTTATTAAAATAAGTGCTTATTTTATTTATGTGTTAGATAAAGTACTGGAAATGAAATAAAAATTTAACTTCTAAATCTTTTAAATAGCGGATGCCTGTTTTCGACATTTCCTTTTGCTACTGAATAACTTCCACCATAACCTCCGGAATGTACATGGTCACCTTCTCTTTTAGAATAATTAGAGTCACGGATTCCATCATAAATATCATCTTTAGTTCTTTCTTCCTCAGCATCAGCATCATTTGTTCTAAGAACATCCCTTAGTAAAGAGAGTTGTTCTTCTTTTGTGGCTAATTTCAAATCTTCCTTTTCAATTCCTGGTAATTGATTTACAACTTTATATGCATATCCTTGATTGACCAAGAAACGTTGTCTTTTCCTTGAATATCCCATTTCTACTGTGTCTTGTGATACTAATGAATAGAAAAATGCATTAAATTCATCCGTAGCATTTTTCTTTGCTCTAAGAATTCTACCTAATCTTTGGGCTTCTTGTCTTCTTGATCCACCATGAGCAGATACTTGAATTAAAACATTTGCTTCTGGTAAATCAAAAGATGTATCAGCAATTTTAGAGACAAAAATAGTATTGACTCTTGGATTATTTTGAAAATTTTTAAGAATTTTCATTCTTTCTTCTTGGTTAGTCTCACCATACAAAAATGGTTTTCCCATTTCAATTGCGTAACGTTTCAAAGCATAAACGTTATCTGAAAACACAATAATTTTATCATTTCTCCTCTCATGGAACTTTATAAGAAAGTGACAAATTCTATATTTGTGTGGATTCATGACAGCAAGAAGAAGTTTTTTAGCAATAGAACTTGTTAAGTAATATGCATAAAAATCAGGTTGCATTGGACACCAAACTTCAGCGCACTGGACCTTTGCAATATGACCGGCTTTCTGAAGTTCCATCCAATTAGCTTCGTAAATTTTAGGGCCAATTAAAAAGTTAAGATCAGTAATTTTATCATCTTCTCTTACGAGAGTAGCAGTAAGCCCTAATTTACAATGAGCTTGAACAATCGTTAATACTCTTCTAAACATTTTAGCAGGAATTGTATGTACCTCATCAAGAAGTAATAAACCCCACTCTTGACTTTCAATAAATTTCATTGCCTTTTCTGCTTCAAATGAACGCTTACCGGAAAACGCAATCATAGAATATGTGCTAAAACAAACAACCGGTTTTTTTGCTAATTCACCTTCAGGCACCGCATCACGATGATCTCTGGTAAAACGAATAATTTGATTCTCTGATATTGTACTCCATAATTTAAACTGTGCTTTCCATTGTTCTACAGAAACATTTGAGTTAGCAAGAACTAGTGCGCGTTTATTTATTGTTGTTGCTGCAGTAACTCCTACTAAGGTCTTACCAGCACCACACGGCAAAACAATTATACCAGAACGTGCACGAGAGTTACCAAACATTTTACGTAGAGATTTCTCTTGGTAAGGTCTCAATGTTGTTGATGGTTTTAAATCAATCTTCAAATCAGGATTATCAATGTCATTTCTAAAATCATATTCAGCTAACAAAGGATTATCCAATTCAATGCACCTTTTTTGTACTGTTTCTAAACTTTCTTGTTTAATTTCGAATGTCAAAATCTTCAATTTTTTAACATCTTCATCGTCTTCCTCATCTTCTTCTAACTGTGTGTAAAAGTCATTAATATCATCAGGAACATTAGGCAACGGAACATTAGTTGATACTGGTGCTTCATTTGCACCAGGAAATCTAATTTTTTGAATATTTGTTTGTGCAACCAACGTTGCAGCATCTTCAGGTTTACCTTTCCCTTTATCTTCAATTAAACTTTCCTGGATAACTTTATCTTTTAACAACTTTTGAATTATCTCTGAGTGTTTAGATTCAATGAAATATCTATTATGCTTAAGTACCAACTTTACTTTTCCTGTACTTTCAGTGCATATCTAAAGAATATCAAATTTTTAAACAATGTAACAAACATACTCTGATGAAATTAATAATCCCTTCAGGTAAAGGAGATTTTGACAGACGTTCCAAATATTCTATTATATCACTTGTTTGAAAACCAACTGACACTGCAGCGTACAAAGAGTAAGCTGTCATCTGATATTCGTGAATAAAATCTGGACGACACACCGGCTCGGCAATAGCGATTAAGAAATCTTGAACTTGTTTATATACTGGTGATTGACTTTCTAAAAATATATGACCATCTGGAGCAACCCATAACGGTCTTAATTTGTGGTCTGGTTTTAATTTTTTTCCACTGCCATCTTTGTTACTTCGAAAGTCTTTAGCGCCAAAATCATCTAACAACGCAGATGACATTGTTTCAGCGTTAGCTGAAGCAGCTTTGGGAACATTAAAACCATCACTGCTTCTAGATTGATCATCATAATTACTAT
This sequence comes from Strongyloides venezuelensis, assembly GCA_963280985.1. Lineage (NCBI taxonomy): Eukaryota > Metazoa > Nematoda > Chromadorea > Rhabditida > Strongyloididae > Strongyloides > Strongyloides venezuelensis. Next base: position 7,859,249 of record CAUJLX010000002.1, on the reverse strand, counting down.
ATTGTGAATTATATTTACGATAAAATTTAGGGGGCATTAGAAAACAAAATGGAAGATAATAGGATAACACTTTTAACAACTTTATTCCACAAAGTAAAAATTTCGTTTTGAGAAATTAAAAAAAATTTTATATATACTTTATGAAGTTGAGAAAACTTTTTCTTATTGTTTTTCACTTTTTTCTTCCACAATTTCTTTACTTTCACTTTGTGTTATTGAATTATTCTCATCATCTTGATCCTTTTTATCGGCATTCTTCAATTCACTCAGAGAAAAAGAATTCCAGATTTGAAAATCTAAGATCGTTACTTTCTTATAGTACATTTTACCTTCCTTTAAATAAAATAATTCTATAAACATTGGAAAAAAATTGAGCGTACCTCAACAAAAAGAACAGTGACTTTTCCATTTTCAATTTCACTGACAATTGCATCAATGTATTCTCCATTGTGACGTTTAACTCTACACTTTTGATTTTTGAGTTTACAAAGGTCGCTTAAATCTTGTGACACTATCATGTATGATAAAAAATGGTAAAAAAATAAGATAGAAATGTAATCATCAACTAAAATGACTATTAAGAAAATTTGATTTGCATTTGGTTAATAATCTAATTTTAAGACTTGTGACTTGTTATGTTGAAACAAATTAAATAGAATGATTGTGTCATAAATATTTTTTTCTATACTTTAAAAAGTTACATTTTATTATTAATTACTAATGAAAATATATAATGGTTAATATACATATATCAAGTTACTGCACAAACAAAGATTATCTTTTGTATTTTAAAAACAATCTCATTAAAAAACAATATTCTTATAATGTCACTTATAAAAAATAAAGAATTCCTGTAGTGATAAGAAAATAAATTTGAAATACATATACTTATGTATAGATAAAATTTTTAGTATAAGTTTTCACAAACTATCATCATCTGGACCAGATTTAAGTGTACTTACTAAATCATATATATTATATCTTAAATCTTTATAACTTTTTTTTTATCTCGCTCTTTTAAAAATTCTACTGAATATGATTGTGTTGTTCTTCTGCGTATCTGAAAAACTACGCAGTGCAATATTATATATTATTAGCATAAAATATGCACACATACTTTGATAAGCCCTCTTCTTTATAATGTCATTGCCAAGAATAAAAAATCATTATATGAAGAGGGCAGTAGTAGTAGTGATTTCATTGCGAATTTCATATTTTAATCAGTAATCTGGAAATTATTGGCAGTTGTTATAGTAGATGATTTTTATCTATCTATTATATTTTTCTAGAATTTCCTTACACTTCATTATTTAATTTAATTTTATTATACTTCCAAAGATTAAATTTTGATTTTAAGTTACTCATATAATATATTATTTTACATTTATATTTCCGACGTATTATATTAAAAGAAAGATAAGATATGGAGCGAATCAATCCGCTAGAAAAGATTGAACAACTTCTTACATGTCCTATTTGTTTAGAAAGATTTAAGTAAGTATACATCTAAAATCACTATATATCTTGTTAATTATTTAAACACTGTTATTTAGAAATCCAAAATTATTAGCATGTCAACACACATTTTGTCTCCATTGTCTTGATGGATATGCAGAATCCTCAATTGGAAAATTAAAATGTCCTGAATGTAGAGCAGAACATAATTTACCATATGATGGTGCAAAAAGTTTACAAACAAATTATACACTCGTTCGATTCTTAGATATTCATCTTGAAGCTTCGGGAGAAAACACAGATGAAATTGAAGCTTATATTGATAGATATAATATGGAACGATGTAAAATATGTGACGAAAAGACAACTTGCGAAAATTGTGCACATTGTGATAAAAGAGCATGTAGGTTTGAAATTTGATGAAAAAAATATATTTTAAAAAATTTAGGTGGCGATTGTCGCAAAACGCATATGCAAATGGTGAAGAAAGACTTAGGGCGATTGATGAATCAGGTTAGTTTGATAAAAAATCTAAAATTAGAAATATTTTATGTGTAGGTTAAACGTCTTTCAAATAGACTAACGGAATCAATTTCAAATATTGATAAAAGTATCGAATTTACAAAAAGTAATTGTGGTAATTCGAAAAAAGAAGTTCAAGAGTATTTTGCTAGGTATCAAAAAGAACTTGCGAGAAGAGAACAAAATTTTCTTTCTGAGATAGGTGTATTTCAATCAACAGAGTTAACATTATTGAGGTGCTTACGTGAAGCACTTGAATTAGAAAAATCAAATATTGATGAGTCTTGTCAAAAGGTTGAAGAAGTAATAAATAATGATAGGGAGTATGATGAAATTAATTTAATTAAAATGAAACATATGTTTGTTGAAGGATTAGACTATCTAAGGAGTTTTCAACCAGATCACGATGAATATTTTGGTAAGAAATTAAGATTTAGTCCCGGTGATGATGCTGCAAAACTACCAATGGCAATTGCAAATTTTGGAGAATTAACTTTAAGTTTACCACAATTTGCTGGAAGATATCTACCGCTTGAGCAGCATTATTTGCCAAAACCGTTTAAATTAAATCTCGAAAGTGATTGTTTTAAAATATCTAAACGTTCACAGGCACTAGAAGAAAAAAATAATGAAAATCGGGGATATTCAAGATTTGGATCGAGACGATCACCACCATTGGATGACAATGCAAATAAATATAGTAGATCAAGGTTAAGAGTTGTTGGATATGATAGTAGATCAGGTAGATCAAGTCCTGAAATTATACCAAGTAATGATAGAGTAGGATCAAGTCCATGGAGTAGATTACCTGATTTTGAAGTATCAAGGAGTGACAAAGAAAATGATAATACAAGTAAAGATAATAGTGATAAATTAATTACTCCATCTAAAATTATAGTAAAAGAAAAAGTTTTACTAAGTGACAATAATGAATTATTGTCAAAACAAAATGATGACACAAGAAAAGTTATTAATAGCAATTTACAAACTCATATTCCAGCAGTATTCGCAGTTGCTCCAAATAAGTGTTGTACAAAAAATTTGTGGAAATAATCCTTCATCAAGTCATGTGAAACCTATAAATGTGGAAATTCCGAACATTGAAAATCCAAGTAGTGTTAATAATTCTGTTATCAATCCAGAAGTTAAAAATAAAGAGGTTGTTTCAGTTACTTCTGAAAAACCTCCTGTTCATAAATTTCGCTGTATGAGTCGTTCACAATCAAGGAAATTTGAACGTCAAAATAGTGAAAAAAAAGAGAACTCTTCTCCTGCAAGTTTACCATTTACTTTAACAAATCAACAACCATCTGATAATTCAATAAAAAATGGTGGTCAAAAAGATGGACCACCAGAGGAGATTATTCCTATAAGTGTTATGCACTATTCAGGAATATCTCTTGTTGAACGCGTATCACCCCTTCCATCATTAGATGATTCTTTTAATTTTCCTTCACCTGATATTGGATCAATTTCTCCTAGAGCACCAGTAACAGAAAATAAACTAAATAATGCTGATTTACCACCACAACCATCTTCATCAAAAACATCACCAAAAGAATCACCAAAAAATAGTATTATAGAAGCTAAAGGATCTTTAAATAGTAATATCAATGATGTACCAACATGGATATTAAGAAGAAGACAACGTAATAATGGAAGTTTTGCTAGGGCAAAATCAAATCCAGAACCTGAAGCAATCCGTCAAGCATTAACATTAGCATCAATTCCTCACCATGAAAATAATACTCATAAAAGTAGATTAACTTCACGCGATGAAAGTCCATCTGGATCAAATAGAGTTCAACAATTGTTACGAGAACGTGCTGAACGTTTAGCTAATAATGGAGAAGGTCGAATGTTAAATGACCGACAAATAACTATCAATGAGTATTTAAATGGAAATAGTGAAAAAAGGTTAAAACCGCTAAAAATCAATAATAACAGTTTGTTAAGAGAAAGAACCCCTTCAATTGATAGAATAAGTAACAATAATTTAACAAGAGTTAATTCTTTTTCATCGTCTATAATAGATTATGAGAGTAAAAGTATGCCAAAATATGTTGTTGGTCAGAAAGGTGTTAACGAAAATGAGTTTAATTGCCCTCGTGGTATTGGTATTTTACCTGGTGGTGAATTTGCACTTGTTGATAGTTATAATTCAAAAATTTATATATACACAAGAGATGGAAGATTTTTAACTTCATTTGGTAAATATGGGACAAATGATGGTGAATTTGACAATTGTTCATGCGTTGCTTTTAACAAATTTAAATATCAATTTGTTGTTACTGATTCATGTAATAATCGTGTTCAAATATTTGATTCTAATGGAAAATTTGTTAAAAAATTCGGCAAACATGGTTCAGGTGATGGTGAATTTAATAATCCTTGGGGTATATATGTTGATGAAATGGGATTCATTTTTGTGTGTGATAGAAACAATCATAGACTACAAATTTTTGATCAGAATGGAAATTTTATAAGAAAAATTGGTAGTAAAGGAGATGGTCCAATGCAATTTAATAATCCACTTTATGTATGCGTTCATAGAAGATCACAAAATATTTATATTTCTGATTCAGGTAATAATCGTATTAGTATTTTTGAAAGTGATGGAAATCCATTGTTTCAATTTGGAAGTGAAGGTTTTATGCAAGGATTCTTGAAATCTCCTCGTGGTTTATTTGTTGATGATCAAGTAAGTGTATACTAATACTCATATTTTTTTCTACAACAAAAAATAATGAAAAATTCCCCTTGTCATTAATTAGTAATTTATTTATTCACCAAATGTACTTTAATAATTATTCTAAGAAATTTTTTTCTAGGGATTTGTAACAGTTGCAGATTCTGGAAATGGAAGAATTCAAGTTTTTTGTCCTGATGGATCATTTTACTATGCATTTGGTTGTTGGGGTACATCTGCTGGTCAATTTAAAGGTATAGAAGATGTTGGACTTCTTGATGGAAATTCAATAGTTGTTTCTGATCGTGAAAATTGTCGTTTTCAAATTTTTTAGTCTTTTTACAAATTTTTTCTTAAAAAGTGTAACTTTTTATAAAATTGACATTAAACAACTTTTTAATATTAAATTACTGAGATATATGATATTAAAAGTCATCAAAAAGTTTACATTAATAAAAATTGTGTTATTTATTTGAATTTATATAAAAAAAAGTTGTTAAAATTATTAACTTCTTTTTGATAAATTTTCTAAATATTAAAAATTATATAATGAAATATGATATTATTCAATTTAAATTATGATATTTTTGTTTTATTTAATTCCTTGTTAAATGCAATATCAACATAAATGTAGTGTTATCAAAAATTGAACAAAGACAATATAGGGAAATATTTAATTTTTGTAGTGAATATTTTTAAATAAAACTATATCTACAGTATTTATTTTTGAACAAAATTTAAAAAAAACATTTTAGCATTTAAAAGTGTGTAAAAAATAGTCTATTTATATTTTTAAACCTGTAACAGTTTATTTTTATTTTAAATGTTTAATGATTGCTAGTAATAAATTTAAAAAAATTTATTTCCATAAAATAAATAAATAAATAATTTATTTATATATTAAACATAGGTTATTAAATATTTTAACACCAAATCTTTATTAATGTTTATAAATAAATCTTTTAAAAATGCTAAAAAATTTTTAATGTAATTTAATAATAGTTAATAATCGTGATTATGATAATTTCACTACATCATCAAAGCTAAGTTTTTATAAAAAAAATAATTGTGTCAAATTTAATAAAGATACAAAACAATTGAAATATTAAATTTCTACACGACGTTACATGATCTTAAGGATGTCGAACTTTTGTAATTTATTTATACATTGAAAGAGAAGTGGATAATTTTTTAAGGAGGAAATTAAGAGAGTTTATATAAGCTCAGACTGATTTAAATATATAAAATAAACAATTTAAATGAACTAAATTTAATAAAATATTTATAAATCATTTTATTTTTGTTTAAGTTTAATTACCACTAAAAATATTTTCCTCTATATTGCCATATGTTGATCATTAAAAGAATAATATATTATTTGTATATATATGTAAATAAATCACGCCTTTCTAATTTCTCTCATATTGTTAATTACCAAAACTTATATAACGATTTTTTATTATTATTAGTTATCTATTATAACCTGCCATTATTATTGTATCTTATAGAATTATATTATCATATGTAATTTGTTAATTTTTCTTAATATATCTCCACCTATGAAATCTACTAAAATTCACTCATGCGGCAATGTTAATATTGGGACTATTTACAATGATCATCAACAACCTCGGCCATTATTTACATAATGCCGGTATTTCAGTAACAACCAAATAGGTCGTTGTCTTTCATATGTAATGTAATATTGAAGAAATATAATAAATTATTTCAAATAAACATTTGACTCAAGCCTTGAATATGAATGTATATGTATATATATAATTCTCTTCCAGTACCGCTAAATAAAATGAGATTCATGAAAATATAATTGCCTAATTATATATGAGAAAATTGGATAAAATGTGGCTTTAATTATCAATTCTTAATTATTTTATTAATTAATGTTGGTAGTATGAAAAAGATCTTAAAAGAAAAAAATTTTTTACTTTTTTTAAAACACCTAATTTACATGAAATATGACGACACTATTCTCCTAATTCTATCTATAACTTTATATGTATTAATTTTAAATTTATATGATTATATCTCATTACATTCCATATCATAGTTATAACATATATTTACAGTATACATAACTTCAGATAAAATTAATAATAGTAATAATAAATGTTTAGAATTATTATTTTAAAAAAAAAAACCGTATTCAAACTATATTATTAAAATCAATTTTTGTTCTTTGGAGTTATAATATTAACGGTTCAACAAACTTTTGTCAAAGTGTAATGGAAATGTTTTTTAGATAGACTTAAGTTATTATCAATGTGATGTTTTAATGTAATATGAATATATAAAAATTTACCTGATGATGTGAAAAGTAACTCTACTCTTATAATTTAATACACTACTCATCTAAAAAGATATTTTGATAAAAATGGTTAGCGTTTTTATAATATAATATTAGATTTAGGTTGGAACTCTGAAACACTGCCTTATGTCAATAGGGCTATCCTTAACTATCTTTAAAGTGCATTTTTAAAGAAGAAAAGTTTAATTCGTACCATTGAATAATTCAATTCCTAAAGACAACTCTTCTTCAAACAAAAAATCATGGTTTTAACATTTTAACTAAAAATTCTTTTTTTGATTAGTTGTCTAAATTACTACAATTTTTTCCGTTATAAATTACTAAATTTATATTACATAATTGTTACATTTAAGCTATTATTTCTTATTCCTTTTATTATTTTCAATAAGATATTTTGATCTTTTTAATGATTAATTTTATATGTCATTATAAATTAATTTTTCTTTGTATTAACATGCTCAACTTAAAAAGTATCTAATGTTTTATAAAGGAATATTTATATTTATCAACCTATTCCCATTATTTTTCAAGATTCTTTTGCAACTATAACTTCATTTACATATTAACACTTATGCTTAATTTTCTAATTTTATTTTAAACCTGTTTAAAAAATTATTACATCTTATTTTGACCTTGTTAGATATTTATTTAAACCTTTAGCTTCATTCTCTTTGAATGGAGAACGCGTTCATAGTCTTATTAAATAGTATACAAAAATTCAAGGGAAAATAACGTTCCTAAACTTTTCTCTCTCACATACCCTATATGCTCAATTAGTTCTTAGAATGAATAAAATAATTTTATTTGTGTATTTAGACTTAACGAGAAATGTAATCGAAAGAGTAGAGGTATACTGTAAAATTGTATGAGGATGAAAACAGGAACGAGGTCATTAATTATGATGAAGTTTTTTACCTTATAATATAAGAAAATCAACACTGTATCATTAAAAATGTTTTTCTTTCTATCTATTTATTGGCTATTTTTATTGTTCGACAACATTTTGCCCTACTAAAATTAAAATTATATTATATAAAAAATTAGTTATCTTTCTCATTTCCCTCATATTAATATGTACAATAATTTTAAATTTATCTTTTTATATTTTAATAATTTATATTATTTTATTATCAATGTAAAAGATATGTTAATGTTTGCAATAATATATTTTATTTTAAAACTATTAGAATTAAAATTTTTTGATAAAATTCTATTTTGACAAGTTATATCATTTTTATTAAAAAGCATACTACAAACATTGTGATTATTTACCTTTTATCGTTTTTCAAAGAAATTTTAAAAACTCTACTATTATAATTATAAATGAAGAATAACCGATAAGGTAAATTTTAGATATGTTCTTTGATTGTTTTGCTGTTAAAATATAATTAAGTTATAATTTAAAACTATTATATGATTATTTGTATTATCAGCTTTTATAATTTTTTTTTATCTTTTATGGAAAGTAGACAAATTTAACTTTGATTATTAAACTTGATCACTATTTGTAAAAAAAATTATCGTTTGAATTGTATAACTATATGATGATAAGGTATACAATTTTCTTACATAATTGTTACAAGCTGATACATTGAAAATTTATTCATCATTTAATTTCTTAATACCCATAACCTGTAGAAGAGAAATTTACAAAAAATATTCCTATTATTGCAACCTGTCTCTTTTTTCAATTATCTTTTTTTTAATTCTACTTATCAGCCTTTTACCCTTCTTTAACTTCTTTAGAAGCCTGTTTCTACCAGCCTTCTCACATCCAACTTCCCTCTTTACCTTTATGGACAACAAAAAACAAAAATCCAGAAATAAATAACTTCAACAGCTTACAAAGTATAGCTGCCCCTAGGCTTTTTTTAAATATTTTCCCCATCATTCAACCCTAAAATGATTTTAACTTTGTTGCGCATTAAATATTTATGTTTTTTATTTACAACACAACTTTTTGCAACAACTCCCCATCAGATGAACCTCTATTATTTATCTAATCAGCTGTCTACTGGTGAGGAATATCAACAAAAAAAATTTCCTAGAAGTTAAATATTTCTTTATAATACCACAACAGGATAGTTAAAATATTTTTTCACCGTCCAGTTAACCCTCTTTAAATATTAAATCTTATAATCATACATTTAATCAACTTCCTATCCTTAAACATTCTTATTTACTATTTTTTTAATTTTGTTTTATATTTATTTTATCTTTATCTCAATTAATAGTTCTGTATTTTTATTTTATTTAGCTCAAAATACTTTTAACTTCTTTTTTTATTTTTTATTTAAACTATATTTATTTCTTTGTATTATTCAACTAACAATTTGTTCCGGGTAAATATTATGATAAATTGAAAATAAATCCATATTTTTCTAATTAGTAACCTCCTAAACATGATTAAATACATTTTTACAACACCTCATAATAAATAATTTTGACCTATGATACATATCGGCTACTATAAAACTTTTTATTTTCTTTCTTTTATTTAAACCATTCTTTAACAAGCTTTCTTTGTTCACATAAACATATAAATATATTCTTTTATTCCATCATTTAACAAAATAAATGTGATTTTTATTACAGTTTGTTATATCTTGTCAACATACTCTGGACATTTGTGTCTTATTAAAATATAATTCCTTTCAAAGAAATATAGTATTTAGTTAAAAATTTCCTACCAACTTTCTTCCTTTCCTAGTTCAAAACAAACTCAAGACATCTAAGATTTCATATAAAAATAATATATCTAATTTTAGTGTTCATTCAAAATTATTCACTGCTCCTTCACTATATTCCACCACTTTTTGAAAAAACAAAAGAAATTCAACATATATTTACCTTCCTTCTTTCATGCTCATGCCATGGCAGCCTTTTTTGTGAAATGTAATAGTTATTTGAGAAGTTATTTTTCATGAAATTGGATCTCTTTCAGTGAGAGATAAAATATTCTTATATATATTTATTTCGAATATATTTATTATGTGGATATATCTAAAAGTACTGAAGTTGGAACTTTAAGAATTTTGTCTACAAAATTAAAGACAAAATATTACTAATTCTGATTTGTAGTCTGTTAACCCATCATATTATGTAATTTTCGTACAAACCTTAATGTAGTTATCATTCGAAAATTTCACCTTTAAATGCGCTTTAATCATAATTTTAAGTGTATTTCAAATTATCTGTCATTAAAATATATTTTTATCTTAAAACAAAAAGTTAAAATACCAATGTTAATATATAACATGTTAATATTATTAAGAATATTTATTAAGTTATATAAATATTTTGATTAGCTATGCTTTAAAAAAACATTTTTTTGGTATTTTAATATTAAAGTTGATTTTTTTACTCTATCATTCAGTGATAAGATAAGGTTTATATTTTTATAATGTTTTGATAAAAACACAAATGTATGATGAAATGGACATAAGTGTCGTGATTTTAATAAAATAAGCTTAATATGATAAATCAAATTGTAACTTTGACTAGCATAATGCTTATTAGAGACCAAAGTATAGTTTGATTTTGGTGGAATTTTTTCTTATCATTGAATGATATATTGACTAACTTATAATATAAAATTTTAGGAATTTATAAAAATGAATATTTAATGTGTTATATTTTAATTATATTAATCTAAAAATACACCTATCATTTTAAAAATAATTTGATGCTACTATTGAACCTTTTAAGATATATTTTATTTTCCTTTTATTCTTTATTTTGTACGCAATAAAATCTAAAAATTACCCTTAAATAATTATTTTTAATGTTTAAATTAAATCAAACAATGATATTATTTGTAGTATCATACTCGTTTAAAATTCATAATTAACACTTTAATTTTAACATAATGTTTAACAAAACCTCTTAAAATTTTCAATATAAAATTTAAGTACATATTTACAGAATCTTTTTTGTCATATCTATGCTCATAAATTGTGCATGTTTTAAGATTTATCGTTACATACAAATTTATATATTTATGTATAACTAAAACAAATTTTTATATGTATATTTATCTATACTACATGCATACAGTATGCCACAACATATATGGCAATTATGTGTTTGTTAGCAATTTTAATTTATTTATATTTTCAAATAATAAAAATGATTTATACTATGTTTTGTCAAAGCTTACTTTTTGATCTATCTATATATAAAATATATTTTCCCTTTTAACAAATTATTTATCAAAGCTGATATTATACTATAAGATAACATATCCATCTTCATAACAAAGGATAAATTAAATTTTCCTAATGATGTCCCATTTATTTATTTTTCTTTTGTCTTACAATAACAAGGCTTTTGTCGATTTAAAGGTAATAATAAATATTATATTATTTTCTTTTATTCTTCTTTACTTTCAATGGCCCAAAACCATTTTATAGTAGTAGTAATGGAGTTTGATTAAAAATTCTATTGTCAATTATACTCTTAAAAGTGAAGTATTTTTGTCAAAACATTCATGTTATTGGTAATAATTATCAAATGATTTTTCTATGACGGTATCCCTTTGCTTGGAAGGCGGAATCATAGCATGGCATTATTTTTGACTTTTTCCCCCTTTCAAACAAATATTTACAGTCTCATAATATTTTTCATTTTACTTTTAAAACTCCTGTTCAAAACCAAAACATCCAATATTTATTTGTTTAACCCATTGCCTAATTATCCAAAATATCAACTCACATCTTTTCTTAACCATATTTTATTATTTTTTACAACAGCTTGTTAATTTAACTTTATGGCCATCTTTTTTTGCCTTGCCCATGTCAATGAGCTATGCTTATCTTAATAATAGTTGAAAGCAAATAAAAATATGAAATATGGGAATTGTTAAATTTGTTGGAAAACAAACTTACGGTATAATCTTTTTACTAGGAAATAATAAAAGATACATTATATATATAATAAATAAATATATATACTTCAACTAATTAGGTATATTTTTCTTTGTGCTTGATGCTTTTAAGTAATTAACTAAAAATTTATTTAAATAATATTTACTTTTGTTTTTCCTCAATTTTAGTGCGTAAATATGTTTAGTTCCTAAAAATTAAGCTTTCATTTTTTAAATGTCATTATTTGTTTGTTTACATTGAATGTTAAATAAAGAGTGATCTGTTAACTAACAAAATATGTGATTTAAAGACACATTGCGCAGTATCATTAAATAAAAGAAGTTGAGTTGTTTTTTAAGTGTTATCATTTCCTATATTCAATTTTTAATTTTATCTTCTTTATTAACACTCACCATAACTATGATTATTGCTTAAGTTTTAATAAAAGTATTTAATATGATAAATCAAGTATTTGATTTTTATTACAATAACAATTCCATTTCTACTTTTTTTCTTTTTCTAAATTTTATATAAACACTCATTAATCAGGAGAAAATAAAACTTTTCTTTCATAACACCCGCATTAATACCTTAAATCTTGTAATCTATACCAGCTTATCATTATATCTTAAGCAAAAATAAAAATATTATTCTTTTATAAAAAAAACTTGTATAATCATCATTTATTTTTCTTTACATTTCAAGTACATTCCTTTTATGATTAATAAAAATATAGTAGCATTTAATTTTTTATCACAGATTTTTGTTTTATTATTTATAATTTCTTTCATTAATTAGTAATCAACTTTTTGTGAATAGATACTTTTTTAAGAACACTTTTATTCTTATATTACGTACTATTTAAACAATTTTCTATTTTCCCATGACTAATCATTTATTAAATAATATAATATAAAAAGCTAAAAATTTTGTTGATGTGTTAAAAGGTTAAGTTATGTGACTTTAAAACATTATTGTCTTTCTTTACATCTTACTTTAAATATCCATTATTATAAAATTAAAAAAAACAACTTAATTTCTTTTGTAACTGGTTATTTAAAATATATAGGTATAATAATAGAATGTATTTTTATTTGCCTTATAATTATATAATTTGTATAAATGATCAATTAAGATGTATTAAACATTTTAATGGCCAAAATTATTATCTTATCAACAAATATTGCAACCTGTAAAAACAAAAACTTAAAAACTGTTTTATAAATAAAAGATAACGTTTTATCTTCACATCATTTATATAAACATTTTTTTTATATTTCTTAAAAGATACATGTTAATGGCATAAATAATCATGTCCTTTATTTTATAATTAAAATGAAAGGATAATTTAAATATAAAGTTAATTTTAAGATGTCTATTTATACATACTTTTTTCAATTTTAATTCTTTGTTATTTTGTGTATTTTATACATCAATTTCTTTTCTCAACTATTTACAATTTCAGTGCTTTATGATTATCCATTATAGCTTCTACCTAACCAACTTTGGTCTTTTAAGCTTAACACATTACTACTAGATATTACCAAAACCTACTTGATAAAAATATTCCTTCTGTAGTATACAAATTTATCTATCAACTAAAAGTTAATTCATCGTGAGAAAATTGTTCAAGCTTCTTTTCTAAGTCATTTTCTTTTTATAACGTATTAAACAAGCTTTCAAAATTTTTATATTCATCTACAACTTTGACATGATTATGATAATAACTTTACCATCCTACTATAAAGAAGTTTAAAATAACATATTTTCAAATGGAAGTTTGAGAATATGTTGATATTTTCTATTTAAATCTACTTAACTTAACTATAAGTTGTGTGAAAATTAATATTTTATTTTTATGGCACATCTTAGAATGATATTAAAAAAGTTAAAATATTTGCATATCTATTCTTTAATTTATAACAAATATAATTTGTTATGAACAAAGTTTTATGAGGGTGTAATCTATAAGAAGCTTAGATTAATGTTTTTTTTTATATAATATTTAAAGATTATCTTGATATTTAAAAAAATTTTTTAAATTAATAATATTTTATAATATATAAAGACGGCTATATTATTGGGAGATATTTCCAATAATATTTAAGATATAACTTTTTATAAAGATTTAGATTATATATTATAACACTAATTATTTTCTGATTTTGTGGAACATTAAAAATTAAGTCAACTCCTTTTTAATTTATTGTAATGTTGTTTTTATTCGGATTATTTTTTCTTTATAAAATAACTTTTTCAAGATATATAATATTTTCACCTTTATTCTAGATAACATAATGATATTAGCTAATGATCCTTTATCATTGCAAACACGTTTCTCTCCTACTACCAATAGTCAAATCAAGTTAGAACCATCGTCTTCTACATCTTCATCAGCATCACCTGCTTCAGATTCTGATGATACAACAAACGTTTCATCACCTATGAGACAATCTATTTCTACACAAAATATAATGTCAGTTTCTCCAAAATCTGAAAGTTTACATTCTGTAACTACTGGAGAATCATCTAGTCCACGACAAAATAATAGTGGTAATATCATTGAGAAATCATTAAATATTGAAAAATCTACAAATATTAATAAATTATCTACTTCTACTATTAATTCTACAATGGATTTTAGTTTATTATTAAATTCTTTAAATTCAAAAGAACAATTAATTGATAAAAATAGCTTTATCAAAGAAGAAAATAATAGTGAGAAAATGGATAAAGGAATAAATTCTTTATCTATTGGTTTACAAGATATTATACCTAAATTACCATCAATTGGATTAGATAACATTCACGGTAATAATTTTATAAATACTTTTACCCAAGGTGATCCGAATGCTATTCTACAACTTTCACAATTACTCACAAATAGTGGTAATACAAATATATTTTCTGGGACAAATTTTTCCAATTTCAATGGACAACTTAATACCATTAATATTCAAAACCCTAAAAGATTACCACAAGATTCTAATTTGAACAGTAATCTCCAACAGTCTGCTAGTGGAAATGAAAAGAAAAGAAGTTATCCATATACATTCCAATATTGTGTTTTATGTCAAAAAAATGTACATAGCTCAAAATTACCATGTCATATAAGACAATGCCACGTTGCAAAACCAATGTTTAGATGTCCATCTTGTGATTTTACATCAACTTACAGTAAAAATAATGTTAAATCTCATATGGTATCATTACATGGTTTAGCTGGCGATCCAATATCATATATGGACCAATATAGTTCACAAGTTGAAGAGTATATGAAAAAATGTTTTCCAAATGTACGAGGAAGAGGAAGACCTGTACATGGAAGGAATTCACCTAAATCTCCACAAAATAAAAGACAACAAATTCAATCACAAGCAAATTTAATTTCTGAACAAGGAAGTGTTAATCATTTAAATGCAGCTGGCATTCCAGGACAAATGAATCATTTTAATATGATTTATAATCCTCTTTTTAATAAAAACATTAATCCTAATTTCACTGCAACATTAACATCTCAAAGTCGCTTTACTAATCCCCAGATTCCAACATCCATCAGTCAACTTAATACATCAACTTTTCCACCTCCACCACCCCCTCCAGGAAATTGGACAAATTTTTCTTTGTCCAGTGGAAATGAAAAGAATTATACGCCAGTGATGTTACAGTCTAATCCATTGAATATTTTTCCTTATCTTAATAATACGATTACAAAAAATGACTGTTCCCTTATTAATATTCAGGATGGACAAAAATTAGAAGTACCTTCAATTTCAGAAAATAATATAAAAAGAGATAAACAAGATAATACTCCAACAACCTCTCTATTCAGCGTAAGTAACGTATCGGAATTTCTAACTAATTTAAAATATAAATCACCTGGTGAATGTATTGAAGAATATAAAGTAGAAAATAATGAAATTAAATTGAAGGGAATAATAATGGATGAAGAGTTTTTGAAGCCTAAATATTTTGGATTATATCCTTATAACACATTATGTTTATTAGACAAAGATTTTATAAAAAACACAGTATTTGATATGGCTATTAGCGATTATCGTAACATAGCCGAGGTATGTTTTTTACATTTTATCATTCTAATATAAAAATTAAATTTAAGATGATTAAAAAGTCAAGATTAGATTTGCATCGACATAAAAACCAAGAAGAAAGATTGTTATCCTTTGAAGAACAATCAAGAATAGATGAGGTGAAGAAGAAATTAAAGGCTCAACCTTTTGAAATTTTATTTGCTTTACATAAATATGATATATCAGTCCTCACAGCTGAAGATGTATCGTTAATTTCTTCAATTGCCCCAACAAGTGTTGATATATTAAGAATTAGAAAATTGACACAAAATAATAAATTACCGTTAAATGATGCAGAATCATTCATATCCCAACTTGCTTCTATTGAAAATCTTCCAAAAAAAATATATACAATGAATTTTATTTTTAATAAATTCAACAATCTATCATTAAATGTTATAAATAATTACAAAAAAATCTCTACACTTGTCAAAGAATTATCACAGAATAATACTTTAAACGAACTTTTTAAAATTATTCTAATAACATTAAATACAATATGTAATGTAGACAATGAACCATCTAATAACAATATTGATAAAGTTTCAACAAATGAAGAAAATTTCTCAATAATTAAAGGATTTACATTTGAATCATTAGAAGAACTTTTTATTCCTAAAATAAATGAAAACTTATCTAATAATGAAAGCAATACCCAATTTAATGAGACATTTAAAAATATTGTAAGTAATATATTTGTTGATAAAGGAAAAAAAGAAGAAATTAAAGAACTTTCCAATACGGTAAAAAAAATATTAGATTTTAATTTCGAAAATAACGATAAAATATTATCTATTATTGAGGAAGATTTTAAGATTTTGGAGGATGAAAAAGATTTAATGAGTGATAAGAGCAAAGAAATTGTGTCTAAATTTATAGAATCTAGTTATAAAAATATAAATGATATTAAAAAAGAAAAAGTTAAGGCAAAAGTATGTTTTAATATTATTGTGTTTGTTTAGTATATTATTTTTTTATAGAATACTATTGATGCCTGTATTATATTTTTTTGTGCAAGTATGACCTATGGAACAACAACAACCTCTATCAGAGCATTTTTTTCAAAGTTAAACGAAATTCTCGAGAATCTCACTACAGCATTTTAAAAAAGTCCATCTCAATTATGTAAAATAATTGTTATCTTATTATTTCTTTGACAGTTAATTTTTTAATATTCCGGTACTTATTTTGATTTAATTCTAAATGGAACGAATTTGTTATAAACAAGATTTTATATAGTCTTAATTTTTTATATTAAATTTGCTTATGGGACTGATCTTTCACATTAATCCACTTTACTATATCGTTATAACATATATACTTGCTTTATTTTTAATAAAATTTATTATTACAATATTTGCTTATGATGTAAAAAAAATTTTTTTAAATAGTTTAAATAAACATTCTTATATAAAGAGACTGATTTTATTTTTTTTACAAAATAAAACTACAATAAATTTATGATAAACAAAAATAAAACGGAATATGACATTGATAAATAGATATATATTTTTTTCATAACTTCCTGTTAAAAAATTCAATAATATTATCCAAGGAATAATTATCATGTAGAATTTCAATTAACTCATCAACTTTGTGCTTAGAATTTTGTCCTTTCATTTTAAATTTATCAATATACAAGTCAGTAATTATACCGATTAACCTATCAAAATAAATAGTTTGTTTTTTATTTTCTTCATGTAATCTATCATAAGAGTTTAAAATTTCATTTAATTCAGGAGTAAGATAATCTACATCATTGAATGTTGATTTTAGTTCCTAAAAAATGGAAAGAAAAAGTTTATCTAAATACAACTATTCAATACACCTACTTTTAACGCTTTTGCCATTTCTATTTTAAAAAGCAGATTTGTTTGATATTCCATTTTTGGATGCATCAATTTCAGAGTGTGTGGGATACTTGCATCATCAATTACTAAAAAAACACTATTATTTTCCAAAAAGTTAAATTCATTTAATGAATATTAAATATGTACATAATGATAAAAAATAATTTAAATGGCAAAACAATAACATACCAACATTTAAATTCACTTTAAATTCTTTTTCAGTAATCTCTTTACTAATAACATCTTTCAAAATTGCTATTGTACTTAAATTATCACTTTCATAAATTGCTTTCCCTTTCGTGTAGGTTGCTCTTAGTAAAGTTCCACCATTAAATGTACTCTTGAAATAAAATTTTACTTCATCTAGTGGTGGGCATTTGTCCGAAACTTGACTACAACACATATATAACCATGAATGTGCTTCGGCTAAATTAAAGTTTCCTTCTAATATTAATTTATTAAAGGGCCTTTTTTCGTCGAAATCATGAATTTTTTCATGTAATGCTAAGGGTTTTATAGAGTACGTACGTAACTGAAATTAAGAAATTTTTAAGTAATTTATGAAATTCTATACTTTTTACTAATTTTATTTAAAAATAAAATTTTTATATTGATGAAAAGATATTATTATATCTATTTGTATATTATCATTAACATATATAGTCTTTATGTTATTAATATAAAATCTTTTTGTTTGTAGCTTTAGTTTTAAATAACGGATATTCTACGTCAAAATAAGAGGAGTAACGAATTTTCTCTTAATTATATAAATGAGATATTTTAATTGAAGTGTACTATTTTTTAGAAAAATGTCTAGAATAAATCTTACTAAAGTTTTATCTTATTTTCTTTTAATTATTACTCTTATTGGTAGTTTAACAATAAATACTGTTGAATCAGCTTCTTATGGAGAGTACTTAATTAGTTATGACAATATAAATAAACGATCTAATCCAATGGTAGGTTATTCTTAAAAAATAACAATTATATACAATATTGTTTTAGATGAAATGGTACTCTAACTCAAAACGTGGAGGTGATTTATGTGGCTGTAATATGGGATGCTTTTACCGTTCATTTGGAGCCTGTTCTGCATGCTGTTCACTTGGAATATAAATCTTAAACTTTTTTTAAATACAATGTCAAAATCAGCCACACAACATAAAATTTTAGTCGTGTTTCACTATGTTAAAATATATCCAAGTTTCAAAATTATCACATAATATAATAAACTATAATGATCTATCTTGTCACCATTTCCATAAAAGTTGTTTAACAATAAAAGTTTTTATCACTCACCTGACATGTTTTAGGTAAACTTTTTGGTATTATATATGCTTTTAAGACACCATATTGTCCTTCTACAGATCGTATACGAATTTCTATACGATTTGTATTTGATTGACACCTATATGAAGCTAAAAGAGCATTACCATGTTCTGGAAAAATATCTGTGTTTGTTAATGAAACAACACTTAAATTTTTGTCTACATCCATTAACTCCACATTAACATTACTTTGAAGAATAA
Organism: Strongyloides venezuelensis; assembly: GCA_963280985.1. Taxonomy (NCBI): domain Eukaryota; kingdom Metazoa; phylum Nematoda; class Chromadorea; order Rhabditida; family Strongyloididae; genus Strongyloides; species Strongyloides venezuelensis. The sequence continues at coordinate 7,839,922 of CAUJLX010000002.1, read as the reverse complement.
CAAAATCGATTGGGAGAACCAATTCAATTGTTAATGTATAACAAGCAAGTTCTTTATTTAATGTAAAATTGTCATTAATAACAAACTCTGGAGCAATAATTATTTCATCATCATCTTTAGCTACAGTTTCTTGGAATTTTGTTCTGTGTTCTTGAAGTTGAGTTTCTAATTCTGAAAGTTCTTTTTTTAATTGCTCCATTTTAATGTCAAATTGTGGAACAAAATTTGATTCTCCTTCTTTATTATCTTTTGGTGGCTCAGTTGTCAAAGAAAAAATCCATCCTGAATAAGAAGAAACAATTAATTCGTCATAGTTTTGATTTGTAAACCTCCCACACACTATTCCAGTAATTGAATCTTCGCTACTATAAGTTTGTTTTAATGTAAAATTATCCATTTCGTCAACATTAAAAAAGTCTATTGTCCCATCATCTTTTGCAATAATAACATCAGGATGTGTGTTACCATATAATGAATAATAAAAAACAGAAGTTACTTTAGAAATAGAAGTTGTATCAATTTCCCATAATATTTTTCCATCTTTTTCTGGTAAATCAAGTAATCCTACTTTTCCATCCCTTGTTCCATATAAGACTTTCTGTCTACTGTACCCACCATCATTCATATACAGGGATAAAATATTTGCTACATCACTTATTTTTATGACATAACATAATTCTCCATTACTTAGCACACGTATTTTTTTATCTTCACATGATATTATGGGTGTTAAACCCCTTCCAACCCAACTTCCTTCCAATATGGGTAGACAAATAACATCAGTTATTACTTCCCCACAAATATAACTCTTTAAAAAACAATAATACTATAAAATGCTTTTCTTACATTAGTTTCTTGAAGATCATGATAATGTGTTAAAACATTCCTCGAACATATTAATAAATCAACACCATAAACATGCATCGCTGTTATTGGTTCTGTAAAATTACATTCAAATGAGAAAAAAAGTTTTCCTTTCCTTGAATATCCTTTAACGCAATTATCTGTACCAATAAAAATTCGATCCTGAATAGAATTAAGTGCACCGCCTAACTTTACATTATTTATTGGTGGACCAGGTAATGTACTAAATACTACATTATAAGATGAATCTTTATTTTCAAGACAAGTAAGAACACCATCTTGACTTCCAACAACTATCTAAAACATAGTTAAATAATATTAAATATACCAATATTTTTTTTAGTAATTTCTCAAACCTTGACTAAACTTTTGTGTTTCCTCTTTTTCTTTGTTTTTTTTTCTTCATCAGGTAATGTTATTACTTTTAAACAATCTTTAGAAGTAGTTCCAACTTGTAAAATATCAATACGAGATAAATTTAAATTCATTTGTAAGTTTACTTAGAATGGTATTATGAAGTATTTTTATTTGTAGAGGTCCTTTAATGGACAATCATCTCTATGGCAACAAATTTTTAAAAAGTATGTTGAAAAGAGTTCCAAGTTGTATTAAGTATAATTTTTTAATAAGAAAATTGTATTTAAAAATTTAAAACTTCTATTTATAACAAATTCATAAATTAAAATAAACATTTATAAATTTGCAACATAATCTGATAAAAATAAATGATTACGTTTTGTAAAAAAGTGATGAGTTATATGATTAGAAATATAATTATATTGTAGTGCAGCTGTCATTTTTTTATTAAAAATTAAATTCATAGTGATTTTTGATACTTAAAATATTTTTTGTTTTTTTTAATCATGAAATAAAAAAAAATACAATGGTAATTTGAGAATTTTATTGTTCTTAAAATGTATTAATATTATATAAAAGATAGTCCAATAAAACATTCAATAAAAGGTGCATATTTGATTTTAAATAATAAGAACATTAAAATAATAGAAATACTAAAAATTACTATTTTTAACAAATTAATATAATAAACAATATTATTACTTTGTGAAAAGTATTTATTGGTAGTTAGTTAAAATACTAACAAATGTGTATACCAGATGGTTTATATTTACATCTATGAATACTTGCTAAAAATGAAAAATAAGTAGCATTTCCTGTAACAGCACCAGGTTTAGCTGGATTTTCTCTTCTTATTCTAACATTGAATCCATCCTCTCCAATAACATCTAACTCAACAATATGCCATTCTAACATATCTGGATCAGCAATTAATTTTGCTTTAACATTATCAAAACCAAGATTTTTAGCTGCAATAGCAGCACCAGCCATTGTATTTACATTATTCGGTGCTAATTTACACAAGTCACGGACAGGACCTGAATAAAGAGTTTTCATTGTTGATGTCTCTAAGGCTTCATTACATAATTTCTTTAAATCGCCCAAAACTTTAAACGATGATGGATGTTTAATCATGGATATTGTAAGACCTTTCAATTGACCTAATTCTGCCATTTTCATTATATCTTCTGCAGCCCATAAAGCACCAGTTGGAACATAGATAGATCTATTGTATTTTGTTCCTAATTTCTCGACCAAATCGTACGTTTCTTGATCTGATAATGCTGTTGGTGATCCAATAAATAAATTTGTCTCTTCCAATATTACTTTACCATACGTTTTTGTTATATCAGGATGGGCAACTTCAATCATCAAATCAATTCCTTTTAAATTTTCATTTGTTATTTCATTTAAATGTAAAATACCATTCCCCTCGTCAGGAGTTCTATTCCAAATTTTTACAACTTCATAATTACTATCTTTGTCTAATTCATTTTTTAAAAATTGACCTAAATTTCCGAAACCAATAATACCCACTTTCATTTTAATGTTACCTTACTGAGTAGTCCTATAGAACAAAATACATTAGTAAGTGTTATATAAAATGTATATATGTCAAGGAATATTATAACCGTTTAAAATATATAGAAATTATATAATAATTATTACAATAATATGTCATATGAAAATAAAAAATAATTAAGTTAAATTTTTTCGAAAACCAATATCTCGCCACCACTTAGAATTCCCAATTCTCCTCCTTTAACAATTTTATTAACAGTTCCACTTAAGAAAGTTTTATTAAATTCATAAAATCCTTTAGGTAATATATTTAATGCTTGTCCTGTTTTAATTAAAAAACCAACTAAATCTGATTGAGCAAGCCACATGAATACCTTATTTGAACTAAAGCAATAGTAAAATGGTTGATTTGTTTCTTTAGTTAAATCAATGTTCTCAACATAGCGTAAATTACATTCTCTAGCGATGCTTATCATTTCATCTTTACTATGCAATGAAGGCATTCCACATGCATATTCTAACCCTTCGATTTGTTCACGATGTATCTCTATTTTAGGGTTATATTTTGATGTAGTTAAAAGGTCATAGCAAACAAATTTACCACCTTTTTTTAAAACTCTAGAAATTTCTAGTAATGCTGGTTTTAAATCAACCAAATATTTTAGTGAATAAATTGCATAAGCACATGAAAAATGATTATCTTTAAATGGCATTTTGTGACAATCGGCTTCAATTAATTGACATCTTGGATAAATTTTTCTTTTTACTAATTCTTCATTTCCCATTGCAACCTCATTTGGAGCTATTGTAACACCTGTTATTGAAGCATTAGTGTAAGCTAAATCACGAATAACTCCTCCAATACCACAACCAATATCTAAACAATTTTTTGTATTATCTAATTGTAAGGTTTCCCCTATTCTCCTATGCAATTCTTCAAGAGCATCTTCCAATAAAATGTTTTGATTTCTTGGAGGGACAAAATGAAAGTTTCCATTGAAATATTCATCAATAATTCCAGACATTACTTTGTAATAATGTGCTGTTACAGGACCATGATCACCAGTTTTCTTGGCTTCATTAAATAAATTATTATGTTCTTCACAAAAAGAAATCTAAATATTTATATAATTATATTTTTAGACAAAATACTAACCAAGTCTTGTCTGTTAAAATAATATAATAGTTTTAAAAAATTTCTAGTTAAATCAATAGACATATTTTTTAATATTCTAGATGAGAAAAATGTATTTCTTAGGAAATTAATAAGAGAAAACTTCCAAAAAGGTCAATTTATTTTAAATAAAAGATTTAATGTATATGAAAAAGAATATGAAATATATATTTAGAATTCGTAGATGACCTTTATGATAATGACCTCTTAAGAGATTGATATTATTACCTTTGAACTAAAATATTTGTATTTATAAAAAAAAGAATTATTATGATCAGCACATAGATTTCCCCTGTGAATCTCTAAATTTATAACTGTTTTTTGAACTTATCATTAACCTTTCAAATTGTATATATAATGTAATATCTATAATAGTACCTTTTTTTAATTATTAACATAATTAAAAGTTGTTTTCTTTTAAAATTAATTACTTAATGAATTGAAATAGATTATACTAATTATCAGCAAATTACTACTGTTGTAAGATAATCTTTAATCAAAACACCATAGCTTATTTTGATGTAGAAAAAAATATTCTAATTATACCCATAAATTTTAAAAATTAATGACAATCAATCTGGAAAGTAACTTTGTAAAATTAAATTAATATTAAAATTGGAGTTACTTCCTTTTCGGTAAAAATGCTTTCCATTTGTTTTATTTTGTAATTAAAACAATTGTTATTTATTGAAGAAAATTTATCAAAATTTTTAAAAAAATTTTGTTTGCATTATTATGCTCATATGAAAATAATAACCAGAAATTACTCTACAAAATGGTACAATTTTAATATCACAAAGTATTATTCTTTAACGGCGACAGTTTAATAACTAATTTAAAAAAATTTTTAAAATACATCCTAGCAACATGAAATTGTTTTATTCTAATTTTTAAAAGAAAAATTATAATGATTAAATTACCTGGTAATCTTATTTTTAATTCTTCTTATAATAATTATACAAACAACTTCACTTCATATATAATATTATCTTGATTAAATTTTTCATTTTTAAATAAATTTAATGTTCTCCCTTTAACAATAATATAGTTATGGGAAATGATTTCTATTAATAGATATTTGATAAAATTATCAATCTCAACATTTCACGTAATTTTAAAATCTTTAAAGCTTGCATTTATTAAATGTGTAAAAGATGAAAGTGCCAAAAAGTGTTTTTAACAGATCCTTCAAAACGTTTATTTCTAAAATTACATCTCAAACTTAATCACACTATAAACATCTTTAACAAATTTTTTTATTTCATTCCGTTGATCGTCAATCAGTTGTAAATGTTTTAATTTCAATATTTTGACTTATATACTATAACGTTTTAGAAAAAAAGAAGTTTCATAATGTATTTTTATCACATACTTTAAAAATATATTTTTAAAAATAACCATTAATCTAAATAATGACATTTTTTCAACTTCAGCAGTGTTTAATTTATTTGATAACATTAAAAAATTATCAATAGTGAGTGTTTCGCTGTTCATCTTGAATTAGTGCAATTAAAAGTAATGCCAAAGTAAAAATTAATAGTTCTTTTTACATAAACATTTATAAAAAGGTTTAAAGATATTAAAATATTAGTTACTTAAAATTTAATCTTTAACAATTGAAATTAAATTGATTATTTTAGTGAAAAAAATAAAAATTTTAGTAAAGCACAAACAGATGAGTACGATAATATATGTTAATTTTTTCCACCAAAACAATAAAATCAAAACTATATTTATACCTCCAAAATCCATATAAATTTATTAAAAAAAGAAACAAATACTTCTTAATGTGGAAATCAAGATATTTATATACAAAACATTCTTTTTTATTTATAAGTTTTTTCCTTAGTTTTACTAAATTAAAAGTATTACTCACTCTTTTGAATATTAATTAAAGAATATCAGACTTTTTATCAATGAAAAAAACGACAAAATACACATTACGATGTGGCTAGTTAATATGTTAAAACTTTTACTTTTTATTTTAAATAATAACATACCAAATGTGATTATATAGAACCAGGTTTATTAGCATTTTATAATCTTAAAGATACTAAATAGTGATTTTGCATCAAACTAATATATTAAATGTATTAACAACATGTTCAAGTTTTGTTTTTTTAAATCGTGAATAATGTTACAAATAATAGATAGATTTAACACGAAAATGTATAAAGTTAGTTGGAAGGTTTTTTTGTAATATAATGTAAATGTTATTAAAATTAGTATATTAAAAAATGTAAGTAGTTTTTTCTCTGCATTTTATTATGATTCACAAAATGTAGTTATAAAATTATAGTATATGTTCTTAAGTAGCAATGTCTTGACTAACTTATAATTGTTACAATTTCTCTGATGAATCATTAGATTTTATTTTTTAATATCATTTCAATATCAAAACCATATAATGATATTTTTTATCTCCAATCTTTTCTGTATTTAAAGTAAATATTAATATTATTATTGTTATGACATTTAATTTTTATTTATGGGTATTAAAAACTTTATCCAAACAATGATTTGCGATATCATTGTGACTAAATCTATTTCAAATTTAATTTTTAAATATAATATATTAGTAAAATTTTCGTTTTTATCATAAAAATTATTGATAATAAACAATATATGAACATTACTGTTAAAAAAAGAAATAATCCAATTTTTTGGATTTCCTATACGAAAAATATTTTTTTGTAAATTTTTTTCATATACATTTTATCCTTTCGTTCTTAGTTCACTAATGATGAATGTTTTAATATATTAAAGTATTAAAAAATATTTAATAAATACAACCTATAAAGTGAAATCCGTTTATTTTATATCACAAACAATAAACTACAAATAATTGAATAATAGACTATTATTTAACATATTTTTTCCCATATCCCCAATAATTACTTTAAACTTTTCTACAACCATATCCCCCTTTTCCTTTGTGCTTGGCAAAAATAGCTTTTACTTCTTTGCTCATCTTTGGTCTCATTGGATTCCTGTCAACAACAAAGATTTCTTTCCCAAGATCTTTCATAATAACATCATTATTGGAGAAATTTTTAGTTACGTAATTTTTCCATTGTTTTACAGTGTATCTATTGCTGATTTTAATCATTTCCTCTCTTGTATATGTGGGTGATGTATTTTCAATATCTGATAATGTTAATATAGTAGTAGACTGTGAATTGATCTTCTTACCACCACTAACACGATGGGCTTTGTTTGACATTTTTTTGATTAAGTTATCAAGGAACATTTTATAGAGATTACTTTCATCTGTCTCACTTTCATTAGATAACAAACCACAATAAGCCGAATTCCAAAGATTTTTCATTTCTGGAGCCTTAGGAGTTTTAGGAATTGGAAGAGAGTATTGCGATCCATGAACTGATAAAGATATTTTAGGTACAGGAAATTCTTTTGTCCTGATATTACTATTATGATATACTCTTGTATTACAAGATTTCTTATTAATAAATGTTTCATTCTGTAATTCATATGGTGTGTAGAAATTATTATGGGAAAGTGGAATTGATGATGAATAGTTTAATGATTTGTCATTACTAATTTTTTTATTGTTTCTAACGTAAGGATTATTTTTTTGTAAATATTCTGAGTAAAGTGAGTTATCATTAAAATCATTAGTATATCCACTATTAATACTCTCAACAATAGAATTAGAGCTATTTGTATTTTTTTCTTTTTGTAATGTTAACAAAATACCAAAATTGTTATCTGGATTTTGGCCCAAAATTTCTTTCCATTGTTTAAAGTCATATTGCCAAGCTATTTCAACCATTGAAGATCTTGAATAAATTTTATACCCATCAATTCCGTCATTTTTTGAGGAAGTCTTAATCATTGGAAGGCGTTCAATATTATCAGTTGAAGCAATAGTTGATTTTGTTGAAGACATTAAATTCTTCATATTAGAATAGTCACCACTTCCAAGAAATAAGTTATTAAATAAGACAGAATTATTATCAATAGAGGATAAAATTTGACTATTAGACGATAAATTTTTGGAACCAGTAATAGTAGAATGAGTATTCTTATTAAACATTTTCTTATTAAATAAATTGTAGGTAGTGTTATAGTTAAGATGATTTATCTCCCCAAACATTATGCCTTTTTTTGACCGATTACCTCCAATATTTGATAATGGTACACCTTAGAAATGTGATATTCAGGAGTAGTCGAAATTGACAGTTGACATTACTAATTTCTTATCACTTATATGTAAAATATTTTATAAAAAATTTGAATGATCTAATAGTGAGGAAGAAAAATGATTGTATCTACTATGTGCATCTAATTAGGGGCAAAATATTCATTTTTTTTAAATCGTCATATCAAAGGTATGATTTGTAAAGAGACGTCTACCTTTTTAAAAATTAATGAATTATCGTAAAATTAATTAATAACATGTATTCTAGTTCGAATATCAATATTACAATTCTGGCCAATATGGTTAAATGTTAAAATTATAGACACAGAATAAGGTATTACCCATTTTGATTGATCGAAAATGAGTTTCAATATAAAATATTTAATTTTCTTAATTAAACTGGCCGTATTTGAAGATAACGTTTTATAAGTGCTTGCCTTAGAAAATTGTCTTTGAATACTTACTCTACAAAAATCATTTATTACTTTACTACTAATTAAAAATTCATACTTGACGCATATTAATTTTTTTCTAAATACAATAAATTAAAACAAATAAAATATTAAAATTATTTTATTTGAAGTGTTGTCCCTGTAACTTTTTATCTTAATGTAAATTTTTCGTTTACTCCTTTATTCCTGTGGCTACACTCAATTTTTTACATATTTTATTTTGAAAATAAAGTTAGAAAGTTAAATTGTATACGTAGATAATTTTTGAGGAGGTTAGTGAAATTTTTTTCAAAATATTATGCAGGTTATTAGATATATGATATTGACTTTGCCTTAATTTTTAATTCATTTGTATAGTATTAATTTTACATCATTCTTCTTATGTCTTAATAACAAATGAAAAACAGTAACATTTTATGTGAAATTAATATCAAAAGATTGATAATATTTTTTATTATAGATGTATTAACGACATTGTTTATATATAAAATAAAAGTGGAAAATATTATTTAAAAGTTTCCGGAAATCTTTTCAATTATTAATATAATCTTCCTTGGTTGTCAAGTTTACATACAATATATCCTTTTACCTTAGTACGCAATCGACGACCTTTTTTCTGAGTTTTTAAGTCACATATAAAAATATATTAAGTTTATATGAGGAAATTGTCAAGAATATATTTCACTTCTATTTTGTATTTCTATTTTATGATGTTATATTTGAAGCTTTCTTATTATTAATAAGCTTTTGAATTTTTATTGTAACTTATAATAGTAGTTATTAATTGTTAAAAAAAATAATTTATATTGTTTAATGACGTAAAGAAGATTTGATTAATTTATATTTTTATAACAAATAAATTATATAGACATTGAAAAAATATCATTAATAATTGTTAATAAAAATGGTATTGTTATTTTAACATTGAATGACATTCTCAAGACAACTACCTTATTATCTGTTACACTATCAATTAACAATAAAGTGAGATTTAAAATAAATGAGGGTACAATTAAATAATCTACAATACCTCTATTAATAAAATAACAAACGATAATCTGTATATAAAAGGAAACTTTGTCATAACTTTTCTATAACTCATAACAAGGTCATATCTAATTATACAAACAACAACATACCATTTGTCTTTTTAATATTATGCTTTATATTTGTGAATAATGGACTTATAGTAGTGGAACATCTTTAATGCTTACCCAACCTCAGAAATGTAAGAATGTAAGACAACTTTCGTAATGATAATAATATAGTTAAAAGTTGATAAAAAATTATAATCTTTATTCTTTCTTTTTCGGATAACACAGTAAAAGGAAACAATAAAGATATAGGTAGACGACAAAACACTAACTCAAGATGAGAAGAAAATGTCTTGTACTTTGTTTAATCTCAAAAGCATCCATAATTTTATTATCTACCTGATGATAAGTCTAATTTTTACAACATTTTAATGTGAAATAAATATACTTTTTTTTCAAAAATTTTATATTATCTATTTAATTATACTTATAATAATTATTATATTTAATAATATATCTAAAATGCTTTTCTTAATATCCAGGTGTTCCTGTAGAAAAAAAAATTTTTTTTCCTAAAACAATTGTGAATGGGAATATTAATTTTATGTAAAAGTTTCAATGACAATTGTAGATATACTTTAAAATTCATACTTGGTAACACCTGTTCATATTACTTTGATACTATCAATCTTTTTTTATTAGTGTTTATTGTACCATATAATGTTATTTTGTTTCAAAAAAAATTTCTTTACTAAATTTATATTGGCACCTGTTTGTTGAATTAAATAATAATACAAGATTGTTCGTTATCTTTTTCTTTGTTTTTATCAAACTTGGCAAGTTGGATTGGTCCTGACTGTTGACTAAGTGAAGTTTGCATATTAAAAATATGTTCACTTAAAAATTTAGCCATTTCTTCCTAAAATATAAGGAATTATTAATATTTATTATGTACATCTATATTTGTCACCTGAGTCAACAATTTATCTTTAGAGGTGTCGGTTGAGGATGTGTTTTCATTAATAACATTGTCCTGAGTAGTACTTTTACTTTTACACTTAACGTTTTTCTCAGTTCCCAAGACAGTATTAGATGTCTGGGATATTTCGGTTTTATTACTACTTTCCATTTTCTAGAAAAAAATATTTACGTATTATTTTTATAAAAAAATTATATCTTTACTAAAGAAATAGCACAAAAAAAATATCTTTTTGATGTTGTTAATTATTTCATAAGTGTCATATCATAATTCCACAAGTGAATGTTTCAAGATACGCTCAAATTACAGTTATATAAAAATTATAAATAAGACAATTATCTAAGATTGAGAAGAGTCTTAAATTTAGGATCAAATTTCTCCTAATTATTTTGAGATTAAAATGTTTATTGACACCCTGGTTAAGAATTAAATCCCTAATTAAAATATATAACATTCCATGATGTTACAAGGTCTCTTTAAGTTACTCTCCTTCTTTTTTCATGGTACCCCATAATTATTAAGTGAAGGTAACGGAATATTATATATATATTGATAATAAAGCTACATTATAAAAATTTAAAGATAATAGCCCAAACATCAATCAGTGTGGCCTTTAGAGTTTATATAAGGTCAGGTGAATGCTTCTTTTATGATGCGTTAGTTAACTATGATACTTATTATTAAATATAATATTTAAGAGTTTAAATCCGTGAAGTCACAAATAATTTGTACTTTATTGGATAAAACAAATATTTGGTCTTTTAGCAGAGCAGTTTGTAGATGATGTTTATATGAAGACATATACATTTAGTATGTTCAGAAAAGTTATATATATAATATGATTTAGAAAGATAAATACAACTCCTTGAACATCACCTCAGACAGCTGTCTTTATACAGTATCCATCTTATATTTGTCTAGAAGCACCTGGTAATATACTGTATACTCTTAAATATTTGTATGTAAGGAAAAATAAAATATTTTAAAGATTCATATTTACCACGTCATCTTCCATATATGTTATTTATTGAAAAAAAATTATTAAAATATAATATTATGTTTGTATAAAATTACGTTAGACATTGTAAGAAAAAAGCTTTACTTTACTTGAAATATCTTTTTACAATTTTATGACTAAAAATTTTTATCTCTTTTTGAGATACATTTCTACTAGAGCATATCCATCTTTAATAACTTAGCAGTTCTATATATATATATTTTTTTTATATGAATACACGACTACCTCAATCTTTAACTATCATAACTTTATTTGGCTGACTAAATATATAAAATATTATTACATCTTTCCGGTTATCCACATTATCTTTAAATAATACCGCTACCATATTATGTAGATTTAGAAATATTGGTACTTTAAAAGCCTTAATTACTGGTTGGAATTAGAGATTATAGGTAAATTTATTATTTCCCACAATCAACGCTTCACTGATCGTTGGGAGATATTTTACTTAATATACCATATTTATAGATACATTGATATATTTGTGCATTATTATTTAATATATAACTTTTGTGCATCGGCGATGAAGTTAAATTATATATATTGATAATGAATAATATTATTTTATTATAATATATGTAGGTATAATTTTTTTGATAAGACAAGTACAGAAGTTTTTGATTGAAATAATCAACCAAAAAATAATTGTGTCTTTTTATATAATAATACAATGAAGAGTTATTTACTGAAGTGATAGTTATATTATATATTAATAATAATGATGAAGATCATTATCAGGGGCAATGGATCGTGATTTATAAAAAGGAGTCTTCTACACAATCTCCAGTTTTATGGTAAGACGATTAGTTTTGGCTAATCTCCTTTTCGTTAAATCTTCAACATACCGGAAACTACTTGAATTAGCATTTCTTTGTTATTAATATTGTGGATAGAATAATAATAGAAATCAGGAATATACTCTCTGAGATTGTTATAAAGTGATAGGTGATTATACAAAGAATCATGTATTTTATATTTATCAAGTATTTGAGAATGAAATTGAGTATGTACATATGTGGTTGTGTTGATCATTATATCTTTTTTTATTATTTAAAAAATTTTTTTAGTAGCATGGTAGTTTTATTAAAAACTTGTATGAGTGAAAATAAAGCAAAGAGATATGGTTATATGATTTGATGATATAATTATAATATATTGAGATATTTATTTTATAAATATATAGAAAGTTATCTTTTCATATACTTATGGTTATTAATACTATGTTAAGTAATTATTTAAGAATTTTATATTTATTATTGAAATTATAAATATTAAATTATTATTGAAAATATATAACATTTTAAGTATATGACACGTTTGTATTATTAAACTTCTCATCTCAATTTATTTATTCTTTATTCTTCCAAAATAATACATCCATCTTCAGTTTATAAAACATTAAGTGATTTTATATGAATACATAATAACTTAAATGTTATAAATTTTTCATGCCAATTTTGACTTATCGTATCTTAATTATAATGATGTTTGTGTCAACTACTCAGTAGCCACATCAATCACACCGTAAACTGCCTTTACTTGCATATGCTTATGAAGGTTGAATGAATAAGGATTTTGATAAAAATATTTCTCTAAACATTTTTGAAAACATTTTTAGGTGATTCTTGGTTATTGAAGTGGGAAGAATTTTTATTTTATAACATTATCATATAATAATATATACACATATACTTCTTCTCAAATAGATTCATTTATCACAAATAAAATAAAGAATGAAAGTTTATTTGAGCTTTTAGTTTGATTAGCTTTCCACACCTTATGCCTTAATATTTTATTCTGGCCTTATGGCAGAATCTTTTATATTCACTAACATCTCCATCTATCATTTATTTTAATGTGAATATATTAAGAATGTATTATTTTATACTATAAATACTTCCTTTTACCGTAATACTTTTATAAGTGACATTTCTTTATTAGGAAATTAAAATTGTAGATCATTTCCGCTCACCTAATTTTCTAACAATTTTATTTTTGTATTGTATGTATTAATATTTGTTTCTTTCCATATATATTATAGATATAGATACATACGACACGACATACATATGTATATATAAGTAGTAAGAGAGATTACTTTTTTTATTTAAAATTCAACTTGATTATCTTTTTACACCGTCACTAAATTTATGTATATAATAATAATATAGATGATGAACAGTTAGAAAATATAATATGTTCATAAAATGAGGTAAAGAATAAAGACAAGCCGCGATTAGCTCTTCTTTTCATGATTATTCTTTTGTTTTCAAACATTGATTGTTTTTTAATTTTAAATTACTCCTTGATATAGATAGATAAAAGGTACCGATTAAGAATAATGAAATAGCAATTTGTTACTTTTGAAAGATTTTGTATATTCTTATTGAGATAAATTAAAATGAAAGACAATAAGCAACAAGAAGATTAAGGTGAGGAAAGGTAATGAACCATTTCCTGGACCGGTCATTACCTTTAATTTAAATTGGCCAATTAAAGAAAAATTGTAATAATGTTGAGGTTAATTTATTATTTTCTTTTTAAAATAAAGGGACATTCCGTTAACACCTAAATATAGTAATTTAATTGTATAGGACCGGAAAGATTTCTTTTGACAGTTATTGTAATAATTACATTGTTATCCTTTAACCCTCAACCATCAATTTCCAGCTACTAAATTTGTCCTTGAAATAATAAGTGTATATTTTTATAGATTTTGTAATTGTACAATATTAAAAATATTGTTGCTTAAGTCATCGAATAATAAAACTAAAGATTGTATTTAAAAATAGTTTTGAGAAAAGTTTAATTGAATTTCATTAATTACCTCTTTTTTAATATTATAAAACTATAACTATATATCTTTATTTTAAATATCATACTGTTAGCATTATAAAGACGATATCAATTTCAATACAATTGTCTTTATCATTCTATATCTGGCTCCCATTTGGAGTCATAAAGTTTTCTTAGCCACACTTTTGAATTCCCTTCAGTAATCTGCACTTCTTTTAATTCAACTATTTATCCACTCCAATTATATTTTCTTTCTAACACATTCAAACTACTTTTATATTATTTTATTTTGGAACATTTCTATAAAAATATATCTATTTTCTTGAAAGATGATGAAAAATTTAAAGATATTATAAAATAATGAATTATGTGGAATTATAGTGTTTTGTATGATTACATTCTGGTAATGATAAGGGAAATAAGCAATTAGATTGTGGATAATGACATTAGATAAATATAAAATTCTTATACTGTATATTGCTTCTCAAACAAAACCTTCACACCTGTATATTAATGATAAGTTTATATCACATCGTCATTTATTACAAGTAAATATCCCCTTAGTTTATTTAAATTTGCACATTATACACCCCCTCCTAATAATAATACTTTATATATATTTTATTTATTTAATATTCTTACCTTTTATTAAAAATTATTATTTTTAAAATAATGATGAAAAAATAATGAATTTAATAAGAATATCCTTCTAAAAAAGAGATAACAAATAATTAATCTTCTATAATTAACTGATTACCTTTCCTTAGATACCCACAAATTAATTATAACAGACGGTAATATAACCCCTCCAGAGATTACATCATTAAATCCATAAAGACACCTATCTTATTTTAAATCAATCTGAACGTAGCCGCTTTTATACTCATTAGTAGCAAATTAAAGACTCTTCTCAATTGCCTAAACAAAACATAACTTATATAACTATCATTAACTGTCATTTATCTTTAAATCCATCCAATTTTATTTTTTAATATATGATAAATAAAACATAGTTTATTTCTTGAGTTGTGGTTTTTAAATTTATTCAAGAAAGTGATGAGTTAGTTTATAATATTTTTGTTTAATCTAGTAATTCTATACTGAACTTTGTTTAACTCACATATCAAATTTTAAGGCATTATCATTTCTTAAGATACAGTAGATAAATAATTTTTTTTATTATAAATTTCTACAATGTAATTGATAATTTAGAAAAAAATAAAAACATTTTTAACGATACATTAAATCATTTTCTTTTTTCTATATACTTATAAATAATAATAATTTAAAATAAGTATTATTTGAAAAAAAATTTTTATATGTGAGTGAATCATTAATAATATACCATCTTCATCATCACCTTGATTCATGTAATATACCACTATTTAATGGATTACATTACATACTGACACCATATAAAATTCATAAATAGTAGGCGGTGATATGTGTAAGACTAAGTCTCAATTCTGATTGTTATTATAATAACCACTATCTTGGGCGGGTCTTTTTCTCAGGAACTAAACTTACCTCCCTCCCATTCTTCAAACTATTTCTAATATATACCCATATATATAAATATATAACATTTTTATATTTATCATATCTTTCAAAGGTATTAATAAAAGTTCTTATAAACAGTTGTTGAACTAAGCATATTTATATAATCTATTCATTGGTACTATTTTAAAAATCATAATATTTTTATTTAATATTAATATTTGTTGTTAATAATAGCTGATAACAAAAAGGATGTCTTCTGGTGGAGCCATACCAAGTTCCCTTTTACACACAACTAACTTTCCACTTCCTCCTTTATTTCCACAAGGTAATTTCAAGATTCCTGGTCTTAATGTGTCAAACTTATTGCCAACAAGCAATAGTAATCATAATTCACCATCCCCACAAAGAATTAAAACAAAACGAGTCCGCCAACGTGTCGACGCCGGAGAACCAAGAAATTCATATCAAGTAAGTTATATATAATATATATATTTTCTACCGCAATATACTAAATACCTTTCACATTTTTAATATATTATAATAATTTTTTATAATTGTTATGCTAAATATTTATAAAATAATATTATCTCTCTTAAATATTACTAATCATATATATTTCCTTCAGAATAAAATTCGTCAACCAATTTCCAATAACATGAATAATCTAACTCCTGTATCTAACAATTCTATATTTAATAATTCAAACAATAATTCCTTAATCGGATCAAATCTTAGTACATCTTCAGAATTGCTTGAATTAACATTAAAAAATATTGCTGCAAATAATGGTGGTGGTAACATCGATGGTGAAAGAAATAGTAAAACTGCTGATGATTTATTTGAACAAGATGTTGATAATATTAAAGATGAAAATATTTCTGATGGTGAAGATAAAGAATCAGAGGAGTCAAATTCTCTAACATCATCTTCATCATCAAAAAGAAAATCGTTTACACCTAAACAACTACTTGAAGATGATGGTGAAGATTCACATGAGAGTACTAATTGTAAGTAGATAATACTAATTATAATAATATTGTATAATATATTTTAGCTCCTAATTTGGATAATTCTGGTGGTGACGAAACTGTAAGTGAAAGTGGTAATGGTGATGGAATTGAGAATAACAAGCCAGAAAATTCAAATCAAGATATTTCAACAACTGCACCTAATATAAATCAAAATTTGGGTGATGGATTAACGAAATTCCATGAATATATGGAGGTACAAAAACGTATATATAATGGTTTTTTGGAACAGCAAAAAAAGATTGGTATAATTGAGGAAGCCAAAAAAAGTAATGTAGCAAATAGTATAAATGCTAACTTTACAAATTCTCTTTCATTAGGACAAAACAATAATCAATTAAGTAGAGATATGCAAAGATTAGCGAGCGCCTTAAAACAAGAAATTCTTACCTCTCTAACCGGTAGTATTGATAAAGTAATTGCTGATTTTACATCACAAGAGATTGCTTCAAGAATTGGGAATATAAGTAATTGCAATTTTCCCTTTAATAATCCATCTGAAAATAATAATCTATTGGGAAGATCACCACTAATTATGCAATCATTGTATAATAATCAATTTAATAATATTAATCAGAATTCAACAAGTACTAATTCATCAAGTGGAATTTTTCCAAATCCTTTAACTAGTGGTTCTTTTAATCCATTTACAACTTCTGCTTTAATAGGTAATATGTCATCGTTAATTGGTATACGTCAAAATGAAGATGAGTGCTTACCACCAAGAAAAAAAAGGAGTAAGGTAACGGATTCTGTTAGAATATCCCGTTATACATCTAGTCAAAATTCTGGTTCTGTTCCAAATTCAGAAAGAAGCTCTCCAACACTCCCATTTAATTTTACACCATCACTTGTTAATCATTCACTATATGGAAATTCATCTTTTATCAATTTGAATGTAAACAACGAGGAAAGAGATGAATCTCCAATTAATTCTGATGAACTATCTGATTACGGAACAAATTATGATGGTCCACAAAATTCACAATTAACCCCTATGCATTTAAGAAAAGCTAAATTAATGTTCTTTTATACTAGATACCCAAGTAGTGCTTTATTAAAAACATACTTTCCTGATATTAGATTTAACAAAAATAACACTGCACAACTTGTAAAGTGGTTTTCCAATTTTAGGTAAGTTTTATTTACATTTATTATTGTTTGTACTGAACAAAAAAAATTATATATTATAAGCTTCAATGATCATAATTAATCTCATATCTATCGACCTCCTTCTGTTTATTATTCTTACTTCTATATCAATAATTATAATAATGCTTTGATAATCACTATCAAAATGAAAATTCAATCAAAACAAGATAATTCCAGGAAAAAAGTTTTACAGTAATTTTAAAATCCTTTACAATTATATAATGATACCAACTTAATGGTGCAACATATATATATCTAGTTGTGTCTTTTTTTCAAAATACTCGTCATTTTACTTTTTTGGAAAATGTTTGAAAATATACATAAAAGTGTGTCAGAGAAGGAGAAGTTTTTTTTATAACAATTTCTCCCATCATTTTAAGTTAGAATAGTGGGATTAAATAGAGATAAAGATGACTGGAATATATGAGTAATTTCTATTTTACGTTACTAGAATGATTTTATTTTTAATTATCAGATAAACCTTGAAACATTTCTAAAAATTATGAAATGTAAAATGAGATTAACTATATTTATTGAAGAATGTATATACAACAATAACAAATATTTATCAATAAAATTTATAAAACAATACCTTATCATTAATTTTTAATTGTGTTTTTTTTTATTTTTAGAGAATTTTTTTATAGTCAAATGGAAAAATATGCTAGGCAGGCAATTGCTGAAGGGATTAAAACTAGAGATGAAGTTATTGTAACATCGGAATCTGAAATATACAAACAATTAAATCAACACTACAATAGAAATAATCACATTCAACCACCAGAGAGACTTCATCTAGTTATTCAAGAAACATTAAGAGAATTTTTTTGTGCTATCCAACATGGTAAAGATGCTGATCCAAGTTGGAAGAAAAGTATTTACAAAATTATTAATAGACTTGATGAAACAATTCCGGAATATTTTAAGGATCCTAACTTTCTTGAAAGATTAGAATAAATTACCATATTTTTATTTTTTTAAAGATAATATCCTTAAATCTTTATCATATAATATATTATGGATTTCTAATCAATTTTTAAATTACATATATATATTTTTTTATTATTGATCTGCTTGCCTTATATTCACTTTACTTCATTTATATATTTTAACTATTTTCAATTGTACATTTATTTACCATTGGAAAAAAGAAAAAATCTAAAATAAATTTAACTTGTATAAAATTTATATTCTAATATTTTCTGTATAAATAATTGTTAAAGCAAAAAAAAAGATGATAGCAATGTTGGTAGTATAAGGTAAATGAGATTACTAAAAATGATATAATATACATCACTTTTTTGTTTTAAATTGTAGATATTTTAATTAACATTTTCTAATTAATTAACTGGAATATGGTTTATTTTAAATTAAAATTTATCTTATATACACAATTGATTTCTGTAAAATATAGTCCATTGTTTATATATATATATATATTTAGTAAAATTGATATATATTTTTAACTACCGATAAAAGACATATTTTAGCTATGCTACTCCTATTAAATGACACTCTTTATAGACAAATATTATTTAGTCAGACCTCTTCTAAAACTATCAGATTCTTTTATTATCTAAAAATTTTATAAATATAATATATATATATATAAATAAATTATTTAAACAACTTATATATAATTGACAATAACATTATTTTTAAACATTCTGAGAAGATGAATATAATTAAATAAATATAAAATATGTGCTCACTAATTGTTTTCATATAATGCTTGAAATAGTTAAAACTTATAATGTTATTTTCTTTTTGTGTTGTCTTTCGAAAATTTTGGTAAAAAAATATACTTTTTAGGAAAAAATAGTATCAATGATTGTCTTCTCTCCATCATTATATTTCATGTAAAATGAATTTTTTTATTTTAAAATCTTTAAAAGCTTATGTATATTTTTGAAATACAATATAGCAATAAGAGTATCATAAAACATCATCCATTTTCTTATTATCTTGTAATACAATGTTTGAAATTAAAAAAAAGTTCCAAAGAAATAATATAATTTTAACATTCTTCAAAATCCATTATTTTGTCAAAAGTCTTTTTTATTACTCTTAATTTTCCAAATATATCTTTCTATATTTAGTTTGTTTCATTTAGAATAAATTAAATACAATTTTATTTCAATATTAACGTATTTAGAATTCATTAAATTTCCACTTTATGTACATTTCTTCTTTTCTTTTATGAAAAATAATGATCCTATTAAGTTTATTAAATTCTCCATAATTCTTACTTATTATTCACCATAAAATTTTTTACTTAAATAATAAAAAGTGATGATATATATTCCTTCAAATTTTCGCTTATATACTTTATATTAACATATCATCTGATAGTATACCAGAATATCTTTTTTTTGACTATTTCAATATGATCTGTCTTTGCTCTGATAGATTTTTACAATATAATTATTACAATAGAGATTATAACTATTATTATTTTTCTTTAGAAGACGTTAATATAGTTATTATTAATATATATTTTTATGTTTTACAGTTATTATAACTGTATCTTTTTGTTGTTATTTATACATAACTGGAAAGTTTCTTTTGAAAATTTAAATTAAAGAATAGGGTTAACGTAAAAGGAATATGTTATCGCATCAGTAAATAGGATCAAAATCTTGTTAATATTTCTATTCAAATTCATTCATATATCAAGTGTTGTTTATTGATGATTATGTTATGTAATAATATGATTTTTAATTAGAGAATACTTTTAAGGAACAATGCACTTCATCAATGAGAACACAGGTCAATTAAATAAGATTATCAGGAAGTGTTAAATCATTTTTATAATTGTTAATTATTATGTATAAAAAAACAATAAGAGATTATAAAGAGAAACTTTAATTACTTTAAAATTTTAAGTGATATACAACAATTTAAACAACCAATGATTATTAAAAACACTTCCTCCAAAATACTTTGTACTATTTAACAACCATACATTATACATCTTCTAGATAAAATTCTTTAGTCATTTTATCTTAGAATTATTGTGTATAACAATATCTTTATTATAACCACTCGTATAGATGCATGAATTATCAAAGAAAATCTTTCATAACGTTAATGTTTTTTTATGAAGTAATTTTGAAACATTTCAAAAGTAGTTTTTCATAAATTTAATTAATAATGAAATTGATAAACAAAGTCATGTGTTTACGTCATTTATGCATTCTCAGTTAAACATAGAAAAAAAATTTAAGATATATTTACTATATTTTAAATTATGTTTTAATTAGTTAATTATCATAACATCTAAACTCTACACATTCTAAATTTCAAAATTAATTAATTTTAAATTATATAGTAAAAATATTTTTATTGTCAATACTTCAGGCTAATCTCCATTGCAGTTTTATTTTGGTTTAAAATTTTGAAATTAAAAAAAAACTCATTGTTAGTAGTGTCTTTGCGTTTGTATGTAAAAATCCTCATAATAGTGATAAATAATCTTCAATAGTACAATATGTCGCATCAATACTTTGATGCGCTTCACTTTTCTTCCCTTTAAATAATTTTATCTATAGTTGTTTAATTTACCCGTTATATATTTCTAAACATTACTTTCCTACAGATTTTATCTCTTTTTCTATTGAAACAATCCTATCTTTTCTAACAATTAATGATATAATTTAGTTTTTTTTTCACATTTATAATTATTTTTCAATGCTTTTTAATGTTACAATACTATTGAAAAGCATTTCTATAAAGTATAGCTTCCTAAAAAAGTAGAAATTTCAACATTCCATTACTACAAATGATCCAATAGAAAAAGTTTAAATGTTTGAGACATCACATATTTGCGTTTATTTATTGATATTTATGTGATATATTTATTTGTATATAGGTAATGTTTTCTAATGATTAAACGAAATTTGAGATTAAGTTTTGATTGAGTAAGACAAGTATCTAACTATATATTTATATACATATGACTTCTTGAATTTAAAGACAACAAAAAGTGGTTGAATGAGTTACTATTATTGTGTATTCAAATAAATGAAAGGAGGGTTTTTATGTCAATTGAGAAGTTTTCTGTTTTACATAATTATCGTCTTCATGTTTTTGTATTTCTGTAGTTTTGGTTAGAAAGTACATTCATCTATACTATTACTTTGCTGCATCATATCTTTTGTGATATCTATCTGTTAAAAAAAGAACAATCTAAAATATAATTTGAGAACTAAATTTTATTTTATCAATTCTTTCATAAATACAAAAATCATTTTGAGATTTGATATCTCAAAGAACTTTACACACTATTAGTTTTTTTTTTTAATTTCATATTCTATAACTATGCTATTACCATCTAGTAAATCTAATTTGAAAAAGTTTAAACTATATAAATTTATCTCTAATGGAGTAAAGAAATCTAAAAATAGAAAGTATTTTAGTAGGCAAATGTTAAGAAATTTTAAAACAGTAAAAATTTAAGACCAACATTTTAAGAATTAGTTTGAATGAGAAACAATTGACTTAAATTTTGAAACTATACTTATTGACATATGAAGAATATAAAATTGTCTATAATTAATTAATTGCCAGCTATTTTAAAGAAGTTGTACTAGGAGATTTAAAACAATTTGGTTTGTTCATTTCTTTTCTAGAAACAATTAAAACATATGATCATAATTTTTTATGCATTGAGAAAGCAAAAACAAAAAGTTCATAATTTGAACAAAAAACCACCAAAATATTTTTATGAAAAATTAATTAATATTGAGAATTATTTACATTTATTAAAATTTTTTTCACTGTTGGTAGGAAAGAAAAAAGCACGTAAAATTTGTAAATAAGAAACTTGTTGAATATAATACACAATGAGTAATATTATGGTTTTAACTTGAACATTATCTCATTAGGAACATTTCTTAAGAAATATATACAAAAGTATAAATTTACTCCAATGAGTTCTTCGAACATAGATTATAAGTGGTGAATGTAAAAATTTTTATGATATATAACAAGAATTTAAAATTTACTTAAGATCAATTATACTAAAATTTGCAAAAAATTATAATATATCAAAAAAACTTTTAATGTTTACTTGAAGAGTATGATAGAATTTAAGCTACGTAACGAATGTTTACCAAAAGTAGCTATGATTTTTCCAACAAAGACAGAATACGAAATGTTTTAAAAAAATACACCGAACACTATGTAATTTATGCTTTACACATATACGCAATATCACATATTTTTGAAAAAAAAACAAGTGTTTTACAACTCTTCTTAGCATTTATGAGAACAAAAATATACATTCATTTTTCTATAATATATGATTATTTATGTATATACTTCAGAAAAGTTGACTTACGTCATGTTTAAGAAAAGGATATGCGAACTTTCTTGTGATAATTATGTAGAAACTTTTCTGTTTTCATTTTAAATTTATATTTTACCAATTTTATATCTAAATCTTTTTATTTCTCGAAACGTAAGCGGCGCTAGTGGAATATGTCAATTAAAATTATTTCCAATAGGTCATAAACCTATGAAATATACTTTTCTAAACTATCTTAAGATCCCTCATTTTTAGTAGTTCCTGATTTCATGCAATAACGCATATGAAGTCATGGTTCTTTTAAGACAATTTTTTACTATCTAAGATAAATTTTAATGAAAACCAAAGATGATAGAAAAAACAAAAATTAAATCTTCTTTTATATAACTATTATAAGTTCTAATCGTCAAAATAAGACTTATTAAAACTATTTAATATATAATTTAATGATAGATTATAAAAATTAGAATAATTATCATCTAGTATTTTTGTCATTAAAAATCCCCACTACACCTTACTATATTATTATTTCAAAACTATTTCTTTTTTTATTTTCTTATACCATATGCGCGGCATATGTATTGGAATGTGCGGCACTGCGACAGTGATCTCGTGAAGAAAATTTTGATGGGCGAATGTACCCCGTTTCAATTACAATAATATTAAGGAAAATTAATCAATAATTTTTGTACATATATTTTAGAGGTTTTTTTTCTTCCAAATAGTGAAGAAGGGATCTTTTCAATTTTTCTTATTTATTATTTTTAACTCTAATAAAAATGGTAATGAACTTGTCTGATAAACAGCTTGCTGACTTGTAAGTGTAATATATTCTTTTTTACGTATTAATTTTCTGTAGAAATATTGCTATTGCTGATTATTTGAGGCAGAAAGGTTTTGAAGAAACTTTTAGGATATTTCAGACAGAAGCTAAGGTTGTACGTTTTTATATTAATTTTATAGGTATGGTTATTGTATATTTTTTTAAGGATAATCATACATTAAATTCAAAAAATGATACGGATGCATTAGAAAGAAGATGGAGAGCAGTATCTAGATTACAAAAAAAGGTTACAGATTTGGAAAAAAAATTACAGGAATATGAAACAAGTGGTGTAATTAATACTTCCCTACCCGGAGGTGCTATTCGTGGATCGAAAAAAGGAGATGATTGGTTACCAAGACCTCCTGAAAGGCTTGAATTAAATGGACATCGAGCATCTGTCACTAGGGTTATATTTCATCCTATATATAGTGTTATTGCTTCATGTTCTGAAGACACAACTATAAGAATTTGGGATTTCGAAACTGGAGATTATGAAAGATCTTTGAAAGGCCATACAAATGTTATTAATGACATTTGTTTTGATTCAAAAGGCAAGATGCTCGTCTCTTGTAGTTCTGATGTATCAATTAAAGTTTGGGATTTTACCGGAAATTATGAATGCTTAAAGACGCTTAAAGGCCATGATGCAGATATTTTAGCTGTTGCATGTTTAACTAACAGTGACCACGTTTTGTCTGGTAGTCGTGATCGTACTGTCAAGATGTGGGATCTTACTACAGGATATTGTGTTTTTAATTTCTGTGGTCATGATGACTGGATTAGAATGATAAGGGTCTCACCGGATGGATTGTCTTTTGCTTCCGCTTCTAACGATAAGGTTTGTTTATTTTGTGATTTTCTATAACTATTTTCTTCCTCTTTAAGACCGTTCGTGTATGGAATATACAAACTCGTCAGGTTCGTTCTGTTCTATCAGAACATGAGCATATTGTTGAAGCAGTTGCTTGGGCTCCACCGCAATCTGTTC
The DNA here is from genome assembly GCA_963280985.1 of Strongyloides venezuelensis. Lineage (NCBI taxonomy): Eukaryota > Metazoa > Nematoda > Chromadorea > Rhabditida > Strongyloididae > Strongyloides > Strongyloides venezuelensis. The sequence goes on along the minus strand of CAUJLX010000002.1, from coordinate 7,814,760 downwards.
AGTATATTGTTCCTGGTGAAAATAAAGAAAATTCTGAATCAATCAGTTATATATTGATAACAGGTTCCAGAGATAAAACAATAAGGATCTTTAATGTTATCCAAGGTTTTTGTATGTATACTTTGACTGGTCATGATAATTGGGTTCGAGATTTGATTGTCCATCCAGGAGGGAAATATATTATATCGGTTGGCGATGATCGTACGATGAGAGTATGGTGTCTTGATCAAAAAAGAAACACCAAAACTATAAATGCACACAATGGATTTGTCTCGTGTATAGCTATGCATCATTCACAGCCATACATTGCAACAGCTTCAAATGACAGTACTATTAAAATTTGGGAATGTCGGTGAAAAACAAAAAATTCTATGCTTGGAAATTAGTGCTTTGTAATTTGTAGAAAAATAAAAATGTAAATTGAATAAAAGAACCTTTAATTATATTTTTGTGCTGCCTTTATTATATGAATGAAAAAAGCTACAATGAGATAATGATGTATAATACAATAAATGGAAAAAAAGGAACATTAATTACTAAGTATTTTTTTGATAAAGTATCCTGGCTTATAGCTTGTATCTTCAGATTATAATGTTGCTCTAATTTAGATGTACAAAAAAAAGTTTTATCTTTATTGGGATAAAACATTATTATTATTATTACTAAAAATTAATATAAATTTATTTATGTCCTTTTTTATGCTCTATTTGTATGATTGGATCGCCAAATACTATTTGAATATGATATAATTAAAATATATAAATAATAAGTTGTTTTTTTTTATATATATTGATAGAGGATGCCCTCTGTTATTAAAACCATCATTCAACAGGATATACTTTTTGGGAAAGTAATTGGTCTTTCCAAAATTGGGCTTAGGCAAGTTCCTTGCGTACAGGTTCGATGTCCACAAAATGAATTTAATGAGTATTTAAAAAAATATCACGTTAAGGGTTATGATTATTGGGCAGTGGATACTGGGAATAAAGTTAAGATCGGTGATTCAGTTTTGATAAAAACTTTAAGTAAAGAAATAGAAAGACCTTCAATAGAAATTAAACATCAAATAGATAGGATTGTTTTTAAATTTGGTAATGTTGTTGATCCTGTAACTGGAAAGAGAGTAATTGAAAGCAAATTTGTTGATGAAATTGAATTAGAAAAGAAGTTGGTCAAAACAATTGTTGAAGAATCAGAAGAAGAGGTTAGTTGTATCAAATGTAATTTAAGCTTAATGTAATTTTTAGTTACCCCAAGGTTTCGCTAAACTTCGTGAAGTTCAAAAACAAAAGATATCTGAAGAACATTTAAAGTCAACTAATATTTGAATTATTTTTAAATGTGTTTTATATTTAGAAAATGTGATTTGTTGAAATAATAGTAGAAGTTATGTAATCGTTTGTTATTTTTCTTTAGTTTGTTGTAATATGTATATTAAACAACATGATGATAATAATATTTTTAAAGTTTATTTGTAATTTATATCTTAATTTTATCTTTGTTGTGGTTTTTAGCCCAAATGATATTTGTTTAAAAATTATACATTGTTTATTATAATTCTTTTGAAATTTGAGATAGTTTATTAGAATGTCATTCAAAAATGAAGAAGGTAATGTAATGGATACTGAAATATCAGAATTTATTGTACCAAGAGTAATTGAAAGTACATCTTTTCTAAAGGAAAGAATTAATTTATTGGCAGATATTTATGATGCAATCGGAAGTAAGGTTGCAAGTGATGTAAAACCTTCAATGCCAAGAACATTGTTACAAAGATTACCAAGACATATGAGAAGAAGAGCAATGAGCCATAATATTAAAAGATTGCCTGTAGCCATGAGAAAATTTGGACAAATTCATTTATCTAAAAGTAAACACAGAAAAAAAGCACCAAGTAGATATTGGAGAAGAAGACCAATAAATTTATATAAAAATTACATCCAAAGACAACGTTCCTATAGGTGGTTAGAAACACATATTTGGCATGCAAAAAGATTTCATATGAAGGCAATTTGGGGTTTTAAAATACCAGACAGATCATTTCAAAAAGCTCACCGTCCAATATATCGTTCCTCTAAATTTCATTCAACAGTTATTGATATAAGTTATTTAAAATGTATTCAGATAACAGGTTCACCTCAAGAATTTATCATTGATAAAATGAATTTATGTTGTGGTGTTGGAAAATTACCATCATTTTCATTTAAACCAGCACTTAACGGTTTATTTGAGAGAACTATAATGTTTTATGCAAAAAATAAATACCCTTTTGAATTTATAGGACCAATTAAGTATTTATGGGCTGAAGACATGTGAGTTGTTTTTTAAATTATTTTATTTTTATTATAAAATTTAGATCACAATATAAATCATTGATTCTTTGGATTCACCCTTCTATATTTGAGAAAGTTATGAATAATTTGAAGGAGATTTTTTCTCTCCCATCTGAGTCAGAATTTTGTGAAGATAAGAAACCGATAACAATAAATGATTATAAATCACTTAACAATCATGGAATGATTGAGAAATATTATGCAAATGATACAGTAATCAATGATATTTCGGATGAAATGAATCGTTTTCGATTGTGTGGTCCCAAGTCATTAGATATCCTTTTACGCTCTTTCAAAATAACTTCTGTGAATGGAAATATTTTAAACTTTTTATTTAATTCAACAACATCCGGGAATTGTCAACCAAACCGTGTTTTTCCATTAACTGTTTGTCGCCCAAAAATGCTTAAGAGAAAAGGACTACAATCAAATCCACCAGTGCAATATTTTAATAATATTTTGGTTAATGATAAAGAAATATTTCAATTTCACGAATTCGGATTAAATGAAGAAAAATATCTTGAAAAATATGGAGAAAATAACGTAAACATTTATTTAGTAAATCGAAGGGTACAAAAAGACTGTACTTCATCAGTTTATGATGGTTTTGACATCATAATCCCAAAGATATTTGCAAGGGAATTTTGGCAAAACATTCAATTGTCAAGTGGACACGTTTCTGGTTTAAACAGCATGCGACATCTGGCTTTTGAAAGTTGTCAATTTACTTTTCCTTTTGATGTCCCTGATTCAATTATAAGCAATTTCGAACAGGCGAATGAAACTTTGGAACTAAAGTCTGCCCATGAAAGAAGGCCTTGGAATAGACGAAAACAATATTGGAAAATTTTTAAAATTATGTTTCCTTTTTCATTTGAATGGAATCATTTAGTAGGTGAATGGAGGAGTAAAGAATTAAATATTAATGAAGTGGAGAAAGATATTTTTGTTATTAGAGATAGAATGATACTAAAAATAATTGATAACTTTATAAAAAATAAAATAACATCACTTCCAGGTAATTTATTAGAAACTATATATCTTATCCCATTGTTTTTTTTAGATAAGTTATTAGCCAACAATTGTAAAGGTCTTGTTCCTATATCTATTACACCACTCTCTCGTGGTGTACCCAAAAGATATGCTTTGATATGTAGCGTTTGTGGTGAGGAAGATGATAAGAAGAATAAGGTATCTATGAAGGAAGTTATAGGAGACATTAAAAATTCTGAAGTAAAAAATGATAAAAAAATATGTGAAGCTGATTATGAATGGAAAACAATTAGTTTATTAAAAATGTTCCCTTCAGAAAGTAAAGATAAAAAGAAGAAAGAAATGTCAAGGAAAAAGTTAAAAAAGGATAAATTGAAGTGTAGGTTAGAAAGACGTCAAAAACGTTTAGCTATTGAAAATAAGGAAAATGAGGAGAAAGCTTCCACCACATATGTTAAATCTTCTCCACCATATCAAATAATTGGAAGAGTAGTCTCTGGTTCTTACTCTTTCTCAAAATCACATGGTCATGCCTTAGGATACATTCCATTGCTAGCTCTCTCTCAACAATTAATTCGTGATAGAATATTGTTCAGAAACATAAGTTCTTTCAATTACTTTAGAGCGACAATTTCAATCATTTCAGATGAATGTCTCGAATACTAAAATAAACTCTTTATTATTTGTCGTATTTTTGTCTACTTTTTTTTGTTATTTCTTTGTTGATTTTTTTGTTTTCTTATACTTTTTGTTGTTTTGTTTTAGTTAATCTTAATAAACTTTCGATTTACAAAAGATAAATTTCGTTATTTTTATGTAAAGTATTTTACCAAAAAACAGGTGTATTAAATAATATAAATTCTGGTTAACCATTACTTATTAAAAGATAAATTCTTTTTAAAAAATATATATTTTTAAGTCAAGTACTTTGTAAATTAAAGATGATAATCAACATCATAAGAATCATATAGCTTTACTTCTAAAATGATAAATTAAGCCCATAAATTGTATTATTTTTTCTAAACAATTTTAAAGTCAAATGTTTAGCATAACATTCTCATTTTATGAAAAAATATTTGACATTATTGTTAACAAAGTAACTTTTAATAATAAAAAATACTCCTTTGATAATCATTTAATGATAATATCAAATATTACATCTTATATTGATCACAATTGTCGACTATTTTAATACCTTTTGATTGATGTTTTTTCTTTAATATCCTCTGTAATGTATAAATATAATTGACATAAAAAACTTTTTTTTTACTTTTTTGCATTAATAAATATATTTCAAATTTAAGTATTAAAAAGTGTTTATCAAGTTTGCATTTTAAGGTTATTTTCAAGTTTCTTGTCTAAGGAAATAAATGTTTATGTATATAAAATTTATTTTAGAATTATTTTTGATGAACGGCATTTAATGAATTTTCTTTATTTATAAATCAACCAAACATATATAATTGGCGTTGGTTGAATAAAGTAAATGATTCTTAAAACTATTAGTTACATTTGTAGACATAATTATGCCAATATTATCATATAATAATAATCCCTTCCTTCTTTATTAATTTTTTCATTATAATATATAATAAGTTTGACAACAATAAAACTTACATTCTTTGTTGTTTTTTTTCAATTTTAGATCCTTCTACATTACTGTCAAAATATTTTACTATATAATTGTCTTTATATACCATTTTTTTATGACATTTTTGTTTATTGAAATTTTATGTATTTAAACATTTCTTACTTCATAAATATGAAAAAATAATAAATTTTGTTTAGAAAGATACAGAGCCTTTAAATTTGTTTTTAATTATTTTTATAATCTTAATGCTTTTATATTTGATTTTACTTGTTGATAAAAAAAGAAATATTGTACTTTAAACACATTAATTAAAAATTTGAATTCTCGTCTATCATACAGTCAAGTAATATTGGATTTTACTTTATGTAATATCATAGAAATATGTATATTTAAAAATATAATGAAATTCAAAAACATTTCTTGTCATACAATACTATATCTTATATAAATCCCATGTGTCTAATTCAACGTCTGATGTATTGAAGCTTGATTACTTCACAACATCACTCAACAACTATTTTCATATTCAATATTATAAGATATCTTAAAAATTTAGGCATTGCTTTGTCATATATATTAGAAAATGCTATTTTCCTTGTATAATATGAAGTTTTAAGTTAAATGGTGAATATATTTTAACGTTTCCTTATTAAATTTATATCCAACAAAACAGTTTAATGAGTTGTGTGTCTTTATTAATATAATAATATTGAACTGGTGAAACAAAAAAAGATGTCAAATAATAAAAGAATAAATTTAAACTTCCTATTCATACTTTAATATTATGATTCAAGAATAATTTCGTCTACTAAGAAGGCTGATTTTAAAAATTCCTTTCACTTTTCAATAATTGATGATGTGATAATTTAACTCTTTGTACTAGCATAGGCACAACAATTTTATCCTTTAAGTCTTTGTAGTCATGTATATAACAATTTAAGTTTTCTGATGATTTACACAAAAGGGTAGTTTTATCTCAAAGGCATTTTTTCCAAGAAGATGACTTTTATAAAATACTCAAAAATAGAGTTTTTTTCAAAAATATTTATTCAATCAAAAGACTATTTTATTATTGTTATACTATTTAGTTATATCTTAAATATTAACGTATGTGAAAAACTCCAATAAATCTCACATTAAAATTGCAAAAACTATATTTTAGGTAAATGCTTTGACAGTTGGACTACATATCATTTAATACGTACTTTGAAATACTTATTGTTATTATGCATTATTAATGTACTCATTAAATACAATACATACATAAAAAACATATAATAAAACTTTAACTATTATATAATATAATTACCTAATATAATTTAATATATTTCAGTAAAAATAATATTTCATTACTTTTATTTTACATCACAATAATGTAAAAAACCAATAGTTATTTATAAATTTCTTAATTATTCCTATTTCAGAATATTTTATTAAATGTTGCATTAACAGAAAACAAAAAGTTTAAAATTCGTTTATACTTTTTTATTAAACTACATGGTTTTTTTTCACATTTTATACTTTAAAAGATTAATTCTTTGGATAACATTTATATTTTATATGAAATTTTAATATTTATTATTAAAAATATCTAACAATTGCCGTTCTAATTATTGAGCAATTGCACTATTAAATAATGGTGGAAAATATAAAATTTTGAGATCTTTTTTTTGTTATTATCATATATTTATGTAATGATATATCCTGCTTCTAATCATACCCACTCATATTGTTCTTCATTAATAAATATAATGCTTAGAGTAATTTTACTTATACACGTCAACCTATTATCACAAGTACACAATGATAAAGGTAGAAAATTATAGATATATATTTATAATTGCTATAATAGACCTAATATACTATTATAACAATAGAATTTGTTTTTATATTTTCTTCAATATGTTTATTATAATAAAAAAATTCTTCATTTAATAATCTCTATTTTTCCTCCATCCAAAAATTTGTGCTCCCGTTTTTCTTATTTAGCAATTACTTTTTCGATTTATTATAGCTAATTATGGCATAATTATTTATCTTAGGTAATTTTATCTAACTTAATTTTAATACATCCAAATATTTGTCCCGTCTTCCCATCTGCCACGCAATTTAATTATCATTTTCATAATTTTTACCCTCCTATTTATTACCAAAACCTTATTTATTTTTAATCCTTTTTTCATCATTTATTTGAACAAATATTTTTATTTCAACTTTATTATTTTGAAAAATATTCAAGAATATGAATTAATTTTATTTATCTTTACAACAGTTCACAAATATGTATTTGTTAATTTTTGTAACTTTTATAAATTTTGATTAAAATATTTAAATTCAAATGTTTTACTCGTCCATATGCGAATATTTTTAGTATTAATATTTTTCTTTTTATTTTACTAGTTAAGTAGATAATTTCTGTTAAAAAGATATTTCATTTAATTATAGCTTATATAATTATTATAATATAAAATCGTTAAAAATTATTTAAAACTATTAAAAAAATTTTTTTAGTTACAACTTTTTAATCGTATTTTTAAAATATTTTATATATTGAACAAAGAAAATAGAAGTGACAAAAATATTTTAGTTATTAGATAAAATATTATAACAAAAATAGATACAGCTGCAAGGCATGTGTCTAAAAGAATTCTCGTATACATTATTGTAATTTGTTTTTTTATATTTGTTTTATTAATTTACCAAAGTAAGATTTATTTAAAAGATGAATTACAATGAAAGTGAAGGGAATGGAATTGATGAAAATTTAACGTTAGATAATAACTATGAAAAGATTTTGCTTCCTCATTTAGAAACAACATATATTGCTTGGATTGTTTGTTGTTCAGTCATTTTTTGTCTTTCTGTTTTTGGTAATCTTATGGTTGTTTATGTTCTGACATCAGTAAGTTTTACATTTATTTGATATATAATATTTTTAACTTTATAGACAAGATATATGAGAACTTCAACAAATTTTTACCTTTTAAATCTAGCCTTATCAGATTTATTGTTATCAGTAATTTGTATGCCAGTTACTGTAATTCAAACAATATATAGAAGCTGGTTATTTGGGGATATACTATGCAAAATATTTTCATACACACAACGTAAGTATAAAAAAATAAGATAGCCTTTTATGCACTTTATTTAAAAAATATACATTTTAAGCAAAAAAAGTAAATTAATGCTTTTAATATAAAAAATCCTCATAGTAAATTACAAATTATATTGTTTTTAGCTGTTTCCGTTTCTGCCTCAGCATATACTTTGGCTGCCATTGCAATGGAACGTTATATAGCTATTTGCAAACCATTTCAATCACGAATTGTTCAAACAAAATCACATGCATGTCTTATGATCTGTATTGTATGGTCCATAGCGTTTATCATAAATCTTGGTTTTCTCTTTAACATAGAAAATATTTCTTATGATCCGGAAAATCCTAATTTAAAAATGTGTACAAGTACAGCTTCATACAAAACAAAGTTTTTTTATCAAGTAAGTATTTATTAATAATATTTTTCATTTACATATTACTTATAAAGAAAAGATTTAATATTTTTTTAAAAAATAATCCCTGTGGAAAATAATTATTTTTTCAAAATTTCTTAATGATGACAGAAATAATTATGTAAAAAATTTTTCATTTATTTTCATTAAATTTATCTTTTATTGGTATCATTATTTTGTACTTAAATTTAACTCTTTGACTTATTCTCATGTGATTATTTATGATTAAAATAATTAACATTATATTACAAAATAATATTTATTTATGATATCTATAACATTATTTTAGATTTATGTAACAATAGTCCTACTGGTTGTTCCTTTGATTTTAATGGGTGTATTATATGGATATGTAATTTCCTCTTTGAAAATGGGAATTAAAATGGATATTGCTGCTATAGGAATTGAAGGAAATAATGATATTCAATCTTATCAAATATCAGAAATGACTAAAAAACAATCTAAAGTTTCGATGGATTCCGTAAAAAGGAAATATAATTACACAATACCTCATAATTCGGCCTCTGAAAAATTATTAAATGATGATACAAAAAAATTGCAACCTATTAGAAAAAATAACACATCAAGTTATCTTCATGGATCACCTTATGAGTCAACAAATGATGATAAAAATCCAAATCAAGTTTATGGTAAATATTCAGTAACAGGAATAGAAACAACAATTAGATCAACTCATTCATCAAAAATAATATTAACTAAACAAAGACTTATTCGTATGCTTATCGTTATTGTAATTATATTTTTTATTTGTTGGACACCAACATACATCTACTGGCTTATGGTATCTGCTTCTGATTATTTTTCTGATGGAACATTATGGAATGATAATGTAAATTTAATTTTAACATCAATTTCTTATGTTGCAACATGCGCTAACCCCATTACATATTGTTTTTTAAATGCTAAGTTTAGAAATGCACTTCTACACGTATGGGGTTGTAAAAAATATGATCGTCGTCCAATTAATTTAAAAGGTAAATATTTTTTAAAATAATTATTGTATATATTTTAAAAAATCTTTTTAAGGTAATCATAATTTTGGTAGATATGCTATTAAACATGAATTGGGAGGAAGTGACAGCAATTCAAATGTACGGGTTAACAATAATAAAGAAAATAAAACACCATTATCAAATGACAAAGTAAAACAATTTCGTCATTCTATAAGTACAAATGATTATACCTCAATAATAACAGATGAAAAAAAGAAGGTAGGAAAACAAGAGTATTCAATTTGTGACGTAACAGGTATATTATAGAGACAAACTTTTTTCACTTTTAATAGAAAAAAAACAAAAAATTTAATAAATCAAACTATTTCTTCCTTATCATTAAAAAAGAAACAAAACTGTAGTTGAAACTTTTGTTTAGAAGAATTAAAGAAGAACAATGGAAAGATAATGGTTATAATGTCATCTACCAAAAGTGAAAGATAAATATCATCTCAAGAAATTACTTTTAGAGATCTCAACAATAATAAAATAACTCATTCTAGTTACCTTCTTGTGACCCTCTTAATTATATAACATAATAGTTCATGAAAGTGCTTGAATAATCATAATTGACACTGTTTAATATTTGTTCATAACTCATATAAATAATAAGAAGCTTAACATGATCAATGAAACGCCTATTATTGTTTGATTTGATAATTGTTTAACCATCCTTAAATGACAACTGTCATATATGGGAGTATAAAATAAAGAAAATTAAGATTGTAACAATTCATCACTCATTCTTGATATCTATTACGAGTTTTAAAAAAATTTAATACAAGTTCGTAATATTATTAAAGCTATTTAATCTAAAATGAGTTATACAAACTTTTATTCTCCTAATTATCAATATTCAATATCTAGTCCAGAAGAATTTTATCCAAACAAAACAGATAATGAAGGTAGTTATTATAAGAACTATCAATATTTTTACCATGAAAATGAGATACCATTAAATAACATTAACTGTGTAAATACAAATGATGAGGACAATTATAAAAGTCAAGCCAGAAGAGATGCTGCTAATGAAAGAGAAAGAAAAAGAATGAAAAGGTAAATTTTTTTTTCATTATTATTATATATAAAATTTTATATTTTAGTTTAAATAAAGGTTTTGATGAATTACGTCAAAAACTTCCATCATTATCATACAAAAAGAAACTTTCTAAAGTTGATACATTAAAACAAGCTATAACATATATCCAACATTTACATAAAATTCTTCAAAGTACAGAAAGTAACAAAAAATACGGAATGGTAAATATTATTGATCTTCGAAGTTCAAAAAAACAACAGAACAGTGATAATAAAAAATTTGAACAAAAGAGTGATAAAGTAGATCAAAAACATCGTTTGAATGCCAAAGTTTGGATACCTCAATAATGTTATCCATGAATAATATAATTATATACATCCAATTATATATTACATTGTTATCATTTTAATCAAATAATCTTATTAATAAATTTGTTTATTTTTTATACAAATACACTTTACTTTTCCAAAATCAGCTGTTCGTTTCACATTGTTTTTTCTCATACAGTTGAGTACAAAATTTTATGTAACAATCATAATCATTTTGAGTTAAGTAAACCTAAGTTACAATTTAACTATTCTTCCATTATCTTGAGCATGAGAAGTTGCGCAAGATGGTTGATTGAAGGAGCACTTAATTAATCAGATTGGTAAACACAAAATAAATAGATAAAAACATAGATAAAATAATAAAAAGAAAATGTTATTATTTTATCCAAATTAATAATATATACATATAAAGAAAAATTTTATATTAAATATATATATATATATATATATATATTTATATATTATATTTTGTTATACATTTTTTTAATAATATAAAATTATATATATTTTGATGAATATTAATTGACATTGTATAGAAAATAATATTATAAATATTTTAATATTATGCATTAACAAATGTCTTCTTCTGGTAATATAAAAATTTATTAAAATTGGAAGAAATTTCGTTTAATCAACTTCCGCATCATCAATTATCAAACATGTAGCACTTCTTATTAAATAACGACAAACATTCTTATGAATGCTTTATATATGGTACAAGAAATATTATCCCATAAATTAATCAAAAGGTATACTAAAAAATATATACATAATTATTTTGGGCGTATATAGAAATAGACAAAACTAGTGTTTATAATAATTTCTATCAAGTAAAAAGTTAAGGAATTGATTCCCATAGTTAGAAAATTTTGTATATTTGATTTTTATTAATCTAATTTTATTTATAATTAATTTTAAAACACTTCAGTTTGGGAGTATTGAAGAATAATTGTATTTTCTCTCCTTGAAATACACTTTAGAAATTTTTATTTAAAAATCTATATAAAAATTTAACAAAATTAATATTTTAATTATCATATGTAATTTTATAATTTTAACTATATATACATGTATAATAATGGATATTGCAAAGGAAAATATTAGAAACTTTCTGATTAGAATAAGAAAATGGATGAGAAAAAAATGGGAAGAATGTGCTGATGTAACTCGTATGTTATAATATTAATAATTATATTATTTTATATAATTTAGAAATGAAATTTGTATGGCCAATATGGACACCAGTAGAAGTAGTTGAAATGGTTGGAACGGAAAATTACGATTCCTCATCCATGAAATTCCAAATGCCTTTTTTTTGGAAAAATCATTCAGTTCCAGCTACCCGTTCCTGGTATGTACAAATTTATATTTGAAAATAACTTTCAAATTAACATTCCACAAAACAAATCTATAAATAATTTAATCATATTTTTTAGGGGATTAGTTGTATGTGGAATAGAATGTTCCTTTGGTCTTTTTTGTCTTCTTTTAAATATTATTCATTTTGGTATATTTCTTAATTCAAATTCACGATATGTGTATCTTCAATGGATGGTTTTTATGTTAACGCTTTCGGAAATAGGTGTATTTTTTGCTTTTAAATTATTGTTTTTAATTGCACTTAATGAAAAAAATCACAGATTATTACGGGTACAAATGATATTCCAATATGCTACAAGTGTTATCCTTCTTCTTAATGCATCATTTTCATTAACAGCTGATTACGGTGGTTACAATGAAGAAAAATTATACGGCCAAAAACAACCTATTTTAATAAGAATTTTGGCAATCGTATCTTTAATATTTGCTGTTATACAATTATATTTACGATTAATGACTGTTCCCGTATACAATTTTATGGTTGCACAAAGGAGATTCTCTAAAAGTTTATATAATTGTTATTGGAGATATAGAAAACGAGTATATTTTACGTACTGTTCCATTAGAGAGGATGATATTAAAAATCAAAAAGAAAAAGAAAGACTTTTAGAATTGAAGGCAAATCAAAAAGATGTTAAAAAGAAAAGAAAATTAAGAACAATAGACAAAAATCATAGACAATTTAGAAGAACACCTATTATAGCAAGTAGACCAAAACATAATAATGCCTTACTTGTAAAAGCAATGGAAAAAGATCCAACAAAGATAAAATTATGTATTATTTTGGATGAAAAAGTCTTGAAACTGCAAAAAAACCATTGACTTTTAGTATAAATAACGTTTGATCTTTCTTAAATGTTTATACAAAGTCTTATATTTCGATATTTATCTTTTAAGATAAATTTTGTAATTGTAGTATATAATAAAATAAAAAGTGCAACCGTTTTTAACTAAAATTATTATTGAAATGTAAAAAAAGCGATTTTTCATTATAATAGTAATATTTACAACTTTACTTAAAATGATAAATTACTTTGGAAAAAACAATATGAAATTGAAATTGTAAAAGTACTTTACGTTACTAATTTATACCATAATAATCAACAATTAAATTAAAAAAATGATATATTGAACAATATATAATTTGTTATGAAAATTTGATAAAAACAAAAAAGTATACATTATAATTGAACTTATGTTTTTAAATTCTTTAATTTTTACTATTGATTGTACTCTAGCATGGAATTCAATAAATAATAGTAATCTCAAATATATCAATTTTGGTAACACAAATAAAATTAATGTGATATCGCCCACAACAACATTGAAATATAGTGCATAAAAATATATATTTAAATTATATCAATATAGAAACCATTATTTTAAAATAGAATTGAAAATATTTTATACAAATCCTCACATATCTTTTGCAAATATCAGATAACATTTAATTACACAAAAATATTTTCTATACACCATTATAAACGTTTTTCAACAAATAAATTATTAAAAGTAAACTATTGTAAAACTCAAAAATAATTTTATGATAAAGACGACTGGATTATGCAATGAAAAATTTAACATACATCAGCAAGTATATTCTTGTTGTAGTAGTACTACAACTATAAATTAACCAAAAAAAATAAAAATAACCAATTTCGTTTATAGTAATAAAATAATAATAACCTTCATTTATAACTCTACAATAACATCTTCAATAAAATAAGTTTAACTATTTTTAATTACTTCATACATTTGTATGTAACAATTCAAATTTTTTTTTATATTTATTACTTATTGATGGACGTATACACATTATGGATAGAATCAGTGAAACTTGTTTTTGAAAACGTCGAAAATGTTGATTCTAGTAAGAATAAGAAGAACTTTTTTATTTGGTCAATATTAATGTTAAAAAAGTTTAATTTCTGTTTTTGAGTTGGTTTGAAAGCCAGTCAAGACCCTCATAAAGACCATCTCCACTTGTTGCACAGGTTGCTTGAATGTACCAATTGCGATTTCTCAAAGAGTGGAGTCCAAGTTTATCTGTTACCTCAGCAGCATTCATAGCATTTGGAAGATCCTATAATTTACAAGAAAATTATATAATGTTACATTTAAATTGGAAAGAAATTAATGCAAAAAAGAAAACAAACAGCAAAATAAAAAAATCCTACTTACTTGTTTATTGGCAAATACGAGCAAAACAGCATCTCTAAGTTCATCTTCAGCCAGCATTCTCATAAGCTCTTCACGAGCTTCACCGACACGTTCACGATCATTACTATCAACAACAAAGATCAATCCTAAAAAAACAGGTAAAACTACTTGAAATTAAGTAACAACTATACCTTGTGTGTTCTGGAAGTAATGTCGCCATAAAGGACGAATTTTGTCTTGACCGCCTACATCCCAAACAGTAAAGGAAATATTTTTGTATTCAACAGTTTCAACATTAAACCCTATAATAATGGGATAACAAATAATTGATAGAAATATTAAACCCTACCAATAGTTGGAATAGTAGTAACAATTTCTCCGAGTTTCAACTTGTATAAAATGGTTGTTTTACCAGCAGCATCTAGCCCAACCATCAAAATGCGCATTTCTTTTTTGCCAAAAAGGCCTTTAAAAAGATTCGTAAAAACATTACCCATACTAAACAATTATAGTAAGATACAGTAGAAACACTAAAATAAATCTAGTTATTTAGTACTATCAGAAAAAGCAGTGCACAAGAAAAAAGTGAATACGTGTAAGCTAAAAATTCTTAAAACGAATAATGTAGACTATTTACAAAAAAAAATAAAGTACATATATAAAACTAAGACATCAGACTTGATAAAAGAAGAGAAAAACATTGTCGAAAGGGCTATTTCTTACAGTTTTAAATACATCCTAAGAACATCTTTGACAACTTGGAAAATAATTTGCTATACCTCAAAGGGCTTCCCCCTGTCTATATCTCTCAATTATACAGTATGTGTACTAAAGTGTACACTGTCACAAATGAGCACTATAAATTTCAACATCAATAAATTTTTTAGATAGTGACAATGTGCCCTAATGACTATGTCATTGATAGGAAAGTAGCATCACGTATACTAAAATATGCAGTAATGATAGTATTAAAACATATTTTTAACAAAAGATCTCATATTGAGCGATAAACAAAATACAAGCGATAAATAACAAAGACCAAACAGATTTATAATTAAAGAAAAAGTTACAAAATGCAATTGTTTTACAAAATACGATCAACGGATAGTAGAGAATATAAAACACGTCACTTCAAACTGCGCCCATTCCAAAACTGGAACAAAGATAGACGTTGGTCGATATGACACAATCGATATATAATTATAGTAAGAACGACTCGTGGTACAATTCACTCGGCGCACTTTTTGATGTAGAAGTAACATGAATTAAAAAAACTGTAATGATTCAGGTGATGGATATTAATCTTAAAAAAATAAGAAGTATAAAAAGAAAATATCATGCTTAATTTTTTTTCCGACTGTACTAATAATATTAACCAGAGTATTTATATAAAAAACCCTCTCTATCTAACGGATTCATAAATGATATTGTAATGGGATAATGTCATTTTTAAATGAAGCGACAAGGTGGAAATAATATATTTGAGAATATGATAATATAAAATCTTAAATTCGATTTTTGTGATAACATCTCTTAATTCACGAGATTAACCTGCTCACTAAATTTTAATAACCAAATTAAAAGACAGAGATAACAGATGAATAACTTCTAGACGGTTGGAAAATCATCTAGTTTTGGATGTGCTATAAAAAAATCATTTACTTTTAAACAAAAACAGCATTTCTCCTAATAACGCCTTTAATACGTTCATACTATTTTAAAACAATCAAAATTTAAAAGATTTTAATCTCCTAAGATATATAACGTAAAATGTTACTTATTAATAATTGTTTTTATTTACAACGCATTGTGTAATTCTACAGAAAAATTTGGTTAATGTTTTTAATATAAACATTATTCATACAAATCAATCTTAGAGACGTTTTAAATAATATAAAAAAAAATCGAGAATTTATATAACAAAATTAACTTTTGTAAAATAGAATGATTTTATTTTGCGAATACCTCTCAGTAGTTTTACTTTTTTTAAAAAATATAATATTGTTAGCCAATTGGTTTATTTTCTTTTTATTGTATACATTAAACACAAGTACATTATAAATATTTATCACAATATTTATTATTTTGTGATTATTAGATATCATTCAATTACTCATCAACAAATCAACAACCACAATAAGAATAGACTTATAAATATCCCCTTTAAAAATAAGGAAGTCTTTACTATTCTTATAATTATTTGTGGCTCATAAAATATTAGCATATATAATCTAGTAATCCCACAATGATTTTAACTATTGAATTTGTATCTATGAATAAATAAAGCAAACAAAATTTATTAGATAAATATTTTTAATGATAACAAAATGTGCTTAAATATTTTTCGTTAAAACACCACAAAAAAGGAAAATCTATTCTACATTAAAAAAATCTACAACCACTGTTGAATATAAAATTGAAAAAGTTCCTTATCCCCAAAAAAGATTCATGACACTAATTGGGACAACTTCTCCATTTGGAAGTGGATCAGAACCATTTCTTATTCCTAAAATGAATTTAGTAACGAAAATTTAGAAAAAAAATTAACAAACCGATGTAAATAACGAGTGGAACAAAACCATATTGAACAGCTAACCTAATTCCCGTTCCAGCAATATTGACCATATTCTTTTGATTTTCTGTTAACTTCATTATTTAACTAAAAACATAAAATGAAAGCATTTTTAAAAATTCATAGATACAAATCACTTATAAAAAAATTAAATATTTTGGAAAATCCGTAGATACAATTCACATATAAAAAAATTAAATATTTTACAATTTGAGAATATACAATATACCAATAATCGGGATAAGACAAATCTTGAAGTTATTAGAGTAAAGATTGCCTGATTCTGTCCGAAAATTTAAACCATATTTATTTGAAGACAATTAAAAGCAGATATTTTTTGAAATATCATATCATTATTAAATTTAAAATAATTTTTTACTACTAAGAGAAGCAAAAATGTGGTATACACTTTTTAAGTATTCAAATTGAGACTGATAGTAATTTTTTACATTAAAATTACGATTAAAACATATAGAAAAATCTGGTCTTCAATAATAAAAGTTAATTATTTACATGTTATGCAAATTTACCCAATGAGGTAAAATATGTTATAGCACTGTTATTTTTCACCAATGGATCAGTTTGAATGAAACGTGGCTGAAATAAAGTTTACGTTGGGTCAAAATTTTTCAATTTCATTCAGATCAACATAATGCTTGGAGCTGTGAAATGTCATATGACTTCCTGATACAATAAGAGGAAAATAAACTTTTTAGTATTTAAAAATATATGTAAATAAATAAAGGAAAGATAAAAGAATAGGAAAAAGACTAAAACATTTTAAATCAATCGTGACTTTATTATTATTACTTTGTATAAGGCGTAGTGAGATTGATAACGTTTAAAAAGTTGTTATTTATATTTTTAATTTATCTAACAGATTTAATGTCATAGATAGTAATAAGTCATATCGAAGAGATTTATTTAAGGGTATGTTTTTATTGATAAATACAAAGATCTTGATGCTCTAAAAAGGATTGAATAACTGACTTTAAGATTCGAATGGTTTCAGTATTATCTTGGAGATAGTGAAAAATCATATTTGTTTCCGATAAATAGCAAAAAAAATTTACAAATTTTATTTCATATTTAATGTAACTCGGACTTTCTTATTTACTGGGTCCTGCATCGTCATCTTCATCTCCAAACATATCATAAGCATTTTCATTTTTTTTAACTATATTTGAAATTTCATCACTAATCATTTCATAGGTCATTTGGTAGGCCTCAGTATTTCCTTCATTAAGAAGTCTATCAGCTATTTCAGTAAGCTCTTCAATAGCAGAAATTGATTCATCTTTATACTCTTTTCCTGCTTTTTTAGCAGCCCAACGTAATTTTCTCTTCTCAGCAGCATTTAACTTCTGTGAGCTATTTAATCTTTTCAGAGCTTTACTAATATCTTCATTTGGTTTTAGTATAGTCAGTAATTTCCGAAGTAACACTTTTTTTTGTTCTGTAGTAATTATTTCAATAGGAGCATCATCAGTCTGTAAAAAATTAAATGATTAATAGCACATTTAAACAAAAAATACAGTTTCATAAGTTTGTCCTTTAGATTCACGTTCTTTAACAGCTTCCCAGTCAACTGTCTCAAGCCACTGATCTTTGTATTCTTCTTCATCTTTTTTAAAAATAAAATTTCCATGAATATCAAAATGTCCGTCTTCTTCATCTTCTTTCATATTAAACGGAGTTATTTTTATATTCCCATCATATGAAATTGTGGCTTCCTCTTCGCCTTCAATCTAAGAAAAAACTATATTTAATTTCCATACTAAATATATCTTACCTTTCTCATATCTAATTTTTGATACTCCTCATTATCTTCTTCATCACTATCTAATGTATGTTTTTTCATTCGTGTAACATTGTCATCATTTCCAACTTTGTCTATATTATTTAATGCTTCAATTTTTTGACGCTTTCTCCATTCTAAATTATCTGGAGTGTCATCATCAAATTTAACCTGCCTCTTAGACATTTCTAAAATATCAATAATTTGATAAATCAAAAATTTTACTATATTAAAACTTGACTTTTATATCATAAACGAGTAATAAAACCTATATCAATCGAATAATTTCTAAACTACATTTCCCGATAATGCATATACATTTGGAACTGTGTCCCAAGTAAATGCACTGACGTTATTTAAATTAAATATAAAATGTTAAAATTTAGTAATCTATAAAGTAAATTATTAGTAATTATGGTAAATAATATGAATCTCTTTGGTATTGAATTGTCTAAAAGGTATTTTGCTAAAGCTAGCTATGCAGTAGCGAAGCTTCTTGTTTACTAACTTTTCCGCTTTCCGTATAAAAGCCAATATCTAATCTTTTTGTTCTAAATTTACACTATGATATTTTTTAGAGTTTAGGAAAATGATAGGACTGCCGAAAACTCAGGAATTAAAACATATCGTAACATTCCATCATATTTTAAATATCTTATTAAGCATTTCATTTATTTTTACTAAGATGGTACCTTTTGTGGGAGATTTGATGTACGATTCTAATCATCGTTATTTAGATACAGTGAGTTGTTTAATTGTCCAGTTTATCAAAAAAGTTTAAATAATTTTTTTTAGAGAGAACACGAAATTGTTGTTTTTTTGGCTGTCGTAATTTTATGGAGAGGTAAAAAAGCTACAAACTGGTTGCATTATATACAGACGGTTTTTAACTTTTCAAAAACAGCAAACGTTTTTCTCTTTTTAAGAGCAGATTTACTATATGGAATTATATATGTTATCCTAATTACTATTGTAACAGTAGTTTTCCCACAACCAGCATATCAAGAATCAGATAACGTCATATATTTCCGGTCAGAAGATTTACATAAAAAAATTAAAGACGATACAAATACTGTGTGGGTTGTTGAATTTTACACAACGTGGTCACCGGAATGTCGTCATGTAACCCCTGTATTCTCCAAATTAAGTGAGAGATTTACATTACCAAATTTAAAGTTTGCCAAGTTAGATGTCGGTACTTATCCTAAGGAGGCTGAAAGATTCAGAATTAATACACATCCTTCAAGTAAGCAACTACCAACAATATCAATTTTTAAAGGAGGTGTTGAAATCGCTAGAAGGCCAACAATTCAAAATAAGCGTGCAGTACCTTTTATTTTTAATGAGGTAAATTCCATAGTATTTACTAATTATTATTCTTTTTTTATAGGAAAATTTAATCCTTGAATTAGATCTTCTCAATACTTATAATGAATGTAAACAGCCTTCAAAAAAAGTTAAAACACATTAGGTGTTATTTAAGAAGTTTAAAAATGGATAATTAAAATTACTTAACATATATATCAAAAAAGAATGTAGAAATAATGTTAGTCACTTTTTCCATTTAAATTTTGTCATTTGCATTTTATAACATGTATTGTTTTTTTTTTTTTAATTAATAAAAAAATTTTACGAAAAAAAACTATTTGTGGAAGTTTTTTATTTGATTTAGAATATTACTGAGACCTAGTCAATTTTTCCATCACAATAATAATGGTCCAATTTAGAAAAGTGATATTAATAAAAAAGTTTTATATTTAATAATAAGTTTAAAAAAGTACAATTTTTTTTTGCAACTGAAGTCCTATTTATTCAAATATTTCGGGTTAATGTTTACATACAAAAAAGATCAAATTATACATATAATTATCAATTAAATGATATTTTTACTATACAACAAATCTACGTAGCAAAATATTATCATAAAAGTGTAATTGAAGTGATTGAGATAAATATTTAGGGTAACATTATACCAATGAATGTCTCTTGTAACGTTAGTTATAGGTGAAACACTTTCCTTCAGAACCAGTAGATTGAAAAGGCATTTGCCTTTTTTATAATGAAGAAGGATATTTCTGATAAATTATCACTTGAAGACAAATGGAATTTAATTCCTTCTTTTCTTCAAGTAAGAGGTTTATTGAAGCAACATATTGCAAGTTATGATTATTTTGTAGATGTAGATATTAAAAACATTTTGAAAGCTAACAATAAAATAACAAGTGATGCTTCTCCATATTTCTATGTAAAGTAAGTTTTTAAATTATAAATTCTATTTTTCCTTAGATATTTAGATATCCGTGTTTTAATGCCTCAAGCAGAGGAAGGTTTTGGACAAGTTGTGGAAACAATTACTCCGCATGAATGTAGACTACGTGATATGACATATTCTGCTCCAATAGTTGTAGATATTGAATATACCAGAGGTAATCAAAAAGTTATAAGACATAATTTGACAATTGGACGGATGCCAGTAATGTTGAGGTCCAGTAAGTGTGTTCTTCGTGGATTGACTGATAAAGAGATGGCTGAAGCACAAGAATGTCCTTTGGATCCCGGTGGTTACTTTATCATTCGTGGTTCTGAAAAAGTAGTATTAATGCAAGAACAATTATCAAAAAACAGAATAATGATTGGACGAAATAGTAAAAAAGAACTTGTTTGTGAAGTACTAAGTTCCACTAGTGATAGGAAAAGTAAAACATTAATTACCACTAAAAAAGGAAGATATTATTTACGACATAATCAGATGACGGAAGACATTCCAATAATTATAATTTTTAAGGCTATGGGCGTTGGAAGTGATTACGATATCTTATCATCAATTGGTGAGGAAGATAACTTTATTTCCGCTCTCACAGCTTCAATTGAAGAAGCTCAAAATGCTGATATAAATACACAATCTAAAGCTCTTTTATATCTTGCCTCAAAAATGAAATTGAAAAAAAACTATAGTGGAGGAACAAGTACATATGTCATGAGAGAATATGATGCTTTAGACTTTCTAAGAAATTCCATGATTTGTCATATTCCATCGTCTTCTAACGATATGAAAATGAAATCAATTTACCTTGGTTTAATGCTTCGTAGACTCTTGGAGGCGGAACAAAATATTTGTGATTGCGATGATCGTGATTTCTATGGAAATAAAAGAATTGAACTGGCTGGATCTCTTATTGCATTAATGTTTGAAGACTTATTTAAACGTTTTAATGCAGAATTAAAGAAAGTTGCTGATAATTCTTTAGGTAAAACATTAGCTGCTCCACTTGATATTGTTAGGCATATGCGTCAAGATATGATCTCAAATGGATTGAATAATGCTTTATCAACTGGAAATTGGACAATTAAAAGGTTTAAAATGGAAAGGAAAGGAGTTACTCAAGTATTATCTAGATTATCATACATCTCTGCCTTAGGTATGATGACACGTATCAATTCAACTTTTGAAAAAACAAGAAAAGTTTCTGGGCCACGTTCTTTACAACCATCTCAATGGGGTATGTTATGTCCTGCTGATACTCCTGAAGGAGAATCTTGTGGATTGGTAAAGAATTTGGCTTTAATGGCACATATTACAACGGATTCGGAGGAAGAACCTGTACTACGAGTATTATATAATTGTGGCATAGAAGATGTACGAAGTCTTCACTATAGATCTGTTCATCTACCAAATACTTTTGTGGTTTATCTTAATGGTTCAATTGTTGGGCTAACAAAAACACCTAAGAAGATTCTTGATACAATTAGAGCAGTACGTCGTTCTGGTTTTTTAAATGAATTTATTTCTGTTAGTTCAAATACCCAACAAAAAGCAATTTATATATCTAGTGATGGCGGAAGACTTTGTAGACCGTACATTATAATAAAAAATGGCGAATCAGCAGTTAAGCAAGTGCATTTGGATGAATTAAGAACAGGAAAAAGAACTTTCGATGATTTTATTGCTGATGGCCTTATCGAATACCTTGATGTTATGGAAATGAACGATTCCCATATTGCTGTTTATGAAAAAGATATTAAACATGACACTACACATATGGAAATAGAACCATTTACTTTACTAGGTGTTTGTGCTGGACTAATTCCATATCCTCATCACAATCAATCTCCTAGGAATACCTATCAATGTGCTATGGGTAAACAGGCTATGGGTTCAATTGGTTACAATCAACAAAAAAGAATAGATTCATTAATGTATCTACTGGTATATCCTCAAAGACCACTTGTTAAATCAAAAACTATTGAATTTTCGAATTTTGAAAAATTACCAGCTGGTCAGAACGCCACTGTTGCTGTGATGTCTTTTAGTGGATATGATATTGAAGACGCTTTAGTATTAAATAAAGCATCTTTAGATAGAGGATATGGACGTTGTTTGGTATATAAACATGCAAAAGCATCTATAAGAAAGTATCCCAATCAGTTATGTGACAAACTAATGGGACCATCAATTGATATGGCTACAAAAAAACCAATTTTTAGATATGGTGCAGTTGATGTTGAGGGAATTGTCAGAACAGGAGCAAGAATTTTTTCTAAACAAGTTATGATAAATAAATTCATGCCTACAGTTAGTAGTGGTATATATAATACTTCATCTGAAGCAATTGATGTTGGTTATAAAGATGTAGCTGTATCATATAAAAATCCAGTTCCTTCTTACGCTGAAAGAGTACTCTTAACTTATAATGAAGAAGACGCACATCTAATTAAAATTCAACTTAGACAGACAAGAAGACCAGAATTAGGTGATAAATTTAGTAGTAGACATGGTCAGAAAGGTGTATGTGGATTAATATCTCCACAAGAGGATATGCCTTTTAATGATCTTGGAATGTGTCCTGATGTTATTATGAATCCTCATGGTTATCCAAGTCGTATGACAGTAGGGAAATTAATGGAATTACTTTCTTCGAAAAATGCTGTTTTGACAGGTCGTTATCATTATGGTACTGCATTTGGTGGTGATCAAGTCAAAGATACCTGTGAATCATTAGCACAACATGGATTTAATTATTTAGGGAAAGAAATGTTGACTTCTGGTATTACAGGACAACAATTATCAGCATATATATATTTTGGACCAATTTATTATCAAAAACTCAAACACATGGTTTTAGATAAAATGCATGCTAGAGCAAGAGGGCCTGTTGCTGTTTTGACACGTCAACCTACTGAAGGTAGAGCTCGTGATGGTGGTTTGAGATTAGGAGAAATGGAAAGGGATTGCCTTATAGCATATGGAGCATCGATGCTTTTGATGGAACGACTAATGGTTTCTTCAGATCAATTTCAAGTTGACGTTTGTTCCGTATGTGGGTTAATAGGTTATGGTACTTGGTGTCAAAAATGTAAGAAATCAGGTCAAATGGCTACAATTAAGATTCCTTATGCTTGCAAATTACTATTCCAAGAATTACAATCTATGAATATTGTTCCCCAACTGAAGACAGAACGTTATACTAACTAAGTTGATTATTTTTTTATTGTTATTTGTTATTTTATTAAATGTTTTACTGTTGTTTTAAAACAATTGATATTTTCCAGAGTTTCAAACTATAATATATCTTTCAAAAATAATATTAAAACATAAATATTTTTAGATAACATGTCAGTAATCAACTGTGGTGGGAAAAATGGTGAACTAGGGAGTACGTTAAATAATGAAGGAATTGATGAATATGATTACGTTTCAAATTACTGTAACCACAAAATTCCAAAATTTAAATATCATCTAACATTTGACGAAAAACCATTTTATGATGAAACTTTAGCAAATATGAGGAAAGACAATTTAGCTAGAATTGACAGTGTTACACCATTCGACTATCATTTTTTTAAGAAGAAGTATGTCAACTATATTTTTACAATAGCAGCAAGACTTAATCTTAGTCCAATGATACGTTATCATGCATTATATCTTTTTGATAGGTAGGAAATCACTTTTTAATTGAACAACACAATATTTTCCAGGTTTTGTTCACGTCATATTGAAAATTGTTTTGGTACTTTTTGTACAGCTAATGATGGAATATCAGACAGTTCATCTTCTAGAGATTGGGAAAAAATAGAATCTAATTTATCAAGACAAATGACATTACATATTATGAGTTGCTTTCAAATATGCCTTAAAACGTTTGATTGTAAAGATATTTTATCTCCTGGATATACAGCACGTTGTCTGAAAACTTTTGGACATTTATATACTAAGGATGCAATTTTAAAAAGTGAACT
This sequence comes from Strongyloides venezuelensis, assembly GCA_963280985.1. NCBI lineage: Eukaryota > Metazoa > Nematoda > Chromadorea > Rhabditida > Strongyloididae > Strongyloides > Strongyloides venezuelensis. The sequence continues at coordinate 7,789,805 of CAUJLX010000002.1, read as the reverse complement.
AAAAGTAATAACAACAGTTGAATTCAAATTATGGGATAGAGAAAATCCACTTGTATACGTTGAAACACTACTTGCTGTGTTATGTGCAAGGTGTATTTTTCTTGAATCAAAAATGGATCTGTTCTATAAGAAATGTATCTTTGTGATGGATTATGTTATTCTAAATATACAAGATATTTTTAATTTTGTACTAATGGAAAATTTCAATCGTACTGTTGCCAACATTGAACAATTACGTTTCAATCGACTACTATCTGATTGGTTACTTTGGATAAGTAGTGTTATACATATTGCTTCTTTAACTATGGGATATACAGAATCTCAATCAAAGGATATAGTAAATATTCTTTCAACGAACACAAAGACACCAGTGAATGATATTGAAAAATTTTCTAATGCTATTTTGAAAAAAATTGGACAATTAGTTGATGAATAACTTCTTCTATAATTATTTAAAATTTGATATTTACACTAAATTATTGATCTCGTAATCTTTTATCTTCAGAGCTAGCAATAATCACTTATCTTTCATTTATTTTACAACATATTAATGCTCTTCTTTTTTCACATCATTTTATATCTTTTCTTTACTTATTATATGTATTTATGATCGCAGAAATACTGGTATATTTGTAATACCACATTCTTGAATATATAATAAAGATTTATAAATTCAACAAACTTCCCACATCTGATGTAGATAATTATTATAAGAATTTAAGAGATAAAGTATGTATATAATATGTATTATTTATTATATATTTATATCACTAGGGGAAATTGGTTGAGGCTGTAGAAGAATGTGATAGAACAAAATAATAATCAACTTAAACTAGGTACAATTCTTAATTCCTGCCATAGATTGAAGGAGTAATTGAAGTGTTGAGATAAGGCATAATAACGGCAGACTTTACTACCAATCAACTTGGTGGGTGTTGATGATTTGAAGAGCTTTGTTCGCGGAAACACTTTTTATCATCACAGATTAAGTAAGATAATGTTTAGCTACTATTGATTCTTTTATGCTATTCCACAAACTAGATTCTTAAAGTGATCTGTATGTGGAGAGGCTGTTAAGAGTTATGAGGTAGAAGCCAGAGAAGATATGTGTTTACTTATATCCAACAAGGGGCTGGAAGAGAAAGAGGCTGATACATTATTAAGTTGCAATACTACTACATCTCGCAGTTGATTTAGCCTCACACTATACAATCTTGTAGCAATGCCATCCGCCGGTAAGTATATTTTATAACTATTATTTTATTCCTTTTTTATCTAATTTAAATACCAATTTTTAGATAAACTTAAGGAAGTTTTCAATCTTTATGATGAAGAACTCGATGGAAAAGTCGATGTTTCACAGATCGGAGATGTTATCCGTGCCTGTGGACTTAAACCAACCAATGCTCAAGTTAAAAAAGCCTATGGTGGAGAGGAAATGAAAAAAGGATCTAAGAGAATAACTTTTGAAGAATGGCTTCCAATTTACGAACAAGTAAAGAAAGAGAAGGAAGTTGGATCATTTGCTGATTTCTTGGAAGGACTTAGAGTATTTGACAAGGAAGAATCAGGAAAGATTTTTAAAACTGAACTTAGGCATGTATTATTAGCTTTAGGAGAACGTTTAACTGCTGATGAAGCTGATGAACTTTTGAAAGATGCTGCTGATGCTGAAGGACTTGTTAACTATGAAGCTTTCATTAAGAAGGTCATGGCTGGACCATATCCAGATGATCTTTAAAAATCTATCCATGAAATCCTAAAATCAAAAAAAAAGTCTCTTTATTTCGTTCAGTAATCTAAATTTGATTTTTATATTGTCAATGTCGTTTTGTCACCGTCAGCCAAAATAAAGTTAAAAATTTATATATATTTTTTTTAATCTTTAAAAAATATATAATTTTCATTGATTTTTTTTTCTATATCGTATAGATACTTTTATATTTTACAGCTTTATACTATAAAATTTTCATCGTTATATCTTTTATACATTTCGAATATTATATGAGGTAAAATTACATAGCTATAAAGAAGATATTATTGTTTGTATCAATATAAAATATTGATACTCTCAAACAATGATTCTTCTTTTCCAAGCACCCACGTAATGTTTGTAGTGACTATGTTATACTGAAACTTAAATAAAATTTAATTGTTTTAGTATTTCAAAGATATAAATATATATATATGCACTCAAATAAAATATATTTATCTTACTCTAGTCTCGAAAAATGAAAAGTACTATACAATTTACGTAAATTAATATAAAATTTATTTAAGCATTTCATATAATAATAATAGTTTAAAATATGATTAAATTTGACGAATATTAAGTTTTATATTTTCTGTATAAGTGTTTTTAACAAATAACTTTATAAACTTTTTTACAATAACTTTTCCAAAAGATAATAAACTTTAATGATTATGAAATTTAAAAATTTGAAAAAAATGTGGAGGCAGATTACTTTATTATACATGCAATACATCGTTATTTTGAATAAATTTTATGATACCATACTGTATTTACAATTTCTATTATTATTTTTAAAATTATTTAAATATATACAGAGCAACTGCATTTTTGATGTCAAAACAAATAATTTTAAAACTATCTTAAGATGTATTTAAACATGTTTAATTTAAATTCATTCTTCATACTTTAAAAAATGAGAAATAACCATCCATAACAATAAATATAATTATCAATAAAATTAGCTATTGAAAAATACTGTATAAGAAAGTTTAGAACTTTTTCCATTTAAATCAAACCACAAGAAGGCTTTTTATTTATAAATCCCAAAGTGGTATTAAAGTACCATGAATGAAATATGACGTGAATTAGTTTAAAAGATATTTTACTAATTTTGTAAAAAAATTATGATAAAAAATATTTTTTTCAAAAAATTTGCAAATATATTACCACATTTTGTAATAGCAAAAAATCTTGTAAATTTAAGGAAGACATGGAAATGCAAAAAATCTTTGGTCTTTTTTGTATAAAGATTTAAACCACCAATAAATTATTTTCCAACGCTGACAGCGTATACGCTAACTATAATATAAAATGTGTTGCATTTCATTATGATAAATGAAAATCTATCATTTTCTTCTTTAGAACTAACATCGTGTCGTTGTTAATAATTTTAATATGCACTTGTATTGGAATAATATTAACGATATGTAAATTTTTACAACTACCATTAAAAGAGAGTAAATTACTTGCTTTTATGAGGAAATTTAAATTTTTTAATAGGTAAACATTATACCAAAAGAATAATTTTTACAGTCTTAGAAAGAAAAAATAAATTTTAATAGTTCTGAAATAATTTCAAAATCAGCTGTTTTAAAATTAAGAGTTTCTGTATATTTTATTTTTTATAATTAATAATAACAATTAAATAAATACCAAAATGAATCAGCGGGTACCTTGGGAAAATTCAGAAGAGTTTCTTATTATGTATAAGAAAGTAAGTAATTATTAAAAAAATTAATTAAAAAATTTTAGAACGTTCCTGAAGCAGTTGCTCGATATAGGGAAATTATAAAGATGTTTGCACTTTACAATTCATGGCCTGAATCAAGGAAACGCGGAATTCTCACCCAATTTGAGACGTTGTCTCATCAGATGGATTTCCACTGTACTGAACTTGTACAGTGCTTTGTAAAAATTAATTTTTATACAATTCCAATTGATATGCTCGAAAATTTTGTTCAATTTTTGTCAAAAATTGCAACCATTCACGTTGGACACACAACATCAATTTTGGTACATTTTGTCGCATATTTAGTTCCTCTTATTGATGATAATGTTAAAAGTGGTATTAGTACTCCATCAAACGAAAATCAAGAAAAGATGTTTAGTCTTATTCATAAATCTATTCAAGATATATTAAATTGTAATCCTCTATCTGGAAATATTTTGGTTAAATTACTTTCTTCACAATTTCCATTTTACCGAAAATCCGGGAAAGTTATTTCTGGCTATGTAAAAAATCTGATTACTGTTATGAGTTACTCAAAGTTTATTAAGGTCGACATATTTAATGTACTTATTGAGAAATTAGTTGGGTTGGATATTTGCGTTGCCAATGAGAATGTTATTGAAATGAAGAATGGGTTTTTGCTGAATTCTATTTTTACTCTTGCTATAAACAATTGTGAAGTGAAGACAAAGTATGCCAAAGAATTTCCTCCTCTGGGTAATGATAATCTAAGTGGTACACTTGATTTATGTTTATTGTTTCTACTAGATTATATTTCACAGCCATTTGAAATAAAAATCCAAGATAGTGATAACAATGAAATAAATTGGGAGTGAGTGTTTTGTTCGAAACACTGACTCAAATTTAGCAGCATTAATGATGCCATCTTTTATCCAACATGTTGTTCCTCACTTTGGTTTGAAGAATGTACCGTTTTTGTACTTTTATGCTTGTGGGATTCATCCTTCTTCCAGAACGACAATTTTGTCCGAATTATGGGTTTTATTTCTTAACAATCAAGCTGTTAACACAAATAATATTGCACATAATGCATGTTTTTATCTGTCTGATCTTATAACAAGATTGGAAAACTTTTCTATAAGGTATCTTTAATATTTATTTTCAAATATTTAAATTTTTTTACAGCACATGTGTAAAAGTTCTTCGAGAAATGGCAAATTGGATTCATGAATACATTGGGAGATATGATGATTCGAATTGCGAGAAAACTGCCGGATGTCCTCAGCACAGCTGTTTTTATGTAATTGTTCAATCGATGTTATATATTTTTTGTTATCGTTATCGAGAATTTGTTGATTCTGATTATTTAGAAGATATAGCAAAACTAAATGTTTCTAAAATTATTTTTTGTTCTTTACATCCTATGGAATTTATTGATCCCGAGATATCTGTGTCATTTGCTGTTGTCGCGAAATTGCTGCAACTGGAATATTGTTCTCATTTGATTACTTCTTCTTCTCGGACAAAAGCTATATTTGAAACACAGTTTCCGTTTTCTTCACTGAATCTGCCACAATGTTCGAGATATTTTGAAAAATATTTTAGACATTTTGAACCAATAGAGGAAGATACATCAATAATCATTGATTCCATCAATGCCTCTTTTCAATCAGTCAAGTCTTGTCGTGTTGATGAGACTAGTATGATGGAAGAATATATGTTTTTGGATGAAGGAGATAACATTACTAACAATTTTGCGTTAAATTTTTAATAAATCATTTGTTTTATATGTTGTTATTACAAAATTTTGTTGTTGTAATATTTTAAAAATAAAAGTATATTATACATTGTTTATTAGGACACAAAAATTTTTTGCTGAGTATTATTAGTTATTTTTTAGTGATTGTTTTGTTTTCCTGGTATATTTATCTTATTTCTAAGTTAAAAAATAATGTATTTTGATAAATTAATTTTAATCTAATAATAATGTTTGTAGTAATAAGTTTTTAAATATAATCAAACTTTAAAAAAAACGATTTTACTTTTTTAGAGTAATTATATTGCATATACTTAAATAATTTATTTATGTTTTAAATTACAATTTGTTTCTAAATTAAATCTCTTTATTTTAATTATCTTAAGTGATTTTTTTTAGTGTTTTTCCATTACAAGTACATTTTGGTTTGTTATATTATTTTATATAGTACAAATTTTTTGATTAGTATAAAAGAACCTTTTTTTTAAATATAAAATTTATCACAAAATTGCCTTTATAAAAAATTTTAATTTATTAAAATGTAATGTTTACAATTTTTGTGCAACAGATTTAAATGAATTTTGAGGTGTACTACATTAATAATTCAGCAATATTTCTACATACTTTATTCATTTCTTTAAGAATTAAATATCTATATGATCGATATTGAATTATTTTGAAATAATTAATTTTTTTGCACGCTTCAATTTTAGTAATAAAAAAACAGAGAAGCTGAATATTTGATAGAATAATAAAATTAAAAAAAATTTTTTGCTTTAACAACTTTATTTTTGAATGAATAAAATAATTTTGAGAAAATATTTAAACCATTTGATATTCTTTTCTGTTTTGTTTTATAAAATTATAATGAGGTTATTAAATAAGAAAATAGAAACATTAATGTTAAAACATTGTATGTTTGTCAAATTTATAAAATCGTCTAACATTATTTAAATTTTCAATTATAAGTTAATAGGAATTTAGATTTTTATTTTATTAGAACTTTTTTTAGAAAAAATGTAAAGCTAATAGTAAAGGTTCAATTAAGTATGTTGTTGTAAAACATAATAACATATTTTTTTCATGGAGTAATTGGCAATTACATTTTTCATTAAAATTTATTTTCAATTATAATTAAATTATTTGCCTTATTATATATGTCTTTATTTTTTTCTATGAAAAGTTAAACTTTTTAATGCATTTTTGTGAATTTTATATATTTTTATCAACTTGTACGTAAATATGACTTCCCAAACTAATGATATTTTTACTTAGGCTTATGTGTGTTTGTCACTTGTTATTTTGAAATAATATTTTTAAAGTTTTTTTTTTTATTTTTTAAGCAAATATACTGAAAGTTATCACCATAAACATTATTAAACAAGCGCTAACTTAAAAAAATATTTTGAAGACATAAATAAAAAGAATAAAATGAATTTTTGAAAGTCTAAAATATTTTAAACATAGTTATATAAATACTGCCTACTTACTTAAGTCAAAATAAACTTATACTTAATGTAAAAATATAATACATAATTTAAACTTACAACGTCATCTTCAAAATTAATTGTAATAATAAATTATAAATTGTAAAAAAAGCATTTTTTTTAAAGATTAATTGTTTTTCCATAATTTTATGTCTTCGTTTTGGTTATTAAAATTTAGTATTAATTATTATAACAAGATATTATTAGCATACATTAATGTTTATTTTATAATAATAGAAATTATTAAAATTTTAAAATACAATCTTAAAAATCTAAATATTTATAGGAATTTGTTGAAAACATACATCGGCAATAAAAAAAATTAATTTATATTTAACAATCTTAATAATGTACTTTACAATACCATTATGGTGAATATTATTATATTTTATTCCAATAAAAACATTTTAAAAGTTCAATAAGTTGTTATTTTAAAAATAAAAACTTTTTCTTGAAAATAGTTTTTTTTACACAACAATTTCAAAAACTTCGGTTATCTATACGTAACAATTTACAGTAATTATTTTTCAAAATCTACTACTTTTACTTATTTATAAAGTGTTCTTAATTTATTTTATTTTGATTTTATCAAAATTTATTCAAGAATGAACGTGTTAACCATTAATTATCTATGACTAAAGGTTAAGTTAGTGAAACTTCGGAAGGTTTTTAATATATAACTTTATAGACGATTTTATTTTAAATGAAACTTTGGTTTGTAAAAAGCATTTATGCCTGTATAAAAATATTTTATAATTAAAGTATTCAATTGAGTGAAAAAAATGGTTTCTTGATTACATATATTTATTAAAAATTGATATAACTATACAATGATAGGATATTTCTGACAAAATTAATTATATTTTAATAACTAGTATTTTTATTATAAATTTTTAAATCACTTGAAACATACGACAAAACAATATTTTTAATTATTTCTGAATATCATTAATTATTAGAATTAGCTCAACTAACGAAAATAAAAATTAAGTCATATTATATTCTTGTTGTACATAATTTATTGTTAATTAATGCATTCTTATGTATAATTATTTATTAATAAATATTAAATTTTTTATAATTTCCTTACTATTTGGTTATTTGACATTATAGAATAAGAATTGTTTTCTATCATCATACAAATATAATACTTTTTTATATTAGTTTTTTATTTCTTTGTCTTTTGTAATTTATTAGAAGATATTGTAAATGACATTAAATGTGTTAAAAAAGTATTTGTAAAAGTTTTTTTTTACAACAACGAAACTGAATAGAAGAATATATTATTATAATCATTGGATAACAACATTATAAACTGACTGTAAATTTTGAAATGCAATATTTTAAAAGTACAAATATTTAGACCAAAATATTATTAAAAAAGCAATTTTATTTAGAATTTTTAATGAAAACAAGCTCAATGTTTGTTGTTATTTTCAAATAAAATTAATTTTACTCATTATATTTTTTTAAAAAATTATCTATAAGATTTAATTAAAATTTTGCTTTTTGTTACTAAATTAAACATTAATTTTTTATTTTCGTGACTTGTGGTCCCTTAACTTTTTGATAAAGTAAATTTTAGCATATCTAAACCGTTATATTAAAGATTGCATTTTTGCTTTGATTAATATTACTATCTTGAAATACTTCAATTTTAAATTAAAAGGACAATTTAGCAAATGAACCCTCAATCGTATTAAAGTTTAGGAAGAAGAATAAAGTGAATTATTGAAAATAAACAAAATAAGTAAAGCTTATTTATAAGATTGGTGAGTAACGATGGTTAAAGCTGTCTCTTATAAAAACAAAAATATCTATTTAATAAAAAATACTAGGAACATAGTTTAAAATGAATATTTTTTAATACAAATTTTTTTAAAATCCCTCGATTTAATTAAAAATTGCTTTGTTTGTCATATAACTTTTAATTAGCAATTCTTTACTGAAAATATATTATTTAATTTCTCTCATATTCAAATTATATATATATATTCATTTCCACACGATTTATAATTCTAATGCCATTTTATATTGCTGTTTCTTCATTTTCAATAATTTAATAATAAAATATTTGATGCAATTCATCAAAAGCCATTTACCTTCTAACGCTTTCGTCATTAATGCCCTATCTTTAAAAAGAATCCTGTGAAATTACATACATAACTTATATGATAAATATATATACATATAAACTACTTTCTCTCTCTGTTAGAAGAATGTATATATACTTATAATAATATTTTATTCAATTTTTTTCCTAATTTTTTGAAAGTAAAAACGATAAATGATACATGAATATATATCTTTTAATTTTATATTAATAGGAACTAAATGGCATATCAAATTCTATTTTTTTTCCTTTAAAGAATATTTTTATTCTATATAGTAAGTATTCGATTCCCTTTTGTCTAACATAAATAAAGTTTTATGATTAAAAAGTATTTGAAAACAAAAAAAAAACAAAATAAATAAATAAAATAAATTAGAGAAAAATTATTTATAAATATAACATTAAATTGTTTATTGAAAAAAATGTTAAGGCAAAAATAGTAAAGTGATCCATTAGAAGTTATGTTTTGAAGAAAGTTTTTAATTTATTACTTTGTAAAGAAAATTTATATTATAAGTGTATTTTGTTACAATCATATACATTTATAAAAATCTTTAACATTATTCAATATAACTACGTCCTACGGAAGTCAAACCTCAATATTCTTTTAAATGTTTTTTTAAATTGTAAGTTTGCCATAGCATAGCAAAATGGATTCAGAGGACTATTGCAATAACAAAAGTAATAAGACATACTGTATAAAAGATTAAAAGTTGGCGAGTTTATGCATGATGCACAAAAACCGTATATTGTAGCAAGAATATAAAAAGGTGTCCATAGAACTACAAAAGTTCCCAAAATAACTGTTATAGTTCGTAATGCTTTCCTTGCTCTATTTTCACTTCTTGATGCATTAATATTTCCTGAGTTTTTCTTGTTGCGTGATTTACCAATACCAATTGAACTTAATTTTGACATTTGTGGTTTTCTAATTAATGTTAGGAATCTTGATAAAGAATTCACAGCTGTATCACTAAAAGTACTTCTTTCCAATGAAAGTTTATAAAATTTTCGTTGATTTAATGATATTAATGGTTTTCTAAAATTTTTTTCTTCATCATCTAAGTAATTACTAATTACTCCAGAAACTTTTTCTTTATCATATCTATCACAAACATCATTTAACATTGCTGATGCTGAACGTGCTTTTACTTTTGTTGATGACTTTTTTAAACGTCTAGTAGACCCTCGATGCAACTAAAATAAAAATATAACATATAATACTTAAAAAAATGAATGGTTTTAGAAAATGAGATTATGTATGCTTTGATGGATGGAAGCATATTTAACAATAGAAAAATTAAATTTTAAGTAATAAATGGGGTTTTGTGATAAATTGACTTTGAGTGATTCATAAAAACAAACCTTAGACCGTAAAAATGAGGCTGTTTTAACAGGCTTTTTTTCATTCAATCCATTATTTGAACTAGCTCCCATGTGTACTGTATCATTATTATTTTGGTCTTCTAATTTATTATTTTTTTCATTTAAGGAATATATATTAGGAGATGTTTTGTCTTTTTCAAGATACTTTGTAATATTTTTATCAACCTCTTTATTATTTTTTGATAGTAAAAATGATGTTGTTGTGGTGGTATGTAAAAAATTTTCATCATTAATTATTTTCATTAAACTTTCCTCATTTTGAGTTAAACAATTTTCCGTTGGCGGAAGTGGAGGTGATGTAATTGAAAAAAAGGAAAGAGAAATTGTTGATGTTGCCGGTGAAATATGTCGAACACTTAAACGATTAATTTTCTTCTTTGATGGGCCACGAGAATCCAATGATTTTATGTCATCATCAATAAAAGGTATTTGATCTTCAAGAACGCTAAAACTTTTTGAAACATCTTTATTACTAGTTTCTTCCCCTTCCTCATCTTTTAAAGTTTTTGTTGATTGAACATCAGTTACTCTGTACGTATTTGATTGTATAAATATTGGTTCTATAGATGAAATTTCAATAGTTGTTTCAATAATTGGTTTATCTTGAAATCGTAAACTGTTATTTCTTAATAATTCATTATGTTTGTTAATCTTTGGTGGCAAATTTGCGCTACTAATACCACTGTCACTACTGTTACTATTAACAATTTTTGCATCTTTATTATTTTGTTTATGAACATTTGTAATATCATTATCTCCATTAATATATTTCTCATCTTCCTTTTTTTCTGTACCTGTATTTTCTAATAAGACCAATGAACCATTATAACTGTTATTTTTATTTATAGGATTATCACAAGGTGATGAGCCTTGTATTTGAGTATTTTGTTGACACGCTGCATTAACAGAATATAATGTATGAGATCTATAAAAATGATTAAATAAATTATATCTTTTATATTACTGGTATTGAAATTATACTTCAATACATACTATTATCATTAGCAAAATAATATTTTAAATTATTAAACACTTATCTGTATATGTTAAAATTTAAGCCCCTGCAATTATTAACTTTGACATGCTTTTTGCGCGAATTCCTCTATAATAAGAAAGTCACAAATTGCTTCCCTAAGGATATTTTATTGGATAAATCCAATTATCTGATTCGTGAAGAGATATGTACAAGTATGTATGTTGATAACAAGTCAAAGTAGGAAACTACATTGCAAATAACTAATTTATATTTTTGTTTAACACCCTGACTCAAGAAACTCTAGTATATATTTATTCAAACTTCAACGTTGAAAAATAAGGTTCCCTTAAAGCAGCATGATGCTCTACATAACGACAACATAAAGTTTGACCAACTATTGTGCCAATTTACTAAAGTGGTGCAAACAATATTTGTCAAAATATAATCTTATTTTTAATATAATAAAAATTCCTTCCATTCAATCATTGTTTTACAAAATATCAAAAAGTAATAATAAAACATAATTATAATATTTAATATCCCTACATTCCTTATGTTATGATAACAAACTTTTTTTAACTTTTTTTTTAAATGATTTTATAACACCAATATAAATATGTTGAAATAACTTCCTATGACATCATTTTTAAACATGCAGAAAAAAAATAATACACAAAAAATATAAACATACCTAGAATAAGTACTATCAGAAGTATCGGGTTGTGAATCAAGAATACTATTAGAAAAGCCTGTTTCTGAAAATGCTGGAATAGTCGTTGAGACATCTACTGGTTTCATATGACAATTTCTTTTCATCTCTGTTATAAGTGCAATTCTACCTTGGCGCTAAATATTTACATTATTATTATAAAACATAATATTATTTTTATCACCTGCTCATTTTTCACTGCTAATTTCTTGGCAGCTCTATAAATCCCATAATACAAAATAAGCATTATAACGAGTGTAGACCAATAATATGAAATGTACATAGTCATATTTACATAAGGATCTGTCATAAATGGCACTATACAATCCGTAGAATCAGACGGTCTTTTGTGTCCTGTAAAAGTTTCATATCCAAAAGTAGAAGCAGTAAATAAAACACTTGGAATCTAAACAAAAAATATATTTAAATAAATATTATAAAAAATAAATGCATATACCATCCATATTGCTGTAATAATTAATAACATTTTTTTTGGTGTTCTCCAATTTCGATAGATAGCTGGATATTTAACAGAGCAAAACCTATCAATTGTTATACCTAATACTGTGTAAATTGATGCAAGGCAAACAGAATAATCCACAGATAGCCATAGGTAACAAAGAAATTCTCCATAATGCCAACGATTGTTATTTAAAACCACATATGTAAAAACCGGAAACCCTTCCAATCCAATAATCTATCCAATATTCTGTTAATTTTTTTTATATTTTTTAAAAATATTTTTCCTTCAATGTCCTAACTATTCACAATAAGAAAAATTATTTTCTTCTCATCAATCAACAATATGTCTAGATATAAATATTAACCCCTAATAAATCTTGTTGAATATGTATTCTTATTAAGCTAGTTCAAAATTTGAAATAGATAAATTTTATAACCCCAAATGAAATCATTTCTTTCATTTTTCGTTTAAGGCAATCTACAAAGTAAAGCTATGATTTAAGAAGTAATATCTTCATTTAAATCGGCAACGTTATAGTTATCATATCTGTCGACAGATATTCCATCATATCATTTTCTGTCATCATTCGAAAGCTCTTAACAAAAAGAGTGAAAGCCCAAGGGATTATCAATCACACCATTAAAAAATATATATGGAGTTAATTTTAAATCATAGAAAATAAAATTATTAATGAAAAATTCTCTTTTAGGCGAACATATACAAAATAATAAAATGCAGAGATATATTATCCAAAAGTAAAAATAATAATAAATTTATATAAAAATTCATTAATGATCACTTTTATTTATCTGTTTTTCTTTACTATTTAATATTCTCCTTGAATATTTAAAACATACTAAGTTGTTATTTAATTTTTCAAAAATACTATTCAAGTATAAATGTTTTTTTAATTTTAAACTAATTTATATTAAAGATGTCAAAATATCTTTAAATAATTTTTTCTATAAAATAATTATTGTAAACATTAAAATGTATGAAATATAGGTTCATTAGTTTATATACTATGTTAATTGAAACAAATTAGTTCTTAGGACATTTTTAATAAAAATTATGATAAATTAAACATACCAAATCTGAAACAGCTAAACTGAAAATGAAGTAATTTGACGGTTGACGAATATTTTTTTCCAAATAGTATGATAAAAGCACAACCAAATTACCCATAACTGTAATAATAGATAGAAAACCCATAAATATTATTAAAAGTATGGAACCAATTCCAAAAGATACAGGTGTTCCTGGTGCTGTTACAATATGGTTTGCCACCAAAGCGGATGAATCATTGAATATCATTTTTCTATATATATATATATATATATATGTATTTTCTATACTTTTTTTATCATTATAGATGAAAAATAATACACTTAATTAATAAGAATATGCCATAACGAAAATTAAAAGGCACTAATTATCTTCAATACAATATTAATTTTTTTTTCTTTAAATACCTTTATAATAATGTAGATAGTTTAGCTAAAATTTGACCATTACAGACTTATTAGGAAATTGAAAATAAGGCAAATTTAACTCCTACTTCAGACACTTTTATCAGCTAAGAAGAAAAGTTGGATATAAGTAAAAGCTATATTCAAAGATGCACTGATAGCTTAAATTGGACCGCCTTGAATACAACCACGCCCACAAAAATTCGTTATATTTCTTTCGTTTATGGTTTTTGAGACGAAAATTTTTATTATCATAATATGTTGGAAGGAAGCATAAATTTTTTTTATTCTACTCATAATAAAGGTTAATTAGAGAATCTTTAAATCAATGAAAAATTTTTTTACATATATTCACAACATTTTCTAAGAAGTTTTTGTATTTGAAATGATAATTTAATTTAAAAAATTAAAAATATATAATTTTCATCATTAGAAAATCTTAGAGTTATCATTCATAACATCGATCATTTAAAGTTCTTGATTTTCATATTATGTCTAAATTTTTTAAATATTTTATATATTTCAAAATTAATTCAAAAAATTTAAGGCTATTCAATTAACTTCGCTTAAAGAAAACATTCAAAAATATTTTGAAAAATTTTTGATTTTGAAAATTTGCTTTACAGTGAAATTATCGAAATTATTGTCTTCTAAATACATTAATCATTTATATATTCAAGTCAGTATTTTATTTATAAAAAAAGAATTTCCATAAATATTATATTATAATTTTTTAAATTTTTTATAAAATGTTCCAGCCATTAAATATTTTCTTCAATATTTAATAGGTTTTAATAATCATATTTTAGTAATTTCTTCCACTATTAAGTTAAAATAAAGTTTGTTTTTAATTTTGAATTAAAAATTTATAATAGCTAGTATTAAAAAATATTTTATTATAAAAAACTTATTGTATCTATTAATGTTAAACTTGAAAAAACAAATTAAATTATTTAAAATATATAATCAAAATAGTATTTAATTTAAATAATAAACTATTTATGTTAAAATTTAATGTTTATAATATTAATAATAATACGCAGATTTATATAAAAAATAATAATTAAGATATTTTTTATGTAATAAAACTTGAATTAATAGAATCAAACAAATATTGCCATAACAAATTCTGGAATGCATATTTTTAGAAATACATTTGTAATGTATATTTTGTTTAAATTAATTATTTTTCAAAATACCTATCTTGATGATTGATCCTTTTAACAAGGTTATTATTATCTAAAAATACTAGGATTTTTTATTTAATTGGTTCTTGATTTCTATATTTAAAAATAATTTTTATAATGTATTTGACTATATATTTAAATTTACTTTACTTTTAAATTACTTTATATTTATGTAAATATTTTTATAAAACTTTTTAGATAGCAACATTTATATTCTTATAATAAATTATAAAATCATTTTAAAATTTAATACGTTTATTAATTCGATTTTTAGAAATTTTAAAACTTTAAAACACGCATTAAAGAAACATTGAATTAACAAAAATATATTTATGCTAATAATGCATTGCCGTTAACCATATAAATAAAAACGTACAATAATATTGGAAAATCAAACTATATAGAAATAACAAACTACATGAGATATATCCAATCAATGTTTGTTATATGTTCTTTGACTTACAATATATAATTGTCTTTGAAAAATTGAATAATACTGTAGACCAAGTTTTTTGTTAGATTTAATTTTAGATTAGTTTTTTTGAACACTTTAAAAGAAACAAAGTTACGGACTATAGTACAATTAGTTTGCGTTTTTCGACATATAAATCGAACTGAAATTTATTTTAATTAATAAATATATTATATACTTTTTTGATGTATATTTGTCAAATAAATTAAATATTATATTATGTATAAATCAAAATATTAGCCGCAATTTGTTATTAAATTTATTGAAAAAATGAGTTTTATAAAATAATTAGATAATATTAAACAAATATAAAAGTAGATTATTTGTTAACTATATATAAAAGTAAAAAAATTACATTAATGTCAAACTTCTGATTACTTTTATTTTATACAATTTGTTTTATTAAAATTTATTTAAATGGTTAATCTTTCTTTTATTCTAAATTTCTGAAAGAAATTTTATTTAATGAAAGTGCCGTTTGAATTTATAAATTTATTTTCTTTATTGTACTTTATCTTATCTCGTAAACAATTTTCGTTGACGTCATCTCGAAAGATTTAATTATTATATTATTTAATAATTTTATCATAATAGTACCTTTCTTGTCCTATTTGTTATACATCACATTACAATATCAGCCCTATGTTCTCAACGATTTAAACATGAAACTTCCCTCTGAGATTCTCCTACTAAATTTTTTTGTTACCAGTTAAGGTATATGGTTACATCTCTCCAAATACTCCAAAAACGAAAACAATTGGCAAAATACACCTTAAGGAGAAAGATTGCATATGAGGATTTTTTAAATTCATATATATAATGGCCATATTTTAGAAATTTTTCTAATTATCTATTTTCGTAATATACTATTTAAAAGTACTTTTTTTTATTTAATAAATCATTCCAGTTGTATTTCTTTTTTTTTACTAGATATAGATATAATGTCAAGTTTGGATAGTAGGATTGTTACAGGTCTTCAAAACCGTTTTAAGAAACATGATAAAAATATGTGGATATTTACAGAAGAAGAACTCGCTAATGTGCCCAGTATCAAAGATGGAATGTCAGCTCAAGATGTTTTGGAGTGTAGAATTAGGACGGCAAATTATATAACACAAATGATGATAATGCTTAATAAAAAGGCAACGGGTGTTAAAAGAATGTACGTTTTTAGAGGACAAATTAAATTTATTTTTTTGTTTTTACTACAAATGACTCATCAATTAATAAAATACCAAGAATTTTCTAATATTATTTGTTTTTAGAACACAACTGTGTACGTGTATTGCAATAACACATATGCATCGTTTTTATACTTTACACAGTTTCAAGCATTTTAATATGATAGATGTTGCAGCATCTTGTCTTTATTTAGCTTGTAAAACAGAAGACTGTTACAGAAAAATATCCTATGTTATTCATGCTTGGTGGAAGTTAAAATTTCCTGGTGAACATCCACCGGATGACAAAGATAACTTATTTATTCAATCTAAAGAGTTAATTGAATTGATAGAAAATTTATTGTTGAAGTCTGTTAATTTTGATATGCAATTGTTAATTCCACATTATGTTGTTTTACGGGTATGCCAAAGCTGTAAAGTAGGTATGTATTTGACGTTTTGAAAAAATTTTTTAAGTAAAATTTTATAGATCGAAATGTAATTTCTGCTGCTTATTTTTATGTTATGGACATGATTCACTTAACTGATTGGGCAGTGAGGTATTCAGATGATACATTAGCTTGTCTAGGATGTCATCTAGCTATAAGTCATGCAATTGGAAATGGTGATGAAAGACTAAAATCTACCATAATGGAAGTTGATCCTTGTGAATATATCATAAAAAATAGTAATAATACAATATCAAAATCATTAATCAGTACGTTAGCTAATAAGTTCCTCCTATTTTTAGAAGATAACAAAGATAAAATGACCTTTAGACGTCATTTGAGATTTAGAGAGAAACGAGATACAGGAAGCCACACAAAAAATCAGGCTATTGCAATTTAATATTTTTATATATATTCATTTTTATTGTTTGATTGTATAATTTGATGAAAATAAATGATGTTAACAAAATTAGAATTTACGATAATTCTAACACTTTTTTAAATATTATTACCTTTTTAGCATAAAGTTAAATATTAGTTCTAGGATTTTGTGTAATTTAATATAACAATTCCTAAAAATTGGAAATCATATTATACAGAAATAAATCAAATTTGAACGATATAAAAAAAGTTCGGAGAAATTTTTGAATAAGGATCCCAATTTAAATAGTCTTAATGAAGCATTTAGCTTGCTAAATCGAGTATTTTTATAATAGATAATAATAAATATTCATGTATAGAGGTAATTTGTAACATGTGAAGAATTTCTTTTTTGCTTAAATTACAGGAAATGTTTTATTTAATAATGTTGTAGTTGTTAAGTAAAGAAAAAATTAATGAAAAATCGATTTTTCATAATCAATTTACATAATTGAATCATATATTAAGGTAAAATGAGAAGACACTTTTTATGTTCAACCAAAGCAAAATTAGTATCTGTCGGTTGCATTAAAGACTACAAATGGACTGATTTTTAAACTTAAAAATTTTTTTGTTATTAGCTAAACTGTTGAAATATTTTATTAAATATATAAACACTATAAATACATATATTTAAATATACAATAAATACATAAAAAATATTTAAAGAAATTTTTAAATTTGAGCCATTAAAATATGGACCCCTTTAACTAAAATTGCTCTAAAATTTTCATTTAAAACTTCGTTCCTCAGAATTAAGTCGAAAAAATGCAGGTGAATTCAACACTCCTTGTAGATATTCAAAGTTGCCATTCAAGTATATTAATGTTCTTTTTCATCAATAAAACACTTATAGAGCCAATTGAAAAGTTCAATTAATCGTGTCTCACTCATCATATTTTCTCTGCGAGCTACAGATGGATCTGGACAAATATCCCCAAATTTACTAGCAAGATATCTTTTGACCTCACCACGATATGTGGTAATTGAAAGTAGAAGGTTGCGGATCCCAAAAAAATATAACCACGATTCAAACCATTAAAAAGATAAGAATTGTATTTTTCAATTTCCCCCTTATATATTCATACATTATCAGAACAATATTTTCTAAATTCTATAAAGTTTTCAAAAAGCCATACTAAAAAAATAAAAACTTCCATAAAGTGGAATGTAACATTTTAACTTACAATTGATTACATCTCACAACAATTATTCGATAAAAAGGTTTATCAACAAGTTTGTCGAAGCCTAATTTACCAACAATCTGGACTTTCTTTGGGAGATCACATACAACTTTTGCATCGAGATGTAAATTCTGTATATTACGAATTCTTAGAACAAGAAAAATTTTGAGAGCTCAGAAGTTTGCTGGTGATATCATTTCATCTATAATAATATAGACATCTATCCCTTCAATATTCAAGACATTTAGGTTACCATTTTTTATTTTATTATCCTTCATATTACAAAATTTTTAACAAATAAATACACCAAAAAAGCAAATGTCAGCTCATTAAAAACGATGTTACTCACATGATTTAACACATATAAATAATAAAATTATAATCATATTTTATTTTAAATAATAAAATATTATTAAATATATTATATACGGTTTTTTTTGTATGTCTACTCCTATCAGCAGAATTCTAGTATATAAGTAATTACAAGAATTAAAAAAATATCGAGACACTTGAAACGGCAAAAAAGTCAGAAGTAGTTAATTAAGAAAATATGAAAAAAAAATCAAAGTAAAAAAATGCAATTATCATGTATATATAGAAATATTTGTGAACTGAAATTTTTTTAATATGTTTAGCAAAGATCAATGACTTTTGATTAAAATTTTCAAAGTACTTCTTATTGTCCTAAAAATTTGGTCACATCTAGAATGAAACAAGTTGATTCAATTTTTGATATAATGTTTTTATTAGTTAAGTGAAATATTCTTAGAAATTGTCAAGTTTGACAATCAACAAAAAATAGCATTTTATGAAGCTACCAAACCACTTATAAAAATGGTTATTGATTCATCTTAAAACTAGGACTTAAACAGTAAATCTGATCTACCTGATTTTAATATCTGTCTTTTTAAGGGAAATATTAATGAATTTAGTGCCAAAAAATTTTCCTTAATAGTTTCAAAAATATTTTATATCATTGATTGCAATTTTATATACCTTATATGAATATAATATTAGCTTATTAAAAAGTTATGGACGTATATATGAAGTTAATTTTTAAACAAAATTGTTTTCGTTGAACAATGATTTTTAAAAAACGTTCTCATTGCAATTTGCTAATTTATATCATGATATAGATTATATATTTCAAAAAAATAATATACGAGAAAGAATTATTGTCATGATTTCTTAAAATTCATTTAAGTTTTCCTTTGATATAATTTTCTAATAATTAATTTTTATATATAAAATTATTTTTCTATACTTTAAATATAAAAACTTATTAAATAATTTGGAAAAATGAATTTACAACTTTTATTTTATCAATACTTTTAAATTAAATTTTCTTTTTATTAATAAAATTGTTATGTCCAAATGTTTTTAGAGAAAAATTTTGATACGAATTTTTTGATCAAATGTACTTGTGGAAATAAAGCACAACAGCTTTTCTTAAATTTTATTTGTAAATTATATCAAATACATATTCTACTTAGAAAAAGAAGTTTGATATAAAGTTTTAAAAAATATGGATATTATCCACAAAAAATATTTTATTTTTCCAATCAAAAAGATGTTAAAAATATCGACAATTATTTATATATTATTGGTATATGATAACAAAATACATTAGTTAGAAAAAATGACAATTTACATATTATGATTGTTTATTTTCAATTTTGACAAAATAAGATTCATATAATTTAATCTTCAGTTTCCGTTCTTTCATTTTCAACTAAATTACTCTGAAATAAATTTAAAATTTAATCGTTTACAACATTAAGGATTTTAAAAATTAATTTCTCTCAAACAAAATACTTACATATTCGGAATTAGATTCAGAAGAATTCTTGTTTTTATAGTAAGACCAAAGTCCAAATGTTAGTACAACGCAAGCTGCAAATAAACATCCAATTCCAATAATAATTGCAATGGAGCTAAAGAATGAAATACCATGCATAAGTTGTTCTCTAGTTTTAGAATCCATAGTAATTGATTCTTTCATATAAAAAATAGGGAAAATAAAATTATCCTGTTTTGATGTTATTTGGAATATCTTATTAACCATTCCCAAATTAATTTGAGATCTTGACTCAACATGAATTATTACCCCTGTATCAGGTTCAAGTTCAATATATGTCATATCATCATTTGTATCATTACTAATACCAACAAACATATTACGCATTTCTACAGGACAGGACGTAAAATGTGGTGGTGAAATATATACTTTTGGAGAATTTGGAATGCAAACTGAAGCATCCATTAACCCATTAGGATGACAACCTTCAATTTGAGTATCTGTACTGTTAAAGTATCTTGGAGTTTTAGGATCGCAGAAACCTTTCCTTCGTTCTTCTTCCATATTTAGCATTGACTTCATTGGACTATATACATAACTATTAACACCTCTATAATTACTTTTTTTTAAAAAGTCAAATGTTAAACTTCTGCAAGCTTGTCCAGCAAATATTACTATTGGTTTTGATGAATCTAAGTTTGGAGGATGTAATTGACCATCGGTATCACGAATACTTCTTGCTTCTTCCCCGTACCAGTATGTGCTATTTAATTTTCCAAACATACCATTCCACCCATAAATATTACTTAGTTTACTTCTGTCAGCTATACCGGTATCAACTACATATACTCCATCAGAAGTACCATTTTTGTTGTAGAAAAATCCAATTTTTTCATATATTTTAAAGATGTCACAGATTTGTGACATTAGTGGTTGGGAACAAATTAGATGTAATAATGGATCCCTATACCCTTCAAATAATGCTTCTCCAACTGTTACATTAATAAAAGGTGAAATATTTTCAGTTTTTAAAAATATATCAATAATATTCCGTAAAAAAAATCGATCCGAAAATTGTGCTATTTTCTATTAAATAATTTAAAATAGTATTTTTTACAAAGTATTTTAACTTACCTGAAAAACAACACTTGGAATCAATACACGATCATTCAATGAACATGATTTACATGATAGTGTTTTATTAAAGAAGTAAAATCTATGATTTTCGTATTGAATTTTTGTATTATTTTCCAGGAATTTGATATTTCTTTTTTCTTGTTTCTCGTTAAAATAATATGGTCCAACTTCTTTCAAAATAGGTTTAGCTTTTTTTTTAAAAATATCTTCAGGATTTTGAACAGTATAGAAATAAAATTGTAAACTCATATCATAGATTGGTTTTTGCCATGATTTTGTCATTTCATTAAATGTTCCATTCTCATTTTTACCAAGATAATCCATCTAATTTAAAATCTTTCTAATACTTTAAATTAAAAACATACCTTTGCAAAAACATTATTGATATAATTTGGAACAAAATATAGTATAGGTACCCCTGTACAAAGCAAAAGAACACCAATTACAACAGCAATTCTTGATGTATTTAAGGATATCATTGTTATTTTTTATATAAATTGTAAAAAGAATTATCTGTGTTTGTAATATATATAGCAGTTTGAACTTCTTCTCTAAAATAGAATGAAGGAATATATATGTTTATAAAAAAATCAATGAATAGATATTATTATAAATTACTAGTATGTTATGAATGTTGTGTGAAAATATTTTCTATGTAAACAAGGAGAAAATAAAAATTTATTGTTTTTTTTAAAAATTTTTAATAGGTTAATAGGTATATATAAGATGTTTAAATGTAAAAAAAAAAAGCTAGATGTGATATAAGAAAAAATTGATTTTAGTATTTTTAATATACAAAACTACTTTTTACTTAACTATAGTTTTAAACAAACTTAGTAAACAAATATTTCATCATAATATATACCATTCCAATTGTTTAGGGATGTATTGTTTACTTGATCAAAAGTGGAAAAAAATGTCATGAATAAAAATAGAAATATCAATTCAAGATTTCTGATTGAAAAAGATTTCAAATTTCATGTCTGTTTAGAGAGAATTCTGATGATTGTGTCATGGTTAAACTTAAACTATAAACATTTCTTTTTAGACATTTGTGTTCGTACTTTAACAGATAACTTAATACGTAGAGATTACATAAACTTTTATCAGTTTAGTAGTACATAGTAACACTTATTACTACGTTTTCAAAATCTCCCTTGGTAGTAATGTATTTGCTTTATTGTTAATTGAATTTTTTTAAATTCTACCTTTCTAATGTTCAATTAGTAAATCTCAAATAAAATTGAAAAAAAAATTAATTTAAAGAAGATTAGTTTTGGTGTAGTATAAATTTTTGATTTAATCTATTTATAGATATAACTTTTAAATAGATAAATATTTTCTGAATAACCAAAGTGTTTTAAAACAAGATCCTTACTGCAGAAGTAATATTAATTTATCAATTGCAATTAGTTAATAATAATAATGACACATTTCACTAAAATAGTTGGTAAAATAAAAAAATAAATTTATAATCTAATTACTCACTATCACATCTTTCAATATACAGATGAAATCTAATAATTTAGTAGTTTTATTTTTTTTTCCATGAAATAAAATAAAGTAGCTATAATGGTTAACCAAATTTATTAAATATATGTTAACCATTTTAAAAAATTCTAAAATACACATGAATAAAGCACAACAACCAAAACGACCTACTCATTAATATAACATAGTTTCATTTTATTTGTAATATTTTCCATTTATATTATTTATTTACCTGGATTTTTCAAATTAACATATTATTATATTCATTTTCGATATAGAAAGATCTTATCACTTTTTACTCATTTCATACTGTTTATATTTATATATTAATAGCATTAATTACCCATAACAGTAAAAAAATGTGCTATCATCCATGTATTTATCTTTATATCTTTTACACTTTTTTTTCATGACACTTTTATTATTAAGATTTTTGAACTTTTTAATATCATTTAAAACTAAATTTTGTTGTTTTCTACTTGGTATTATGAATTGCAGTAAAAACAGAGTGGGAAAGATCTCTATTAGATAATGTTAATTAAACTAAGGAATATAAAATATTTATGCTATCACAAGGTATATAAACAAAGTGAACTACATGGCGATGAAAAAAGTCATTAAAATAACATAATAATATTGTATGAAATCAATCTATTCATAAATTAATTCTAACTGAACTAAAAATGTTACTTATAATTATATAGTTTAGAGGAAGAAAGAAGTGAATATGAATAATGTATCTATCAAATTTTATATAAATCATCCAGTAATTTTATTTTATGAAAGTTCTATAAAAAAGATTATTGGATTTTGTGTTTTATTCGTTTAATATATCACGCTAGTATATAATTTGTCAATCCTTTACCATCAATACTTTGACATTATGTAATATTAATGTTAATATGTTTTTCCAACTATTTTTGCTTAGTGGAATCCAATAACTTTTTATTTTGTTGTTAATAGGTATAAACTATTACTGCTACCTTAATGCGAAGCTATTATCGTAAATTTTTTTATTCTATAAAATAAATCAATAGTTTAATTATAATTTAAACGATTTTTTTTCATAATAATTATTATTTTGTCTTTCTAATTCATTGTAGAATTTCTTTTTTGATTGTTTGTTTTTTTCAATAATAATTAGAAATTTGTATTCAAAAAATTAAAGAGACTTTATATTACATTAAAAAGGTATTAATTAAATATATCTATTGTTATTCAGTTATTTTTATTCTCCTTCCTCTCCAATATGATTTTTGATCCTTTATTTTTCTATAAGACTTATTGGCGTTTCTTTTGACTATTTAAACATCTTATTTAAATGTAGAAATACGACAATGACTACTGTATTTTTTAGATTTAAGATGTTTACAATTAAGCCTAAGGCAAAACAAATTGGTGATGATAGTAATTGTAATAAAGATCACCGGTTCAAAGAAAAAAATTATTGTTATCCTTTGAAGCAATTTAGCGACTCATCAACATCAACCTCAGTTGAAGTTAAAAGCGTTATAACAAAACATGGAAACTTACACAGCAGAAAAATTAATTTCAGAATAAATAAGGGAAGATATAAAAATAATATCATTGAAATAGAAAAAATACCTTCCAATGTGATAAGAACATCTGTACCCGAAGATATATGGCAAACGCATGTAAAAAGAAAGATGACACATTATGATAATGAGAAAAAAAAACATATAATAACATCAACTGAGATGGACACATGCAAATTACCGGTAGTTTCATCGCCACAAATTTCTTCACCAAATTTTGAAAGCATCTCAATTGATACGTTAGTGGAAACTATTGAAAAATATGCCATGGAATTTAGTAATAAATTTATGTTAATTGACTGTAGGTTCCCATATCAATATAAAGCAGGTCATATAAAGGGAGCTGTTAATTTTTATGATATTTATGAGATTACGAATTTCTTCTTTCCACAAAATGACGAAAAAAATATTAATGTAGTTAAAAAAGTCCCGATTTTTTACTATACAGAATCAAAAGAACCTTTAATGTAAGTTTTTATATAAATTGAATTTTAAAATTAAAATTTACAGGATTTCTAAATTACGTGAAATCGAAGGTGAGAAAAAAGAGTACCCAAACATATATCTTTTAGATGGTGGATACGAAAAATTTTATATGGAAAAGATTTATCACAAATATTGTGATCCTTGTGGATATGTAAAACCTTCACTCCGAGAGTACCTCAAAGACAAAAGTCAAATGAATAAAAAACGAAGAGAAAAAGAACTTATTAAATTTTAACAATATTTTTATTTTAATTCTTACTCATTAAAAAAACATAGTAATTATCGAAATTTTGACCTTTCATGTTACTAATTTTTTTTATATCATTTATGCTGTCGTTTTCATTATCTTCTTGATATGGTTCTATCTTTCACTTTAGAGCATCTTTAGAATAAGGACCCAAAATTTCTAAATCATAAACAAAATTATTTTGTTTATTATTATTCACATTGATAAGCATATAGGGGATAGCAAGAATGTATTCAACAAAGTTAGTACATTTGAAAAAATTTTTCAAAGATAAATTTTAGTTTTAGAGGACCCTAATCTAAATAACTAAATCAATCATTTAGCCTGCTAAAATGGTATTTTTATAATTTTTAATGATAAACAATCATATTTAAAGTAGTCTGCAGCATTTAAAGACTTTTTTGCAGCATTCATTATTATGTTTAAATTTCGAAAAAATGTCTTTTTAACTAAGCTCTAGTTGTTAAATAAGGAATCAACCAAGAAGATAATTAACTTTTCATAAACAATTGATACGGTTGCAATTGTATGCCAACGTAAAAAGAGAAAACTATTTATCATAACCAAATAAAATCAAAATTAATAATTGTTGTTTGTACTAAAAAGAATACCGTCTGATTAATTTTTTAACTTAAAATAATTTTTTTTATTCTACTAAGTTGTTAAATAATTTTATTAAATACTTATATACAATCTATATAATAACATATAATACAATATATAAAAATATATACATACAATAAATACGAAATGTTTTAAAAAAATCTAATTTAGAACAACTTTAAATAAGGGAATTGATCCTATTAATGAGTTGCTATATAAATTGTATAATGTAAAGAGTGCAATCTACAAAGCTTACTCTTTGATTGAATATTCTATTTTTATATACTGTTACATGCTATTTATTTCACTAATTGTCTGTGAAATAAAGCTATTTTATTCATCAGAATTAGTATTAATACCCACTTGTATTGGTATTTGAGTGAATGCAGTTCCTATAGAGTTATGGAACTCTTCGACTATTTTCTGGACTGCATTTCCCTTATTAACACTCAGTTGTCTAATCATTTTTGATTATCTGAAAAATATGAATGTTATATAATCCCTCAAATGACTTGAAAAAGAAAAAAACACGTTTTTAAGGAACAATATTAACATATACTCAAAAATAAAAACTCTAAACCATGTGCTCTTTTTTATAAACAATAGATGAAAAACATTATAAATATTTTTCTTCTCGGATAACTGTATCAAAATTTTGCAAGGAATAAAAAATTTGTTTAAAACGACTCTAAAGTCCTCACAATAAAGCAAAAGCATCATAAAATGCAATAAATATAGTAATTAAACTTATATAGAAACAATAACGACAACATAAGAAACCAATAACATTAAAAAACATAGAGACACTACACAGCACCACAAAATATATCAACTGACCAAAAAAATTACAATCTTTCCTTACACAAAGTAATTTTTTTAGAAATATTTTAGATATAGATTCAAAGGATTACCAAATGAACGCTTAATACTTCAAAATTGACAATTAGATTAACTAAGAAAGTAAAAGTTTGACAAATATAGGACCACACATCTATAAAAATTACTAGAAAAATAAATTCATGTTTTGGAAAAATACAATTTTGAAAAGTACGGAAAAGATAAGTTTAACTGCTATTGGTTGCTAATAAAATATCAAAAACCTCCCCCTTTAAATTTCTTTATACAAATTGTTTATGTTTAATTCGCTTTAATTGTTTCTAATCCTTTTGTCTCGTAATTTGCAAGGTGTGACGGAGACGTTTTTTAAAAAGTATTATTCCACTAGACAAATAGGTTACTTGTGTTTATTTGATCATGAATAAGACCTTTCTACTCAGATGACTCTTATCGTATTTATAAAGTATTGTAATAATACCAAACAAAAATAATACTTAATTAGCTAAATTTTCTTGTGCATAAATGCTATTCATTACTTGTTCTTTTAAGACGTAAAAATAAAAAGGTAAATTTATGTTAAAGAAATGCGTTCATTGAACGCAGTGGGTTGTATATATCAGAAAAAATTGATAAAAAATGATTCTTCTCATTAACAAAATTGGTATATTGCAAAATTTTGCTTTATAAATAAGCATTTTTACTACTATCAATGATTTGTAAGTATTATACTTTATCCTATTACAATAGTTTCCAAAATGCAAATTATAAAAGAAAACATTTTCAAAAATCTGTATTATCTAATTGGTAAAAATAGTGGCTAGCTTACAAGTTTTAAATATTAACAATTTAGATGAAATAAATTACAATCATGCTTATAAATTATGAATGAAATAATACTATGTAAAATATATTGATAATGTTATATGACACATTTTGTTTGATTTAAGCATTGCAATTGATGTACAAAGAACAAGAAGTGATAATATCTCGATTTACTTTTGAAGTCATTATTTTTTATTTTTCTGGTCGTTCAATTTGTCCGTATTAGATTAGGATCTTGTGGAGTATTATATCAATAAACATAAAAATATTTCATTCTATCTTTCATTTTTTATATTTTATAATAAATTATGTTTTTTCCTTTATATATAAAAATTATTGCTTTTGATTTGAATATTCATTTATAATTACTTAATTTTTTTATTTTAGTAAACATTCTTTGTTAAGTGTATTTGTATTTTCATAGTGGAAATTGTATTAATAATTATGATCGAAAGTAGTAGTTTCGGTAATACAATAGAAAAATCTTTTCATGATACTTTATACAACAGTAAAGATTGGACATTTAAAAATGTTAGCGAAAATAAATTTTTAACGGCAAAAAGAATTGGATGTATTGTAATATTAGAAATTAAAAGTAGACTCAATCAATCAAGAGGTAAAAACCCTTTTAAGATGTATGTTAATTTTTTTCTTAGTAAATATATTTATTTAGAAAAAATTGTCATGCATGTTATGCCATTGATTATTTTTGTAGATTTGTTTCTGAACATGGTGTCGAGTTATTTGATATTGTTGCAATTGCTACTGTGTCATTGTATTATGCTTTAAAACAAAAAACTAATAAAATTAGATTAATGGAATTTGTCTATCTTTTTCTACTTATACGTTATCCGAATATAACATTTGAAGGAGAATTATGGGTTGAAGTATGTTTTAGAAATAGATAATATAATTGTTTTCAGTATTCAAAGCCAACAAGAGAATTATTTCTTTTAATTGAAAATGTTTTGATAAAAACACTAGGTACTATTGAAAAATAATTGTATAAATATATATTTTTATTTAGGATTTAATTCTTACATCATTGATAGTAGTACTACAGGACTTTTGTTTTTTCAAATGACAAGAGAATTAAAGTTACCTGAAAAGATTTTTATAAGAGCCTGCTTCTTTTTTGGTGATTTTGTATATTTCACAAATTTAGGCAAGAAATATGATTCAGCTACAATTGCTGCTACTTCTATTGAATTAGCATTGAAACATAGGAATGAAGGTGAAACTGATTTTATACAGTTTAAGAATTGTTTGGCTAATTCTGATAATTTTGTTTTAAAATCGCTAGTGACGAAAGAGGAGCTGTTTTCTGTTCTTATAAAAGGTAACATTATTAGTTTATTAATATATAAAAATATTATATTAGAGTGTTCAAACGAATTTATAACTAATATGGAAGGTTTAAAGCAAGATAATGAATTTGTTAAATTTGTAACTAATCGTTTTGAATGTATGAAAAAACATAAAATCTTGATTGATTTTTGTTTTAGGCCTGAAGTTATGTAGCAGTATATTTTTATTTATTTATTTCTATTGTTTTTTTTATCCAATTTGTTACTGGAACCTATAATTTTTTGAAGTTATACATATATATGTATACATATAAGTAAAAATAATATTTCAATTTAACCACATTCTTTACAAAATTATTCTCTGTATTATTTTAAATGTGGTAAAAATTTTGTTAGAATAGTGTCAAGTGAAATAAAAAAATGAACATAGTGTTGTTACACAATTATAGTAATATCTTTTAATTATTTTTTGTAATTCAAAAATAAAATCTCTTCATAAAATATTCATTTTACCGTATTCGTGTAAAATGTTTTATTTTCGATTAATATGTTTAGATTTTTAGTTTCTTTAATTGAAGTATTTATTTTTTAATATACAATTTACCTGCAAATAATTTCGTTGAATTTCTTAGGAATGATTTTATTTAGCAAATGAAAGTTGTTATGATATATAAAAAATTATTTTTAATATTACTTTATTTTCAATACTTTTAAAAATAAAATATTTTTATAATTACTATGCATATAGAATTAAACAACGTGATGACAAGGAAGTTTGATTATTTTATTTTTTAAAAATATTCAAATAAGTATTATAAGAGTCTTTTTTGACTACATATAAATTTTAATAACTCTCATTACTTTAAATTTAAGGATGCAGTCAAAATTTAGTGTGCATTTTTTATACGAAAATTTTTCTAATGTTACATATTTTACTTATGCGGAAGTTTTAATGTACCATATTTTAAAATTATTTTTAAGAATTGTATTTTTCCACGATAACATTTATGTTTTGTATAGACAAAAACTACTTTAGTTCCTTAATAACGTTATTTAAGCAATACAATTATAGTACAATTGTTTTTTATATAATATTAAAAATTCTATTTAAAAAAGTTATTTCCCTTTATGTTAATTTTGAATAATTTAAAAATTACTATTTCAATTATAGTCTCATCATATTCAACAAATATAAGGTTTACATTATAAACAATTTTTTATATATGCACTTTAAGTAATTTATAAAAATAACAGGTAAAGTTAACATTAATTTTATGATTAATAACTTTTTTACTCAAATCTAATGATTAAATTTTGTCGTACTTTTCTTTAATACAGAGTGACAAGTATGGTGTGGTTAGATGTCAAAATCATAAATCTTTAAAAACTTATAAATTTTGATGTATAATCTTATGGTGTAGTCAATAACATCTTTAATCAAAAAATTTCTCTATCATGTCTGAAAAATATTGTTGTAAAATATATTCAAATGAAGGTAAATTTAAAAAAAATATTTTAATAACGTACAAACCAATAATGTATATTGATAGATCAAATTTCAATTAAAATGTTTCGCTTTCATAGACTTTATTCATTGACAAATACATTTAAATGTGTTAAAAAAAGAAATAAAATTTTATAACATTATCTTATAAAATTGTAAACTATTCAAAGTATTCAATCATACTATATATAAAACCCGTATTTTGACGTCATTTAAAATGCAAGAACAACACTGATTTAAAGTTTGAAAAATAATAAAAATAGAATGTACAATTGTTATTGAAATAAAAATGATTTCGTGTTTTTTACTTCTTATTCCGTAAGAATAACAGGTGGTGTTTGTGAGCTTGGATGAATTGATGAAGCTGTTGAATATTTTTTTGACTTTCTAAGTGAACAAAAAAGTAGAATAGAAATAATGATGAGAATAACTCCAAAAATTGAACTACAAAGGGAAACCCAGTAAACCAGACTTTCAATATCATATAAACGATCTTTGATTTCTTGTAAATTAGCCTTACCTATTTCAACATTTTCACGTAATGACATAACAGGAACAAAATTTGATTTCATTTTAGGATAGTAAAAATTACTAATATTTTCACCACTACGAATAGCAAAATTAATTTGAAGTCTTCTAGATGCTCTTAATAGTGTTCCGAGACGTGGTTCTACATCAATAAATATTTGATCTGTCTCAGCATTTGGGGTATCCATTCCTTCAACTGACTTTTGAACATATTCATCAGCTCCAAAAAAGTTTGGCATTGATGAAACGATATCTGGATTACCTCTTAAACATCTACTTAAATCCATTATACCATTTGGCATACAATTTTCTCTTTGTTCTTTAAAATATTTTTTTGTATTTGTATGGCAAAAGCCTTCATTTTCTTTCCTAGACCAATCGAAAAGCTCTACAGGAGCTACAAATCGATATCCTTTGACTCCATAATAATCAATTTCCTTTTCAAAAACAAGATATATTGAACGACAAATAAATGTACTAAAAATATAAATTTTTTCATCTTTGGATACATAAGGATGTAATAATCCTCCATCAGTCCCATTTATTAATGAAGCTTGAGATTTGCTCCACCACGTAGGTGGAAGATGATTATCACCATTCCAAGCAATAATTTTTCCTAATGTTCTACTATTATCTTGACTTCCATCACGGATTATATATTCACCATCAAATGTGTTATTTCTTTCATAAAAGAGACCAATTCTTTCGGGCATATTTAATAATGATTCACAAAGTATACTCATAAACGGTAATGAACAAATTTGACTTAAAAATGGATCTACATAACCAACAAAAAATAATTCTTTTGTTTTGACATCCAAAAATGGTGTCTGCAATTGAAGTGCAGTTGAAGCAACTTGCATTGCTGGATTGAGAGCTGCATCAACAAACTTCTGATACACTATGTTCGGTATCCAAACATGATCGTTTTCTAAGTCGCAAGTACTGCATGATTTGTTTTGATTAAAGAAAAAGTTCATAAAATTTCGGTACTTAATCGTTCCATTACCTCTTGAAAGAACCTTAAAAAAAGTAGACCTAACATGTTTTGAAATGCAATAATAATACTTTTAAATAATTATATTACTTTGTGAAAAAAATACAATAATTATATTTTTATGCAAAAATTTTATTGTAAATATTTATACTTATTTTCTTGTAGTATAAAATTGAAACCAGAATATATTTTATTGCTTCAGAAAATTATATATTCATCTATATAAATTTCCGGTAAGTAAATAATCAAAAAATCAACTTGTAAAATTTATAATGCTATATTTTTAAACTAATGTTCATTGAATAACATATTCCCGTACACGTATTTTATGATATTTTCTATGTATAAAACATAAATAAACTTTAGATTATACTGTCTTAATTAACTTGTAATAATTAGGGAATATTATATTCCTACATTAACTGTACAATATTTGAAAAAAATAAATTTTTGACCTTTTTTGTATCAACATCAAAGTACGTTAATTTAGAACAAAAGCATGATTTTAGTCAAGATAAAATAATATTTAATTATGTCAAAAAAATTTTTAAACATACCTTCTTATATTGTTTTTCATCAAAAACATACGGCCCTTTACTAACAATTTTCGGTTTTTCTCCATCTGTTATATTATCAGGATTAGTAACAGAGTATGACCAAACATTAAGCGTAATATCATAATCAGGATATTTCCATTTACTAAATAAACTTTTTTGTTCAACAAGTTGTTGTTCAATTCTTATGAAATCTTCGGTGAAATAAGGCATCAATGATAAAACCATAATTCCTCCAATAAGTAATAATATACCACAAAATGCCGAAAAACTACATCCGACTTTTTTATAAACACTTTTAGTTTTATTTTTATATGATAAAATAGAACTTTTTGATGCAGTATACATTTTTTATATAGATTTATAGAGAATGAAACAATAAATTAGTTGGAAAATACGTTTGATAAAAAAATAATAGTGTTAATAGTTAGTATCTACAAAAGAAATAATAAAATAACTAATAATATTCCCGAAATTATATAATGTAAAAATTTATATAGTAATGTAATAATTTATAGTAAAAAATAATAAATTTTATTATAGTTAATCAATCTAAACATTGATAATTTCAAACACTAATCAAAAAAAGGTAAAAATTTTCATAATGAAATAAATTTATAGATGCTTCTAACACCCATATAAACATCAAACTACTGAATATATTAGTGAAAAAAAAGTGATTGAAAGAAACAAGAAACGGGTTTTCAAATGTAGTCACATTAGCCCTGATTTTATTTTATTGTTGATGACCTTTTCCCCAATTCAAGTATATTTATAAATTTGTTTAAATTTAATAGTATTATAAAAAGTTCATAGAATACCTAATATATATGTAATGGTTTGAAAGTATTATACAATAATATTGAAATAAAAAATAAGGAAGACACCAATTACAACTTTTAGATCGAAAAGTTATGTAAACAAATTTGATGATTAAAATTATGTAATATATCAAAGTTAGTTATATCACCAAAAAATGTTTCGTCACTCCATTTAATACCAATCAAATTAATATTACAAAATTAATCTATTTTTTTCCACACTTCGTGTTTAATTCACTCCTTTTTTTAAGTTTTATTTTAACATATTAATAAATTAAATAAAAGTTTATTATCATATATTCTAATGTGTATGCTGATAATATGTGTGATAAATATTTTAAATTACTTTTCAAAATAAAAAATATTTTGGTTTATTTAACTTAAAATTAATGATATTTTTTGAAATATAAAAAAGTTTTTCTATTTTTTGACTTTCTAATATAATATTCAATGAGTCTTGAAGTTTTTCTCAAATAAAAATTGCAAAGTTACAACCGTTTATTATATTTTAATCGTTTATAAACTGGATATTTTTTTATTTTACAAGTGTTTTATCAAGTTATCAAGGTATACATTTTATTTGTGTCATGTTTTATTTTTTGCCCTCATTTCATAACCTATACTTTATTTTTAAGGTAATAAATGGACATTGATTTTAATGTTGTCTTGACAATTCAATTGAATATATTTTAAAAATGAAATAAAAGGACAATACTCAAATTTATATTGATGATATTATAAGTTAATTTATCATGATCATGATTGATGTTTTGACATTTTTCAAAGTATACTAATTTTTTTCATGTACATTTTTAAATTTAAACATATTCTTTAAAAGATTTAAATAAATAAAAAACTGTCTAGTAGTAAAAGATGATAGTAAACTTTATTGTTTAAACAAAATAAAACTTTTATTTTACAATACTCTAATATTCTTCTTAAATATTTTACCGCTTTTTTACAATACCTTTCATAATAGAAGTATTTTCTAATTACCTTTGAAGGTTTTAAATTTTTCTTTCTCTTATGCAATATTTTTTTCCTATTGTCTTGATTAACTTCACATTATTAAATAGATACAATTTGAGTAACTTCATAAAATTCATAATACTAAACCTAAAATCTTTACGCAATGTCCCTTTAAACAATAGCTTGCCGGATAAATCAAAAGTGGTTAACGAAAAAAAGTAATTCCAATAGTATTATTAACCTCATAAAAGATTCTCTTACATTTTAACTTTTCCGTATCAATAAATTATATAGGAGAAAGTTATTAGGAGATTTCAAGTAAAAGACTTAGATATGTATGTTTATTTTTCACATTAATCAAACATCTTTTCAAGATACAATTTTTCTTTTAAAATAATATGCACAAAATTTTCAAGAACAGGAAACAAATAAGATGAATAGATGTGTACATTTTATCGTCTATTGAAAATCGAAATAATATATAATATTAAAAATTCCTTGTTTTGTCGGCACAAAATTATATACACTGTAACAATATATATTATTTTTATTATTTATGAATTAAAGACTGCGCAAAATGAATTACAATTTTAAATAGAGAGGTACTGATATATATATTTACATAAAAGTAATTTCTATATTCAAAGTTTGATATGCCGGATTTAGATTGTGGTAAATTACATTTAACCATGCCACAAAATTTTCCTTTATAAAAAGGAAATTTTGTGAATAAGATAGTAGATTGAAACATATAATTGGCCTGAACTTTATATTTATAAACAAGTGTGAAAAGCTTCACTTTGATCCATTATTAATATTGTTTGGTAAACAGAGCAATTAACTAAATCCCTGGATATTTGGCAGAACAATTAAAAGGTGACGCAATGCCTTCCTCACCAATAACAATTATTGCTCTTCATTTTCTCAATTATCTTCTTCCACTATATAAAATATGTATAAACAACCTTTATTTCATAGCTAGTAATGAGATTGATAATAAATGAAAATAAAACAATAATTCAAAATTATTGACCTTGGGTCCAGAAGCGCCATATGCTTTTTGGATTTTTTTGAAAAATTTTATCCTTGAAATTTATTTTCAAATTATATATTGCTAAAAAAATCTTACATATGTGAACAGAGAAAAATTCTTGTTATTACATCAATATATAAAAAAAGATCAAAATTATCATTCAATAAAAGCTAATAAAAATTATTCATACTTCATTTAATCTTAATCATATTGGGATAAGTTTATAAAGTTACCGAATTCAAATAATTATACAAACATGGGATACCGCTTATTCATCTTTATATCATTCAATAAAATTTATTATTATTACAGCAGATACCCTTAAAAAATGTTACCTTTTTGACCAGGAGCTACTGCTGTGTCGCTTTATCTGATGGAAGGTTAAGAATATCCTTACAGGCTAATAATTACATCTTGATTGACACTTGAGACATCTTGAGACGGATATCAAAATAAGTAAAATAAAAAAAGATGTCAAGTTATTTCAATTTTTATTCTCGAGGAAACTGCACTTACCTTATTTTTACCTTCAAGGATAAGACCACAGATTACATCTTTTAAAGTGTAAAAAAATTTTTATGTGTAAATATATCCTAATCCACTAAGGCTCTATTTTTTAAAAGAAATTACAATTTTAGCAAAGGCTTAAGTATTAAAAATAACTTTGTAAATGTAGTAGTAGTTATAGTACACAATTTAATGTAAAAAATGACATTAAAATTTATATATACAAAATGTATAAAATTTTATGATAATGGACACGAAAAATAATACATACCTATAAAAAGAATCAAAACAATTGTTGATGAGCTCATAAAATAAAATGAAAGTTTTATATACTGTTTTTTTATGAGTTTGTAAGAGTAAATGATATAAAAATAAAATTAAAGTCATTTATTTTTTCCAATTCGATGGTTAATATTACAATACTTGTATTTTTTTAAAGGTTTATTAACTATTTAAACTGTCTTATAACTTTCTTTAAATATTTTTGATTACCATTGTTCATTGAAGCATAAACAAAAAAGATATATATATTTCCTCACACCTGCAATAAAAAGAGATCCTCAACCATCTGGGATTTTTAGTATATGTCGGTGGTTCCTTTACTTTATTTTTATTCAAGGTAGGATTGTATCTTTACCTGTAATTTTGATTAACCAACTTCAACCGCCATTTCCTTTTTCTTCTAATCACACATCGTTGTCATTTACTTTATTTTTCTATATTATTACTATATATATAAAACAAAATCAACCACAAAAGATAATTGCTTCCCTCATATACAATCATTCTTTTTATCAAAATATTACTTCTTTTCCAACACACCGAACCATCAGAATTTAGGCTATTCATTCTATTGTTCCACCATTTATTCATGGTTGCTTGTGATTGAATGCAAATCAAGGACATTTTCAGAGTTCTTTTCATAATATCATATAGATATCTGGTGAAGCGACTGGTAATTACTGTAGAAATAAACTATTTCCATATATTATCATTTTATTCACTTCACAAAAATATATCTATTTTGGCAAAAAATGTATCGTAGAAGATAAAATTATTTTATTTTTATTTAACAAAAATTAAAGTTATATTGTTGTGAAAAATACGCAATATCTTTTATTTTCACTTTGTTTTTCACAGTACCAATTACTATGTAAAACTAAAAAATGCCAAAACTGCTTTGTTATTTTCATGAACACTAAAACTTTACATCTATCAACCTATTTATTTAGTGGAATTTTTCTTTATATTTTACAGAAAATATATTTTTATATATATTGTCGTATATACTCTTACCGTATTTAATTTTTATATTTTCAACATATATCATGGTATATATTTGTGATTGCTATATAGATAATTGCTTACTTCCTGCCCTGTTCTTGGGATTTCCGGCAACTGCTTACCCTTTCACAAATATTGATGATGAGAAGAAAAAATTAAAATTTATTTTGGGTCTACAAACTTCCTTTAGGTTAATATTATAAAGTATTTTCATTTTATATTATCAATCTAAAAATGAGATTATATATTAAAAAGGGTGGATTAAAAAATTTATATATTTTTTTCTTTTTATATTGTAGTATTTTAATTTTAGTGTTAATTTAAAGTATTACTTATTCACATTTATAAATTTCTACATATATATAAAAATATATATTTATATAAATGATACTTTCTTTCCTTTAAGCTCTTTTTAGCTACCTTTATCTTATCTTCACACTGTGCTTTTTAATACAGGTACCTTTCAACATGTGTCCACGGCACGAGATGCGATTACTGTGGATCCCATACTGAGTTCCAACCTTACATATGAACCTTTGTTAGCGACTTCCAACAGTGAAAAACATGTGTTATACCTCTATAGGGGGTCTGAATATTATTACAGGATTTCGGAATGAATCTTGTATTCACTTGTTTTGGATATTCTAAATCTCTTCCATAGATAGTTATTCAACTTTTAATAAATAACTGTCGGCTTAGATTTATGATGTCTAAATAATATAACACATACTTAGTGAAGAGAGTGCCAATTTTATTAGATAAATTTTACATGATATCATATAGATAAACTTGACAAAACAATAATTTCAAATAACACTTTTTATAATATATTTGTCTTTTAACTTCTTAACAATTCTTTTTTTATATTTTTGAATACTATTTTGTTATCAAAACATGTTTAAGATAGACTTTGTAGAAAAAAATTTTTTATTTATTTCTTATTTTAGTTATATAAATATATGTCTTAAAAGATTTTCCACTGTTGTATTTTATAATCGTAACTAATCTATTTCTATTTACTGTAATTTTGGTAATTATTGAGAAATGTTTCCATTTTTATAAGCTATCTAAATTTATATTGATCATTCATTTTCATAATATTATTATCATTTTATATTTGTCCCCCCTCCCCAGAAACCTTGACTTGTAAACTTTTCTATAAATTTTAAGGGATGCTTCTGTGTCCTTTTTCGCATTTATATATTTCAACCAATGATATTCTAACCCCTCCTTTTTATATATACCGCCCATTGCCTACTTGTGTTGATGTCAGTCAGCTGTGGCAAGTAACGTTATGATCAGAGCCTTCCCTTGCCTCCAACCAATAACGCCTCATAACTATAGCTTCATAAATATAGCCTTTTTTAATAATCCATTAATTCGGTGTTCTTTCAGACTAGCACAAGTTATTTTAATCACTACCTTGTGTCTATCATACTATATAATTATATAAAATGTCTTGTGGCAGCGTTGAAGCATCTAAAGACCTTCAAAGCTGCAGTTATGCAGAATTGGATGGTTCTAAAGATATTTCTAATATTTATTCGCGACAATCTACATCATTAGATTATTCACAAGTTGGTATATCAAATAATATTGATACAAATACATCCCCTGGTTTGGCAGATGCTACAGCAAAATTGGTAGCTGCTGCAGCTAATTATACTAATAACGGAACATATAATAATCCACCAGATTTCAGAATTAATACTGTTCAAGGAACTCCTTATTTTTATCCTGGATCTTTTACTTCATCTGCAACACCATTACAAACAATGACCCAAAATTCCATATATAGTACAGCACAAAATAGTACTCAAGTAACGAATCCATTTATTTACCATCAAAATACTTCAAGTCCAGAAGGTTTTGGAACAGATCATACAACAAAAATTATTGAAGGTGGTGAAGTAA
This sequence comes from Strongyloides venezuelensis, assembly GCA_963280985.1. Classification (NCBI taxonomy): domain Eukaryota; kingdom Metazoa; phylum Nematoda; class Chromadorea; order Rhabditida; family Strongyloididae; genus Strongyloides; species Strongyloides venezuelensis. The sequence goes on along the minus strand of CAUJLX010000002.1, from coordinate 7,750,736 downwards.
GGATAAACGGGAAAGGTAAAAAAATAAGGAAACCAAGAACAATATATTCAAGTCAGCAACTACAACAATTACAAAAACGTTTTGAAAGAACACAATATTTAGCTTTACCAGAAAGAGCAGAACTTGCTGCGACACTAGGGTTATCCCAAACTCAGGTAATTTTAATTTTTTTAATTTATAACAAATTTACACATTATAAATCACCTTATCCATTTTCTTATATAATTATTACAATAATTTATTTGACACTCCATAAATCATATGAAAAAAACCACATCATGGTGTGATAATATATAAAGTTTTCCCTTAGTACAAATTATTAAGTCCTTCAACTTTTTGACATCTCTATTTCGGTAATACTCTTTCAAATTGCTAATTTGTAAATGCCAGTTTTGCGGTATTTAAAAAGAAATATTTTAGTAAGTATAACTTGCCTGTGGGTCTTCTAATAACATGCACATAAGGTAATTACAGGTGTTCTAAATATATAGCTTCTTTTTACCTACCCGAAATTACTGTTACATTGTATATACCAATTATCTTTTCTTTTGTCTTAACTTACTAAACTATTTATGACAAAAAAAACATAACTATAAAATGTATAGAGATGCATCTATACATTAATCCACTATCCTATAATTGTTTATAAATAACCATCCGTTTTATCTGTTGCTTCAATCTTAGGGAAGTAATTTTTTGGACACACCTGTCATATCACGTAACTCAATCACCTGGATTTTGTGATGATGAAATAGAGGGTGGTTTGAAATATATAGACATTACGTAACTATGGCATTTTGATATAATTAGATGGTAAAGATTTTAAAACTAGATTTATTAAATATTAATCCTATAAATACTTAATTATTTATATTTTTTTAGGTAAAAATATGGTTTCAAAACAGACGATCAAAACATAAAAAATTATCAAAGAACGGTGAAGGTGATGATGACAGGACATCTGATGATGAAGACATGGCAGCGGGTGATACATCTAGTAGTAATGCTGATGGAACAAATAGTCCTGATCCTGATGAAATATCAAGATGCCAAAATACATCTCCAAATCATGGTTCTGTAACAAATTCTAATTCATCATCATCAATACAACCTATTTCCGCATCAAATCAAAACGTGTCAGCAACTTTACAATCTACAGAAGACAGTAATAATACTGTCCCATCAACAATTCCACCGACATCACAATGGAATATTACAACAGGAGCACCATCATTTACATCAGGATTAATGATACCACCACAAACAAATCCACCCTATCCATATAATTCTTTTCTTTGCGGACCAAATTCACTTTCTCAAAATATGTTTGGAGGTACAGGTGTCTCCTCACTACCAACACAAGGAGCATTTGAAAAATACCCAACTGGAATGGAGAATACATTTGATATGAAATCCTATATGTGTGATCCTCAAGCACATTATTATCAACAACAATACTTTAGCGGTACACAACCATACAATTATTAAAAAACAGATATAATATATATATATATATAATATATTTAAAATAAAACTAAAAAAATAGTTGCCCTTACATAAAAATTGTTGTATTATACTTTATATAATTCAACATAATTTTTTTAGAAGTATCATATCAAAAAAACTTTTATTAATTTGAAAAGATTTTTTTAATCATAATTCTTCAATTTTTATCTTTATGGATATACTGAAGTATTTTTCCTCTCAATAAACTTTCAACTGCATCATTTGACACCGGCCAAGTATTTTAAAAATGTTATAGTTTATGTTGTGTATAAAGTTTATTTAATGAATTAAATTTAATTTATAATATTTCTTCTTTTTATATTTCCAAATATCTCATGTATTTTAATAGGATATCTTTATCCTACTCATAATTAACAAAATAAAACATTAAATAATTTTAATATGTTTATTGGTAAACAAGAAGGGTACTGTATATAACATCAATTTCAACAAACTTTTATTTATTTACTTGTTGTCTATTTGAGAATTTATTTTTATTAAAACATTTGGTATCAAAAAAGTTGTTCATAAAATAATGACATATAAAAATACAAATCATTAAGTCACTCATTGAAAAATTCTACCAATAGTATTCTTAACAAAATTTCATTCGAGTGTATTCGTGGTGTTTGTTGAATTTCTTCAATAAATAGACATCTGCACATATAAACATCACAACCTGACTTGTTATTTTTTATATTTTTTAAAAAGAATTCACATATCGATATTTTTCTACTATTATTACATATACACTAGCATTTAAAATATGGTCGTTGTAAATGAAAAAGAATGACGAAATTTTATTTTTGCTCAATGAAAAAATATATATATATATATATCTATATATAAATTCTATCCACAATTTATCTTCTTTTCATGTGGACATATATAGATGCGTGTGAGTAAACAACAAAGAAAGTAGTTTTATTTTTAATATATAAGTTAGGGTAGAAGAGTGTGTTATTTTTGTGTACAGCTTTAAAGTTAAAAAGATACGGTAAATTTGAAGTGGATTTAAATAAAATGTTAAAAATAAATATAAAAAAAATTTGAAAGATTTAATAATAAGGGTTATATATTTCTATATATAAATCTATCCATATAGATATTATTTTGAAGTATTTATATAAATTGAAATAAGGATTATTGTTAAACAATTCTAACAACTATCATATATTTAAATAAAGGAACAAGAAGTTTCGTATATAATTATCTTTTTACATTGAGATAATGGCAACTTTTTATTATCATCTCTTTAACCTTGGAAAGTACTTTGTCACTGTCTAACATCATTAATTAATTTTTCATCAATTTCTTTTTAAATACCAAACATTTAACATTAAAGTTTATAAATAATTGTAAATGAGAAAACCACACAAGTTAACCAATTTTTTTTATGAATTAATTTATCAAACAAAGTCTTCTTCATATTTTTTCACTTAAAATAAATTATATAAAATGTTACCATATAAATAATTCCAAGAGTATTCATTGACCTAAATGCGTTAAGAAATTTTTTATGTTCCTCTTTTTTTTTACAATAACCTACAGTTTATTATAGTATTTATTATTCACTATATCAATATTTTGAAGATGTACCTTTATAAAAATTTAATAGTCTATTTTTAAAGGAAAACTTGACGTATATATAACAAAAATTAATGAAATAATATTATTGACTTTTAAATGAAAAGAAAATATAGTGTATTGTATTGTTGATTGAAATACTCAATTATATACAAACTAGAACTTTTTAAGATAATTGTATTTATAGGAAAACAATCAATCATTAATAATATTCCTTTAACTATGTTTATTACGTAATAAGTTTTTGTTGTAATGAATAATGTTTGAAGTTTAAGCAACATTGATCATCATTTTGTTCAATGATTCCTTCTTTTAAAAGATAATTATGGTGTTAATATTATTATCTTGTAGAATGTGTAAAAATAAAAAGTAAAAGTACAAATAATAATTTTGTTTTTTTTATAAAAATGGATATAAACAATTTTATGAATTATTAAAAAATTTCTTCTAATGTTCATGTTCAATAATAGATATATCATCAACATCTGATTCATAATCTGGGCACCCTTTTTGATGCCTTATTTTATCACTTTCCTTTATGTTCAGTTTTTTATTTCCTTTTTTCTGTAAATCTGAAGGTTTTCTATTTCTTTTATATAATGACATTTCTATACCATACTTACCATTTCCTTCCTGATTTATATGTGAATTGCTTTCTGTTAAGTATTTTCTTCGTTCAGAAAATTTAAAAATGTTTCTTATTGGCCGTGACACAAAAACATCTACCAATGCTGAAAGTACAATAGATACCACAACAATTCCCATTGTAACGGACAACTAAAAAAATTATTATTATTTTTATGACAATAAATACTTTTTGAATATAAAACTTACATAAGCCATTGTTGTTGCATGAAATGGTCGATGAAGAGAACTAAAGTAGTATAAGGCAACTGGCTCTGAAATCAGAAAAATGACATATGACAATTTGGAAAGTGGATGGAAGATACGCCATGATAAAAATACACTAATCACTATAAAAATATTAATTATTTGATTGAATGATGAATACTTACAATTTGTTTTTTTATCAAGTAGATAAATTAAAATTAATAATACACTTGACCATAGTAGATTTGAAAAAGTTGAATATACAGCAAATAGAATGTTCCAATGGGTATCAATACCGAAAACAATAAATAGATATGGTGTATAAATTACCAGCACTGTTATTATTAAAACACCAATATATAATAAAATGTCTACAATTTTTGGAAATGATTCATTTACGATAAATAAAGCAAATAAAAATCCAATAAAATATGGTCCAATGTGAGAATAAGGTTGGACTACAATTTTGTTAATATAATCTTCTGTAGCAATTCGTCCAACAAATGGATGCGTTGGTATTAATGCCGGAGGTGTCTTATATATTACTGTAGTAATAAAAGTATATACAATTGATGTTATAATTAAAAATGAAGCTGAATATATTGAAGCTTTAGGGAAATTCTTATTTATATATAACAGGATCATTAAAATTATGAAAAGTTGAGCTGCATTGGCAATTACATATGATCCATCCAAGCACTAAAATGATTATAATGATGATGTTAATTATTATTTCTTTATGAATTACATTTTTTAAAAAAAATTATTTACTATATTCTTTTTCACATTAAAATTCTTGTACAATATCACATTAGTATCTCTAATTACTCATCTCATATTTTTATACACCTTAAACCACCTGTAATGTGGATGGGTAATAAAAACATTAGTTAGACATATGATGCCATACTTGAAATACTATTCCTATTTCTATTTATTAAAATAGCGCATTAATAATGGAAAAAGAAAATGCATTGAAAATGGAGTCATCGTCACTTTGCGAATTGGTATATAATTAAATTTCCCTTTTTACTTTTCATTAAATAAAACAAAATTATATAGTATAATTATGAAATATAAGTATGTACAATATATGTAAAAACTTACAGTTTCTTGATAACCAAAGAAGTTATTAATAAATAATAATTCCTTCCAAAATTCCTTTTCACATCTATCAGCCATAACACTATGTGACCACATCGGACCGTTTCCGAGTCTCGCAAAAAGAAATGTTGTAAAACAAAGAATAAAAGCATAAATAGGGAATATTCTTATAGTTCTATCTAATATTAATTGAATTGTATTTTTTATTGAATTTACATGAACATAAAGTCTTAAGGTTGTAGCAAGAGCTGAAAGTACTAAAAGTCCATCAACATGGTATAAATAATTAATAATTGGTTGTGATGCTATTCTTTTGTTAAAAAAATACAAAAATCCCACATTTTCCATATATGGTGCCATAATATTAAAAACATTTCCAATAACAAGTATTAAAGCCGATAAAAATTGAATTCCATCTAGTGTATGCATTTTTTCATATGGTCGTTTTGTAGAAAAACATTGTCTGAAATTTTTTCTAATTGAAACAGCATTAGTTATGTATTTTAAATTTAATATTTCATCTATTCCAGAGTGTTCAAGAATTGACATAGTTAAAACAAATATAATCCACATCCCAAGTATAAATATAAAAATAAATGATTTAGTTGATAATTGTGCTGGTGGTTCACAATTTATTTCAATTGGCATAGGTGCTAATGACTTTAATACTGTTTTTGATTCCTCTGGCGTACAATAAGCTGGAGTACAAATTCCTAAATTTATATTGGGTGCCTCAAAATGTGTTGAAACTTGGCATTCTTCATCAAATTGTTTGATGTCACCTTTTAATTCAAAATTAACCATACAATATCTTGATTCAAAAAAATTTCCTTCACTTAACAATGCACATTGCTCATAATCACCTAACCAATGATAATTACCATCAGAGATACCAGAAGGCATTTTGCCAATTGAATCAAACCATGCTAAAAACCAACTGCTTTCCATATACTTTTTTGCTTTTTCTATTTGACATTTTTTACACTCATTTTCATTCTGTGGGCATTCATTAGTTACATAACTCCATAAATCTTTTACTGCACAGAATAATTTTTTAATTTGTTTTCCACAGTTGTCTGTTAGATTAAATACTGAAGTATTATCACAATACTCAATGACTTGATCTTTGGTACTTAGTAGAAATTCTATTGATGGTAATCTAAATTCATCCAACGGTACTGGGGGTTTAGGTGTGTATTTATGGCATAATATGCATCCAAGGCAACCAATATTTAGATTATTAAACAGAAAGAAGATTGAAATAAATAATATTTTCATAGCAAAATATAGAATATTTTTGTAATATTAAATATATTTTTAAAAATTTAATTATATCCAACGTTATTTCTAAAAAGTTTGTTGTCAATTAATTTAAAAATAAAGTGTTTTACAAAACAGAAATATTATTAATAAAAGGGGTGAACATTATGGTCTGTCGATAAAATGATTGCCAATAAAAGATCTTTTTATATTTTGTTTAACCATGTGTGATAAGAAGGCATCATTTTAATGCATCATCGAAGTAAAACTTTAGAAATATTTTATGTTAAACATTCTCTCATCAATTTTATTCATTACATAAACATCTATACATATATAGTATATTATAATGAAAAATATCTTAAAATAAAAAAAACCTTTGGAAATTTCTCTTTATTGAATTTTTAAATTTGGTTGCAAACATACCTTTTAATAAGATAGTTAGTATAGAAATTAAGTATCAGTAGATAGTTATTTACAGTCATACAATGGTTGAAAAAACACAACTTTTATATACAACATAAATTTATTTAATTGAACACAGTGCTAAAAAAACTTCTTATACATAATCAGTAGTGGTTCAATGACATATTATAATGGTTGTAGTGTACATTTTGGATTATAAAATTCGTTTGTAAATTATTTTCCTTATCAGTAATTTGTAATTTGTTATCATAAAAGTGATAAACTTTAATATATATATTAAAGATACCTAAAATTATCTTCTATTCAGCAAATACTTTATAATTATAGACATTTTTCATTAAAAAAATATATATCAATTCCTTTGATAATAGATTTAAATGGTTATTAATCTCCTTGAATGGATAAAAATATTTTCAATATTACATTTGATATAAAAAAAATGATTGAACTTCAAACTTTTTTCCAAATAAACTTCACATTTCTCTCCAAGATTATTGTTAAAGTAGTTCCACGTTAACATTTATTTTATGAAGATTATAATTTTATTATTTTGATAAAGACAATGTTCATATTTTTTTTCAATATTATTGCAATATAGTCAAAAGAGTGTAAGTTGAAGTTAGAAAAAAAGATGATACAAATACTACTTCTAATAAAATTGGAGCATTCTGAATTTTTTATATTCATTTAATTAAGTATTAGTTTTAAAAATATATCGTTTTTATATTCTAATTAATTTTCGAAGTTTAATTTTTCACCGCTAGCTTGAAAATTTGAAGACAAAACAATCTAATAAAAAGTATATATTTTTTTATATTGAGGAATTATATATTTTTTAGTAAATTTGATAATAAAAACGTTTACTATTTCCTATACTAAAATATTTTTATAAGATGAGTTAAAATAATAATATTAGTTACATGAACACTCGAAAATATTATATTTATTTCAAACAAATTTTTAAAGACTCATAAAAATACAATCTTTATAAAACGAGTAGTAGAATAGAAACAGATTTTATTTAAAGTAAAGTAAATATCTTTCCAACCCAAGTTCGTTTTTAGAATGATTCTCGAAATTTTCTATCAATTTATTATCAATTACTATAATGTTGATGCTCAAGTTTATTTCGATGTTAACATTAGTTTATTTTAGGATAAAAATTATTTTAAATAACATTTTTATTTAATGTACATAATTCCAATTTTTATTTAGCTGTAAATATTTATTTTTAGAATTTGTATGTATTAATTATAAATATATTGTAAGTTATTATTTTATATATCGTATCACTAATTATTTAGATATTACTATTTTTTAATTAACATCTATTTATATCAAAATGAATAAAGATAGTCTTGGAGATGACTATCAACCAATATCTGCCAAAGAAGAACATGATTTTAGGATGTTACTGGAAAAAAGTAATCTTACAATTGGTGAAGCAGAAAAATTTAGTTTAATGTTGACTGATCAATTAATGCAATTAGATGGAGCTAATATTGAAAGTATCATGGGAAGTGAACAAGCTGTTACTGATCTTATGAATGTCATTGATTCTGCATTAAATGAAACTGTAGTATTGGAGGAAATGTCAACAGATTTTGATAGTTTAATAGCATACGTTAGAGAGAGTGTTGAACTTATAGAAGAGAAATATAGTTTAGGAATGTTAGAAATGAAAAATACACATTTATTAATTCAAGAATTAGTAAAATTCATAGAAAGTATTGAAAGTGTTGCTGATGAACATATTTATATACTTCAGAATGCTAATTTAAGTGATCCTTCAACAATTAATAGATGTACAGCTGCTGCAAAAGCAATTCAAAATTTTATTAAACAAGAAACACCATTAAAAGAAATAAAAGCTTATCAGGAACATTTAAAAAATTTAAACAAAGTTACAGATGCATTTGTTGATAAATTAATGGCTCATTTATCACCATTATTTACTAATTCAAATACTTTTAGAGATTCAGGTGAAGAAGCATATGAATTATCATTAAGAAAACACAGTCAACGTTTTCATTCACTTCTTGTTTATTCGAATCTTATTTTATGGCTTAAACAAACTCGACATGGTGTTTATACAGGAGCCATCCAAAAATATGTTGAATTGACAAAACAAATCTATAAAAAAGATTTTCAATTGTTTTTTGAAACATTGAACAAACATTTAACACGTTTTGACAAAGGTCGCACTTTATCCAGAAATATGTTTACAAATGAAAAATCATTTATTGAATGTTTTCAAGAAGAAGAAAGTAATATTCTAAATCTTCTTGATACTGCATTATTTGAAGTCAGTAGTGTAGTTGAGAGCGAACAAAAATTTTGTACTCGTTTCTTTCATATTCATACAGATATATTTTCATCAATTGATACACAATCAATTCAATCCAGTGATAGTGGCAGTAAAAATAGTGATAAGTTATCAAATGATCAAGTAAGAATAATTATATCACCGCTATTTGATGTTGTAAATGGACATTTGGAGCAATTCGCCAAAACATGTTGTAAACAAAATCCATACTCAGCTATAACTTTATTTGTGTCAATGAGTAAAAAAATTAACAAATTTCAGAACACAAATAGTTACTTTAGTGTTATATTTGGAAGATTAATGGTATTAATTAAAAGACAATTTGATTTCTTTATGGAAACTGAAGGTAAATCATATTGTGAAATAAAATTAATAAAAAGAACAAGAATAAAAATCATTGATGCTATAGATAGATTTTATAATTTAGCATTAATAGCTGAAAAATCTATTCAAGGAGCTGAAAGAAGAAAAGATTTAGATAGGTGGTATACAGAATTAGTTAATAAATTAATAACAACAATTGATAAAATGGCATCTTCATCACATTCTAAGTCTCCAAGTAGTGTTGTAAAGTTTGAGAATTACCACCATTTGTATTCTAAGCTATCAGAATTGAAAATTGAATGTTTGGATAAAAAAAGAAAAGAAATGAAAAATCTTTACCAGGAGAATATTGACTTATATGTTAAAGAACATATGGGAAGACCACTAGAAAAAATTCATTTATTTTTTGAAAGAATTGAAAGAGCAATTGAATCTGGTATGCCTCCTGAAGAAGTTGGATATCAGACACAATTTAGTAAAAATGAACTTAAGAAAGTAATTTCATCATATCCTGGTAAAGAAATTAAAAAAGGTTTAGAACAATTGTATAAGAAGATGGAAAAACATTTAACAGAGGAATCTAATCTTCTCCAAGTTGTTTGGAGAAATATGCAAGACACATTCCTTAAACAAATAAAACATTATCAAAATCTAATTACCAAGTGTTATAATTCTTCAAAAATTGAACTTGAAGTATCAATTGATGATGTATTACAATTTTTCAGTGAAATAGCTCAACAACATTAAATTTTTATCTATTTTATATAATATTATACACATTTATAAATAAAAAATATAAATAAACAATAGATATTTCATTCCTTATACTTTGTCATTCATCAGAAAGTCATACATTTTGCACGTTCCCATATTTTTAAATGATAAGAAATATTCAGATAACATATTAAAATACCAGTATTTAATTTATATTTCATTGACAAATTTAAATTTATCAGTGCAATTTTATATTTTACAAGTGGACTTTGTGTTGATATACTTATTTTATTTTTGAATGGTCCAGAAAATATCTCTTTTTGATAAGAGTTTATCAATTAATTTGTATATATTTATCAATATTTTAATACAGTATATAAAGAAATGTAGCTTTAAGGGTAGACATTATCAAAGGGGAATACCAAAAGCTTATGCTTTCCCTACTTATCAAACAAATTTTTTATATAATATTTTTTAATTTAGATCCAAAAAGTATGCTTGTAGAGAAGAACTGTTCTTTAGGCTCCTTTCCTTTATTGGAAGGTAAGTCTTTATTTAAAAAGTTTTTTTTTAAAGCAGCAATATTTAGGAAACATATAATTAGTTAATTATATAATACCTAAAAATATATAATTAATTTTGTATTTATGAATTTAATATAAAAATCTTTCAACAAACTTTCCTTCAAATGACACAGATTTATTTTTTTATAAAAAAGAAAACAAGTATTTTTTATAGTATTATTTTGCATACCTTTATGGTCAGCTAGTTTAATTTGCAATCCAAAAAAGCGATACTTTAAGAAAAGGCATTCAAACAAATCTTATCTTGATATTTTTATTAGTAGACTAGATTATCTCAAGCTAATCGAAAACATTTTATGTTAAATTTATAAGTTCTAGCAATCTTAATCTTAGGAAAAAGACACCTCCTTATAAATGAACACTTTTACTACTATAAATAGGGGTAAATTTGAATTAATCTAAGTTATTTATTAAGTGTAATTAATTCCTATGTTTTCTTTATTGAACGAAAATAAACAAATTGATAGAAATAAACTAAAAACAACTATCAAAAATGACAATTATTTTATTGAAAATTCAAATATTATATCCCAATCGCGTAAGGAGAACTCCATTTCAGGTAATAGTAGTTGATATCTTTCACGTTAGAATTTGAAATTGATTAGTTACATGATTTATAAGTATTATACCAACTATTTTTGATTTTTAATTTTATTTTTAACTTTAAATTAAGGGTTTAGCATTTTTACATTTATTAAGATGTGATACATTAATGTACTACCAATTTTCATATAATGACCTTTTATCAACATGATAAGATTTTATTTCATATCATGATAAATAGTGTGTCAGAATTTTACCTTATAAAGTAGTGTTTTAAATTTTTATTTTAATATTTTTTAAAAAATAATATTTCCGATCTTATGATAGAGTACATTCAATCAATCAAATTGTTTAATATTTTAGGTTGTCGTATCGGAAATTCTGTAGGAAATTCACTTCCAAAACGTTATATTTCCTCAACAGAAAAGAAAAAAGAATTAAAGGTTGAAGATAATAGTCTTGTCTTCAATCATACTACTGAATTAAAAGATAAAGAAGAGTTTAGGTGTCCAAAATTTCCTGCACGAATGCCAAACATAAAAGTTTTTAGTGGCAGTTCACATAAAGATCTTTCTCAAAAAATTTGCCAACAACTTCAATTAGATGTTTCTAAAGCATCATTAAAAAAATTTAGTAATAAAGTAAGTCTAAGGAAAGAAAATTATCCATAATATTGGTATTATTAAGGAAACCAATGTAGAAATTGGGGAATCGGTTAGAGGTGAAGATGTCTACATAATACAATCAGGTACAGGTGAAGTCAATGATAATTTAATGGAACTATTAATTATGATTAATGCCTGTAAAATTGCTTCATCTTGTAGAGTCGCTGCTGTTATACCGTGTTTTCCATACGCTAGACAAGATAAAAAAGATAAATCTAGAGCTCCTATCTCTGCTAAATTAGTAGCAAACATGCTTAGTGTTGCTGGAGCTGATCATATTATCACTATGGATTTACATGCCTCACAAATTCAAGGATTTTTTGATATTCCTGTTGATAATTTATATGCTGAACCAGCTATTTTAAAATATATCAGAGAAAGCATACCATCATGGCAAGATGCTGTTATAGTATCACCAGATGCTGGTGGTGCTAAGCGTGTTACATCTATCGCCGATAGACTTAATGTTGATTTTGCATTAATTCATAAAGAAAGAAAAAGGGCTAATGAGGTTGAAAAAATGACATTAGTAGGAAATGTTGAGGGTAAAATAGCTATTTTAGTAGATGATATGGCAGATACATGTGGAACGATTTGTCTAGCCGCTGATAAATTAGTTGAAGCTGGTGCAAGTAAGGTTTATGCATTCTGTGTTCATGGTGTATTTTCTGGACCCGCACTTAAAAGATTAAATGAATCAAAATTCGAGGCTATTGTTGTAACAAATACCATTCCACAGGAAGAAAATATGAAATTGTGTCCTAAGATTCAATGTATTGATATATCAGGGATTTTAGCAGAAGCTATTAGAAGAACACACAATGGAGAATCTGTTTCTTATCTTTTTTCACATGTACCAATGTAAATATAATTAAAAAATCATGTATCATTCTAGTTAGAATGTTATTACTTGTTACTATTCTTAAATATTTATTAATTATGTTTAGTGATAGACATATTAGTATTTATATGAAACTATTTATCCATTATACTATTAATATTTAATATCATTCGATAGATTACAAATAATTTTTAAATAATTACTGAGTAAACTAAAAAAATATTTTCATCGATATTGGAATGAAAAATGTAAATTTTTGCTGATTAAATTTGAATTATCTTATTAGAATTTGTCTAAACATATTGAAAGGTTTAATTAGTTGAAGGTATTATAATATTTAGAATAAAATTTTTTGAATGTATAAAATTTTTCACATAATTTTAAAGAATGATTTTCATAAACAACTTATTAGCACATTAAATAATAAAATAAATGACCGTACGTGATAATCTTATAATATTTGAAATTTATGCTTATGAATGATGATGAACTTTATCTTACAATAATCATTACTTTTTTAAATGATATTTTCATAGATGAAATATCATTATCTTTATTTAAAGATAAAAATAAAAATTAATCAATTAAAATTGTAAAGCATGAATAACAACATTTTTTATTTTAATGTGATAAATTAACTAAACTTATAACTCATATAGATGAATTACAAGAAAGTTTGAATCTATAAAAGTTTAAGGACATTTTTTAATTAAAATATTTATTTCTTAAAATATAAAGCCTTTGCACTCTGATCATTTGTTAAAAGTATTTTTTAAAAATTTATACCATTTTTTACTAGAAGGAAATTGAATACGTGAATGACATTTTTTATACAAATTCTTTTACAAAATTGATTTTTGTTTTAATAAAATTACTAAAATTATTGAAGCCGCTATTTTACACTGTTATCTTTATTGAAATTATCATAGAGATATAAAATAGTAATGATATTATCATTTTTACATGTTTTGTGTGTGTGCGTACTTGTTATTTGTATTAATATTTACTTTTTTGTCTTTATATTTAATCAATCAATACAATCAGGATATTTAATTTTAATGAAATATAAATTAATGATATTCGTAATTTTAGATGGCTGTTTTATATACTCTATTGCTTCTATTTTTAAATTTTATGCAACTTAAGGCACAAAACTATTTTACAGGAGATAATTCTTCGCTAAGTGATTGTATGTATGTTGTAAAAAATGTCTTATGATTCTTTATTTTAAGGTCAAATTGTGTAATTGATTCAAATGGAAAATCATGTTTTGATAGATTATTAAATTTTGTTGAAAATGATGTTGTGTCTCAAATAAGGCATTATGTTGCTGTACAAATTAATATTGACCAATTTCATAGAAGACACAACAAAAGTTATGAAAGTGAATGGGATGTTGTAAAAAATAATTCAACATTAACAATTGGTGAAAAATTACTAAAAAATGATATTGTTTCTAAAAATACAATTTCACAAATTGTTTCTACATTAATTGATGCTGTTAGCGGTGAATCCAAAGACATTATTATTTGGACAGCACATTATAGTTGCCCCGTAACATGTAACCAATATCAATTATCATGGAGAAATGTTTTTGTGTGCTCAATCATATTAAATTTTGGATTGCTTGTCGGAGTGTTACCTTTGTTTTTAGCTACTCTTAAAAGAATTCAAATGAATAAGCATATGAAATAAAAGATATTTTATATTTAAAAATAGTTTAAGTAATAAGATCTTTATAAGTTTCCTAACTTTGTGTTATTTTGCTATGATCGTTGACTTGTATTTGTCTATCGTGTCTTCATTCTTTATTTCAATAATGAGATTATATCAACTTTTAAATAATCATTTTAATTACTCTTATAAAAATTATTTTGATAAAATAAACTTAATGAATACTATATTATTATTTATTCTACTTAATATTTCAACAATAATTTCTATCACTCATAAAGCAGATCATCAGGAATTACTAAATAAAGCATGGGAAGTAATTTTTACGAATGATTGTACTATTCCTGGTTTTATACCTATTCTTCCAATATTTTATCTTAGACGATTCAAAAAAATATGGGCATTATCAAAAAAAGATAAACTAGAGGATTGTAAAAGGTGACAATTTCATTATCAGTATATAAATTTTGTAATTTTAGTATTTGGAAAGAAACTAAAGAATTTATTTATCAATTACCGAGGGTTCTTCAAATCCAAATTATTAATTTCGTTGATAAAGAAGAAAATGAAAAAATTAATTGTAACTTTATTTTAGAATTACTACCAGAAGAAAGGGAATTTTTTGACCAAACATTGAAAAATGTATCAATGACAATTGAAGAAAAAGTAGAAATCTTATCTGTTTGGGGAAATGAAAGATTGTCAACATCGGCTCTTAGTTATTTTAATCAATTTCTTGAAAACATTGTAATAAAAGAAGATCGATTTAAAAAAAAAGTTGAAAATCTTAGTCCTGAAGCAAAAAAAGCTTATAAGCAAATAATTGAACTTCGAAGAAAGAAACAAGAAATGTTTGATTCATTTTCTATCAGCGTTAAGAACGAATTATTAAACCTATGGAAACACGATTTGTATGCAAAACCAAAAAATGTTGGTCTGGAAAAAGAATTACAAACTCTAGATGGAATTATTATTTATTAATTTTTAAAAAATATAAACATTTAATTATTAAGCATAAATTATGAGTACCAATTTCTGGAGTGTGTCACTAGAATAATAAATTGCACTTAATAATTTTGCTATTAACTTTTACTACAATAATTTTTCTCATTTTAATCTTCACTTCAACGATCTATTTATTTAATGAAAAATAATGCATAACTATTAAGTTTTGCTGTTCATAATAGTCACACTAACATCTTTAAATTGTTTATTTCAATTTCTAAAATCAAATAGGTGAATTCGCTAAGTTTTTATAAACTCTAGTTTTACTTTCAAGTCATAATTATATTAATACTGTTAGAAACTACTTCATGCGTGTAAAAATTAACTAAATTAAATTAAAAATTATATGTTGAGGATCATACAAACATTGTTTTTGCAAAATTGTAAGAAATACTCTATTTTAATTCGTAAACTACCCAGAGAAAAATTCTGGAATGATAAATCGCTGGATCTCGGCCTATTTAGTATAGTGGTTAGTACTCCACGTTGTGGCCGTGGCGACGTAGGTTCGATTCCTGCAATAGGCATCTTTTTTCTCTATTTCTGCAGTACCACGTGTCGACCTTAAGGGTTTTTTAATCTATATCTTTGGGTGTCATAATTCTATCGTTTACAAGCATTTCTGTAGACGTACACATAAACAATTCATCGTTTATTTGTATTTCTATATACACTTTGTCTGAAACATTCATTAAATTTCTTAACTTAATAGCATATTTTAATTTAAATTTGAAAAAAACTCTCCTTAAAATTTTCATTTCATAAAAGCGATTGTTTAACATGTATAATAAGAAAAAAATTGACCATTCCACAAACATTGACGAAATTAAATTTCTTACACATTTGTAAGCTTGTAAAAAATAATTTTTCACTTACAAAGCGGAAACTTTCTGAGACACCAACTAATATGATTTATTTCAACATCAAATGATGAATGAAGAAAGTAAGAAGTGTTGTTATGAGAAACCATTATAAATGTAGAAATATTTCACCTAAAATATAGAATAGACATAAAAAATTTGTATATTTCATAAGAAATAAAGACAAAAAGGTACGTTTGGGACGAGATTCGAACTCGCGCGGGCAAAGCCCAACGGCTTAGCAGGCCGGCCCCTTAACCACTCGGGCACCCAAACATAGAAGACTCGAAATTCCAACTTTTTAGGTTCGCGTTACCTTAGTAAATGTGTAAAGTTGTTATAATTAACGTGTTAAGAGATGTTGAAATTTTAAGATGATAAATTCTCTATTGTTGTACATACATTTTACTTTCAAAATATAGTCAATGGGAGATAGAAACTCATTTGATATTACCAAATACTTGAATTTCATATAACATTAATTTTTTGTGATAAGTATTATTTCAAATTGCTTTGTGTAAAAACACTTATGATCAGAAAGTATTGGTATTTTTTTATTTATTTAAAATACAGCAGATAAGAATGAAAAAAGAATAACTAAAATATAATTTTATCTAGTTTGTAACTTAATAGTTTTAAATAAGATATAAAGCACGTTAAAATTTAAAAATCAAAATATTTTGTATTGAAAATTATCTAATTTCATGATAAAACTTATTTGTGTTAAATCTCAATAACTAAAAGTTACTATAGTATTGCTCGTAGATTTACCATTATTTATATATTATATTTTTTAAATTTCTATCGTAGTAACAAAATTCTTATTCAAATTAAAAAGTTATTTTGAAGATGCTCGTATACATTTTCATTAATTGATCATAATCATTCGGCATAAAATAAATAAATAAATCTTTGGTTCATAAATGAATAATTTTTGGCTGTACATTATCTTGTGTAATACCGATTCATATATTTATTTGATTAGTTTAGTTAAGAGATAATAAGCTTTTTAATATTTTTTTATGAATTGGGATTTAGTCATTGTCAGAAATAAGTTTTATAAAAAGTAAAAATTATTATTCAATACTTGTAGTGTTATTATTATGGTTTACGTTATTCAATCAATCAATTGTAATTTAATATTGATACAGGAAAAAAAATATATTTAGATCAATGAAAAATACTTTTTATTTTATATTTAAAATGTATATTTCTTTAGTACCTTTATAAATTATAGAATAAATATAATTCTCTGATGAATTAAAAGTATCAACACTATTGACTAGTTTTTTAGAACTTTTTTAAATTTATTAAATCAATTAAATATAATACTAGTTCTTCATAACTATTCATATATCTATCGTTTTTTAAAGTAGTAGCCATATTTTTCTATTTATATAAGATAACTTTTTACATTTGTTAATCCTCATTATATTTCTTCTACTAAATAGATATTAAAAATCATCTTAATCTTGTAAATTGATATTGACAAACAGAATTCTCTTTAATCACTAAAACTTGGGTGCCATATTGTTCAAATTAAAAGTTTAATAATGTGATAGAAGAACTCCGTTGAGATTTATTACCTCCTAACTTTATTCTTAATAGATAATTTTTATATAAAAGAATTTTTTCTTCTTTATCGTATAATATAATTAATATTTAGTCATTATTGCACATTTATTTTGTGTAAGATTAAAGATTATTTGAAAATATTATATGTATTGTTAGGAAAAATACTTACATTTAAAAAGTTTCTTTTATAATATTTAATTTTATATAACTTTCGCAACTTTTAGAAATTTATTTTAGCGCAATGGTAGAAAGACATATCATTTTTACAAATGCTTAAAATTATTTAACATTATTTTTCATTCATATTTCCTTTAAAAATATAATTGTTTTGAATCAAAAATGAAAAATGATGTGTCATTGCATTTCAAAAGATAACTCATCTCGAAAAGACATCAAATCAAGAATATAAAAGAAAAGTAAGACAAATGTTTGCACAAAAATTTCTTACTTCTTCGATGTGTATTCTTTCAAATTTGTCTTTCAAAAAACAAATATTTATAATCTATTTTTAAGAAATAAAAGTTACACTTAATTCATTTAATATTTATTTTTGTATAGTATTTTCTCTTAAATTTTTAAATTTTAACAGTAAAATAATACAATATTATTTTCATTGCATTATATGTTTTATATTATGAAGAAGTATCTTAACAGTTTAATTATCTATGATGAAAAGATAGCGCTTCTGGTCTTTAGTTTCACAAAAAAAAATAAATCAATTTATAAATTTAATGCTTAGGTTCTGTATTTTTGATTTCAACTGTCATTTTATTACTTTAAGATGTGTGGGAGTGTAAGAATGTTGTAAAATTTTTACCAGACTTATGTTAGAAGTTGAAAGACATAATCTATACAATGTAGTATAAGCTTATTTCAACTTTTCTTGTTGGAAAGATTAATATACCCTGTCAAAACTAGATTGAACTTTTATTATTTAAATGTAATAATTGACAATGACAACGTGGACTGATTTTTATGATACTTGAATTGTTAAGATTTAATTTAGTAAAATTAAAGTACATTCTTCAAATATTATTTAAGTTTCCTTGACATAATATATCAATATCATTATTTATGTCTTATTATTCTTACACAATCACATAATATTGTAATATCCATTTTTGTATTATATTTATACTAAAAGATCACTATATCTTATTTATTCATCATTTCTCTTTTCTATCACTATCTTTATTGATAAGAATATGTTTCTCATACATTCTTTATTGTTTACTACTAATATTTTATTTATATTTTGACAAATATATATATTTTTAAATATTCTATAGAGGTATAGGTAAAAAGCATTCAACAAACTATAAATTTCTTTTAAAGTTGTTACCTAATCTCTCCAAACAATATAACTTATAAAATTTGATTTTTAACATTTACTTATTTCATATACACCTGAAAAAATAGGTGTTATTAATAATTTTTATTAAACATAATATTATTTTTTTTATATTGTTGTGACGTTTCGTAATTTATTATCAAAAATAAAATAATGTCTAAATCTTTTTTAGCAAAAAATGCCATTCAAGCCAATTGAGCATCCAAAATGCCCAAAATGTGGAAAGAGTGTATATGCAGCTGAGGAAATGGTAGCGGGAGGATATAAATGGCACAAATTTTGTTTCAAATGTGGTAAGTTTATCATGAAATTTATGTTTGTCTCAAAAAATGTCCTTTGTCGTAAACGTCATAATTTTTTTAGCTTTATGTAATAAATTACTTGATTCTACAAACTGTTGTGAGCATGCTGCCGAATTATATTGTAAGCAGTGCCATGCTCGAAAATACGGTCCAAAAGGAGTAGGTTTCGGAATTGGAGCAGGTGCTCTGACAATGGATATGGGTGAAAGATTTGGTAATACTGAAGTAGAAATGACGTAGGTGTTGTGTGTTATCAGTTTTGTCTTTTTTCGTTAATTTTTTTGTTTTTAAACTAATATTCCATCACTTTAACATTCTTTAGAACTTTGTAATAAAATGGTTGATTCAACAAACGTCTGCCCACATGAGGATAAACTTTATTGCAAACAATGTTATGGCCGAAAACATGGTCCAAAAGGTGTTGGATTTGGATTAGGAGCTGGAGCTCTTTGTATGGATGATGGATCTAGATTTGAGAAAAAAGAAGAGAAGGAAGAGGCAAAGGAATAAATATTTTAATTAAAAAAACCCTGCTTTAACCTGTTTGATAACTTTAATTTTTTCATTTATCATTTATATTAAACTTTTGATTAATTAAACTTTATAATATTAAACATTTATTATTACAGAAACAGACCAATGACAGCAGAAGCTTTCACTGCTCCAATAAACCCTCAACATCGTTAAACTTTCTAAAATGAGAAAATACATATCAATTAAACTTTAAATCCTAACTACAAAATATTTTTAAAATATTATAAATGAATGAAGGCCCTTTGTTCATTATACAAATAATTTTGAAAGTTTGATTATATAAATACTGTTTTTCAAGATATGTCATAATAAAATGTTTCTTACTTAATAAAAAATTTTATAATCTATAACAACAAAAAAATTACAACAAAAATTAACGTTTTTTATATAGACATGGCTCGAGTTTCAATCCAAATGGCCTTTTAGCCTTAACCTCACCATCTTTTTTACAAATTATCAATGAAAAATAATTATTTAAAATTTTCTTTGATACAACTTCAAAACCAAGTTTCTTTAATGCTATTGTAAATAATCTGACACTTTTAAATCTACTAACAACTTCTGCTATTATTAATTGACCATCATTTTTTAGTATACGATTAGCTTCCTTTAAAAATGACGATAAATTAGTTCCCATAAGGGAGAGACAATATACAACAATATCAACAGATTCACTATCAACAGGAACATGTGACATATTACATGGAGTAACATATTCATTTGTTGCTTGAAGATCAAATGACAATACTTTATGCATCTTACTTAGTTCTTTCGCAATTTTGGCATCTCCACAACCCATATCTGCAATAACTTTTCCTTTTGGTTCTCCACGTAGCATTGAAATTATACGATCAACTGGATTAATAGGCCACTTTTTTACTTGATGTCGATAACCATCATGATAAATAGCGAACTGTTCTGGATCATTATTAAAGAATTCAAATGCCTCGTTTCCACGCATTTTGTATAGTTTTTCATTAATAAAACGAAATTTCGCACCAACAAGTTTATCTTCTAATTTTGATACTTTTTTTGAATCTTCAGATTTATCAACATCTTTTTTCTTATTTTTTTCTTTTAAATTTTTTTCTTCCACTCCATCTTCCTGTACTTGTATATTATTTTTTCTTCTTTTTATGGAAGCTTTAAATTCATTTAACTCCATTTCATCTGCTTCCCCATTTTCGACAGCATTTTTCAATTTCTTAATTGTTTCTTTTTCACTACGTTTTTTTGCCAACATTCTAACACGATTTCTCCATGGACGCTTCCTTGATTTTTTATCACCATTTTTGTCTATTGATCTTCCTAAAGTACCAGTTTCTGTAGGTTCACTCATTAGTTGATATTAATTAAAAGACTGTAGAAAATAAGTATGAAATAATATAAATTATTTTTAACCAAATGGTGTCACCTCTCCAATAATCCTTTTAAAAGTCTTAGTAAATCGTTTAGTTTGATTTTGATAAAAACAGTGTTAAAACTTTGTATTAGTGGTAGAATGAAATATATAAATAAATGATCTAGTTGACGTAATAAAAAAAAAGAAAAAAGTTTACTAAATAATATTTTACTTTATACTAAATATGAATATATTACAGGCAACATGATAAATAGTTTTTAAAAAAGAAATTAAAATTCATATAATACATTTGTACAATTCTATAAATAAATACTTAAAACAATTATTAAATATTTAATAATATTAACATGATAATTCTCGATCTTGATAATTATGAAATAACATATATAAAACTTTCTATTTTTCTCTCAATTTCATATTCATTTAAATAATAGTAAAACAAAAAGAATCATACTATTGTTGAACATATTAAAATCACTTATTTAATTAATCATTAACACAGCCTATCTCCTTAACAACATTTACCATCCATATATAATATAATAAACATTTATATATATTTTCAATGGGTCAGAAGTTTTATACTATTTATGAAGGACGTTCCTATAATTTCTCATATGTTGTTAAATTACTATCAACAAACTATATGATATTGTTTTATTTTGTATTGATCACCTTGATTATTATAAATTACGTACAATTATAAATTTTTGTATATATTTTACAGTTTAATATTATATTAAAAATAGTTATTTAATAAAATAAAAACAGGTATACCTTAAGGCGATTACTGACTCACACATTTATATTTGATTTTTAACTATAATGTTTTGTCTTAACTATTGAATATAATATTTTCTTTTAGAATGATATCAAATTGGATGCAAAATTTAACTAATTCAAATAATAGTAGTATAACAAATAATAATTCTATTGGTAATAATACAAATACTTTTAATGTACAACCATTAGGAAATCAAAATGTCTGCCAAGTTAATTCAGTTATGGATTTTGTATCAAGTATTAATGTAAATGATAAACAAACAATCACAATAACTATGCAATTTGGTAACATTAAAGAAACATTGACTTTAGTAAGAAATTGTGATTCTGAAAGTTTTGAAAATTTAAAGAAGAAAGCAAGAATATTAGCTGAAAGCGCTTTACATGATAATAATGTAAATGTAACAAATAGCAGTGATTTATACTTATTTGTTCATAACTATAATGCCCCAAATATGTTACAACATTTATCATCCCTTGATCAGTTGGTAAATTTAAAAAAATATTTTGATAAAAGAAAATCTTTTTTTTTAGGATAATGGTTCAGTTGTAGAAGTTGTTAGAATTGAAAGAAATGAAAAACCAACGAGACCTCATTCATTAAATGTTAATTCATATAAAACTCCCACATTTTGTGATTATTGTGGTGAAATTCTTGTTGGTCTCATAAGACAAGGTCTCCAATGTTCATTGTGTAAATGTAATTTTCATAAAAAGTGTGCCTTTGCATCAAGAAATAATTGTGCCAAGAATGATAAAAAACCATCTTCATCACAAAAATTTTCTATTGGTGTTGATGGATTTATTCAACCTCCAATTTTAAGTGAAGATCAATCTTTAACACCATCTCAAGCATTTGAATTACCACATACATTAGCTGTTCATAATTATAAAACACCAACTATTTGTAGAGTATGTGATAAAATGCTACTTGGACTTATAAAACAAGGATTGAAATGTAGAGATTGTAAAGTTAATGTTCATAAAAGATGTGCTGGTCTTTTGCCAATGAATTGTAAAATTAGTGAAAATGCTATTACACCAACTATAGAAAATGTATCTATTAATGAACAAACATTCCATAATGTCTTAAATTTAAGCACAAATATGGAAGGTCTTGACGAACATATAGAAGATCAAGATTCATTAATACCTTTAGCAAGACTACCAGGACAAGCTGCTGTTAGAACACAAAAAAGAGGACCAGTAATTGAATCATGGATGGTTCATTTCTTATTATCTGATCCTGAAAGGAGATTAAAACATTATTGGGTGCTGACAGATGGGATTATATCACTATATAATGAATATAATGGAGGTGTTAATCCATATCGTGTATATAAACAAATACAACTTTCAGAAATTTTATTACTACAACCGTATGATGGACCTCCAGTTCATCCAAAATTCCCCCCACATTGTTTTGAAATAAGAACAATTCATAATCAAGTCATTTGTGTCGGTGAATACCTTCCTGTAGATATTTCAAATCAAAAAAAATATTCTACTACTTCTAATATAAATCAAGCTATTTGTGTTGTTCAAAATTGGTATCATACATTACAACAAGCATTACAACCTCCCCAACTTAAATCTGATCCTGTATCAGCCGAACCTGCTTTACAATTTGCTCAATTATATCAAGTTCAAAGTGATAAGATTCTTGGTAGTGGTCAATTTGGAACTGTATTTAGTGGAGTTCATAGGTTAAGTGGAAGAGAAGTTGCCATCAAAGTAATTGCAAAAGACAGGTTTTCAAAGAAGAATTCTTCTACAATTGATACTTTAAAAACAGAGGTTGCTATATTGCAAAATATAAGTTATCATGGTATTATTCGCTTAGAATCCATGTTTGAAACAAAAGACAAGATTTTTGTTGTCATGGAAAAAATGAATGGTGATATGTTAGAGATGATATTAAGTCAGGAAATGGGTCGATTAAATGAAAGAATAACTAAATTTTTAATAATACAAATTTTACTAGCCCTTAGATATCTGCATTTGAAAAATATTTGTCATGCTGATATGAAGCCTGAAAATGTACTTGTTAGTGATATAACAATTGCTTTTCCACAAACAAAATTATGCGATTTTGGTTATGCTAGATTTATTGGTGATGCTCAATTTAGAAAAACAATCGTTGGAACACCAGCATATCTAGCGCCCGAAGTTTTACAAAAAAAAGGATACAATAAAAAACTTGATATGTGGAGTTTATCTGTTATCATATATGTTACATTATCAGGAACCTTTCCTTTTAATGATGGAGAAGAAATAAATGATCAAATACAAAATGCAGCATTCATGTTCCCTACTGATCCATGGAAAGAAATTTCCAATGAAGCTATTGATCTAATTCAAAAATTGTTCAAAGTAGAGGTATGTTTATAACTTAACAGAATATTATTAATAATATTGTAGATTGATGCTCGATTATCAATTGAAGAAACATTATCACATCCTTGGCTACAAGATCCACAAATTTTAGCAGACATACGAGATCTTGAAACACGCCTAGGCATACGTTATATGTCTACAGAGCTGGAGCAAATAATATCACCTTCTTTTACGCCAATAATTCCATCTCGTGTGATAAATACAAGTCTTATATAATTTTTCTAACAACCTTTTAAAAACACATTTTTTGTGATAAAACTTGTTTTTTTAAACATAACAATGATCAAAAATATATCCAAAATTTATATATTTTAAAAATATTAAATCTTTTTATTCATGTTTTTACTTTTCATATTTCTATTTACATCTTTTTATGCGCATGCAAATTCAAAAGTATGTTCAATATTTTTTAGTTAAATAAAAAACAACTATTTTTTAGTTTACAATCTTAAGCTGGAATAAAAATAAATATTTTAATGATAATTCAAATTGTACAGTTCTAAATTGTGAGATAATATTCAGTCGTAGCAAGTTACATTATGTTAATGCCATCCTTTTTGACGAACATTATTTTTCTAGAAAATATAAAAGTAAAATATATTTCCCTATAAGAAGTAATAGTAAAATTCTCAATGTATATACGTCAATCGATTCATCAATTCCCACTAAGAAAAATGGTTTCAAAAGAAACTATAAACTTCCATCAAATTATTTCAACTTAATTTTCTCTTATAATTCCAAAAGTGACATAGTATTTGCAGTTAATGGACCATGGGTTATTGATAAAAATTTTAAAAATGAAACATTCCACTTGAATTACAGACAAGATGATATATTTAAAATTAAATCTGTACCGATTGTTTGGATTAACAAAGATTGTATACCAACCGAAGGCCAAAAAAAAGTAATAGGTAATTTAGAATCAAAAAATAAAACTAAACCAATTTCAAAGATGTGGTGAAGAAGGTATTAGTACTACAGAAAAAACGACTAAAAGTTTCTACGAAAAGTACTATTTTTACATCGTAATGGATGAGATGGATTGTCAAGACTATCTAACCATAAGTTATTGGGAAGCCGCTACATTTAATGTCATTCCAATTGTGACTGTAAGAAGAATCTATCAACATCTGCTTCCTCCAAGTTCATTTATTGCAATGGATGACTACAAAAATGCCGATGAGATGGTTTTTTATCTTAAATTTTTAATTGAAAATAAGTCTATCTACAGTCGATATTTTAACTATAGGAAAAAAGGATGGATAATAGAAAATAAACCAAAAGACTACAACATTTGCAATTTATGCAAAAAACTCATTGAATTTAGAAGTAAAGGCTCAAATACAAAATTTAAAAATATTAAAACGTGGACTGCAAAAAACACCAAATGTTTAAAGAAAAACTATATCTCCCAATACTGGAAAATTCTTTACTAAATCTTCTGTATAATCTTCCAAAATAAATGACTTTTTTCCTATTTTATATTAAATACGACGCGCAATATTACCAACCACATCATATCGTAAGCGCTTTACAAATCATCAATATCATTAAACTTGGCGCAAAAACGAAGCAGGTCAGGTTAAAATGCATATATGATTATCCTGCCCTACAGCTTAGATCCTTGACATTTTGAATAAAAAACAAGGTGGAGCTATATTAAAGTGTTTTAATATTAACTGGCAGCTATTCTCAGTATATGTCAGAGTACTATAAAAGTCTTTCCATTCTGCACATTCATACATTTTTTTACTCCTCTCTATTTTTGTGACATTTTCCCAACATTTTTTTTATTACCATTTATTTGAGATGCCTAATATTACTGAAGAAACTATTGAAGACAGAATCAAGAAGGAGCTTAATGGTGGTGACAAGAAAGATCTTGTAAATCTATATTTAGATAATTGTAAAATTGAAAGTTTTAAACCTTTAGCAGAAGGTTTTGATTCATTGGAATCAATTTCACTTATTAATACCTCTCTTTCGTCATTGGAGGGATTTCCAACGTTGGCTAATTTAAAAGTCATTGATCTTTCTGCTAATAATTTGACTGGAAGTCTTAAACATCTTACTAAGAACATGGAGATTGCCCATATTAACTTATGTTCTAACAAAATTGAGAAGCTTGAAGAACTTGAACCTTTAAAAGAACTTGATAATCTCAAATCTTTAGATACATTTGACAACCCGATATCTTTTCTAGAAAATTATCGTGAAGCTATCTTTAAAATGCTACCTCAATTGACATATCTTGACGGAGCAGATAAATCCGGAACGGAAATGGAGATGACTATGCACTCGGGGGCAGAGGACGATGGTGAGGAAGGGGCAGAAGACGATGAGGAAAATGACCGAGGGCTCTCAATTCTTAACGACCCTGAAGCATGTGAAGACGATGATTCAGAAGATTTTGTACCACCAAGTGAGGAGGAAGTATCATCGCGCGGTGTAAAAAGAAAGCATCCTGGAGACGAGGAGTAGTCCCTCACGACTTAGTCTCAAGAATCTCATTCTAACCCAGTGTATTTTGATTAACCTTAATTTACACATTTCTTTTTTTTTTTTTTCCTCTGTACTTAAATAAATAACTTTTTTACTAAGAACAATTTTTTTTATTCAACAACAAAACAAGAAAAGTAACAAGAAACAAACAATAAAAAAGGAAATTATTACTCAGGACAGAAATCTGCAAGCATTTCGTCAATCGACTTAGCAGTTTCATCTTTATTATTAATAACTGTCATAAAGGCAGACTTTGGTCTAACTACTTTCTTCTTACTTTCTTTTTTATTTTTCTCAACTTTGAAAGGTTCAGTTTCTTTTTCTTCAAATCTTACTCTCTTGGTAACTTCCTTACTCTCGTTCTGTGTACTTGCTTTATCGAGAGCTTTACGTTTAAGTTTAAGAATGGCAGTATTCTCCTCCCATTGACGTTTCATAGCCAAATATTCATCGTCATCATCCACTCCTCCATCATCAATACCACCATTTACGTCACGGTCTATTTCTTCTGGTTCTATTTTAACTTCTAAGTCATTATTAATGATTCCATTACTATTATAAACTTGGTTAACGTCAATTTTTACTGCACCTACTCCAACAATTTTTGGTCTAGTAATAACTGAACAAAGTGTTCTACAATTTTCCAAAGCTGTTTTAAATTCAAAATCAACACGTTGTTTATTGTCAAATTTTTTTTCCCAAAGTATTTTCTGAGCAACGTTAACTGGTACAGGTACTCCTTCGTGGTTCAAAGATAGGAATGCATTCAGAAGTAACAGTGATTCAGTTGAAACTTTACGTGATTTAACTAAGTCAAGCAACAATTTTTTAAGTAATTGAGAAATATTTACTGGTGTCAATAAATAACCACTTGTTTTTATGATTGATGCTAGTAAACGACATGTATGGACATCATCAACTAAATTTACTTCATTTTTAGAATCTAGAACTTTTGTTAGAGTGAAATGGAATATACGATACAAAGTACTTGCAGTACCAAATGTGTCACAGAAAAATGTGTTAATTTCGAGAACATCTGGATCATTTCCGTAACTTGATACAAGATTGAGAATATCTGAAATGTACGGCAAAACAAGATGACCACATCTTATTGAAAGACATTTTAAACAATCGAAAATTTCCTTTTTTATATCATTATCCTCAAATCGTTTCAATGAGTCAGCAATCTTAATAAAAAGATTAAAATTAATTTCAACCATCGAATTTGATTTCATTACATTGAGAGCGTAAAGTTTTAAAAGTTGAGCAATGAAAAAATTTCTCTTCCCCTCATTTAAGATAGGAGGGAACTTAAGGAACTCATCGCCAACATCTCTGGTATAATTTACATCACCATCCACTATTTCAGTAATTGAAATTAACAATGAATTAGGGGCACTAAATTTGGTTACTAACAAAAAAATCTCGCTAATTAAATCGGCTATGTAATCATTGCAAGTCTCCTGGTTAATTAAAAAGGCATTTTCTATGAATAAAGTTGTAATGCATTTAAGGAGTTTTTGATTGTTATTAATAACTGTTGGAAATAAATTCACAACTGTGTGAACGAAAATTATTGTTCCATCACAAACACGAACTTTAACTAAATCACTAAGACGTTTTTGAACACGCTGTGTAAATCCTTTTAATGTTTCTTCATTAAGATTACGTAAAATTTTGGCCAATAAAATCCATCCTAAATTCACCTTCGAAGAAAATGGATTCTTAGAAGACGATTGATTTACAATTTTATCAAAAGTATCCATACAATTAGAAGGAGTTAACTCTTCAACAGCTTCGATTAGTTTCTCCATTGTCTAAAAATAAATTTACTAGAAATTAACTTTATCATAACGATAACAAATTGATAAAACAAATAAAAAAAGTAAACCCATATACATCTAATTTATTTAATAAAAACCATTATAATAACATTTAAAAACCTATTGTTCTAAACCTTCCTTTCTTGCTTTACGTTTCAGAAGTCTTCTTTCCCTTTCAAATTCTTTAATTCTCATAAGGTAATCATCATATTCACAACGATCCCAGTTGTGTCTTTCAGTGTCACAAGTATGTCCAACAAAAGGAGCATTTTCTCTCTAAAAAACATCTATTGTAAATAGGAAAAAAAAATCTTACTTGGCATTTTAGAAATGGAATCAACAAATGTGCACAATAATCTCTCTGTGCTGTAGTCAAATTCCAATTATCCATTTCTTCCATTGTAACTTTCATTTCCCTAGGCTTCCTTCCTTTTGGAAAACCATACAAAGGATCAAATGTAGGTGGACGATCGGTCCTTGGAGCGGTGTTTGGTGACAAAGTATTATCCAAACTAACTGACAATTTGGTACCCATGCCCTATAAAAGTAAATTAAACATATAAATTGTTTATTCCTATACAGGATGAATTTTATACATTGGAATAATGTTATGATAAATACACTGTCTCGAATAGAAATAAAAAACTTTGGAGAAAAGTAATCAACGTTTGGTAAATCAACTTTGTTAAGATTGAAACTTTATTTTTTCTGAATAAATTATTCGATTGTGATAACTTTATTTAAGGAGCTTCAATTGGTGTATATTTTATTTGTTATTTTTGTACAAAATATAAATTAAGGAATCATGGTAAGTTATTTTATTGTACATTATTTCTCAATATTTATTTTTAATTTTTAGACACTTGGAAAAAATAATAAAATGATGGCTCATTTGAACCATCGAATGAGAGTAATCTTTCAGGATAGTAGAGTTTTTATTGGATATTTCAAAGGTAAGTGGTCAACGAGATATATCTATCTATATAACTTTTTAGCTTTTGACAAACACATGAACATTATACTAGTTGACTGCGAAGAAATACGTAAAATAAAAGCAAAAAATGGTCAAAAATCTGGTGATCGGGAGGAGAAACGAGTTTTAGGGTTGGTTCTTCTTCGAGGTGAACAAATTGTTTCAATGAATGTTGATGGTCCACCAGCCAGAGAGGACGATCCACTTAAATTTTTACGTACTGCTGGTGCACGTGGAGGACCAGGAGTAGCAAACCCAGCTCAAAGACCAATGGGAATGCCAGGAGTCGTTCCACAACAACCTGTCCCAGGACTTCAAGGTCCCGTAAGAGGAATGGGAGGACCTGCTCCACCAATAATGCAACCACAATTTATTCCACCACCAATGGGACAAATGCCACCAGGCCAAATTCCACCACCAGGTCAAATGCCACCTGGTCAGATGCCACCAGTCCCACCACAAAATCAAAATTTCTAATTCTTTTGTTACCTTGGAAATACTGTTAATGTTTTCTATGTATTTTTTGATTTAACATCTCTTCTTTTTTATTATTTAATAATATATATAACGATCTCGTTTAATACATTTTAACAATAAGTTATTAACTTTCTCACTGAGAATATTTGTTGTGGTAATATAATCTACTAACACCTAATGTTATATATATTCTCTCCAGGTTAAAAAAAATAAAACAATGCCACCAAAGAAGAATGCTGTCGAAGAGAAGACCGTTCTACTAGGTCGTGTCGGTACAAACCTTAAAATGGGGATCCTAGGATTACCAAATGTTGGAAAATCTACATTTTTTAATGTCCTTACAAAATCAGAAGCTCAAGCTGAAAATTATCCTTTCTGCACAATTGATCCAAATGAGAGTCGTGTTGCTATTAATGATGAAAGATTTGATTGGCTGGTGGATTTCTATAAACCAGCTTCAAAAGTTCCAGCTTTCTTAAATGTAACTGATATTGCTGGATTAGTAAAAGGTGCATCTGAAGGGCAAGGACTAGGTAATGCATTCTTATCTCATGTTTCTGCTTGTGAAGCTCTTTTCCATGTATGTCGTGCTTTCGAGGATGAAGATGTTACTCATGTCGAAGGTGATGTAAATCCAATTAGAGATTTAGAAATTATCAATAACGAATTACGTTTAAAGGATCTTCATTTCTTAGAACCTTCTTTGAAGAAAGTTGAAGCACTTGCAATAAGAGCCAATGATAAGACTAAAAAAGTTGAATATGACACTCTCCTTAGAGTTAAGGAAGTCCTTGAATCTGGTAAACCTGTTCGCTCCGCAACATGGAATGAGAAGGAAATTGAAGTTTTAAATAAATATCTTTTCCTTACAGCAAAACCAATCGTTTACCTTGTTAACTTAACAGAAAATGACTATATTCGTAAGAAAAACAAATGGTTGGCTAAGATCAAAGCTTTTGTTGATGAAACAGATCCTGGTGCTACAATTATACCTTTTTCAGGTGCTTTTGAATTGAAGAATATTGAAATGAACCCGGATGAAAGAGAAGCTTGGTATAAAGAAATTGGAGCAACATCAAATCTAGATAAAATTGTTAAGACAGGTTACAAAGCTCTCCAATTAGAATATTTCTTCACTGCTGGAAAAGATGAAGTTAAGGCTTGGACAATTCAAAAAGGTACAAAAGCCCCACAAGCTGCTGGTCGCATTCATACTGATTTCGAGAAAGGATTTATCATGGCTGAAGTTATGAAAGTATCTGATCTAATGGAATTAAAAAGTGAAGCTGCTGTTAAGGCAGCCGGAAAATATCGTCAACAAGGAAAGACATATGTTGTAGAAGATGGGGATATTATTCTTTTTAAATTTAATGCTGGAGCTGGATTAACTGCAGGAAAAAAGAAGTAATTTCGTATAATTATTGTTAATGATATTGTTTTATTAGACAATTATTTTTGTTATCTTTAAAAAATTGCATTACCAACATTGATGTATTTATATTAGATAGCTTTTATTTTTCTGTGGGTGTTGCGCGTATAATAATTTTAGGTATAACTGATTGAGATGTTGAACGGGTGGAAGGCGGTGATATGTGGTCGCTGAATTTTCTGATCAGAGAAGTCAGACAAAGTCACATTTAAAGATATAGAAGTTTGTACGTATAACTTTAATAATATCAAAAACAGGTATGGGTGTAGTGATAACAATTTGTTACTGAGAAGCGACAGCCGCAACAAACAATTAAAAATTTTGTTTATTTGTACGTTTTTCAGAAGAAGTAATCATATATAAATTTTTAATATGTAATACTTTTAATTTCATTTTATGTAATTAAAAATATCTCCAAAGTAGAAATCACTTATTTATATATAAGTTGATTTTTGTGAACTTTTTTAGTTACCTATAAATATCATATCTTATCATATTATCAGCGTTATATTTGGGTCGCGGTCGCGTTAAATGCAATTCGAAATGTCACACCCCTTACATCTATCAATTGTTAGAGAAAATGGCTAGGAATGTTTGGTTGTACAAAATTTCAGCAATATTCTTATATTTTATTCTTTAGTGGGCTGTCATTGTATTATTCTGGCTTCATACCCCCTTTTTTCGCTTCTCCACCTATTGCGCCCAAACATGGCTTTTTTAACTTTATCCATAAAGATTATTATTTATGCTTCATTGTCACTTTTTAAATATGTTAAAATTTGATTTACGAAAGTCCAAATCACATTTCAGATTGCCATTTAATTTAAGTAAAGTGATTTTTACATGTATTGTATATAAATTTAGTAAATATGAGCACGGATACGTTACAGCATCCTAATTTAATTATCCGATCACAGCCAGAGATCAAATGTGAAATGAATAATATTAGTAGGAATATGAGTAATCAACCAACTAATAATGGACAGCCATTCCAAGTTATATTGCCACCTGGTATAAACCCAGCACAACAACCAGTTATTTTTATTCAGAATCCCGCAACAACTGTTGGTAGTACCATACCAAGTAACCAAAACAACCCTACTGGAGCACAACAAGTATTCTTTGTAACTCCACAAAATATGATACCACAAAAACAACAGGTGTGTAATTGATTTTTTTAGAAATATTTTTGATTTTTTTAAATCTTTCAATAATATTTTATTCCAGTTCACATTCATTCCTGTGCAAATGAATGTGTCTAATGAGGTTGAAGGACCAAATCAAATAAACGGTCAGGTAATAACTCATCAACAAAACGATGTAAACAATCAACTTAATACTCAACTTATATCAGTAAACGGGTCTTTGATGGCATTACAGCCTGAATACATTCAAGATAACCCAAGTCAAATAAATTCTCATCAACAATTAAATTCTAATCAACAAATCATGATTCATCAAAATAATCACGGATCTCCAATGATTAAACAAGAAGTTATTTATAACAGTACATCTTCGAATAATAGTAATCAAAATTTTAATAGAAATACTATTAATCAACAACCCATAATTGTACAACAAAATAATAGACAACAGATTCAGATACCACAACAAAATCAGGGAAATAGTCAATCAATGAACCAAAATAATAACCCACCAATTCATGTGCATTTACAGAGTCCAAAAGCTGCTAGCCTAGTGCTTCCTAATCAGCAAACAATTACTTTGGGTAATCTCCATTTTCGCCAAGACCCCACTGATCCACAAAAATGGATAATTACAAATGAAGCTGGTCAGTCTCCAATAACTGCTGCAACAATAGCTGCCTCAATGAATATTAATCATGCTGTGAATCAACCAAAAAATGAAACAAATATAAATAACAATAATAATACGATTACAGCTTCTAATGGTAGAAAAATTTCAAAACGATGTGCTTGTACTTGTCCGAATTGCCTTAATAGTGCTAACATGCCTAGAGGTGAGAGGCCTAGAGTTCATATATGTCATTTATGTAATAAAACGTATAGTAAGACAAGTCACTTGAAAAGTCATTTACGTAGTCATTTTGGTGATAAACCATTTGTTTGTGATTGGCAAAATTGTACAAAACGTTTCACTAGAAGTGATGAACTTCAACGTCATAGGCGAATACATACAGGAGAAAAGAAATTTTCATGTGAAATATGTGACAAGAAGTTTATAAGAAGTGATCATTTGAGGTTAGTGATTTTTAATAATTTTAAAATAATTATCCCTTTACAGCAAACATTTACGAACGCATTTTAATTCAAATAGAATTAATAATAGGAAACCTCAGGATAATAAAGAAAGTGCAGCTAAGTTAAATGCAACAATAGATAGTGTATTAAATAGTCAGGTCCCTTGGAATGGTGTATAAAATTATGTATTTGCTAAATATTTTAAAGAAAAAAGTGGGCATACAAAGTTTTTAGAAAAATTGTGTTAGAATAATTTAGTTTACAAATCTTTCTTCAACTTTTGATAATTTCATTATAACTATAATTGATATGTATATTAAAAGAAATAAGTTTTTAATTTTTCTTTAAATATTAGAATCTTAAACGAGTAATAACTAAGCAACTTATATATGTCATGTAATATATAAATATCATTGTTGAGAAATTTTTATAAAATTCATAGTGTTTTTCAAAATTTTACATATTTCAATATGTAATAAATTTTTTTTTATTCCTAAGAAAACTTTTTATATCCATAATTGTGTTTTTGTCCAAACATATATTTCTATACAATTATATTATCATTCAGTAACTATTTCAAGTAGTACTGAGTATTTTTATGCACAGAAAACTGTTATATTAAGATATTATTTGTTAATTATTTTACAAATTATTTAGAAAAAATTTAATAAAAACTTCTTTTAATAATTTATTTCATGGAATCTCTAAAAGTTATAGTATTTACTATGGTCTATGTTTTGGTTACAATAAATAATTCCACTTTCAAATGTTATTTTTCATCGTTTACTATGCTTTTCTTTGTCGAATATTTAATTAATAATAGATAAATTTAAAAGTATGTTCTTTTAAAGTTTTGAAATATAGATGTAACTTTTCTAAATAAATTTTAGTATAAGTTTGTGTTTACAACTAGTAATGTGAACATTATTTAAAGTTTATGGTTGAGTTGAAAATTAGTGTACAACTAAAGTTTATTTTTTTCCCAAGAATATTAAAAACATTAATGCAATTAGATTTTAAATTACCTTTAATTAAGAAACACTTTTAATAGTTTAAAGATTTTTCCTATTTTCACAGAATGGATAATAATATTTAAATATCTTGGAAAAATAGATATGATTATGGAATGAAACTAACAAAGGAATTATAAATTGGAAAATTTATAAATGTTCCAGAAAATAAGAAATTTAGATAGTCCTTTTATCATTTCACTAAGATGTCTTTCTAAGAAACACGAAAAAAATTCTAGAAGCAGTCATACAATTGTAGATAAATTAACATAGAATTAAATACTAGTAAAGGTTGTACTTGTAGACATATATCTATGATAATACCTTACCTATTAAATTTACACTACATGTTTAATGTAAAACATTCTATTAAACAATTACATAACTAAATTTTAACTTTGTAAGACCTTATTTATCACCTCACAATTTTTTAAACTTTCAACATACAATAAATTTTATTGCTTTCCATAATTACATAAAAACAATTTGTTTTAAAAACAATATTTTTATCTATTATTTAATCTCGTTAAGTTAATTATCAACGAGTTTCTACTGTAACTACAGTCTTGATTTTTTTCCTTACTAAATGCGGGTTTTTTTTATAAATACAATACTTTAAATATGCATGGATGCCTCTTCAAGAATTCCCAAACTTCGTGATGTCTCACCTTTTTTATCATGTACTCTGCTGTGTTTACTCTTATGATCACTTCTAATAAAACCTTTTCCACATACATTACAGAAGAATTTCTTCTCACCCGTGTGAATACGTCGATGCCTTTGAAGTTCATCACTCCTAGTGAATTTTCTGGGACAGTTTGGCCAATCACAAACGTACGGACGATCATTGAAATGTGCACGTAAATGAGACTTTAGATGACTAACTTTCGAGTACTTTTTACCACAAAGATGACATAGATGCCCTGCTATTTTTTCTTCTCTAGGGACATTTGCATTTTTTTGACAATTTGGACATTCACAAGGCACTCGTTTTCCTGATGCTCTTTTGGCTGAACGATTAGCAGAAGAACTGTAACTACTGTCTTTCATACTCATACTAGAAGGTGAAGGACATTCGGAGGTAGAAGAAGAACCATTATTTATTGCTTCTATTACATTTGATACTAATGTTTGCTGAATCACACCAGAAGAAGGACCGTTCTGACCTTCTGTAATAACTATCCATTTCTGAGGATCATTCGGATCTTGTTGAAATTGTAAATTACCTAAAGTGATTCTCATCTGATTAAGATCGTCTTGTTTTGAAATTTCTTGAGATTGTGCATTCAACATGTCGCTTGACATCAATCCATTTTGGGTAATTTGTTGCTCTTCAGGGTGGTAATTTTCTAATGGTGTTAATTGAGGCATTTCATTTGGATGTGAGTTTTCTATGGGATTATCTTTCGAATTCACTTGATTGGACATTATCTGGTGCATATTAGAGTTTATGCCCATATTTACAGTCATATTACCATTATTTATATCTATTGAGTTAGAAGTTGTGGGAGTCATAATATGAGGAGGAATTATAATTGATTGTGATATAAATTGTTGGTCACCCGTTGTCTGAATGATACCTTGATCTCCACAATTTTCTGTCTTTATTGTTATCGTCTGAGCACCAGAAATTGGTACTAATTGTGTTCCATTCATTACAATTTGTTGGCCTGAAGCCATTTGTGGCTGTACTATAAAATAATATTGTCCACCAGCTGATGGTGCATTAACTGGTTGGAGATTTAAAGGATTTATCGGAATTGGATTCGCTAATTTATAAGGCACTCGTTGATTTTGAGCGCCATTTAACAATACCATTTGTGGTTGTTGTACATTACTATACGTTGTTATTTGCTGTATCGGCTGATTATTAGTAGGTTCTTTCGTTGTCATAGTATAAAATAGATTTTATGCAATATTATAAACCTAAAGAAAAGTAGTCGTAATTAGAAAAAATATTCGAAAAAATTCAAGGATAATTAGTTGAATTTAAAGCTAGAATATATATATATAAGGAGGAGCGTGGCAGATTAAAATACATATGCCAATAATTACATGAGATGAGTAACAACGCCTATGTGTGCGCATTCAAGAAATGTATGTAAATGATGGCCTCTGTGCGCAATCGTCACAGGATATACACGTTCGGAGACAAAATTCCAAATATAAATAACTTGTGTGTTAACTTTAATATTGTTTTGAACTTAAACTTAACATTTAAACAAGAAAGGTATAAACATTCAATTAGTATATCAATATTTTTCAATAGAACATTATCGACTTTACAATGTTTGCATTAATTATTTGTCTTGTTGATATATATTTTGAAGACATTTATGTAATCCTATAAAACATATCTTAAAAATCTCCTCGACAATTGCTAACTGTTTTCTTTAAACCAGAAGAGTTAGTATCTAAATATTTATGTACAAATGGTTTCGTATTGTTCTTGATAGTTTTTAAATATCTAAGATCTTTTTTCACCAATGAAGGTTTATAAATATTTTTGTAATGTCTAGTTAAGATAATCTTATAGTTATAAACGTATCGAGCTTCAGAGAGTATTCTAAAATTTATTTAATTAATGTGCACTAATATAGTAATTTTTTTTATTGTTAATTAAAACACAAAATTAAAATATGTAAAACGATATAAAAAAATTGAAACAAATTTTATTTCGCAATGAGTGCTAGGATTAAAATCTATAGTTAAGTGGCATTCATATTTCGAAGGCAGTTGGGAGATAAGGAGTTTTTTATCGATTGAAAGATCTACTTTCCTTTGAATTTATAAATGTATTTAATTTTTTTTTCAATTTCAGCGTTTTGTTCGTTAATATTATTATCTTAACAAATAGAATAATCTACAGAATTATGTGTGGGAATTTAATATGTAGTGATTATCTTAGAAAAATTCTGAATAAAAATCTTTAGTTTTAAATAAAGATAATTTGTTATTAAAAATTATAATTTTGCTTGGACAAAATGAGGTGGGGATTCTCTCAGTGATATAGACCTTTATTTTTTAAAATTTTAATTGGAAATAGTGTAATTGTTAAAAACATTATAATTAAATTAATTTCTACAATCTTTTAAAATTAATTTTTCTTATTTTTTGATAAGTACGGAGAATTTTATTGTTAAATCGATTTTTTATTTACATTATAAATCATGAAGTAAAACATGAAAATAAAATATGATTATAGGTAGAATAGCTAAGAATCATCAATCTAGAAGTTTCAAATATTTATAATGCCATTATATACTATTAAAGTATAATATGTTTTTAATAAAAAAAATTCTTCGCAATACATTGTTTTGATAACATCGAGAAGAATTCATCACTATAATAAGTTTAGTATTATTTTTAATAACTTTTCTGTCACAATATAGTAGTCAAATATTCTAAAATGACATATTTTCAATTATAGCTTTTAAAATCGTACAATTGACGCTTCTACATTTTAAAGAGCATCATAAATCATTTTATTTAAAAATACATCAAAACTTCCACTTAAGAATATATTGTTATTTATAGAATGTAGAACATGGTATTAAAGATACGTTAAAAGAAAATTTCCATATCAGTGAAGTCAAATTGCATAGGATTATACAAAACAATGGGTATATGCGAATATTCATTAATATTGTTTGGTTATAAATTCTTCAAAATCATTGATTTTTCTTTGAAAAGAAATGTAATTAAGGAAAACATTTTTGAGTTTACTTTAATTGATTGAAATCATAAGTAAATGCATTGTAAAAATAACTCCAAAGAAAAATCAGATAGCCTCCTATTTCCATTAATTTAAAATCAATTGTAAACAAATTTACTACTATCCAATATAAGCAACATTTTAGTTATTTATTAAAATTAATTTTATCATATAATGAATCCTATCTCAAACTGGTACCAAAGGAAGAGTACATTGATTAAAAACGATTCGGTAAACAACTTATTAACATAATATCAATGAAAATAATCATTCGAAAATGGATAATAAAAAATCTATGCTTAACTTAATTCTGCGGATTTTTTAGCACAAAAAACCATCTCATTAAAAAACATTATACATATCCTCAATGAAGTAGTCACATGCAACTATCAAAGTGTGTAGGTTTTAAAAGATTGTTTTTTCGGGATTGAAGTACTAATTTAAATTTTGCAAATAACAAGGAAAAAAAATATTAACAATAACAACGTTTATTAAATAAACATATAACCAGGCATACTGCAGTACAATATGAATATATGAAACATTTCTTAGTTTCTTTACATAGTAAACTGGGTTCAGACTTCTATCCAAAAAGCAGTTTTAGCATATTCACAAACATAAGAGACGAGTCCATTTAACTTTTAATAGAAAATTGTGGTTTTCATACAGAAAGCATCCATATCTGCAGCAGCAAAGATAATCCGACTTAACGCTTTGATTGACGTCTTCTTCTACGGAGTCTTCTCGAACGCTTCTTCTTCCACTAAAATATGAAGATAAAATAAATTTATGAATCTTTTTAAACATACCTTCTCACGCATTGTACCTTTGGGTTATCAGGAAGAAACCGGTAACCTATAATTAGAAAAAATATTAACCATTAGAAATATTACAAAAGTTAAACAATTTTAAATAATTTTAGATAATTTTGGAAATTAAATTAAATACTAAAGATAATTTAAATATGACACTAATAATATAAAACTCCAAATAATCTAACGATGCAATGGGTAAAGATTGTTGTATTGGTAAAACGATGACCGTTCGTTACGAGAGTGAGATATTTACCAAATCATTCCAAACATAAAAGTGCGGCGCGACAAAATTATAGAATATTTGTACCTGCATATCATAATAAAGATTTTGGGTGATTAAATAATCAGGAAATTATTTAGAGTATGAGTAGTTCCTAAAGCACGTCTTTTAGAATTTCACTCGGAAATAATTCGAATTACTTTGATTAGAAAGAAATTTACCACACTTTAGTAAATTTTTTATGGGATTTGTTTTTAAATTATTAATAAGTCAACGACTAAATATTAAACATTATTTTTTCATATTTATTTGTTTAGTTTTGATAAAAAAATATTAAAATAATAACATATCCAAGTAAATATAAAACACTGTTCAAAAGTTAATTAATAGTTGTCACTTTACAAAAATTATATAATTCAACAAGGGAATTTTATTTAAAATGTTTGTTATTTGCTACAGCACCATAAATCTTTAAAATTTCATGTAAATATGAAATAAAATGGAATAAAACTTTATAATTAGTTTGTCTTTTTATTTAAATGTTCATAGTGAATTTTTTTTCCAAAAACAAAGTGCGGAATTAAACTAAAATCTATGAGAAATCATAAATCAGTTTCAATTTCTACAAAACAAACATGAAGAATTTTGCTGGTAAATTAATATAAATATCTGTGAAACTTATTTAGTCTGAATTTTAATAGTAAATAATATGAATAATTGTTTAAACTATTTATCATCTTTTTATCTTATTCATATTTAAAAATATATTTAAGTATGATAATTTATTTATCTTTTCTTGTTATATTATTGATATAATAAATTAACGATAATATTTTTACCTTATGCCTTATTTATATATCACTAAGATTATTTTTACATACATACAATATTATATTATAAAATGTAAAAAAAAAAATAGAAAATAGAAAAATTATATTAATTTTAACACATAAAAAATATTTTCCCAAATAACTTAACTTTTGTTTGTGATTATCATGGAATTTAATTTATAAGAGTTTCATTTTTTTTTCTATTATATTATGTATAATAAAAAAACGTCGTTATTGTATATCAAAGTTAAGGTATTTGTCATAAAATTTGCCTTTAAAGCCATAGTTTGTGTTACCTATTGTTAGTTGGAACAGTTAATCATCATTATATTTTTATGATTCATTGTTAAAAGCTAAAAGATAACTATTGAGAAGAAGATGACATTAAATAATTTGTCTAAAAACCTATCCTTTAAGTCCTTGATTATTTATACTGATTGTTAAAATTTTATATACCCCTTCATATACCTAATTAAATTTTTATATATTTAATTAGAGTTAATATAGCTTATAAATTATTTAATGAATATTTCAACGTATCATTTAAATGTGACACTTTATTAATTTCGAAACAAAGACTTTACTCCCATTTACGTGAGTATCTTCATATTACTTAACACAATTATATGATATATGAAATTCGAATTTTTAGACTTATTGTATAGCTTTTCATTGATAGCTTGTATATAATAATCTAATTGTTATTATATTTTCATAGAGTTTACTGAACTTCATGTTTTAACTTTCACATAGTTATAATGTGAAAAAAGTTTTATCAGAAATTACAAAAATTAAAGAAGATTTTATTTATGATTATAAAGATATAGTTTTTCTTGTGAAAAATATATTTATTATTTTATTATTAATATTTAAACTAGAAGAAAAGTTTTATAATTATAAATACAAGATATTACTTTCAATTTAAACAATTTGAAATTTTACTCTAGATCTATAGAAATTATATTTGATAGTATATTAACTTTAAATAGTCTGAAATTCTCAAAAAATAAACCGTTTGTTATGGATTGCACTGGTAGAAGGAGTATGATGGAAGAAAATAATAATGCAGTTGATTTAAAATCATCACCATTTAATCAAGTACTAATATACCTTAAAAACAAAAGATTCCCTTGCATTTTATCAATTGATCAGTTTCTCAAAGTAAAGGAATATTTTGGTATGTTTAATTTAGTAAAATATTTAAAAAATTTGTCTTTGAAGCTTTACATTTTTTTAAATTTCTATTTATAGTTTCAATTTAATTCTATATAACATAATTTTTTTAATCTCAAATTGTAGTAGAAAAGTAAACTTTATTTTCTATAAAAAAATTCTAACATAGAATTATTTATTTACAACTACTATATAAAAGTAGTAGCACAATATAATTATTGAACATGTTATATATGTGCTATAAATGTATTATTAAACAAAAATTTTGAAAAGTTTATTTAACAATGATTAGTGAAAAATGAATGTTGACTTGTTTAATTTAAACTTGAAATAATTAAACTTTTAATTTCCTTCACTTCATCTTTTGAATACTTTTGATTTATACAAATTGTATAAGAATTTTTTTTTGAATTACATTCGTTATTGCAAATAAGCTTTTTAATTCATCTATTTAATCATTTTTTTAACTCAATCAATCTAAGTCTTATTAATATGTCTAATAACACGACTAAGATTTTATTTACAAAA
The DNA here is from genome assembly GCA_963280985.1 of Strongyloides venezuelensis. Taxonomy (NCBI): domain Eukaryota; kingdom Metazoa; phylum Nematoda; class Chromadorea; order Rhabditida; family Strongyloididae; genus Strongyloides; species Strongyloides venezuelensis. The sequence goes on along the minus strand of CAUJLX010000002.1, from coordinate 7,708,464 downwards.
CGGTATCAATATTTTTTGCTTTTAATATTTGAAATACCAATAGCTGTCTAACTATAAGCATTGTTGTTTTAATTTTAACTGAAGGACTCTGTGTGGAGAAGATAAATGGCAAGATATTATATTATAAGCAAAAAAGCACATTTATACATTCCCTGTGTTTTAAAAGTGTTTTCCTATATTTTATGAAGTATATATAATAAGTTATTGAAAGACTATAAAGTATATACTCAAACTATTTCATAAATTATTATGTACAACCAACTTATTTTTAAATCTTAAATTTAGTCTTTTATATGTATCTATCATATTTAAAACACCTTATATAATTTTAAGCTTAAAAATTGAAATATTTAAAGCAACTTTTTAAGTGGAGAAAAAATTAATGACAAATGCTACTGCCATATTTCTATTTAGATTGTTTTTTAAAGTTGTCGTCACAGTTTCCATCATTTTACTTTAAAATATTTTTAACTTCAAATATGTACAAATAAAAAACATATTTTTAAAAGTTTTTTAAAGATATAATATCAATTAAAATTTTTATGTGTCTTATTACGTTTTTATTAAAATATCAGACATGAAGATTATACATATCTCATATATAAATACGATAGTATTATATTTTATAAATTAGTGCTATAATATAGTATTAACTACATTTTTATATTATAAGGATAATCTGTTTTTTCTATTATTATTTGATAATTCTTTAATTGCTTTAGTGATACAAGTATGCAAAAGGAAATGATCATTTGTAGTATAGACGAAGTAGAATAATTCATCCAATTTTTACATATCAACTGAATTTGGTGCTCATTAATTAATTAAAGGATTTATTTTTAATCAAAATTATATTTGCGTATTTTTTGTAATATGCTTAGAGTAGGTGTATTTGAAATGATTTATTGATCTTCCATCTTAACCTTTATTTTATTCATTATATTGTTCATAAATTTAATTTTTATTTGAAGTTACAATATTTGTCTATTCAAAATTAATTCTAAAATTAAAAATAACTGTTTATTTAAAGAAGATGATATCCTTGAAGAACTTATGTCTTTTGGTAAGTTTACTTAAACAAGAGAATTAAAATTGTAAAGAAATATAATATTTTATTTGTAAAATATACATTCAACGCTTTCCTTAACTTTTTATTGTTAATTATGTCTTTGTTAAAAAGCTATTATAAATTTTTACTTTAAAATAATATTCAATCTCCAACTTGTAAACATATCTTTGCATATCAGTAAATGAACTTATATTTTCTATTATTATACTATTTATTAACTACTAAAATTGTAAAGTATGAAATATCTAAATTTTAAATATTTTTACATCTTGTTAAGAGTATCTTCGACCTTTAAATGTTAGATTTTATATTTTAATTCAATTTATTGTTCCCTGATTTATGATATTTGATAAAATGTGTAATTTGAGATAAAGCTCTAGAAATTTTAAAGAATGTATATTATTTTGACGTAAAGTTAAGTATTTATCACCTTTTTAATGAAATAAACAATTGTATTATTGTCAAGCTGATATTTTATTAAGTTATTATCAACGTATTATAACAGCAAGGCATGACTATCACACTGATAATAATATAGATACTTTAAATTTCTTAATATCCTTTCATAATGATAAAAATCAAAATTCACAAATTTTTTTTTAAAACAAAGTTTAAATTATTTCTATTCTCATAGTCTCTTGAACAAAATAATGACTTATCATTGATACTAATCATGTCTCGCTTATAAAACATTTTCTTGTCTTTTTGCTACTTCTATCTTATTAACAAATCATTTAATAATTTATTTCACGCTTCTCAAGTGGTTATATATATTACATATATATATTACATTTTTAACTTGTTAAATAATATCTTTTTAAATTTACATGGAATCAATACACATTTTGTTATAGTAAAATGAACAAAATTTATTAGTTTTTTCTAACTTTAATCTTAATAATCGATTTTTTACTAGCCAATGAAAATATAATTTTTTTTGTTCCTTCTTAAAATATAATACAATTTTAATGATAAACAAAACATAATGGCTTACAAGTAAATATTTTTATTTTGATGTTTCCAAAGATAATTTCTAGAGGAATGTAGAAGGAATATATAGTACATAATATTGTCCTATTTTAAAATTATATAAATTTGGATAAGAATTTACTTACTTTTTATTTATACTATTTTAGCTATCTGCAACCCTTTCCACATTCTATCAATAATTCACTTTCCCAACAGAGAGAATTTTTTTTGTGGAAGTTAACAAATTTTGAGAAATTTTGAAGTTTATTTATCTGTTACATAATATTTTATATATTATATTAAAAGCACAATTATTCCTTTATATTTATTTATTTTAGTATTTATTTTAATTTTTATTTAAAAATTTATATTCAAATGACTAAAAGCACCAATGGAAAACTTATATGAAATTTATCAATTGTCATTTAAAGGTGAGATTTATTTTTAGCTACCAAAAAAAATTTACATATAGTATGAATGTCTTAGTAAAATATTTATTACACTTTTTTTTTAATAAAACTTACGATATTACTGAGAGTCTAGTTATCTGGAAAATTTTATAAACTAAATTTGATTTATAATTATTGAATGTTTATTAAATTTAAAATACTAATCTTTATTTGTTTCTCATTACAATATGAATTCAAAATTAAATATTTATAACTGTTTGTTTACTAAAATTTCCCATAATAATAAAAAAAATGTAAAAATTAAAAAGTCAAAAAAAAATTTGATTGATTTTTGTTTGATAATTAATGATTTTTAGACTTGACTGCACGTCAAGAAAGATTAATAAAGCAGGACAATGCTCAAAGGTTATCAGAGGATTCAGCATTATTTCAAAATTATTTACAAAGTCCTGATAAACCATATATAACAAAAAATATAACAGAGAATCAAAAACGGATGGAGGATGAAGTTGTCAAAGTAATACGTATATTGGAAGAAGTAAGTTTAAAAATGTATAAATCATCAAAGAACTTTTATAAAGTGATGCATTTTAATAGAAAAAAATTTAAATCTTCTTTTGCTTTATATACTGAGTTTTAATTTTATTACATCGTGATTTCATTTGTTTATAACAAAAATACTTGTTTAATTAAAACTTGTTATTGATGTTATTTTTGATTTTTTCAAGCAATTCATTATTTAATACAATTTACAATAAAATTTAATCAAATTATTATTTTAGTATGACAAAGATATTCTTTTTTATTTTCATTAAGATTATTTTTAACAATAAGTAAATTATATATTATAATAATATTTTTCACATAAAAACATAATTCTTCAACTACCTATTACTATGATTAATAACAATAAATCAGATAAATGAGGCATATTTTAATTAAGTATTATTAAAAATATGTTATAAGTAGCTGTATTTCATAATCATAAATATGTCTTTTAGTTTTACTTAATGCTTGATCGATAATCAGAAGCATAACATCGTAGTAACAAAAGCTAATAAGGATGTCTATCTTGTGACACTCTTTTGATAATAAGAAATTTAATAAAGAAGGCCTTATCATTGTAATAAATGATAGATGAGGACCACAACAATTTTGAATCATATTACTTTCTCACCCTATATGAGGTTACATTTTACTTGTTTTTATATATGATTATTTTCACAATTTTAAGATTTATTATTATTAATAATTCTAAATAAATATATTGATTTAATTTTACCCTAGTTTCTATTAGATCATTTTTAATTTTACAATTTAATTTGATAATATATCTATTTTAACCGTCTACTCTTTGTTGTTTTGTAATAGCCATTAATATTTATTCAATTATTTTGCGGAATTAGACAGTTTACTATACACTATAGTAGTAACTATTTGTAGTTACACTACAATACCTATACGGAAATATAATGTATAATTTTTACAACATTCATTTATCCCTTCCATTTAACTTATTCCAAAAAACTTTTTTCATCATTTTCGTCAAACATATTTTTTATTGATAAATTATGTCCTTGTAATTTTAGTGTTACCTTATTTAAACCATATTATACTAAAAATAATATTAAATTTTTACGTGGTTTTTATAGAATGTTCTAAAAATAATTTTTTTTTAAAATTCAATAGACTGAATTATCAAAAATATACTTTTTCATATATGATTAACCTTATAGAAATAATCAAAATATTCAGTAGAAATATATTCACAGTATATTATTTATTTTTGTATTGTTATTTTCTAAATGATATAAATTTAAATTGATATTTAGAAAAAAAAATAGTATTCATCTTACTATTATTTATTTTCATGCTCCATTAGAGATCAGAATCTATATCTATTGTTATTTTACTTAATATTTACTTTTAATACTACTAAAATAATTTGAAAGTTTGATAGATGAAATCTAATAATGAAATAACTATTAAAAATATTCATTCATCTGAAACTAAAGTAAAACCAGCAATAACAAAAGATGAAATAAAATTAATTCCATATTTACTTTTTTCTATTGATAATTTAAAACGTGAACTTTTACAGAAAGAAAAAGATCTTGAATTGGCTGCTAAAATTGGGAAGAGTTTGTTAGATCAAAATCAAGAACTTCGAGACAGGTATATTTTCTTTCTTATTTTGGTTTTACTATTAAAGTTATATTTTAAGAAATTCTTTTTTAAATGATTCATTAGCGAAAAGTGCGGATGTTATAAATGAATTAAAACACCAGGTTCAGTATAAAGAAAAATTAATTAGATCAATAAAGAAGGATGATGATATAGAAGTGATAGAGAATGAAAAAAATACTAATACTCATTAGATTATCTAAAAACTAAAGTCGACGGGTTAAAGAAAGAAAATAATTTTTTAATAAATGCAACAAAAGAATTGAAAACATTAAGAAAAAATTTTGAAGAAGAAAAAAGAGTATTAGTCGAAGAACATACAAGGCGCTTAGACAAAGTTAATTCACATATATTAAAATTACAAAATACTATAAAAGATAGAGATCAAGAATGTATTAATCAAACAAAAGAAATCGAAAGGTTGATGGAAGAAATTTTAGCACAAAAAAATCGGGAAAAAGTAGTCGTTGAAGATAACACTTTATTAACCGAACGACTGGAAGAGTTGCTTGCTGAGCACGAAAATTTAAAAGAAGAAATTTTTGAGCTACAAGATAGATATGCACAAGTACATGAGATGTATAAAGAGGCAGAACGAGAGCTGTTTAAATATCGTGAAAAATTCTCAATGCCTCAAAGAACTATGTCATCGGATTCATTATATGATTTTTTAACTTCTGAAATTGAAATTCATGATAGCGGTTTTTATACTACTCCAATGGCATCTGCAAGATCAGATTCTAGGAATTCTAATTGCTTATCATTTCAAAGAAGTGAAGAAAATAGAACGCCTAAAAATCATCCTATAGAAGAATGTTTAAGTAATGAATTAGCAGCTATTGGATATCTTCACAGTGATTTGATCGATTGTTCAACACAATCTATTGATAATGAAAATACAGATGATGAACATTTCACATTTCCTACCATTTATAAAAATGGTATATGTATGAATAGTATAATAAATAATGATAGTAATGAACATCCAAGCGATCCAATAAGTAATATATCAACACCTGTTATAGAAAAGATTCCACAGTCATTGTCATCACCTATAAAAACAGTTAAAAATATTGAAAAAGTATTAGATACAAAAGATGTTTCCTGTAGTCCAATACGAGAACTTTTGGATAGTTATTATAGTAATATTAATGAAAGTAGACCTCGTGCTGTGAAAGAAAATCCCAATTATGATAATGATTCAGATAGTGATGTGACAGTAATAAAACTTAAACGTCGACTAACACATCGCAGTAAATCTAGTAATTTGACGGATAATTCTACATTAACTAATTTTGAAAAAACTTTTCTACCTTCCAATGAAACATTATCTGATTATACATCATTAACACTAGGTGTACCAGGAAAACTAGGTACACATGACTTAGAATTGTGTATTACTAGAAAAGATGCTACACGCAAAAAAATACAAGAAGCTTATAATAAGCATAGATTAGCCAAAGGTTTAGGTCCATCAAAATATCCAATGTTCCAAAAAGCTAACAACAACCAAAATAAAGGCTATTGGTTAAGCTTTATGAATTCATTAAAAGAAAAGTTAAATTTTTCTACTAAAGATGAAAATATATATACCTCTTATGATAATGGCATCTCTACTGTAAATAATAAAAATAGTCATAAAAATAATACCATAACTGATGATATTGGAATAAACGCTTTAACAATTGATGATAGTAACGAAGACACATTAAATGGTGTGGTATCAAGAACTGAGATAAGTTCTAATTTTTCCAACTCATCTGCAAGTACCCCAATTAAAACATATAAATCAGGAAAAATTTCAAGACTCTCCAATGCTTCATCGTTTTCCCTATCACGAAGTCCGTCTTCTGGTAAAGACTTTTATTTACTTCAAACATCTTTATCTAGATGTTCATCTCCCATAACAACAAAGCCAATAAAACTTGAACCATCTATTGATTACATTCTTTCAGGAACAGAATCTCATCAGAAAAATAGCGGTGTAATAGAAAGAATTGACATTTTCTCTGAAATAAAAAACAATCAAAATCAGAATGAATAACTCGGCGTAAAATCAAGTAATAAATTATTACAATACGGGTTTTTCTGAATAATATTCATCAAATAATTTGTATATAGTTAAAATTTTTATTTTAGCTAACTTCCTGAATTCTTTTTTATTATCATTTGATAGGAACAAATTCTCATATTTATAATACAATAATAATATATTGTATTCATTATAATAAAAAATTCATTTAATTTGTAATGAAGTTAAATAATTTTTATTTTATAAACTTTTTTCGAAAATTACAATAATAAATTAATAGGCAATATTTGTAATTACATTGGTAATGTTATCATATCATATTGAAAATTTAAAAAGCATCTTGACATAAATCATTAATTTTAATATTTAAAATTTATCTATAAATTTAAATGAAATAAAGAAGAAAAACGTTCAAAGAGGTATTAAACATCAAAATAAAATGTCAAATTATACTTTTTATTTGATATTTTACTCGTTATCATTTTCAGCAATATCATTATCTATATTTTCATTATTTCATAACAATTGGTATACAATAAAAAAAGTTGACCATACGATTGGTTTATATGGTGGATGTATCGAAAATGAAAATTCAACAAATTTTATGTCAAGTAAATTTGCTCAAATAATTCGTTTTAATGAAAAGGATATTAATTTAAATTTTTGTGAAATTTATAAATATCAAAAACCATTATGGATGCGTAGATCATTAGTCATTTTTTTTGTAACAATTTTATTTAAAATTATAGTCTTAATTTTAACACTTATCAAAAATATTGTTGCATCGTCACATAATAGATCATGGGGATCTTCTATTATTGTAGTATTTATTCTTTCGTTGGCTATCAAATTTTTTAATCTTTGTATCATTAAATTTGGAAGAAAACAAATTTATACATTTTATAAGTATACAAAAAAAAGTACATGTAATGATGGATGTCTTGAAAACTTTGATGATAGTTTACCGTACTTTACACTTGGAAATTCATACTATCTAGAAGTTATCTCAACAATCTTGTTTATATTTGGAGGTATTATATTTTTATTTACAATTTATAAAAAAAGGAAGCAAAAATATGTTCAAGTTCCACAAAATACGTATGCGTCAAGAAATGAATCTTTAATTCAAAATGATGACCTTCAATCAATTGAGAGATAAAAAAGTCTTTTTTATATCATTTTACCAATTTATTAACTAATTTTTTATTTTATTACCTACTTAGATATACTATAGATTGTTTTTTAAAAAAGTAAAATATTTTACTCCAAACAATATTGACTTTTATTTCAAATTCATCCAATTTAATATTTTAAATTCACTAATTTAATACTTTTATCACACAAAAAATAAAATAAAAATGTAAATGTTTTTCACCCTATTTTTGCTACGTTTCCATTACTTCTTCTTCATTTTTATTATCGTTAGGTAACATAGCTCTGAGGTAATTACAGGGTTCCGGTTGTGGGTCTAATAACAACGAGAAAGTTGGAACTTTCTCGAAAACTAACTGCTTTACAGATATCGGTGTATAGTATAAATGTTCTGAAAGGCCCTGTTGTTTAAGTTTTTGCTTAAACTCATCCTCAGCCATTTCTAAATCCTCTAGTGGTGGGGTACCATTTAAATAATTACTCTCATAATTCGCCTTAAAATCCGGTACAAATTGCCTACAAAGTTCTAATTTTCTTTGGTAGTATTCTATTTTAGATTCTTCCTCTGCTTTAGCAACATACTTAGGAAATAATGGAATAGTTGGATGTATTCTAAGCATATAGTCTCTAACTGACTCTTGACTAGTTCTTAAGTTATTTCCTTCTGTTATTCTAACATTAACATAATTACATTCTGGTTCGGATTGAATTTTTGTTCTTATGTATGTATGTGGGTCTGGAAATGGTGGAAGGAAAGGTGGAACATATGGAGATGTTTTCTTTTCACCAATTTGCATAACTTTTTCTGGTTCAGGATTTTGTGGATGAAGAACCATTGGATTTTTTTGTGCACAATACTCCGATATTTGTGAACTATCTTTAATGTATTTTGTCAAATCAACAATTTTTGTACCAACTTCCAGTAGTGCCATTTGGACATCTGATTGCTGAACATCAGTCCTTCCAGCATGTTCTGCATATTTTTTTGATAGATTACCTAGAGATTTTAAATCTATAAGAATATGATAACTAACTAAAATGATAACAAACTTACATACTTTAGTTAGATTAACAAACAGTGATACAACATTATCACTTGTCTCATCAATGTGCTTAAAATTAAATAATCTCAAAATAGAGAATCTTAATATTTTATCCATTGTTTCATCTTCAGTTGGTACATTTTCACTAACTTTGTAAAAAGCCATTTAAAAAAATTAAGTACTATTAATAATGTATGTGTAATTTTCTTCCTGAAAATAAAAAACAGCCAAAACGATTTTCCAATTAATTCTTTTTATGATGATATTTCCAAGTTAACCACGCCCTAATATGTAGAAAATTATAGTATGCATTCAAATTGGCGTAAAATTCTTTTGTTGAAAATTTGAAAAAGATTCAAAGAATATGGCGAGTAATAAGTTTAATAGCAGGTTATGTAAAAAGTTATAGATATTTTAAAATATAAATGATTATTTAAATATTTTTCTTTATTCTTAAAAATTTTAAGAAAAAGCTTTGAGCATGGCACTTTTAACATATTCTTATTGTACAATTATCCCATGTTTTTCTACGATAAGTATTTTACTGAACGTTTTATTGCTATATTTATATGAATATAAATGCCCAAAAAAATTAAATTCATTGAAAAGATTATTAGAATTATTATGTTTATTGGAAGTAATTAATGTAATAATTTTGGGAATTACAATTAAACCTCAACCAATATTAGAAATAAAAGGATTTATTTTACACGGACCAGCAAAAGAATGGTCAGAATTTTGGATTAAATTTTTATTCACTATTTTTTATATCACCTTTACTTGTACATTTTTTTGTATAATCTACCAATTTTGGTGTTAAATACAAACATGTTAGTACCCTGTCATGGTTTAAATCAATTGACTTTTTATTATTTATGATAGCAATAATAATTCATATTTTTGTTATTATTGCAATTGTAATTATCATGGTTCGATGTTTATATGAAGTGAATTCGGATGAAATTTTTGAAAAAGATTTATTTAATTATGACAAACATTATAATATATCATCTCCTCGTATTTTCGGATTCCAAACTTATGGTACGATAAATTACCATCATTTTATTTACCTAAATTTATCATTATTTTTCCTATATTTAATAGGATTAATAGTTTTATCAATTGGTATATTAAGTGAATTAGGAAAATTCAACTATTTCAAAACATCATTTTCTTTACTTAAGAATGGTAGTGCTACTCAAGCATTATTTGTAGAAGCAATATGTACAATGGTATTTTTGATACCTTCCTGTATTGTAATGTTTTTAATTCAATTTTTTGATTACCTACATAAACATTTGTGGGTGAGTTACTTGATAAACAAGTTATTAATCATATTGTGGCTTTTATATACATTTATTATTCCTTGTTATTTTATCAAAACACACTTTTTGGATAGATATCAAATCAAAGTAAATGTTTTTAAAAAATGGAAAGACAATGACAAGAAAGTTTAATTCGAATGGATTATGAAGAAAGTTTTATTCAGTAATCTGCTAGCATTATATTAAAGTAAATGTGAATTAATAAAAATTTATATAATGAAATTAATGATAAATATAAAATTTTTGATAAAATCCCTTTGGGTTGCATGTACATAAAGTTATCAAAATAATCTAGTTAAACCAAATTCATTACCCATATCTTATCTTATTTACATATAATTATCATCTTAAGTAACTTCCTTTTTATAGTATTAATTGCTTTAAAATTTATGGAAAAAGTTTTTATAAGAAGACATCTTATATTTCAACTTCCTTCTTCATTATTACTCATCCTTTTTGAATATATTTAAATGAATTTAATGGATAAAAGAAAAAGTCGCCGTTCAATTATCTTCTAACTTTAATAAATATATTTAAAGGAAAAGTAAATAAAATAGATTCCATATGCCTTGATACTTTGTAAAAATATAGTTATCATAATTATGTTAAATAAATGTTGTTAAAAGATTTTATAACAGATCATTTAACTTCAATATATATAATTACATAATTAAATCTTTGTAATTTGGAAATGTTAACCATATACTATTTTGTATATAATCATAAATTGTGAATTGTAATTACTCATATGTTACTTCAATAAAGAGGTAATTTATTGTGTTCCTTTAATGAATAGTAGTAACTTTTTTTTTAATTTAAAACATATTATTTTAATTTAATCTTTAAACTTTACTTCATTTTTTTAAAAATGTTACAGTAGTTATTTAATGATTTTACATAAACATAAAAATGATCACATATTTAAAATATTTTTGTAAGTCAAAGAAATAATGTTGCTATATTTTTATTATTTATATAAAAGAAATATTATTCATATTTAGTGAAAGTTTAATTTATTATTTCATCTTTTTTGTTAAGAGAGTATATAAAAGTATATTACTAAATACCCTCATTTTGCCAGGTTATATTTTATAGTAATTAATTAGTCTCTACTTTAAAATCTTTCTTAAGATTATTTAGTAATATGGATAATTAATTATACTAACAATCAAAATAAAGACACATCAATTATTAAAGACTATCAAATATTGTGAAAATTTTGCACCAGATCAATCTATTACAATTGTCTATTTTATTACTCTTTAAAATGCTTTATAGGAATTATTTTCTCTTTTATTACAAATTTATGTTATGCCTTCTATTGATGTTTTGACTCTTAACTTATCATATATCTATGGCAATATTAAAAAGTATTGGTAAACCATTGGTTCCTTTATTAATTTCCCATTTATCAGGTGGAAAATTTAATTTTACAATTAATATATTGTAAATAATTCATTAAAAAAGATTTTTATGTGACATTTAAAAGTGATTTAAAAGATTTTGGTATTTTTATTTGCTTAAACTATAATTTTATTACCCATTGAATTGTATTTATTTTTAGTTCAATGAATATTTTTTATTAAACCATAGTCATTTATTATGACAATTATGCTTGCTAGTAATTACTTAATTACTGTTTTTAAATAACATAAGTTTTAAACAATATTAACTATTTTCTGTAGAAGAAAAAATATTCTCACAATTTCAAAAAGTTAAAGTTAATTCAACTAAAAATATATAGCTTTTTTTTTAATTCATGTATTGTTAATCAATAGGATACTTGTGTTTTTTAGCTTATTTAAATGGGAAAACTTTTTATAACTAGATGTAAATTATACTATTTTTTAAAAGAAAAAAAAACTATTTTTTATTTAAAGCAGTTTAATAATTCTATTTTAAATTTTATGCAATATAATTTTCTATAAATTAATTAAAGACATCAAAAACTACTCCTTTGAATAAAATGTATTTATCACTTAAAATATTTTTAATATCAAACCATTATATAATTGGTTGAATGAGTAGGTATTTGGTAATATACATAATATATTCAACCTTTTTTCCTTGTTGAAAATTAATAAATATTAATAATTCTTTTTTTATCGGTATTTATTAATATATATTTATATATTAGTACCATTTTAAGTGTTTCTTTGATACTTATTAAAATGTTGAATTAAAATTATACTCTTCAATAAAGAATAATAAGGAATACAAAAGGTTCCGATGCATCATACACAAGTGTCAATGGACATGAGATTTAAATGTCTAAAGAAAATACGTTAATTATATACTGTCACCCATGAATATTTATGTTTATTTTATAAAAGTGTTTTGATGTATAAAAGTTTAAAGTTTATCCAAAAGGACAAGTTTCAAATTTCTATTTATATCTTTTATATTATTAAATAGATAATTTAAACATATTTATATGATAAAAATATAAGAAAATTTGTTTTATTGTGATAATATCTTATTGTTCAATGTATATATGGCAATAAAGATATTATTTTACCTATACATAATATATATTTTTTGTTATTTTATTTGTATTGGAAGGATAATAGCTTTTAATGCATAACATAAAATTTCTATTTTAACTTTATAATTATATCATGCTTCAAGTGAATTATTTTTAGATAAAATATAGTCTATTTAGCGTAATGGCTTTTTGATTGTATTAGTGCTAAGTTTAGGTAAATAGTAAATAAATTGATAAACTTTAAATTTATATTCATAACATTTTTCTAAATATTACATTATTTTGACAATATATTTAATTGTTTCACTAATTTACTAATAAATGGTATTTGTCATTAAAATTCAATTTATTTAAAATCATCAAAGTTTCGTCATTAAATAGTACTCAAACAAAACATCTTTTCACTATAATTACTATTCAGAGTATATTTGTATGTAAAAGAAATGTGTCAAAAGAAATTTACCAGTAATTTTTGATAAAAGCAATTATCTAAAGAATAATCGGAAATTTTGATGACCTCCATAACAACGTAAATTATTGTATATTTATAGTAAAGAAAAATATATTATTTTTATATATTTATAATTTATTGTAGACTAAAAATTCTTTTTAATGAGTTCTAAAATTTTTAACACTGTAAGATTATGTTCGTTTAATATTCTCAATTATTATGATATATCTAGCTTGGAAAATATTTTATTAGTTTACTCAAGTATTCTTTCTTTTTTAAAATATATAAATAAGGATCATTAAGAAATAAATCTGTTATAAACTCTATATATAATAGATTGTTTTCAAAACATAACATTAGTACAGATGATGATTATCACCGAAGCATGGAAGAAGTTAACAATTTTCAAATCATTGCATAATCATAATTTTATAAGTGACACTTGTATGACATAAAGAAATTTACTTTTATGACATAAAGATAAAAACTATTGTGACTATATATGTTAGGTTCTAATTAAAAAAGTCTGTTCATACCAGACCAGAACTTTTTCTTGTAATTAAAAGTTTATTTGAGAACAGAAATCATAAGAATTTAAATTGAAGGTGGAGTTTTTTAGGAAGTGTATAAAAGAATGGCATATTTTTAATTACTAAACAGTTGGTTCATAAAGTATAATTACCAAGTAAAACATTAACTTGTCATATTTAAAAGCTTTAATATGATAAACTATCCAATGTTTAGAATTTTAAATTTTTATTAATAATTTTGTTTATATATAAATGTTTACAATCCCAAAATATATTTTTGTAAATAATTCATGTTTTTAATTACTCATTCATATTATTCATATTTATTGGAATATTTCGTTTACAAAAGTTTATACTTATTTTAAATTTTATATTTTCACCATTTAATATTTATAGCATTTATAGATTACAATATATCTTAAAATATTTTATATCAAATTTTTTAACTAATTTAAAGAAACTACTTAATAGTTTCTGGTCAGTAAATTTTCCCTATTTTGATTTTATTTATTTTGAAAATATGAGGAATTTCATGCATGATTAGGAATCATCTTTTGAAAAATCATCTATCATTTATTATTTTGTATTTTTTAATCATGCTTCATAAAACAAATGGTTTATTTGACAGTACATTAAATGAAAGACCAACTAGTGAAATGCTCGTCTCTGTTGGTGCTACAACTGCATTAATGTGTGATCCATTAATAATTGGGAACAGTAACGAGAAAATAACTGCTTTTTGGTATAAGAATGATGAAGTTGTGGCAACTGTAACAAGGTAATATAATATTTTTAATTTTGTTTTTAAATTCTTTTAGTAATTCAAATGCAATATTAGATAATAGAAATGTTAGAACATCTCATATGATACCTGAAGTGGGATTTCTCATAATATCAAATATATCTTATGGTAATAATAAAATAAATTTTTAATTATCTTATTTTTTTAACAGATGACGAGGGATTTTACTATTGTAAAAGTATTGATAATTCTAATATTGGAGAAACTATTCATTTAGTTGTTGCATATATAGATCAATTACCAGAAAATAAAAAAGAATTATCTATTTATCCATCTAAGCCATATGTAGGAAGTTCTGTTCGGATAGACTGTCCATCAACTGATGCCTATCCAGATCCATCAGTAAAATGGCACAAGGTAATTTAATTGAAAATTAATTTTTTAATAAATATATATTTTTAATTTCAGAATGGTGTCGATCTGGACTTTACAAATAATCGTTTTGAAGTATTAACCAATGGTTCTCTTTTAATTAATCGTATTCAACCGCAGGATATTGGTTTTTACTCATGTATTCTATCTAATTTTGCTGGTCACACAAAAGGAACAGTTTTTATTGATATTAATAATGATGGTATTATAAACAATTATAAAATATCATCACCTTTAAATCAGATGTCATTAGTTTCAATATTTCGTTCAATAGATAGAATCCAACTAAAGTATCTACTACTTTGGTTTACTTTGATTTGCCTTACATTAAGTTCTATTGTATTACTCTATCTGGTAATTGATATTTTACTATCAAAAAAAAATTTCAAAAACAAATTTAGTCAAATGATATTATTTTTGAATTGCATAAAACGGGAAAATGGACCAGGTTATGGCAAAATCATAGTACCTGCACCAGACTTTGTTTATAGACGAAATGAAAATGTTTCAACCCCATTTGTTGTTTAAGTATTTTAATAACAAAACTCAGGAATGACGGATCTCTTTTACCCTCCGATATAAAATTAATAAAATATATATACAAAAAATACTTTATAATAAAATAAATAATATTAGAAAATCATTTGTCCTTTTTTTTCCAATCATCATAAAAGCTATAAATTGAAAGGATGACCGGAAAAACTGCAGGTAAAGCTATTGGAAGATATACACCAATTTTTTGATCTGATGGAAAGTATAAAAGTGAGACTAAAGTTGGATCAGAAACAACAATTTCCGACAATTCTGCTGCTTTCGATATCTCATCCAACTTGAGTGTTCCTGTTTTTTCAAAATCTCTAAGTGATTTTTTAAGCAAATATATAGCCTCATTCATTTTATTAGCAACACTTTCAGAAATTTCCATGTTTTCTACTTTCTCAATAAGAGCATGAGTTGATTTGATGTTGTAAATTGTTGAAAGAACTTTATCCACATAAAAACGCAACTTAAACTTTTGAATTTCCCAATCAGCCAATGGAACTTTGGTTTTTTGATACACGGAAAGCAAATCACTATGTATCCCAAGCAAGGTTTTTAATGAACCAAATAAAAACGTAGTTACATCTTTTAACTTGTTTGCATACTCTTCACTATTATTATCTAATGTAATTGATGGAGTATAGGAAAACAAAGATCCCCAACCAGCTGCAATAACATTATTTTCATCATCTCCCTAAAACATTTTTTAAATAATTTTACAATATAAAAACATACATGTTCATTAATAAATACAAAATTCCCACTATTTTCTAAAAGTATTAATTTAAGTTGAGGGTCAATAGATAATGATCCTGATAATTGTTGATCAATAACTGACATTAAATTTTCAACTTTACTACCAATTTTTAAGTATTTTTTACCCGTAATATCTGTTTCCAAAAAATTATCAATATTAATTCCGTAAAGATTTTCAACAGTTATAGATAACTTTACAGAATCACTAAGCTTATTTCCAAATTTATTTAAGGCTTTTTCAATATCTCTTTCAAATGAATTATTTCTTTTTCTCTTCAATGAATCTCGTATTATAATAACTTGGACATTGTATCTATTAGCTAAAGTAGTTGAATCCCAAATATATCGATTTTGATATTTTGGCGACATATACTCTAAATGTTTAGAATTTATTATTTTTCCAGTTTCCCTTTTCATTAATATGTCAATTAAGTGAGTATCTATCAAAACATCTACAATTAAGCTTTTTAACCTTTTAAATATTTCTTCATTAGTCATGTATTCTGTATATTTCACATTTACACAATTTCCCTCATCCAAAAAAACAACGTACTTTGTGAAATATTCCCATTTTTCGTCAGGAATAAGATTGAATGAAAAAGACAAAATGTCATCTTTCTTTTCTTTTATTGACTCGTTAACAATGGAAAAAAAGTTAAAATTAATATTATCAACTAGTTTTTCTGAATTTAAATTACTCGTTAACATTTTTCCTATACTTTCTCTTCTTTCTACTGATAAGAAACTAGAAAATATATTGATTCTAGCAACACTTCTTATTACATTTTCATTTTCGATTGATATAATATTAGCTTTTTGTACCTTAGTTGTTTCATACCAAACTCCAAAAAATAACAATATTAAAATTATAAAATAAATTTTACATATTTTTTTATCATATTTAAGACTTATTCCTGTAGGAGATTTTAAAAATTCCTCATTTTTTTTCTTTATTTCAACACTTTCCTCAGTCATTTTTATTTAACCCTGCAAAAAATATTTTAATAGTACTTATAAGTTATTCTTATATAAAGAACACTCATTTTCAATTAAAAGAAATTAGTTGGGAAAAAAAAGTAAAAAATGACCGTCAGAAATTTGAACTGGGTGAACAGTTTTCGTCATTATTGATCAAGAGTAGCAAATACACCATCATCCGGTCGTCGGATATAGAACTTTCACAGAATGTATTCTAACAAATGAAACATTGTGTGGACCACACAATCCAACTAGAACGAGCAAATATTACTCCCTAACAAGTATAACTGTCTTTCGCATAATAATGGAGTGTCTTAAAGAGAATATTTGTAAGCAGTTTATGTGATGTGTCAATGAATAACATATTACACTCCTTATATGGACTACCGTTTATTTTTTTTAATAAAAATTTTAAATTTCTTTAATTAAGTACTTTATTTTAGCTATATATAAATATTTTAGACACGGGTTAATATATTGCCAAAGATATTAAATAAAAAATGACATCAAAAGCTCAACGTGAAGCTGCTGCTAAGTTAGAAACAAAGTTGCTAGGTAAATATTGGGCATATTTCTTTTTTTTTATGATAATATTTTATAGAAATACTTGGAAAATTAACAAAAGAGGAAGAAAATAAATATTGTGCTGATTGTGGAGAGAAACAACCAAGATGGGCATCACATAATTTAGGAGTTTTTGTTTGTATTAATTGTGCTGGTCTTCATCGTCAATTGGGTGTACATATTTCAAAAGATAAAAAGTGTCAATTTAGATAAATGGACTCCAGAACAGGTACAATTTATGAGATTAATGGGTAATGCAAAAGCAAAAGCTGTTTACGAAGCAGAATTACCTGGGAATTTTATTCGACCCAGATCAGGTCCTGGAATGGAACATTTTTTAAGGGCAAAATATGAATCAAGAAAGTATCAATTAAAAGGTTGGGTTCCACCTGTTCCAAAGGCATCAGATTTGTTATCGGATATTGACAGTGGAGCAATTTCGAAAAATGTAAAAACTACAAGTCCGCAACCTCTAGTTACCCCACAACAAAGTTCATCAAATTCCACAAAACCAAAGCAAATTATATCACCTAAGGTTGAACCGTCTTTAATAGACTTTAGTGATTCTGGTAATTCTCAATCAATTACAATACAAAACAAACAATCGAACGACTTGGATGATTTATTTGGTTCATTTTCAAGTGCACCTACAATTCCAACGACAGCGACAAATAATGTAAATCAATCAAATGATACATCATTATTATCACTAGATTTAGGAAATATGAATGAAATAAATGTTAACAGTGGTGCACAAGGAAAAAAATCTATTGATGATATAATGTCTTTGTTTAATTCTCCCACTAAACCAATTAATCAACAAAATATGCCTTTTGGAATGAACCAAGGGAATTGTCCAATATTTCTAATGATTTATTTGGTTCATTTTCAAGTGCATCTACAGTTCAGAATTCTGCACCAAGTAGCATAAAACAATCAAATGACATGTCGTTATTATCACTTGACTTGGGAAATATGAACGTAAATGAAGTTAATAGTAACAACAGTAGTCAAGGAAAGAAGGCTATTGATGACATGATGTCTTTATTTAACTCTCCCAACAAACCGAGTTATCAATCAACTTTTCCTTTACATTAAAATGAAGGAACTTCCAATCTTACTAACTAGTCATATGTCACATTTTTCTTCTTGGATATGACTTGCCGGAGGGCTAACTTTAATATTAAAATAGTTTCTATCTTATAAATAAATATTACAATGTTTCTACCAACGTTCCACCATTTGTCTTTCTATACAGCATAATTTTATTCTATATCAAACGTTTCTAATGATAAATTAGTGTTTAGTTTCAGTACTATGTTTATGGTCTAGTTTTCTTATTAAAATTTAAAGTACAATTATTTATTTTAATTTTCTTATTTAGTTATATGATTAATATTTAACAGGAAATAAATGTTAGGCATAATGTAGTAGCAAATCATATGCCATTTAGAGATAATTTGGTAGTGGTAACGAAAATTTGAATTGAATATAATTATATATTGTAGATTTTGTAATTAAAAACATCATATTCATTTTAATAGATTTTTTTACTCAATTTTAATGCAATATGTATCTACTATGTATTTTTTTGTCTATTTTACTGATATATATTCCTTTATGCACCGGTAAAAAGAAGAAAGATAGTGCTCTTTTGAAAAATAAAAAGGAAAAAAAACGTTCGAAATCTCCAAATGGAGGTAAAGATAAAACGAAAAATGCAGAAAAATCTAAACCAAAAAATGATGAAATTGAAAAAGACAACAATAGTTCTCAAGTAAAGCATGAAAAAAGTAAAAAAGACAATGATAATTTGAAATTACAATTCTGTTTAAGTAGTACTCAAGGACCAAATGATAATATGAAAGAGACAACCGATATTAAAAAAGACGATACAATTAAAAAAGCTAATAATAAAGGTGGTGTTTCAAATAGTATCAAACTTATGACAAATAATTCCACTAAAAAAGGGAAAAATAAAGAAGTGTATTTAACTGATGCCTCTAATAAAAATGCTAAAAAATGTACAAATTATAATAACAAAAGTATAGAGATAGATAAAACTCAAGCGATTGATACTTTAGAAGAAAATGAAGACTCACAAAAGGTATTTGATGATCGTGTAAAATTGGTAGTAAATGATTTGGAGAAGGAGGTAAATAAACAAGATCCTTTAAAAATTAACAGCAACCAATTCTTTATTGAAGATAATATTGAAGTTTGGGCATGTAATTCACTCTCGAATCGTCAAAATGAACTTAAGTTTTAACAATCTTTTAAAATAATTAACACTGTATCTTAATATTTTTGCTCTTTAATACATGCAAATAAAAATATGAATTTCGATGATAGATGTTAATATAATATCAATTAAATGAAAATTAATTACATGTTTAAAATTTTATATGCAAAACACTCCTTTATAACCTGAATTTTTTTATAAAAATTTACGAATATAAATTACTAACATTAAAGAAAACTTAAACATAATATTCTGCCTCTCACATACTATTGGTTTCACTTCCTTTTTTACGTACTTATAAAAACGAAAAGACATTTTATATGGCAAATACTTTTCACATTCCAAAAGATTATAAAATAATTATTTTTAAAAATGTCACTATCAACTTAATTCTAGTGTTTTGATGTTTTAAAAAAATTCATTTTTACTAGTTTGACGAAATCAATCATAAAGGACTACTTGTAAGAATATTTTTATATATAACAAAGATTAATTGTTTTTGTACTTAATAGAAAAAAATCGACACTTTTTATTTAATAAACACTGTTAAAAAGTTACAACTTTTATAAGAATATGCCTTTTACTGTTATTATATATCCATAAATGTGTTCAAAATAAAACTGTTTTTTTAATATTTTTAAAAATATCCACCAGCAGTTCTTTTTGGACAAGGACAGTATCCTGCATCAGAACCAGGTGATCCGGGTCCGCCTGCAGCTCCAGGTTGTCCATCACCTCCTGGTGCTCCTGGACTTCCAATTGGACCTTGTGGCCCTGTAGGTCCAGGTTGACCCGCAGCTCCTGGTTGACCATCAGCTCCTTTGTTACCGGGAGCTCCTGCATTTCCAACTGGACCTGGTGGTCCTGGTACTCCACATTTTTTGATTCCATTGGCTCCAGGAGATCCTGGAGCGCCATCTGTACCTGGGTTTCCTGGTGCTCCTGGTGCTCCAGCTGGTCCAGGAGCTCCTGCAAGACCTGCTCTTCCTGGTAATCCTGCATTTCCTGGTGTTCCGTCATTTCCAGCAGGTCCTGCAGGTCCATCTGGTCCCGGTGGTCCCATTGGTCCTGGTGGACATGAGCAATCACTTTGATAACCATCATTTACTGGAACTTCACCATTGACTCCTGGTAGTCCAGGGATTCCATCTTGACCTGGAATTCCATCTAAACCATTTTGTCCATTTGGTCCAGGTGGTCCTGGTGGACATGATACTGGTTGTTGTTCTACGGCTGCACTATATTTTTCTACACCTTGTGAATATTGACGTTTTTGTCTGTCAACTAATTCATTAAAAATTGGTTGGGCCTTCTTTTTAAATTCTTTTTCGGTTTCTAGTATTTCTGTCCATACGTTGCTTGAAATTTCCTTAAAGGATTCCATTTCACTTAAAACATTATCATGCATAGTTGAAATATCAACAATTATTCTACTACACACAAATAGTCCAAATAATATAGATATTGAGGTTACAAAATAAATGCTTTGAATAATAAAAGATGACATTTTTTAAAATGAATTACTATTATAAAATGTATGTATTATTTTAATTAGAAATTTTCTTTATATACCATAAAACTTTTCTGATAAGCATATAGAATAACTTTTAAACATGTTTTTTTCTAGTTTCAATATGGTACATTCCATTACGTTTATCTTTCATAAAAATCGGCATGACTTCTAAGACAAAACAGGTAAAATTTACTGCCTTTGTGAATAAATAATATACTAAACTATTTATTTTTGTACTAGGATTTTACTAAATATTTGTTGTATGTTTTTTTATTAATGTATCTAAATGTTTATATTTATTCATTAATACTAGTTTTAAAATAATAAATTTTTTTTTATATTTTTAATAGTTTTTTATTATTTTAATTTGTTAATGTATGAGTAAAACACTATAGTGAACCAAAAAAATTACTCATAACTGATCTTTTGATTATCAAAATTATTTATTATTTTTTTGTTTTAAAATTAGCATGTTTACTAAGCAAAGCAAAGTCCTAATTTTATTAATTGGTTGTTTAAATGTGCTTCAATATAAAAGTATGTTTATCAAAGACGTAATTTTTAGTGTTGTACTTATTTTTGACTTTAAATGTGTAAATATATAGTTGATAAAATGCTATAAACTAAATATTGATAACCAAAAGTATTCAATATAATGGTTGAACATATTCAAATATTCATGATTATGATATCATCTCACCTCACCTATGCTATATTTCATGAGCCAATAGATTTTCAATTCAAAAATAATATGGAGAACTATAATATATTTAAGAATAATAATTTAATTACAAGTAATACAGTTACACTAGACATTACAAGTATTATTAAAAAATCACTAATGGTAAAAAAACTTATATTATATTAATTTAATTTTTTAGAATAAATTTAAACTAGAACTTACACAATTATTTATTCTTGTTTTAATTGTTTTTATCAAGAAATTACTACAATAATTTAATTATTTATGGTACATAAATAAATTTTTCTATTATCCTTTTAGATAAAATCAAAGTAATTTTATGCTACTTAAAATATTTTAAAAAATCTAACTAACTTATTTATTTTATTATTACATTACTAACTATATAAATATTTATAATTGTTTATTTTTCAGACGTTAAATTTTATCACGTTTATTTATTACATATATAAAATTGGAATTGTTTTGAATATAAAACTATGTAAATAATTTTTAATATGATTAAATTTTTTATTTAAATAACTTGTATCAAGTCTTTCTTTAAAAAAAGCAATTGTAATTATAAAAGTAGACCGTGTGTACGATTTAGTGATTTTTTCCACTTTCATTTGAGGTTAAGCTGTCAAAATTCACTTTAAAAAAATCTATTTGAACAAAAACACTCTAGTTGTTGATATTAACTTTAATTGGTTTAGATCTCTACTAAACAATGACTTTACTATCGGGGAGATTCAGATTGACAAAAATATATTTAGCCCTTTCACTTTATAAATTATTTTACTAATAACATTTTTTTATTTGCAAGCTTTGCTACCTAGACATAGTTAATTTTGTCTCACTTTTTTTTATGTGTATTTAATGATATGATTTTACTAAAATTGTTGGTCAAATATATGTCTTTATGCTACACAATATATTTATCTCGTTCTGAGATTCTATTGTTGCTATGGCCAAACAATTAGAATTCGAAATCCTGTAGAAAATTTTCAATGATGAAAGCTAACTTTCAAAAAGCTTCACTTAAAATTTTAACATTTGAAAATTAAGATTTAATGTCTGTTACCATAGAAGTTTATTTTACTACCATGAAAACAATGAATAATCGTATAAATTTCCGAAAAAAATTCAAAAGATCATGTTAGATTCCGAGAAACAAACTAATATTTTTGATATAAAATGAGATATACATCATGATATTGTAAATGACATAATGAAAGATATTAATGATACAGTAGAAAGTGAAGGAATTGTAAATCGAATTTTACATATGAATTCAAATTGATAATTAGTTAAAGAACATTTCAGAAGACTCTTAGAATATTGAAATAAATAATTAAAACGATGGTAAATAAATAAGTGAAGGTTGAATGGAAAATGCTGATCTTGTTGCAAGATCGGAAAATTAAAGGCGTTAATGAATTTTACACTTTTTTGAAAATGTTTGTCAGTATATAAATATATTGTCGTTTTAAAAAACATGCTCCGATTAGTTTTTTTTTGCAAATAATAAAATATTGATTATTTTTAACTTTAATTTATGTAATTTTTATAATCTTTAAAGTTACTTTGATGTATTCACATTCTATTTTTAGTAGTTTAGATGTCGTGTACATATTTTTAATTTATTAAAATTTCATATGGATATGACATCTTTGTTTAGAACTTATTTTAAATTCAAGTCTTGACAAAATGTTTTAAACAATTTCAAATAACTTTTGTTTTCTCAAATATTAAAGTATCGTCATTCTCAACAGTAATTCTGAAAAAATTGTTTGTGTATATTATAAAAATGTACAACGTAAAGTATGGCAAAAATTCAGAAAGATGAAGAAATACATTTCATACACTTTAATATCTCTTTCATGCAGTCGACATAGACTCATTTCAAACCATTTATAATGATCACGTTAAAAACATCTTATTTTTCTATAAACGTTAGAATGTACTTTGATAAAATATTATGTTATAAGTATAATGATGGTAACAAAAATAAACCCTATAGATTTAGTTTATGTTTCATATCGTAAACTTTGACCCTTTTTTACCATATCATATTACTTAACATATATTAGAATTATAAACTATCAATTGATGATATCTTTCTAAAATTACCTTATAACCATCATTTTATTTCAAAACAATTTTCTTTTAATATTTAAGTATTTTGAAATCATGCAAACCAAGAAATTCTACTCATAATTCCTTACCTACAATTATGGAAGATCCTAAAGAAGGAAACAATATTTATGTTCATAGCTTTCCCAATAACCAAAAATCTCCAGGAGGTAATTTTTAAATGAAATAATTCATTTTCAATAATTTATTTACAGGTAATACGCCTCAAAGACCTATGGGTACAGGGATGATGCGTGGCCATGTCAATAAAGTTACTTTCAATGTAAGACAGCCGCCAACTGAAGCTCCGAATAGTACCATGCCTATTAGGAGTAATGGAATTTCTCCTCAACCTTTATCAAATACACTACAAAACAACATAAGAAGTTCTGAAAGAATGTCATAACGGATCTTTGAAACATAACTTTAAAAATATATTTAAAAACAAATTTGGTGGAGATTACAATCCCATTGACCGTCCCTGTGGTGTTATTTTTGAGGAAGATAGAAGAAATGCTGAATACTATAGCCATCTTGATGAGATCGATGATGAAATTATTGTTAGTGGAGCAGGCGATGCACCCAAATGCTATGAAACTTGGGGAGATGCGAACTTTCATCCCACTCTACAAAACACGATAACAAAATCTGGATATACAAAACCAAGAAAAATCCAGGAATTTGCAATCCCCATAATTGCAGATGGTTCTGACTTAATTGGACAATCTGAAACGGGTTCTGGAAAGACAGGAGCATATTTACTACCAATAATCGATGAAATGTTGAAAGTTGAATGGAAATCAGGAAGAAGAGTACCTTTCGCTCTTATCATCGCTCCAACCCGTGAACTTGTTCTCCAAATTCATGAACAGGCTAGGAAGTTTTGTGATGGAACTCAATATGGATGTGCAAAGTTGTATGGACAAATAAGTAATAGTTACTTACAAAGAGAACTTGATAGTGGATGTGATATACTTGTTGCCACTCCAGGACGTTTAACTGAATTCCTCTCTAAAGGACACGTACACCTCAACAAACTCCGCTATGTTGTTTTGGATGAAGCCGATCGCCTCATGGAATTCAACTTCGCCAAAGAAGTTACCAATATCTTGCAATCTCCATTATGTGCTCCATTAGCCCAAAGACAAAATCTACTCTTTTCTGCAACTTTCCCACTTGAACTTCAAAAATATTTCCGTGAATGGGTCAAGGATAATGCCGTCACTATTAGAAATGATAGGAGTAATCAAGTTAATAAGAATATTATCCACACATTTATCTGCGTTGAGGGAGTAAATAAAAATAGAATGTGTGCTGATATAATTGTTGCGGAAAATGAAGAAGCAAAAAAACATGGATTGTCTCTCAGAAAAACACTTGTATTCGTTGAAAAGAAAAAGACAAGTGATATGTTAGCACTTTTTTTGATCAATAATGGAATAAAAGCATTATCAATAAATGGTGATCGCTCTCAGGAGGATAGAGAGAAGGCTCTTAATGAACTTAGAAGTGGTAACATTGATGTTTTAGTTGCCACTGATGTTGCAGCAAGAGGGATAGATATTTGCGGTTTGGACCATGTTATTATTGTTGAATTACCAAATGATTTTATGACTTTTATCCATAGAGTCGGAAGAACTGGAAGAATAAAGGAAGGAGAAGCAACAACCTTTTACGATCCAAAAAAGGATTACATTTTGGCTAATGACATTTCAAATGTAAGCTAAATTAATTTAAATTATTTTATACTCTAATTTTAGATGCTTCGAAAAGCAGGACAGGAGGTCCCAGACTTTATTAAGTAATTTTTTTTTTGATATTCTGTCTTTTTGCTATTTATTGTTTAATAAAAATTTCTCGTAAAATACCTGTATAATTTTTTTCCTCACCGTACATGATAAATATCATATTTCCCATCATAAATAAGGATATAACCAACATGGAAATATCCAAAACTCAATATTTAATGGAAAATTAAATGTTTTAAATTTTACTTTAACTATAAAAAATATAGTAACAACTCTTTCGTTCTTTCTAAATCATAAGTTTTAACTGCAATTTACATTAAATTCATTAAACAAATGTTGAATTAAACTTAATATATATTTAGTTATAAACTTTTGAAAAGGTGTTGAAGGCAGTTTAATTAATGTTAAAATAATTTCTTTTGTTATAATAACAAATTTAATGATCTTTTACCATCGAAAAAGTTCTAACAATTTTCACAAGTTTGAATTTATTCATAATAAGGAAAAGTGACATAATCCCACATGAAAATTTTAAATAACTCTGTATCAACTCACTAATTTTATTAATAAGACAGGAAATAACTAGGCTAACCATTGAACAGATCGAAAAAAGGTAGGGATTTACTTTTAAGGCATACTTCATACAATCACATCAACACAAAATAAAGGATGATCGGAAATTTATTTTTTAAAATCTCATCAATTTCCAGTCTTATTCAAGAAGAACAAAACAATTTCAAACATAATTTTACATATCATTACTAAGATCATCAAATGAAATACCTGTCAATGTTCATCAAACGAAAGATGTCTCTAAAAGATATGTAGAGAGACAGTAATCACTTTAACAAAGACAATAAGCATTCTTCGTTATAATATAAAAATGACCGGTAAAGTCGGGATTTAGCCATTTACTTCATTCATTCTTTTAGTCAGCGTTTTTTTTTTTTATATAATATCCCGCAGGGTATTCTTTTCCTATCGAATGTGCTTTTTTACGCTTTGGCTCTACCTTGTAGACTACACACTATTAAGCCATAATTTTGTTTTCCTTTCAGTCTAGACAACGTCTAATTGTGTCTATTTTTATATGAACTATTTACACTACGATACATTATGTATTCTCGGAACCAACATCTTCTCCAATCCGGTGGAGAATTTAACCTTATATGGTAAGTCGAAAATTTGCAACACGGTTACGCGTGATTTTGCAGGTTATCTGGAAATCCTTTAGTGGAAAAGATTCCGTCGTCGCTCAAGAGAAAGATGACAGACTGTAATTTAGAAGTTATACAAAGGAAAATTCAACCTTATATATTCAATTTTTCGCGAGATGAGCCATTCGATAGAAATCTGGCTCTTCCATTGAATACTACTTATCGTCTCGTTTTTGGAATACTAAGATGTCATGAGCTCTCATTAGATATAATGCAAGAAAAGTTTAAAGAGTTTATTGTTTTTGAAATGCGTGTTCTTCAAGCTGGGGAGGGACTTCGAGTCTCTGTAGGGGAAATTAGTAGTCCTTTCGCTGATATCGAAGACATCATTGGAGTGAGGGGTGAGGAGGTTGTAAAAAAGAAAAGAAAGCTTGATGATACATATTTCGATGAAGGATATATTGAAGAAATGTACTACGAAGGTCTTGAGAGTGGCCTTGGTAAATTGCAAATACAAGAGCCTACCACTTGCCGTTCATCTGGCATTTTATCTTACCCTGAGGTATATCTAACTGAAGAGATAGAGGGTGAGACTCGTATCCGTGAACAAAGGAGACAAGAATTTACAGAATTCTTCGATATTTTGTCTGAAGTTAGTAAATCAAACGAAGAAATAGTTGAGGTTGCAAGAGAAGCGTTTTCAGGCAATCCAATACTTTCGGAAGTCTTTGAAAGGAGAATTAGTGGTGATATTGAAGGTATCGAGACATGTTATGATAGGATACTTGATGACAAAGCAGCCCAAACAGAACTCTATATTCAGAAGCTGAAACTTGTAGATCAAAATGTTATTAACGAGGAATGTATAGCTGAAGTTGGTAGGCGATCTGGGAAATCACTTTCTATTAGAGCGGACAAGAGGTTTCCGAGTGACATCTACTCTACATTAGTTGATTTCGTTGAAGGCAAAAGCACAACATTGGGTGGACCTCCTACTCCTTATGACACAAAAGAGGGAATTCGTGAGCAAATGGATATTACGACACCTAGTGTTGGTGGACCTGAGATAACGACCGAAGACCTGTTTATTTCCTCGTCTGTAGAAGAACCAGCGGTACCTTTTGAAGTTGCTGGAGAGGAAGTTCCTGTCGTTAGTGAGAAGGTAGCACCACCGCAAGTTGAAGAAATTCCTGTTACTACCCAGGTGCCTAAAAGAAGAAGAGTTCGAAGGAGACCGAGAGCCCGTGAGCGTCCTCTCAGTTCTTTAGAAGCTGTTAGACATATGGAAATATTAGATAACATAATTGAGTTCTTTACTAAAAGATTAGCCACAAAATCACCAAAGTTAGATCGAAGAAGAGATAAAATCTCTAGTGGTTGTGAAAGTTTTGTAAACAATTTACTGAAACGAAAAAAAGTTTCTGGTTCACGAGAGTGTATATTGTTTGATTTTTGGTTTAGAAGTCTTGAGGATATTTCAAACGAAGTATATAATAACAATGGATGTTGGACGAATATGTTTGAAAGATTACAGGCGTTACCTTTTGTCTACGATAAGAAAAATGGACTTATTTTTGAAACCCAATACAAAGAAGATCTCAATAAGATCTTGCGTAACATTAACGTTTCAAGTGTCGACTATGGATTGTATTCGGCTATCGTTGATATGCCTATTATTGGTCTATCTAGTAACCCTTTAACTAGAAAAATAGTAAAGTTGTGGCTTCAAATGGGTGACTTAGAAAAGGCAACATCACAAATGTCTGTTTTTTCTGATTACGTTGACCCAAGTGGAAGGAACTACAATTTTTTGCCTAAATGTTTACCTATATCTAACGGGTGTTCTGATTTCACAAATTCCTTGAAGACATTAAGCTATCCTTATGAGAAACTTAAATATCCTTTTTTGAAGAAGATCTCTAGAGATTATGGACTATACCATCGTCGCATTAAACCACCTATCAAAGAGACTAAAGAATTCACCATGAAGGAGATTGGTAGTTGGAATTTTAATGATAACGTAAAATTAATTGAAATGATGTTCAAAAATGTCATTCTTTCGGACAATGTTTTGAGTTCTAGATTTCATAATATTTTTCCCACTGAAGATCCTCAGAATATAACCAAAATTGTAAAAACATATAGTTACAAACCAAATGGGACAATAGTCTGGTCAGATGTAATCTATTTTGTTGATTCTCTTTTAAAAGCTTGTTGTGAAGGTGAAAGCTCTGAAATTGAAGGATTTAGTGATCTAATGGCTTTTCTAAATGAGTTATTTTCACCATCTGAATGTAAACCATCAATTGAGATGAGATGTGACGAAGTAGAATATGAATCACGTCTTCCAGAAATCCAGGATTCTCTTACGTTAGAAAAAAATACATTAGAGAATTATTTCTACAACAAGTGTAAAGAATATGTAAATTCGAAATTTGAGCATAATATGTCTACAATGTTAGGAGACGAAACAAGTATTTTTGATGATGTTGATATGGGAGATGTTTTGGATGATTTAAATACTTTTGAGCTAGAATTATTTCTTGGGTATATACCACCCGTGTCTGGCGAAATAGTACTGGAGCCGGAGAGGGAAACAACTTTCGACAGAGTAAACGCTGCTTATGAAACGTATGAAAGTAGCGAAAAAGATTTGGGTGTCAAACGTTATGACAGCACAAAAATAAATATTCCAATTAAATGGGATGATATCTTGAAGAATTATTTAAAGAGTGATCAAATAACCCGTGATGTCAAACCCACAACTTTAGTAGAGAGTCCAAAAAGTTCACGTATCTGTATTCCCCAACAGATAATATCTGATGAAAATATGCCAGAAGAAGTTCCTAAAGTATCTCGTATAGAAGAAATTCCGGAAAGTGAATTTGAACTTCAACAGGACCTTAGTTTGGTCCTACCACATGAATTTGAAGAACATGAAGGAGAAAGAATGGATGTAACCATTCCACTTCCTGAAGTTCTTGAAGAGCAACAAGTACCTAAAATATCCAAAAGGCTTCCATCTCTATCTGCAATACAAACTACATTATCCGATGAGAAAAGGAAAGAAATAGAAGAACTACTTGAACGTCCTGATGTCGCTCCAGAAAGTAGATTTCCAGAGGGTGTGTATCGCTATCCTAAAGAAAAGATTACTGAAGAAGAAGATTTATTAAAAATTGCCTCTCATCAAATAGGACGTATTGATTTACCAGAAATAGACGAAGGTGTGCCACCATCTGATCTTGAAGAATTACCTGAAAGTCCTGGTATTTTTGCTCATATTTCCTTACAAAGTTACAAAGAGACAGCAGAAGAAACATATCAAAGAGCAAAACTAATTGCAGGTGACTCAAAAATGTTATGTTTCAAGGACTTAGTAAAGAATAATCCGACAAAAGCATGTGCTGCTAAAGTATTTTTAAATATAACTGTTCTTGGGAGTCAAGAGAAATTCTTGAAAGTCCATCAAAAATACCCAGGAGATATTAAAATTAGAGTTGAAAGTAATGATTAGTTTATCTTGTAATTTTTTTTTTGTATTAATAATTGTAAATATAATTTTATGTATTGCTAATATATCTACTAGTGAATTTGTGTTAATTTTTAATAAAATTTCTTTAAAATGAACTATTTCCCAAAATATTTTTATTCAAAAAATAAGGAATTTTCTCTCGTAGTGCAAAATGTATCTATTTATTCTCCTAAATAGGTTTTTTTTACAGATCAAAAGTGCATTTAATTTATGATAAAATTTTATAATAAGTCTTCTTGTTTTGGTTTCATTTTTCGTTGCGTTCTAAGTTTCTAAACATTTTATTTTTATTACACTTTCCTTTAATTTCCCGTATGATTTACCTATGAGTAAAGGTATCCCTTCACGAGGTTCTAGATGATTCTAGAATTGGGAGAATGTAATCCTAAAACTATATGAATAGGGGTCGTTAACAAATTAACAAATTTAATCATTTTAAAATATTATTAAGTCCTTGTTTTTGGAGACCATGTTAATTGACTTATCTTAATTATTATTGTATACTTATAGGAGTTATCATATAAATTAATAGAATATTTACCTATGTGTCCATGTGTTTATTTATCAGTTTTATTTTCATTCCATTGTTAGATGTTTCAATATTTATGTTTATCAAAATATCTCAAATGCAAATATATATATTCCATGATCTGATGGATCACTAATTTTTTTTACTATTTATTGTGATTTTAAAATTTCGAAATATATTAATTTTGTTATTTTATAATTAATTAAAATAATTTTAGGAAAATACTATGTCATCTATAATTGACAACTTTTTATCAAGTCTGTCTGCTCATTCTGGATGTGTTAAAGGCGTAGAAGAGAGCTTCAAGGTATGTTTGGTAGTGTTATTTATGTATCACTTTATTGTTTTTAATTTCAGTCATTAAATAATGAAATAAAAAATAAGAAAGTGACTATAGGTAAACGAGATGTTAAGAATATCATCTCAACAATGTATTTGGAAACATGTAATTATCCAGAACTAAATCAGTTCTGGGGAAGGTACACTAATATACTTCAATACAACAATAAAGAAGTTAGGCGTTTTATTGTTAAAGAATTGGTTGGGAAAGATGTAGATAGAAATGTTACATGTCCATATCGTGTACTAGATTTATTATTTCAAGATAGAGAAATGGTTAAAATTTGTGAAAACAAAAAAACATTTTTCCAAGCAGTTTTGCAAGTTAGAGATCTTTGCCCAGATTATTTAAATTATCTTGGTGGTGATTCAAAGAGTGGGGAAACATTTAGAAAGAACCTTGGTAATTTTATTATTGATACTTGGCGCCCTCTTTTTCTCCTTAAACCAAGTGAAGAAATACCAAAATATATTGGTGAAGTTTTGAGATATGTTGGTCTTAATCGTTCGAAACTTAATCAAATAGATGATTGTGATATTGTTTCAAATTTCCAGAATTTTAAAAAAGTCTGGTGTAATTTAGATTTTGATGCTTTTGATAATAAGTGTAAAGAGCAATATTACGATCATACTAGGACTGTACAAAAGCATAACTCCTTCAATTATGGAAAATTGATAGATGATTACAAGAAGGGAAATGTCAAGAAGGATATCTTTCTCGAAAATCTTTACGTTATGATGATGTATGAAGAGAAACGTGAAGAGATCTTAAAGTGTCTTACTAGTAAACTAGAGGAATTTTATGAAATTTTTAAAAATTTGGATATTGATTTTAATTCCGATATTGGCGTTATTCCCGAGGAAATTACTAAACTTTATACAATAGATGAATATCCCTCAAAAATAATTAAACCAACTTTTGGTGATTCTTATTTTAGTTATCAAAAGTCATCACTATTTCGTGAATGTAATCCTATGGAGTGTAATCAATCTTGTGATAAATCATCACACCATGATTGGTTTAAATTGACTTTGGTCGAAGACAGTAATAGAGCTATTGAAGTTATAGATAAACTCAAAGGACGTGTGGTAGAGGGTAGCACCACCGTTCTTTTTATGGATATTAAACTTTCAATTAAGGACTCTACTGAAGAAATTACCTACATTAATATTTTTTTCCCGAGATCAGAATTTATATCATTTAATTTAGGCAAAATTAACAATAGTTTTGCAGCTAATAAAATTGTTGATTTCCTTTTTTCTACGAAAGAGTATCAAATATGCTGCTATAATAACATAGAAATGAAAAAGAAATTTGCAGAGTTATTTAGGGAAGTATTTCGGGACAGAATTGGTCAATTTCCTTACGCAACCGTTATTGGCCTCCTTAATAGACTAAGTACTCTTGTTGAGTCTGGAGGAGAAGAGTGTTCAATTCCAAAATATTTCCCCAATACGTGGAAACAGGCTTATAGGTACAAAAGCATTGATTATACCAAATATAGTGATGATGAAGAGGAGGTAGTAGAAGACGTTGACGATGAAATAAGTATTACCAAACAACAAAGAAGATGCATTCGTAAGATGTCTCCACATATGGAATTCCGTAATTTATGTTACTTGACAACTGGCTACGATTATGATGAATCGGAATCAACGCCTTATTCATTTTGGCACCGAAACCCATTAAGAACACAACAACATGAAGAGATGAAGACTCACCTTATTGCCTTATACGACATATTGTATTATTTAAATAACGCTATGTATAAAGATCCTGACTACAAAAACATTGGAGTACCAATTCTTACTGTTAGAATTGGTAAGAAATAGTTTATTATATGCTTTTTTTTAAAAATATTATTATATTGTATTTTGATTAGTACTAATAGTATTTAGACTTAATTTCTTATAAGAGTTTAAATTTATTGAAATTAGTAACATAATATATTTTATTTAATATATAATACATTGATAGTTATATTCTTTTTTTTTCCTTTTAAACACTAGTTATTAAATAAAAGTTATTACTTATAAAATATTTAAAATATAAATAACCAATATTCTTTTTAAGATAAATTAGTCAAAAGTTGATTTTTTTCATATTAAACGATAACATTCTGTTTAATGTTACAATGTTAAGGAGATCTCTTACTACAATATCACAACATTATACTAAAACAAATTATAATATTGAAGAAGCCAGAGATCTATTTAAGAATCTTGGTAATGGATATGTGAAACTTGAAAAAGATGACGAAAATGGAATAGGTAGAATTTTGATTGATAATCAGAAAAAGAAGAACGCTTTTACAGGTTAGTTAATAATTTCTTTTTATTAAACAATTAATTAATATAATAGGCAAAATGTTTGTTGACTTTGAAAATTGTGTTAATGAATTAAAAAATTGGAGTAATGGTAAAATTGTTGTTGTTGAAGGAATGGGTAGTGATTTCTGTACAGGTGGAGATTTAGAGTTTGTCAAAAAGATTGCTACACCATCTTTAGGATATTGGATGAACTCTTATTTTGGCGGTGTCTTAAAAAACCTTAGTAATTTACCAATTATATCAGTGGCCAATATAAAAGGATTTTGCTTGGGTGGAGGAACTGAAATTATATCAAATTGTGATTTGAGATTTATTCATGACAGTGGGAAGATTGGTGTCGTACAAGGAAAGATGGGTGTCCTTCAAACATGGAATGGTGCTTCAAAATTAATTGAAATTGTTGGTAAACATAACGCTCTTAAGCTTTTGGCTATGAGCATAGTTTTACCACCAAAAAAAGCTCTGGAAATAGGCTTAGTTGATGAAATTTATTCATGTGACAATCAATTTAATAAATTAATACGAAAATTGTCACAAAATAGCGTTGACGTTATAAGAAATGGTAAACAAATGTATATGGATCTTAGTAAAGAACAAGGTTTATCTTCAGATGAATTACATAAAATTGAATTGAAATATTCTACAGAAGTATGGGGAGGTGAACATCATGTAAATGCACTAAATTCTCAAGTAAAGCATAAATAGAAAATATATTAAAGAAGTTAATTAAAAGTCAAATTGCTATTTAGCATATTTTTTGTTATTTGTTTGTGTAGTCCTTTTTAAATTTTAGAAAATTAGTTGGAGTATTCTAATAAGAATGTGTATCCAAAATAGCCAAGTGTTTATTTGTTTCTTTTTGATTGATAAGTTGATTGAAATCGGAAAATTTAAACAGAAAGATAATGATTTGTAAATGAATTATATGTTATAATAAATATTTACAACTAATTAATGTTTTAAAACTACAAATAAATAAAAATTTTACTAAAGCATTAAAATGTTAAATTTTACAATATCGTCTTATTACTTGTTCCAAACTATAAGGATCTTTTTTTATAACATTGTAAAGTAAAACAAATTTCGCTACAGAATCAATTAACATTATTTTTTCAGTGTCTTCTATAAATTGAAAACTTATTGTAGGTAAATTTTTACATTCCACATCACTCAACATACTCCTAAATGATTTATATTCACTTTTATTTATTTGTCCTTCTGTTCTTGATACCAAATCATCAACTACACTAAATGGTAATCCAAGTTCTAGAGATATTTTAAAAAATATATATCCTCTATTTATTTCCATTTCACCTTTCCATGTTTTTCGGAAAAATGTTTCAATAAATTTTAAATATAAATTAGAATGTTCCCTTTTAATCATTGTTAGGTATAACAAACAATTTCTATTGAGTCGATCTGTAAACTGTCGATTAACATTCATATTATGGAGATTTAATGAATAGCTTCTACATATATTTTCAATTTCATTGTTTAATAAATTTCTTTGATTTTCCGTAAGATTTTGAAATGGGGTTATATTGTTTGATTTCCAAACATCGACG
Source organism: Strongyloides venezuelensis (assembly GCA_963280985.1). NCBI lineage: Eukaryota > Metazoa > Nematoda > Chromadorea > Rhabditida > Strongyloididae > Strongyloides > Strongyloides venezuelensis. The sequence goes on along the minus strand of CAUJLX010000002.1, from coordinate 7,673,025 downwards.
CATGAAACGGGAAATAATTCAAATGTAGTATTAAAATTATTTGAAAGGATTGAAATTGATTTTTTTAATAACTAAAATTATAATAAATAAAATAAACATTTTACGTACTTGGTATCCAATGTATGACTGTGGATGAATAATATCAAAGAAGTAATTAATTTTTAATTTTCTCATATTTTTTAAGCAATTACTAATGTATCATAAGAAGATATTTTGGTAAAATGGTTACTTTTTGTTGGTAAAACATTTGAATTTATAAAGATATTCAGATAGCACTTTGGTATTTGATGAATGTTCTTCGAAATTCTTTTTTGAAAAATAAAGCTAATTTCAAAATATTTTGTTACATCTTTTCAAAACGCATATAATTTTTGATAAAATTATACTCAATTAAAAAATCTCATTTTATGACGTTTTATGGATTCATGATGTACTTTAGATAGTATATACATAATGTTAAAGAATTATTGGAATAAAAATTAATTAAATATTTACAGAAGATAGATAAATTGAAATTAATTTGCACAAAATAACTTTTTATTTTCATAACTTTGTGTGATTATTTAAACAATAGTATATTTAGTTTATATATTAACTAGAAAACTCTACATTTAAATTATTTCACCAAAAAAATTGGCTTATAAACCAAAAAACATTCTAATTTGTACTGCAATATAAATATTTTAATATCTTTTATAAATTTTTTTTTGCTAAAGTGTATTTTTTAGGTAATTTATAAAAAATATCATAATGGAAATAGAATCATTCAGTCAATTCAGATGCCAGGCAATTGAAAATTTTTCTTATAATGAGCATAGAGTAAGAAAGAATGAAACATTGACAATTGGCCAAAACATTCGTCTCTTAACAAATTGTTACAAGTTTTCATTTAAAAATAATTTAGAAATAGATCTTTTTGTAGTCTCTTTCCTAAATTCTGACAAAGAGGTATGTGACAATATTAAAAAACGTTATAAACGCGATTTTGTTATGATGGCATTAGCCAGTGACAAAAATAATTTTTTTGAAAAAAATATTGTCTATGATGATTCAAACTTGCTTTATGTAATAAACGAGAATTTGAATGATATTTATGAATATTTTATTGATAATGTTGGAAAGAAATCTTATTACATTCGTATTGTAAAGGTAAAACATTTTAAAATTGATTTAAAAGATGAGAACAGCGTTTTAAATGGTGAATCAAAAACTTTCTTAAGTTTGATGTTGACGCAATTTTCAAAGAATCCTAGTGAGAATACATATAATAAAAATTGGATTGGAATAAATAATAAACTGTATTATAAACCAGATCAAAATTTATCCAGAGAAAATGATTTAGATTTTTTACGCCAATTACTATCAGGTATATCATTTAGTATTTTGTTAGGTCCACGTTCACAGACCATTTTAAATGTTGACCAAATCCATGGTATTTTTACAAAGTCAGAATTGAATATAATTGATTTTTATTTTGAAGTAAATGGTGCTAAAAGAAAAGAAACTCTTTTAAAAAATGCATCAATGAATGAAGGTCAAAGAAAAAAAATGACTAATTTATTAAAAGGAATCAATTTATCTGTTATTTATAACAAAGTTAAAGAATTTACTATATATGAAGTTGTCAATAAGATACCAGGAAAAACTTTAATAACTATTGATGGTAAAAGTTTAACCATTTTGGATTATTTTAAAAAAACTTATAATATTTCACTAAATTATCCATATTTACCATTAATCCAAATGAATCCTAAACAAGCAAACATCTTAATACCGATGGAGCTTGTTAGAGTATCAATGAAACCTCAACGATTAAAACAGAAACTTGAAGGATATCTAGAATCATTGATGGTAAAAAAATGTACCAAACTTCCAAGCATCAAATTCTCAAATATTAACAGATACCTAAAAGAGTTCAAACACGAAGCAAATAAATATTTGGAAAATTATGATGTAAAAATCGGAGAGCAAATAAAAACAGAAGGAAAAATATTTCCAAATATATATGTAAAATGTCCTGCACAGTACAGAGATCGTAATTTTTATGACAAGCAGTTGAAGAATTTTACATATGGAATTATTTTTATTGATGGATTTTTTGATGAATACAAAAAATTTTGTTATATTGAAAAAATTGAGCACATAATTAGGAATGTGTCAAATTTTGGTTGTGATTTCACTCAAAATATAAAACCAATATATTTATCTGATTGTCAAAATTCAAATAATTTACTTCAAATAATTAAGTCGAACTTATCAAAATTAGGTGAAAATGAAATAAAGAGCCACTTGGTTTTTTTTATAATTAATGATGATTCTGTAAGTTATGGGAAAATTAAAATGTTTTGTGAACAAAAAGCTTTTATTGGATGTCATTCACAAGTTTTGAAGTTAAAAACGATAAATCGAATTAATACTTCCAACAAAATGTGTAGAGTTACAACAAATATAGCAATGAAAATAAACGGTAAACTTGGAGGAGTATCAAAATCACTATATTATGATTGTAATGATAAAAGTTTAGAAGATTTTAAGAGAAAATTCTTTGATAGATACAATCCAACAATTTTTATGGGTGCAGATGTTATTCATTCATCTGAACAAAAAAGTGGAAATGAATATCATCCTTCAATATCAGCTGTTGTTGGTTCTATGGATATTTTAGGTTCTAAATATGCAGTCTCTGGAAAAATTCATACAACAACAATTAATAAGGGAAAACAAGCGTAAGTTAATATATCAAAACTATTATATTTTTTTAGTATGGAAACGATACAATATTTGCAAGAACAAGTAAAAGAACGTTTATTATCTTTTGAAAAAGCTACAGGTATCTTGCCTAAGCATATTGTTTTCTTTCGTGATGGTGTATCAGATTCACAATTTAAATTAACTATGGATTATGAAGTAAAATCAATTCATGAAGCATGTTATTCCATAAATCCCCATTATGTTCCCACAATTACTTTCTTAGTTGTTCAAAAAAGACATGGAGTTCGAATTTATAATACAAATAATAATAATGATAGAAATTTTAATGGGAATGTACCACCAAATACAATAATTGCAAATGATATTGTTAATCCAATTTTTTTAGATTTTTATGCCGTATTTCATAAAGGATTATTAGGAACATCTAAACCATGCCATATATATGCTTTATATGACGATTGGAACCTTACATTAAATGAAATTTGTCTTATCAGTAGTTGGATGGCAAACGTTTGTACGAGATGTACTTCTTCAATAAGTTTACCAACTCCATGCTACTATGCGGATTTGGCTTGTACAAGATTAAAATACCACTATATAGAAAAACAATTACTTGAAGAAAAAAAAAATTCAAATTCAATTTCCGATATTGAAATCCATTCACGAATGAAAAACGAACAATTTTTTGTTTAAATAATTATTTAACTATTTTTTACATAAATTCTTCAATTATATAAATAACGACATTTCTTATGTGAGTAAAAAGTTCTATACAAATCTAACTATTTTATTTTTCTAAAATATATAAAATCTAAAAATAAATGTCCAAGGTGCAAATTTTATTTTATAGCACCTTTTTATATTAAAAATATTATTTGTATAATATTCAAAGATTTGTTTATTTTGAATAATAAACTTTATAGATTAAATTTATTTTGTTCATTTAATAATAAAGAAACGATTAATAAAATCATTCCAAACCTTTTTCTATTTATTCAAATACTAGGTATATAGATTCAATGGAATCACATGTTGGTAAAAACTTACCATCACTTTCTAATAGTTGTAATTCAAAAATAGTTAACAGTAATGGTGATGAAAATATGTTGATTTCAAAATCAAATAATACTTCTACTATGCTAAGTTCTTCTTATAATCAAAGTAATTATCATGACATCAAAAGTGGAATTCCATTTTATGTAAAAAATTTAATAACAGATGGTAAAGTTAGAGAAATCAAGGAAATAGTTAATTACAAAACAAACAACAATACTGATCAATATATACATGGAATTAATTTCACACTTAAAAATGAAAACATAATTAATGCCTTTACAAAAAATTTCTATTTTTCTAAACGAAAGGATAATTCCACAAGATTAAAAAAGGAAAAACAAAGGGAATTGAGATGTAAAATTGGTATTCTTGTATTGAGAAAGGATAATGATGGAATACTTATTAGGGAATACTTTTTATTTACTCTTGATTATGATATATCATTTAACGGTCTAGATAAACATATCAATATTAAATATAATTACATCTCACCTACAACAACTCCTAATGTTTATATCTGTGAGGATTCAACTTTTCATGCGTCAAAAATGAAAAAAATCAATAGAAGTAAAATATTTAAATTAAGTGAGAGAACTGAGTATGTTTGTTTCGACTACGTTGACGAAATACTTAATGCTGTCACTTGTGTAGAAAAATTCTACAAATCTCAAAAAGTCAAAAAATAACTTGTGCACTAAATACTTAATAACGTATATTCATTTATATAACAATTTTAACAACAATTTATCAAAACATTTATTTTTCTAATAAAGTACACGAATTTTAATTAGATATCTTTGATTCCATCAAATCTTTTGCTTCATTTATCTTAGCTGCCATGTAAGGTGAACCACCTCTATCTGGGTGATTAGCAATCATGATTCTTTTATGAGCCTCTTTTATTACTTTTGGTTTTGCTGAAGGTTGAACACCTAATATTAATGCTGCTTCTCTTCTTGTCATTTTCGATTCAAAACCACCTTTATAATATTTTGAAAACTAAACATTAAAAAATTATTTATATAAATTTTATAGAATAATAATTAACATACAGCATCATTTGCACCTGGTAAAGCTTCAGCAGCTTTTTTTATGGCTCTTTGATTTCGCAAGATAAATCTTCCTCCATATCCAACTGCTGCTAGTGCTAGTGCTCCTAATACAAATCCACTACTCTTAAATAATAATAAAATATATTTAGTATTTTATACTTACCATCGTTTATGCCAATTTTACTTAATATATCTATCTAAAATAAAATTTAAGATAAAGAATATATTAATTTACAATATTAGAAACAACTTGAAAATTCACTTTGAAATCTATTGGTATATCGTTACCCTAGAACAATTTTTATATATTAATTATTTTGATAAAATAATCACAGTTTTTTAACTTATTTTATCAGATATTTATTATGAATAATGAACAAAATACTTTAGAAAAAATTTGTTTTTGTCATTTTATTATTAATTTTGAGGCATTAGATATCTTATTTTATTTATAATGTGTTTTCATCAATGTGAAGAAGGCGTCAAAGAAGCAATAAAATGAATGACGTTTATTTTAATAATTTTATAAAGCTGTTTAAAAGTCAAAGGCACAAAAAATCAATTAGCAGTTTGAAGTTTCTTTGAGCAAAAGTATTTACATTTTTTGTAAAAGAAACAATAATAGAATGATAAGAAAATTAGAAGCATTTTCTGTGAACGATTGATGGACCTGATTCGTCGTATTCTTGTTTGGAGATCCACATTTGTTGGAAAGTGGAAAGGGAAGCTAAGATGGATCCTCCAATCCAGACGGAGTATTTTCTTTCTGGTGGGGCAATGATCTTGATCTTCATTGTTGATGGGGCAAGAGCAGTGATTTCCTTTTGCATACGATCAGCAATACCTGGGTACATGGTGGTACCTCCGGAAAGAACGGTGTTAGCATAAAGATCTTTACGGATATCGATATCACATTTCATGATAGAGTTGTAGGTAGATTCATGAATACCAGCAGATTCCATACCCAAGAATGATGGCTAAAAAGTAAAATCAATTAGTACTGCTTGTCTGTTTTTATATACTTACTTGGAACATAGCTTCTGGGCAACGGAAACGTTCATTACCGACGGTAATGACTTGTCCATCAGGAAGTTCGTATGATTTTTCAAGAGAAGATGATGAGGCAGCAGTAGCCATTTCTTGTTCGAAGTCAAGAGCGACATAGCAGAGTTTTTCCTTGATATCACGAACAATTTCACGTTCAGCGGTTGTTGTGAATGAGTAACCACGTTCAGTGAGGATCTTCATGAGGTAATCAGTGAGATCACGTCCAGCTAAATCAATACGGAGGATAGCGTGTGGAAGAGCATATCCTTCATAGATTGGTACAGTGTGGGTAACACCATCTCCGGAGTCAAGGACAACACCAGTGGTACGTCCAGAAGCGTAGAGGGAAAGAACGGCTTGGATGGCAACATACATAGCTGGGGTATTGAAGGTTTCAAACATGATTTGGGTCATCTTTTCTCTATTAGCCTTTGGGTTAAGTGGAGCTTCAGTAAGGAGAACTGGGTGTTCTTCTGGGGCTACACGGAGTTCATTGTAGAAAGTGTGATGCCAGATTTTTTCCATGTCATCCCAGTTGGTGACAATACCGTGTTCAATTGGGTATTTAAGGGTAAGGATACCTCTTTTTGATTGAGCTTCATCACCGACATATGAATCTTTTTGTCCCATACCAACCATGACACCTTGATGTCTTGGTCTTCCTACAATTGATGGGAATACAGCACGTGGAGCATCATCTCCGGCAAATCCAGCTTTGCACATACCAGATCCATTGTCAACAACAAGAGCAGCAACTTCTTCGTCACACATGATTAATATAGAATTAGTTTTCTAAAAAATATAAAATATTATAAAAAATTATATTTAAATATGGTATTTATGCAAGGTAAAATTTGCAAACGAATAAACGTATATTGCAAGAAAAATTAAAATGTGAAGTGATGATTAAATCAGATTACTAATGTGAGGGAAAGATAAATAAAAGTTAGCATTTACTTACAAATATATATTAGAAAATATTAAGAGGTAAGTTATTAAATGATGCAAAAGCTTTTAGGATACTTGAAAAGATACCGAGTGAGCTTTCTAAAAGCAACTACTAAGAGTTGTGATGGGAATGATAGGCAAACAGTATATATATATATATATATATATATTCAATCAAAATGAACGATATATATTTTCGGAGAATTGGTTGAAACAAATGTTGCTTAGTCAATGCAAAAGTAGTTGCCTCTTAACTGCTCCTACGTAATACTTGGAATTGGTTTTATGTGGTGTGATTTGATTTTAATGTTATAAAGAGAATGCGATCAACAAGATAGTATATTAGAATGAGGGAGTTTAACTTTATTACTGTTGTTGTTATAAGTTTGTGTTTTGACGATAAGCTTTCTGTTATATATTGTGGATAAATAATAATGCAATAAAAACATTTCAAAAGTTGATGTAGGAGTATTTCTTTTTATTAACCTCTTTCTTGGTATAATATGCTTTTATATATTTTTAAGAATTGTAAAGATTAAGAGTATAATATTTTTATAATATTAGATTTTCTGCTAATAAAAACAATTAATAATAGAAAATTCGTATTGTTATTTAAATTAATACAAATGATTCATAATAAATATTTGTTTTTGTTATCACACAAATTCTCAGAAGGTATTAGAATATTAGAAGCTTTGTTATTGTTCACAATTCATCTAATTAAGTTATGTATTAATTGTAATAATTTCCAAACACTATTTCAAATTAGTATGATGGTTTCCATATACTTGTAAAATTTATTTATCAAATAATACTCAGTTTAAAATTATATCGCCCCTACATTTATGCTAATTTTCCGAGAAAGATCATTTAAATAACAATTGTGATACTGGGAAAAAATTTTTAACTTTCTAAGATTTTTTTGAAGCTGTAACAATGTATCAAAATACCTTTTTTATGCATTATGAAACTTATAAAATTGTAAATATTTTATAGTAACTGATTTATATTTATAAACGTTAGTTGGGGTATTTAATAATTGAATCAATCAAAGAATTTGTTTTATCTATTAAAGATTTACTGTCAACAGATTGAGAATAGAAGCGACTAAAAATTGCGCATAAAAATAGAAATTTATCTTTTTAAAAAATTTAGAATAAACCAAACCAAAAATTTAAACATCTTTTACAAGAATATAAATATAATTTTTTTGGGACTATCATAAATTGTACATAGTAAAAATTAAAAGTAATAATTTTCTTTAACATTAAGGGTAAATGAATAAAAAATTAGAATGACAAAAGTACAAATTTAATGTTCATAATAAGTTTGTATATATTTGTCATAATGTAGGTACAAAACAAATTGTAAATAGATTTTTATTTGTTTAAAAAAAAACACTATATTTCAATGTTATAATAAGCATTACTCATAAAGGATTGTTGATTATAAAGTGATTCTAATGAGTATGTATTTTTTACTGATGAATGTAATAAATCGTTGTTTGAGTTATTTTGATAATTCGTTCTTTTATAAAAGGAATCGTAGTCAAGATAGGGAAATGTGTGAGCAGCAACTAATGCTGGATTAAAACGTGTCTGAAAAGACAACATGTTTAAAGTTGAAGTTTCTGGTGATATTAGATATTCTGTTGATAAACTATTATTTCCTTTGCCAATTTCCATAGTTGTTGAATTTATTGACAATCTATGATCTTTTAATAAATTGGATAATGTGTCAATGTATAGTATTGCTGCACGAAGTATTTTTAATTTTGAAACTCGTTTTGTAAAAATTTTTAAAGCGGGAATATGATGTTTCAGCACTAAAAAAGCCTATATCTAGAATTATTTACATTGAATAAGTTGTTGTATTACCTGATTAACAGTATGTACTCTGGTTCGTTCTCTAGCATTTCTCTTTTCAACAGCATAAATTTTCTCAAGACTAATATTTTTAAAATTTTTTTTATCAAAATTATTAAAATTTTCATCTTGAAAATCTTCGTTATATGACAGAGATGTTAATGTTGGTAAAATTGTATAATTATCTATCATTTTTTCTTTATCATTCTTGTCTTTATTCTTATAATCCTCATCAATATCATCGTTCCTGGAATAGTCACAATCTTGAAACTTTTTAGCCATGTCTTCAAAATTGTCAGCCATAAGAGATTAATGAAAATCTAACAATACTTTTAATTTTATTAATTTAATAATAAAATGTTAATAGTTTTCCAAGTAATTTATATTTATTACCTTTTGAACTCGTTTAATATTCTATTAATTTTTAAAATGACATTTCATGTAGACAGTGTTGATGTAAACAAAATATTATGCCTATATTGGCAGGTGTTTCTTATCAAAACTTATTAACATTAAGTTAATTTAATTTTTCTAACAACCACCAATGAATTTGTACATTTCTTGATATTAATATAAAATACAAAATAAATTTTTAATTATTGTCTTTTTAAATTTCTTTAAATAACATATTATTTAATTTTCAAAAATATTTTTAATGAATAATTGATTAAATTTATTTATAACGTCTTGATAATTATATAGAATAATCTTTGGTGTTTAGGAATTATTTAAATCATAGTTAGTATTTTTACTTTTTGAATATTTTGGGTTATGTCAAAATTTTACTTTATAAAATGAGAAAAATGCTAAATAATATATTTAAATTAATTAAGTCTATTGTATATTTCTAATATGAAAAAATAATTTGTTTTACAATAAATTTATTATGAAATTACACATTTTATTTTATATTACAATAGTATTCTTTGTTGTTCCAGGATACTCTGATAATTTTAAATATCTGCATACAAGAGAACATCATGCCATTGATAGCTCAGGACTTCATAAAACATGTAAAACCACAAAATTTAATCCTTGTAAAAATAAAAGTCAATGTTATTACACAAATATGACATCAGAATATTTTTGTAAATGCGATAAATGTTACAGTGGACAATTTTGTCAAAACAAAGTTTGTAATTCTATAAATCAAAAAGATACAATGAAACTTAGTGGACTAACATTTTCTGACTTCTTATATTTATCAATTGTTGGAATAACATTTTTTCTATCAATTATATGTTCATCAATATTTTCTTGGAAAAATGATCAATATGATAAGAAAATAGAACATGGTCATGTAATTGATGCTTCTTCTTCAGTTTTAACTAATGACAATAGTATTATGCAAGATATTGCCTCGAGTATGAATTTAGAAGAAAGAAAAAAAAATATTGAGTTAGAAGATTTTATAATTAATAATGAGTTTATCAATAAACCATATACTGATGAAAACAATAATCTTAATGCTCGGAACAATTTATGGGATGATTTGAAAGCTAAATTAAAGAATTTAAACAATGGAAAAAATAATAAATAAAAATTTATTCCACCTTAATTGTCGTCTTATTATATTCATAAATATTGAATTGTTTTAAAAATTTAAAACAGTAAAAAATAAATTGTTTGTTTATATACAAATTTATGACTTTCTCTTTGTTTTCATTTCACGTTGAATCTCATCAACACTTTTACCTTTAGTTTCAGGAACATATCTAAAAACAAATATAATACAAATACCTATGAATACAATAAAAATCAAAAAAGTATATTCTTTGAGATATCCATTAGCTATTGGAAAAATAAGGCCAACAAAAAATCCTGCCATCCAATTAACAAAACATGAAATGGATGTTGAAATTCCACGAGCTGATGAGTTAAAAATTTCAGATACGTAAAACCACGGTATACCTCCAGGACCAGTGGCAAATGAAATAATATAAACTATTACTGTAGCAATAGCACCATAGGATCCAATTAGTTTTACCTTACTAGAAACATCTTGATTTTGAACTATTAAACAAATAACTAGCCCAATGGAAGTAAAAAACATTCCAATTAATCCAAATAAATGAAGAGGTCGTCTTCCAAATCTTGGGTGATCAACAAGCCATGTTGATACTAATGTTTGTAAAAATAAAACTAGTCCAATTCCAATTGTTCCATATACTGGAGCATTATTCTTCAGTCCAGCACTCTTAAAAATTGATGTGGAATAAAAAAGTACAGCATCAACACCAGATAATTTTTGTGATAACATCATAACAATTGCAACAATCATTGGCCAATGTAATTCATTTTTAAATATATTTTTTAAAGTCACTTTTTCTAAATACTTAGATTCTTCAGCTTCTCTTTTTAAAAATTCAACTTCATCATAGATATCTTCTTCATCTCTAAGTTTTTTTAACGATACTATAGCGTTATCAATGTTGTTTTTGACAACTAATTCATATTTAGGTGATTCTGGGGCGTATGGTAAAATTACTATTTGTATTATCATTGGAACAATTGGGAATAATAAAATAAGATACCACCTTGTGGATGTTCCAAATATTTGTGATAAACCAAGGATCTGAGAAAAGAGAATCGAAAATGTTATGAAAACTTGATTCATATTTCCAAATAAACCAGATTTATTTTTTGGAGCAATTTCACATAAGTACATTGGTGTTAAACCAGTTGCAAGACCACAAGAAATACCAATACAAAATCTTCCAATTATTAAAAGATAGTATAAATGATAGTAAATACCTATTCCTTGTAGTAATAAACCAATAAAAATAAAAATGTTATTCAAAAGTAAACCTTTTTTTCTTCCAAACGTGTCACCAACATATCCCGTCAAAAATGAACCTATCATGCCACCCAAAAAATAAATAGATGCAATAATACCAAAAATGGTTTCGGCTTTTTCTTCTCCCATCAAATCTTTTGTAGATGAAGAATTACTTCTTCTTATCCAATTAATGATAAATTGTGATGGATTGTTAATACAACCAATATTATAACCAAATTGGAATGAACCTCCTATTAAAGCACCAAATGCTGATATGACTAATTTCTTCGTTATTTTTCCCTAAAAATTTATATTAAAAATTAATATATATATCTTACATTAAAAACTTCTGGATTAATTTTATCCAGAGAATCATTTGTTTGAGAAGATAGCATAATTGACTCTTTTAACAATGTATTTGTTCTAGTCGTTGAGTTACTTAAACTTTCATTCATCTTTTTACCTAATATTTTTTATTAAATGAAATTTAATGATGCTTTGCCAGTAAAATTAAAAATATGTATTACGTAAAGAAATAAAAGATTTAATAAAATTACATATATAAATAAATATATCATTGCATCAGAAATTATCATTTTATGAATATTACGTAAATTTTGAAAAATTACCAATTTATTTTAAAATAAATAATACAAAGTTTATGTAATAACTATTTTTAATTTCAAAAAATTAAAATTCATTCTTTAATAGTACAAAAATGTAAAAAGGGGACATTATATAAATTTACTGTGTTTTTAGCCAAAAAAGTCGATTTATTTATTGATAACTTACACGTTTCTCGATAAAAATTCATTATGAATATTATATTATAGCTAATATTTTTATGAAAATTCATTTTTTTTACATCTTTCTATAGAGTTTGATTATTTTAGTTGAAATAATACTTAATAGTATTACTTTTTATTAAGATAACCATTTCATAGAATTAAAAAATATTATAAGAAAATTTTATTTATTTGTTATTATAAAAAGTATGCTAAAGTTGAGTGTCTGACCAAATTTCCATATTTTATTTAACAAAATTTTGTTCTCAAGATTGGTTATAAATCTTATGATCAATAATAGCTAAAAATACCCATGAATTTAAACAATACTTTCTTTTGGTAGATATGATAGTAAAAAATAAAAAAATCAGGTACTATGTTTTTGTCAACAAAAACTTTAAATAAATTAAACAAAAATATATTTGTTTTAGAAATCAGTAGAAACAATGACTGTTGTTGAATATTCTGAAATTTTCTAATCATTATCAATGTTTTTATTGTTTAAATAAGTTACACCTTCTTGGCAATCAAACATCTTCTGAAATCGTCAGAGGATTGATAAGATAAAAAATAAAATAAAGGTCATATGTAATTGATAAAAACAATTAATCACTTTAAAGATAAGTGTGAATATTTAGCGTTCATTATAAATTTTAGCATTCTTATTGTTTTGGTTAAAAAATATATAAATATACTTTTTTTTTTTCTTGAAAGAGCATTTTTTTCATTTATACAAAAAAAAAGATTACAACATTTAATGATAAAAATGAAAAAATATGTTAGTTGAAATATTACAATAAGTATGTAAGTATAGCTTATTTATTTCATTTTATCCATTTCAACTTTAATTTCATCAACAGTTTTTCCTTTTGTTTCTGGGACAAATTTATATGTGAATAGGATAAAAATTCCGAGACAAGTTGTAAAAATGAGAAAAGTGTATGTTCCTAATAGGCTTTCAACTACTTTGAAAGATACTCCTACAAGAAATGAAGCAAACCAATTAACAAGACACGAAATTCCACTTGCTGGACCACGAGCTGAAGAACTGAATATTTCAGAAACAAAGAACCATGGTATTCCTCCAGGACCAGTGGCAAATGAAATGACAAACAAAAGAACAAATGCAATAGCACCATATGAACCAATTTGTTTTATATCTGGAGAAGCATCAGACTTTTGGAGAGACAAAGATCCTACAATAGCTATTGAAGTGAAAAACATTCCGATCAAACCAATTAAATGTAATGATCGACGTCCAAACTTGGGATGGTCTACAAGCCAAGTTGATATAACTGTTTGAATAACATTTACTAATCCCATACCAATTGTAGCATAAACTGGTGCATTACCTTTCAAACCAGCACTTTTAAAAATCTCTGTTGAGTAGAACATTGCAGCGTTGATTCCAGAAAATTGTTGAGATAACATCATAACGATGGCTATGGTCATTGGCCACCTCAAATCTCCCTTGAATAAATCACTCATTTTAACTTTTTGATATTTTCTTGCTTCCTCAGCTTCGTTTCTCAATGTATCTAATTCAGTTTCAACATTTTCACATCCTCTAAGTTTCCTTAATGTTGATGTGGCAGTCGCACTGTTATTCTTAATAATAAGATCATATTTTGGTGATTCAAATGCTAAAGGTGATAATAACAATTGAATAGACATTGGAACAAGTGAAAACAATAAAATAAAAGGCCAGAAATCTTCACTACCAAATATATATGGAAGACCAAGTATTTGTGAAAACAAAATAGCAATTGTTACGAATAATTGATTAAGAGATCCAAACAAACCGCGATAGTTGACACTTGCAATCTCACACAAATACATTGGTGCAAGTCCTGAAGCCAAACCACAAGAAACACCAATAAGAAATCTTCCAATAAACAAGAAATAATATATTCCGACATATTTTGCTAATCCCATTAATAAGGTAGCTATAAGAATAGGAATATTAATTAGTAATAAACCTTTTTTCCTTCCAAATTTATCGGCAACAGCCCCAGAAAAGAATCCACCAAAGATACCTCCGAAAGCAAATAATCCAACAATTACACCAAAAAGAAATTTAAACTCCTCTGGGTCTTTTGGAGCACCACCCATCTCTTTATGGTTTACTTCTATCCATTTAGTGATTAGCGATTCTGGAGCATTCAGACAACCAATATGAAAACCAAATTGAAATGAACTCATAACGGCAAATATCATGGAAAGAAGCAATGTAGGTGTAAGTTTCCCCTGTAAACAATTATTTTTTAATTGCAAACTTTTTTATTGTGTAAATTTACCTCTAGTCCTGAAGACTTTGTTTGATTTAGATTTTTTGCAGCAGCTTCATGAGACAATAATGCAGTGGTTTGTTCATTTTTCCCAACAGTTGAAGTATCATTGGATGATGCTGGTTCAGCTGTCATCATGGCTAAAAGTGATGACTAAAATGAATGAATTATTAAAATGAGACTCTTAAAATATTTTATAGAAGATTAAAAAACATAAAAATGCAACATTATATAACAATCTAATAAAAAATATAAGATGCTAAAAGGGCATAATATATAGGTCTCTCGAAAGTGCAATATAACTAAAACTAGGTGAACATATAATATTAATATTACTACTTATTAATGATTGTGGGCACAGACAAATCTTTGATTGAACTTGAAATTAAAAACTTTTGCTGTTTAGTAGTGGCAAAAGTATGAAAAAAATAATGTTATTGTGCACGTAGGAGATATGAAATGTACGCAGACAAGTACACTATAATAGATTATAGCTTATCCTACAATCTAAAATAATTTTCAATAAATATATATACGCAAATGCACCTGCTATACGAAAAATAAATCATAAGTATAATGCATAGGTGATCAAAACAAAAATACCTACAAGACAATTTTTATATTAAAAAATAATAATAAGTAGCAATTAAATATAATTACCAAAAAAATCCACATAAAGACATCAATTTATATAAAAATTGTAAACATCTTTATTTCTCTATTAAATGTAAAAAAATTGCTTACGCGCATTAAGAATATAAAAATTTAATAATTACATGATATCGATAAAAATAACAAGGTAATTTTCTCGATAGTATTCACGTGGTGTTACATTTTAATATACTTACTAAATCATAAAAAAATAACTGATAATCTAGCGAACTATTTAATATTCATTCAAGCACTACTACTATTTTTTTAAATTTTAAAATATTAGTAAAGTTTTACTGGAATTTTTTAAATTTAATAATAAGTGAGGAAAAATGATAGATGTGAATAGAAATATTATACAAATATTTTAAAAATATTTAATCTTCAAATGTTAACTTGATATTTGGCCCATTCTTAAAGTAAGAAGAACGCTATACTGTTTATGAAATATATAATAAATATACGGCAATACATAGGCGTTTTAAAATGTTTGGATGTGTGTAATGCTAAAAGTATACAACATGCATTATAATTTACAATCAAATTGTTATTAAATACAAATCAGAAATATTTAATATCAATTTGATGGATCTAATGACAATGAATTAACTTATGGTTGTGTGATTTTTTACACTAATTGTGTGATATCGTGGATAATTACCATGTCAATTAAAAGTTGTTTACTACGATAAATTATCTATTGAATACCGACAATTCCAACTATAATTAACGTTACGAAAAAATGTATAATTAAACTCTTGATGATAATAAGAATTAGTGTTTCGATGAAAGTATTTAAAAGTTGGGAAAACGAACTATCTGTTCATATATCTATCTATTTTTTAACATGTTAATGAAATAAAACCATCTTTATGTCTATATCACTATTTTATATTTGCTTGTATAATTCAAGAGTAAACCTAAAGTCTTTCTTTCCTCAAAAGATAACGAATTTATTTTTAAGCCTTTTTAAGTAGATAAAATGAATTCAAAGAACACAAGTACTTTTAGCATTTCCCATTACTATAAATTTTCAAATTATATTAAAATATTTTTATCAAATGCAAGAATAAAATAGACACTGATTCATCAAGAAAGGTTTATAAATAGTAACAATAATACACATATACTTCACATTAATATTAAAATGTAACAAAAAATATCTATATATTTTCTTGTTTTTGTACATTAATTTTATTTATAAAACAAAAGTAAAGCTCCATACAATGTTCAAAATAATTAATCAAATTGATCGTTAAATTCAGCTTAGACACGACAAGCTGTAGCATCTAATTGAGAGAGTGATGGAATAGAGAGTATCACCTTTCTTCGGTAATTAGCAGGGTCATTTGTTTGTACGGGATTTCTCTCAAGGTATAAAGTTTCCAATTTTTTAAGTTTCCCAAGATTATTTAATGATTGAACATCCTCAATTTTGTTGTCATTAAGATAAAGATCCGTTAAATTTGTTAACAACTCAATATTAGATATTTTTGAAATCATATTCTTAGATAAATCTAATAATTCAATAGAAGTAACATTCTCCAAACCATCTAATGACTCAATTCCTTGTTCAGAAATATGAAGTTCCTGCAGATTGGTTAATGTAGTTAAATTTTCAATTTTCGTTATACGATTAGCCGCAAGACCTAATATTTCTAATTGGGTCATTGTTTCAAATCCCTCCATAACCTTAATTTTATTCTTTCCAAGGTGAAGTTTCTTCATACATGTTAAATGAGAAATATTTTCAATTTTTGATATTCTATTACAACCTAACTCTAATTGAGTAAGTTTTATATTATTTTCCAAACCTTCGATTTGTTTTATTTTGTTATAAGTTAAAAATAACTCTTCCAAATTAACTAAATTTTGAAGACCTTCAATCTTAATTATTCTATTTTGACTTAAATCCAAAACACGAAGTTTTGTCAATTTGTCCAGTCCTTTTATAACAGTTATTTGGTTGTCATATAAATCAAGAGTCTCTAAATTTGGAATGTCTAATTCAGGAATTTCTACAAGCAAGTTTTGACGTAATGATAAATATTTTAAAGAATGAAAACGAGATACATCTGGGAAGACCTTCAATCTATTGTTAATTAATTCAATCATCTAAATCAAAAAATAAACCAATAATTATTGTATCAACATAAAAATCTTACCTCTTCCCCTTCGTCTACTTCATTAAGATTGACAGGTTCATTTAACTCAAATTCAATATATTGAACATCTTTCTTCTCCTCATTTTCACTCATCTTTTTCCAACTCTTCCTAAAATGAAAAAAAATTTTATTGTATCTAAAACAAGAAAAACATCTACAATAGTATTAATGAACGAAAATAATAAAATTTTAAATTTATTTAATTATTTAGGTGGTTTAAACGGGTCACTCCATGGACGCAATCCTTGGGAGAAGTCTTCTCTCGTTCCATGTAGTAAAGCTCTTTTTTCTTTTTGACTTTGTTTATAATAATCCTCGTTTAATTTTGGTTGAACTATCACCTCATATAAACCAAGTGAAGTTAAAATAACTACTCCAACTACGGCGACTGTTCCTATTGAAGGCTTATTAAAAGAGTTTAAAAGCGGGAAACGAGATCTCAAACGAAGTAGAAGTGGAACCTTAACACCTTTAGGTATACGCATTTTATGTAATTAGAAAAAGAAATTATGAAATGTTTGTTAAAATGAAGTAATTACTAAAAAAAAGGTTATAAACCTTATTCCAATGTATTTCGCTAACCAAGTACAATCTGATGAAATCAAATATTATTTATTTTTGTTATTATCTTTTAGTCTTTTTTTTAATTAAATCTTGTATCTTGGCAAAAGAAACTTTATCAAGTTAATACATTTAATTAATAGTTATAACTTCAATAATATTATAGTAAAAAATGCAATACTACTCTTTTAAATATTTAAATTTTAATTCTAAGTATGTAAAAATTTAACTATGAATTATTAAAACAGAAAAAAATAATGACATAAATTATAAATAAAAAAAATCAATGAAAAAAGACTTTAGTAAAAAGAAACAACACACTATTTATGTTTTTAAATGTCATAATTCTAACATTAATCTCTCAAGTATACTCAGCATATTATACACACAAAAATGGTAATAATACAATACTACGTGATCTTTATTTTGACCCTTCAAATCATCTAGGTATGTTTTCGTAACTATTTTGTACATATAAAAAGGGGTCATTTAAAGAAGCTGATTGTATTACAGATAAAGCACAAGGATATTATTCTTATTTTGGAAGAAGAAATAAGAATTATCAGATGAGCTTCTTAGGGAAAGAATGTAATAGTTGGGAAAGTATTAGAATATACTATGAAAAGTTAATGGGTTCTTATAGGATGGAAAATAATTCTTCACAAAGGAATAAAATAGAAAAGCTTGATTTTTCAACGGTTGAATGGGGAATTAGTGGGTATTGGAGACACAATGAATGTAGAAATGTAAGGTTATCAAACAACCATCCATTCTACAAAGCAAAAGGTGGAATGTCAAACATTGGAAATGAAAGTAAGATTAATTTTTAATATTTATTTATTTAATTACAGAATATAGAGCTGGTTGGAATTTTGGTCCTTGGTGTTATGTTAATATAGACTATAATATTTTAAAAAATGAACCCTTAGAAACGAAAATAAATAACAGCTGGTATCTTAATACATCTGTTGAAGTTAATGTTTATCCAATGGCATGTTTTCCTATTTGTACAGAAAAACAAGAAAAAAGAATTGATAATTTTAAATCAAAAAAACAAAAAAGGAAAACAAATATGATATTTAATAGAAAGGCAATTAACAACATTAATAAGCATTTCTTCAAATCATTTTATTTTGGGATGATGCAATATTATCAAAGAACATCTGACCGCGTACATGCTTCAGATGATTTCATAACATTTTATAAGATGTCTATGTGGGGTGGTTTTTTGACAATAATTTTTACTATATTCATAGTGTATTTCTGTTATAGACTTGACAAATATGAAGAACAACTTGAAAAAGGTGGGATTTTAGACGAGGAAGTTGATGATTTAGATAAATTTTTTGAATTTAAAAAAGATGACGATATAGAAGAAGAAAAAGAGAACTTAAAGAATACATTATTAAAATGTCAAGGTATTCAAATTAGACGAATTGCTAAATCAGCAAATAATAACTTTACTTTAAAAAAGTTGTAAAGTTAAATCATAGCATAAAATGATATTTCTATTTTTCAATCATTAAGTTTATCAAGAATAAAAAGATTTTTGTAAATAGATATAAAATATTTTTAGTGATTATTAAGCTACTTGAGCAAATCCAACACGTTTGTTTCCATGGTCAAATACGGAATAGAATTTACCAATGAAGACATCTCCAAGAATCCATAATGGACCATTTGGTGCTGGGATATCTAATCCCATGAATCCAGAAATGCAGACAGTGGTCATTGCTTGTGTAATTTTAAGAACGTAGTCATTTGGTGTAAGAACGAAGTTTTGTCCACCAATGCTGTACGTAATATTTGGCATAGTTGGAATCTTGCTGCAAATAATTTCATATTCTCCTTCCATAATTGGGATAGCTCCAATGAGTTTTTGGATCTTTTCAATTTCAGCTGTTGGTCCGGTAAGAAGTGATGTACCAGTATCAACGATAGCAGAAACTGTATTTGTGATTTGTTGTCCATTGATATTAACTCCACCAATATTGATTCTCCAGTAGTCTTCAGCAGTAAGTGGTTCCCATGCAATTGATCCTTTGTAATGTGCTGGATCAGTATCACAAAGTGTCATTTCTCCTCCTTGAGCATTTCCATTCAAATCTCTGTTAAGCCAGAAAGCGAAAATTTGATTTTTACAGATATTTGTGTTAGCGAAAATTTGATCCATTGGTTGTTTAAGATTATCAACAGAGATTGAATCCCATCCCATACCAAGAATTCCATCAAATTTAGCAGCAACAAATGCCATACCTGGTTCTTCCATAGCACAAGCGAATCCTTGTGTATTATCAGTACAATATCCAGTTCCTGCTGATCCAAAGCATACTGTGTCAGTATCTACCTTACCGGACATTGATCCAGAACCGTATTGAATATTGAAATCTTGATTTGTAGCTGTACATGAGGATGAAGAAGTACAATCAAATTTGGTGTGGAAATCACATGCAAGATTTGTTACTGGACATCCTTTGCATGGGAGCCATAAATTACTGCTACCAGTATCAAAAAGGACTTTGAAATTTTGTGCTGGTGTACCAACAGAAATTGTACCGTAATATTGAGCATTTTCATAGTCAGAGAGTCCCTCAGAATAAGAAAGGCTATTTGGTTTGTATCCTCTAACGTGCTTTGTTAGGAGATGTTCACGAAGGGCTTTTGGTCTCAATTTGGCACGAATTGATGAGTCCTTGTGAAGTGGTATTCTAAAAATATTTATTATTTATTTATACATAATAATAACTAAAAATATTACCTAACCATAGCATCACAAAGAACAGCTAATGCAAGAAAGATAACTAAAGTTGCTTTAACCATTTTGATTAAATGACAAATTACTTCGAAAATGGGTTCTTATATAATTAGTTTATTAGTAGGATAGTTTGTTATCAACTCCAAATGATATTAAATTTATCAATATAGTTATGACATTAACATCCTGTATATGTCAACTGATAAGAGTATTTAACAGTTATTAATGTGATTTATATTTCTACCGTACATTAACATAATTTATGAATGGAAGATAAAGGTGATTTAGTAAAAGGTATTATTCTCTGATAAACAAAATACATTTTTCAATATATGATCAATTTGAATACATTTTTTGATAAAAATTTGAAAAGATGAGTTCAGAATGTTTTATAATAAGAGCAGCTTATCTTATGAATTTGAACCTTAATTTTAAATTATACGACATAACTTTAAACTTCCTGTTATTATGACGCTAAATTATAGTAAAAACTTAAATTTACGACATGATAATATTTGTTATTTGTTTAACAGTATACATCCTTTAAAACTAATTTTATAAACTCCATGGAATTTATATTTTCCTTATTTGAGAACAATATTTCTCTTACATATATAACATGATTCTTTTATAATTAGAATAGTTTGCTTAAAGTTAATTGAAGAAGTTGAAATATAAAAATTATTTTAAACATTTATATAATTTTTGTTGCAATATAAATTTGAATATTTTTACCATTTTAAACAATTATTTTCTTTAAAAATTTTCTTAATTGTTCTGCCTTAAAAATAAATAAGGTTATATAATATCAAATTTCTTTTAAAAATATTTAAAACACACTCTCAAAAATAATTTTTGAAAATTTAGGATGTCTTCTTTTGTATTTTTCTTCCAATGTATTGCGACATATGATTAGTCATTTTTAATTGATATAAACATTCTTTACATTGAAATGTGGTTGTTTTATCATTTTTATTCATGTAATTGGTATCATCAAAAGTATTAAGATATTAATCACCAAAGGTAAGTAACAGTTACAATATTCCTCATTCTTATCTGTTGATGAAATTTTTTAAATAATAAATATAAAGTTATCTACGTGTGTTTTTATTCCTTTCGTTATAATCTGAAATGAAAATTTAAAAGAAGTTAAGAAATCTTAATAGCCTAACACCACGAATATTAATGGCATAGATCTTCAATTCTATAACATATATATCAAGCAAACAGTGGGAATTTTCCGGGAAACTTAATGCTAGAACGTTATTTAAAATCTATAATGTTACTTTTTGCTATTTCAATAACATATTATTTAATATCGCTAATATCAGATAAAACCATATTGTTTTCAATTACTACAAAGATTTTGTTTCTTTTTTTATTGTTATTAATGATAAAAATTTGGCATCAAAACATCTTCTAGAAGGAGAAAATTTTAACATAATAAACATACTTTAATTATAACGGGTTAAATATTTCATAGAAGACATTGTAGAACTATATTAAATAACTGAACTTTGTTTAGATTAAAGGGTTATTCAAAATAAAGCTCATAAATATTATTGTTATATTTTATTTTGTTTAGAAATATTTTATTTTTTTAATTACTTCATTTTTGCAGTTCATTAATATGGTAAATATCCACTTCATAAATAGGAGATTAGCAAAACATTAACAGAATGTTTAAAATAAATTTTTACTTAACCTAATTACTAAACAGGTATTTGCTATTTTCAATAGTATTTTGAAAAAATCTGTTGAGAATTATTAATTATTATAAGCGTATCGAAAACAGTATTAAAAAGTTCCGAAACAAAAGGAAGAATGCCTCATGCTGGAATCGAACCAGCGACCTTCTGTTTACTAGACAGACGCTCTGCCCCTGAGCCAATGAGGCTGTACGGAGGCAAAAAATTGTGTTTCTGGGTGAAAAGTACCAAAATTTAGTATATTTTTCATCATCTACACGTTTTTTACTTTTTTTAAAGCATTCAATAAATACTTATATAATTTGCTTTCATAAAAAAACAAAACTCACTAATAATTTATTAAATTTGACAATTAAACATTGTAAATTAGCAATTATTTTCTTTAAACCCTTTTTAAATTTTGCAGTATCTGAAAGAATCTTTAAAATCACATATTTTGAACTTCCATAAACTTTTAAAGTAATTTTTCACAACGACTTATAGTTTAAAATAACGAATATGGTAATTTCCTTGAATTTATTTTAGTATTATCATGCATGACTGATGTTTGATAACATAATATTTTAATCTTTCTGTTTTATAATTTAAAATATTTTTTAAAATATATGTAGTGATTTATCAGTAATATTAGACAATTGAATTAAAATATTACATGAAAAATGTAGAACTCTTATTTAGTCTATTAATTGATATATCAATTTAAAACTGGTAAGAGAGTTCCCATTTCTATAGCATTTCTTATCCCTTGTAGTTATCAGAAACACATACAAAGTTTACATGAAATGCTTTATACTATTTTTATTAGAAAAGCAGTTTTTATTTTTCCAAGCAGTCGGGCTCGAATTGCCATCTTTTTCTTTATAACTTCAGAAATAATGGTTTCACCATCAAATCATCCAATATTGAAGTGTATAGGCTTTTAAGCCATTAACATTTTGCAAAATCAAGAATGCTACATTTGGTAAAATTAATGAATTTTATGTTTTTTAAAAATAAAGCACTATTAATTATTCACTTTAGTTATATCATATCAATTTATTTTTAACAATTTATAAAACAGTTCGCAGAAAAAATAAAGTTGAATAACTTAAAATCAAAAATTTGAAAACGTATTTTGCAAACCAAATAAATAAATATTAAATATTATAATTTTTTATCTACAACTTTTGTTTATCAAAAATTCATCCACAAAACATAAATTTCAAACAGACTTATCTTGGAAAAAAGATACTGACTACTTGTCAAATACTAAACGTACATTCAACGTATCAGTCAGTTATTAAGTTATAGAAATAAATTATTTTAAATGGAACGATTATTAAAAATCTATTTTTTGATACTTGTAAATTTGTTCTTCGTAAGATCCACTAATCTGTTACATGATGATTCAACTATTTTTTCAATAAAATATAACAAGTGGTATGAGTTTAATGAGGAATTATCTAAGGAAAAAGAGATCTTGAACTTTACAACTCCTGATAGAGAAAAATATTTGTGTATTCTTCCAACAGTTAAAAACGAGGTAATAATTCTTCTAAATTGACAACTTTACTTTAAACCTTTTTGTAGGAAGAAAAAAAGTTATCTTCTTATTTTGGTCCACACCCCTCTGAATTAATTTCACCATTAATAAAAGGGAAAATATGTTCTTATTTGGTTGACGTTTATTGGAGTTACGAAGTGTGTCATGGAAAACATATCATTCAATATCACGAGGACAGAGATACAAAAAAACGTGTCGAATATTATTTAGGAAACATTGTTTTTCAAACACCAAAAGAGAAATATTTTGATCATTTAAATCCACCTAAAAAGCAAATCCAAGGAAAAGATATTCCATACTACTCAGTACAATATAAGTCTGGAACTATTTGTGATTTGACGGGGAAACCACGTAATACATCTCTTCTTTATATTTGTGTCGAAAAGGCAAAAGACATTGTTATTAGCCAAGTGGAGGTATCTGTATGTCAGTATGAAATTATTGTTGCTACTGATAGATTATGTAGCCATCCTTCATTTAAAACCCCAGAAAAGAAAGAACACATAATTTCCTGCTTTTTAAAAGAACCAAAAGACCGAGTTGACCCATATCCAAAACGATTACTTCATGAGTTAAAAGAGAAAGAACAAGATATAGCAAATGAATTAAGTATGATAATTGGTAATAATATTAAAGTTAAGGTTAAACGTATTGAAAATCCAAAAGATCTTGAATTTGACGTTGAGGAAGAAAATTTCAGTGACAATATTGATTCAAAGAATGATCCAGAAAAATATGTAGATCATGAAGATAACAGTTTCGGTAGTTTCTCCAATAAAGATAAACAAATTAGTCTACCAAATATGGATTTTTTCGATTCTGAAGATCAAAGTGATATTATTTCTGAGATAAAGGTAAACGGTGACATAAAATCATTTAACGATCTTGATGTTAATAAACAATATGCTATTGCTAGAAATGTAGCAAAAAGGATAACTTTAAATAGAATTAGAAGAAACTTCTTCAATGGAGAACAATGCATTATCGGTGGAAAAGAATGGTGGAAACATAAGTTTTGTCTTGAATCTTACATTCAACAGTATCACGGCAAACCCGGTGACGCTGATTATAAAGTCCTCAATCTTGGTTTCTTTGACCATGCATCTCATGTTAAATGGATTACAGCCGATAAATCAAGATTACCAACAGTAGATGAGGGTAAAATTATTCAAATAAGACAATTCTATATGGGAGGAAGTGTTTGTGATGAAAACCAACAACCACGTCAAACTGAAGTTCGTATTCGTTGTGACAAAAATTTATACAAGAAAAAATCTGATGCCATTCAATTGTATATGGAAGAACCAACTCAATGTAAATATATATTAACTATCGCATCTGGAACCTTTTGTGATAAAATGGACGGTTTTGTTCCATATGGATATATTAACATAAATAACGATCAAATTGAAAGTGATATGACACAGAAAATCTTTGAAATTTACGAAGCATACTCTAAAATAAAAAATAAGGACACGTCTACAGTAAAAGAAGAGAAACATTTAGAAGAAGTAAAAGAAAGGATTCATGATGATTTATAACTATTTTTTATTTACATTCTTTTTTTCGGGTAGTTATTCGTTTAAATTAAATTAAATTGTTGTTTTAATTTAATATTTTACAAAAATCGACTATAATAAAATATTATAAAAAAGTAAATAATTACAAACATAACTTTTTAACTACCAAAATTCCAAAAATAATTTTTTTTCGTCTTAAGAATTATAAGCAGAAATCGTGATGGAAAGTATATTTTTTATACTATGAATTCTCTATTTCTTAGAATTTCATCACTACCTAGGTATACTTCCTTATTTGTTCGAAGGCTAACTTTAACTTCACTCCTTAAACATGGTGATTATGAATGGGTTGATCCAATAAATGAGAGTGAGGTTGTTAATATGACATATGTATTGAGAGATGGATCTGAAAAACATATTAGAGGAAAAATTGGCGATAATGTTATGTATTTGGCACATAGGTATATTTTTCATACTGTTTAATATTCTTTTTAGATATGGAATTGAATTGGAAGGAGCTTGTGAAGCATCATTAGCTTGTTCAACATGTCATGTATATGTAGCAGATCCGTTTTTTGACAAATTGCCAGAACCAAAAGAAGAAGAAGAGGACATGTTAGACTTAGCTCCTGTTGTTAAACCAAATTCAAGATTATCGTGTCAAATTATTTTATGTAAAGAATTAGAAGGATTGAAAGTAACTTTACCAAAAATAACGAGAAACTTCTATGTCGATGGACATGTACCAGAGCCTCATTAAAATTTGTAACATTTTTTTTTATTTTATTAGAACAATTGTTTACACATATAAAATTATTTTTTTGATTACGCAAGATTATGTTATACTTTTATTCCTACAACATTACTTAAAAATTTGTGTTAAATGGATAGATAGATCTATTAAAATATATCTGGCCCTTTAGTTTAATATAAGCAACAGACGTGGCAAAAACTTAGATAAATTAAAATTATTCTTTACATATTGTGTTTAGTATATCACTTTTTAAGTTTACTAGAAGATGATTTTTTTAAAATCAAATTACTATTTTATTTTTTTTATATTATTAATATGGTTATCATTAAATGTTTATTGTACCCCTGAAGAACCAGAGATTACATTTGAAGATCTTTATGTGAATGGAAAATCAGCATATTCTAGAGAAGAGTGGGGTGATTGTATTGCTTTTATGTTAAAGGCTTTGGAAGATTTTAATTTTTATTTGGGTGAAAAAAATTTGGTGTAGACAAAAATGTACCAAAGAGATTGCTGGTTTAAATGAAAATCATAAAATTAATGATGATACGAACCTTTTATTCCATTCTTTAATGTACACACAAGCCCAGAAAGCTCTTTGCCTTTTTAGATGCCAAATTTGGAAATTTACTGAAGAGAGACCACCAATGAAAAATTTTCAAATATATGAAGAATTTCAAAATCGTAAACCATATGAATATCTTCATTTCTGCTATTATAAAGTTAGTTAATTAAAAAATTATAATAATAAAATTTATTTCAGTTAGGAGATTTAGAACGTGCTGTTAAATATTCATATACTGTTCTTGTTGGTAATTCTAAAAATGAAGATGCACTGACTAGTTTAAAATTTTATATGGAACAAGATAATTTTAAAAAGGAAATGTTAATTGATGCGTTAAGAAAGACATATGAGGAAAGTTATATAAATGGTGTTGAAGCATATAATAATAAAGAATGGAATCAGTGTGTATATTGGTTTGAAAGTAGTTTAACAGAGTTGTGGGAAGAAGATGAGAAATGTCGTTTGACCTGTGAAGACAGAATTGATTTTAGTTCAATTGAAAATGATAATCCAGAAATTAGTATTGTTTTTACAAGTATTTATTATTCTGTTGTATCATGTCAACATAATTGTATTGAAAAATTATCTAAAGTAAATGGTCATCAAATATCAAACTTTTTAAGTTCATATTTTGAGTATCTTCATGTATGTTTCTTCAATGAAAATCGCGGACGTGAAGTTGGACAAAGTATTGAAAATGCTATATTATTAAATCCATCAAATATGGTTAGCAGACAAAACAAGTTATTTTATATAAATACATATAAAGGTTTTGGCGATAAAGATTTGTTTACACCATCACCCAAAATTGTTGAGTATTATATAAGATATCAAAATGAAAAGAAATTGTTGGATTTTGTTAATCAAAAGTTCAGATTTGAAAACGTAAGTTAAATTAATGTAATTATTCATTATTTTAAATTACAGTTATGGTACACTGCTCCCACAGATAAATCTATAATGGATTGGTCAGTAGATATAAAGGACTATTTTGATTATTCAAAACTATCAAAAGTACTAATAACAGATGATGAATGTGAATTATTAAAATTAAGTGGTGAACTTGAGTATTTAAAAGCTAAGAACAAGTTCCATAAAGATGAATTATTACAAGAGATTAGTGAACGAATTGCGCAGAAGTATGAAACACAAGTCAAGTTTAAAAGTTTACACTGTAATGAAGAAGTTGAATGCAAAAGAAGTGGATTCACTTTTAGTATTGAGAGGGAAACATGCTCAAGTTTGGTCAATCCATCATTCCCTGGTTGTGTTGTTGTCTTTTGTAATGAAGATTAATTTTCAATTATTGTCATTACTTACTTTAACATCTAGTAAATTATTTGAAAATGTTCAATTATTTAAAACTAAAGTTTTAATAATGATTTACAATAAAATTGACAAAATATTATCTTTCACACGGTTGCGCAAATTTTCAACTTATTACTTTTGTTGTGTTTCTAAACAATCAATTTTATTTACATAATGTATATTTCTTCTTATTTCAAGTCAGAGTTATGTATTCTTTAATGTTACCATATGCGCTGCCTCATATACTATGCTTTTAAATTATAGTCGGAGTCATGTTAGAGGATGTTTTATATCACGAGGTTTAGTTCCAGTTATGCGTATATATAATAGAAGTACTTTTATAATATAAAAAAAAAATAATTCTTTTATGTTTTTATTTATATATTTATATTTATAGATATTCAATAATATATTATGACTAACAATAGAGTAAAAACACTACAAAAAATTCAAAGGTACTACAAAAATGGTGTACAAAATAATGATTTTAAAAGTTCAAAATACTTTTCTAGCAAAAATATAGTTTATTTTACAGTAGGAACTTGTGTATCACTATTTTTAATCCATGTCTTTCTTTTAACAATATCAAACGGAACATCTAATCTTCCGAAAGAAATGCAGACCCCTTTTCATTGTAAACTAGCTAGCTTCATTGA
The DNA here is from genome assembly GCA_963280985.1 of Strongyloides venezuelensis. Classification (NCBI taxonomy): domain Eukaryota; kingdom Metazoa; phylum Nematoda; class Chromadorea; order Rhabditida; family Strongyloididae; genus Strongyloides; species Strongyloides venezuelensis. The sequence goes on along the minus strand of CAUJLX010000002.1, from coordinate 7,644,306 downwards.
TTACTTCTGCTTTACAAATTTACATGATCATTATGGTAAGAAAAATTAATGTTACTTTTCTAAAAAATATATTTCCAGAATGTATACAATCTTTCAGTAATAAATTTGTTGCAGTATTCCATGTTGAGTTATATCGTATAACTAAATTTTTTATAAAGTTACCTATATTACTTTTATCAATCTCAATAGATACATTTGCATTTTTCGGAGAAATTCTAGCATACAGTTTATCAGAATTAGGAGATAATTGCGGAAAAAACATGAAGCTCCTACGTGATTTTGCTAATTCAATTATATGAGAATATGTAATTTTTCATTATTTTAATAAAAAAAAACACAAATATCATCTTATAATAATAAATCTAAAAAAAACTAAATTACTAAAGAAATAACATTAAATGTTTTTTTGATAATTTTCTGAAATTTTCTTATAAAGGTAACGAAATTCTTCATCATATTTCTTGATGATTTTTTGAACTTCAAACAATTCATTCTTTTTTGCCCCGAGATCACTGTAAACTTGTCCCATAGAGCTTATTAAGTCTTCGGTAGTAGAATTTTTATACTTATTATTAAAGAATTCTTCATCAACGTTTATTTCTCGAGTATTATTGGAAAGTTCCGTAAATACGTTTGAGTTTTTATCCGTTTGTACGTAATTGGTGAATTTAAGAGGTAATAAGGTATTCGTTGTTGATTGTTCCAAATCTGTAGAAGGGACTTCTTTAACGTTTTGTTTTGGTTCATTACTATTCAAATTTGATGAGGAATTATTTGGTGTTGCATTATCTTTATCAGAAGATGCTTGAGATCTGGATGACTTTCTTGGAACAGCTTGTTTAGGAAAAGATCTTGTAAAATTGAGACTATCACTGCTTGTTTCTGCCTTTTTCTGTGTTTGAGCATTGTCACGAATACCAGGGAGATTTCTATTATTTATAATTGTGCATCGTGGAGCTGAAATTTGACTGGTTTCGTCATCTTTTTTATTAAGAACTTCGTTACGTAGAGATCTAGTAACATGAATACCACCATCCTTAGACGTTTTACTGAAATCAGACATTGTTTCACCAGTCCCATAATATCCGTGACATTTTGTTGGTACTAACATACCAGAGTCAGTTCCTTCTTGAACTTTGCGCTTTTTAAAAAATTGGTTATCACCTCCCTTATTCTTATTACCACATTGATATGTCTCGAGATTCTCATCGTGAGTTTGTGCATTTATGTGCTAAAAAGATATTTAAAAATATAAAAATGAAAAACTTACATTAAGCATCTCTTCTTTTGAAAAACATTTAAATTTGCAAATACCACAACTAAACTCTGAATTATCACCTTTCATTCTTGCTTCGTTAATAACGTGTGCAACAGATACACAATGAATTTCAAACTCCTATATCGAAATTGTATTAATAATTAATAAGATTAAAAAGTCTTTTAACTTACTTTATATGTAAAATTCTTTTTAGAATTTTCACAAACAGAACATGTTCGTACATCTCGCCTTGAGTTTGAACTATTACGTTCATTAGGAGATGTTCTATGGTATCCACCACTATTTTGACGATTTGAACTATCACTCATCTTAACTTTAATTAAAATTCCTTATAATGAAAATAAAGTCAACAACAAAAATATATTTTTGTTTTTATTATTTGGTAAAGTATATATCTTTACGTTATGAGACTAGAGGTTATAAATAAAATTCTGTATATGATAAAATTATACTTTAATAGATCTTTCTTAATATAATAATTAACTAATACTGAGAGTAATAAGCTATAACAGATGCATCAGCATATTGAACTATGAACCTATCTAACCAAGTAACACTGTTTGGTTTTAAACTTTTGCCTTCTAAAAATCCCAAATGACCTCCATGTTTTGTTAATATGTGAGCTAAATTATTTTTTTTCTCACAAATATCTTGAACTAATTTATACAAAGTTTCTGGAACAATTGGGTCATCTTCTGCATTAACAAAAACCATCGGGAATATTTATGTTAGGTATGCTTTTTAGTGATCCACACCATTCATAAAAATCATCTACTGACTTAAAACCATAAACTCTTCTGTGGTAATGTTCATCTAAAGTTACATTTGAAGATGCAGCCCATATTTTAGCTTCATCAATCAATCCAGATTTGACATGTGGTGCTACAGCCATATCGTAATGTTTCCATAAAATCTGCTTTACCTTTTCAGTAATAATATAATTGTACAATCTTCTACCATTCTCCCAGTCATGAAAAAGTGATGAAGACCTTACTGCACAATATCCTTGATTAACAGACATGCCACATATAATTCTATCAGACAATTCTTCTGTCAATTTTCCTAACCATCTTGTTGTTATGTTACCACCCATAGAAAAACCAATGTTAATAAATTTACTTTCAGGGTACTTTTTGAATAAATCAAACATCATAGCTTTTAATTCTTTAGTACCACCATAACAAAAAATTCGATTGGAAGTTAATTGTACGTCTTTTAATGAGCCTAGATGATTTAGAACAGCTATTCTGTAGCCATGTTGTTGAGCATAATGTACACATGTTCTGATATAATTTGACTCTGAATTATTAGCAATTCCCGGGCATAAAGCAAGGGTAATATTTTTCCCATGTGAGGAACTTGATGTTGGTTCAAAGATATCATAAACAACTGTGGTATTGTCATCTAATACAACAAAACACCTTTCATTGTATGTTCTTTGTAACTCTGAATGTCCTAAAATTCCATATGCCCCCGTTTGTATATGACCATTTTTACCCCATAATAAAGGGGCTACATATCTAAAAGTAAATTATAATTATTAAAAAATAATTTAGACATACTTCTCATTTAAAATTGAACAATTCTGAAGAATGTCTTGGATAGAAACGACTCCTCGATCTTCTTTATTTTTATTCTTTGAAATTGTGATCAATGGTTTTGAAGAACTACTATGAGCCTTTAGAAATTTTAATAAAAAGAAAAAAAATATGCAAATAAAAAGAAGTCTTGCCGAATCAATATTGATTTCGTATATGTGAATTCCATTAAACGACTTTGAAATGTTTTCATAGAACCACATAATGATTGATATAAATATTTTTCATTAAATATCTGTATATATAAAAATATTAAATAAGCAAAAAATATATTGTACTATGTGAAAAAATTGTTTGATTTCTTTTGGTTAAGGAAATATAAAATATATATTATTTCTATTACGAAATATTACATTAAAGAATGTCTAATCTATTTAAAATCTAATAAAAAGTAATATTGTAAAATGCAATATTAAAATTAATTATTCTGTTAAGCAAGAAATTAAAAAAAAATAGGATATGAAATCATTATCGAAGTACATAAAATTCAAATTTCTCAATAGACAATGTAAAAAAACAATAGGAGTTATGTGCATATTAAGGTTAGCTAACTATCCTCCGGCCATTCTTAATATCTTTCATTAAATAAAAAACTCTTTTAAGTATAAATATATGGAAGTTATATACATTTTATTGAATAAAATAAGGAGATATGATATACTCATAGAATTATGCCATATACAAGGCCTTGTCCAATTTTAAAATAGATACATTATTCCATTTATTTATATAGTAGATATATCTAAATGTTCTATAACCCAACTCACTCTAGAATTACGTTGCAGGGGGGTTGTTTTTTTTCAAGTGATTGGTATCGCTTCTCGAGCTTTTTAGCTCAGATCAAAGTGTAGTATCTGTTCTTATCAGCTTAATCTCTGGTACAACCATCATTGATGGTTTTGAGATTAGATGATTTTTGGGACCTGAGTGTTTGTTGGGGCTTGCCCCTCATCGCTCACTGGTCGGCCCGGTCTTGCACCTACCTCCGGGAACGGCCTAAAATTAAACCTTAAGGAGTGTTTCCACTTGTCTCTAGAAACAGATTGTTGTTTACAAAGCTCCAGTTGGTTATTTCACAATGTGTGAAAGAATTTCTTACAGAAACACATATATAAAAAGATTATTAAAAATTAATTTTTATTTTCATAAGTTTCAAAGAACAACAAACAAACTAAAACATAATTAACTACTAATCCAATAGTAACAGTTTTTACATAATTAATTTCAGCGTAAAATAGTAGTGGTGATCTATTTAAAAGTGTAATAGATAGAGTAATTACAATACAGGCAACATAAATATAACTTATTTGCATTAGATATTTCTTGTACTTTACCAATTTTTCGTTCACAAGAACCTTTTGCTTTTTGAAATATTTCCCGACTAAATCAAGTATTTCTTTGCAAGAATAGACTATATTGAATACCACAACAATTGCAAATAAAACAAAAAATATTTGACATAGAAATAAAGAAACTTCTTCACCAATAGAATAATCTTTTTTGTCAGTACGCTCCTTTGTATAAATTTGTAATGATAAAATATTTGTCATATTAGACAAAAAGAGCATACATGAAGAAAAAATGTAGTAAATCATACAAAATCCAATAAAGGTAATAGTAAAACTGTAAATAAATAAATATAAAAAAATTTTTTAATTACCTTTTTCTCATAATTAGGAGTATTCTGTTTTTGATGCATGTTGACAATTGCATGAGGAAAGTTATCCTTTGTAAAAAGTGATGACTTATTTTCATTCAATTGAATTGTCTCAAAAGTTTCAACGCTAACATTGGAATCTAACGAGCTGTCTGTAGAAAATATAGGAATCATTTTCATACTAAAAAAAATTAAAATTAATCATAAAAATAATAAAAACTCACCGGCACATTTTATTTTAAAATAAATTCTGAATGAATGAATTTTATTATAATAAAAATGATAGTCAGGTAAAATAGTTTATATCAGAATGGCCATGATATTGCTAGATTAAAAGGTATTGGGCAAGAAAATAAAAGATCAAATTCCACAATGACATTATTTATAATATAATAATAAAATCTTTTAGATATAGTGACAGCAAAGAAATTGTTTCTTGCTAAGTTGTTATTTAAAATTGTTTTAACTTAGCTTTTTTTTTGTTATTTTGTTCAATGCTATTGACAGTTCCTTAAACTAACTTTCAATAAATTTAATAAAAGGCTTTCTTTATTATTATCTAATACATTCTTCTTCTTTGTATCACAATTTTATTTTATTATCAATTACAGAAAAAAAGTTTGCTTTATAAGTGAATCCTAATCATAAAATAATTTATTATAACTTCATTTAATAATTAAATAAAACTATTTAAAAGAATACAATTAAATTTTCATATAAGTTATACTAAAAGGTTAATATGGTTGTCATGGAAACAAATCCAAAAATAGATTGTTTTATTAAATATAATGTAAACTCTTAAATTTTTTTTCTTACAATAAAGATCCTTATTTTCCTACAATGTATTGAAATTTAGAAACATGTCCACAGATTACGATGAACCTATGATGGAAGAAATAAACAGACAATATTTCTTAATTGAAAAAAGTAAGAATGATGATTTAGAAATGTACAATATTATAAGCCAAATGCCTCCAAAAAATATTGAAGAATTTATGAAAAATTACAAAAAAACTAAAAAATGAATTAAAAAGCACCGATAATTTAAAGTTAGGTTCTATGAAAGAGGCAGTAATTAAAATTGAAAATTATTATTTAAAGTATAAACTAAAAAAAAACACACAAAAACGTTTGGATAAATGGGAAAACATTTCAATTTCAAGAAAAAATGCTTTATTCAAAAAATTAATGAATGATCTAGAAGAACAATCTTGGGATGTTTCAAAAAATAAATCTATCAGAACGCTTCAGATGTTGAAAAACCGTAATCAAAAAATGAATAGAAATGTAAAATCAAGTGCAGAAACAATTGAAGTCCTAAATCAAAAAGCCAACAAAATTAATTGTAAGATAGAAAAGTTACGGCTAAAAATAAAAGAATATGATGTAAAATAGAATATATTATTACCTATTTGCCTCTAGGACAATTTCGGCAAAAAATCCAGTATTGAATTTCTTTGTTTCCGTAGACGATCCCAGGTTCCATTCTTTCTATAGGGAAAAAGCCATTTCTAAAATTTGACCTTTCATATATTGGTTTAAAAATATTTTCATTAGGAAAATATATAATGGATAAAGTATAATATACTTTTAATATTAAAAAATATACAGTAATTTTGTAGTTGTACATGTTACTATATTTAAAATTAAACACATTAATATGATTTTGTTCTTTTATTATATCTTATTGGTCATTTATAAATATAAAGTGTCACAACAATATTTTTATATCTAAAGTCTTATTAATATTCACTTTCATTGAATTTTTAATCTACTCTAATATATTTAAAGGAATTTTTTTGGTACTTGAATGCATATTGTTATTAAAATTTACAAACAATTAAAACATAAAGAAAAAACCACTCTTATTAAAAATAGAAAGTCAACAGAATCTTTTGTACTATTAATAAGACAATGAACAACGTGCTCCAATAAATTTTTATACAATTTAAATCTAAAATGTTAATAATTTTTTCAAATGACATTATCTAGTTGGGAAATACATGTAAATTTATACAATTCAAAAATCATGGTTTTGCACATAAATAAAAAAATATTGTAGTTATCTTTTATAATAAATAAGCCACATTTATAGATATTAAATGAAAAGACATCTAACATAAATACAAATATTTTATTTAAAGTGTTAAAAAACAGTTCGAAAAAAAGTACAAGAGGAGAAAACATAATTTCCGAGTTACATATTATTTTCTTTTTCTAACTCATACGCAGGTGTGTCATTTTCTTCATCATTGTAAATGTTATCAGACATCTGCCAAACTTGCATAATATTATCTTCCGATACCGAAGACAAAACCCATGGTTCATTTGGATTCCAACAGAAATCAGATATTTTTGCAGTATGACCACCATGAACAAATAACATCTCTGGTGGACCATCTTCTGCATCCTCAGCTGTTTGCTCCTCACCAATTTTAGATAAATCCCAAACAATCAATCGACGATCAGTACCAGATGAAGCCAAAATAGTTTCATTATGAGGTGACCATTGTACTTGAAAGATTTCATCTTTGTGAGCTTGGAACGTATGAAGTTTTAATTTAAGATTTCTTAAATCCCACAAACCAACAGTTTTATCGGCAGATCCAGTAGCAAGAATATACTCGGAGTAGGGGTTAAAACTGAGACAATTTACCTCAGCGTCATGAGCTTCCAGCGATTGTGATGCTCTATCAAATTGATTAGATCTCGTATCCCAAATCATTAATTTTTTATCATCACCGACAGAACCAAAAACAGAATCGTGAAGACTATGCCAAGCAACATCTTCAACAACAGCAGTATGACCTTTAAAAATACATTTAGCATTTAATGAAGTAGCATTATTTGTCGCTCCACGAATATCCCATAGACAAACAGTCATATCATCAGAGGCTGATAATAAATGACCTGGCATATGTCCATTCCATGATAAACCATAACCTTCTTTTGTATGTCCCTTCAAACGAAGTTGTGGGCGACAAATTCCATCGGGCATGGGTGTTGAAGGGTGTTTAGTGTAATCAAATATAAAAACATCAGCTGATGGAGATTTTGTAGCAATTAAATTAGGATTTTGTGGCATGAAACGAGCTCTATTTACTTCACCATCATGATTTATTCTTATTTCAATATCAATTCTTCCTTGAGGGTTGCCAAATCCACCAAATTCTGATCGTTCTGCATCATATTTACTTGCATCAAATTGCGTATCAGAATTTGGAATATGTAATTTAGCAATAACAAGGTGATTTTGTTCATCTGATGTATGAGTACCAAGAATGAGGCGGTGAACTGAGTAATCACTTCCTTCAATCTTCTTTACATCAGGAAGCCATTGAACAGTTAAACTTGGCCACTCTAATGCGTGTGTCATAATCTAAAACAAACAATATAATCGAAAATTTTTTTCCAACAAACTTACCATATCATATAAGAAAGGTGTATTTTTCTTCCATATTTTGTATTCTTCATTAACAACTTGCTCCTCAATAATCTCCGTCTCATTTCCACGGTGAGTCATTTTTAGTAAATCTAAAATGTATAATAAATACAAAAATCAATGTATATAAATAAGACTAATAAGTCAACAAAAACTTAAGAATAAAACTTTTGTTAATAAATGCTACGCAATAACAAAATTCCCGCGTACAACTTATTCCAATGTGGATTTATATAATGTCTTATAACGAAACACTTTATATGTCTTATATAAGGCAAACTGTAACTAGCCAGATGACAGATATCTGATAAATCCGAGTGTTGGAAAATATTAATTAATTTGCTTGGATTGTACCCTTTACTTCCTCAGAATTGAGTTTACCGTTGTAAATGGTTTTATTTTATAAAAATGTCAAATGATTTTCTCGATATACTTCGTAATTTTGTATATATAATTTGTATTTTATTATTTTTAAAACCAACTTTAATTCTACCTATACAAATATTAAATAATCCTCAAGAATATGAATTAACAGCATATAGACTACAACAATATGATATTGGAACTCATTCCCTGGGGAGTAAGTTATGGAAATTTCAATTTGATGGAGTTCTCCATATTGACAATTTATCGCAAAAATGCGGTGTAATTTTTTGGAAAGATTTTATGAAAGCAAATTTTAAAAGTATTATATCTCAAGATAATGGAGCATTACTTATTATTATTCCACAAAATATTGATAATTTACCTTCGGTTGATAAGGAATTAATGATGGAATTTGAAAATTTTTTTAAAAATGTGTATACTAATTTAGCTATTTTTTTTGTAGAAGATTCTAAATATGTCCAATATTTTATAAGTAAAATGCAAGAAGTAACTATTGTTGACGATTCATATCCATCACAATTAATAAATTTTATTTTTAATAATGTTTACCAGTTATCAACTTCGAATAATTTACCAACTAATCTTATGAAAGAAGTAAAAATGAAAAATCTTCTAGGATCTCTTTCATCAGGAGATGAACTGAACCCTATAATTCTATTTGTTGCTTACTATGATTCGCACTCAATAATCCCAGGGCTTTCTGTGTCTGCAAATTCTAATGGAAGTGGTGTAGCAACGTTACTGGAATTGCTAGTTATATTTAGCAAATTTTATGAATGTGATAAAACAACACCACAATATAATATGATGTTTGTTTTGACAGATGGTGGAAAATATAATTACCAAGGAACAAGGCAATTATTAGATGATTTGTATGAGAAGAAAAATGAACAAAACATTGAATTAGTTATTTGTCTTGATTCTTTAGCTAAGAAAAGTAATATTAATATACATTTGTCTAAAAGTCCTTCAGAAAAAAGTGCCACTTTTAGATTTATTAAGAATTTAAGACTAGTCTCGAATAGTAGTACAAATATCAAAACTATTTCCAAAAAAATAAATTTAAATCATTATAAATTAGCTTGGGAACATGAAAGATACAACATTCGGAAAATTCCTGCCATAACATTATCTAATATTGATGCATTTGATTCACCAGAACGAGATTCGATTTTCGATATTCCCTCAACATTATCTGTTAAAACTCTTCTAGATAACATAAAATTAATATCCGATGCGATTGCATTATATGTATTTAATATTCCATTCGAATCATGCCAAAAAATGGGAATTGATTGTTCAATGTTTAATAATTCTATTATGTCAGAAGAAAGAGTCTCAACCTTTTTAAGTATTATTAATTCGTATTCACGTGCACCAGCAAGATCCCAAGAAAACTTAATAAGTCAGTTACAAATTATAGTAGAAAAATACAGCAAACAAAATGTTGTGATCTCAGATTTTAACCCTGTTGATATTAATCTTTATTCAGTATTAGGTAAGAGTTACTACATTTTATCTTAAAAACAAGTTTTTTTAGAAGACAAAATAACAATATACCGTACTAAATCGACGGCTTTTGATGTTCTTCTCGCAGTTGTTATCTCACTTTATTTATTATTCCTAAAATATGTTGTCAAAAATGTTCAAAAATACCTTGTCATTACATTTGCATACTTTTCAGAACGTAAATGAATATGACAAATGAGGTAATTTTATATTTAATAAAGTATTGTCTAATTTTTATACGTTAATTCTAAAGATTACAATAAAATTTATTTTATCTATTTATTGTTGGAATCCACCGTTCTTATGTTTATATCCTAACTCCCTTGCTACACCTTCGTATACTGGTGAATTAGAAAACATAACAAATTGAGTTGCATCGGCACTTTTTGGCCTTTGTGATATCTGATAAAATAAAAATAAATTATTAAAAATAAAATCTACCTCTTTATGTGAACCATCACAAATAGGACGTTTGTCAGTTTGCTTACAGTTACATAACATATATTCCCCAGTCTTTTCAACTTGAAATTTAACGGGTTTATTTAATGTAAAACCTTCTTTTTTATGTGTTCCATCACAAAAAGGTTGAGTAGAACTTAAACCGCAAGCACACCATGAATATGTTTTTCCGGCTTTAAGATTAATTGTTACTGGTTTTTTTTCAGCATCGACACCCTTAAATGGTAGTACATCTGCGGAAGGATTTAAAATCTTTACTTTTGAGGCAGCATTGCGTATAAATACGACATTCTTAAAAAGAAAAGATAAATAACAAGAAAATCATATCATTAATTTACTTACAGCACTGCAAATACGACTTGAAATCATTCTTTACGAATGAATAAATTGATATATAAGAGAAATAACATTTTTCCACACATAACGAAATTTGGAATTATATGCATTGTGGGCGGAGACATACTCTTACATCTTTAAGATAATAGTGGTAGTAGGAAATCTTATCAAACTTATGTTCTTTTAAAGGTATTGATTTTTTTATTAATTAATTTGTTTTCAATTGGAAAAATAAATGTCTAATAATTCTAAGATTCTTGCTTCAAGGGTTTCTCAGCAAGATGTCAAAGTCCTTGACAAAACCCTTGAGGAAATGTTTATGGAATCATTGAAAAAATTTTGTAGTATTGATGCAAACTACATATATCAATTACAAAAACACGAAGATGAAGCAAAATTATCGATAAATTCTTTATTATGGGTCTATCGGATTTTGAATGGACAAACACCAGGACAAAAAATGTTAGGAATTACTTATTCTAAGCATGGTTTAATAAGATTGATTCTTCATTATGTATTAGAAACATTACTACCGTATTTAAAAAAGTATTTCTCGAAGAATATTCAGTTTCAGTATGATGCTCTTTGTGGTAGTATTGAATTACTTCAACAAATTTATTTTTCTTTATTTCGGCAAATACAATACTTTTTCCGAGTTTCTTCTTAATATTCATTCGGAATCAGCTAATAATGGTAGTATAGAAAATGGAAATGACATTGAACTTCAGAAAGAATTATTGTTTCATTTATTTAAGGATTTGACACTCACTATAATACCAATCTTTCAAGGTTTACAAACTATTAATTGGAAGAGAATGTTTTTCAAAAAAGAGTCTGATCAACTTTTAGATAATCGAATAATGGATATTCATAATAAATCATTTGTACCAATTATGTGTACTTTATGCCAGATGCCTGCTATTTTACCAGTTCGTAATAAATTAAATATAACAAATGTCTGCTACCACTATTTTTGCTATTATTGTTATGACCCATCTATAAAATGTCCAAAATGTGAATTAGAACTACCTGTAAATGATGAGCATTTCGTCTTCTAGAACAACAATGAATTAGTAATTTATTAACCTCAATATAATTTTCTTTTACAATTGACTGTAAAAAAGTTCAAATAACGAATAAATTTTTAATTTTAGATGTGTTTTAAATAATTGAATTGGTTATATTTCATAAATTTGTATAGTTTTCTTAAAATAATACATTATAAAAATTAGACTTTAGTACAATAAAAAATTCTAAAAGCAAAACTATTTGGACGCTAATACTATAAATCTTTTTTTAAAATTAATCAAAAACGTACGACATATCACGAGTATAATAGGAATGTCTTTCCCAACATCAACAATATCTGTAAAGTATTTGTTTTCAAATTTTATCAACAACAAAAAATGATATTCAATTAGACAGAGTTATTATCAATCAAAACCCATTTTTCTGTAATAGATTTTACCATATAATTTAGAGCATGTGAATCATAATCTCTAAAGGTACATGAAATTAAATCTGTACCTTTTATTCCAGGATTTTCATAGTATCCAATTTTTGACCCAAACTGCATAGCTTGTTTAGGTTGACTAAAAACACTTTTTGATAATCCTTGTAATTTTAAGTATAATCTCAAGATAGATTTTTCACCTTCACCTCTGGGTTTTTCAAAATTAGATTTCATATTAATGGGAATAGGCAAAGCAAAATAAATAAATTGATTTGTTAAAAATGGGCTCAAAACTTTGCGATTAGGAATGTTTATGAAATCCCTAGTTGATTCAATAACTCTTGAATCCCTCCCATGATTTCTTTCTCCTAAATAAAATAATTCTTTTTGTAAACAAAATGCAATTTCATCATAATTATTTGTATTATTAAAACATTGTCTATGTTTCATATATCCACCAAATATCTCATCAGCACCAGAACCGTTAATAAATAAATTACTATCACAAGTGATTTTCGAGCCATTTTCTATATCATATCCTTTACCTATAAAGGCAAAATGTTGTACCAATGCAATACTTTCGTCCATCTTTGTTAACTTTGGTCTGCAAGCTTTGTAAATAAGATTAGTTTTAGCCTCCTCAATCATTTTTTTTGATAAGTCTACACAAACAAATATAATATTATTATCTTTAAATCTTTCTTTAAATTCATTGTAAGCTGTAGTAGCTCTACTTCTATCTGGAGTTGAAACGATACCTTTATCATTTAAAACACCTACATTAATAAGATATAAAGTTGTATCAATAGGAAGTTTTTTTAAAATTGAATATGATATAGCAACACTATCAATACCTCCTGAGAACATAACGCTAATAGATTTTTCCTTATATATTTGAAAATCTTCGTAAATTTTATCTAGTGTAATGCCAATTTTATTGGCGTATTCAAGCTCAATTTTTTCGTCATCTATACATTTGTAAGAAATCTTAAATTTTACATGATATTATTATTAACTATTTTTTTTAACATACATTAAATTTTTCTGTATTTGGAAGTTGTATAAATTGACCATTCAATATATCTTTTGTCCATGTTGTGTTCATATTTTTAAAATCTACTAGACTTAAGCATTTTATGTAAAATTGAGTTCTGTCATCATTAAAGGTTACCTCAATAATAGTCCCTGATGGAATTTCTACATATGATTCTTCATCATCTTCATCTATAAATGTTGTTATTGTAATTCTGAATTTAGTTTTGAAAGACATTAATAATGAATACCGTCCAATTGGATCTTTACCAAGAATAAAACCTTTCCCATCACTTTTTTCTGTAATAAAAGTATAACCATGATCCCAGAAATCAACAACTTTAGTGATACTCATTAATGATTGTCCTTTTAATTGTTCAATTTTTTTTTCTATATTGAAACAACATGGTTCAGGTATAATTAGAATTGGTTTATCCAACGAATCGACAAATTTCTTTTTGTCATGCTTAAAAATATTAAAATAAATACAAAAAATCAATTAACTTACTTTAATAACTACTGAAATCATCTATTTTCTGATACAATTAATGATATTATTTTTAAAATAAGAAAAGACATTTCACCAATATTATATGATTTAAAGTAGCGAGAATCCAAATTTGGTTACCCATGTGAGGTGATGAAGCCATCTTTTGCAAATCTGCACTCAATGGTCACAGTGTTAATTCAATTGATATTTCATTTCTTGGTGACTTCGTGAATCTTCAATTAACATGGATAAAATAATTGCTTACAAAATCTTAGTTGAATGTGAAACCAAAGGTATAATTTTACTCTTCTCTCATTAAAAAAGTGACTTTTTCATCTGCAAATTGGAAAGAATAAAATTAGTCAAAAATGAATAAACTTTAAAAATGGTAAAATATTTATAGTACGCAATCAAAAGATAAAATTTTATTGGTTAGATGTTTATAGAAAAATACATATACAATATAATACATAAATTAAAAAGACATAAAAGTATCTACACAGTTTTTGAAAATACAAGCATTAGTAGTTGAGGATATCCTAGCTCCGGTCGCATTCATTGCGATATTTACAAGCAAATCCTTCGCCTTCTGAGCATTCTTAATACGATTCTGCTCAGTTACCTCCATAAAATTGTCCACAACCATTCCACATGTTTTGACAATCTCTCCCCAATAGGAATCCTTGATTAATCCAAGAAAGTTTATTGCAACGTGCTGACTTTCAATGTAACTGCTAGATATCATTGGTTGAACGTAAAGGAGGAGTCCAGCTAGAGAAGACATTGAGAGTGGCGAGGAGCTTGCAAGGACTGATCTAATGATCCTTGTGTTAGTGAGAACGTTTGTGATGTCCCTGTTCTCACTCAACACCTTCTTAAGGCATTGTGGCTTTGTGGATTTGGCTAACTTTTCTGCAGCAAGAAAATCCTTCTGCATCCTCTTTAGTTGTCGACGAATTTTGGCTACTTCTGCGATGAGTTCATCCAATTCATGGTTTGAGCTACTTGTAGATGACGTCCTACTACTGCGTGAATTGTTATTGGTTGTGGTAGAAGACATTTAGCAGGATAGAATTGTGGAGTACTGCGTTTTAATGAGATAAAATGGTAAATTTAGGTAAATGAGATTACTTATATAGGCAAAAAAAAAATAATTCCTTTCGAATAAGCCATCAAATTTACAAAGCAATTTGATGTATTTCATTTGACTTTATCGATAAAAGTTGATATTCATCAATATTTTTTACACATAAGGGTTTATCTAATTTATACATATGATAAAAACAACTAACTCTTTATTGATGGTAACAAGAAAAGTTCGTCACAAAGCTTTATTTGATATTTTATAATAGTTTTATGCTAAATAAATAAATTGTCATTATATTTAGTCTTCTTCATCAAGTTTAACTCTGGCTTGAGATCTTGCCTCCTTGACAACCTTTTCTGTAATAGCTTAAAATGTTCCACTTTTGTGAGCTCCAGTCCATCCCATCTCAAGCGGTAATTCCTATCACGTCCCTCCTTTCTAAATGTTAACAAAATCTTTACTACCTCTCTAACAGTTTGGTTAATAGATAAAGTTTCGAGATTCAATTTTTTATTTTCGTTTTGGGGGATTGTTTATGTTTATCTGCAGTCTAGGCAAAGTATTAGTATCTTAGATCAATTGAATCAACAAAGTATAGATATGGCCTTTATTTGGTGTTTGTTCAGCAAAGAAGAAGCCTGCTCCAAATGGTCTGTTAATTCTTAGAGTAAATATATCCATATTTTCAGATATTTACTTTGAAATGTTTTATGATTTTGTACATTAGAATTGTCAAATTTTTTATGAGTTTCTTGGACTGCATACACAGGACATGTTAGATAATGATTACTTTTAAATATATTATTGCCAATAAATTTTTTAATGTCTATAACAAACAAAGGGTTCTTTCATTAATTTGTTTATACTTGATTATATTATTAAAATGCATATTTTATATCAACTTATATATAAAAATTAAATGGTTGTTTTCATCTTCCAATATGTTTAATGGAAACTATCGTCTTAAACTTTTGTTAAGTTTTTCATTAATACATTGTTCATTAAAAATACACAAAGATATGAATAGAAAACCTTTAGAAGTCAATATTATAAAATTATCATCTTATTCTTCTAAAAGAAATTGAAAAGTATAAATTTTGATATTACAATGAATTACTAACAAATTTATTAACCAATAATTTTAACTTTTTCTTAACAAGATTTACAATAAATAAATTATTATATTTTGTTGTTGAGTATGTTTACAAAGTATTTTTAATATTAATATATGTCTACTTAACTTATTTTAGGGTAAGTCAATTTTTTTTTGATTTTGAGCTTTTACATATATCCTCCTTATAACAACCAAAGTAAATATTAATATTGCAATGACAAGAGTAACAATTTTGAGAATAAACATTAGTTTTGGTACAAAAACAAATCCAAGCCACAATTGAGATAATAAATTGTCATATAATTTACCTTCAACAGAAGCCCAAAATATCGGAATAATATTGTTTGGCATTTGGGTATTTATTCTAAAAAGAAACGTTATCTTAGATACTAATTTTCTACTTACATCGTAGGTGAATAACCAAATATTGGTACATTTACTTGAAATTTGTAATTTACATTAAGAACTTGTCCCGAATACTTAAAAAAACGTTTAATAAAAAAATTATATTTTTAATTTACCGGTTCATGATAATAATATATAGGTTGGTGTTCTTTTTTATTTGGCCTTAATCCATATAATGCATTAGCAACTTCAGGTGGTGAATAATAAAAATGAGGTGCAGAGAAGAATAACAAAAATGGTGGGGCCTTTGCTCTACCAGGATAGCAACCTATTGGATACATCCCTGGAGGTAATAAATATGTTCCATCTACAAAACTTCCATTACAACATGAATTACATAGATTTGGTCCAATTGTACAATCTATTTTTGAACAATCATCATAAATTTTACTTGTTTCATTATTATTGCACTTTGGCCATTGAGGAAAATAATTTAATTTTTTCTCTATTTGCATATCTAAAACCTTTATTTTTTTCTAAAGTCGTATCATAATTATCATATGGTACATAAAATTTATATGCTGGAATATCAGCTATAACACCATCCTCTTCATATACCATATCAAATGATCTACATAAATATGAATTAAATTGTGGTAATGTGTCTGATTTTTTAATTTCCATATGTTGTAATGAACCACTATCTAAAAAATAAAATGATATCATTATATAATTGATTATAATAAAAGAAAAAATAATTATATACATACCCGAACCATTAATCATTCTAGCACTTTGTGTCGACCAAAAATTTTGAGGTAAAGTTTTTGATCCTGCCCATGTTAATATTTTGCCATATTCATTAATATTGTCTTTTCCAGTTTTAATTACATAATCTTCATCATTAGTATTATTATACCCATAAAAAATCCCCATTTTTTTCATATTTGGTATATCAAAAGGTAATAACTTGCTTCCATTTTTACCAAAATGATTATCAATAAATTTAAATAGATCAGAATTACCAAAGGTTAATAAATTATCATGATACCCATTGAACATAATATCATCAAATGAAACATCTATAAAAGAAAATTCACCTATAAGTTGAATACCAATTGATAAAACAGATTGCATAATTGGTGGAATATTTTTAGATGGATCAGCTAACTGAGCTAAGGCACCAATTAAAATTATATTTGGATAATGTATTTTATCGTGTCTATTACAAAATTTACAACTTTTTTCTTCATTAAAAATGAATGTTTTATAATTTTTATAGTAAACCTCTGTTTGATTATTGATAAATTCAACACTTTTTTTCTTTTCAATTTCTTTAATAACAAATGGTCCAATTTCAACTATCATTGGTTGTTCACCCATAAATTCAACCTCATCACCATTTGTTAAATTAAAAATATAAAAATTCATAGATGTATCTGATGGAGGATTTGCCCAATAAAATGTTGATTGTGGGTAAGATCCATCAACATTTTCTTTTAATATTAAATTCTAAACTTATTTATAAGTTTTTAAATCAAATGTAACATACTTCTTTAACTTCAGCTTTATAAATAAATGGAAATGCTACCCATAGTCCTATCGAGATCAGCAAAACAATAAAAGATAGAATAAACCATACAGTTTGACATTTTGTTGGTTTCCCACAAATTTGGTAATCTTCTTCTTCAATTGTCATTAGAAATTGCTTCAATTTTTGGTATTAAAAACAAATTATAATAGATACATATTTTAAATACATTACATTTTATATCTTTTATCATAAGTATTGATAAGAAATTCCTTGTAAATTCCATGTAACACAAATATACATATATTCTTATCACAATAATATCACAACATATGGTTAAGATTATATCATATCAAGTATAATATATATTTTACTATATAAAAATGAATTTTTTATCAGTTATGCATGATTTGCTTTTAATAATTATATAAAATAATGTTATACGGTTAAATTTTTTTCTATATAAAAATGATATAGTTATATTTTAAAATTAATCATTTGTGCGTTGCACTGTTACTTTATCTTATCATTAACTATATGATCTTATTAGTATAAAAAAATAAGATAACACATTGTTGTAAAAAAATAAGTAATGTCAATTTATATAATGCAATTATTTATTCTTTTAATAAGATAATTATCATACTTATAAAATAAAACATTTATGGTGTACCAATTTAATATGTAATTATCCATGTGTAGTGTTAAAACAATGAATTCAAAAAAATTACTATATGGTATTGTACGAATTTCATAAAAAATCTATGACTATGCGAATTTAAAAGTATTTATTAGCAACTGTAGGATTTTTCGTTTATCAGATTTATACTGGCAAATTTTTTCAATTTTTATTTATTATTGTTGACATTATAGGATTTTTGATGATATGCTAGAAAATAAACAAACATAAATGTCCATGGTTGTCCTATTCAAACGTATTTCAAGTTATTATTATTTCATTATATATTTTGAAAACAACTGCATTTGACGCACACTTTATGTTGTAATTTTTCGACACATGTAATTCGTGTTTTATGATACGCTTTTCATCAAAATTTACGTTTTCTAGCATCAAATTTTTATAATAAATCCTTTTGTTGAAGATTAATGCTTCTTAAAACACTTTCTAATTCTTTTTCACATGCACCACCACTTGATACAATCTTCTAATTTAACAAAAGATTTCCTACAACATATATGGCATCATGAAGATTTTTCTTAACGTCATTGATGATATCCTTTAATGGTCCACTAAGAAGAATAGATGAAACGGTAGCTTTAGATAAAGTAATGTAGGAAAAGCACTGGTCTCTAAACTTTCTTTATTTCAAAAACTTCACAAACATTACCAACATTTTCTTCGCCCAAATCCTGGGTGTCAAGAGCAATCACAGCGTCAATGACACAGGTAAGGCGTTTGTTACTAGTTTTTTTTAATGTCTTAAGCTGTAATTCCAGTTTTGATCAAATAATATTTACCAAGATCTGAGATTCCCTTCTCAGTGATAACTAAATCAAGTTTTAAAGAAACAATTCTATCACATATTCTTTTATCCTCAGCTTCTTCATATTAAAAACTTTAGTGAAGTCAGTTTTATACATAAGATCAAGAGATGTTTGTAATTCTCCTTTTTTATACTTTATAATCCAAGTTACAGTCGAGAAGAGTAAAATGTGGATTCCCGATAAATCTCTTCATTTTTGGATGTATTACATCCTTATTAAAGACAACACCTTTAAAGACTTTGGAATTTTATGTGTTACTACCAGGATTCTTCTTAGAGCGGCAATATGTTTTGATTTCAACATCTTTAGTTGCTCTATCAGTAACAGTAGTAGTCTTAATAGCATTTATACCATTATCAACAGCAAAGTTCATAAAATAATTCATCATTTTAGATTTTATTCAATGATTTGACAACTTTTCCAATTCCTTCATTACCGTCAATGTTAGTAGTTTTTGATAACGTGGTGTTACTTTTCTCAATAATCGAACACAAAGCTTCTGCAAAAGATTTTTTAACAGTGTTTGGGTGAATATTTTTGATCTAAAAACGGTTAAGCTTTAGCCATCAAATCACCAGTTACTATAATTGTAGATGTTGTGCCATTTCTTGCCTTTTCATCCGATGCACAAGCCATTTCTATGAAATATTTGCAGCAGGGTGAGTAACTGAAATTTCACGAAGTATAGCATTACCAAGACTTGTCATTGCTATCCCTCCCATTAGATCTATAAGTGTTTTTATCATTGTTCTAGGCCCAAGACATGTTCGAATGCAACTGAGAGTAGCCTAAAAAATTTTTATTTAGTTAAAAAATATACCAATAAAACTTACTCTTGCAGTCATAATGCTACTTTTTTGAACTTCATTACGACTATTCATTTTTGAAATATGATGTTTCTCTTATCTGCTGATGTTGTTCATCCTTTAATTCTACAACCATATGGAAAACTAATGGCTTTACACTTCTATTTTTTCTGGTATAACTACTAAAAAGTGCAAATTTTCATAAAATAGAAAGTAAGAAATTTTAAAGAGAATGAGAATGTGATTCAAAACAGATCTAACATGCGAAGAAAAATAAATAATTTCCATTTATGCATGTGTGCATGCTATATAACATTTCAAATGCAATATACACACTTCTAAAATTACAATATTATTAAGTGTTAAAAATTAAATTTTACATAGTAAAGGGTCTAGTAAATGATACATAAAAAATTGTAGTAAAATCATACTATTTTCTCTGTTATCTTAAACATTAAATTAAAAATACCAAAGACGTTTTGATACAGGCATCAACAAAGAAGTATAAGAAATTATCAAAGTTTAGCATCTTCCACCTACTAGAAAATTGTAGTAGAAGGAGTGGATATTTTATTTAAAATTAATTACTAAATATTTGTTAAAAAATATTGCATATAAGTCAATTTTGCTTTGAACTGTTAAATTAAACATTTTCATCTTTTTTTGGTGAGGTGTTCTTTATACTCTAATCCTCAAAAAAGTTAGATATTTTAGCTATTTCATCGTTTTTTTAGTATAAAACAGATAGTTATTATTGAGAAAAGCCACTTCAAACGACGTAACTTTTTTTGGTGATATTCGTTTGCTACCTACTCTTGCTATTGTGTCATCACCTTCTACATCCTTCTGTTTATTGGAAGATAATTTTTACAATGGAATTGTTGAAGTACTTAAAATCAAACGATAGCTCTTCTGGCAAAAACCGTAAGTTTTCTATCTTTCGTTTTTTTTAAATGTTAAATTTTTTTTTTTGTAGAACTTCATGACGAAAGAATATCCAAACAAAAGAAGACCTACACTAAGTGGGTGAACAATGTCCTACAGGATCACAGGAGTCCTTATCGCGTGAAAGGACCTGTACGATGATCTCAGGAGTGGAGTGATTCTGGCGGATATCATCAACGCATTTACTGGTGTCAGGCTTAAAGTAAGTACACCATCTTCACTGGACGACAAGGTCATAATGTCAAGCAATCTATCGTTAGTACTGGACTCGATGAGGAGTGATGGTATTGACCTGGTGAACAACAATATTGGAGACATCTATGATGGAAAACCGAAGATAGTATTAGGACTGATCTGGCAAATGATACTCTACTACGACATCAGGAGGAGTATTCAGCATCACCAGGACTTGTCATGCTCTGATACTGATAGGTCATTTTCATCTTACGAGAATGGGTCTGTAAAGTCTTTTAAGTCTAGTCCAACAAACAAGATCAAGAATGTCGTTATGTCTCCTATTACAATTTATAAAAAGAAGAAGGAGAAGAAGAGGAGGACTATTGAGAGAGGACAATGCAATAAGATTATCTTGACGTGGTTGGAGAGAGAAATCTGCATTCCATATGGTGTCAAGATTTCGAATTTCTCAAGTGACTGGAAAGATGGTGTTGCTTTTATGGCCTTAGTCCATAAATTTTGTCCTTCGTTGGTAGATATGGAGATTGTCAAGAG
Source organism: Strongyloides venezuelensis (assembly GCA_963280985.1). Classification (NCBI taxonomy): domain Eukaryota; kingdom Metazoa; phylum Nematoda; class Chromadorea; order Rhabditida; family Strongyloididae; genus Strongyloides; species Strongyloides venezuelensis. Next base: position 7,622,598 of record CAUJLX010000002.1, on the reverse strand, counting down.
GTCACCATCTTACGACAACATTTCGTGTGCCTTTAAGTATGCATCAGAGTACCTTGGGATAAAAAGTATATTGGAGGTTGATGATGTTCTATGTGACTTTCCTGAAGATAGTGCAATAACACTATATGTGTCCCAATTTATGAAGATAGACGCATTGGGACTTGAGGATGAAGACAAGATAGTTGGGAAAGTTAGTACTCCAGAGAATTTACCTTTATTGGACGGAGCAATTAGTAGTAGTCCAAATGGCAACGCAGTCGTCACTGAAAAAGTTGTAGTTAGGGAGGAGAGTGTTGTCGAAGAGGAGATCCAGACAAGGCAGTTCATTCTTGCTGGAGGTCCACTGTCAACAGTTAGTGAAGAAAGCTGTGAGGATGCATCAATGGACAGTCAATACATTATGAATGCTTGTAAGCAGATGAAGAACGTTGTCTATGGGGATCACGACGACTATTCAGTTGAGTTCGTCAGAGAACCAACTGACTCTTTTATCACGTCTTCGGAGACAAACGATAGTGTTTTTGAAAGGATCAATGTTTCAAAATGCGAAAGGACTATGGAGGAAGAGGTTGTTCTGTTTACTGAGAATAACAACCTACCATCACCTAATGATGTTATTGAGTCTTATGACCGCGGTCTTGAAAATATCTTCTCTTCCATATTCGGTAGTGGTGCTTTAGAAGACAATGGTGGAAATACAAGTAACTTTTGTGGTGTGGAGAGCGCAACGAGTTACGTCCAGCAACTAACTTCATCAGTGGGTCTCGGAATGGAAATCGGAGATGACAGTGCCGTGTCAACAGATAGTGACACAGGGGATGAAGGTGATATTGAATGTTGCTTTGATGAGATGCCTTCATTTAGGAATAAGAGTTTCTTCGATGATTCTCAGGAAAGCACTTCTACATCGGAGACAATAGTTCAGTCAATCACTTCTGCAAATTTGGATGTCGTTGAAACTGTGGAGTCCCTTATTGACGCAGTTGCTGCTCTAATGGAGATACATGACCACTCTGATTCCGAGGTATCAGCGGTTTCAAATGAAAGCCCAAGTATTGTAGATGAGACTGATTATGAAAATGACTATGTAGAAGAAAGTTTCTGTTCTCATAAGATAAAGGATGTCGCCTGTGGAGATAAGTTAAGTAATGCTGATAAAGTCGAAGAAGAAACGAATGTCAATACTGAAGAAGCAGAAAACATCAATCCATGTGTGAAGGTGATTCAGGTGAAATTCCGTATTCTGTGGAGGAGGAACAGAATGATAACTTTCATTTGATGCCGTGGTTGATGGCTCCTTTTGAAAAGGTCTATGAGATGATGAATGATAGTGGACCAGGAGAGTACGTTGAAGGATATCCTACTTCACTTAAAGCAACGAGTTTACAAGATTGCGTTGCAGAAGAAGCTGCTGATGGTTGTTATCTTCTACCAACCAGTGATATTACTCTTGATTTAAATGAATCCTCATCACTTAATATATCCTCTTTGAACGCTTCTGCTGAAAATTATGAGGATGTAAGAAATAAGGATAATTCTATGGATGAATTATTACTCAATGAAGTAGCCAATATAAAGGAAATAGTAGAAGACATAGCCTCTAAAGTTCAATCAATTCCTGGAGATCGTCCTGGTCAACACTATAATTTCAGTGACCGAGTAAATGAAAAATTATTGTCATTGAACTTCCCTGAGAAAAGCATAGAGGAACAGATTAAAGATATAGCTGAAGCAGTGGGAACACTTTCTACAGTTTACACTGAGGAACTACAAAAGATAGGAGAGAATTCTGAGTCTGAAGAGAGTCCTAATCAAGTTGTACCAGAGGAGATGAGGGATTTTACTGACTCAGGGAATTCTTGTAATGAGTGTGATGACGTTTCTTTATCATCATCAGCTCATATGTCTGAAGTTTGTCCAGAGCACGCTGGTAGTTGTATCAACAACAATAATTTAAATGGAAGTTTGTTGGACAAGGATACAGGTTTAAGAATGAGATTTGCAAATTCAGATGGAGAAGAAAAATCACTTTGTATTTCTAGCGATACTCTGGAAAGCGACTGTATAAATGAGATTGATGAAGCATTTACTTTGGAAGTTGAAGAAGTTTCGAGAACTGATTCCTCGTATACATTTGTAATGTTATTAATTTTTGTATGTTTTGCCTAAATTTGTTCTATTATATTAATATTTTGTTTTAGGTTATAATGTTAATTGCTCTTGCTTACTTTATCTATGATTGCTCAAAATGTTTCGTTGGCTGTGGTTCCACCTCTTCATCATCGTCTTTGTGTTGTGCTCCATTTGAAATGCGGATTCAAAAATTAGGGGATCATGTACCGTTCTAAATGAAAGGGATATTTTGTTTTTTAAATGTATTTACTTGTACTCTATTTTTTGTATTTATTTATATTGTATTATACTAATATTGTAACATATTTTTTTGTAGATGTTTTTATATTTTTATTACTTTCTATAAAATAAAAATAAGTAGACATTTCTTGAGAATTTATGAAGTCAATATTTTATAAAATTTGATTTAATATTAAAAAGATATTTATATTTAAAGTTTATATAACAAAATTCCTCTTATAAATTATTTTTAAAACAAAAAACTGAAGAAAATGTCTTAAATTACAGGGGGTTGGAATGTTTCAAGTTGTGTTAACTAATATTTATATTTTAACTAAAAAAATTTCTGATGAATTTATAAATATAATAAAATTTCTAAATTAACGTTACCAAATAATAATCAATGACTATGATGTGTTTTTTTAGAGAAAAAAGGAAAGTTAAGAATATATAAAATCAAGAATAAGACATGTTGGTTATCCATATGTTTTATAATTTTATTATTATTTTTATTTAAAAATTTTTTGATAAGAAATAAATTTTTAATTTGTCATAATATCGCTTATATTAAATGAAATTTATCGTATAGTAAAGAAATTCCTATAAATTTTAATATATTTATAGTTTTTTGAAAAAAAAAAGACGTATACATATACTTATATAATAGGTTGCAAAAAGCTAAAAATGCTGCCATTAGTAATCTCGTCTTGAAAACAGTTGAAAGAGATACAAAATATAATAAGGAATTGGATTTAAATCTTATTTATGGAATTAATACTTATATTCATGCTGATCACATAACTGGAACTGGCTTATTGAAAAACAATATTTCCTTCTATAAAATCTGTTTTAAGTTAATTTTCTAATGAAAAAACTGGTATGTAATAAATTTTAAAAAAAGCTTAAAAATAGGTGAAATAAATTTAAACTTCAAACCAACCTCGGGGACATACGCAAGGTTGTAAGATTATTATTTTTGATGACTTAGAGAGTACTTTTATTGGAGGTACATTGCTAATACGAACATGTTGAAGAATAGATTTTCAAGAAGGATTTGCCAATAAACTTTACAATTCAGTTCATAACAATATCTCTAAAATTGCTTGATCGTTATAAATTAACCTCATTCATGATTACAATAGTGTCTTTTATACAACCGTTGAAGAAGAATGTAAATATAATTTCAGATTAACACAAAACAAGGAGAAATTTATTCAAACAGAGGAAATTTTAGACCTTTCTTATTCGAAACAAATAGATAAATTTGTTTTTACTAATATGTATTCATGGTAAACTTCAAAGGATAGTTGAAATACAGAAATTTTTTTATATTTTTAATATAATAATTATTGGTGATGTCGGAGAGTATCATTGTGGACAAGTAATTTTAGTAAAATATTTTATGTTTCTGGTTAGACATCGTTTAAATGAAGAAGCATGTACAACTTTTTTCTTCTAATAAAATTATTTGAACTATGATTTATGTTCTTTTTTTCAATATAGATTTAGGCACTTTTCAAAGCAAAGGAAAATTATACAGGTATATTAAAAATGGATATAACAATCACATGGGAATGTAATTATTAGATATAGAAAGATAAGTTTGAATTGTATAAATGCATTGCCTTAATTTTCTATCACTTACTTTCTGTGTAGATTGTTATAGCAATTACAATAATTTTCTTTAACATGAATATAAACTATAAATACTACTCCAATTGATTTATATTACATTACATTCATATTTATCATTTGTTTAAGCCGTGGTAATTATTTAATTTTAATGATTTTTTTCATGCATAATTAATATAATATTTATTTTAGGTTGTTAACGGTTTTGAAGATGAATAAGAATAAAGAGAAAACCGCAGAAAGCGAGGTAAACTCCAAAGAAGTTGAAACAAGTGAAGGAGAAGAGACTGGTGATGAAGTCTATGAGGTAGAATATATCATCGATGTAAAAGTTGCTAATGATGGAACGTGTAAATACCTCGTCAAGTGGAAGAACTACAGTCACCTCGATAACACATGGGAACCGATTGAAAATTTTTGTGTAATTTTTTTTCTTATAGCCACTGAATAATGATAGCTATTTCTTTCAGGATAGACAATGCGTTGATGACTTTTGGGAGGCGCGTCGTAAATTGGCTCTTAAACGTTTAAAAGAGTTCGACAAAAAGTTTAATGGAAAATTTGATACTACCGATTTCTTTAAAGGAACAAAAGAAAAGTGACCTCTTGTGTAAATAATAATTTTAACTGTAAAAAGTGTATTTATTTTTTGATGTACTTTGTTTATCTAAAAGTTTTTTTTAATAAAAATATGTATTTATGTTTTGATGATCTTTATTTTAAATAAAAGTGTTTCCTTAATAAAAAAGCAGCAACTTAATGAACTTCTTTCCGTCTGAGTATGTTTTTTTTCTTTTCAAGTATGGAAAAATCTGTAGAAAAAAACTTGTAAATCTTTTGTTTCATAGTAATGTTGTTGAAAATTTTCAAGTAACATTGTATGTTTATCATGTTTTATAATATTGATGATTATTAATAAAATATTACATAAGTTTTTCAAAGTTAAAAATATACAAACATTCTTTTAAAAATACTTTATCATATATTCCCATGATTCTGAAATTGTTTATTATTTGAAAAACCTTTCCTAAATTTTTAATATTGAAAGAGAATAATTTGTAAGAACAAATGAAAATAATAATATGATTTTAATGGAAATATTTAAATGTAAAAATGAATATTAAGATATTATAAAACATTTAAATAATCAGTTTTGTTATCTAAATATTTAATTTGATATGTGTCAAAAGATTTCTGTAAAGGGTAACAATTACATATCGTCATATTATTCATCAAATTACAAACCAAATGAAGATAATAAAGAATTGTCAGATTTCTATAAAGAATATATTCAATCAAAAGGAAATCGTGATTTAAAAATTGTTCTTAATAAAGAAAATGTAGCAAAAATGCATAGTAAAGTATTTTTTTGTTTTGCCAAAAATTTTGTACACCCAAGCAATAATACAATTGAAATTTGTAATGACAACATAACAAAAAGAATAGTCAAAATTATGATTGAATACATGTATACAGGAAAGGTTATTTTTCATGAAAATGAATTTTCAAGTTTCTTTTATTTAACGAAGAATTTTGGTGTAAATAATTTAAAAAATGCTATGGAGAAATATATATTACAAAAAAAATGGGGAAGTACAAAACATGAAAGTAGTAAAAAAAAAGTTTTTTATATAAATGAAAGATTAAATAATGGTAAAAATGATGAAAAAAAAATCATAACGGGCAAAAGTTGTAAAAACAATACACCTTTAAATTCTTTATATTCCAAGATTGATGATACTTTATCAACAAGTCATTACAAAAATATAGATAATCATGTACTAATACCTGACAATTTCGGAAAAAATATGAAATTTTCAGATTCTGTTTATAAACAAAAATACAAATCAGATATAGTGTTTCCATTACTCGTAAGAACAAATAACCCTTCAGAAAAAGAAAGATATGGAAAAAAAGTAACTACAAAAATAACCAAACCATATGATAATCAGCCAAAACTAGAATATTCTAAAAAGAAAACAACTAACAAAAGTGGAAAAGAAGCTAAGGCAGTTCAAAAAAATGTAAATGTTTCCAGATATATAGGAGGATAAAATATAAAGCTTAAATACCTTAAATTTATACAAATATTGAACTCTATTTTCACATTATCTAATAAATTTTGGATATAAAAATTTATGATACCATTATGAAATAAAATCATTAGATCGTAATTTAAAAGTCATTTCCAAATACTCGTGAAGTAAAACAAATTTATAGATATTCCAACGAAACAAAATTATAACAAAAACAATAAATAATATTTAAATCTCTTCCTTTTTTACACTAATAAATGATAGAACATTTTGTAATAGTAAATTGGAAATTCGAACTTTACCATAATATCTTTTTATTAATGAATGTTTCTTCATATCATGAAGCCGAACAAATCTATCCAGTCCTGCTGAAACTACATATGGTAAGTATGGATGACAAACAATCGAACGAATACTTCCAGAAGCACCTTTATATTTATGAACCAATCTCTGGGTCCTCAAATCAAGAAGTCCCATTTCACCAATTGCGTTACCAACAACAACATAATGTTTTTCATAACCTACAGACATGGCCGTTATTGGGTTCTCTAACCACGATATATCAATTACTGGTCTTTGTTGAGTTTTAGTATCATACATTCTAATTTTGTGATTTTTAGTTGATGTTACAATTTTATCATCACTACCAACAAAACAAATATTTAGAATATTTACTGGTACACGTAAATTAAGACTGTCATGTTTAACATTACGAGCTTCAAATTTCTTTTCTTTTGTTGATAAATCCCAAACTTTTAAATCATTCTCTTTTCCACCAGTAGCAAAAATTGAAAAATCATTAAAATGATCAGTGGTGAATGCTTGCAAACCAGATCCAATATTCCATTCACTTAATTTATTCTCTCCATCATTGTCCAAAAGTAAAATATCTCCATTACTAGTTACTGTAAGAATTTCTGAATTACTATTTACTGCAACCTCCACAAACATCCCCTTTTAGGGTATCTTTTTTTTCGAAAATCGTAGATACAGAATTACAAAGAAAATTATAGTAGTTAAATTTTTTGCCTCTTGTTACAAAAAGAAAATCATTTTTATCTTTATCTGCAAATGCCATCCTAACAACTTCATCTTGTTTTGGGTTTAGTTCATTAACTTCATTTAAATTTGTAAATGTTTCTTGTTTAAACGATAAAGCTGCAATAAATACAATTGTATAAATAAATATTGTTTACTATTTTTACCTTTAATAGTTCCAGTTAATGTGCCAACATATACATCTGGATTGCTATTTTGTTTACTTTCAGTATTATTGTTAGAAGTCGGCATTTTAGTTTTGAATAGCAATAATTTTACTATATATTTTTTAAAAATTTATACACATTTCTCCACATTTTACTTTAATACAATCTTTATGAGATGTATTTACTTAGTATTCAATTATCTCATTCAATGTTATAACAAAAACACGAGGTACAATAAAATATACAAGATTATGTTCGCAAAATTATTTTATTTATTAATTTAAACAACTGTTAAGCAAAATTACATTTAAAATAATTATGTTAATTGGAAATTAAGATAATTATAAATAACCTTATGATAGAAGCTCTATTCACTAGCTTTCTTTTCTTTTTTCTCATCTTCTACTACTTCAGTTTTGACTTCGTCTTTGGAAGTCTGAGTATCATTTTCTGCTGCCTCAGCGTCTTTTTTTTCATCCTTTTCAGACTCTTTCTTTTCATCAGTTTTACTTTCTTCGCCTTTAGTTTCTTCTTTCCCACCATCGGTATCTTCGACAAGAATTTTTTTATCCTCTTTTTTATTCTTTTCTTTTTTGGGTTTCTTTTCTTTTTTAACTTTAACAGGGACATCAGGATCGGTTAAGTTTTGTTTTTTCGTTTTTAATAACTCATCCCAATCACTCCAATAAGCCTCTTTTACTCTTTTAATAAATTCTACTAGATTTGTTGTTTCATCATCCATAAATTTTACAATAGCTTCTTTATTTAAAATTGGTGTATAGTAAATTTGAGCTAACTGTCCAAAAACTGTAGCATCTATCTAAAAAATTATATATTTTGTGATTAAACGATAAATATTTTTAATTTTAACTTACAGTCGTAAATTTATCACCAAAGAAGTATTGTTTTTCGGCAAGTAAGACGGAGAGTGCTTTAAGGTCTCCTTTTAAAATTTCTTCAACTTCATGTTCCTTATTTCTTCCTATTCCATGAGCCTGACATTTACTTTCCAATTTTCTTTTTAACATTTTTAAACCAACTTTTGACAAGAATTTTTTTTTTAGACCAGTGACAACATCTCCAAATCCCTCTGATTTAATAAGCCAATCATTATATTTAGATCTATTGTACATAAGAACTCTGAAGACACTCTCCTCAGCCAATAATCTTATTGCTCTTCCAGTAGCTTGTTGTTCCTCACTTAAACTACTATCAATATCAACGTTATATTTTTCTTTTAAAAATTCAATAATAGAATTTGAATCGGCAATTTGTCTTCCATTTAATTCAATGAAAGGTATTTGGCCTTTATGAGAGAAAATAGTTAAATTATTACTTACGTTATGATACTTTAATTTGGTAGCTCTAAGCCAAGTCTCAAGCTTAAGAGCAAATGGACTTGATTGTGGTATACATCCCATACGTGGAAATTGAATATGATAGATGACATCTTCATCCCAATTACGTTTAACAAGACGTGTTGATGGCATAATGAATGTTTGATTAGATGACTAAAATAAATAATTAGTTGATTTCAATGTGCATAAATTATCACAAGCTTTGATTGTAGTGTAAAAAGTGACATTTGAAATATTATATATGTAATAGTAAATTGATAAAACATCGTGAACAATTTGACGAGTGAAAATTATTAATAGAATATGAATCACATCAAGTAATATAATGCATTTTTAAAAAGTATTTTAATTTCAACAGCCCTTTTATTACTTTTATATACTATTCTTTTAAAAATTTTTCGTTAAAATAAACAAAGGTAGTTAGAAGAATACATTAAATATAATCTTTGAATATATATATGAAGATGATGTAGTTATTAAAAATGTATTGCCATAGTCTTATCATAAAAATATATGTTGGGTGAAAGTTTTTTTTTCTACATACATACGGAGGGGGAAAATATACGGTGTGTGATTCAGTAGTTATAAAAAGAAGTAAAGTAAGTAAATATCAATTATGGTTATATATTTGAAAAGATTTGTGTACTTTAAAGATAAATCATAATGCTAAAAACTGTAAATTGTATATTTATTGAGTGACCTAGGATATAAAATAGAGTAAGAGGTTAAGTGAGTATTGTTGTGCCCCTAATGATAATATAATAAGCGACATTTGGCATATATATATCTTTAAACTAACCAGAACATCTAGTATAATGGACGAGGACAACACATTTAATTTAAACCTTTTATACTATAAAAATAATATATAGATGAATTTACTGTCTGTTCATTTTTACAAGAATAACACATTAGATTTCTTCTTTTAATGGCCTACAACAATATATAATATAACTTGACAAGCAATAGGGTAGTAAATGTTGTCAAATTTATACAACTGTATAAAGTGATATGGGATTAAAACGAGATATAGTAACTGTATCTTTGTCTTTATCATGATATAATAAGCTTTCTAAAGTATTATTGTTTATATCTCTTATACTATGATGTGTAATCTCATAGAGTTTTAAAGTTTTACAGTTGTTGTGTCATAAGAAATAAATGCACTATAAATAAAAATACTCTTCAGAATATATATGTATAAAAATTTCAATTGATAAACTATGGAAAATATGGGTAAAAGTATTAAAAATTTTTAACTTATATTTAAAAATAAATTATGGAAGGTTTAATAAAATATAGCATATCTTTAATAGTATATAATTTTATGGTAATGCCTTAATATTATCATATAATTCCTTAACACATAGCGTAAACAATATAGTACTTAAAACTTTCTAATAACACGAAGAATAATAAAAATATTGTTTTATACTTATTAGATAGGTCATAATAATAGCCTTGAGTAACAATATATAAAAATGAAAGTTTTAAAGAATGTTTTATTATGACAATTATATAAAACAAACAGTCAATCAAAAATGTAAACTTTTTAAAATACTGCCAGTTGTTGGCATTATTAAATTTAGAAGTAATTTTCTCAGTTGCTGAAAGTTCAAATAATAATTGACATTATTGTGTGTATTAGAAAGATTTTAGGTAATACTTTCAGTCATACTTTAATACATTTAACCCTTTAGGTAATTGAAATGTAATGAGGTATGACAATTTTATACTTATTTAAAATAAAAAGTAACATATTTGTAAGAGATGTTTATCAAAAAAATACCTTAAAGGAATGTTATTAATTAATCATGAAATGGTGAATAATTATTTGATTAAAATTATAAAAGCCTGTTTTCACCTTGGAAATATGATAATTATTACCATATTAATAAAGAATATAATAATTTTATCATATTTCCATAGTAAGTAAGTTTAAAACTGGACATACTGTATTTATAATATGTGTACAAATAAATGTATTGAAAAGTTAAATATTATAAATATTTGATCATAGCATAAAGGTCATTAAATGATGGTCGTATATTTTGATAAAATATTAATTATATTTGCAATAACAATCACACCTTTAATAAATTTATCAAGAAATATTTAACAATATTAATTACATCTTTGTTCTTTCTTTTAAAAATCAAATTAAAAATTAACAGCAACGGCATTCTACCATTGTTTAGTTTAAAGACTAGTTAAACAATTTCTTATGACTTAGAAATATTTAAAAATGTGATGTTATCTTATCCATCTGTTATTTGTAATTATATCTTGAAGAATGGATTAAAAAATATGTATATAAAAAGTTTTTAAAATTGAAGTTTTGTAATACTATATATTATATATTTATGGTAGTATAAATTAATACTTCTATAATATTATATTATATTTTGATGAATTAATGGTATTTCAATATAATATCAAGTAATATGTAAAGCCATGCTTACTCAATTTTTATAACATAACTATTCTTTTGAAAATGTTAAAGATTGTTATAGCCTTTAACTTTTATATTGAAAAAAGTGTGCTTTTTAAAGATACTGTTTATATTTAACTAGAGATTTGTATATTTTTTGTTTTTTTTTTCATTTCTAAATTTGATTATCATACCGGATAATCTATTTAAGATAGTTTGTTATATAAATAAATAATTTTTATTGTTTTAATTAAATGATAGCATTAACGATTAATTTATAACATTGATAATGAGTGGTTTATATTTTTATTAGTTTTTTTATAAACAATATCTCTTATATTTATATTAATGTTAATGCTTAAATAAGAAGAGATTATGTCTTTATTTTAATAATAAATAAATACTGTTAGGAACGATTAAACGTGGTTAATAAATGTCTGTAATGGGAATTAATTACGATACCCTTTAAAAAGTTTGCCATAAATATTAATGGAGGTCTTTAATGTTTGCCGAAATTCTATTTATGATTATTATTTTAAAATTTATCTCTTTGAAAATTCGATATTTTTATTGTTATAAGGTTTAACATAATATAGATATATTAACAAATTATTGAAAGATACTTATCTACATACAAATATAACATTTTTATTGCTTCCGTATAATGATTATAAATAATATATTGTAGATATGATAATAAAATAAAATAAAATATTATATTTAAGTGAACAGATAATTTTTACCAAAGTCAATTATATATCGAATTTAGTAATATTATTTTTTCTATATAATAAAAGTTTATTAAAAATTCTATATGTTGGTAATTTACAATTAAATGAAACCCGTATCTATGGGTAATTGAGTTTCAATTACTAATAAACTTTACAATACTTTAATAATTTCCTATAATAATTATATGATTGAAGAATAAAAGATTTCCTTCTTCCGTTTTATTGCATCAATTGTAATAATTTGTCTACCAAAAATGATTTAAGATTTTTAACTTTTTATCTTTTCCCTTTTAATATATTGTTTGTTGAGAAATGTGCCATGACATGGGTGAATAATAATCAGTAGCTTTTATTTACCATCATTGTCTTTACTCAAATGTATAGTTAGTAGTAGTATGTATTAACATTATTACAAATCCGTTCTCCTCTATTCACATTGTTAACTTATATAAAATAAATCTATGTTGGCATCATTAAAGAAATATCCATTAAAGGCAGATGTGTTGAAGGAGGAAGAAGAAAAAGAAGAAGCGGGGAAAAAGGAATGGCTTGTTTATTAAAGAGATAATTAAGAAATGGGTCTTGATTATAATTTATGTAAAGTAGTGTATTTTTATACTCTAACTTTTTCTTTATATATATAAAAGTAATTGAAACATTTTAATCATTCTATATAATGAAGTATCTAATCATGCTAAAAACTATACTATATTTTATTCAACTATAAATTATACATACCGTTTAAAGTACAATGCCATAAATTATTGTATCAATATTTCAACTAAATTTTCCTTACCATTATTATTTATATTTAATATAACAACGATTTTGTGATTAACATCAATTAACTCCACTGTTATTATACTTTCTTCATGCATTTTTTATTTATTATATTCCTTTTATGTACACTTTTTTATATAAATATTTCCCAATTCATCTAACAATAAATTTATTTCTTTTTATAATTATTCTAGTTTTATATTTTTCATGTATCTCATTCTTTAAATTTTTTACTAACATTTACAAATATCTAAAACAATAAAAATGACATTAATTTGCACTTTAAATAGTTGCATAAATAATTTGTCATTTTACGTTTATTAATTGTCTCATATTTAAAAAGTTTCTTTTTTACTATTTGTTAAAAAAATTCTTTTAACAAAATCAGAATTATATTTCTGAAATGTTAAAATATTAATTATGCGTAAAATTTGTATTTTTCTATGTCCTATTTAACTGAATATTTACCATAAATTAAGATATCTTTTTGTGTTCTTTACTAGACAATTATTTTTACTTATAACTACTTTAGAAACGTCAAAATTTGTTAAAGTATAAAACAAATTTTTATTACTATATTTCTACTAATTTTTTTTTCTCATGCATAAAATTTACAGAAATCTTAATGGGGATATAGATTATATAACTCATAATATTCTGTCTATTAATTCTTTACTAATAACAATAAAATTTAAGATTCCCCTATTAAGTATTGAGTTTGATAATACATAAAATATATGTTTTAACGTATGACTTAGATAAGAAAGTTACTTTTAATATCGTGTGAAATAAATTTTAGTCAACATTTTATTAACATTTCGTATGGTAAAAATATTTTGGCTACTCATGAATACTATCTAAATTGTTCAGAGTTCTTATTATGTTTACTTTTAGTAGTAGAATATGCAATTAATAACAAAAACTAGTATAAGTATATATATTAATATATATTTTATTTGAAATATAATAAGTACTTTTTAATAAAATTAAACATATTCAAAAATTTCGGAAATTCTTTTCCCTTCTCTCAATTTAGTTAAAAGAAGTGAATGCATACTATATGAATATATTTTTTTAATGTAAAAAAAATTTTCTATAAAATAATTTTTTTTGATTTAAATTAAAGATTATTACATTAGGACGACAAAACGAATATGTAAAGATTTTATTTTAAGAAAATAAATCATTATTTCAAATATAAACCCCTTCTCTATCTCTGATTGTTCTTTATGTGCAAAAATTATTTATTTTAGAACAAAATTAAAAATATCTTTTTTGTGGTATAAAATTTACTATCTAAGATAAACTTATTTTCATATATAATATATGCATGAGTTAAAACAACTTCTATTTTTTCATTTTTACAAAAATTTACAATGTTATTAGATTGAGTTGTTTGAAATATTCATGAATATGCATTTTTGTTTATCATTTACAATTAAAGTACAAATTAAAAAGTATGACATTACTCACATGTCAATGATAAATTTCTTTTATAAACATTACATATCAATTTTAAAAAAAAAATTATTTTATTGTCTTTCATCTGTTATTTAAGTATTTCTATTCCTATCAACAATTTCTTGTTTCATCTACTTATAATTTTATGTTGTTTTCATTTTTAATATGTCCATAAACTACTGTATTTTTCTCTTTTAATTATTTATCTTATCATGCTTTTAAAAATTGTTTTTTATTTACAGAAAATAATAATCATAAAATTAATCTTTTTTTTTAAATATTATGCCATTAATATATATTGGAAGTTTTTTAAAACAGTTCAAAATATCAAATTCATAATATATTTTTGACTTTAATATTGAAGTAAATAGAAAGTCTTTTAACGTTGAATAATTTATAAGAATTATTATAATGATTTTAAAAATTTTTAGTAGAATAAATACTTCAAATGGCCAAGTTGTAGTTAGCGCCTTAAAAAGGTGAGAAAATATAGTTGCAAATAGTATATTTTATTATGTATACCAACTAAAATTCTCCTCTTTTTTATAATGTTAAAATTTGCCCAAATTTTATACTTCTATGATTTCTCACATTGCTTATATTTCCTTTTATTCATTATAAATTATTTTTATCTTTACAATATTTTGCACTTATATAGAGATTTTATTATTCAATTTTTTTTAATTTCAGACAAATAATATCTTTCTAATTATAATGTGCAAGTGTATTCTATATTAAGTTACCTTAAATACTAATAAATTATTATAATTCTCAATTAAGAATATAATATTAATCTATTATAAAATTTAAATTTGGTATACAATATTGAAATTAATACCTTCAACTAATATATAAATTTACAGGAGTAAAATAATATACTTATCTTTATTAACAAATTCTACATTTATAATCAATTTTTATTAGACGTTACTTTTATTAACCAATTAACTTAACACATTGGAAAAAGTGTTAAGACGTATCATCGAGTATTCATCATTTTATTCCAGTTTTTTGTTATTTCAAAAAAAAACTATTTTTTTTTTTTGAAAATATTACATCATCATTAATTTTTATAAATAATTGAAAAACAAATTCTGTAAAAAGCTTAGATAATAAAAGCTTATTTACATAAGAAGAGAAATTTTTCTATATTTTTTATATTCCTCTTAGAGAAATTGAAAAAATAAAAAAAATTAAAATGATGTACAAAGATGAAGATAAAGTTAGAAAAGAAGGAAGACCTATATTAAATAATGCAACAAATATAAATAATATACGGATATTTGGAAAACTTTCAATAACATCTATATTTGTAATCTTTTTAACTCTATATAGTAATATTATATGCGGGTCTATATTTGTGGCTGCTTCATTCACCCAAGATTCTACTGTTAAACATATATACTCAAAGATTTATAAAAATGAATTTGCTGTTGAAATCGTTGGTGGTAGTAAAAATCCTTCAAAAGCTGAAAAATTAGCAATCAAACATAATTTAGTTAATTTAGGACCAATTATAGATGGTTCTGATTATTATTTATTTAAAAATCCCTCTTTACGTCAACGATCCAGAAGGAAAGGAAGATCATTAAATACAGCTACTTTATCAAGAGAAGATGATGTTATGTGGATGGAACAACAAGTTTCAAAAAAACGTGTTAAAAGAGGATACAATTCTCAAAGTATTCCTGATATAAGTCCTAAATTAAGATTATTATCAAAAAAGGGTTCATTAAATATGTTTGATGATAGTGATGATGAAATGGAGGTACCTAAGAGTCTGGATCCAAATGATCCATTATGGAATGACATGTGGTATTTACATAGATCAGATAATAAACCAGAATTTAAAGATCACAATGTCAAAGAAGCATGGGCACTCGGTTATACGGGTAATGGAGTTGTTGTTACAATCCTAGATGATGGAGTTGAATATGAGCATCCAGATATTAAACCAAATTATGATCCTAAAGCTTCTTATGATGTAAATGATAGAGATCCAGATCCAACACCAAGATATGAAATTTCTGATGAAAATAGACATGGTACTCGTTGCGCAGGAGAAGTTGCTGCTGTTTACAATAATTCTTTTTGTATTACAGGAGTTGCTTATAATGCCAAAATAGGAGGAATAAGAATGTTAGATGGGGAAGTAACTGATGCAGTAGAGGCAAAAAGTTTAAGTTATAATACACAACATATAGATATTTACTCAGCAT
The DNA here is from genome assembly GCA_963280985.1 of Strongyloides venezuelensis. Taxonomy (NCBI): domain Eukaryota; kingdom Metazoa; phylum Nematoda; class Chromadorea; order Rhabditida; family Strongyloididae; genus Strongyloides; species Strongyloides venezuelensis. The sequence continues at coordinate 7,606,393 of CAUJLX010000002.1, read as the reverse complement.
CATGGGGGCCTGATGACGACGGAAAGACTGTTGATGGACCGGGAAAATTAACAAGAGAGGCATTTGAAAATGGTATAAAAAATGGACGCGGAGGTCTAGGTAGTATATTTATATGGGCTAGTGGAAATGGTGGAAAAGATTATGATTCATGTAATTGTGATGGATATACAAATTCTATTTATACTCTTTCAATATCATCAGCAAGTGAGAATGGTTATATTCCATGGTATTCTGAAGCTTGTTCCTCAACATTAGCTACAACATATTCATCCGGAAATAGTGATGAAAGAATGATTGTTACAACAGATCTTCATCATTCCTGTACTAGTGGTCATACAGGTACATCTGCATCAGCACCAATTGCAGCAGGTATTGTAGCATTGACATTAGAAGCTAATCCAAGATTAACATGGAGAGATATACAGGTAAATTTAGATATTTTATGTTTTTTTTTATTTATATTTTATAGCATATTGTTGTTCAAACATCAAAACCAGATGGTCTTCTATCTGACGATTGGGTTACCAATGGTGCTAAACGTAACGTTAGTCATTCATTTGGATATGGTTTACTTGATGCTGGAGCAATGGTTAAAAAAGCTACTAAATGGAAAACTGTACCAAGACAAAGAAGATGTAAAATAACATATCCAGCAAGATATAAAACAATCCCTCCAGAGAAAAGAATTGTACTTTTACAACATACAAGTGCATGTGCAAATACAGAAAATAATGTTAAATATTTAGAACATGTCCAAGCAATTATATCTTTAACAGCTCCAAGGAGAGGTGCAATACAAGTCTTTTTGACTAGTCCAAGAGGTACAAGAAGTAAATTGCTACAAAAAAGAAATAAGGATAGTAGTAGAGTTGGTTTCAGAGAATGGGCATTCATGACAACACACTCTTGGGGAGAATTATCAGAAGGTACCTGGTCACTAGAAATTGAAAATGGGGGATTCGATGAGGCAGAATTACAACGGTGGGATCTCGTTTTCTACGGTACGGCTGAAGAAGTTGGAGAATTTGGTGGTAATGATGGTAAAAAACCTCTTGGAAGTCACGTAACATTACGAAGTGCCGATTCTATGAAAAAGTTTACAAATTTATCTTCTTCTACAAATTTCTATATTTCTCAAATTATTCTTTCTATATTGAATTTCATTTTAATAAGACGGATAGTTTAATTAAATATATATGTATAATAATATTACCGATGACATAACTATGGTACTTCTACCAAATTAACATTCCATTGATATCGCTTTAATAATAAATAAAATCTTATACAATTTTCAATATATATGGTAGTTCAGAAAAAAAAAGAAAGCACAGCATACATACAAATACTAAAATTTTTATCTCCCTTCATCTGGATGTTCAGTCTTATATCTATAAGTTTCTAACTGATAAGAGAGTTTATCACTTTCATTAAGCTTATCTTGAATTCTATTGATTAAGAATTTTCTTTTCTCTCTATTTCTTTGTTTTTGTTCGTCATTTGTTGAATCTTCAAAAATAACGAGCCCATCAAGCTCCTCTAACATCTTAACACCCTTCTCTTCAATACATTTAATTCTTTTCTCGGTATTCTTTATCATCTCCATCCGTTTTTCACCATCCAGAAAGTTATTGCATAATTGATTCAGATCTTCTTTTAATGTTGAAAAGGACTCTGCGTAAGGTTGGTATTTTTTCTTTTCGTAATCTGCTAAAAGTTTTTGTCCTGGATCTATATGCTTTTTAGGATCAGGTTTACCCATACACATAATTTTATCTCCTTCCTTAAACCTAAAAGTGGAAAGAAGTGCCGAATCATCTCCAGTTAAAGTTTTTCCTAAACAAAAATAAAGTATTTTTTAATAAATAAAAACAAACCTCTGTGAATAATTCTTATGCTATCTGAAGTATATTTACACTTTTCGACAACTACATGCTTAAGTTCTCCTAATGTGTATAATGGCCTAATTTCATCACTCTCTAAATCGAGATCCTCTATATCATCAGGTACATTTTCACCACTGACATTTAAAGTCAATTGAAAACTTTGTTTGTTTCCAATGACAAATATATTAACAGTACTCATAGAAGAACCCAGCTTGAATATAAAAAAAAATTTAATAGAAAATATGAAATTAAAAATTACTATTAAAATATTGTTATCATAATTCCAAATACTATTTCATCCAATTTCTGTACAAGAACATACAAGCAGCTTATTTATTTGCAGGAACTGTAATTTGTTTTCGTTGGTACCTTAATATAATCTCTATCTGCCGATATAGTTATAATTTATTTATTGTAATAACATATATAATTTCTGGATAAATGAATGAAATTGTCAATAGAGATGGTAAGTTTTTTTTGATAACATTTAAAAATCACAGATATCAAAAATTAGTTACAAAGTTAACTTTGTTTTTTAATTATCTTTTTTAGTTTCTGTCTCCGATATGGTGTATTTTGATCGAAGACTCAACGAAATTATATACCATAAAAAAAGGAAAGCTATAAAGTGGAGAGGTACGTTTATATAGTTATTGGTATATTGTATTTTATTTTTTAGTTATTCTAACGGCATCAACTTTGTTAGCTGCATATGGAGGATGGTTCTGGTTAACAGATCCAACGATAAGAAATGTAAGTTTTGGTAGATCTTCATTGGTAAGGACATTATTATCTTTTCAATAATAAATTTCTCTATAGGTTCCTGTATTTGAATCACTTGGAAATCATTCAATTTTTTGTTTTGCATTGACATTATTATTTTTCTTGTTTGTGTTTCTACGAATACATCACAGGATTGTTGGCTCTTCTATGTAAGTTTTACTTAAGTTTTAATAAATTTGACAGTTTCTATAATCTGGTAAAATCGTTTACATAAACATGTTATGTGTGATGAGACAAAAGATTATCAACTGTTTTGTCTATACATTGACATATTTGTGTCAGAAAGTTAGGGAAAGTCTAGCAAGGAATAAAGATAAATTGTAACATCTAAAATATTTTTGATGGATATTTGTTACAATTTTATAAATTAAATAGTTTCAAAGTATTTCATGACAGTTATATAAGTTCCTTGTATCTTTTAAGTTTAATGAGATATATTATCAACATCAGATAACATCTAACGTCAGCATAACTTCCTGCCTTTTTTTCTCATTTTACTATGAAAAAAACTAAATAATAAATATTGGCACATGATATATTATTTTTATGTGAAAAAAAGATGATATTTTGAATAATATATTTATTCATTGTTATACACTTTTTTTTCTGAAGATAAAAGATGAATATTACTTAAATTTTTGTGATAAACTTTTATTTTTTAGAGTAGCATCGAGGATGTCGGAAAATTTTGACACAATATTGTTTGGATTGTAATGATGTATGTTTAAAAATGATGAAATAAGTTTTATAATTAGTCATTTCAGGAAGGGAAATTAATAATACAGCCAACAGCATAAAAGATAGAAATAGTGTAGAGAGTCATTTTGTTTTTGTACAAGCTTACGTAAATTCTCAAATTTATATACGTAAATTTGTATTTTTTATTCTGTGGATTATATTAAATTTTTTCCGCAATTTTTTTTAATGTTCTTTAAAGTGTTTAATTTATTATATTATCATTTTAAAGAGAGTGTATTATATTTATTTAACGAATTTATTTAAATGTATAACAAATAAAATCTTAAGTTGTCTGTGACACCTAATTTTTTATCTTACCACAGTGATAGTTTAAAGGGTATTTATAAAATTTAATGATTTTTTAACCGCATTATCTGATTTCTTTTCTATAATTTCAATTTATATTTACATTAAAATCAATAGATAAATGTATTAAATATTTTTGTTATATATTTCAAAAGATATTTCACCAACATGCGCACCCTTCAATCCCCCATGTGATTGACGATTGGTCGAGGCATCACACCATTAATGAAATTTTCTATAATAAATTATTAAGTATTTTGATTAAATTTAATTATTTTGCTTAATTTTTGTATGCAATAAAAATAATTTTATAATTAAAAAGCACACTTTTATATGTACAATTATTAACATTCTTAGTTGTTAAGCATTATAATTGTCATTGTATATTAATAAATTATAACACTTTTAATTTTTATAATAGTTACGGATCTTTAATCAGTGGAAACATCTATTTAACGATGAGATTGTTTGATAAATTTTTATTAACAATGTGTTGTCATGTAATTTATTTTCATTTTAGATCTCAAAATATTGGATTTTTTTTTATTTTGTCTATAAAATAACTGTCTAATATATGGGTTATATCTTTTAAACAATATATTACTTAATATTAACTCTTAGTAAAAAATAACATTTATAAAAGAAATTAATTTCTATACTAATTTTTATCATGGAAAGTATGAATGACAGTACCATTACACCGTTTATTATAGAAAACATTACTCCTAACACGAGTGTTTCTTTTAATAATAATACCACTACAACAGAAAGTGTGCTTACCTTTATTAAACCTATTGATGCTAAATATACGATGATAGCTATTTTAAACGGATTAGCTTGTTTATTCATTATTTTTGGTGGATCCATTCCTTATGTCTTTCAATATCTGGAAATTAATGAACGAAAAGATGCAAGGGGTTTTTCGCTATATGTCTGTTTAACATTATGTATAGCTAATATATTAAGAATTCTTTTTTGGTAAGTTTTAAAATTTCTTATCATAATAATATCTTTTTTCTCTTAAAATGTTTTTAGGTTTGGAAACCATTTTGATACACCACTTCTTATACAGAGTGCTGTTATGTTAATAACAATGTTTATAATGTTAGAAATATCGGTCAGAATGAATAAAAAAACAGTTTTAAAATCTCAATGGACATCTATATGGAGTAAGTTTTCTAAAAATTGCCTTTTTCAAAGATAAAATTTATTTAAAAAATTTATTTATGCAACATTCAAAATATCTACATTAAAATATCAAATTTTATGACATTTAATTACTCATTTCTTAGTTCATCTTTTTTATGAGATATATTATTATCTTCTGATGGTACTATTATTTTTATTTCTTCAATTTCACATTTATTCTTTCTTTTTTTCTTACCTTTGGGTGTATAATCTAGTCGTATGACAGTTCTGTTACCATGTAAATTTAATGATTTAGAATTTTTACTAAGACCACTGGCGAACAAAAAGTTTGTATTAGCTGGTAAATTTTCATCAGAACCAATTCTGGATAACGTTTCAATATTTGAAAAATCACTAATTGTTATTGAACGTCTTCTTGAGGAGTCTTCACGAAACATTATACCACTTGTTAGTATTTCGTCATCAGAATTTAATGTTATACTGTCTGGGTCATAATGTTTTCCTTTCCTTAATTCACACTCATTAGTATTATTATTACTGATAATAGAAGGAATTTCTCTACAATTAATTTTATTAATTTGTTCTTGTTGACTTTTAGTGGTACTATTGTTTATTGTAATATTAGTAGTTATATTGTGAGAATTATTTATACATGATGTTTGTTGTTCATATTCAATTTTTCCTTTGTAAGGATATGGAATAATTGGATTTTTTTGATGAACATTTTTTTCTTTATTATGATAAATCAGATTATCTTTCCTTGGAATAGGATCTTTATTTTTACTTTTTATATGGACATTTCTACTGATTTTTGTCTTCACATGTTCTGGTGGAGGTTTAACAATTGAAGGTAGTAATTGATACAATATTTGCCAAAATGGTAATATTGCTTGTAATGCTGATTTTTTAAATTGTTTTACGGTAAATGAATAAATAATTGGATTTAGCATAGAGTTGCAATAACCTAACCATGATGCCCCTTCAACAAAAATTGTAGGAATACAACCAGAACATTGGTAGTCTAATAAAAGAAAAATTAATTTAATAATCATAAAATCATCTTAAGTTTTTTAATACAATATTTACTAATATAATTTTTTTATATAAATGTCATATGTTGTAACTTACTTGTTAGATAAAGCATAAAAAATGGTAGCCAACAAAAAAGAAATGAACATGACACAACACCTAAAGTTTTTGCAATTCTTTCGTGAGTGCGTAGTACTCGTCTTTGGTGTTCTACCATCCCGTTTTTTCTTCCTATATGGACACGCAATGTAGTCTAAAAAAGTTTAAAATTACAGTAATATATATTGAAAACTTTACATGTTGCGTGATTGTATTAGTTAGAAAATTCATATTTTGTCCTAGTATCATTAAAAATCCTCTATCCAAAGCTTTTTGACGTTGCCTTGCTAAACGATAAATTCTCCAGTACAGTGTTAATGTAACACTTGCTGGTAAAAAAAAAGCAAAAACAACACTATGAGCTAGATATCTTATTTCATTTCCTGCAAAACAAAGTGTCTAAAAATGTATAAATTTTTATCTTGTTAATAATAAAAAAAAGAAAACATACATTATCTATTTCAATAGGTTGTTCCCATCTAACGGTACTTAGTAAAATGCACGATGAAAATGTCCATATAATAATCATAACACAAATAACTTTCTTTTTCGTTACTACTGTCTTATATTTTAATGGTCTAGTTACAGCTAAATATCTATCTACAGAAATCACACAAATTGTTACAACACTACATGTACAAAATGTTACATCTGCTCCAACCCACAATCGACATAAAATTCTTCCTAATTTCCATTCTTGAGTTATAAAATGTATAGCACCTAATGGTAAAACAATTATACCAACTAAAAAATCTGTTAATCCTAAATTCCAAACCAATAAAGTTGTGTTGGTCCTTCCAACCCGAGCTTTAAAACATAAAACTAGTAAATTTCCAAATATCGTTAAAAAAATTATTACTGTAACGGGTAATGATAATATTAGCAGGACCCAATTAGGAATAATTGTTCGAAGTGATTGATAATAATTAAGCTTAAATAAAGAGATATATAATAATCTAACATTATTTACATACATCAGGAAAAATAGCATTTTCATGGAAATTAGTATTTTCAATTTCCATGTTGACTTTAAATGTCGTTGAAGTTGTATTGGAAAAATTCATTGTTAGCAAATTTATTGAATAGAAAAAAGTAATTTAACTTTTAAAAATCAGTCATTTTTTTTAAATACCAATTTTGTTCTGCAATATATATATGTTAAACTGATATAAATAGTTATAGTGTATTAATTGAACTATAATATGAAACGTTAAAAATTTCTTCTATGGTAAAAGCATAAAATATTAAAGAACATAATGACTATTATAAGTATATAATGAGTTGAATAAAATAAGATTAATAATCAAAGATGCAAAGATATCCTTTATCCATAGTCATGATTCTCACATGGTCGAGAAGTAAGATAACGTGAAAAAACATTAGTATTCTTAAGAGATGCACAAGCTTAATGATCGGAATAATATGAAATATGACAAGACATTTTATTCAAGTTGTTATAACAAAATTGAATTGTAGATGCAACCCTTTCAGAACATATTAAATCCTTTATTTGGAAATATTTTTCGGTAATAAAAGTAATATGCTTTCTTTCATAAGATATAACTTCTTTTCTGCAAATTTTAACTATATGGAATGTATAAAAATTATGCCTGTTTTAGACGTGAATATAACATTAAATAAGGATAATTTAATAAAGTTTCAAGAAAATGAAAAATATAGGATTGTATTTTATAAATTTATTTATAAAAAGAGTGTAAACCTAAATTATAACTTTTGTAAAAAGGGAAAATAGCAATTTTTAAAAAAGACTTTTTGAAAGCCAATTTTTATAATCTACAACTACTTTAAAGAGATTGTTAAAGACTTAACCTTTAAGTTAAATATAAAAATTTCATTATTTCATTGGCCTTTGAATACTAAAAGATGATTTTAATGTTTTTCTATTATCTTAAGTATTTTTTTTGTTATATATATGTATATAAGTTTAATATAGCATGAAAAATTTAACAAAAATATATTTTATATTATTATTCATAATAAATAAAATAATTTAACTCTCTAAAGATAAAATTTCAAATAATTTTTGGACTAATAATTATTTAATAATAAAATTCCCAAGAGAAATGTTGAATTACATTTTGTATACAAAGTAAAGTACATAGAACGATTTATTAATGTTTTTTAATTAAAAAATTATGCCGAATATGGCTATTAAAATATCATAAAATAAAACAAATTTTTTTATAAATTTCCAAGTAATGTAAAAACAAATATATTCATTCATATTTATTTTAATTTCTAGATGGGAATTTTCTTTCCGATTTTTGGCAGTGGACAGATTTACCAAGTTTTTTTGTTGCACTAGCACTATTTACAGCAGCAGCATCTTTAATAACAGCTGTATTTATTCAATTTTCCTGGTTCGTCAATGCATTAGGTTTATGTTCTTTATTAATTGAAGCATGTCTGGGATTACCACAATTAATAAGAAATTTCAAAAGAAAATCAACAATAGGAATGAGGTAATTAAACAAATATTGTATTTAATAACAAATAATATTAATTTTAGTGTAACTATGGTACTAGGATGGTTTTTAGGTGACGTTGGTAAAACAATATATTTTATAATTAAAAAAACACCGTTCCAGTTTTATGTCTGTTCTTGTCTTCAAATAACAATTGACATTCTTATTTTAATTGAAGTAATTGTCTACAAAAAATCAGCTTCCCAAACATCACATGCCAGTAGCATTTCGTCAAAATCTAGTTCAATCGTGGATTTACCAGAAACAAATGATTTGAGATTTATATAACCATTATCTTTGAGATCTTTTTAAAATGTCCAAAGTATAATTTACTCCATTATGAAGGGAATTTTTTGAATGTTATTTATGTATAATCTAGATCGATTTTCAAGTAATATTAATGAAAATATGATTGGTAAAAATTGAATAATGTTGTGCGATAATTATTTTTAAAAAACATTTTATTTTAAAATTATTTTATATAGCTTTATTATCACTACACTTTTGTTTATTTCAAATAATGGATTTAACATTTTTTATTTAGTCATTCAGTTACTTTTGAATAAAATTTTAGTGTTTATACTATACGAATACTTTATTTTTCTCTAAAAGTTGTAAAATTTGTTAAATAAGGTAGTGGAAAATCAATATAATAGGAGTCCTCAGACATGTCTTTCTTTACAACATATTTGGGGAGATTCAAACCGTTAGAATCTTTTCATGATTAGCATGACAACTTTCGATCATAGGACTCATTGAAGTTCGTACTTACTTGAAGTTTACCTTAATTTCTCAAAAACATCATCTTCAATAAATACAACACACATACGGGATTTTATAAATTCTATATATGTATTAATAATAGAAAAGCGGGATATTTTTATGACAATATAAGAGGTCATTTGGAATAGTGGTCATTATAAATTGAAAACGATGATATATTAATATTAATTATTCAAGATATCTAATATTTTTTAAATAATTATTTTTAGTAAACGAATGGATACCCCAATAGACTGGGATACTCCTATTAGAGAAGGTAAGTTAGATTTTTATTATTTAATATATACTTAAGTATATTATATATCTTTTAAGATGCTAATGCCATTAGTAACTCGCCATTTTCGACACCATCAATTGGAGTACCAAAACTTATAAAATACAACTTCAATGATAAAGTTTGAAAAAGTGAAGATAGAAAGTGGTAACTAAATGTCATCTTTCATAAATTAAAAAAATACCATTTAGGGCAGACGAATGATAATTTAAATGAAATTAAAAAGATTCTTGAGGATGAAAAAGAAATTTGATTGGCAAAGGACACCCTTTGAAGGTATTATCAATGCTGCATCGTGGAACGGTTGCTAGAAATTTATTTCTATGATGTACCTATTTTCTAACAACTTGATGAATATTTATAAAATTTTATTAACCTTGATATGATTCAGAATTTCGTTTCATTGTTTATTTTTCTTTTAAGAAGTTAAGATATTGGTTCTGAGTAAAGTATTATAAACTTTTGGTTGTTTTATGAAGTAGATATTTTCTTCCACTAGAGAGAATGAATGAACTTTGTAGATAAAGTAGTCGTTATATCTATAGTATGTTTTCATTTCAAAGTCAAATACTTTCATTCGTTTAATTGTGATTTAGTAAAGTACAATTCATGTGAACACAACTTTCTTTGTTGAATTTAATTGGTAAAGTGGTTTTCATTTTTTAACTATTACTTCAGATTAAGAAATTTAATTTTGTTTTTATTAATGTTACTCAACTATATGCAACCAGTAAAATTATTTGCATTCTTCTGTAAAAAAGATAAAAGTGGGGATAACTTTTACCTTTTTGGAGATAAGTTTTTTCCTCGATTTGATAATCGCTCAGAAATTATTAATCCACCTTTAAATATTAAGACAAGATTTGAGAAATATCTTAAAAAACCACATTTATCAGTTAACACATGCCAATGGGATGTTATGGTATGCATGAAGCAGAAAATTGGTATCTCACTTGAACAACTAACAGATTATTCAGATATCGTTTGTTATCGCGGATTTTTGAAAGAATTAGCTCTTATTCCACTTGGTGAAAATTCTAAAAACACTTATGTTGCCTTTATGTTAAATGAGATTATTTTTATTGAGAGAATTAATAATTCTACATGTCCTATGAGCAAAAAGGATATTGAAAAAGAATATATTAAAAAGAAACTTAGTAAAATTTGTACAATACCCCATGATAAAAAATATCCGGATGTAAATTCTTCGATTATTTTTGAGGAAGGTTATTACGTGGCGAAAACTAGAATTTTCAGAACAACGAATTCTACAATCAAAGTAATGTTTACAGGAGATGTTGACGCTATAGATCCTAATAGTACATCAAGAGGTTTGATTTAAATTTTTTAAAATTTTCTTATTGTTTTTTAGGAAATAATTTTATGAAGATAAAAGTATGTCCTGGTCATATAATGCATCTTTTTAAAGATATTGCTCTACACAAAACATGGGCTCAGAGTTTTATTGCTGGTAACGAAGTGATTGGTGCTGGTATTAGAAGAAAATCATTAGTTAGAGAAGTTAAATATTTTAATATATCTGAATTAGAATCAAAACTTCCTGTTACTCCATCTAATATTATGGAATTTCTTGGGAAATGTCTTGAGAATATCATTTGTGCTTGCAAAAAATATCCCAATAAATATATTATAATCCCAGAGGATAAAGTTTCTTTACGTGTAGAAGAGGAAGAAACTGTGAGAAATATTAATTTTTCCAGACCAACTCAAGCTTTTCTTAAAATTTTCTCTGTTAAACGATGCAATAAATAATTTTTTTTGCTTTAAATAATATCTTTTTAAATAGTAAATTTATTTTAAGTGTTGTGTTGGTAATAATAGATTTTTCAATGAGATATTTTTATTTATCTGTAGTTTAATAAATTTACTAAACAACATAATGTGTCAATGAATATTCACAGTTCAACCTCATAACTTTGAATTTATTTTAAAATAGGGGAAAGGTTTTGCTGCTAAAAACTTTTTTTGATGTGAGGAAAATTTTGTTTATTAAATAATAAAATTGTTTATTATTTTTTCTAAATATATGACTATTATTCTATACTCAGCAATTTCTATATAATCGTGGTTAATATAGACAAGTTTTAGTACTGATGATATATATATATATATATATATATATATATAATTTAGATGCATATTTTATGTTTCCTAATAACAATCTTACTTTAATGAAATTTTTTCAACAACTTTAAAAGAGTAGTTTTTGAAAATTTGGCTTATCATAAAGAGTAAATTTTAGAAAATTATGTTTTTAGACTATTTTTAAGACATTTACAACAAAAATAATTTTGACAAAAAGATATAATAATTTATACTGAAGTATGACCTTGTATGATAATAATTTAGAAACGTTATCAAAGTAGTTTAGTTTGAAATATAAAAATAATTTATTCAGTATCTTGTTCGAACAATTTTAGTGAGAATTTTACATCATTAAAAGTTATTATATGATGATAAGATTTTAGCAAAATAAATCTTTAGTGTCCATTTACATCAATTCTATTTAAAATTTACTATTGAATATTGTTCAACTTTTATTACTTTTTTTAAAAATATTCTAGAATATTCAATTACATCTTGAAGTATGATATTCTCTTAAAAATATTAAAATTTAATCATTAACGACACATTTATAAATATACTCTCTCAGGGAGATATTTTAAAATCCTTCTCACTTCTATTAAATGTTATTTAACTTTTTTCACTTTTATCTACAAATCATGGTTAAAATAAATAAAAAGTAATCAAAATTATTCCGAAATCATTTGAATTTTGAAAACAATAATTTTAAAATAATTCAATATCTATATACTTTAATTATATAACATAATTTCTTAAAAGTTTAAATAATAGTAGGACGGGAGGCAAAACTCTATATATATATTTTAATACTTATTTAATAGTTACAAACAAATATATATGCAAAATTTAACTTTTAAAATTCTTTATATAATATTTTTTTCAAAATTAATTATTTGAAGATTAAATAAATTTAAAAAAGAATTCAGTTTGTATAACATTCATAAAATATTTATATGATTGTATAATTTGATTTTTGTCTATCAATATATCTCTCTAAATTATTTTTAAATTGAAATTTTATTATTGAATCTATTTTTAAGCAAATATATAACATTCCATGTGTAAATTTAAATTAAAAAGTTTTTATATAAAATTCACTTAAACATAAATAATAGTATAAAAAGATAGTTTATAACATTTAAAATTGCTCTTTAGGAAACAATGTTTTATCTTTTCAATTGGATAGATATAAATTGTTGTTAAAAACACTTTTTTCTAATAAAATATTATTTTTGTTTTGTAAAATCAACCTTTTATGTTTATCGTTTGTATTATCTTCATTATCATACAACAAAATCGTTTTAATTTTTGCAATAAAATTATCTTTTTAAATTCTTTACTTATCTTTAACTGTAAAGTTTTTTAAACTTTATGACTCTAAATAGACAAAATCGTTTGATGTCTTATAAAATGGTAATGTATTTTATTTAACCTGTAAATTATATAATTTAGTTCTTCCTATAATAATATAACAAGGATATAATTTTTCATCAAAATTTATTGCAACAATTAAAACTTTAATTCCGATAAAAAAATATTATTTTAAACATAAAATTTCCCATAATAAAAAGAAATTTAACATTAATAATACAAGCTTATATTTTCTATTACTAAATGTATAAAGATATTTGAAGACGCAAATTTGTGTTTACATGTACACTTGAAAATAATTACCATTAATAAAACAAGATTGCAGCCACTAAGTTGTAATTTTTCATTAACTAACCATTTGTTTTCTTATAAATCAATATTTTTCTATATAATAAATATTTTTCTTTTAAATATTTATTTTTTATCCAAATATAAATTTGTTTTAATTATTTATATTTAAAAAAATCATATCTTCATTGTAAAATTCATTTTTTTCAATTACCTAAATTAAAAATTAATTTAATTATTACTTATGAAATACAATAAATTATTTTTTATCTATTTTATTTATAAAAATATATTGGATCGTGACAGGACACCATTCGTTAATAACTTTTGCACTCTTTATCACACGACAACAAAGATAAAAATAATATTTCTAATGCAAAAATATTAATAAAATTTATAGCATATTTATAGCAAATTTATTAAATTCTTGACAAACATATGATGTCATCTTCTGACGAGGAAATTGCTATTGGGACAACAATGGATGTTTTTATTAAACGCTCAAAATATAAAAGTTGGTCAGCGTCAGAAATAATTGAAAAAAAAGAACCTGAAACCGATGAAAGTAGTAAGTATTTTTTAAAATAATAGTTTATACCTTCAATTTTTTATAGAAGAAATCAGACAAAATTTAGATGATATCAAAAAAGTATTAGATGAAGAAAAAATTAATGACTGGTTGTATGCAAATTTCGATAGTGTTATGAATTCATTCTAAAGGAAAAAGTTACAGAATCTCAGTTAAAATTACATCATATGTATAATAAATTAAACCAAGTGTATTTTATTACTTTTTTTTTACAAATAAATTAGGCAATTTTGTGTTATTTTAATTGAATAGTAAATGTTAAAGCACGATGTAATGATGGATCAGCAATTAATAAAGACGTTCCACTCTTTATATTTAATTCTTCAAGTTGCTTTTTCAAATTATTTTTGCTCATAGTTTCCAAATTATTTCTTAATGGATTTATAATATACAAGTATTCTCCAGTATTTGTTTGAATTGATGGATTCGTTAATGAGAAATGATTTATTAAAATATCCAATAAATCATTTAATGTTCCTTCTTTTTCTAATCTTATTAATTTACTTGACTCTGAGCAAATTGTACAATTATCTTTCTTATCTAGTTGTAAACTATACATAGATACACCTTCTGTCTGTTCAAATTGGATATAATTATTTATTTTCGAAGCTATACCCGTTGTAAGCTTCAAAGCTTCTAAGCATACAGAAGCGGCAATAATAGCATTTGTTGAAGCAACAGCTGGAACAATTCTTTTAACAACACCTTGTGTTAATCGAATATCGACACCAGTTATTCCAAATTTTTCAGCTCTTCCCAATGCTTTCTCATATATCCACATTATATGATCAGGATTATCACCATCAATGGAAGTATCGAAAGGTTTTTCATTTTCCCATTGAATTAATTTAACGTATTCAACACAATGTTCAGGTAATCTTGGTGTATGAGCAATTGTACACAATGGATATGTTACTTGTGGAGGATATAAATCCATAAGACATTCCATACAAGGAGTATCAAAAGCAGTAAAAACTCTTCCATTACCTCTAAACCCTTCTGTTCCACCATCTATCAAAGGCATTGCTGTATTTGGATCAGGTTTACCATCTTCATTGAAATCAATTAAATTAAACAATAAATTATTTAACCATCTTCTAGCATTAATTGAATCAAGACCACAAATAATTAGATGAAATTTTCTGTAAAAATCGTCATCTTTATCTTGAATTTTGCATGTATGTGAAGTAATATTACAATCTGGAAAACGTTCTTTAATAAATTTTGCGGCTACATCAGATTTATAAAAACCAATATCATGATCGCGAAAAAGAAATTGTCTATTGAGATTGGATAATTCTATTGTATCCATATCAATTATATCAATATTTTTAAAACCAGAAAGTGCCAGATTTTTTAATATTTCACATCCTAATCCTCCGGCACCAACAACCAGTAGACGAATTTGTTCGAGCATTTCGAAATTCTAAAAAAATAATATTTTAAAAACAAAAAGTATATTTACCTCACTACCAGCTATAAACTGTGGATCAACAAAAGGACCATTTTTGTAACATAGTGTTTTAATGTCATACCATTTACCAAATTGATCCCCATGAACCATATCAATGACAAATAATTTTAAACAAAGAAGTACTTGAAAGATATAACCAAGATATATCAAATTAATTTTTGGTAAAATATTTATTAACTTCCCAGTATCTTATTTGGAATTTTTGTTAGTTTTTATTTTTAAATAATAATTCATAAATTATATTTTCTTCCATCCTTAAGTTATTT
Source organism: Strongyloides venezuelensis (assembly GCA_963280985.1). Lineage (NCBI taxonomy): Eukaryota > Metazoa > Nematoda > Chromadorea > Rhabditida > Strongyloididae > Strongyloides > Strongyloides venezuelensis. Next base: position 7,590,766 of record CAUJLX010000002.1, on the reverse strand, counting down.
TAACTTTTAATAATATAATAATTCTTACGCAATTAATAAAAGACAAAATTAGAAATAATACACACGTGAAGTTAATTAATCAGGTCATATATTTATTATGATTCCTTATAATGCAATAAATAAAAATTTCTACTCAATAACCATAATAAATGTCACATGCTGCAAGTTTGTTTTTACTTCAAATTTACGATCTATGAATTTTTCTACATTATGTACACAAGATATAACGATTTGGAAACTTTGTTACATAAAATCAAATAATCATATCATTTTAACATTCTTGAAGAAAAATGATCTTAAAAGGTATATTAAACGCCCACATTACAACAAACAGGATAATGTAATTAATATTGACAACAACTTGAACTATTAATTTATGTTCATGATTAATAAATTATTTGGTCAATTATAGGTAGTTGACGCATTTTTGATTTGTCTTCTATCTTTTGTCCGAAATTATCTTATTTTTACTACTAATTTTGTCTATTTTATAATTAATGGAAAAAAAAACATTTTTGTTGTAATTATAAATATATACTCAAAATAGAAATTTTGAATTTTTCTTTAACTGCTTTTGTATATGTTAATTAATATAAACACACACTAGACACTGTCTTCATAATTTTATAATTGTTAGTGTATCAATATTGAACCTTTATTTGCTTCTTAATTATATTTCATTCTCTTAAAAATAATATATATAATAATGTTGTTTTTCTTTAACACACATTCTGAAGATGATCAACTTTTATCAAACTTGGAAACAAAACCAGACATTTATTTACCTCGTTGGGATCAATCTACATTTTCAGGACGTTTAAGGCACTTTAAATCTGTTGTAAATCCATTTGAATTTATTTGTATCTCCAAGTAAATTAGAGGAATGTAAAAAAATAGTTCTTGATTATGAAGACGGAAAAATAAATAATAATATGACATTAAATGAATTATGGGAGGCTAAGCATATTTATGATTCAGCTTACCATCCAACATCTGGAGAAAAAATGCCAATGTTTGGGAGGATGTGTTCACAGGTACCAGTAAACTCAATGATCTCTGCTGGGATGTTATTTTCTTATAAGTTAGTTTAATTATTCATATTTTTTTATATTTTTTTTCCAGCTCAACAAAAGGAATGATATTTTGGCAATGGTTTAATCAATCTTACAATGCCTTAATTAATTTTTCAAATCGATCAGGTGAAGAGCATTTAAAGAATTCACGTCTACTGTGTTGTTATTTTGCTGCAGCAGGAGGAAGTATGACTGCAGCGAGTGCATTAAAAATGTACGCAGATAAATTAAATTTACCAAGTGTAATAAGGAGATTAGTACCATTTGGAGCTGTTGCATTAGCTAATGTAATAAATGTTCCTATGATGAGAAGTGGAGAATTTATAAATGGTATTCCATTAAAAGATGAACATGGACATACTTTAACAACAAGTACAAGAGTGGCTTGTTATGCTATTCCTATGGTTGTTGTTTGTAGGATATTAATGAATTTACCTGATATGGTTTTTTTACCCATAGTTATTGATCGCTTAGTAAAAATACCCTTTATAAAAAACAACAAATTTATAAGATATGGAATGAAAATTTCATTAGCAGCGCTAGCAGTATCATTTGCTACACCAATTAGTTGTGCCATATTTCCTCAAATGACACCTTGCAAAATTGAAAACCTCGAAGAAAGCGTACGAAAAAAATTAAAACAACAAAACTATAATAATGATATTGTATATTTTAACAAAGGACTTTAAATTACCCCCTTTTTAATTAATGTATCTAGAAAATTTATAGCACTTTAGTTAAACTTCTATTTACATAAAACAATAAAAGAATTTAAATAAAAAAAATCAATATAAAATTTAGTAACATTAATTAATATATTTTTTGATTCAATCTTCAAATATAACTATATTATTTCATTAAGTAAATAAGTTTTTGACATTGATTACATTGTTTTAAATTTATTTTTCTTTGAAATATTTTATAGGACATGGCCTGATAAATTTAATTACTAATAAATGCTATCTACTAATGAATTTTCCTATATATCTCTAATTTTGCTTTATTAAATTAATAAACAAATTGTTATTTATAATATTATATGATCCAAAAGGTCATATTAATATCAATTTCAATATATTTAACTTTAATACCTAAATAATTTAATTATATTCTTATTATGGTCTTTGTATTGTTTCGATGTTATAATTTCTTCCGTTACAATGCCATACTATGTTTTGTATGGTTATTGATATATACCATAGAAAACAATTTATACAACTTTTCGATAACAATAGTTCTTAAAACTCTGATTATCAATAATTTTATGACATATCGCTACAAAGGTCTTTAATAAGTACAAATAAAAATAAAACAAATATACATCTCTACTTTACTTTAATTTAATTTGATGCTATTAATTATTCTATTTGATAATTAATTTTTTACCGATAGATCTTTTATAATTTCCAAAAAAAGTAATAACATATTACAGTCGTTAAAAAACGAAACTTCTTTATTTATGTTGAATAGAAATGATTAAGTTCAACCTTTCCATTCCTTATAGTAATTAAAAACAAACTACCAAATGTAACGATTTATTTACAACTTTTCCTCAATATATTCACCAAAATCGTTTAGTTAAAATTAAGAAATTTTATCTGAATATCTTAAAATTAGAAATTGTTAAACTAAATAGCACCAATATAATTTTTGAAATACTCATCCGTTTCAGTGTATTTTTTCTCGAAATCTTTAATTTCATCCATGTCATCATTGACAGTCCTCCATTCAATTCCTATCAATATATTGAAAATGTCATTATTGAAAGGATTTATTTCACTATTTCTACCTGGGTAAAATTCTCCAATCAAACCTCTTACGCAATCAAGTACAACTCTTTTCTTGTTGAGCATTTGACATTTTTCACAAAATTCAGAAAATTTCATATTTGGCTGAAGTTCACTTGCCCATGAAATAATTTTATCTTCAATTGCCGTAATATCTTTACGCTATAAATATCATAATAAACTGTCAACATAGAAAGATTAGACTTACGAACTTTGACGATGAGATTTCTCCTGTTTCTTTTGGTAATTTAATATTGTTAACCATAGTAAATAGTTTACGATATCCATCATTTCCTACGAGATCTAATTCATTAAAAACTCTTCGTTTCTTTGTTGATGCCGTTTTATGTTTTTTCGCCGCTTTGCGAGCTTTCTCTAATTTTTTTGCATCTTCATCCGGTGATTCAATAGCCTCATTATCAGGATTGACAGGTTGATTATCCTCCTCTAAAACGTCTCAAATTTGACAATGAAATAACTAAAACATACCATTTTCTTCATCTACACGATCAAAAACCAAATCGTCATTGAAATCATCTTCAAAGTCATCCATAATCGACTGTATTTAAATGTTAAGAAATTACACAGTAATGCTAAACATTTTCCGCCATTCCCAAAATTTCTGTTTAAGAGGAAGGAATAACATAAGAGTTGGTAAAATGTCAATTTTTTTTTGAACATTTAAAATCACATATATTCATTTCTCTCTAACGATGGATTTCGAAAAACTATTAAATATCAAAAGTAATAGAAAGGAGGATAGAAAACAAAAAAAAGAGTTTAAAAAATTGGCTAAAGAAGCATATTATAAAAGAAAAAAGGTAAGTGCTTTACATTAATTATCCAAGTAATGTTTTGCTTTGAAGTTGATAGACGTTGTTGAAGAAAAATTTTCTAAACCACCAAAAGAAGAAGATGAAAAGAAAAAGAAAAAAAAGAGAAATAGGAAAAGAAAAAATCAGGTTGATAAAGAAGTTTCAGAAGTAAAAGCTTATAAAAAAAGAATGTTTGATGATCCAGAAGATGTTAAAGTAGAAAAATTAAGTAAAGAAGAAGAGATGGAAAGAAAAGAATTTTTACGAAGAGAGGCAAAAAGAGATGATGATGATGATGATATATTGCATTATGAAAAATTATTAGGATTAGATAAAAAGAATAGAAAGAAGAACTATGAAGATGATGGTTTAGATTATCTATTGGACTTTTGTGATTTAGAAAGTAGAAAAAATATTGTTGAAGAGGAAGAAGAAATTGATAAAATAAACGACAAAGATGTTGATAAAACCGGGGAGATGGATGTTGAGGGATTTTTCGATGAAAGTGATAATGAAAACGAAATAATGGAAAATGAAGAAGATATTGAAATGGATGACAAAGATATTGAAATAGATGACGAAGATATTGAAATAGATGAAGGGGATGTTGAGTTGGAAGATGAGGAAGACAAAGTAGAGTCTGGATCTTTTGATGGAGAATTTGAAGATATAAATAATGAATCTGATGAGGAAATTGTAGAAGATATATACGGAAGACCTATTTATAAGTCTACTAAGGAGCTTGTTAATAAAGATTCCAGGCTTCAAGAAAAATTATCAGAACTTGAAGAGAAGAAATCAGAAGAATCCAAGGAAGAAACAATAAAAGTAGAAAAAGCAATTAGGGCTATCATGAATCGACTAAGTGAGGTTTCTTTTGTTAGTTCTCAAAAAACATTGTATGATACGTGGAACCATTCTAGTAAAAATGATGTAAAACGCTTAACTTTCAATCTTCTGTTACAAGCTATAGATAAAAATTATGAGATGGCCGATAGAATGATTATGGAATATGCAGCTTTTTTAACAATTATACATTCAACAATATCAAGTGAAATTACTTTTTATATAATTGAACATCTTGTTTGTGATTTTGTTAAAAGAATAAAGAAAAAAATAAATGACGAAGATCACAGACTTAACAATATAGGAAGATTTTTTTGTAATCTCTATAATTTTAAAATTATAAATAGTAGCTTTTTGATTGAACTATTTCAAATAATTTGTCAAAATCTTGATGAAAGTAATTTATCATTACTTCAGTCAATGTATGTGACAGCAGGAAATTCATTAAAAAAAAGAGATGGAGTTTTATTTGAAGAACATTTATCTTTTATGCAAAAGAAATTACCGTTGTTAGTAGACGTTAAAGATAATTTTAAGCTTAAATTTTCTGTCGAAGAATTATTAGACTTGAAAATTTCAAATATTACAAAATTCTGTTCAAAATTTGATGAAAAGGATATGCTTCATATGGTTAAAGTTATTCAGGGATTTACTAAGGGCAGTAGTTCAAAAGAAGGAGCATTAGGAATGAGTGTTGATGATTTATTGAATGCATCAGAAAGAGGAAGGTGGTGGATAGTTGGTTCAGCATGGCAACCATCTGGTAATCCTCTATCAAAAGAAAATTCAGGTCTTCTAAATAATAGAAAAAGTAATTTCATGAATTTTGATCCTTCATTATTAGAATTAGCTAAGAAAGCAAAAATGAATCTTGAACACCGTAAGAATATATTCTGTATTATTATGTCAGGAGAGGACCCTCTCGATGTTTTCCAACGCATTATGTCTTTAAAATTAAAAGAAACTCAGGAACGTGATATTATTCATGTCTTAATTATATGTTGTACTTTAGAAAGTAATTATAATCCATTTTATGGATCTATTATTGAACAATTTTGTTCCTATAATAATCGTTTCAAGGTAAGTATAAATCTCATGAATGTGTCAGATTGAGTGATTTATGAGTAAATTTATTTTAGTTAACGACACAGTTTGCATTATGGGATAGGATAAAAAATTTGAATGAACTGAAGAAAAGGCAAAGAAATAATTTAGCCTTCATAATAGGAGATTTAATTAAAAATGGAAGTGCTTCTTTAGGAACTTTAAGAATAGTTGATTTTATCGATATCAATGGTGTAACAGGAATTGTTCTTAAGAAAATTTTCACAAGACTTTTCAAAACAACTAGTCTTTCTAAGATAAGTGAAATGTTTGAAAAAATGCTTTCAAATCCTAAATTCGATTTGCTAGCTCAAGGATTGCAAATATTTTTTGAGACTAATTTCAATGATGATGAGATTGATAAGGAGTTTCAATCTCGTTTAGATACAGTTAAAAATTTATTATCAACAAGAGATCGTTAATAATTTTTATGATATTTTTATTTGCTATTAGGTTTTATACAAAATTTAGCACTAAAGTACAATTTTGTGATTTTTTTGTTTTATATTGTATATTTATTTCTTATAAAATGTATTATATTTTGTTATGATCAGAATATTTAATGCCGAACAGTTTTTTTTACCAAAGTAAAATGGATCAGTTACTAGTAAATTTGGCATATAAATTTTCAGTCAATTACCATTTTCATTTAGTACATTATTTTTGAATGTCCTTTGGATCATTAATCACAATTTAAATGTTCTTTCGTTTTTACCTTCCGACATAATGACAAAAAAAGTAACTCACTCAAATTTTATAGTAGATTGAAGATCAACCTAAATAGGTTTTAAGTAAAAAAATTACTCCATAACTCAATGTCACTTCTTTAAATTTTAACTAAGAAATTTACTCATTTAACAATAGAAATGTAATATAATAAGAAAAATATAGTTTATTGGCATATAATATAAACATTATTACTCAATCGACCACTGTTGAATTTAGTCATAGAATAATAAATATTTTATAATCACCATTTTACTATTATATTTATACTACAAAACACTTTTATTCTTAAATACTATCAAAATTTAATGGCATACTAATTTTTTCTTTCTCTATTGTTATATGATTTTTATCATAGTTATAAAAATTAAGCAATTAGTCTATATATATAAAATTAAATGTAATATTAAAGTGGACTTTGAATATATTCATGAAAAAAGAAATATAAAATTCATTTTGAAATCATTTTATGGTATTTTCTTTTAATATTTTCACCTGTCACAATAAAGTATTAATGTTTTAATTTAAATTAACAGTAAAATATATATATATATTTATTTATTTACATGTTTTACAGTATATCTACAATGTTCAAGATAAAAATATAGACACTTTACATAAAATTGTTTTTTCATTTCCTCATATTACAAAATATAAGACATTTTATTAATTTATTTATATAAAAAATTTTAATGCATATTTGGCACTTCTTTCTTTTATTTATATATATTTTTTTAATTTATTTCAATCAACTTTATAACAAATTTATTCCCATCCCTATCATAGAAATGACAATATATTTTTAGTTATTTGTACTGTTTAACTGGCTTAGATAGATTATAAATATAAAAATAAATTTGATTTTATTAAATATAAATTTTATGATTTTAACAAGTAATTTAATTAACTAAATTTTGAGTTTATTTAACGGTTCCTAATTTATATTGCTTAATAAAATAAAATAAAATAAATTAAATTGTATTGGTAGAGTAATGAGTATCAAAATAATATAATATAGTAAATAAATAATATCTTATATTCTAATAATAATGTTCATTTCTCAAAAAGCTTATATTAGTGTATAATTAGTTATTGTAAAGGTCTTTTTATAAATGTATCAATTTCACAAATAGCTTCAATTCAATGATAGATGATATTGTGGTGAATAAGAGCGGAAAAAAGTATAATATATTAGAAACATCTGGAGTTGATTATGTATTGCCATTCGATGAATTTATTAGATGATGGTTAAAGAAAAATATTGGTTAAAAAGATATTCTTATAATTATATTATTATTTTAAAGAACAAATTAAGAATTTTCCAAAGCTATTTGTATAAGTAGAATATTATTTTTATTTAAAAAAAATTATTTTAAAAGATTTAATAATTAAACATTGTATAATACTAACATTCCATATCTATCACTGATGAAGTATTAATATATTAGAGAAACTATAGGCCTTATAAAGCTTTGATTTGAACAGCTGTCGTTTATCTGACTTGACAATCAATCTATCCCCCATTTTCAGTGTACAAATTCCATATCAATAACATGTACCAATTTGCTTCAAGTAGGTTATATTACTCTTATTCATCTTCATCATTATCCACTATTACTATCTATAGAAGTTAAAATTTTATACAGGTACATTTTATGTATTATTATATTTTAACTTTCCGATGTGATATTACATTTTTGTTCATATTTTCAATGTAAAGAATCTCAACAAGCCTTTTTATTTGATGTATAAATTTTGTATCACGAGCTTATATTTGATTATTTTTATAAAAAGATTGTTTGCCTATAATTTTTTCATATTTTTTCTACATATCTATTATTTTGTTTTATTAAAAGTTATATCTACATATATACAGTATCTATTTTTAACATATGCTAAGAATATATTTCAAAATATCTTTAAGAACAAAATATATTTTTATCATACTTTATTTAATTTTTACATAAATGATCGTTAAAATATTTGACTTTTTACTCTACCATCGGCATTTTCCTTTTGATCTTTATCCTTTTATCTCTTTAAATAAAAGTAATAACCATATGAATAAGGTTGTAATATGTATATGATATTGATATAAGAGCAACTGTAATTTTAATATTCCATAAATGTCGGAAGATTTTCTTTATCATAAATGATTCCTACTTTTTTATCTATCTTACATTCCATTTATTCATATCCATTCATTCACTAATTTATTCCGTTTTTTTTGTTTTTTAAATTTTTATTTTATTACTATTTATAAAAACTTCCTATCATTTTCATTATCCAAAACATTACATAACATTTCTTTCATTTCAACAAAATCTGCCACCAGATGTAAACATTACTTTTTAAAATATCTTTCTACCATATCATTATTATTAAACAAAAGTGAATATAATTTATACCTCTTCTGTCATCTTAATTTACAAATATTTCTATTAATATAAAAATGACATTGAAAAAATATTTAGTAAATTTTTAATTTTGTCATTAGATGAAAAAAAAATTAGTTAACCTTTTAAAACAAAGACCATTATATTATTTACTTATCACTCTATATATACATTATGTCATTCTGATTAATGATACAATTAAAAACTTTCTATCTTCCATAAATCTATCTATTAATAATGGCATTTAACTTTATTATTACTAAAAAAAGTTTTTATGATATATATAAACTTGTAATGTATATATTTGTTACCTTATTCATCACTACTATGTAAAACATAATGTAATTCAAGCGCAAACAGTAAAAAAACTTTTTTACTTCTTCTATCACCATCTATTATAGGAGTGCTAATAAAGTGTTGGCGGTATAAAATAAAGAGGTAGGGAAAAGATGGTTTCTAGAAATTTTAGTAGTTATCTATTATTACATTAGTTTTATAAAATGGTAGTAATGATATGACAATCAAATGGTAGGTTAAGTTAACAGAAATTATTTTTCATTTACTTTTAAAGGTTATATGATAATATTTGTTTATTTTACTTCAATCTAATAAAAATAATTTGTCAAAATATTTCTGTATCTTTATCAGGCGTAAATTTTATATATTTTTATAAAACTGAAAATTTTACAATTTTCCTCATCATCTATCAACAACTATACTCTTGTTTGCCACTTTAATGACAGTACTTTTTATTTCATATTTATAACTTTGATGTAAAAGAATGTTAAGTTACGGTAGTCTTATAATACAAGATATATTTATCTTCTTTTAATATAAATTAAAAAAATTAATTTAGATAAGATGATAAAGAAATGATGTAGTCTTTATGGACTTTACAAATGGATGATTTTCAAAACGATAAGGTGGTTATCTATATTTTAATTTTCTTGTTTAATTAAAATCTTTCTTTTTTCTTCAGTACATTTTATTAAATCCTTTAACTAAGTCTTTTTTCCTTATTTCGGCAAAACTTTATAATTAATCATTTTTAATGTTCTTAAAGTTATAAATCAAAATACATTAAAGCTTCATTCACACCTTAACTGTTTCTTAAAGCAATATCATAAAAACAATCGACAATAAATCTTATTTCTTTAAGCAATTTTCTTCTATTTTCATATTAAATCTTTATAATTATGACATTTCTCGATAACTGCTACTATCTATTTAATTCTTTTAAAAATTATTTTATATCCTTATTAATACTTCCCCGTGAAGTGGATCATGCTGTGCTATATAATCTCCTTGGCGCGGTTATTTTGTAACAAAACCGTTTTCTTATAAACTAACTTTCCCCTTTTATTTAAACCGACTACTCTGTAAAATAATTTATAGATTATTAAGATATAATCGAACTTAATATCAATTTAAATTCAATTTATATTTACTTTTACATGTATATTATTTTATAAGAAATATAAAAGAAGTGTTTTTGGCATTTTATGCCAAAAACATTAGCATAATAATAAATGTATTTCATTAATAATAGAAAATTTTCACTGAATAATTTAAATAATCATTTATAAATAATGTAATAAATTATTTTCTTATATTAATTGAAATTTTGATAAGTAATATCTAATTATAATTCATATTATAAATATATATTAATAATAATGTTTTTACAATTAATTGACTGACTCTGTGATTACTTTTTTCTTTTTCTATAAATCGTCTACGGCACACCAGTAATTTATTGGTACTGTTTTCTTAATAAACTTATTTATCCTTTTTCTTTTGTATAATTTTAGCAATGTTATAATTTCCATATATGACAATCGTTTACACTTATAACATACATAACGTCTTCCATGTAACTCCCCCTACTATAAAAGCTGTTTATAGAAAACTTCTATCATATATCTATTTAAAATTTTATTTACGAGAGGGAAGTAGGGACATAACTATGTCATCTACCCTCAACCTTAAAATGTGCCACGCCTTTTTTTTAAATTCATTCTTTAAACACAAAATCCTGCTATTATATGGTTTAAACATAGGAGTTGATCATATTTTAGGATGTTTTGTTGGGGATGTTTTTTGTGTTAATGTTGATAGTATTAATGGAGCCATTTTTGTGATTCGATTTATGCTAAAATTTTACACGAATGAGTAACTTTTTGGATGTAGCTATATACAAGTGAATTATAGGCTTTTATTTTTCTTTATCGTTTTATATGTGTTTTTTTTCAAACTGTAATATAAAAAAAGTAGTTTATAAATTTTCAGTCTTGTAAAAGTTATGTTTTTTTTTTATTTTAAAATTAATTAAACATTTTTGTAGTGTTATTTTTGTTACTGTAATATTTTCTATTATAAATAATAATAAAAAATTTATCTTATCATAGCCAAATCCCTATTTTTTTATCAAAATTGTTTTTCTCATTTGACAACTTTATATCCAATCACTTTTAGGATTAAATTATTGTTTAACTTTTATACAGAACTCTATTATAAATAAATAAAGTCTATTATTTTTTTATATATACTTTGTCGTTATTTTCAACAAAAGTTTATATAAAATTTTTCTAATCTGTAGTTATTGCACTTATCTAATAAAGCAAAAATTTTTTAATGTTTATCTATAATTTTTTTCAATATAAATATTTTTACTTGCTTAATTTATAAAAGTTTTTGTTTCAGATATTCTTAGAAATATTTATTTTTTATAACTAAAATTATTAGTAGATCTTTCTTTATTTAAATTTGTCCAAAAAAATGTCAATAGCTGTCACTACAACAGTTTCAGCAGCATTACCACAAAATTCCAATAACAATTCGTCTCCATCTACTCTAAACTCAAGATCACCTGGTAACGGTGTTACTACGCCAGTCGTCCCACCAGTAGTTGTACCTTCTTCTACTTATTCATCTTATCCTGGTATTGATATGGGTTATCAAGGAGGTTCATTACCAGATCCTTCTCATTATTATTGGGGAAATCAGCATCCGATCCCAGGTGTATATCCTCCAGTTCATAATGGTTATCCAAATCCAATGTTAAATATGAATGGCATAAATAATGATGGTTATTCACGAACAAGTGTATCAACTTCCTTACCACAAGTTTCATCACCAGCCTATCCACAGTCATTGCAACCACCAACAACGGCATCTGCTGAAACAGAGGTTGTTGAAATTGGAAAGATATATGAAAATTCAACAGAGAATAGTAATTCGTATCAAACACTGTCGGCAAATCACTATCAAACTTCATCTGCAACATCTGGACAAATTCCAGCACCAACGCCAACATATAATCATTATCATATTCCAACAACCTCAGATAAACCAACAATTAACAATCTTCTTGAACTTAGTAGCTGCCATTCTCAGTCATTGCAATCTCCAGTTTATAGTTTTCCTCAGTCAAATATTGAAAATATTAGTGGTGTTCCACAAAAGCCAGAACCATTAACCTCTATTCATAATCAACTTAATAATCCACATAATTTTTATCAACCTCATCATCCTTCTCTTCAAGTAAGTTTAAATACTTATTAGCTAATTACACCGTTAAAATAATAATATCTAACATTTTCTCAGATAATTATTAATTAAGTAATTATTTGTGATGTATCTTGATTTACGTCAACATTCTCATTTTAATTCTCACCACATACTTTATTGTGAATTAATACCATACAAATTATCTGATAATTATTATAAAATAGAAAATCTGCATTTTTATAGATTAAAAATATATTTATATTTTTCATTTTCAGAATCTACCAGCATCTGATTTATTGTCATCCCAAATTCCGGGAGATATTTATAATATTCCCCCAGTTAATCAATCTCAATCATTACATCATCAGGAATTACTGTCCAATGGATATCCACCTATTCCATCGTCAGACTATACAAATTCGCTATCTTCAATTCATGGTATAAATCTTTCTCCTAACAATCACTCAGTTTCAGGAAGAAATTCTTCTAAATCTAATAGGCGTATGAAAAGTGAAATCAAAGATTCTGATGATGATGGGAAATCTTCAGATGATAAAGAGTTAGATAGAAGATCAGCTAACAATGCCCGTGAGCGTATTCGAGTTCGTGATATCAATAGTGCATTCAAAGAATTAGGAAGGATGTGTGCTCAACATTTGAATCAAGCTAACGATAAGGCTCAAACAAAACTTAACGTCTTACATCAAGCAGTGAGCGTCATAACACAATTGGAAGAACAAGTACGAAGTAGAAATTTAAATCCAAAAGCTGCGGCTATTATGAAAAAAAGGGAGGAAGAACAAAAAATAATAAATACTATGTCTGGGATACAAAATATAGCACCTCAAAATGCATTTGCACCACATCAAGTAAATGGAAGTGATGGAGATGTGAAGCCTCCATTACAATCAAATGTTTCTGTTTATAGATAATTAGAAATTTATTAAATAAAGAGAAAGTACTTATTTATTGTAACAGAACATTTATGTTAGCGTTGAAAGAAAACATTTTGACATACTCATAACTTTATATAAAAAAAGTCTAATGGTTATGAAGGCACATGTTCAATACAAAATAAATAAATCTGATCACTAGGATCTATACAATTATCTCATTAAATTTTTTTATACATTTTATAAACTATTTTTATGGCTTTTTATGTTACATTTAACAAAAATAAACATGAATTGTTAGTTAGATAAAGAAAAGATGATATTAATTGTTTATAAGAGTTCATTAAGATAATATATAAGTCAATGTGTTTATTTACTGGTTTTGGTAGTTAATAATAAGATGTTTGCAACAAAAATTTTTCCTTAGTTTGTTTATTTATTATTCAACAATATAAGAGAAGACATTTATCAACATTAGAGAATTTAAAATTTATGTAGACGCTATTAAATTCCCATAATATGCAGTTAGTGTTTTAATTTTCGAATTCAGGACAGAATGTTCAATTTCGCACTTTCCACCTGGTCCTGCTAAAGAAATTAGTTGTTTTATAGGAGTATTACGGGGTAAAAAATATGAAATATTAGAAGATAATTTTTTCGAATATTCAAAAACTTTAAACCCATCTATTGGAATGTCATTTTTCAGGTCATATACTTCTTTGGTTAAATATTCTGGACCACCCCATGGTGGAGATAAAAATACACCATCAATGATATGTTTATTACTTGGGCAGAATTCATCAGAATCCCTTGATCCAACAAATGATTCAACAATTTTGAAAAAATCACCTAAGAAAAACTGTATCCTATCCGCAACACCATAAACTTCTGCATTTCTTTTAGCACATTTCAACCGAATAGGATCCATTTCCACAGCATAAACGTATGCACCTTTTAAAGCAAATTGTATTGCATTACCACCAACACCCGTAAATCCATCAAAAATGATCATATTTTTACGCTTAACCATTCGTTCAGCTATATGTTTAGCTATTTTTTCAGGAGTTACAGAAAACCATCCTTCACGGTCCATTAAAATACCATGATTTAGCTTGGAAAATAAACGAAAGCGTTGGTTCCAATATTTCCTCATTTCATTGTCAGCATTAATATAATTACGTGCTTTTGATGCGATCAAATATTCATCTTTAATTGGATCAAATGACAGATCAATACTTTCACTACTACTCCTATCTTCTTCTGGTATGGTTGTTATTGTCGCAATTGTGTCTTTATTAGTATCATCTAAATCATAACCCTTTGGTTTAAGTGAAAGTATCCTTAACTTAAATTCCGGTTTATTTGTATAATACGTAACATTCCTCATTTCTTCAAATCCTTTATTACATTCCAAATCTTTATATCTTGTAATAGATTTATCAAAATCTTTACTCTCATTAGAGGTATCAAAATTTTTCTCCTCATCAGATGATTTATCCATTATTGAATACTTAGAGTCATCAAAACCACTAACAAACTTGGCCTTCTTAACCTAGAATGCAATTAAAGGAGAACAGATGTTTTTATTTATACAATTTACTAAAAACTTACATTTGCAAGGAAAGAAAAGCATTTGCCCTTGATGTTTGTCCTTTTATATTCACTAAAGTCCATTAATGCTTGCTTTTTAACCAACTGTCTATGTTCTTCATACAAATCATCCCAATTTAGGGAATTAACATAATCTAAACCAAAAGTTTTCTGTGAAATATTTGAAAATCCCTAAAATCATAAAATATATATACTACAAAAGAGTTTCCACTTGAGATAGAGAATTTAAATAAATAATATTTATTACCTGGAGAATTGGATCACGATGTACTTTGATTAGATTATATGGATCATGCGGTTTGATTTTTTCAACTTTTTCTTCATATTTTAATACTGTATCTTCATCTAAATTTTCTTTAAAATCATTGATAAAACTTTGTAAAGTCAAATATTCACCATTATTTTTCCAATACTTTGAGAATGTTAACGACACAAGTTCTAAAGCTAGTTTTTTTCTTTTTTCCCGAATTTCTTTTTTACTAAACACTAAATTTCCTGAGGTTTCTGGATCAACATCGTTTTGTCCTGTTAATGAACTAGTTGGGACAACTTTATTTTTACTAATTATGATTTCATCAGATGGCGAGTAATTTTTGACAAATTCTTCAACATCTTCAACTCCTTTTATTCCGGCCATTACAAGGTCGTCGTCGTAGATATATACTTTACTTAATGATACATCAGCTGATATTCCACTTTCGTATTGTATAGTTGCTTCTAATACTTCTTCCCAGTCAAATGAATAGTTGTACTCTTTTTCAGACATATGGTCTAAATATAAAATTTTTTTTAAAAAAATGAATAAAAAACATTGAAATATTACATTGGTTTTCAACCAATAAAAATATGTACATCTATACTTAACGTTTTCAAAGAATAAATATATGAAATATCATATTAAATTATATTTTAAAGAAATTTATTTGTTTATAGCAGTTAAGATTTCTCGTAATTGTGTCATCTTTTTTTCCAGAGCTCCAGGTTGTGAAGACAATATTTGATGTGAACGAACAGCTAGTGATAAAAGATATGAATATTCGGTGTTTGAGAATGTAGTGCCTTTATCAACAATCATAGCCAATAATCTATCGGGTTCGTGATCTAGTAATTCATAAAATGATCTTGCACGATCTAAATCCATCTCTCTACGTCCTGTTATTTGACTCATTAGTTGTTGAACAGCAAAAATGTTTCGGCACAATCTTTTCCTACCATTTTCTCGGAGTTTTGTCATATGTTGACTTGAATGAATAAAAATAGAAGCACATAAATGTCCAAGACCTTCAAAAAGGTATTTCCATTTATGTTTGGAAGTTAATTGTGATAAAATTTTATGAAACATATACAAATCATTCCTAAAATCGGATGCTTCTTGGTCATTTTCATCTTCATTGTATTTAGAATCAGCTCTTGAAAGTGGATATATATAATAAAAACAATGAACTCTTAATTCCAAATGGATAAGTAAAAGACACGTTTCTGATATTGTTTCAATTTTGTTAATTCTAGAATGTAGAACATTAATCATTGTATCTTCACCAATATTTAAATTGTTTGAATCAATATCAGGAACTTTGTATTGAATAATTTCATTTGATTTCCTGCTAAGGCTACTAATAAGAGACCGAAATTGAATAGTAAACCATTGAAGAGATTCATGAATAAGAATTAAAATTTTTATGTGTTCCATATCTGTTACAAGTTCATTTCGTTTTATTTGTTTTTGTACACCCAAATTACCAATTAAAATTTCTGATTCTCTTTGATTTCTTTTCTTTATATCTAATTCACTTTCAGTTACTAAGTTATGTTGATAAGATGTTGGAGTAGTTTCATTAGGTGTTTGAGTTGTAATAGCAATCCAACTTGGTAGTGATTTCAATAATCTAGAAATATCTTCGTCAACTGCCCATGCAGCACTTATTTTACCACTCGTTCTCACCTGATTATCAGTTCCAATATTTGTAATGGTGATTTTATTATACACTTCTTCAATATATCCAATAAATTTCATTAAAATAAATAACCATTGTTGTGAAAAGCGTAAAGTATATGTTTCCATATGCTTGATTAATTCAAAAACATGGTCACACATACTTTTTACTTTGACCACACTTCCAAGCACACTCTATAGAATTATTAATGAAGTATTGTTTAAATTAACTTACCACTTCATGCGATTGAACATTAAAAATTGACGTCCACACATCACTACTACTAAAAATAGTATTTAATTTCCCCGATATATCTTTTTCAACCCTCTCAACAAAACTATCCATAACAAAACTATTTAAAAATGTGTAAAGATCACAAGGTTCTTTTTTTGTTATGGATTGAATCTCCATAGCAAAATGATTTAGCAAGTGGAAAATGTTAATAATATTATATGGATCAGCTTGACAAACAAGATTATTTAGTTTACTCTGTTCTACAGTCGCTTGAGAGGACATCAAAGCACCACAGCTGAAACGAAATAACAATTTATTATTCTCGGTCAACGATTCATTTTTGTTAGCTCGTTGAGGATATATATCCAAATGATCACTAATGACATCTTGCATAGCTCTTTGGCATGATTCCCAATATTTCTCAAGAATTTTTGAAGAATGATCCCTATAAATAGCATGTTTTGATAATTCTTTTATTAAAATTGAATGATATTTATATGAATCTCTAAATTCTGTAACAAGGCTTTGAATTAATTGATACAGTAATTTAGCATCACGATTTTCATTATGTGTTATAGCATTTAAAACTGTTATTGTGTCGTGCACTCCTTTCTGACAAAGTGCAGCTTCTTTAGCATAAATTTGATTTAACGCAACATCTACTTGATCGAAAACTGCAAGAGCTGCTATTGAATCAGAAATTTTGGCACATGCATTATACATATATTCTTCATTTTCAGTAGAACTTGTAAAACCAAAATCTCTTGAATCGACATTTTTTTTATATTTTTCTAGTAACTTGTTACAAAGTTCAGATTCTTGTAAAACACTTTTATTTACATTTTTCATTAATGAAACTAAATGTTTCTCAAAAGGCTCAATAATAATTATTCTCAATAAGTCATCTATAATTTTTGTTAGTAGGTTTTTAGATATATCATGAACATTATGTCTTATTTGGCTAAGACCTTCAATACATGACAATTGTCCATTAAGAAGAATTTCATTTTTCTTTAATAAATTAACAGCATCTTTAAAATTCCCACCCTTAACGTATTCCTCAATTGTCATTTCCATATTTTTAATCTCATTGATTTGTTTTAAAATATTACAAATGTACTTTTGTTCCTCATTTTCCATCCAAAGTTTTTTCAAATCATCACGTCGACATTCCAGTAAAGTTGTGGATTGACGGAGGTTATTTTTTACGTTTTTGGTACCTTCTTTAAACCCAGTAATTTTTGTTGAAACATTACGGAATGTATTTAAACATGCATTAACGTCAGGTTCATGTGCTATTAAAAATAATATTCTCTTTTGCAAATATCCAACTCACCTTTTATAAGCTTATCAATAATCTCACCAGAATTTTTATATGCAATTTCAAGACGATTCTTTTCATGTTCACGTTGATCATTTGAAGCACTTGTTGTTAATGTTCTTATAACATTAACCAATAAACGACACTAAAAAATAAGGATAAAAAATGGATGTAGTACCTACAGAATCATTGTTATCATCAGAAATGTTAACAGGCATATCTAAAACAATCCTATTATATTTATAAAAATTGATGCACAATCTACCACTAAAGTCCTAACACGAAAATATTCTAATATTTATCAAGTAAACACCCCTGAATACTGTAAAATAATAAAATTAAGTAAATAAAAAAAATAAAACACCATATAACAACATGTATAATTTATCATTTAGAGCAAACGTAACAAGAGAACAATAAAATGAATATTATTTACTTCTTCTTGGCACCAGCCTTTTGGGCGGATTTGGTTGCCTTAGCGTCTCCATCTGATTTAGTAACTCCCTTAATAACTCCTACGGCAACGGTTTGTCTCATATCACGAACGGCGAAACGTCCAAGTGGTGGGTAGTCAGTAAAAGCTTCAACACAAAGTGGCTTGGATGGGATAAGCTCAACGATACCAGCATCTCCAGATTTAAGGAATTTTGGAGCATCTTCGACTTTCTTACCAGTACGTCTGTCGACTTTTTCTTTGAGTTCAGCGAATCTGCAAGCGATGTGAGCAGTGTGACAATCCAAAACTGGTGTGTATCCAGCAGCAATTTGTCCTGGGTGGTTCATGATAATAACTTGAGCGGTGAAAGATTTAGCTTCCTTGGCTGGGTCATTCTTAGAATCAGAACAGACAGAACCACGACGGATATCTTTAACAGAGATGTTCTTTACGTTGAAACCAACGTTGTCTCCTGGGACAGCTTCAGCGAGGGATTCATGGTGCATTTCAACAGATTTAACTTCAGTTGAGACACCTTGTGGAGCAAAGGTAACAACCATACCTGGTTTAAGGATACCAGTTTCGACACGACCGACTGGGACTGTTCCGATACCTCCGATCTTGTAGACGTCTTGGAGTGGGAGACGGAGTGGTTTGTCAGTTGGACGGGATGGTGGGACAATAGCGTCAAGAGCTTCGAGAAGAGTTTTTCCGGAAGCATTTCCTTCTTTACGTTCAACAGCCCATCCTTTAAACCATGGCATGTTGGTTGATGGCTCAAGCATGTTGTCCCCGTGGAATCCAGAGATTGGAACGAAAGCGACGGCTTTTGGATTGTATCCGATCTTCTTGATGAAGTTTTGTACTTCAGTGACAACTTCATTGAAACGGGCCTCACTGTATGGTGGTTCAGTGGAATCCATTTTGTTACATGCAACAATAAGTTGTTTTACTCCAAGAGTTTGGGCTAAGAGAGCATGTTCACGAGTTTGTCCATTCTTTGAAATACCAGCTTCGAATTCACCAGTACCACAAGCAACGACGAGTACGGCACAATCAGCTTGAGATGTTCCGGTAATCATGTTCTTAATGAAATCTCTGTGACCTGGGGCGTCAATGATGGTGACGTAGTATTTTGAGGTCTCAAATTTCCAGAGAGCAATATCAATTGTGATACCACGTTCTCTTTCAGCCTTAAGTTTATCCAAAACCCAAGCGTATTTGAAAGAACCTTTACCCATTTCTTGAGCTTCCTTCTCGAACTTCTCAATAGTTCTCTTGTCAATACCTCCACATTTGTAGATTAGATGTCCAGTGGTGGTGGATTTTCCGGAGTCGACGTGTCCGATAACAACAATATTAATATGAGTCTTTTCTTTACCCATGATAACAAATTAGTGAACCTATAAATAAAATACATTTAGAATAATACTAAATAAATCTTAAAAAATTAACAATATTACGAAAGAGGAAAATAGATATTTGGGTGACTACTTTAATAATATAACAAAGAATATTTTTTGGGATGTGGAAATATGCTTACTTTTGTAAGACATTCCATCCGAGAGCAATTTATGCTTCAATATTTTCCCAACACGATTGTAGAAAAAATAACACTATTTCTATATGAT
The DNA here is from genome assembly GCA_963280985.1 of Strongyloides venezuelensis. Classification (NCBI taxonomy): domain Eukaryota; kingdom Metazoa; phylum Nematoda; class Chromadorea; order Rhabditida; family Strongyloididae; genus Strongyloides; species Strongyloides venezuelensis. Next base: position 7,570,449 of record CAUJLX010000002.1, on the reverse strand, counting down.
TTTTTTGAAAAATATGTTTTTGTGCCTGCACATCATTAGGGGTGGAGTATACGTTTTGTAGAATAGTGCGTGTACATTACGAAGTTACTCGATAAAATTATCAAAAAAGCATTTATTTTATTCTAGGGCAGAAAATAACAGTACATAATACAAGGTTTTAGATCACATATAAAAAAGTATCTTATTATTTTAAAAAAGGAAAGATAACCAGCCAAAAATTAAACAAAATCCTCCATATGGTGTTAGGGGAGCAAGGGTTCTATCGTTTGTCATTGCAATATGATAACATGATCCACAGAATAGAATCATTCCCACACCGAATAATCCTCCTGTTACAAGGGGGAAACGAGCTTGTGGTGAAAGTAAGAGTGCCACTGAGTGAATTAAGTGATATTTAGATGCAGTTTCAAAGGTTCTTTTATTCGCTTCAGTTATATTACTCCCTTCTTTCATTAATGCTAGAAAAATTATCGATTATTAATTACGTTTTTCCCTTACAATGCGATCCAATTGCGGCAAGTACTATTGCAGCCGCACCAGATAAACCTGCAAATCTTATGAAAGGAGATGTCATTGGCAATATATCTCTTTGAATAATGGAATTCTCAGTAGAAATAGGAAGGTGCTTTCTTTTTGGAAAGCTTACCTGAATAGATGGAATATAATCTACGACGGGTTTGATATATGCTAATGTCTTATCAAGATAATATGTCATTATTAATACAAACAATAACTGCAAAAGTATATTAGATTGCAAAACTTTAAAACGACAAAATATTGTGCACTTTTTATCATTAATTATGAGGCCGCGAAAAGATTATCCCACAAATGTGCATTAAAACGGTTTAAAATATAAGAAATATTTTTTATTGGTTGTCAAAATGAAACAATAATAAGGATAAAAATATATTGATTTATGTTTTTTTCTTTTTGGATAAATATCAATAATATAAATTATGTTCCAATGTATACATGCTAAATTTCAATATTTTACAAAGAACTCGTGATACTCTTTATCGCTTCAGCTAACTTTATATTATTTGATAACAAAAGAGCTTCAATACATTCATTCCAAAATTGAATACTAGCATATAACTTTATCGCTAAACTCTTATGAAATATACTTTCTGTTGAAAGTTGGTCAGCAAATTTCTTAATCACTTCTTTAACATCTATTTTGTTATTAGCTTTTGCATAAACAACACTTTGTAACCAATTTCCTTGTGATTGTAGATGTTTGCATGCGTCTAGACCATGATCTATTAAAAATAACATTTGTACACCATCATTTATATGACCATTTGCTATCATATTCATAGCAACAAGTTTTATAAAACATTTACAACTTTCAGAATCAAAGTTGGTAGATAAAAGGCATGCACGATATGCATTGAATCGACTATCCTTTTCGGAAGTCATTGCTTTATCTAGTAGTAATTGACTAGCTAAATCATTTTTACCTAGTACAATTGCCCATTCAATATTTTTCTCAAGTTGTTCTTTTGTAGTACAATCATTGATAAGAATTTTTAATTTTTCTTCTACCACTTTTTTAAAGATATTTTCAGGCCAAAATAAAAAGAGACATGGTGAGAGTACTTTTTCTGGATGAATACTATTTTCGATAATAGCAAATAACTTTGATGCATCAATATCTCCAACGAACTTTAATATAAAAGTGTATGCAGATGATTTATCCATTTTGGATATCTCATTTATAATTTCACTACCAAAATTCTCTTTTAAAAGTTCTTTAATTTCATTTAGAGTAGTTGGTTCCGATGGGATTACTTTTAATTTCCTTACGAAACCCATATTAAATAATATAGGTCTGTCGTCAGATTGTATAACTTTACTTTTATTGTTATAATCAGCCATTTTTAATGTTGAATCAGTAGTTATATATATAGGTATTGTCCCTGATAAATCACAACCAATTATCATGGTTCCTTTGGTAGCAAATGAACGTATAATCTTCATACTACCAACATCCCAAATTGCAATACCATTTGAATGAACGACTGTTAAAGAGTTATCACCATATAATTTACAAAAAATCATTTTTAATATAGGGCCAAAATCGTCTATTCTGGCTTCACGACATTTTTTATTATTTAAATCCCATACACCTATTTTATTATTTGTGTCACCATATGCCAATAAATCGTCTTTCCATACCATACATTTAATCTTACTACTTCCTCTTTTCCAATCAGTACTAACTTCTTTTCCATCTCTTACTTGAAGTCCTTTAACTACAACATGAAATAAATGATTTTCATTATCTAAAACAACTAAATTTTCTTTATATATATTCATTTCTTCAGAAATAACGTTCAGTTTATGATGTTTCCCACTCCATGCCATATCTAAAATTAATGGACAACTTCTACTCATTCTCCTCAGAAGTTTTAAATTTTTTAAATCCCAAATTTCTAATGGTTCATTTTGGAAACATAAAGCAACATAACAATGATAATAAGATACTCTTAACATCCGTATAGGGCTCTCTTCAACTTCGCTTCGTAATACTTTTTTAACACCTGTCTGTATATCCCAAACATACAAATGATTTTTAACATATGCACTTGTAGTCAGTGCAGCACTATATGATGCAGATATTATAGAATTTGGTCCATTAAATTCTAAACATTTAACAGGTGAATTGTGTATTTTAAATTCTTTTAATATTGTAAAATCAAAAGCATCAATTAAAAATATACTACCAGAATTAGTACCAACAGCAATAATTTGTTTACCTTTGTATAAATCATTTTCGATATCTACATCATGCATAGATCGAACACGTATAGCAGTTGGAGAATGTGATAGTGTTGGAAATTGATTTGATTGTATAAGTGATAATTTAAAACAATTATTATGAATTTTTTCGTCCAATAAAACAGAATCAGATAAATATTTAGTTCTGTAAATAAAGGCTGATTTGGAGTTGGGTAATGATAGTTGGTAATTTAGTATCTTTCCAGTATTATATACAATTGTTATTGTATTTTCAGTAACATTACACATATCTGCTGATATAATTTTATTCTTTGGATTTGGTCTAGAAGATTCTGAGTGACATATTTTTTCATAAGTAAAATATGTCTGATCTTTATCTTCATCAACAGTTATTTTACCAACTTTAAATGATATCATTCCATCTGAATGAACTAAAAAAAAGGCATCTCTATCGGCACAAGGTAATATTTGTACAAGATTTGTTACATTTTCCCTGTACAAAATTTTATTTGATGGGATATCGTAACATAATAATTCATTGTATGTTGAAACAAAAATAATATTTGGATATGCTCTATGACATTTCATATTTAAAATAATACATTCTTGATTACCATTAGAGGGAAATATTGAAATTACACTAGCATTACCCTGTGGTTTTTTGTCAACGAAAACATTTTTTAATTGTAAAATTTCATAACCTATTGTTGTAAAATAAAAACATCCGTTTTCAAAGAAATCTTGAACGATTTTAAATATTTTTTGAGAAAATTTATACTCCCAAATAATCTCACCATTATCAGTGTTCCAAAGAACTAATATATCTGTTGAATGAATTGTTAATAGAAAATCTCTATTAGCTTCTTGCCATACTAACCACTGTAAATCTTTAACAGTTGTATTAGTATATTTAAATTTAGAAATTGGTGATGCTGCAAATACATCCCATACAATAATTTGCCCTGTAATATCAGTTGTAACTAATTTTGGATCAACCTCATTTTGTCTTATAAATGATTGTTCAGGACTCCATGATACAAGATTAACAGCAGACGTATGTTCATCAAGAACCTGTAACAATTTAGTCGTATGAATATCAAGAATTGTTATCAATGACTGTGTTCCCAAAGCAATAAGACCTTTATTATTTCTATAATAATTATTATTACTAAACATATAGTATTTTTCAAAACATACATTGATATAGCATCTTTATTTGATGGATGTAATGATCCACTTATTGCACTAGGCATATTAGATTTTTATATTTTGTATGGTCAAGTTAAATTTAAAAAATTTTGTGTTAGTATAAAACGTGTCAATTTAGTATAGTTAATGTGCTTACAAAACAAAGTTTGTACTTCAATCACCAATTTTACAACAAAATTATTAAAAATTTATTGTATTTTGGGTTATATTTAACTATATCACAAAAAATATAAGACTTATTTTTTCTAATATTTAGTGGTTACTGTTAAAATAGGTGATTAAAATAAAAGATAGTTAGTAGAAGTTTTTAAAAGTTAATTCTAAGAGCAAGAATATCGAGCTAGTGTGTATATGTGCATGGTGTTTGTTCAATTGGAAATGTGTGTTTCTACATAACATTGTAATTGGTGAAATGACAAATAAACTTATTTTGAATAAAATGTTCAATAGAGATGTTTTTATATGATAAAATAGTGGATATTTTTATTATTAATAGGATTATTTATGATAGAAATAAGTAAAAATTTTTAGATATTTAAAGTAATTTATTTGGAATTTATTAAACGGACATTTTATTCATAAAGTGCTTGTATTACTTAACAATCTAAAAAACATTACATAACTTGGGATGAAGATTTTGAATCATTATATAATAGGTCAGTTAGTTGGCTTATTTCATAATTATTATTATTAATATATCTTTAAGAAAGCTATCTATCAAATTAAGATCAACAGGTTGACTTAAAAACTCTTATACACATCAACAAAAAGCACAAATGTTGTTAAAGTCATCAGCTTTTAGACAGATACCATTGGTTAAAGTGCACTCAAATTTATAATTATGCTTAATATTAAATGCCATCTAGTATTCTGTCACATCATAAAGCACAATATCTAAATATAAGATTCACTTTTAGCGCTATATTTCATTCATTCTTCGACAATATCACCATTATATTTGAGACTCTTAACATGTTCCTTTTTAAAATTGCCTCATTCTTCTTTTGAAAGTATCTTTCTTTTCCTCATATAAATCAAATATTCGTTTTACACCTGTTTCACGAATTATGAGGATGATCTGTTTCATTCATTACTTTATAGTGTTATAACTTCTTAATTGATAGATTGGGCGTTTAAAATAACTAATAGTAGAAAAGATTTGTTTTATTATATTTTATTCTTCTGTTGTTTATTATCTCTATAGAAAATTTTTAAAAATGAATTTTCTAGTATTGTTTTTTAGTTCTCTATTTTTTTCTAACGTTCATTTCTGGAGAATCAAAATATTCTAACTTATCTATTTGTTTACCTTATCAAGCATGTAGAGGTCAGGTAAAACTTTTTCATATTATTGAAAATTCATTAGAAACAACAACATTAAAAAATAATGTTATTGAAGGATCTGGTGAAGGATCAGGAGAAAATTTTCCTTTTTATGATGAATTTGTTGAACCATTAACCAAATTTAACTATGAAGGAAGTTCTGAAATTAATGACACACCTATTTGTCGATGTCCTGAAGCTGCAGATACTGATGAAGGATATGAAGAATCTTGCAATTATGAAGAAAAGTCAAGAGTTATGAATATTGATAAATCAGTACAATTGAGTTTTTGTGAACCTATAAAAAAACTTTACCCTTCAGAATGTTTTGGCCGAAGAAATGTACTTAGAGTTATTGGTGAAGTTCATGAGAGTGGAGAAACATTAATTTCTGTGGCAGATTCAGTTATATTTTGTCATTGTAAATCGGAAACTTTTACAAGAATAGCTATAGAACCATGGCCTGGTTTGGGAGGATATTCATTTACCTATAAATGTTTATAATTATACCATTAATAAGACGGTGAAATATAACACTATTTTTTTCATCAAAAATAATATTATCTTTGAGAATATTCTTTCAAAACTGCCATAGTTTAAAAACATTGTAAATATTTTACAATCTAATAAATTGCTACTTATTAATCATTTATTTTATTAAGATGATTTATAAAACTAGAGATTATTTAATATATTTAATTTTAAACAAATTACATTTCAAAGAAATGTTTATCGTTAATCTTTTTTTTATATGAAACATTAATACATTTTAAAATATTAATCAACAAAAATGTTTATCCACTTTAATTTAAAAATATAATATTTTGTTTTAATATCTAAATTCATTTACTGATGAGTTGTCTAGTAATAAAAATATAGGCAAGAAAAAAATACATTATTGAGCATTAATTGTTGATAACATATCTCTACTAACATAAATAGTATCAATGGACGCTGGTTTAGAATCATTGTTTTGAAATGCACTGCGAAGACTTGTTACGCTCCAATTTACTTCAAGAGGACTTAACTGAATTTCAGGTGCAGCACGTGGGGGTGGTCGGCGCAATGGTTTATGAGCAGTGATAGATGAAATTTGAACTGGTGGCGGTGAAGTGATTGTAGACGTAAGTGAATTATTTGCTTTGTTAGACAAATCTTGTCCTTTCCATACAGAATCACTATTCATTGATGACATTTTTGTTAACAACATTGGTTCATTTAAAGGCAATTCTTTAAATTTATAATTAGATGTAATATCAGATGTTCTTGGTTGGAATGAATTTCTGTTAACTGATGATTTCCAATTTAATGAATTTGCTTGACCAATAAGTTTCTTTGAATAGGAAGATTTATTTGTTGTTGATGAAGATGAGATAGAGGATGAAGAGTAACCATCATCTTTCCCTGTGCACGTTATAGAATTGGGTCTTGATTCCGTCAGTGTTTTAGTAGAATCTGATGAATCAATTTTCTGATGTTTATATACCGAATAGTATCCTCTACTATCATGGAATTTTGATGAAGGTAAGTTATTAAGAACGTGAGAATTTGTAATTTCAGAATCAAACTTGTAATTTGTTTTTATTGGTGAAATCACCCTACTTCCGGATGAGAAGATATCATTTTTAATTTGAATTTCTGGAGAAGATAAAATAGAACTTGAATTCGAAGAATCACATGGTCCAATATTAATAAATCTTTTAGTACTATGATCATAAGTAATTGTTCTTGATATTGGTGATAAATCACGTAAGTCATTCTCAACAGATGCAAGAGATGACTTAAATGATAAAGGGGAATGTGAAATCTGATGATTGTTGCAATTTGACTCTCCTGGTGATGTTCTATGTAAATGTGATCTCCATTGATATTTATTTGTTATTGAAAAATCTCTTGTTTTTTGAGAATTTTCCCTAGAAACAACAGGCGTCCTTTCATCATCAAGATTATTTTTGTTTTTCCTGATTTCTGTTATAGTAGCACAGTTAGAAGAAGGTATCTCTTCAATATGTATTCTAGTAGGTGAATCACAAGTTGTTACTGAAGCATCCGAAAATGGTGATTCCAATAACAATAATGAATCAGGAGTAATAGATCTTCTTTGATTTTCACTGTCATCAGATAATCCAGAATCAGTAGATTGTGCTAACTTTTGAGGAAGTAATGGTCCATCTTCTGTGAAGTCATTAAATAACTCTGGTGTATTTTTAATTAAAAATTCTGCTAATTTTGGAACATTTTGTCCAGCATTCAGAGAATCACCTTAAAACAAAACGAATATTAATAAAAATTTCAATGTAATACTACAAAATCTTATACTAAAATCAGCTGGTTTGAAGGACAAATAAGGTAATAAAACTAAATACTAGGTTAATGCGACCTTCATACAATGTCAACAATAGTTTCATCAAATAACTTTAAAAAAGATTGTTGCGGTATTTGTTAAAAAAAACTTACTATCATTCCACAATAATCCTGGTGCAATACACACAGCCAACGATTCTACATTCATTTTAGTGTTAGGTGACAAAGCTATACGACGTAACAAACGAAGTACAGATCGTAAAAGAACAGAATGTGAAGGTGGAAGAAGTTTTAGGAGATTTCTGCAAGAATTTAACCGTTTTTCGTGATTTTTTTCGGTAACAACTTCCATCCAAAGATGATAATTTCCATTTAAAAGAAGATTTCCTGGAATACTACGTAAATACTCTTTTAAAAGTGAAGCTGAACAATGAACAGAATGTTGTGTAAAATCAGGGACTTGACCGTTATCAAGTTGAGCTTTTAATTGTTGAACAGTGCCCATTTTTGGAGATTTCCTAAAAACACCTTCTGTATTAATACCATGCAAAAAAATATGATCAATCAATGTTAATATTGGTTGTGGTGGCATTGATCCTTCCAGTTCTTTTCCAAATAATCTCTTAGATTCTGGTCTACTTAATACTTTTTTCAATTGCGTTTTTAAATAAGATGCAGTCGTCGACCTAGAGGTGGATGTAATTCTAAGTACCAATCTAACTGTAACTAAAGGGCAGACATCTAAATGAGCTAACTGAGATTCGGAAAGTACTGCTCCTGATTTAGAAGCTACATCCATTAAAACAGCATATACATTCTCAATACCATTAAAAATTGTTACACCAGATGCATGTGTCTCAAAACCAAGTTCATAGTTAGTTGCAACAGGTAAATCAAGTTCTTTTACCAACTCTGCTACAATTTCTGTTGATGATATGCCATTGTGAATTTCTTTTCTTATAATTTGTTGTCTACCTTCTATTTTAACGGCAATGGAAATTGTTGTTGATTTACTAGTTCTTTTACGTAAAATATGTTGATTTAATACTTCAAACCATTCTGCTTTTTCCTTTTCTGATGAAAAATGTGCCACATAATTAGAAATTGAATGGGATGATGGGTAACCAATGAGAAAAGAACTAGAACACGATGTTATTGATGAGATCCATATTTTTTCTAATAAAACTTTTTCTTTTAACTTATAACTATTCTCTCCTCTAAAATGTATATAAATAAAATTATATTTGTATATTTTAAATAAAATAAACATACTTTTGTTTCGATACTAGTAACAAATCATTAAATAGAAATAAATATCTATGGTGCGTTAGCAAATCAGATATCGAAGTAAGCTGTGCTGCTCCCTCTTTAATATACCTCCTTTTCATTTGCTGTTTTATTGTATCAGATTTTGAATAATTTAAATTATTACTTGAAATGGTATGTGAATCACCAGAAATTGATATATTAGTGGAATCAAATTCGAGTGATTGCTTATCCTCTCCACATCTGATTACTAGGGGAGATGACACAGTACAAAATGTTTGTTCGGTGTTTTGGTTGGTGTTTGATGACAAATGTTTATGCAAAAGACGTTTTTGGGCGGCTGGTGATAAACAGTCTGTTGGTTGATATGAATAAGAATTTCTTAAAGTAGAATTTGTAAAATTTAACTGAGTTAATTGGGCTAGTCGTTGCTGAACTTCAAGTTGATTTTGTTGAAGAGCGTTCTAAAAAAATCAGTTTTTTCCGTTATCAAATAATTATTAAAGATGTAGTTTTTAATAGATAAAAAATTTATTAACATCTAGTTACAAATCATGAATAGTATAATAAAATGTTAAAACAAAGTGTTTGTATATTGTTTTGTAAGAAAAAGATAGAATAATAATATGTTAGAATATAGAAGAAAACACTTATGTTACTATTATTGAAAGTAACCCTATTGTACAACTTTCTCAGAATGCCATTTACTTAAATGAGAATATACATGCAATTGAGAGTAATAATGTCTATTCGGTCACTAGTACAGTGATTATAAGATCTGAGTTCATAGTCGCTTATTATTAAAAGACGTAACAAAGACAAAGTTAAACTTTAAATTTATAGATATATATCAATAGATAGAAATCATTCGATAAAATAAATGACTTAAACAAAAGAATCAACTAAAAATATAATTTTTGTCATGAATTTTAATACTAATATATTTATGTTAAATATATGTTGAATTAAAAATATTAAACAAATATGTAAACAATATTTAAAATTGCTTTCTAAGTTTTAAATACAATTCAGTTAACCTGACTCATAAAGATAAGTAGAAAAAAATTGGTCACCCCATTGAGATCAGTTGTCATCATCAAACAAATAATATATCTTTTTTTTGTTAACACGAAAAAAATTCTAATAATTGGAGAAAATTTATAATAATAAGAGAAAAAAAAACTATTATAAAATCAATTTATAAAACATATAATATGTTAGAAAAGCATATTTAATTAAAATAAAATACATTACATAAATAGACACATTTTATGATAGATATCTACTAGTAGGAAAGATTTTAGTTAATTCACATTGGTAATTACTATATACTAATAGTAGAAAGTCCACAACTCAAAAATAATAGAAAAAAGTGGATCAATTCTAATAGATTTTATGTATCTACCATTCTCTCACATCATCTAATGAGTATAACGTAATTTTTGCTAAGAAAATCTCTACATTATCAATTATTTATATTCTATTGTATATTTTAAAGATGAATATTTTTAAACAAATTCACCCTCATGAGTATTGTTGATATAAAGAGGTATATTATGTAGAAGAAGAATATGGTGCTATAATAGAAACTTTTTACTGTTCTTTCTAACAAGTTAGTTAGCTTTAACTTTCTAATTCTATTGTAAGTTTGTTAAATGTAAGAATAAATATATCCTCATTTCAATGTTTAATGTGACAATATATAACGATGAAAAGGCTAGTTTGAAAATAGTAATTGGGTATATAAATTATATGGTAGGAAATTGTAAATTAAAGTTTTGTGATGATAGTAATCTAGTAGAAAGTAGAAAACTTACCTTTGTAGTATTTCTTTTCCTAGATGGTAATCGCAGACTTGCTCCAATACGTCCAACGAAATTGACAGTTTGATCAAGAGTTCTTGAAGCAGACAGAGAGCGTCTTCTTGATGTCATAATAGAAATTATAAAAAAGAATAATTAAATAAATATAGTTTTAGTGAAAATAACTTTTAGTAATATTTTTGAAATAATTTCCTAAAAAAATATAGTAATATAAAGTGGATACGAATATATTTTCCTATATCTTACATTAATTACTAATTTAATTATGTAAAGAAGATGTGAAGCATACTTTATAAATGTTCACAGAATCTTATAAAGTTAATTAGTTCATTTAAATTTATATATATATTTCGATTATTGTAATAAACTAACAAATAATTAAATGGAGTTTGTGTTACTTAATACAACTTGAAATAATAATAAATAAATTAAATTAGCATATGTGTGTGATTCAACATCTTATATTGCTAAAGCTTATATAATCGTGCTCAAATATTAAATATAAAACCTATTATGTGCCAAAATAAATGAAATAATTTAAAGTACATTCTTGTGTCATTATAAGAATGGAAAACCTACAAATGATATCTTATTTTAGTAGTATTATTAACACTTTATCACGTCATATCATGATTTGTAGGGCTATATTATTTCAAAAACTTTTATATAATCATCAGCGCCAACTTGTGACTTGAACCATCATTAACATAACTAACTTAATATATAAAATGGTAGATATCTATATCTATTATCTACAAAATATTGCGGCTGCCAGGTATGATGACTTTATTTCATTATCACTGTATATTTTAATATATTCATATATCACAACTCAAAAGAATACCGTTACTTTGACACATTCAAATTATTATAATTTAATATATATCTTTAAAATCTCCTTCAATGGCAATTAGAAAATAACAGTACAAAATTCAATTAAATCACGGTCAATGACTTGATAAAATTAATAAACAAAACTTAAGAGTAGTCCAGTGGTGGTTAAAATATATTTTTATCACAATATCTTTATATATACGATTTAAAGTATCTATATCAAGTAGTGATTATGTATAATATAAAATCTATATAATATTACATGAATGTATAATCGTTTTTTATTTGAATTCTTCTTATCTAAATTACAATCAAAAATAATATATTATAACAGTTAGGGAATAAAAAATTTTTTTTAATAAATATGACCATATTAGAATAAAATAAACTGCATATATCTCATTCACACATTAATAAAGACAAAATTTTTCTTCTTTTTCAATAAATCATAAATGAATCAAAACATAAAATGTCAAAATAATTACCTAAATAAATCATTCAACACATCATCTTATATTAAAACAAAAATTTCCGCTTTCCTGCTTGCAATCATCATTTAAAATGATTTTAAGAAAAATATAGTAATTAGTTAATATAAAAATTATATTTTTCATGCAAATAATATAAGATTTCGTTAATGAAGAGGAGAAAAAACCAAATACCTATTAGTAATAATGTGGAAGTTACAACTAAAAATTACGAATTAAAATATTGCTGATTGAAACAAGTTATTTATAAATATAAGAAGAAAGATAATAAAAATATTTAACAAAAAGGAGTGTTAGAGGTTAAACTAGAAGATTAGTTGAAAATTTTACGATAAATACTTATTTATATAAAAAATTTAGGTAATAATCTTTTAATTGATACTTAATTTAAGTAGTAAAAAATTACAATATCTAAAATGAACGAATTGTAAATCATAACTTAAGAGTTTTGTTAATCAAACATTTTTTTATTTTAATTCTTTAACAAAGAATAATTTTAAAGGCATTAAACAATCTTATATTTATGTTTTATATGTATTCTTTTAAAAATTAATATTCATTTAAAAATTAATGGTGTTTAAAGTTGAAGAAAAACAGTAACGTGATTTTTTTCGAAACACTTTTTTCCAAAGCATATTTATATACTGTAAATCTAAATTTGAAATTATCTACCGATATTATTTCGTTTTTTAAAAAATTGGAAGTTAAAAGTTGTAGTAAAACACATACATATATTTTGTTAACTTATAAAATACAAAAACAACTTGTTTAGCATTTTGCACTCATTTCCAAAAATTTATTTCTCAACGCGATATTTAAAAATCTCATTGAATATTAGCTGATACAAGTTTTATTATATCTTTTCTCTAAAACAGTACGACAAAAGAAGTTAGTAAATTGTTAATATCTACCCTATAAGCATGCCAACTGATTCTGGTGATTGCATTTCTGAACTTAGCACTATTCTAACTTCTGATGTATCTTTAAACAAGACACCAAAAGACGATGATAGAATACCTGTTTTTTTAACTAAATTATGGAGTATAGTTAATGATCCAGATTTAGATTATATAGTAAAATGGGACAAGGTATTGGTGTGTGCTTTTGGTAAATAATAATCATTTTAGAGTGGCTTAAGTTTTCATATACAAGACTCAGCGGTATTCTCTAAAGATATTCTCCCACAATACTTTAAACATAATAATCTAAACAGTTGTATACGCCAATTAAATATGTATGGTTTTAGAAAAATTACAGCAATGGACAAAAAAAATATAGTAGAGTGTCCAAATCCCGCCAATCACCTTGAATTTTTTCATAGCTATTTCGTTAGAGATAGGTATGATTTATTACTTAAAATTAAAAGGAAAACGCCATCATCTAAGTCAAGTCAACAATCTATAGCAACAACAATAGAGAACGTGTCCAATAACGTTGGATTAGACCAATTTAATAGAACAACTTTAATGGAAGAAATTAAACAAATTGGGAAAAAACAAATAGAAACAGAGAAACACATTCTAACTTTAAAACATCAAAATGAAACAATATGGAAAGAAATTAATATTTTAAGTACGAAATGTAAGATGCAGCAAAGAATAATTAAAAAGTTATGTAGTATAATAACTATACTAGGAAGAGGAAATCAGCAACCGAAAATAATTAAACCAAAACGGTTGTTAGCTATACCAGAAAAAAATTCATATAATGTTAATAATAATAATAACTTATTAATAATGTCTAAAGATGAGTGTATGGAAAATGAGAGACATGATGAAGTAAAATATTTAAAAAATATTTTTAATAATATAGAGGGAGATAAAAGTGACGTTGTCTCTATAAGTGATAACAGAAGATTTTTCAATCAAATCTCGTTAACTTCAAAACCAATGGATGATGATATGTATGGTGGAAATTCTTACCCTTCAATGAATGTACAGACATATAATTCTCCTATTCAATATTCTAATGAAATGAACAATCATTCAAATCCACAGAAAATAAAAGTTTCAAGGGTACCTATAAATAGAATTAGTCTCCATTCAAATCAAAAAATGACTATCAAAAATACGTCTATTAAGAATAATTGTGTAGCTAAAGTAAGAAAGGGTGTTAGTAGAGATGAACATTCAATAGTAAGTAAACAGGCAATGAATATTGAGAGTAATTTTTATGGAAATTCAACATCAAACGGCAGTAAAATTATAAACGATGATGAATATGGATATATAGATTTGGAAAGTGAATTTCTTATTAGTGAAAGTACTCCTGAGGTGGATGATGGTTTAATTGATCACATGTTGTCTGAAGATTACTTATGCTAAGACATCTTCTCCAACGCAATTGTCAAAAACATGTATGTCATCACTCACATAACTCATCTTTAACAAAAGGCATAATATTTAATTTTTTAAATATCAAGGTTATACTCTCTTTAAAAATATCAAATTTAAATGTATATAGTTATATCCTTATTTTATGTTTTTGTTGATTTTAAATAAAAAAGTTTCTGTTAATCTCCTTCCATAGAATTCATTTTTGAAGGGAAAAGCATTACTCCAACAAGAATATTGGCTTTGGAAATTTACGTACATGCTTGTTTTGTTACTACAACAGTACTTTATTTTCATCAAATTCTAAAATGTCTACATTGGAAGATAAATTTTTAAATGGCCCAACAATAACTTACTGTAGTTCTTCCGAGGATGAAGATGTAGGGATTTATAATGATGATCCTAATGTTGATAATTCAGCATCAAGTTATGGATTATCTAAGAATACAGGACCAAAAGGAGTTAAACAAGATTACTATGAACATTTACAACTGAAAAAGGAAGAAGAAAGAATTAAAAGAGATTTACTTTTGATAGAAGCAAAAAAATTTAATTTATCATCATCACAAAATAAAGAAGAAAGTGATTCAGAGGATGAACTTGAAAAACTTAGAAATAAAAGACTAAATCAATTAAAACAAAGATATTTAAATTCTGTAAAAACATTAGAAAATTCGGATGAATACTTAACTGCTATTGAAAATTCTCGGAAATTGTTTGACATTTATTCATATATATAGGAAAAATTGTGATAGTTGCGAAGATGTTGATTCAGCTTTATCAAGTCTTTCTATACAATATCCTGATCACAAATATTTTCGTATTGAATCTTGCATTTTACCAACATCAGATAAATTTAAACAAAATGCTTGTCCAGCTTTACAAGTTTATTATAATGATAGTTTGGTTGGAAATTTTATAAGATTTGATAATAATTTTAATGATGATATAATACCAGAAAAGGTTGTTTTATTTTTAAAACAGCATGATATTTTATTGAGTAATACAATTGAAGCTGACGAGGATTAATAAATATACTTTTTAAATATTTTTATCCATGAGTTAAATCTCTTATTATTTTTTTTACAATATAAAACTTATTTATTATAATTAGAAACCTTAGATGGAGTTCCTTCATAAAGATAATGAAAGTGATAAACCCGTTGCTGTAATACTTACAGCAAAATGGGGTACTGAGTGTCATATATTGTATATTCATAGTTTGTGAGTTGATATCTTAAAAACTATATCTATGTTAAATAAAAATTTAGATGCGTTGGTAGATTATTTAGAATAATGGAAGAATTAAAAGTTGAACCAGATAGTTTAGCTGAGTATTTGCTTCCCTCAAAAACTAATAGAAATCTCCCATATGAAGCAAAAGCAGAAGGAATTTTGTTTGTTGGGTTTCCAAATTTAATTGAAAGTACTACTATATGTATTGGTATAACATGGATATTAGATGGTGATGTAGATAAAAATTTTATACATTCATATCAACAATTAAGTAAAAGACTTTGCCATGCCATATCAGTTGAAGAAAATAGATCACCGGGATTGCTACAAAGAGAAGTTGAAAGTATTGTGAGTGCAACACCAAAATATTCTGAAGAAACATATAAAAATAGCTTTCAAGTTTATTTTAATGAATCAATTTTAAAAGCAAGTAGTTTTGCAAGAACTCTTAAAGACGTATACAATCAAATATGGCATACTGGATTAGTTCATACATTTGTCAATAATAATGTTGAATTAGGATTTGTTCTAGCACAAAGTATACCTGAATTCACGCTTAATGTTCCCAATATTGCATGTAGAGATATAAATGAATTAATGAGGAGAATAAGACCATATCACACAATTGTTTTAATGAAAGATATAATGCCTTCGTTAGATTGTAGTCCATTAATTGATCAATTAGTTAGATTTTTGACACCAGAAAAAAGTTTTAATACTGTAGCAACAGAAAGAGGTATTTCTATTGGACAGATATTTTTAACAATACGGAATCTTTTAACATGGGTACCCTGTTCAATTATTTATCCAATCTGTATGAATAATGTTTATACATCATCGTTACACTTAAATTATAGTGAAAGTCTTCTTCAAGATATTGCTAAAGAGTATGAAGGTGTAAATATTTATAAAATTATTGCTGCTTTCTCACCACCATGTACATTAAGAGATTTTTTGTCATCCAATGCTGAAGAAAATACTGGAAAGTATGATTTAAAAAGTTTATTTATTTGTCTTTTAAAATATCGTTTCATTGTACAATTACATGATTATTATGTTGCAGCATTACCATTTTCAGATAAGAAGCCTTTACCACCTCAAGATACAGTATTTTACAGAGAACTTGAAATATTTGTTAATAAACACACTACTCTATCAAGTGAATTTACACCATTTATTTTGGAGATTGGTGTTAAATTACATGAGGAACAAGATTATGATGTGAATAAAATTAAAGAAATAATGGGAATGTTTTTTAGTATCTCCAAACATTTTAATGAACCTGAACATTTAGAAGGAATTATTTTTAGAACAGGATTATTAAGAGAAACAGTATTAAGAATTTTAGATTTCTTTAAAGATATAATATGTTCATATTGTACAACTAATCTTATTCCATAATTAAAAGTATTGGTAGTTTGATTTAATTTCAATAAACAATAATTAAAGGTCACAAATTATCATTTAGCTTATTTTGTTTACCATTCTAAAGTATTGAATAAAGAAGAAGATATACTTGAAATTAGATAAAAGTATATTTATTTGATCTAAACTTAATATTATAAATTATGGCAATTGATATACCTTTTATTTATATTAGAAACTATTTACAATAAATGTATTTTATAATTTTATTTTCCTTATTTTTAATTAATTGTAGTATATGTGTTGAACTTGGAGGTGTTTTATGTAGTCAACCAAAAAACTATGGTTATGAATGTGGTAAATTTAAACCACATACAGCCTACTATTTTGATATAAATCTTTTAAAATGTGTAAAATTTCAGTTTAGAGGTTGTGGTGGTAATCAAAATCGATTTGGAACACTCGAAGAATGTAATAACGGTTGTGGAAATTTAGGTTCCTGTCGAAAGGGATTACCATACATGGATTTTGGTGGTAACATAAAACACTGTAATAATGGTGATAAAAAATGTCCCCATGGATATGAATGTGTTGGGACAGAGCATTCATCTGTATGTTGTAAAGAAAAAGAAAGCATATGTGCAATGAATGTTGAACCAGGAAAAGGATGTAATATATTACCAGAAACAAAATATTTTTTTGATAGTTCAGCAAATATATGTAGATCATTTTTATATTTGGGATGTGGTGGTAATGAAAATAATTTCAATTCAAAGGGTGAATGTATGAAGTATTGCCAAAAAGAAATAAGTTGTTTGAAAGGTGAACCATACCCAGATAGATTTTCACCATCTAGAAGTTTGAGATGTAAAAATAATAAAGATTGTCCATTAAATTACGAATGTTATGGAAAAAATGAAAATAAAGCATGTTGCAGGAGTGTTGAAAATGTTTGTACAACTAAATATATTACTGATGTATCATGTGTAGCTAAACATAACATTAAAAAAATTTGGACATTTGATTATAAAATGGGACTTTGTATTGAAAAAAATGAAATATCTTGTTTAGATCAGATAAATTTATTTGCCAATGTTGACCAATGTATTGACTACTGTATTGGTATATGTCCAAATGGCCTACAACCGTACATAAATTGGATGACAAATCAACCACAATTATGTAATTATGAAAAAAATTTAGGATGTCCCATTGGATATGAATGTATTAAAAAAAGTAATATTACTGCTATTTGTTGTAAGACATCTCCATCTTGTACGTTAGACAGTAGTATACCATATTCTTATTCTCTTACAAATGAAACGGTACGTTGTAACCCAAAAATACCGCAATCATGTCCATTTAATTTTCAATGTCAAGAGGGAAAAAATAAAGAACATATATGTTGTACCCCTAAAATTGAATGTCCTTATGGAATGGAGATAATAAAAGATTCTAAAAATGAAATCAAAATGTGTACACCAGGTATTCCAGGTACATGTTCTAATGATGGTAATATTTTATGTATAAAAGCACAAGATACAAATGTAAATGTTTGCTGTAAAGTTAAAAAAACATGTGTTAGTCCTTATGTTAATAATGAAACAAAAAAACCAAAAAAATGTTTTCCTGGAGAAACCATTTGTCCTGAAGGAACACATTGCTTAGGAACTAGGGATTATAACATGATGGAGTCTAACAAAACTAGTACATCAAACATATTTTATTGTTGTTATGATATGAATGTATATAATTGTCCAAATAATGATGATCCAATTTTAAATATAACAACAGGTCTTCCATTTGAATGTGATCCAACTAAGGGAACATCATGTCCATATCAATATAAATGTAAAGAATTATTGGACAGTTCATATGCATGTTGTCCAGAACCAAAGAAAATTTTGTGTAAAGAAGCAATATTAGATCCTTCAACAGGAAATCCTATTGCTTGTAATGGACCAGATGATAAATTAAGTTGTTCATTCACATCTTCAACTTGTAAATTAACTAGTAATAATGGTTATTTTTGTTGTAAAAAATAATTACAAAATTATTATTTTCATTTATAAAAAATAAAATAAATTACTATACTTTTGTTGTGTTAGTATTATCATTTGCAATTGTTATATTTTCTGAATGTATATTTGTAATAGTGTCTTCATATTGTTTTAATTCCGGTAAGTTATAATTAAACATCTTAAAATCAGAATAGTATATTCTTGATAACATATCTTTAATATAATCACTTTTTTCTAATTGTTTCATGTAAAATTTTCTTTCGCTACTATCAATTGTTGAATGAGGAACTTTTTTAATGAGAAATTGTTTTTTTATAAATTCTATTTTATGGTCGGGAACATTTATGTCTTTTAAATAAATTGTTATTTCCTTATAAAATTTCTTTGTACCTTCTTTTTCAGAAGAATATTTCAATATTTTATATTTATCATAATAGTCAGAAAATTGACACATCCTAGAACAAATATTAATTTAATAATAAGATACCTCTAACTTACCAACTTTGAGGATAAAAATGATTCATTAAATGTAAACTAGCCCAAACATCTGTTGCTACAGTTGTATGAATATCATCATATAGTTTTTCAATAAAACACAACATATCATCCTTACAACCATAACAATTTTCATTCTCTTTATTTTCTTTTGGTTGTCTAACACAAAAATGAACAAATCCAGATATAAATCTCTCAATTGGATTGCGAATTATTACTAGATGATTCCAATTATCAATAAAATCTGTTACATTTTTATTTTTATAATTAAATTTTTTTGATACTCTCTCAAACGTATTTTCTTCATTTTTTCTAATACAACTTCGTTTTTTCCATCTTTCGTGAGCAAAAAGGTGTCTGTGATTTTTAAACTTTTTTGAATTAAATAAATAGCATATCATTGCAATTAACATTGTTGAAAAATTTTTTCCAATTGCACAGGCATTCAATTTGTATGCTGGAGCAACAATATATGTTCCCCAATTTCGTGGTTTTAAGGGAACACATATATGTTCACGTGGAACATGATCACAATTAGTAACAGTTTTATTATTAATTGATGTTATGAAAAATTGATATTGATGATGTCGAATAATAGTATTATTTTGCGTTTGAGATTTTGTAAATTTATAAAGTGTTAATAAAAGTACAACAAATTTTATATAAAATTTTATCATTAAATGAATATAGAAAGTTTTAAAAAGATAATTTAAAATGAATTATACTAAGTAAAGTTAATATTTTGAAATTATATAAAATATTTAGTTTACAAAATTATATCAATCAGACAGTTGTTTTTACAATGACATATTTTTTTCTATCTTTAATTTCTTGTTTTTATAGTATGTCGGGAAGTGAAAAATGGAAATTTATAAAATCTTCATAATAAATTCTTGTTAATAAATCAATTAAACTAGTATTACTATATAAATTTCTTGAAACTATTAATTGTTCATTTGAACCTTGAGTTTTATGGATACTTTTATTATTTTTTAACTCATATGAAATAAATTTTAGCTTATCTTCTGGAATATTTTGTCCTTTTAATAATACCATAAGCTCATCGTAAAACTTTTCTAAATTATCATTTGTGTATTTTAAAACTTTGTAATATTTTTTATATGTTATATATTGACAATGCCTAAATGTGAGATTAACTGCGTTAATTTATTTAACTCACCAACTTTGTGGAAAAAAATGATGTCTTAAATGATATTCAGCAAACTTTTTTCTACCATTTAGTATTAAAAAAATTTCATCATACAGTTTCGTTATAAAACATTCAACATTTTCATTACAGTTAAAACATGTTTTTTTAGATAATGAATAATTTTTTCCATGGACACAAATGTGTGTAAAACCACTAATAAATCTTTCAATAGGGTGCCTTATAATGATAAAGTGTTTCCATTTTCGAAGGAAATTCTTTTTTCTTCCATTACCAAATCTTTTAATTAGACCTTTAAAGGTTGAGCCTTGATTCTCATTTTTACAAGCATGGTTATTAAAATAATCCTCATTTAAATGTCTATGAATTGAAAGGAATTTTTTTTCATCATATAGATAACAAAAAATTGCAACAATCATTGAACTAAAATTTTTTCCCATTACACATGTATGGAGTTTATATTTTGGCACAATATAATATGCTCCTATTTTACGTATTTTAGTATAAACACACGGTTTATTTTCTGATATACAGTTTATAGAATTATTTCTAGTGTTGTTAATTTCTTGTAATTGACAAATAAAAAATAACAGTTGTAAAATTGTTAAAAAGAAATAAAAATATTTATATATATACCATGTGTTCATAATTAAAGTGAAAATTGTTATATGACGTTGTCTTAAATATTTCATTAGAAAACTATATTTTGTAACCTATATCTATAGGATATTATTATTTTTTAATGAGACATATAAATTATATTCAATCTTATTAGAGATCTTTTATTCAAACACTTTATTTATCTAAATCACACGTGTTGATATTTCCTACTGCACCTGTACTTTAAATAATTACATAATAACTTCCTTCCTATCCAATTACACACTGTCTTTTTCATCAAATCACCCTATGATATTTTTCACACTTCAGAAATAGTTTATATAATATCAGTATTACAAAAATGTTTTTTATTTATGTATATATCAAAATTTTATAAACATAAACAAATCAAAATTATACTTTTTATTTAAATATCCATTTACGATACACAAATATATAATATCAATATATTTCTTATCAAAGTATAATTAAAAGTTATATCACAATAATGTTATTCTTCAATTTTTGGCAAGATCTTAACCTTTTAACAATTGTTTTTAAAGCAAATATTGAATTAAAGCCATAAAAAAAGCATCAATATCTGTTTTATTTTTAATCTTCCAACATGGAATATTTTCTTTTTTCGATACTTCCATACTTGCACCATTAGCACTTATCATGACATATGAGCATTTCTTACCAAATTTATTTTGTATTCTATCTAATGCGGATTCTCTAGAACTTTTACCAATACTATATACATTTTCAATTGGAACATAAGAAGCTATGTTTATAACGAGCATCTTTGCTAAACTACTAGAAAGAGTATCATTTGTTATAATGATATTAGTATAGTTTCCTGATGACGATTGTTGTTCAGCTATTTTACTTAAGCATGTTCTGAAACTTTCGATCCAATTATTTGTTAATGCTTCAATTGATGCCAATGTTTTTGAAACATCATTACATGAAATCGTCGTTCCAGAATTTTCAAATAGGGATGAAACATTATTTTTATATTGATTATAAGTTTCCTTTATTTGTTGATAACGTGTTGAAAGTTTTCTTACCCAATCAACACCATTTTTAGATGAAATTGAATTTAATTGCCCTACATTAAGATTACTAGATTCATTTGATTGATAACCAAGATCTGGTATAGTTTCATCATAATTGGTATCCTCAATATTCATTTGTTCACAATCATCATTAGATTCAACTCCAAAACCATTTGTTATAATCTCCTCAACAATAGCTCTTAAACTTTTAGCTATCAAAGATATGTCAGGTGATAGTGTAGGAATGATAAAAATATCTTCTAATTCCCAGATAAAAACTCTAGTAAAATTTAGTTCTTGTAAAGGATTAATACTGTTTTTCTTCTTTTTAGAAACTTTAGATTTTTTTGACTCTGTTGAGCTGTTTACCGATTTTAAAGATGCCGAAAAGGGGCTTAATTGTCCTGTTGATGAAGGTGTAACAGATCCATTGACGGCTGCAGCTGCCACACCGTCCATCATAGCTGCTGTTAATCCAGTATAATTGGTTAATGAATTTGGGGATACCGAAGCTAATCCTGCTCCATAATAACTATTTCTTGAATTATAATATTGAGCAGAAACACCGGCAGCAGCTGCAGTAGCATATGAATAATCAAAACCAGTTGGATATGATCCTGATCCTGGATAATATGTTTGACCATTAGTTGAAAAATAATTAGCAAATGGTGTTGCAGTAGCAGTAACATTATTTCTTAAATTGCTATTTGATGAAACATTATAATTTGAAGTTGTAAAAGCAGAATTATAAGAAGTATAGTTGGATGGATTGTAACCATTATTATAATATGATGATGTATTTAACATTCTTGGATCATATCCAGCAGCAACTGCAGCATCCTGCATAACACTAAGTGGATTAGTTGACTGCGATGCTGATATTGCTGGCATATTTGTATTATTTATTTCAATTTTTGTCATAGATGATAAATTATTAGTAGAAGGGATATTGGATGTAATATTAGAAGTAAAAGCAGCTGAATCTAAAACACTCCAAACTCCTTCCGTTGAACTAGATAAGGAAGAATTATTATTATTATTTGTAGACTGTAAGCTAAAAGGAAAAATAAGTTAGAATTAAAATGATCAACAAAACGATAATTGTATGTTAAGGGGCGTAGTCTAATTATTCTCAAGTGGACTTAACAAGGGATGATAGATTTAGTGATGAAGAAAAGCAAATATATTATGGTAATGAGGATTTTAGCAGGTACTTAAAAGTTACATTTGTAACAGATACATTCAATTTTTAAACTTACCTGTTAAAATCAACAGATGAAGAAAATGGAATACTTTTTACCTAAAACAGAAAAATGAATTTTTATAATAAAATATCATATATTTATTAAAAGAATTGGGAAAACGAAAGTAATTTTTATTTACTTAGCTTTATCTTATTTAAATTATTTAGGTAATAATAACAATAATGTTTAATTAACAAAATACAATTTTTAGTCGTATTAAAAATTTTTACAAATGAAATATTGACCTTAACTCTAAATACTACAGATGTTTCTATACTTTAAAATGTTTGTTTAGCTAACCCATATGCCAACCAAGATAATTGAAACTTAACATTAGCTTCTGGCTTTTATTTGTTTAACATGAAAAAGACAATTGTTAATGTTAAAGCACATGAAAGTGAAACAAGATTTAGATGTAACTAAACAGTTCAAAAACCTTAACGGTCTTTTTTTTCTTTTAAAGCAATTAGGCATCTAAGTACGATCAAATTTCTCTTCCAGTTTACGCAATATGTCTACTGTGGAAATAACTTTTAGTAATTAACTAATTGCAATAAAAGCAAGAATCAATTTACATTAAAGATGTGGAAAGATTTACGTAATTGGTCTTGAAACAGATTTATAGTTAGAAGTAAATAATTATACAAATGTTAGGGTTAAAAGGAAGATTCGTGCTGTGTAAGACTGTCCACTTTTATAAGGTGACAAAAACAATATAACTACAAACAAGGGTAAATATTTGACTTTTTATTTCCTATCGTGCTAACATCTTATAAATATAAGTTTATATATCTATATTATTATTATATATATGTATTATATTTATAAGAGTTATAGTAAAGAGGAATATTCAATAAAGTGATGAAATAAAAAAAAATCTTAAAACATGATATTTAATTTTGTATCTTTTATTTATTATTTTTAAGAAGGTATATTATAAAATAATCTTACGTACCTGAGAAGATATAGATGTAGAAGAAGATGATGATGATGTAGTAGAGTTATCCAACCGAAGCATATCAATATACTAGTCAATAGATTTTATTATATTAATAGATAAAAAGAAAAAAATAAAATTGAATAGATTTTAGATTTAGTTGTTGAATCACACATACAACCCAATATCTCAGACAACACAGAAAACTTATAAGATTTAGTAAAATATATTTTTGGGGTAGGAGAAAGAAAGATAGAAAAGAAATAAAGATAAAGCTTTAAGGCTGTTAGTTATGAGGAGGTGCAATGCATTATAAATAGACTACTGTATGTTCCTCTATTCTTGTGCCTATGGGAAGCGGTTCAAGGGTGAAGAGAGGCCGTTGAGTGGTTTGAGTTAATGGGATGTTTTATGAAAGCTTTGAGGATAAACATATCAGGTTTCAACTCGAATATTCAACATCGATTGCATTTGAGTGGTTAGACGGGAGGAATGACTTGATAAACACTATACTAACAGTCAAACTGATAAAAAACTTTATAGGGATTGAATTTCAAATAAACAAACGAAGGAAAAAAAACTTTTCATTTTCAAAGTTTACCAAATTCTATCATATAAAATAAGAAAAAAAGTGTATAATAAATTATCTAAAGCTGAAAATTTATTTTAAACACTAAAACGACATTAATTATAAGTAAATATTTATGTTGTATTTATAGCATAGTTGTCTTTTTCATATAACTGTAATTAGTTGAAAAAAATTTTTGTTAGTAGTTAAAAAAATAATAAATCAAAGTAACATTCTACTACCAAACAATGTTTAAAAATTTTTTTGTATACTCATAAGTTAAAAAAAGACAACCGCTTGCTGAAAACGATCTAATTATTGTCGGTAGAAGTCCTTTGTAAAGGCCTGCTGGCCCATACTGCCTTAGAGTATCTTTTAATGTTAAAAAAAATGAAGATTTTCCTTGTACTTGCATTCTACTTTTTATAACGTCAAATGGAAATACCAAACACCAAAGTGTTACACCAGCAATTGAACCTGATAATGCTGTATATACAATGCCAATATCATCTTTAGATTGTCCTTCTTTACTTATCATATATCTACAAGTTTCATAAGCGCCAAAAAATGCAAAATAACCAGGAACTTCTCTTGCTAGTGTTGGAGTGAGCCCAATAAAAAAACCTTTAAAGCCACTTTCTTTCCACACATCTTTACATACTGAAAGTGTTGTTCTAAAGTACAATTATTTTAAAGTATAGTGTTAAACAAATAAAATACCTTTTAATATTTGGATTCATTTCTTTAGCAGCTTGTAATCGACACTTGACAAGTTCAGTAGGGCATAGTGCCATAGCGGCAAACACTGCTGCCAAAGCACCAGAACTGGCATTTTCAATAGGTGTTAACGAACAAACATCGTGCTTATTTGTTATATTTGCAATTATTTTTTGGCAATATCCATAAGCTGTAAATAATACAGCATTCTCAGCAACATTTGCTACCAATGCTGGTACAGTTCCAGCATATAAACCTCTAACTCCACTACTTCTATATGTATCCCTAAAACACTTTTTCCAATCAATGTACAATTTTGGAAATGTTTGCATTTTCACTTTTACAGTATCTAATGGTTGACCTGAATATACATTAGCAATCCCACCTAAAAAAATTTTTTTTTGTATATTTTGAGGATATTAAAAAAAAAGGACAAACCCATTGTTCCGGATATTAAATCTATAGCTCCATCCTTAAAATGATTAATTTCCACCTCCTCAACAACCATCTCCATTCTATAACATGTTTTAAAATAATTAAAAATATAAATACAAAAATATAAACATTCATTGGATAGGTTATTAAGGTATTATTACCTTTCAAAAAATAATAAAAAAAATATAACAATAATACAGATTAAATGTATTTAAAAAAATAAATGAGTAAATAAATAATACAGCTAGATACAAATTTTTTTAGAGACGAGGAGAAAGAGATCACCAAATTAGTTCACAAGATCTTTTTTTATAATTTCATACTTCATTTGTTGGCGAAATAACGGCATATCATTTTGTGTAAATTCAAAATCTCTTTCTCGTGATGTATATTCAGCAAACATACATGAAAAAACTCCACAATCATAACCATTTTGTTGTTCAGGAACATCCTAAAAATTTTAGTAAGCTAAAAAAATGAAAAAATTTTAATACCTGAGCATGTATAGCAGTCCACTCATCAAGATTAATGTCAATTTTTAATTTATCTGCTGCTTCACATTTAATGTAATTTTTTAAAACATTAAGTGCATCAGTATTTCTTTTACGCATCGAGTCACAGTAACGAATTTCCTTTTTAGGTACATCAATTATAGCCATACACCAATGAACATTGTTAAGATTTATCGGTACAAAAATATATTTCATCTGAAAAATGTCAATCTTTCTTGTCCATCTTCTAACCATTTTGTATCCTCTTTCTGGATTAGAAATATTCTGATAGAAGAATGTGTTGAAGGCATAAACTTTAGGATATTTTAAACAACTTTTTGATCGATCCATTATTAATTCGAGATAGAAGTTAATTATATTATCATTTAACCAAGTATTCTCATCCAAATGTTGGATATCCTTTTTTGTTATTGACATTGAAAAACCCTCTGATAATACATCATCCTTCCTGGATGAATCAATTTTTAAGAAAACGTCATTTATATCAACTGGAAGTTTCTTATAACCAGGATCTAAAATTTTTACCATTACAAAATTCCTCCTTGGTATATTTAAATCATGAAAATTAAGAGTTTGCTGGAAACCATATGCTTGATTGTTAACTTCCATCTCCAAACATTTAATTTTTTTCTTCAATTCCTGTCTTTTATCATCTTCTGCATTATTATAGGCTCTTTTCCGAGATCCAGCAGATGATGATTGTGGTGTATAAAATTGTGAATTTTCATCGTAATCATAACTTCGTTCATAAGGAGAAGTAATTATGCTTATATCTTCAATTTTATTTGGTTTAGGGGAAACAATATCTTTTCCCTCAAAAGAATATTCCACAAGTTTTTTAACATTATTATCAACTGATTTTAGCTTTTCCAATGCATTTGATCTAAATAAAACGTTTTCATTGGGATAAAATTTTGATCGTCTAACTGAACGAAAATCAGGTGATTCTTCCTTTGAAGAAATAGTTATAGTTTCTACTTCTGATGAAGATTCTTTTATAGAAATTGTTTTACATTCTTCTTCTGATATTACTATTGGTGATGACTCGCTAGAGGAAATTGTAATTTCTTCAACTTTTTTATTTGTAGTCGACGGTGTATGAACTTCCTCTGGTTGCGTCTTTTTTTCCAGTTCTGTTTCACTAAGAATCCTATTGTAAATTGACTTCGATTTCAAGTCAACAGTATTTCTGGTTTCACTCCTCCTATTTATAAGACTCTTAAATAATGATATTAATTTACTTTCTTTTTTATTTTCTAATTTATCAAGATTTCCATATAGATTGCGTGAATTTAAAATTGAAATATCAGTATCATATTTTTTTCTAAGCAATAAATCATTCTTTCCATCTCTATCTTTCGTCTTATCATCAAAAAGGAACTTTTTCCCTAACTCTGCAAATTCTAAATTTAAATAATTGTAGATAAACAATTAACTTACTTCTAAACATAATGTGAGTTTTTATTTTACAGCTACTATATTATTTTGAGTTATTATAAATTACCCACTTTATGCAATTATATACACCTTGTTCCAAATGGGTTGTTTTAGAAAAATAATAATCTTATTAAGGATTAATTTAGTACAAAATAATGTTAGAATATTACTGCTTTTTTTAATAAGTAATAATTTCTCTATTTGTAATATCTCCCTTAATCGTATTCGGGAAGCGATGTTATATTATCTTACAACGGCATAACAATATTGAATTTGGTAATATGTACAAGGAGAAGGTATATTCATATTTATAGTTAAAATTATTTTTGTATATGTATTTGCACTATGCTATTTACCGATATTGGTATAAAAAAAGTAAGTTGATTTATTCAATGAAAATTTAATAATTTAAGTTCCACAAAATATATCTTCAACCAAGTAGATTTACATCTAAATTTGAAATTCTTGGATCAGTTCATGTAACATCTTCTCATGTTATTTTTACTGGTGAATCTCGTAAAAATGAATTATGGGTTTCAACGGGTTTGATATCAACTATTGATAAAGATGTAGAATCAGGGCCTCGTTATAAAATTATAGTAAAAACTAAACATTTTCTTACATTAGTATTTATTGCCAGTAAGGATAGAGAATGTCAGGAGTTGTATGATGCATTAGTACGTGCTTCAATAATAACTAATATTAGTGAAGCATTTGCTTTTCGTAATAAAAAACCTGATATAAATGAGAAAGACAACACTTTAAATCATATACTTAATTGGAAAAGATTAGATTGGAAACATGAATTTCGTCGACAAAAGTTATCTAGTCATTGGAAAAGAAGTAATTTTAATAATGATTTTGAGAAGTGTGATACCTATCCATGCGATTTGTGGTTTCCATCAAAGGTGTCTGTCCAAATTTTGATTGGTTCGTCAAAATATAGAGCAAGATCTAGATTACCTATTTTGACATATTTTAATCATAAAAATAATGCATCTATTTGTATCTCTTCAAAATTTATTCAAGAATACTCCGCTTCATGTATAGAAGATGACGACTTAATTAAAGCTATTTGTGAAGCAAATAATAATAAAAAACAATTATATATTATTGATATTCAAAATTTTACAATTAATAATAAGATAAGTAACGCAGATAAGAATGAAGAAGATTTGGTAATTGATGTTAATGATGAGTTTGAAGAAATCATATGTAAAAACGAAGAATCAAATATAACTACATACTACTTTGATATTGGTAATATTCATGTTATAAGAAAAAGTCATGGAAAATTAATTCAGGCTACTCAATGTGAAGGTTCACAATCTGATTACTTAAATTTATTAGATGAATCTGAATGGCACAAACACATAAAAGCAGTTTTAGATTGTAGTAGATTTATTTTTACATCAATTAGTAATGGTATTTCGTGTGTTGTTCAATGTACTAATGGTTGGGATCGTGCAATCCAAACAACATCATTAGCCGAATTAATGTTAGATCCATTTTATAGGACAATTGAAGGGTTTCAAATATTAATAGAAAAAGATTGGCTTGGTTTTGGCCATAAATTCAGTGATCGTTGTGGTCATGTAACTGCGGTTAATCAAGAAATGAAATTGGAGGTTTCACCAATATTTACATTGTTTTTGGATTGTGTCCATCAAATTATGCGACAAAATCCTAGAGCATTTGAATTTAATGAAAGATGGCTTATTGAAATGAATGAATATGTTTACTCTTGTGAATATGGAACATTTATTGGTAATTGTGAAAAAGATAGAAATGATCTGAAAGTAGTAGAAACTACACCCAGTGTTTGGGATTATTTTGATGAACATATTAATGATTATAAAAACCCTTTCTTTGATAGTTCTATTGATTCGATAACAAGTTTATCAACTCATCCTTCAGATTTAGATGTTTGGTTATCTCTTTATAATAGATATGATACTGGAATCCTTCCACGAGAGTCAATAGAAGAGCTGGTGTCCTCTTTTAATGATCATATTAATGCAGCTAAATTACTAATTAAACCTCCTAAATATCAATCTGTATTTAATGTTATTTCTTGTTCTGATCCAGCATGTGGTCAGGAATTTAATTGTATCTTGGATAGACGCATTAATTGCAATTACTGTGGTTTAATTTATTGTAAGAAATGTTTAAAATGCAAAAATTCGATCAATATTTGTTTGTTGTGTTCAAGGAATTTTAATGAAATTCACCAACTTCAAAAAGATATAGAAAACTTAAGTATGTCTATTACAAGTAATTGATCTATTTTTCTTCTTCCCTTTAACCTTATCTTATTTAAATGTTTTGACCTTTGAAATGTCCGTTGTTTTATCAAAAAATTTTGAATAATATGTACATGCATTTTGCTTGAAATATATTTGCAATGGCTTCAACATATTTTATATCAGATCCAGAATTTTCAAAACATTTCAATACTTGGGATGAAGATCATATTGAAATCCCTGAAAGGCTAACATCCATTTTATGTGGTTTAAATAATTCTAATATATTAGATAATGTTAATGTGTTAGAATCTGTTAATGGGAATCTTGAAGACGTTTATTTAAATCACCCCCCGGAATTTGTTAATGAATTTAAAAATGTTTGTTCAAAAAGCAACGAGGAAATGTTGAAATTTTGTGAAGATCATGAAGATATTTTTATAACTAAAGATTCATATACATGTGCTATTCGTTCTGTTGGATGTTGTGTAAAACTTATGGAGACTCTTTTAAATAATCCGTATGTTTTTATTGTAGTATAAATAATTATGATTTATTAAGTGGTTCTAATGGATTTGCTGCTGTTCGACCACCTGGGCATCATGCATATAGAAATTATCCCAATGGATTTTGTTTTTTTAATAATGCTGCTATATGTGCAAAGAAAGCTGTTAAAAATGGTGTTAAAAGAGTGCTAATTATTGACTGGGATGTTCACGCCGGTCAAGGAACCCAGTTTTCAATTGAAGATACAGAAAGAATTTCATTGATTAGTATTCATCGTTATGAGGATGGGTGTTTCTGGCCAAATCTAGAAGAAAGTGGAGTTAGTTCAATAGAAAAATTTAAAAACACAATAAATATTCCACTTAATGAAACTGGCTTAGGAGATTTTGAATATTTAGCAATTTTTCACAAAATAATTCTACCATATATCTGTGATCATAAGCCTGAGTTAATCATTGTTTCTTGTGGATTCGATGCAGCTATTGGTGATCCAGAAGGGGAAATGAAAGTTTCACCCTACGGTTATGGTTTACTTACAAGATTATTAACTTCTACTGGAATCACTTTGTGTATGCTTCTTGAAGGTGGTTATTTTATTGAAAGTGTAAAAGAAAGTTGTTTAAAGGTAATTGAAGGTCTAATTGAAAAAGAACCATTTAACTATGTTAGTAGTAAATTACTTGAGAAAAATAGTGAAAATTTTATTTGCTATTTGTATAGTATAATGAGAAATATTTGCTCTCATAATCATTTGGTAAATGATATTTTATTGCTTCTGGAAAAATATCATACTATAAATAAATTGCAACTAATACAATATACAATAATTAATGGTTATAAAGGATTTAGGAATGTTCCTAAACCATATCCCATGAAAAACTTGTATATTCCACATACTGTTGAAAAAAAAGAAAAACTTTTAAAAGAATTAAAGAATTCATTAATCAATGGGAAATTCTTATGGGTTGGAGATGAAATATTAATAAATTTTGGATCAAATTGCGTTTCTTTTAGTGATAAGTTAAATACAAAACATGTTATCAATATCAATTCATTACAACAAGCTGCTTTCATTGTGTATTGCTTTATTTTAACAAACATTTGTAGGTGGGAAATATCTTATAAAACAATGGATTTTACCCACTGGATTCAATCATTCACTGAAAAACAAACGATTGTTGATGATAACTTTTTCTTAACGTCATTACATTCACTTTCTCTAAAATACAATTTAGTGATATTTTAAAAATTTTCCCTGTAATAAAGTTTTCTTTTAAAGTTTAAAGTTATATATTTTTAATGAAGCAATATTCGCATAAATTTTATTATCAATTTACAATGAAAAATAAAATCAATTTTTTTTACTACATATAATATTTATTGTCATATTTATATCTATCTTTCTTGCTAGCTAATAAAATTGAAAAGAAACGTTTATATCTTTAAAACAATGGTACAAGTTGTATATTTATTCAAAAAATTTTTTACTAACAAATTTTTGAAATAAAATATGTACTATGATATATATTAAGAGGACTATAGTATAAAAAGTTATTTTATTATATTTTTATCTATGAATTAGAAGATAGTTGTCACCTTTTATACCTGCTAAAAATTAGTCTACAAAATTTTGGGTCAGGTTATATGTTATTTTTGTGAAATTTTTTGTCATTTATATTTGAATAAAAGATAAATATTATGTGACATAATGAATAAATTGAAAAATGTTTTACAAACTTTTATAGTAAAAAATCAAATTTCCTATTCCTATGGTGAAAAAGTAATTATATCTCATTAGTATTCCTAATTTTGTTATATTCTTCAATTTTTTAGTGACTACGTATTTAATTCTTTATTCATAAAAATGTAAATAACTACTATTTAACGTAAAAAGTCATAGGATTCAAGTAACTTTTATCCAAAATAAAAAATTCTTCATACTTTTATCATTTATTTTTATTTACAAAAATTATTTACAAACCTTATTAATCCATATTTTCAACATTGTTTAGAAACACATTAAGCTGTATGTGTCATTTTGAGATAAAATTTTCTCATTATACTATTTACAAAAAAACGAATAAAATGTGTGATTTTTTACTAGCTGGATTAAAGTAATAAAACTCTGATAAGTAAATTAATACTAATATACACTCACTATGGTAACACATTTGAGTACTCTTTTCTTGTTTTAATAATTTTAATAAAGTTGTTTTGCTGCGACGTTTTTAATGTACAATTCTTTATTTGACATAATTTTTTCATTCCAGAATATTTGAAGTACTTTTTATCATCTAAAGTTATATGTTTTTTAATAATTTTTATTTTAATAACTAAAATTATGATGTCCAAAAAATAATAACTTTTAAAATGTTACATATAATGTTGAGATTTATAAGCATATGACATTGAAGTTCAATGATAGTAAACATTTGAATTACACTTGTTTATGTATGTTTAACTAGGTGTTAGTAAAAAATAAAAGCTATTAAACAAGAAATAATCTCTTCAAATTTGTAAATATATGGTTAATGGGCTGTTTTCAACATATCTTCAAGTTGTCATCTTTTTAAAAAGTTAAAAAAGACTATTTATTACATTTTTATCAAAACTTCTTATTCAATGAAAAGTAATGTTTAATAAATATTTTGAATGTATTCAATGCTGTGTAAATATAATTAAGCACCCTTTAAACATAGATTACCATGTCTAAAAATTTAAGTTTGTCGGAGAACAAAATTTATATCTACTTTTTTTGTATTATTTGTTGATAGATATATAAACAATTTGTTTTATAAAATGTTATCTTTTATTATACTGATTCTTTAATTTATATTTCCCTAATATTAAGATACCAATGACAATAATAATTTAGTTAGTTTTATATATTTAAAATAATTTTCATTAACTAGTGGACGGTATTTTGTTTAATAATGTCAAAACAATTTCTCTATTGTTATACTTTATAATTTGATACTATGCAACAATTTATTTAACATAAATATCGTTGGGAAAGAGTATCTAAAGGAAGTGATTTGGACTTTATTAAAGAAGAACTTATTAAAAGATATAAAAGTTAATAATTACATTTTTAGGTTATTGTTTGAATTTTCTATTTATATATTTGTATAGTTAAAATGTTGTTTGGAAAAAAAAATAAAGAAAAGGATCATAAAAAGGGAAAAAAAATTTTGTCAAATAATACACATCGAAATAAACCTGTACTTGGAATACCATTACGTGAAGCTGTATATAGTAATAAAAGTCATGATGGAATTTTGGTACCAGTTATCGTAAGATTATGTATTGATTATGTAAATGAATATGGCCTTGATTCAGAAGGAATTTATAGAATTTCCTGTCCAAAAACAAGATTAGACGAATTAGAAAAAATGGCAAATGAGTATGGTTGGGTTCATTTTGATGAAGCTAATGAGGCAGCTGGATTATTGAAAAGGTTCTTACGACAATTACCAGAACACATATTAACAGATCAATACTTAGATGAATTTGATAAAATCTCTTCCTGTATGTTGTAAATTTAAAAAAATCTATTGTTTTTTAGTATGTGAATGTAATTTTAATTATCCATGTTCTTGTTCCACTGTAAAAATGCTTCGTGATTTATTGCAAAAAATTCCAGAAGAAAATTACTACCTTCTGGCGTACGTTTTTCTTCATGCTCAAAAAGTTGTCATGATGTCAATGATAAATAAAATGAATGTACCTGCGTTAGGTGTCTTACTTCAAGCTATTTTAAACCTTTCAAGAAATACCGTCAGAATATTTCTACTAAATGCTTCAGATCTTTTAAACACATCAAGTTTAAAAGTAAGTTTTATTAAATTTACTATAGAAATTAAATTAGAAAAACAACAAATTTGTTTTTTATAAATTTGTAATATATTTATTTTAGGTTGATTATTTGTTTGAAGATGTAATACTAAAAAAGTAAGTAGTTCTTAATATTTATATATGCATATATTGATATTTTTGATACTAATTTATTTGGATGTTAGAATCTCTTCTTCTATCATTAGTGTCATCCATCTCTCTAAGATTAACAGGGTGGTGCTGAACTTTTGTTGTAGTATTTGGTGACACTGCTGGATGTATTTTTTGATTTTTTAAATCATTTCGTACTTTCTTAACGACAATAATTCCTAGAATAATGACAGTAGCAACTGCAAATATTACAATAAGTAATCCTTGCCATGGGACAAGACCTGAATTTGTAGGTTGATTATCCTTTGAAACAGCGTTAATATTATACATAGGTTTATCATCGTCATCTTTTGTTAGTGATTTTGTCAAATCATCTGTACTATTTCCAGCCAAAATTGTAATATCTTCAATATTAAATGCTTCTGTTGTTGATTCAATAATTTCAATACCTGTTGTTGCTGGAGGTAATGTTGTAAAATCTTTTGAAGGATCATAGTTTTCAAGTTTATCAACTTCTAATTCCATTATTTTTTGTTTTTCAAGTTTAAAAGGTCTATTACATAGAGTATTATTAGATTGTTTGAGGAAAAATTCTACTTTGAATTTTGTTGCTACTTCATATTTTTTCTCGATAGCTCTTTTAATATTTGCAATTTCTTTATCACACAACCAGGGGTTGTTAGATAAATCAATTTCAATAATTGCTTCCATTTTCTCAATTATTGAAGGAGCAAGTTTTGTTATTTTATTACCATTTAAATATAATTTTTTCAAGGAAAATTCTTGTTGAGCAAACGCATTTTTATCTATTTCTTCAAGCATACAGTTAGATAAATCAACAACTTCTAAAGAGGCTAATTGTTCAAAAAGTTTGTCATCTATATCTTTGATAGCTGTTGATGAGGCATTAAATTTTTGTAGCATTACTAATTCACTTAAGGCATGTGGATCGATTTTTTTTAGTAACTTATTTTCTGCTAAGTTTAATTCTTTCAATGTTTTACTTAACCTCTGGAAACTTGATTTATTTAACATTTTTAATTCATTGAAAGATAAATCTAGAACTTTTAATTCATCTAAGCCATCCCACATGTCAGGATTGAAACTTTTTAGGTAATTTCCTGCCAATGATAAATGAGTTAAGTTATGAAGTTCTTTAAATGCATTAATTGAAATATTTTCTATTAAATTGACTCTTAGATCTAAAACTCTTAAGTTATTTAAATCTTTAAAAGTAGTTTTGTTTATAGAATTTAAGCTACACCCAGCAAAACTTAGCTCTTCCAG
Organism: Strongyloides venezuelensis; assembly: GCA_963280985.1. Taxonomy (NCBI): domain Eukaryota; kingdom Metazoa; phylum Nematoda; class Chromadorea; order Rhabditida; family Strongyloididae; genus Strongyloides; species Strongyloides venezuelensis. The sequence continues at coordinate 7,534,352 of CAUJLX010000002.1, read as the reverse complement.
ATTTGTTAATTTAGAAAAAAAATTATCGCTAATTGTTGATAGACCATCTATAGCAGCAAAATCTATTGCCTTTAAATTTCCCATTTTTGAAATCTCATCCATTAAACTTTTACTTGCGTGGTTATGATGACCAATTTTTAAGGTTTCTAATCGCACTAAACTGCTTAGAGTGTCTTTATCCATTTCACTAATAAAATTTCCAGCTAAATTTAAGTATTCTAATGACATGTAGTTATTGGAAAAATCTTCTTTTGAAATATTTGATATTTTATTATCGGATAATGAAAGTGCTTTTAAACCATTAAGTTTTGAAATAGATGTAGGAATTTTTTCTAAATTACAGTTTTCTATAAATATACTTTCTAAAAGTTGGAGATTATTAAATGCTTCATTAAGATTTGTACGTCCCCGACAATTAGACATTTCAAATTCCATTAATTGAGGTGTTAGGTTTGATAAAAATCCATCTGATAAAGTAAAATCAGAAACATTGGCATTTCTTATGGATATCTATAAATAAAAAAATAAATAAGCGATATATTACAATTACATACAGTTTCTATTGTATTATTTGAAGAGTTTATGGCGTCAATAGTTTGTTTAAGATTATTAGAATTTGATCCAAAAAGGCAAACAATATCATATAGTTCTCTTTCATTACGGTTACAAAAACAAAAGTTTTCTGTAACACTTTTTGGGTTTCCCTCATTTATGAGAACAAATTCATTTGTAGATAAACATCCTTGAATTGATGAAAAATAAGCCTTTTTAAAAAATATAAACAATATAAAAAATAAGTTAAACCAGCTTTTCATTCTGTAATAATGGTAAAACATGAAAGAATAATTAAATACATATTTATACTAGATAATTTTTAATTTTTAAAATGTATTTAATTGGTAAAATAATTACACTACAATCTAATAAAATAGCATATCAATATATTTTAAAATCTCTTTTTTTACTTAAACGACTTTCGTTAAAATTAATTTAAAATTTAGTTATATTAATTTAAACAATGATATAACAGTTATTAGTCAATGAAAATCATTATACTTTATGACCTAATTTGTATTTTTAACAATTACGTTTCATTATCTTGGAAGGAGATTCTGATAATATAGTTAACTTTCAGCTGAGATATTTAAGAATACAATAGATTTAGTAATGATGCGTTAATATATGCATACTAATTCAGGATATTTAGAAATACTAGATAATATTAAGTGAAATATAGTATCAAAACAAGACGTTCAATTAAATTGGAACAATTTTATTGTGTATGAATTCTACCACTCTATATGATTATTTTACATAAACATTAACAATCTCATATACCACATGATAATCAAATAATAATGGAAAATTTTTAAATAGTAAAAGTTATAACATTTTAATTATATTATTTCATTTAAGATATAAATTACCTATGGATACACATATGATTAAAGAATGTATGCCTACAACTGAAATTGATCTAAAAGATGAGTTGAACAAACAAGAAAGTTATCTTCAGGAATTAAAGATTCAGGTTAGTTTCTAAATATATATGTATGTATTATATGATTGTTTTAACATTTTACGCATATTTTAGATGGCAGAATTGAATGGAAAATTAAAAAGTGACGAAAGAAAAAGACGAGAAAATGATATTAAAAATGTACAAGGAAATATAGAAGCTATAAATAAACAAGTAAGTTTTATTATGCCTCATTGTACTAAATTATGCAGTTAAAATTGTTACCTACAAAAAATAATTTCGAAAATAATAAAGTGGTAGATGATCAACAAAAATCATTAGATATAGAAATAAATGGTATATTAAATTCAAATGAAAAATGTAATACAAAACATAATGTATTTGAAGAGAAGCATTTAATTGAAATAAATTCAATATTTCAAAATGAATTGGCGGAGGAGAAAGAAAAAATTGCAAAACTTGTTGTTGATCTTAATAGTAAACTTCAAAAATTACAAATGTATGCCATATTCTCTTCAAATGTCAAATTATTGACAGCAGAGGAAGAAGAATACTGGAAAATGGAATGTGAAAAGGAGAACGAAAAAAGGAGAATTTTATTGACGGAGATTCATAGTTTACGCGATGAATGTGCAATGTTACGGGCTTCTATCGAACAATGTAATTTAGAATCAAAAAATTATCTTCAAACAAACATTTAATATTAAATAAATGTAGTTATACATATAAAGCTATATTAGTAGTATAATTTGTATAAATATAAAAAAATAATATACGCCTGAAAACAAAAAAATTATTTAAATTAGGATAAAGTAACAAAAGTATATTTCAAATTTCTTTTGTGGCTGTCTTAAAACCTGTTTTAAGATTTATATTCTCTACAGTGATCGTAAATAATTAATTTTAATTTTTGATTATATGTATACAACTTTCTCTGAAGATATTTTTTCTACCTGATTTAATGGAATGAATCATAAAAAATTGCGGCTAAAATTATATTGTTGGCAAGTAAGATAATTGCACAAACAAAAAATGTATGACACATAAAAAATCTTTAAATAAAAATCACAAATTTAAGTTTACGATTATTTGTCAAAAAAATACACAATTACCAATTTAAGTAACCTATTCATTTTATTAACAATATGGAGTAAAGGTTTAAATTAATAATAACTTAATAACAATAAACCAACTATTTATACAATTCTTTTTTACAACGTTCAGACATTAGCTTTTGCGTTTGACTTTCTATTACTTCTTCTACAGATTTCTCACGTTTAATAAGGCGTATCTAAAAATTGTAGATTAAAAGTTTTTATGTAATTATAAAGATATGATCAACTTACTCTATTAAGGATATTCTTTAATTCATAATTAGAGGAATCCTTACTAGATAAATCATTGTACAATTTTTTGTTCTCATCTAGGCATCTTTCAATTATGTTATAACGTTCTTGTTGTAGCTTTTTAAATTCATTTTCAATTTGAGAACAAATGGATGATACATCATTATTCTTCATTGAGAATGATTTTGTTGGGATTTCACAATTCAAACGAAAAATAACCTTTGTCATCATTCTTTCGAAGTTTTTCCAAGGCGTTCTAGAAGTACTTCTCAGAAAAATATAAGTATTAAATTACCTCAAACGATTGAAAATCTAAGCAATTCACCGGTACTGAAGACATAATATCACTTATATCGATACCCAACTATTTCAAACTAAAAAAATATTTTATTATTCTTGTCATAGAAAAAAATTATTTTGTTCTGATAAGAATTTAGAAACGATGTTCCAATATTTTAGGTGTTGATGTATCGACGATTGAAAATAAATCCTTTGGATTACTTGATTTTCAGTGTTTTAAGATAATTTAACTTCAAATAAAATCTTTACTACTAAATACTATTATTTTCATGTGTATTTAAAATGAATAACAATAAAACATTGATGCTACCATTAGTATGTTATACTTCAAATTAAAGAATCCATAGACAAAAAATATATGTGTCTAAGATATTTTGTCGCTATTGATAGGTATCATCTTCTTACTGAATTTTTATACTAACTTTAGTGTATGTGGAAAATACGACGCACAACTTTCTCTAAGTGACATTTTTCCAAATTCCAACATGACGCTGATTTATGTATGTCTTACTGTGTATTTAGTTAAATTGTTTAATAAATATTTTTATGCATACAAATTGAATATTTTCTTTTCGAAAATATTGTTTTCAAGTAGATTTTTAATTAAACATCAAATTATATGTTGTAATGATAGACAATAACCATGTGTATTTCGTTACACATGTATGAATATAGATTTTCCACATTTTAATCAGTCATTTAACATCGTATTTTAAGAATGTACTTTACTTTTTTTTTGTAATTTTGATATTTTAGGTTGATATCTTCAAGCTGCGAGTTAATGCTTTCCAAATTTTCTAAGATTTAGGTATACATAGCTTATGTAAGTTATAATTGCTACTATTATTAAACATTTATGTTCTATTTTATTTTAAAATATTTATCATTTTTATAGTAATGTTTAAACATTTTAGACATATATAAATGGCTGCTAAAGAAGACGGTTTATGCTTATCTGAAAATGATGACTATGAGCATATGGCTGCAGCATCACAAGATTCAGAATATGAAGAAAATTTAGATCTAGATGACATAGATTCTGTTATAGATAATACTAATAATAAAACCGATGAAGGGAGTGATGATGAAGGGGAATATGATGGTTTGCTGGGACCAGACTTTAGTAAACTTCCACCACATGCGTGCAGGTAATTATAGATATTATGACATTATTTTAAATTAATATTTTCCTGTAGATATTGTGGGATCCATAATGTTAATCAAGTTTTGCAATGCTCAACATGTGAGAAATGGTTTTGCAATGGAAAAGGAATAACAACTGGAGCACACATACTACAACATATGATTCGTGCCCAACATAGAGAAATTAATTTCCACAAAGAAGCTGAACTTGGTGACTCGGTACTTGAATGTTATCAATGTGGTGTTAAGAATATATTTTTGTTGGGATTTGTCCCTGCAAAAAATGATAATGTCATTGTTGTTCTTTGTCGTAATTGTAGTTCTATGGCGACAAAAAGTGCAAATTGGTGTGCTGATGAATGGCATTGTTTGATTGAGGAAAGATCACTTTTACCATGGATAGCTAAAGTTCCTACGGTAAAAGAACGTATAAAGTCATTTCGAATAACGACTGCACAGATAAAGGCATTAGAGGAATTATGGAGAGTAAATCCTAGTGCAGATATTTCTGATTTGCATAAGCCTGGATTGGATGAAGCTGTGGAACCTGTTCAAAGAACTTACAAAGATGCTTATAATTACAGGCGTATTCTCGCACCTTTAATTCGTCTTGAAGCTGACTATGATAAAGCTGCTAAAGAAGCATTAAAACCAACTGTTTCAAATGTCAAGTGGGATTATGCTAAAAACAAAAAAATCCTAGCTACATTTCAAATTCAAGAACTACTTACATCTGGAATTAAATTAATGATTGGTGATGAATTGAAACTTAAACATAATCAAACTCTACTAGGGACAACATGGGAATGTCATGGACATTTAATTAAAGTTCCTGATCATCATAGTGAGGATTTTGTTCTTGAATTTGATGAATCATTTCACTTACCATCAGCTAAGAGGATCATTTATACTGTTGAATTTATTTGGAATGCAACTTCTTACACTAGAATGTATAATGCACTAGATACACTAGCACAAAAACCTAATTGTGTTTCTTCTTATATATATGAAAAGTTAATGGGTCATCCAACAAGTGAAGCTCTTCTAAATGTTAAATTACCTAAATCTTTTAACGTACCAGGACTTCCAGATTTGAATCATTCACAAGTTAATGCTGTAAGACAGGCATTACGTAAGCCATTAACACTTATACAAGGACCTCCTGGAACAGGGAAAACTGTTTGTTCTGCTAATTTAATTTACCATTTAGTACATCAACGAAAGGGGAAAATTTTAGTTTGTGCTCCATCAAATATTGCTGTTGATCAACTAGCTGAGAAATTGCATCAAACAAAATTAAAAGTAATAAGATTATGTGCAAAAGGAAGAGAAGATGTTCAATCACCAGTTGCTTTTCTTTCTCTTCATAATCAGTTGAAAACATTAACTCAAGATACAGATCTTCAAACTTTATTGAGAATGAAAGAAGAAGGTGGTGGATTATCTGCTACTGATGAAAGCCGTTTGAAAATTATTATCAAAGCAAAAGAAAAAGTTTTGTTATCTAAAGCTGACGTTATTTGTTGTACATGTGTATGTGCTGCTGATTCAAGGATTTCTTTCTTAAAATTCAAGTCTGTTCTTATTGACGAATGTTCTCAAGCCACAGAACCAGAAATAATGGTTTCGGTTGTAAAGGCTAGAAGTCAACTTATTCTTGTTGGTGATCATTGCCAATTGGGACCTGTGGTTATGTGTGAAAAAGCTAATGCGGCAGGGTTTTCTCAAACGCTTTTTGAACGCCTTATGTTAAATGGAAATGTTCCAATTCGTCTTCAGGTACAATATAGAATGCACCCAGCTATGTCTGCATTTCCTAGTAATGTTTTCTATGAAGGTTCTCTTCAAAATGGTGTTACATCATCTGATCGTATATTGTCGAATCTTACATTTCAATGGCCTGTTCCTAATAAACCAATTATTTTCTGGCATACTGATGGTACAGAGGAATTGTCTCCAACTGGTACATCTTACCTTAATCGTGCTGAAGCTATAAATGTTGAACTACTTGCTACAATGTTCTTAAATTCTGGTGTTAGACCTGAACAAATCGGTATTATCACACCATATGGTGGTCAGAGAGCTTACATTGTTCAACATATGCATGCCTGTGGAACATTACATTATAAATTGTATAATGAAATCGAAGTTGCTAATGTTGATGCTTTCCAAGGAAGAGAGAAAGATTTAATTATCGTATCATGTGTACGTTCCAATGAAAATAATGGAATTGGTTTCTTATCAGATCCAAGACGTTTAAATGTTGCTTTAACCAGATCAAAATATGGTCTTGTTATTATTGGCAATGCTAAAGTTTTGTCTAAAAATATTCTATGGAATCATTTATTACTTAATTATCGTGAACAAGGTTGTTTTATGGATGGACACATAAATAATTTAAGGCCATCTCAAATTCCTTTACCGAAAGAGAGATCATTGATAGAATTCTTTAAGAAACACACGAGATTTGTCTCGCCAGCTTTGTCGATGACAGAACCTGTTAAACTGCAAACTGTTGATTTAACGAAAAGTTACCCTACAGGAATGCAAAATCCAAACTCTTTTATATTTCAAAATACTCATCCCAGTGCTACGTATCAACCTTTTGTATTTAGACAACCAACTCTTGGTCAAGTTAATGGTTTTCAAAATGCTATTCAATCACAATGTGAAAATACTCGTCAAGGAGTTAATAAAAGAACAAAGAATAATCATAGTAATTCTAGAAGTGGTTCTAGCTACAGTCAACGTGGAAATGATATGTTATCACAAGAAATGGAGTATGGTACACTTCAAAGTCAAGAAATGAGTCAAACATCTATTTCATTTAGTAGAATGTCTGAGTCACAGATGTCGGGACCATTTGATATTGAGCCGAATATGTCTCAAATCGCAAGAGATTTAAATGGACTAATGTTATCAGAGGATTCAAAAATTTAACTTATATCTTGGAAGATCGCCAGAAATAGGATTTTAAGTAGATGAATTACATACGAGAGTCATTTGACAAGTCTTCGGGAACAAATATAGAGATGGTGATAATATTACTACGATTATTAGTGTATTGGAGTGTTTCATCTGTAAGATGAACATGTATAAAATTTCATGACATTCTCTCAATTAGTTTTTATTATACAGTTATTTAAAATAAATTTGTTTTTGTGATTTCTTAAAAATGGGAAAAATTGAACATTGTGCTCAATTAAATATTTTGTTACGAAAATTTATCACCAAAAAATTATCATGCTGATTTAAGAAAATTTCTAAGAGATTGTGCTTTTTTGTCTTTGAATATCTTAAAATGGATTACCAGATAGGTATATAAGTGTAATCAAGTAAGCCTGGAGGATAACTTTTCTGATGAACATCTAAAAGTGCAATAACGCCAATGATCATTCAAAAAAATTATGAAATTATTTTAAAATTACACCTATTAAAAATTTTTGTAATTGATAGGTCTGCGGAAGATTTATAAAAAAGTTAACAATTTTTAGACTAATGTTATGGAAATATTTTGGGAAATAACTATATTAGTTGAAAAAATAATTTGTGATTTTATGATGAAATGCAGCAAATTTAATTTTTATTATGCACACCAAGTTTATCCTTATTTAGTTTTTATATATATTTACACTGGAAGTAAATAAATTATCAAGAAATAATTTTTTTCAGGTGAAATGTTGGAAGAAATTTTAAACGAATATTTTACGACTTTGTGAACTAGAGTTGCCTTTATATTATGAAATAATGCATTAAAAAATAAGAATAACTTTATAAGTATGTTAAATATCTACTTTATTAAAAGAGTTTTTCGAACGATGATCATAGAAGTATACAAAGTGGTGTATTAACGTTTACTTTCCGTTGATAAAAAAGTAACAATTAATATTTTTTAGAAGTAATGGCAAAAGCAAATAAAACATTCCATACACAGATTATTAATCTAGATTTTTAAGACTATAATTGTCCTTATATAATTGCCTTATGTCAATGAAGATTGTCAAAATTTATACATTTGTTATTAATATTAATTGATATTATGTAAAGAAATTGTTTCTTTAATTCATGCTTACTTTTACTTGTTATAATGGATCGCATGACAAATCCTAATTATAATATTATAGGCAATTTTTAATATTTTTATTTTTTATTACCTTAGTTATATATCATTTCAAAGTTATTGCTAATCTGTTTTTGTAAGTGCTCCACTAATATTTATAAAAATTATAAATAAAAAGTAAAATTTTTCGTAAAGTAATATCTTTATTTTATTTATCTTTATTAGTAATGATTAAATAGTGTTATTGATTTTAAATCGTTAAAAAAACAAATATTACAAAAAATATATTGAAATTATCAAAGAATAAAAATATTTTTCCACAGTTGTTTGTTTTCATTCCCTCATTTATATTCATTTTTTGATTTAATAATGAATTTGAAACATTGTATTCTTCATTATAATTCTTTAGTGAACCATTTTCCATCATTTTAAATTCAAAAGGTATTACGGAGTTATTGCAATTTATTGTCATTGAAAAAATTTCATTATATGTTACTGATGTAGTTCCACCACTATTACAAATGTTCATATATTCTTCTATTTTGGAGTCAATTAAATTCGACGTTTTTTTGTTTATCACATTAAGATATTGTCGTAAATCAGAACTACATCCCATAAATATACCGTTCATCTCTTCATAATTAATTGTTAAAGTGACACAATGTTCACTATCGCATAGTGTTCCAGTATTTCCTACATCTTCATCAGAATTAGATAGATATCCATTAACTAAATAATAACATTCGCCATTAATATTACCATTAAATTCTAAAACTTTTGGAAACTGTGGTATCGTGTCAATTATATTATTTATATCAGGATTGCAATTTTGATAGATATATAACGTGTTTTCCATATAGAAATCATATTTTTCTAAGTGTGAATTTTGTGAGCACGAACTTCCAAGAGTCTGGGAAAATGTTTTAGGTAATGCATATTGTTGTTGAAAATCATAAATGTAATTGAAGTATTCTGAGGGACAACCATAGAATTCTTTTATAAACGATACATGCTTCATTGTATCATTAAAAATAATACTAAAAAATGTGCAATAACCCTCAAAACAAATTATATCTTCTTTATTATTATTTTTACATTTAACACTTTCAGAAGGTCCCGGTATTGGGGGTAAATATGGAATATCAGTTTTTGATATATAGTTATAACTAAAACTGCAGGTTAAATAAAAGTAAAAGTCACCACTTAGAATTTTGCCTTTGATATGAATATTATTATTTTCCTGAAAATAGAGTAAAATACAAAAAATTGTATTATAAAACTAACATTACATTTATCTTTTGCTTCATCAATAAAATTCGAGGGAATTTCATCTATAAGGTCTTTCCTATCATAAAGAAGATCATTTATTATATCAAATATCGTATTACTGCATCCTTGTACATAACCAACCATTAAATCAGGTATATTTACTTGTAAATATCCACATTTTTCTCCATTATTGCACAAATCAGCTTCAGAAGTATGTAAAAATTCAACACCCAACATCACATAATTAGACGAAAATTGACATTCACTACCATATACTTTGGAAAAATCAAATGTTGGATAATTATACAATGAATAAACATAAGAAAATAAGGGAAAAAGTATAATAATATCTTTCATTTTTAAAAAATAGTAAAATTTAAAAAAGATATTTTTTATACTAGTTAGTTAATGAATAAAAAACAATTGTTTTTCATTAAAATATAAAATTGTATATAAGCATTGCTAGAACGCAAATAATATTTTTAAAGTTAGTAATAAAGATTTGCGTATATATATTGCTGTATATTGTTAATATAAGAAAACTATAAACACTGAAATTTAAACATAAACTATTTTGTATCATTATTAATAATTGAATAACATAATAATCAACCAAAATATATAAAAGAAAATCTCAATAAAAAACAAAACAATAAATCTTCAATATAAAAATGTAAATCTAAAAATATTTTATTTCTAAATCAAAATGTGATATTTGAAAGAATATAATATTTAAAATAAATATATAGATATAATAAATATTTTATTGTCTTCCGAATGAATGGATATCAGCAGTTGTGATAGCAGTTGTTTGGTTTGATGAAGCAATTGAATCCATAAGTTTATGGGTAAGGTTTTCAAGAGAACGTCTTTTACGTCCCATACCTCCTCCACATCCACATCCGCATCCACATCCACAACCACATCCACAGCAGCATCTTTAATTAAAAAATTTAATATAATTTTAAAAATTATTATTTTTCTGTAACTCACGGTCTACAACAAGTTCTGCAGCAGGTAGTACAGCATGTACAGCATTTACAACACCGACAACAACATCTTCTAAATATTAAAAGTTTATATTAATAATATTAAGTAAATTTTATTATTTCTTACGGTCTACAACAACAGCATCCACATCCGCATCCACAACAACCACAACCCCCTCCTTGACGTTTAACTCTTACAAGTTCAGTAGAGTTACCAGACATCATTGGATTATTTAAAGTATCAACTAAGGCGGTTTCATTCGAGAATAATGTCATATCATTATTGGCCTTCCCGATATCTGCACTATCAATTTTGGTTAATGGATGTAAATAAGCTTGAGAGATAAATAAAACCAAAAAAAGGCCAAGAGAAGCAATTAATTTTCCTTGGAAAGAGTTCATTGTAGAAATAATAAGTTGAAATATGAAATTGATGAATTGAATGATATTTTTGATTTTTCATATTTCTTTATATACTAAAACAAAATGGACCGTTCTTAGATAGCAGTTATTATGAATCAAGATTGACCAGTAGTTATTTTGACAATACTGTCAAATACGACCATCATAATTTCCATGATAAAGTAATTAATAATTTTTGACAGCATTCACAAAATGGTGATATATCTAGATTACAAAATAAAGAAACTATTCATTAGTTAGTAACCTGTCAATAAATTATACATAAAAATTGTTAAATTTCTATTTTAAAGAAAACTTAGTAATAGTAAAAAAATAAATGAAATCTATATTTTAAAATTAATAAAAATATATATTTTTAGTAAATTGATAGATCTTTAGAGGTGAAAAATAGTAGTACTTATAATGCTAATACTTTCAACGTATTAAATATAGCAGTAAATAATATAAATATTAAATTTCAGTTGACAAAATGTTACTTTTAAATATATAATTTACTAATACTAATCAACGTTATAATTTTTAACATAAATAAATTAAAAATTTTTTCTTGTCTATGTAACTTTTTTCTTTTTGTTAACTTTAATTATTCCATCTTGGAGCTTGGAATTCATTTTCTTTGTTGATTCTGAATAATTATTTTCATCATCTTTATTTGAAGATGAATCACTGGTTGTTGAATTATTATCTACTCCATCTGCTCCATTATTATTTTTTTGCTCTTTATCTGCAGAATAAGTTGATTCATTTTTAACTTCGGTGTCTTCTGGTTCATTATTTGTAATATCTAATGTACTATTATTACCATTTGGAGTTGTTTCATCATCACCATTCTTTTTAATTTCTTTAACATTGGTCGACTCTGTTTTAGATGATTCAGGTTCTTGGTTATTTAACAGTTTCACTTGTCTCAGTTTCTGGAGGAATAGAAGGAGCTGCTACAGAAATATAAGATGAATCAGAATTTGGATTTTCCTGTGATATAGATGTTGAAATGCTAACTTCTTGCGGCATTTCAAGGTATTTGCCCTCCTCTTCTTTGGCCTTTTCATCAGTATCAGGAGATGGTTCTTTTGGTAATGGAGAAGTAATAGCACCTATGGTAACATTGCCAGTAACAACAGAAGCTGAAACTTCAATTTTTTCATTTGATGGAGCCTCTGATACAGATTTTTCAGATTCATATCCTTCAGTTATAAAATTTTTTAAAGTAATATTAGAATTATCTTCTATATTTGAATTTGGCGTACCTGTTTCATCAGACTTTTCGGATTCTTTTGTTTTATTCAACGGTTTTTCAGTTGTTGATGGAAATTCTACTGAAACAGCTGGCTTTTCTTTATATGATTTTGCGCTTTTATCGTCTGATTCTTTACCTTTGTTAATTTTAGTGTCTGGTTCAGTTTCTTCGGCAACTTTTTCCTTAGAAAGTTCCTCAGTGCGAGGAGGACAACGACAATAAGCTAAAAAACAAATAATTTTAGAAATAGATTATAAAATTATTTTTTTTGCTTACATCCATCAGCACCTGGTTCACCCGGACTACCAGCCTCACCTGGTGCACCATCATCACCATTAGGTCCTGGTTCTCCAACACGTCCGATTGGACCAACTGGACCTTCTTCACCTGTTGTTCCTGGTTCACCATCTTTACCTTGTTTTCCGTCTGGTCCTGGAGGTCCAGGTGGTCCTGCTTCACCTGGTTTTCCAACTTTTTTAACTCCGTCAGTTCCACAAGGTCCTTCTTCTCCATCTTTACCTGGTTTACCATTGGGTCCTGGAGGTCCAGCTTCTCCATCTTTACCTTTAGGGCCTGCTTTTCCATCTTCACCAGGTTTTCCACTTTCTCCATCTTCTCCAGAAGGTCCTGCTGGGCCGTCTGGTCCAGGTGGACCTATTGGACCTTTAAATTATTTATTAAATATAATTAAGTACTAGCATTTTATTTACCTGGTGGGCAAGAATAGCAATCTCTCAAAATTCTAGAATACCCAGAATCTGCAATTGCCGGTACTCCTGGTTTTCCATTGTCTCCTTGTAATCCTGGGAAACCATCAGGTCCTGGTAAACCATCAGGCCCTATAGTTTTTATATAATAAGTATTACAAATTAAAATAAAGAGTTAAATATTTTAATTCTAAAGAAACATGAAACTACTATTAAACTAACCTGGTTTTCCAACTTTATCACATTTATTTTCCTTTTTTTCAACGTCCTCTTCATACTCTCTTTTATGTCTTAAAATGATCTCCAATTCAGTGATTTTTTTATTTCTAGCTAGTATAATTGTATTCCACGTTAAATTTGACAACACCTATAAATAATTTTTTATTATCAATATATGACTTACGTGAAATTCTTCTAATTCTGATAAAGATTCCTCATGAAAAGTATTCATATCTTTATAGAAAAATATAAGAGAAAGTAAAGCAATGGAAGTTATTATTCCAGATGTATAAATTAAAAATCTCAATAAACCATTATCCTTCATAGTTTTTTTTTTAAATTCGAAGAAGATTTATTTATAAATAATATTTAATACTATGATTGTCAAATCAAGCCATATTTATAAGAAAAATTTTGGAAGATTAAAAAAAAAAGATTTTGATAATAAAATTTATTTAATTACATTCTTTAGATAAATCTAAAAAAAGCATTGTTTTTAAATTTCAATTTTATTATCTTTATTATATTAATGAAAATGAAAGTTTAAACAGGAATCTTTTTTCTCTAAGTATTTTTTTAATTCCGATTTTTAAATTTTTTATAGATAGGAAGTCTAGTTTGGATTTAAAAATATGTTGTTTGTTATTAATTATTCTTGTTAGATGTAAAAATACAAATTTGTTATTTGAATTAAGATAATTAATCAAGCTTTTGGTTTATTACTCATATTTATAATCCAATAAACATAATATTTATGAATTATTCTTATTATAAGATAAATTGATATTTTATTATCAATATCATAGCAGTGAATGTTGTATAATTTCTTTTAAATATTCATTAAAAAATATTTTTTTTAATTGTTTTCATCATTTTAAACGAAACAACTTTAAAAAATATAAAACTTTTTTTAGTAAAAATTAAGAAAACTGAAAATAAAGGTCTTTAAAATAAGACGAAAATTTTTAAAAAGGTTGCTCTTTTGTGTGGTAATACTTGCTTATTTTTACAAGTACTATTTTATTTTTTGAAGTTATGTAACTGCGTTGTAGAAGTATTTTAATCTTAAAACTATCAATCACCATCTATTTTTATCATAATATAAATTGTACTTTTAGTAATATAACAAACTATTTGTACAAGTTACTTTCAACTAGTATTCATCCAATAAACAAACCTAAATTAATCATATTTATTTTATTACATAAAAACATACACATATAAAATGATATCTTATTAAAAATTTTATTCTTTTTTTTGCGTTTTTTAAAAATAACTAAGGAATGATAGAGATACAGTTAACATACAATTAATTAAAATCATTTTAAATATATATGTATATATATAACAATTTAAATTAAAATAAAAAAAATAATAAAATGACGAAGAATCTTCTTCTGACACATTAAAATTAACAACGGAGGAACGCTGAGGTTAAAGCATTTTTTTGGCGTCTTGGCAGTGCCGAATCAAATGATGCCCTATTTTAGTTTATAATAATTAAATAGGAATTCAATGAAGATCTACAACAACTACCTAAAAGACAATTATTTTAATTAAAAGAGTACACTGTTTCAAAAATGACTATCATGATAAAAAAAATTAACAGTGTAGACAATTAATTTAAAATGTCTATGACAATGAAACTATTGTCAAACTAAAATATATAAATTAATGTTTCCATCAAATATCGTATGTACAAAAAATATTTACAATTTAAGTCTCTTTGGAGAGGAATTGAGCATCATATAATTAAGAGAAGAATTGCCAATAGTGTAATCGTCCTCAAGATAAAAACGTCCACTCATTGACCTCTTTCGAGTTTGGGTTATCGGAGTTGAAAGTTCCGAATCAAAGTCAGTTAAATTAGAAAAGTTTGAGTTAATCATATTACTAGTAGAAAAATCTTCATGAAGATGTTCCGTCTGTACATTTAAATTTTCATCAATTCTCTCATTCAACATGTAATTTCCTTCTTCAACGACAGTATTCATTGTATCAAGATCAGTATACAACCGACGAAATGATCCTTCAGATCGATAATTAGAAGTTCTTAAAGGAGACATACACGATGAATAAGACTAAAACAAAAAATTAAATAATGGCCAGAAATTGAGAAACTTACATTATTCTCAAGATTATTTAAGGAATATTCATCTTTAATTTGTTTTTTATAAAAACCAGTGTCATCTTCAAACACGGTATTTTTAGTTCCTAAATTATCATTTACTGAGAGATCATCAAATAGGCAATCAGAATTATTATCAACATGAATAGTAGTACGATCATTATAGGAACTTGTCATACCAGAATATGAAGATGAAAATTGGTCATGACTATCGTCTCCAGATAATAAACTAAAAAATTTAAAATTATCTCAAAAAATTTAAAAAAAAAAAACGTACAATGAATATTTCTGTCCTGTTAATTTATTAGTATCCTCCCAGTTATCAGACATAACACTATTTCCATCAATGTAGTTACCAAAATTAAACATGGAATCACGAACTTCCGGACAGCTACTCCCGGACATCTCATCATCCGATAATAGACGCTTCTCATCATCCTCGTAACTGTCCTCATCAATCTCCTCGTCATCCAACTCAGGATGAGGGTTATTAGAAGAATCATTATTACCATATAGTCCTAAATGTTCGTTTCCCATGTATCCATCAGCACATGACTCATCGTCAAAGTCATAGTCTTCTGATTCATTAGCTCTGTTTTCACCAAACATCATCTTCTCTTTTTTTTGTTTTAAAATAGTCTCTTGTTTTAGAAGAAAGGCAACGAAATTTTTAATTAAAAGCCTTTTTCTCATAGCTTCTCCACCACAAGCGGCTTTTTTCTTTTCTGACTTTTTAGAACACTTCTGAACAGCTAATGTACACATGTAAGACAAAACATCCTCGGTGATATGATTGATTTCTTCAATTGGCATCCTAAAATTATATTTACATCATTATAGCCCATATGTACATTTTACATCGAAGTACAAAAGAAACGTATCAGTAAGAGGATCATTTTTTATTTATTTTTTTATTTACACCCCACACATTTAATCTCTCTCGTAAAAAAATAATTTACATAAAATGGTGAAATACCGCACCATAAATAATAATTTATTCATTCAATAGAATTACCAACAAAAGTGCAGTTGAAAAAAAGATTGTGGACATAAAAGAATAAGTAAATAAAAACCAGTTGAAATGAAAGATGTACATAAAAAAAATTTCACCTTTACTACAAGGTAATTTCACCTCTGACTGTTATATAAACAATGAAAAGGCTTCCTAATGTACTGATTGAAGTGAAAATATAAAAAATGGAAGAACCAAATAGAGTTATTGAAGGACGCATATAATTATATGAAGGACATATGAAGAGTATTAAATTCAAGATAATGGTTACCCTATCAACAATGATTCTTAAATTATTTTTAATGTACACTCTTTGAAATATTACCATATATTTTTCCAAAACAAATTAACTTAATGTCTATAGAAAGACAATAATGAATTGTAGAAAAAAAATAAATAATCAGTGATTTTTTACAGGTCATTCAATATTAAGTAGAAAAAAAAACTAGCATAAATAAATAAAAAAAATAAAAGCTTACTCTAAACAATAAAAATTTTAAAATACAGAGTAAATTTTTATTTACAGCTTAAAAATACAATTATATTAGGTCTTGAAGTTAAAAAAAAAAACTATTTCACCAAACTGAATCCGCTTTCCATTTCATTATGAAATGTAACTGAAAATATAGATAGCTAAATAAATTAATTAAAATTATAACATTAGTTTTACGTTATTATTAAGGTATTTTATAAGATAATTTTTAAAATTTAAGACACAAATTGTAGATTTGTTATTTCGATGCATATAAATATGTTTACTATAACTGTGTACCAATTGTTTGTTCGGTATTTGAAAACAAAAAATACCATTGATGAAAACAAAGTATATTACATATTATGAAAACATTGGGATATACACTACCTATGCTTGGTGAAATTTATAGAAAAAAAAATTCTAAAGATATAGATGGCAATAATTCCCATAGTACGAATGAAGCCATTTTCCTTCTCTATGGTAAACATACTTTAAACTACAAAACAACTCCATTGGCTATAGGTATTTTTGGTTAGCCAGTATACAACATTTCTGTCAATTTACCTTTATAGTATTACTATACTAAACTATGAATAGAAGTATAAAATATTTATATCTGTAACAAACATAAAACTTCGAAACGAATTTTTGACTAAAGATATACTGTGTTATATCAGGGCAAGTTGTTATAACCAACCGACACTAACATCCACTGTATAAAAGAAGTTAACTTAAAGAATATTCTAGAAGGATAAGTATGTAAGTATCACAACCCTTTTTATATATATTAAAAACGAATACACACACATCTCCTCATTTTCTTCTCTACAATGTGTATATGAAAACCAACTATATATGTATTCAACTAAAAATGAATAATGACATTGAAATTGTGCGACTATATACACAACTTTCCAACGCGAATAAGAATTTTATACTGCATTAACAATATACAAAATTGTTAGCATTGAATGGGTAGGGCTTTGAAAACATAAAACTACTCGTTCAGTATAGAGAGTTGTTGTGTATAGGGAATGAACTATAATGTGGAAAAAGATAGATTTTTAGTTAGAATGAATGATGCGGTGGTAAAGGCCTCTTTATAGTTGTCATTATACAACTTCATCTAGTCATAGAACCAAAGTGTATGTTATTATTTTAAGAGCGGGATAAAATATAATACTAACGCGTCAATCAAAAAGTGTAGTAAAAATGAGCAGATGATATTACACCAGATGGTGTGGTGAAGAGATGATGGTTAGTCATACTATAATTATATTCGCACAGAATAAACAAAGTGGAAAAAGATTATTAAAATGAAGAGAATTAGACCAATGTGGAAACCTTTATGTGTTCTAGTTAAAATATATATATATATATAATATTAGTACCCAGTGATGTGTATTCAAGTGTCTTTTTCTCTACCAATGAATCAACAAAGAGAGATGAAATTTTCTGTTTATGACTGAAAACATTTTGGAAAGGGACACGTGCATCATCGCATTTCCATTTATCCATCTTAATATACCATATCTTTTTATGATAAAGACGAAAAAAAAGTAAAGAAAGCTATTTATAAACATGATTAAACAACGACAGAACTTTTTTTTACAGTCGATGTAGTAGAATGAAAAATTTAAGATTTTAAAAATACGATATTTTCATTCAACAAAACTATTGATAAAAAGCTTTCCTCTAAGTTAATGTTTTCTTTAAGTTCAAAATTCTGGTAATCTATTACATACGCGGAACGTTCCATTAAATTAATAATTTTTATAATAATATTTATCATCCATGTTTGAGGCGCCAAAAAGAGGAGTGTACACGTGGTTGGTAAACTAAAAAACATTCATTTATGTGTGCCATCACTGGGCGCCAACAAATCCACAGTTATCGTAACAAAACACAACAATTTATTAGATGAATTGCATTACTTTTAAATGGCATCTTGTCATAAAATTATATATAAACAAAATAAGTTATTGGAGTGTGTAATTTTCCTTCTTGGTTAGGGAACGTTCTTCAGTATAGAAGTAAGGGAAAAGGAGTGTTAAAAAAGTTGTGTTTCTTCTAAGTTAAAAAATATTTTTTCGCATACACTACAATCACAAATATTGTAACCACCATTCAGTTTAGACAATGTAGAATGACATGAAATAATGAAAAATATGTGTAGAAGAAATATTACAGATATATATTTCATTCACAAAACTTGTTTACATATATTTCTGACAAATTGTATTTATCCGTTAACTCATTTTGATGGACATTTGGAGGTATCTAATACGATGTATTTCTACACTGACATCCTAGTAAATAATGTTGTTTCGTTACTAAAATATGAGATATATTGTTGAACATGTATGTATCATAAATCGCCTAGATTTTCTACTATTTTTAGTATAGGTAAGACTATTTTCTGGTTAGACGTTTTCTCCGATTTTATTATATCATCTAATAAATAAAGTATAAAAATTAAACATTATGTATGACTCCCTATTTGATTAGTCGTCCAAAGTAACATCTCTAAAAAGGAATCCTAGAGATTCTTTGTGGTATATTCTCCTAATTGCCTCACATAACATTATAGATACATCAACGGTCTTGATTTTATGGCATCTCATCTTTTGCATGTCATGTGGTACGGTATTTGTAACAATAACCTAAAAATAGTATTACATTATTTGATTCTAATGATAAGATTTATTTAGAATGAGTCATATTTAATTTTGACATTAAATTAAAACACACCTGGTCTATGCACGAATCCTCTATTAATGTAGGTGCGTCTCCTGATAAAATACCATGAACTGCAACGACGTAAACTTTGTAAGCTCCTCTTTTTTTTAAAACATTTGCTGCAGCAACAAAAGATTGAGCTTCATCAATAATGTCATCAACAATGATAGCTATTCTTCCACCGACATCACCAACAATATTCATTGGTGGGCGCTCTTTGGCAAACTTAAAAAAAAAGTATATAAATAACATTAACATTTAAAAGAGATCTTAAATTATTAATAAATAAAATTTAGAACCAAAAGTCAAATAGTATAATTTACTATATTAACAAAACATACCGCTGCTGGATACAATTCATAACTCGTACTCTGTTTCTTAACATCTTCTAATGAGGTTGAAGATGATGAACATTTCATTGGTGGTGACTGTCTACCGTCCTCCTTAGATACCTCTTCGTTTTCTGGTTGAGATTCGTCTCCATGAATTACGGCTATACTTAACCGTAATCTATCAGCGAATGAAGTAGCTTTATGCATAGTACCAGGAGATTTAGCAACAATAACGGCATTTTTATAATCAGCAATATTTTCTTTAATGTATTGTAGAAGAAAAGGTGATGATCGGAGATTATCAACAGGTATTGAAAAAAATCCCTGAATCTCTTTTTTATATAAATCTAATGAAACAAGACGTGAAGCACCAGATTTACAAATCATATCAGCTACCAGTTTCATAGTTATTGCACTTCTCCTATACATTCTACATTGTTGGGAATATGGTAAGTATGGCATAACAACAGTAATTGTCTTGCTAGATGAAGTTTTACAGGCATATATCATAATTAACAGTTCCATAATATTGTTATTAACATCTTTATTGGCACTCTGGATGATAAAAACATGTTTTCCTCTAACAGATTGTTTTATATCAACGGATGTTTCACGATTTGTTTTGTTATAGACTACACAACTTCCTAAGTTATTCCCAAGAATCTCACAAACTCGTTTTGCAAGATTAGGGTGAGAATTACCTGTCAAAATAACCATTCCTGTTGAGTCATCGGCAATCATTTCGAAAATAAATTTACTTATACTGAAAGTATTGTTTATAATATTTCTAAGTTAAAAAAAATAATATTGAAAGAGAAAAACAAAGTAGTAAAATAAACTTTCGAAAAGTATGATTACAATTTTTAACATATAATTTAAAAAATATTGGTAGATAAAATACTGTAATAAAAGTTGCTAAATAAGAATTAAAATATTAAAGTTATTATTTGGTTCTAAAAAGACACAATAACTAATAATCCAGATCAATACTTTAATAAAATAAATGAAAGTCAGTCAGTGACACTTAATAACAAAAATAGTTATTATTATCATTCAGTACTACTTTTAAAGCACATAATTGTAATCACACCGGATATTGGAAGAGTGTTCATGCGTTGTATGGATTCGTTCACGTGTCTCTCTTGCGACAATTAGATTTTTTTGGGAAAGACTTCTATCTACTCTTTTAATTTTTTTTTCCAGAGATTATGATAAATGCTTGGTCAGACATTGTAGATTATGATTATGTTGAATTTCAATTTTATAAAGCACAACTTTTTTTATCGTAGAAATTGAAAGATAAATTGATAAAACATCATAATCAAACAAACATGTATATTTTTTTTAGATCGCTGAAAGTTGTCTCTTAGTAGGGGTCAACATTCTTATATATTTATAAAATTATTTTAAAGTATGAAAGGCAATGACAGATTTTCGCAAAGTTTGGTTAGCTGTCTTCGTCATCTCTTTGATTACCTTTTTTTATTTGATATAAGCTTTTAAAATATGATAAGATTTATTTACTTAAAAAAAATAACAAAATAACATGATTACAAATGAAACATATATTATTTATAATTAACGTTTTCAAACATAATATTTTCTAGATTAGTAATATTCTAGTAAATATTCTTTAGACTTTTCTTACTTCCAAAAATTGAGTTTTTTATTCTATTTCCAAGACTACTTTTCTTACTTATTTGGCTTACGTTTCCCGGAGATCTCCTTCCTGAAGATTGTCCTTGAATAACTTGTTTCTCCCAAGGTTCCATCGATAAACTATTGCTTTTCATAAGATTACTTCTCTTGTTATTTACATTTATTGGTTCATTCAATGACATTTTGTTTAAACTAATAAAACTACCTGTAGAAGAAGGTTTTACATTTGTATTGCTACCAATACTGAATTTTCTTAATAAATTACTTAATTTGTTTCCATTATTACGGGGTGTTGTCGAATATTTGGTAGAGGAAATTGAAAGATTATCTAATATCTCATTGTCACGAGTGTAGTGTCTATCATCATCTATATTAGAAGGAATATTATCATAGAAACCATCGTCATCTTCATCATTATTCATTGTATTTTGATTTTGTGACAATAAAGAATGCCTTTCAACGATTGATTGTTGTCTAGATGGTAACACTTGATTTATACTCTCTGTAGACGGTATTTGATTCTTTATCTTATTATGTAGAGAGTTGGTGTTTTGTGTTGGAATTGTGGTAGAAGACGAGTTTGTTGATGAATAAAACCCATGATTCAAGGAGTTAATTGATGAAGATGGCGGTGGATAAGATGGTGGTTGTGAATTAGGATAAGATGGTATATAATCAGGATATGTTGCACTATTTAATGATATTTTAGATGGCACTTTTTGTTTAAGGGCATTTATATCGAAATCTGCTACCTCATAATAATTATCTTCTTCAACCAAATTTTGACAAATTGGTTTTGAACTTTTTTGGGTGATAGATTTTCTATTCCATAAAGCATTGGATGGTTTTTGATTAAATTGATTGTTAGCTGAAAATAAAGAATTAATAAATTTATACTAAAAATTCCTAAATTAGCAAATATCAAGCTATTAAAAAAATAAAAGCATATAAAAGCGTAGCAAAAGTGATATTCTTAGTATGAACCTTATCAAAAAATAATATCATGTATTAGATTTAGTAAAATTAAATCACTTTCAGCATTTCCCAATATAGTCTTATTTGTAAAAATATAATTTTATATTATGGTGAATAATTTTTCTTCGAAAGATAATAATAAAAATCTCCAAATTATTACCGGGATTGAAGCAATATTTGTTTTTCTAAAATAAATACTTACCTCCAGAATTGGAATGACTATCTGATTGTAGGCCTTTATTCTCAAATATATTATGCATTGCCTCAACACGACTACTTCCTATCCTTTCACTATTTATTTTTTCAAATGGATTATGTAAATTCTTATTGGATGATTCGTTCAACTGTGAATTATTAAATGTTCCTCTTCGTGGATGAGAACTACCAATATCATTTGCTACTGTTGTCAGTAAACTTGCCATTTCATCAAGTTGATGGGAATCATTTATTTTATGTGATTTATTTATTAATGTATTTGAAATAGATGAGGGCTTTTGTACACCTTTGTTTATAGATTTTTCATAATCTTTATTTATTTGTGAATATTGGTTAAAATTACTATTTCCCCCTTTTAGAGGAAAACTTTTTCTTTTTGTATTTTCATCATTAACATTCATTTCTAGTTCAGCTACCAATGCATCAATAGCTTTCATAGCATCATCCTTCTTTCTAACAATTTTCAACGATCCTCCATTATGGTTTCTTAACATTCCAGCGTCTGGTAATGATTGTACTGATCCGAAATTTTGAAATGCTTTATTTTTATCGTCGTTAGTATTATTTACTTTAATATACATTCCACTATTAAATTCATTATTATTTCCTTGATATTCTTGACTTTGTGCTCTGTTACTATTTCTATTAACAGTTAATTCATTTAATGATACCATTGATGGAGGTTTGAAAAATTGTGATCCCGTTGGTTGATAGACATTTCCTTGAATTTGTTCTATACTTGGAATTTTCTTCAAAGTCCCACCTTCTAATGGAAATGGCTGTGGTCTGTATGGGTGTGGTTTTATTAAATAATTATTTGGAATTTGTTTTTTTACAATAACATTCTCATTTTTTACATTAGAAGTACGTTTACGTTCTTTTTCTTTTGAATTGATTGCCGCAACCTCAGCTGAACAACTTCCAACAGAACCTTCTTCACAATCGAAATTTGAAGGTTCATTATTCATAAATGGTTCGCTTTTTTGAGAGTGTGCCCAAGATTTGACATCATTTACAAGCCATTTTTGTGTAAAATCCAACTTATCTGAGGACAATTTTTTATTCGTTGGTGGTAATTTTATTGTCTCACTAACTTCAACAACGTTGTCTTCAATAAAAGAATTATTTTGTGAGTAAGATTGCTTACGAGATGAATTGTTTGAAGGGATTTGTCCGGTCGATGTATTATATAGGGTAACATTTTTTATTGGATCTACTGTTCTACGATTACTGTTATTTAATGAATTAAAATCATTATGACCATTCTGTCCACCATATCCTGTAGTTGGAAATAGATTTGTTCCCTTACCTGTTGAATTTTTCCTATTGCTTTCATTACTATTGATATCATTTTTAAAATCTTCAAATATTTGATCTAAATATTCGATGGCATCTTTAAATTTATTTCGACTTTGTTGATGTTTAATTTTAGCATTGTCAATCATTTGTTCTACCTGTGTCGATGCTTTTTCTAGTACCAAACTAAAAAAAAGGTTAATGAAAGTAAAATATTAATGAGGTTAAAAAAAGTTGACATTTCCTTCATACATTAATAATTTTAAAATATAACTAATTATAAAATATATATAAAAAGAAATATAAACAAAAATTTCTAAATAATTTAAAAAATACATTAAATAATTATTATTCAACGAAAAATATTGAATGAATGCTTAGGTATATACAACTTAACATTGAAATAAAATTGTTAGAATAAAGCTTTGTTTTACTTTGAATTAAATTACACTAAAATGAGATAAGATATTTCTATGTGTTAAAACTAAATTGTAATATTTATTTCTATTGCATAAATATTTAGCTAATTATAAATAAAAAATAATTACAAATACTATAAACTATTGGAATGTTTTAATAGATGTTATTTGATTTTGTAATATCAATGATTAACGTTAAAATACAATAATAAATTAAACTTTTGTTATCCGTGTCAATTACTCATTAGATAAAAAGATAAATGTTAAGAATAGTGAAAGTTAAAAATATATGTAATACTTTTATAGTAGAAAATATTAAAATTTATATAAACAGTTCCTCTAAATGTATATAATGAAATCAAATGTTACCTGTTATTAGAATCAACACTAGTAGTAGAATGCCTTCCATTTGATTCTCTGTTAATTTGTGAATTATTTGAAACAGGCAAATGTGCAGCATATCTTTCATGTCTAGGTTGAGAAGCTGCAGCAGCAGCTTGAGCAAAAGACTGAGCTAATGTTTGTTTTGGTATAACAATATTTGATATCATCGGGCTATTATGATTGAGATGTGCAGATAGATTTTGGTTAGCTGAAGTAATATAAATAAAAAATAAATGAAAGAAATTAGGAAATATAAGATAACAACATACAAGTGTCAGCTGATGAACGCCTTTTATCGTTTAAAGTATCTGGTGATGACCAAGAAACGTCAAATGATGTATTCTAAAATGTGATAAAAAACAAATAAGTGTTAATGTTAAAACAGTAAAATGAATGACTAACCATTGATTCATTCGTTTTTTGATTGCTCCCTGAAAAAGAATTCATAAGAGAAGGATTGTCTCTTCTTAATACAACGGCTTTAGCTTGTTTTTGCATTCGTTCTTCAAAAACCGAATGTGGTTTGTCAAATATTTTATTCATAGTTGTTGAAGGTACATGTTCTCTACTTCTTAATGGTTTTCTTATTAGATTCAAAAAGTTATCCTTTTCATCATCTTTTTGTTTATTATTAGTAACAAATTTTGGTTTATTTAAATTAATATTAACCATATCAATCATATTATAATAATGATTATTCTCAGAAGAAGAAGTAATATGTGGTTTTGAAATATTTTTGAATGGTTTTATCTTTGATGTATGTGCAAAATTAGGTTCAATTATTTTTACTGGTAATGGTGGATGGTATTCAGATATAGTTGATGCAATACTAGGACTATCGCAATGACTTAAAGTATTATTTGAATATGATGATAAAGATGAATTTTCTTCTAAAATGGGTTCATGGATATATTTCTCTAGATTTCCTCTCTTCCTACGTACATATTCTTCTAATGTAGATGAATCTGGTAATATTATTGGATCACCAGGTATATAATTTGGATCTGCTTTTAAATGCTAGAAAAAAGGTATGTATAATAATTAATAAGCTATAATTTAATAAAGTATATATAATATTATAAGTTATAAATAAAAAAAATTATCCAAACATTATCCTAAAAAAATATTTAACTAGTAATAATAGTTGTTGCTATATAAAAATATTGAAAATGATTTTAATCGTATTTTATAATGTATTCTTTTTGTCTAAAGTTAATATAAATGCTTTTATTTTCTATCTTATTCTTCAAATATATTGATAGGAAAGACATCAACTAGCCTCTAACAATTAGGACATCTAAATAACATTATAGTCAATTTTGAGTTATCAAATACATATATCTCATATTCTTTACCTTCCTCTTGCCAAAAGATAGATGAGAATCTTTAAAATAGATGATAAAATATAAGTATGTATATTATTTAGTTAATAGAATAATTATTAAAGTGCCAACTTATTAAATATATCATTATTCAAATAAATAAATGATTTTAATAAAACTATTCAAAACGTATCAAAGTTTAAACATAACCCGGATGTAAAAATTTCTATATAAATTATACTAAATATTTTAGTTATTATTAAAATATGTTTTGATAACTTAAATTACAGTTATTACTACCATAAATGTTAAATAAATAAAATATTATACGTAATAATATAAAGATAAACTTACGATATATTTTTGGTTGTATTCAGGAATAATTGTTGGCTGAGTATCATAAATTGCTGGATCTTCTGATCTAAGTCTTTTCAAAACAATACTAGCTCTCGTTTCTATGTGCTTATTTCTTCTTCTATATGATGATTCAGGAGGCGCTGATGATCTTTTGACATTTTCGAAATATTTAACAGGTAATGTCAATGATATATCAACGCTTAATGGTTCTTCTGTCATTGCCTTTGGTGTCAAACTATCAATTGAATGAATTGGAGAATATATTTGAATTTCTTTAGAAATAGAATTGAAATTTACATCCACAATATTTGACGTCATGACCGTTACGTTAGCTACTTTTTCTTCCGATTTTTTTATCACGTCTAAATTTAGTAACTTTTGTTTAAGTGAAGGACGTTTACAATAAAAGTTTCCGCATTCAATACTATAAAAAATATTTACAGAAAATAAACTTTCAAATTACCTTTTTTCTTTTCTAATAATACTTGTCTTTTCACCGTTATTTTGAGGAATATTTTTAACTATTACTTTTTCAATAAATATACTTTCCACAGGTTTTTTAGGAATTTTCACGATCTTCTTGAAACTTTCTTTATTTCTTAGTCTAAAAGAAATTGTAATAAAATATATTAAAATGAAAAATTTATGTTATATGAACTGAAATTTATACATAAATATACACGTCTTATAACATATTTACGCAGCAAAAACTTGTCTTCAAGAACTTTATCATCTTTTCTTGCGCAGTAGTGATGATTTACAAAAAGTAGTCAAAATATTATTCTAAGTGTTGCTTTTATCACTTTACTTTGATTCAAAAAAGAAGTAAAAATAAGTGAATGAATATTAAAAAAGTTTACTAATGTATAAAAATTATTATAAAGTTATTCTTTACTATGGAAAAATAATGATTGTAAATTAGAAAGTCAAATATATAAAAATGATGATATGTTTATTTTTATTTATAGCATTATATTTTGGATTGTTCTAATAGAATTATAAATTTAATTAATTTTTCATAATTTTCTATTTACAAACATTAAAAACTTTACAATAAAAATCTTTTAGATGATTTTTTTGAAAAAGCATAAACAATTTTTTTTATGTTGCAATAAAAACTTACTTTTTATCAAAAAATGTATAATTTAATAATTCACACTGTTCTTTTACATTATTTTTCAAATCAAAGGTACCTCTAATCACTAAGATTTTTTTCTTTTTCTTTTTTAACTCTTTAAATGTCTGAACAATTTTTTCATGAGTGTTTTTTATTGATTTTGTATAAATAATTTTCGAAACATTTTCACAATCGGAGAAATTACAACTTGGTGCTTTGAAATGTTTGTTTATACTTATATTTACCTCATTGTTGTCACTGATAAAGATACCAGGTATTGGAGGAATTTTCTTTTCCTTATCATTCAATGGCGATTTTGTTATTGATGTAGAATACAAACGGGATGGTAATTTGAAATGAACAATGTCATTATATTTAGATTCATCTGATGATTCTTTAGCTTCTACCTTCTTTTCATTTTTTTCATTAATCTTAATAATTATTTTATTATCATTTATTACTTTTGGTTTATCAGCAGTTGTTTGAATAAATCTTTTTATTGGCGTTCTTTTGATATATTCTGTATTAGAAGTGCATTGGTTTAATTCTTTTTTAACCCCATCAAGTTTTTTACTCTCTTTCATATTAATTGATGTAATATCTGTAATTTTTTTATTTTCTTCATTTGTTATTTCAAGAGCTGTTGAATGGGGTATAATTGTAGTTGGTGTTGAAAGCTAAAATATTTGTATAATTTTTTTATATAAATATGATTTTATTAAACAATATAAAATGTCAATTAAATAGTGCGTAATAACGATAATATGTTTTATACTTAAGTTATAGAGATAATTGGTTATAATAAAATAACCAACATTTACTTTGAATATAATTTTTCAATACTAATGATAAAACTCAAATTGAGATCATCTCAAAATATTATTATTTTAATAGCCCATTACTTCATACTTTAGCTTATCTTTAGTAAAAATTTGAATATTATTCTTATTGTGTAATGACAATACATCAATTTTTAATGAAATACATGTAATGGATAGATAACTTACAGGAAATTCTGTGATAATTGGTTCCTTCACAATTTTTTTAATTACAACAGGTTTGTCAACAAACGCTGACTCTACAAGATTATCTAAAAAAAATTTAAATTAAATTAAGCAGAAATTCAATAAATATAATAAAAAGATATCAATTTTTTATGTTATCTGAATGAAAAAAAATATAAAAATTTCTACAATTGATTTGTAAATAAAAGAATATTAGCAATATATTTATTAAATGGATAATATTGCATTAGCATGTCTACAATTATATTAGTAAATTAACTATATATTAACCTTTAAACTTGTTCAAATTATTTTATCTTTAAAATCATAAAATAGCAGAATAACAAAAAAAAATCAATGATTGATAGGAATAATAAATAAATAACTATATGGAAATACTCAAATATGCAAACAATTATTTTAAACATACCATAATTATAATCTTGCTTTATTTCAATATTACTCAAACTATCTTTTTTTCTAAGTTTCCTTTTCTTTTTACCTAAGATATTTCTATTTTCTTTCATTCTATCTTTAGTTTCTTCACTACTTGATGATGTTGTTGATGCGGAAGTATCCCTTTTTGTGTTGTTCTTTTCGAATGACGATTGTGAAAGAAGATTTTTCCGTGAATTCCTTCTCTCAGCTTAAATAAATTTTATATTATGATATTAGAAAAAAAATTATATATTAAATACAAAATAAAGTGAGTAATGACAACATATATTGAATCAAGATATCTAAAACTTACTTCTTTCTTTAATAGACTTTTTATTATTAATCGTTTTTATACCACTTTCTTTTATATCATCCATATGTTCAATTTTATGAATGTCTATTTTTATATCAGTAGTCTTATTGATAGTATTATCTGTACTGTTTGGCAATTGAGAATATGATTTATTTAATTGTGATGTTGGAGATTTATTAGAAATTATACTATTATTCCAAGAACTTCGCGAAGTTACAGACTTAGACATTACACCGGAATCATTATCATCTTGGAAATTATTTGACATTCCAGATGTAGATTTTTCATAAGAAGATGGTATTTTTGTATTTGAAGATAAATATGATGGAGATATAGATGACTTATCAAATGTAGAACCATAAAGTCTAGAACAAATTGACATCTCATCTCCAGACGTCAAAGAATCTCTTTTTGCGGCTCTTTGCATCATATATTTGCTTGACACTTTTGATGCTATTTCACCAGTCCCTTCTAAATTCCTCAATCTTGCTGAATCAGCCAATCTTTGTCTCCATGGTCTTTCACTTTTAGATATAGAAAGTTGAGATCCTAAATTCGACATTGCTGAGGTAATTGCCATTGAATTTCCCCCATCTTTATAAATGCTATTTCTTCCTAAGTAATTTTTTGTTGGTGAAGAATATAAACTTGATGAATTTCTTTTTGTACTATCAAAAATTGTAGAATTATTAGTTCCAATTTTATTGGTTGATGATGCTCTTAAATTACTACTACTACTTATATATGAAGTAGATAATTTATTTGTTTGATAAGAATTTGAATTGGATGCTATAAATAAAAATTATTAAAAAATTATAAATGTTTATCTTTAAAAAATAGCAAAAATAAAAAAGCAAAAAGTAAATTTTACAATAACTTCTGCCATAATTTGCTGTTTGAGAATAAATGTAGTTTCTAGTGGTAAAATTTTTTGATTGTAAAAATGATGTTGTATATTTATTAGAAGATGAAGGAATATTTAGATATTTATTCATGTAGGGATATTGATAATTGTATTTTATATTATTTTTAAACTCATTGTTAAAGTCTTTATTTTTGTTTAAATTTGTAAACTTACAGCTATTCATTGTATTATCGTATTTTTCATTTGTACCTTTTAAGTCAAATTTAAACGTAGGTTTTAAAGTAATTTTATCTGCGTAAATATTCGTATTCGTTGTAGAAAAATTATTACTACTAGTTTTTGTACCTAAATTCCTTCTGATTGCAGGAGATAAAGAATATGAATTAAATGGAAATGTAGTAGTTGAAGCTGTTGGTTCGAAAGCCTTAGACAATCTACTGGAGTGTCCTTTATATGCATCTGTTGGTTGTGTTTTATTCCATCGTACAGAGTTCCAACTATAAAAAACTTATTACAATATATTATAGAATTAAATTTTTATATTAGAATACTAAGTAACATTAATATGTTGTATAAAAAAGTAAGCAAAAATTGGAAAAAAAGATGCAAAAGCTTTAAATTGAAAGATAAGGTTTAAAATGTAACATTATTATACCTTTTAACATTAACATTATTTTCACCAAATTTTTGCAGCAAGTAGCCAATTCTATATATATTTATATGTATAAATTTATTTAATTAGAAAGAAAATTAAATTATTTAAATACTTTTAAACAAGATATATTTAATTAAATTATATCCAAACACGATAATGTCAAAATAATTTGATATATGGAAAATTTACTTACCTTGTTCCTACGGATCTTGGTTGAAGTGATGCTGAAAGGCTACGTAATTCTGAACCAGTAGAAAGACTGTTATTATACTTTCCTCTATAAAGCCCAGTTGTTGAGGTAGTATTTGAATTTCTATTTGTTATGCTCATTTCTTATTATTTTATTAAAAAAGGAACTTGTTGTTATTATTTTATAAAATTTCTAATTTACACTCAGTATTTATTACTTTGTACTTTTCATAAATTATCTATATATAGTATAAAAATGATTATAGTATCAGGTTGTGTTTTTTGTTGACAAGATATTATTAGAATAAATAAATCGTAGTAAAATTTTTTTTTATCATCAACAAATACTTTTCTTCAAACAAGTAATAAATATAAAATTTGCTGTTATAGATTTAAGAAGAGTTAGAAAAATATTCCTAGAAAATAGGTTAGAATGTGGTAAGACTATTAATATTTTAGCAATCGGTAGCTGTTATATTAATAAGATTGAAAGTATAAATGATATTGAAAGATGTTGTGATTATGTTAATATGTTAAGGAATATTAATGTGACAGCGAAAAGAAGATTTTAAATATTGTTTAATTTTAGTTATTGGCAAGTGGACATATTACCTAAGAATATCTTTCATGTTATATATTTATTCAAAGTAGTATTTAATAATAAAAAAAATATTTTTAATAGGATAGTAATTTATTAATAGATTAAATTTGATCAGATAAACATTATAATACTAGTTAAATTTTTACTCATAACTTTTGTGATATTATAAAAAATATATTGAATTGGAATTTTAAATGTTTGATTTTTATTTAAAACTATTCAACGCAAAACTAATAAAAATTGATGAGGTAAAAAATAACTATAAAAATTTCTGAATACAATCATGTAATCAATTTATATTTTTCAATAATAGATCTTAAAATATATTACTTTATATATTGATAAAATGTTCAAATTTAAGTTATGGCATATTAAATATATAGATTAGGTATAATTAAATAAATAATAACATTTAAATTACAATTTTAACAAAATTAGAATGAGTGGGCATTTTTATAATTGATTTTTTTTTTGAAACCATCTGAATGTTTTCAACATAAAGCAGTAAATATATTAAATAATAAATAATTATCTTTATTATACAAATATTCTACGTTAAAATAGTGAATCAACTATTGTTAGTAGTTTCATAGTATCTTTAGAAAATATATACCGTATAAAATTATTTTTATATTTTATTTTCGTTTCCGATGATAGAAAAAATATATGATATATTGCAATATTGGTAAAGTAGTAATTAACCATAAATTACTAAAAATTGAAATTTATATAGCAGCTGTTGAAAGTTTTAATTAAAATTTTTAAAAATTGATAGAATTTTTTTACGGTATAAATGTTTGTTAATTAACTGTATACAGTTCAAATTAAAAAAAATGAAACTTGAAAGAAATTTATTCAATACAATTAAAATAAATAATAAAAATAAAACACTTTTAGTATATTAAAGTATGCAACTACTTTTCAAGTAGATTAATTCTTTACCAAGCTTAAAATAAATATAAAGTAAAGTTTTCAAGTGTTAATGATTGATATAAATATATTTTTTGCCTATTAAAAGAATATTGTTTGTAACTTTTACGCAATTATATAAATCATATACTTTACATATTTGTAAATTAGTAAAACAATCAAATATAAATTTAGTAGTCGCCAAATAGTGTTATAAATATATCATTTTATCTATGTTAAGAACAAATCAGGCATAGCACATAAATCTAAAAGATATGAAAACCGCTAATATTTAGGAAAAATATTTTTTATTTTTGAGGCACACAATGTAAATATATTATAAACAATCATCAACTCTCTTATGATTCTTGTTATATTTACATAGAACGTTGATTTTTAGTAAGTAATTTTAAGTTTTCAAAATTTGATATTAAACTATTAGATTATTGTGTTTTTCTTTCTATCATAATATTAGGCATTTTATAAATTTGATATAATAATAGTATATTATATATCCAAATTGAAAAATTTTTATTATACTTATACTCTAATTTTATTTTTAAAATTTTTTTTGCAATATATATTATTACAACATTAATATAAAAAAATAACAGCAAAAACTAATGATAGAAATATAATACTTTTAGTTGAATAAAATATTACTACAAATGTTAATTATTTTTCCTTAAACCTTAAATTTAAGCTTTCAGGTTATTCTTTTATTTCCTTGATTACTCACTTTCAGGTGATTTTTTAAATCTAGTTGATATATCAGTGTCAAAATAATTTAGAATACGAAATATATTAACTAATTATTGTAATAAAGTTAAGCTGAAGATTGAATATTTCTAAAAATATTCAACATACTCCACATCATAAAATTACTAATATTTTCAATGTACGTCAAATTTTCTATCAACTATCTATTTCATTACTTCTAGAAAAATATAATATTCATAATTAAAATACATATAAAATGTTTATTATTTAATTATTTCTCATCATTTTTAAAAAAAGTGTTTCGAAAATGTTAAACAGCAAAAAAAAATTATGATTAAATATATTTACACATCAAAAGATAACTAATGGAAAATTAAATTCATCTTCATCGTAAACCATTTATGATTCTATATTTAGCGCAATTTTAAGTCTACTTTTATTATTTATTTTATAAAGCCTTTATAGAACAAAAGAATTGTTAAAAGGAGTAAAATAAATAATATATTGAAAAGTGTTTTTTAAAAATTTTCTACGACCTTAATGTATTGTCATGGCATAAAAAATTTTTATTAAATATGACATAAATTTTATTTTTCTTATAAATCAAAATGTACGTGAAAATTACTTATATCGATTTTTGGATGGTGCTTTTTTTAAATTTTACTAAAACTTTGTTTAATTTTTTAATTCTATATAAAAATAAAATTTTACATTTCATTTAATAAAATTTAAATGTTTCAACTTACCAAAAAGAATTAACCACTCTATAAAAAAGTACATCTCACATTATTTGAGAGTAGTAATAAAGAACTTATTATTTTACTGAAATTGGTAAAAACATCTTTAAACAATGTAAACACATTAATAGAAGTTAAACATATAATTTCTGACTTCGAATATTGTGCATGACAATACAATATTATTATATTAAAAAATAAAATAATTCAAAATTTTCAATTAATTCATGATAATATTTAATCATATTTATGGTATATAAGTAGACTTGATTTATTTTTTGAGATAAATTTAATAGTGGTTACTATGTTATATACGTATAGCACAAAAGCAAATTTAAAGATATTTTGTAAAAATAAAAGATTATTTAAGAGATGCGTAATCTTATATAGGCTTATAATATATGTATCTTTATAACAATGTCATTTTACATTCACTAGTTTATATTTTATTTGTAATTAATTGAAAAAATTTTTTTATTCAATATTAGATTTTGCGAAAAATTAGACATTTTATTTTTAGTTATATGTTTCTAATAAAAAATAAGTATATTATATATACTTTGTTAAGTAAATATTAAAAAAAAGTTACCGCATACTTAATGATTTTAAAATATTTTTTTAAATTTTCTAAGTTCATTCAAATTGTATTATTAAATATATATGTTTAATAAATAATTTAAAAAAAGCTACTTGGCCACACTTTAGTCCAAAAATAAAGAATATCATATTCCGTAATATAGCTTTAATAATTTAAAAGTATTAGTTATTTTAATTTAATTTTTAAATCAATGGTTGTCAGAAATATAAAGCAATTGCATCGTTTCTTGTTTACGATTACAAAAAAACAATTTTAACATATGACAAATTTTATGTTAAATAAATTTTTTAATTATGTAAATAACATCGGAAAGAGAGAAATTTTTAACTACTACTGCTAAACTTAATTTCATTAATAATATTTTTAAAATTTTTTTAATCTTGCAATTACTTGATTCTTGTTTTTTTTTATTTTATTAACTAATTTGATATATTATTGACAAGACATTTTTTTAAAATAAAACATCAGTAAATAAATTAATAATAAATGAATAAATCCTCACATAATTAATTTAGAATATCCAAAATTTTATGTAGATATACTGCAAAACTTTAAATAGACATAAAATAAAATAATTTATTTAACAAAAAGCAAAGCCGACATTTAAAATACATTAAGACTAATGCAATTATAAAATTACATATGAGTAAAAAATACTTTTGTTTTCAGTTATCTTTCAGTAAAAATATTTAAACGAGATCACTATTTTTTCAATTGTTCAGAAATATGTATTAAAGGCAATATATCAAAATTAGGTGTTAGCAATAGTTGCAAAATTTTTGAGATCAGTAAAAACTTGTGTGAAAAATGTAGCAGATGTATTTAATTGTAACATATCTCCAGAATATTTATTAACAATTTGCACACACATATCCCAAAATTTTGAACGATCCTAAAATTTTGTAAATATATAAATAAATGAATATTTTAAATATACCTGTTGTGAGATAAATGGCTTTAGTGGATAGCTAATTTCGTTACCCATGTAGCTATAACTAATAAATAAACATGTAAAGACAATCATTTGAAGGTCTTCCAAATTATTTACAGGAAATGTTTCTTCATCATTAAGCATTGATCTTAAAAGCATAAAAAAGAATACCATATTAGCTGGATTTAAAAAATGCAATATCTTGCCAACCCTAAATAAAATTTATTAATAGACAAAAAAATAAAATAATATTAATACCTGAACTATCAAGGATCTATCTACACTTCTTAACCACATTGTTAATTGATTTGAAAAAAAATCTGGTACTTTATGAGAACATTTTGTTGTTATTAGT
Organism: Strongyloides venezuelensis; assembly: GCA_963280985.1. NCBI lineage: Eukaryota > Metazoa > Nematoda > Chromadorea > Rhabditida > Strongyloididae > Strongyloides > Strongyloides venezuelensis. The sequence continues at coordinate 7,498,433 of CAUJLX010000002.1, read as the reverse complement.
AATGAAACACCTTTCAATAGTTCAGTTGTTGATGCTTGTATTACTGTTCTTTTTTTTGTATTATCAATGACATTAGTGTCATTTTTAATACCAAAATTAAATATTGCTGTGTTATATAAATTTGAATTGTTATTCTTATTTGTTAAAGTAATATTTTTTGTTGTTTTAGGCATATGATTATCAATATTTGATTTGAAATTTTTTTGATAATCATATATTGGTGAAGATAATTTTAGACTATCTCTAAAATTATTTTCAATAGTACTACTATTTCGACATACTACTATATTTCCATTTTCTTCTGTACGTAAATGAGTGGATTTTGATCTTGTCATTGCTAAAATATGATCACGAACTTTGGATCCTCCTTTTTTAAGATTATTTATTGGTACAGACATTATTCTGCTTGATAAAATAGATTCTTTCTTTCTGTTGAAAATATATTTATCATTTGTATTGGAATTACATATATTTTGACAATTTTTGTTAATTTTATCTCCCATTTCATTATAATTTTGAGTAGTTACTGTACCTTTTCTAGAAATTCCAATACCGCTATCTCCTGAAGATGAATTTGATCCACTAGAAGAATATGCTGATAATTGGTCGGTTGATGAATTTATTGATAAACTTGAATTGAATGTTAGTGAAGCGGCAGAATCATGAGATTTTGATAAAGTAGATGACATTGAGCTGGATGAAGATAATCTATTCATATTTCGTTTTTCTTTATGAGGTATTCCCGTAGTTGTTTTTTTGGCAAAATTCCATGCAATACCAAGCATTGAAGATGATGAAGAAAGTGATGAGTGTCGAATTTTGGAATCAAATAGAAAATTTCCATTCTTATTTTTTGTACTACCAGGTGTAACAAACAAATGATTGTATGTCGAAGTGTTATTTCTCATTATTATTTTTTCTCTTCCATCCATAGAAGTTGGCGATGATGATGATGACGATAATGTTGCACCCATACTTTAAAACTTATAAATATTTATTTTGGTATTTTAATTATTAATAGCCTAAATATAGAAGTGCCTTTTCATTGGTATTATATGGTTTCTTAGACCCGTGCCGTCAACACTATAAATAATTATAACATTAATTTTTCTTTTTATAAAATTACTAAAAAATATAAATTATTCTAATTTAAAATAAACATAATTACAAATGAAGTCTATACAAATTAATTATATGTAAACATAAAAGTACTGGGTTATACAATAAAAAATAGAGTATAACAAATAAAATACAATGGAAAAATTTAAAACATTAAAATTGATAAAAGAGATAAAATATTTAAAGTATAATGTTGAAGTAAAGGAAACTAACATGTTGGCTTCCTTTCTTATTATTTAACTATTTATTCTCCTATTTTAAAGAAAGAACGTATTGGTGATATAGTCATGCTTAAGAATATGGAGTTGCGTATATTTAAATGTATATCTATCTATATATATGTATAGTAACAGTGTTGGATAGGATATTTTATATAGGAAGGAAAATGAATCCTTCATTTTATAGAATGTTGTTATCATTTACAAAAAAAAATTATAATCATTTATGAATAAGATGGTTTTAGACAAAATATAAAATTTATTATTAGATATGATAAAAAAATAATATTTGTAGTAAATATTATTTATTATATTTTACAAGTTCTATACATTATAAAATTTGTATAATTCAATTTTTTCAAACTTTTAATTTCTCAAATAGATAATAATATACCATAGGATATTTTGTTATTTATTCCACATCAATAGTAATCTTCATTTTATAACATTTATTTAAAGCTTTCTGATGTGGATAATTTAATAGATAATATGATATTTTTTATGTTACAAAATTGAAATATATAAATTGTAATAAAAGCATTCGAATATTCATGTAACAGATAAGTAATAAAAATAAGAGTCATTTTAAAATGTAAATATATCAACATAAATTTGATAAAAATTATAAAGTAAAACTTTTAAAAAACTGTCAATTTTTTATCAAGTTAATTTAGACTAAAAAACGACATTTTTATGATATGGATTTTTGAAAAATATATATATATATATATAGAAAGAAAATTTAATTTAAATAGATTGAGAGATGATGAAACTTCAGTAAAGTACATAATTCGATAATTTTAAAATTATTATTTTAGTCTTTGTTGTCTATTTATATTATCATCATATAAAGAAAATAGAAATGAATTTTATTTCTATCAATATCAGTTAATTGATTCTCATGTAGTGTTATTTAGCTATACTTGAAAATAAGTGCGAATCATGATTGTTAATTAAAAGAACTAAAAATAAACTATTTTCTAAAATAGAAATATAATAAAATGATGTGATATATTATAACATAATATCTGCGATGCTAATTATAAATCTATATAATTAAAACTAAGAATGTTAGATCGTGCATAAAATTATTATATAAGGAAATAAAAGAAATAAAAGCAGTTACCACAATTTATCCTAAAATGTATATATTGGGCCCATTTATTTCTTAACAATCTATATAAAATAGATTTTAATATGTTTCTTAAGTCATGAAGCTTAAAGATAAGTTTTATAGATAATCTTTTACATTGATGATTTCTACTTTTAAAAGTATCACAAATGAGAATTGACTATTTCGAATGTAAAATAAAGATAAAAATGGAAAACAAAATAAAAATTATTCTTCCAACATAAGCCAATCCCATGTTGGTTGAGTTTAACCATATTAAAGTTGGATGCTTCTCTACTTCTGTTAACTATTAATTTATCTTACTTCTTACTGATAAACGTAATCAAATTTTGACAACCTAGTATGCCATTTGATGGAAATATATTTTTGTGACATCCTCCATATTTTTACATACATTTATTGCGGCATAAAAATGTAAATATGATGTATATATGAATTATTGCTCCATGTTTTTTACTATGATAAATGGGAATTAAAAAATCATTAGTTGAAATAAAAATTTATTTATAAAATTGTACAATAGAAAAATAATCAATTTAAAATATAATTAAGTTTTTTTATAATAATAAAATATAGGAAAAAAAACAAAAATATTTAAACAACGGATGTTGATAATATAAATTTTATAATGTTATTTGTAAAATAATTCTAAGATAAGTATTAATCTAATATATAAAAATTTGGGCCTAAGAATATAGGATATTATAAACAATTTGGAATGGTAAAATTATTTATAAAAACACTTTTTATATAAGTTAAGTATTACGACATGTTATAATCAGAATTTTCGATCTTTAAATTGTTGGTATATTAATTAAAAACAAAGATCATAGGTTTTATTTAACAGTACTGATAATATTATTTTTTGTTAAATAACCACACAAATTAAAACTTATCTGAGAAATTAACAAAAAAAATATTTATTTTATTTTCTAATAAAAATAGTAATATACTATTTTTTACAACAATTTTTATAGTTGCACATTTTACTTAAAAACACTACTTTAAATAATGATTATATTTTAGATGATAAACATTTTAAACTATTTCTTTGAAACACAAGACAATTAGCTATAAAGTTTTAAATATTTTGTTACTCAAAATGACAAATATAACTATATATACTGATAAGTTTATTATCTTCTATATTCTATTTTTTAACTACAATGAAAACTAAATAATTTACAAAAATTTTAGGAAGTATAAAAACAATTAAATGTATAAAATTATAGTATAATTTTCAAATAAATGATAAATTTATATTGGTAAACAACTTTATTTCTATTGTCAAAACAATTATATCTACTGAGAGTAGAAACTTTTTATATAATATAACAATATTAATATTACATTAACATTTTTTTAGCTGTATTTTAAAATTGTAAAACAGCTATATTTTTTTGTTGATGTATTAAAAAAGTACAATAAAATTCTGCTTCATTGAAAACTTTATGCATTAATTATGCTATAATTTGATTTTTTTATATCAAATATTACTATAAACATGCATATTTTATTACTTTGACTACATTTTGAAAAATAGTAAATATCAGATATTTTTTTTATCTAAATTAAAAAGTAATACATTAAAGAGAGAAGAACATACATATAATTTATATCCGTTGGAAGATATAAATAATTTTATAAAATTATTATGTAAATAATTTTTTTTTGTTTTTATCAAATATGTAAATATATATACGAATAAAATGATATCAACAAATAATAAGTTGTAAAATAAAAATAATAATTTTTATCTTCAAAAAAAATTGAAGATTTACCAATAATAAAAGAATTCTTTAGTTAAAAATATTGTTCTATAATATTTGTTTATTTCAAAGTAGACATTTAAAATATGTGCAAACTTTATTTACTCATATTATAAAAATCACGTTAAAATTTATTTCTTTTTTAATAAAAAGGTATTTTTATTATTAATTTATCATCACAATGTCAATATCCTCATTTTATTTTTGTATCTAATAACTTATTCAACTTTAAAAAATATTGTCTAACATTACAATGAACAAAAATCATCTTTATGTTTTAATATATAAAACATAATCTATGTAGAATATTACAAATAAAAAAGATTTTTATCTCTAAATAATTTAAACAACATATACATTCTGGGATGTATAAAAGTTATAAAAAAAACAAAAAATAATCAAGGATATAAATTGATTTATTAGTGCATAAGAAACATTTAATAGCTAATATTATTATCCATAAAAGATATAGCTATCTAAGCATGAAGATATTGTTATACTTTTTAAAAGTTTTAATAATGTATATATTATATATTTTAATATATATTTTTATTTTTTATGAGTATAATTGTACTTAAAATAGGAAATGAGTTTACTTACTAATATAAAAACACATTAATATTTTTCATTAAAATAATTTAATTTTATAAATACATATACATTAAATAGTATTATTTATCATCAATTGTCAAAATTCAATATTTAAATCATTACGAATAAAAAGATAAATTTCAAATTATTTATAGAAACTTATAATATTTGATATAATTATTAAAATTTTATTCAAATATAATGATATACCTTTCATTTTAAAATATATTATATCCAAAGTTTGACCAAACACTATTTACATTTATTATATCTTATTCAAAAAGATATTAAATGAGTTTAAAAAAAAATAGTGTCAGCTTACAACCAAATAATTCTTTCGAAATTATCGAAAATTTAGCGTCTTGTACAAAAGAAAGTAAAAATAATGTTAAATCAAAATTGAATGTATCTGAGCAGTGTACGTATGATGATACTTATGCTGATAACATAAAATTACAAAAAAAAATACTCTCAAGAAGTATGACATACAAAGCTCTAGGGAAGAAAAATGTTTCAAAAAATGAAGACATGGAATATTTTAAAAGTGCTTTTAAAAATTATTGTGTACAGGAAACTGACAAAATAGCATCTCGATTAAAAGTGAAGTACTCCCTAAATAGCCAACTTATTTTTAATGAGTGGTTATCAATGTAAGGAATTTAAATTTAAAATATATGCAATTTTTTTTTTTTAATTTTTAGTTTTACGTCAATTTTTGTATCACATATATTTTTACGATATTCAAAAAGACTTGTAATTCCAATTCCATCATTTATCGTAAGTCTTTCTCTTCTTCAATTATCATTAATGAAGAAAAAAGAACTTATTGATAAATCATTGGCACATGAAGAAAAATCAAAAATAAAAGATGTGGACTCCTTTTTAGGACAAGTAATGAATATAAATGATAGAAAAAAAGTTGATATTTATTATTATGGAATAAATAAATTAACATTCATGATGAATACTTGTGAAAATTTTGCCGAAAAGATTTATTTCTTCATTAAAAAAATAAAGGAGAGTAAAACAAACAAAGCTAAAATTACAACCTCTGAGGATGATGATAATATTGAGAATAAAGATATTGACGAAAGTGAAATAAGTGACAATATCGAGGATGATCAATTTATATCTATTTTACTAGATTTTTCTCCAAACAATGTTTTTGAATTTTCAAAAGAAATTAATAGTGATGAAATGACAACAATAAAGAATCTTTTAAATCCATATTTAACAAGCAATGATGTGAAGTTGCTATCAAAAGAATTTAAAAAAGACACAACAACTTCAATGGCTGTCTGTATATCATATATTAATGCTATATGGAAGAATGGAGTATCATCTTCTGCTGGTTCACATATTTTTAAATCTTTTGGTTATTCAAAAGCACAAGATTTCTTTTATTTTGAAGGTGAATGTAAAACCTTCAATGGGAAAGATATTGAAGTTGTTTCAATTCCATTGTCAATTGAAGGGACAAATAAACAATTAGAATTTGTAATGATACGTCCTTTAGATGGTATTAGATATGGTAATCAGCTTCAAAAAATTGGTGAAATTTGTCAACGAGTAAATATAGAATTAAACATAGCCGATTCATCAAAAAACACAATTTTGATACCTATTATTCAATTTCCATTAATGGATTCTTTAGAAAATATTAATTTTATTGGTGAGAAAACATTATTTTACTCATGTACAAAATCGGCAGCTTACAAAGATATTCATGATTCAACGAGTCTTAATGGATTATATTATTTTTCTTCATTATCTATTACTAAAAATGGCATTAAAAGTATGAATAATACTAAAGATAAAAATAAAAACAACAAAGAGATTAATGAAAATTCATTAAAAGGTAAAAAATACAACATACGAATGGATATACCTTTTCATTATGCTATCATTGATACAACTTCTAATCATACCATTTTAATAGGCTCATATTTTGGAAATTATGTATCAAATTTCCAAAGAATCATAACAAAAGAAAATTTGAAAAAGCTGAATGAAGATAAACTACTTAGACGAATGAAGAGATTAAAACAAGAGCAAAAAAAGAAAGTAAAAGTTTGTTGTGGTTAAACAAAATTTTTTATAATTTATGTATAATAGTTTATTAAATTAATATATTCATGTATACCATAATTTCATTAACACGTTTTATAATTTATTTAAAAAACTTATTAAAATAAATAATTCAATATGATAGACTTATTCTTTACATTTGATATGCTATATAAGAAAATTATATAAATAATAATGTAATATATGCATATCACTTTATAATTTTAATTAAATTATTATTGCAATTTAATAATATTTAATATCATAAAAGTGTATAATCTTTCTAGTATAGTTAAACAATTCTTTTTAAAAATTTTAGTACAATTAATTTTTATAATCATCTCAGAGAACTTTAATATCCGGTGTTTTGTTACGTCAATTTATATGATAAGCTAAAACTTTTAATGGTTCTTATTTATTATGGATGTTTAACTTCTATATAAATGTAAGAAGCTGTATATAATATATTTAATCTTCATTTTTCAATCATCCGTAAACATCCTTTCATTTTAATATTTAACGTTAAAAATATAAAATTTTTATATGGGATATGCTTTATTTTATAAGGTATTTCTTCAAAAAAGTCATTCATTTTCCATTTGCCTTAAAATGTACTAGATATATTTTTATCAATTTATTTTAATGTAACTCTACTTTTAGAAATACCAATTCTTCATATATGTTAAAAGCTCATCAATCTTCAGTTTACATTCATCAGAAAACCATTTTATTAGCAACACACTTTTCATAAAATGCCACATTTTTAATGGACAAAAGCATTCAGTTTCACCTATACTTAAACTATTTACGCTACTTTTTATATATTTAACAGCTTATATAAAATAAATGTAAATTGGTTGACTTAGAGTTAGAAGTTAATTGTTATTATAACAAAAAAGTATTTAAAATTTCTAACTGTTAAGGTAGAAAAAAATAAAACTTTAAGTTTATCACAGAAATTAAAAATGCATTTAGAAATACTAAATCATAATTACTATCAATTTTATTTTTTTCCTCGAATATATATCATAGAAATTATTGTCCTTAAACTATAATATTTTATTTTAATTCCCTATATTTTGTCAAATATCATTTACACATTAAGAAACCATATTTAGTTCCCCACTTCTATTTTGCTTGAAGAGGGAAAGTGCTTCTATAAAATTAGTAAAATTTATCAAAATATTAAATAATATTGACACCTCTAAGAAATTTTCGTAACTCATTTATACTTAATCTTATTTTTTGCTGTTTAAAAGTTTCCATTTCAGCAACTTATCAAAATTTAAACGACGCTATCTATATTAATAATTCTATGTAATTGTCATTGACAGCAACTCCCTTCTATGCTTACATGAAGTCATGTAACTTTTCTTCAACATGTGTGATGGATAGTTTTTATAAAATATGTATATTTTTATTTGAAATAAAGGCAAAATTATTTAATTTTTTTTATATGTCAAATATATGTCTACTTATTTGTTTATTAAACATGAATTAGAAATATTACTGGTAAAAAAAAATTTAAATTCCGTTTATAACATAATTGTTACACCCATTAACTTTCTATCCTTTCTCTAATTAGCATCCCATTTATAATTCTCTTTCTTATTTTAAAATCAGAAGGTATAAACTTTTTTTTAAGCTTTAAGGCAGACACATACAGTATCCTTTTTTTATTTTAAACATGCATATATATAAATATTTATTTATATATACATTCATATTATATATTATTTCTAATACAATAAATTTTATGCTAAATGAACTACTTGTAAGATTAAATAAGTTTTCTATAAATGAATAATAATCATCACTGTTTTATTATAATATAATTTACCAGGTGTCTTAATAGAAAATTAATTTTTTATAAAATTAATAATATTATTTTTTACATTTAGTAAATACTTTAATGATTTTAAGAATATCTACTTTACCATAAATTTTTAATTTTAAAAGTATTATATTTTAATGTCTTTATAATCTTGTTTACTTATGAAAAACTATATTCTTTTCTGAATGTATAAATTATTTTAGAATGGCTTCTCAAATTCCAACCACCTTTTCTGGAGTACAATCTAAATTTATGGACACTTCTAAAAATCTTATGAAAGATGTAAAAAATCCTCTAAATTCATTAAAAAGTAATAGGTATAAACAAGATAATGGTACGATGAAAAATCCAGTACAAATTCATAGTAATTTTATCTTGGAAGCAATGGAGAAAACTAATTGTGTTAAAATTTCAAAACGATGGCAATTAGCACTTCTATCAAACATCGGATTTTTAATTGTTTTTGGAATTAGATGTAATTTTGGAGCCGCTAAAAATAGGATGGCTAAAAATTATACTGATCCTTGGGGAAATCATCATGTAACTTTAATAAATTGTTAAACATTTTTATTTCTTCTTTATTAAATTATAGGCTAGAGAATTTAACTGGACAATAAATGAATTAGGAGTAATGGAATCATCGTTTTTTTATGGATATTTAGTTACACAAGTACCAGCAGGATTTTTAGCAACAAAATTTGCTCCCAACAAATTATTTGGCATAGCAATAGGCATAGCATCGTTCTTGAATATTTTTTTACCATTCGCTTTTAATTCTCATTCTGATACACTTGTAGCTGGTATTCAAATATTACAAGGTCTTGTTCAGGGTGTATCATATCCAGCAATGCATGGTTGTTGGAAAAATTGGGCACCACCCTATGAAAGATCTAAACTAGCTACTACAGCATTTACTGGTTCATATGCTGGAGCTGTATTAGGTTTACCTATAAGTGCATTTTTAGTATCGTATATAGACTGGTCGACGCCATTTTATGTCTATGGAGTTGCTGGTGTTATTTGGTCAATTTTTTGGTTTACAATGACATTCGAGGAACCGGCATTTCATCCAACAATAACAGAAGAAGAAAAAAATTTAATTATTAATGCAATTGGTCCAGTATCACATACGCATCCAACATTTTCAACAATTCCTTGGAAAGCTATTTTAACCTCAAAACCTGTCTATGCCATTATAGTTGCTAATTTTGCTAGATCATGGACATTTTATCTTCTTTTACAAAATCAATTATCATACATGAAAGATGTCTTTAATATGAGAATCAATGATAGTGGACTTATTGCAGCTTTACCACATGCTGTAATGGGTATTGTTGTTTTATTAGGTGGTCAATTAGCTGATTATTTAAGATCTCATAAAATTCTTTCAACAACTGCTGTAAGAAAAATATTTAATTGTGGTGGATTTGGAGGAGAAGCATTTTTTATGCTTTTTGTGGCATATACAAAATCAGAAGCAACAGCTATTTTATGTTTAATATTGGCTGTTGGTTGTTCTGGATTTGCAATATCTGGTTTCAATGTTAATCATTTAGATATTGCTCCACGTTATGCTGCTATTTTGATGGGATTTTCTAATGGTATTGGAACATTAGCTGGATTAATTTGTCCTTTCGTTACAGAAAGTTTTACAGAACATGGATCACATGGTTGGGTTAAAGTTTTTCTTTTGGCTAGTTTAATTCATTTTACTGGAATAACCTTTTATGGAGTATATGCTTCTGGAGAGTTACAAGATTGGGCCGAACCAAAACCAGAAGAAGAACCATGGAATAATGTAGTTCAAAATTCATCTTCAAATAACAATAATAATACTATACAAAATTACGGAACGTCTAGTGATAATACTAATCAAAACCTCAATTCATATCCAATGATGGCAATTAATCCTTCTACCAATTATTCTTCAAATACTCAAGCATTACAACAACCTTCTTCAAACTATTCACAATCAAGTTATAATTATGTTCCAGGAAGTGTAGATCCCTTTGCTTCTGCATGGGACGATCAACCGAATACTACAAATAATTATTCAACTTCATCTTATAATAATTATAATAATGGCTATTAATGAAACCCTAATCATCAATAAATAGTATTTTATTTAGTTGTAAAATTTAGTATTTTTACTTTTCAAACTTTCTTCACTTTATAATACAACTATTAGTTTCATTTCCACATTTTTTTTTGCATGATAATTTTTTTTTTCCAATATAATAAATATCTTTCACTAGTAAGCATTTAAATTACATACTGTTTCATTAGAAGTGTATTAAATTTCTTGATATTTCTAAATGAAAAAGAAGTAGCAGAAGAATGCAAATCATCAATAACTTAAGAGATAAATAAGCTTTTATAAATAATATAATGATGAAAGTAATAAGCAATGGATTTTACGATTATATAATTTTAAAATAATAGTAATAAACTAATATTTTATTTTAAAAAATATTAATGTGGAGACCAATTGAGCCAAAAGAATGGACTAGGACATTTAATAAAAATGAAACCGAAGATATAAATAGTGCGGAAACAAAATATATAAATGACTACAATGATATGAGTAAGTTTTTTCTTTGTTTTTTTACATGTTATATGTGTATAATTTTTATTCTAGACCTACTTCAAGATATTCAAAATATGTCATTGTTATCAGTCAATAATAAAGAGGATACTAGGACAGGAAAAGAGCTAGATCCTTGGAAAATTATTCGACTTCTATTTATGCTTAATCTTATACAATTAGTTGTTCTTATCGGTTTATTATGGTACATAAGACGCCGAAATAGATTTTTCTTTAATAATTTTATAAAAAACCAACAATAATAATATACACTTTTATTTTTATATACCAAATATTGTACAACTTAATTATAAACATTCCGTATTAAAAAGAAACGCATTGTATACTTTTTTAAAAGTTGCTACCGGTTTTAAACAAGTAAATGAATGGATTTCCAATTCCATACATGGAAATCATTCTAAATCAATATAATTTAAAAAAAAAAACTAACTAAGCATCTTACTAGATAATATTATATTATATTATAAATACATTAAGTGTGAGCTATTATTTACCTCACGATTTCTGTTTCATTGTTAATTCCCTGACAAAACTATCTATGGTCCAAAAATGACCAAATACATCCATAACCTGCATATTTTCTTCATTTTGAGCAATAATCTGTTGAATAGAATTAGTCATTAAAAATAATTTTCCATATCTCATTCCACCTTCAGCTACACCACTTTTCTTAATCATATAATTATACAAATCTTTGACATAAGTGTCCCTTGTTCCCTCAACGATCTCCTTAGCTGGAGGACTTAAATCAGGGGCATCTATAAAACAAACAAAAACTATAAGTAATTCTGAAAAATCTTACTAGGATTAAAAAATAAAATATATTTAAAAGTAGCAAATTCTTTTAAATCAACTTTTAACCTCCTCAATGGATTCATTATTTCATCCATCTGCCTATGGTATATTGATCTACAACCAGGTATCATAACAGTAACCTGAGGATTCCTTAAAATATAAGCACCATTTGGATAAATTATTCTATCTGGATCATCGTGAAGAGAATAATAAACCCTATTAAGAATATTGAAAGTAAATGAAAAATTATATAATAAAGCAAATTGATCATGTTCATGAAGTATATTAAATTCTTTAAATAATTTAACCCATTCTAGACAAATTCTTAATTCCCTAATATTCCAAAAACGAACATCGTTCATTGAGGCAGGATACAACTCTTTGTAGAATGTCTCACTTTCTTCATTAAGAGTATCAAGAGCATATAGTAAAGTATTTTTCCTTAAAATTTCTTTGGCAGTTGACTTATCAGGAAAGGCTTTATTCCTTAATTTATTACACATATCTTCAATTTCTTCAAGTTGCAAAATATTATCACTACAAATACCTTCAGTGGAAGAATCGGGACTTTGAAATATCTCATTTCCAAATGATAAATCATACCCATCGTTTATTACATTAATTAAATTTCCGTTAACTTTTGGAGATTCTGCTTCAGGAATTTTTTTAGTTCCAACTAATTTATCCCTATCATTCTGAATAGCATTTACATCCATTCCTACAGCGATACATTTGTTAAAGCGACAATGGCGGCAAGCACATCTAACATCTTAAATTAAAAATACTTTAAAAAAATTTAAAACATTAACACACTTTTATTAATATCACATTCACCATTATATTGACATACAAATTTCTGTGACGTTACAATTGTCCTTCGAAAAAAAGTTTTACTAAAAGATTAAAAAAAATTATTAGTTTATTTAAATATAAAATTAATATATTATTCTTACCATCCATTACAACTAGCAACTCCATAATGATATCCAGTAGCTTTATCTCCACAAACTAGGCATAAAGTCCCCTCTGGTACTTTTCTCCCTATAAAATAGAAATTGATTAGTTAATCGGGATTAAAAAAAATATAATAAAATAAAAACTCACTTTGTGACATTTTTGATTACACAAATAAATGAAATGTTTACTTAATAGAGATAATTGGGAACACTTGCATAATATAAAAGAAATACTTTCAAAATTACCGTTGTGGGAACTAGTATGGTACCTAAATATCCAAACAGACTTTCCTATTGTCTGAGAATGTATATTTTAAATAGATTAAAAATAATAAAATGTTTAAAAAAAAGTTTGGTAAATAATTGGTGTTATAAACGTGACAGTATGTTAATTAAACGTGATCTTTTCTCAATATTTATTATCATCTAAAACAAGCTATACTTATTACACGTATACAAGAAATTGCCATTGATTTTATAAGATTATAGAACTTGGCTTTTATCATTTAAATAGCATTTAATATTTATATATAATTAGAGATATAATTTTATATCGCTATTTTTTATCAACTGATAAAAATACAGAATAAAACCTTAGAATATCAAAAAAATCTTCTTATAAATAGATATTATATTTTACAAATTGAAATTTTATACATCTTTTATTTTTTTCATCGTTAATATCAAACACAATATTAATAATACAATGAAAATTGTCTCATATAACGATCTAACGTCTTTAATATGTTTGTGTACATATATATATTTTCTTTTATAAGTAGCGTCTTCTTCATAGACGTTATCGCAACCAAATGTCAGAAGATGAAAAAATCTATTTTTGCACTGGCAATAAATGAGAAAATAATATGTATGTGAATAAATATATAATTTGTCAATATATATTCTTTTTTTTAGCTTATTAAAACAGCAATTTTTAGTGATTTTGTTTTAAATTAAAGTAAAACTAATAGTGACGGTGAATTAGAATATTTTATTTAAATTTACAGGAAATAATAGTATAGCTTTAGTATAATTCATGAGAGGAAGAAAATGACAATAAAATAAAAATTTTATATATGATCTAGGTTACAGAAAAATTAAAAGGATAACGACGTTTATTTATTAAATATTTTAAAAATAATGTTTATTATATACAAATATTATGCATACAATATATATTTAATTATAATTGCCAACACAACAAAAGATAAAAGTAATTCTTTGACAGTATAAGTACCAATAGTTAACTTACATACCAGTTGATTGTTATAAAAATCACAACTATATAATTCATTTTTTTAAAATATATTTCTTGTAAAAACCTATTACACTGCATTTATTATTATAATAATTCTAACATTTATGGCAGTTAGAAATAAAATATTACACATCATGATAACATTCATCTTAACTCTTAATAAAATATGTACTATAGTTATCAAAGGACGTTTTTAAAAATCTGCAATGACAGCACTATTAAATAGAGAAATTTATTCATTACGGCTAGATAACATATATAACAATACCTTATAACCATATAGTTTATAAAATATTCCATGTAAAAACAATGCACACACTAAAATCGATGGAAAACTTTAATAATGAAATTACAGAAAAAAAAATTAATAAACTACAGCTTAAAATTAATTATAAATACAAGTATAATATAAACAAAAAAATTACTCTAGATTACATGCTAGAAACACTGAATGATTATCTGCAATAGAAACTTTGAAGATCTTCTTCCCTTCTAGATGTTTCGACGATATTTTCTTTGGTTTAGGTACCATCTTATTCTCATCATCTTCAGAAATACCAAGTCCAAGCTGACCTGATGTATCAGCACCCCATGACCAAGCGTTTCCATCCTCATCCCAAACTATTGAACATCCAAGACCGGCGGTTGCACCGACAATTTTAACATCAAATGGAATTTTATTAAGATTACAGGATTTCCAATTTTCATTATCATCTTTACCTTTCCAAGTATCAAGTCCCAGAGCATTATCAATATTCCTTCCAATAGAGTAGACTTCCCCATTGTCATATCTTACAACAATGTGCTGTGATCCACAAGCGTGGGTTATTTTCAATCCTTCTTTTGTAAAAACAGGTGATTTCTTAAAAGATAGAATTCTATTGTCTTCACCATCACCTTCCGGTGCTGGGAATCCAAGTTGGTCGAAATTGTTAAGACCAGCAACATAAACATCACCCTCCTTCGAAACAGCCATAGTCCAATATCCCCCGGCAAAGACATTCACGAAAACAACGACTTTACCCTTATTAAGAATATTTGGTACTTTCAGTTTGTCGCCAGAATTATCACCATAAAAAGCTCCTTTACGACTTGAATATTTACCACTAACTCTTCCTAATTGCCCTTTGGAGAGATCTCCGAACGTGAAAAGTTCACCTTGATCAGAAAGACAGGCAAGATGATTCTCTCCGGCAGCAATCTTAACAATTTTATGACCTTTCCGAGAATCAATAAGTATCTTAATTCCTTCGCGGAGATCTTCAAATACTCCATGGTCATTCATTTCACCTCCAGCATCACGAAGATCTCCCCATATAACTACACTTCCGTGTTCCGTAAGTGCAGCCGAAAATGAAGCACCAGCAACAACAGCAATAAACTAACAAAAGAGTTATTAAAATTTAAACTTAATAAATTTACCTTTCCTAAAGCATTAACATCTTCATTGTATTCTATTTTTGTAAATTCAGTAATGCAATCATCATCAGGTCTATCCTTAAGAGGTATAGTACCTTGTTCATTAATACCACAACTATAAACTTCTCCACTTTCAGTTAACAAAACTGAGTGAACACCACCTGCTGCAATATCAATAATATCTTCAGGAAGTGTACCCATAATCCCACGAGGTTTTCGTGTTGTATTTCTTTGTCCATGTCCTATTTGTTCTCCAGTTCCACACGTTAAAACGAGGTCACCTATAACATTATTAACGTAGTTCTCAAGAGGACACTTAGGTGTTCTAGTTTTTTGTGATGACTTCACAGGCGTTGGTCGTGGAGTAATATCATATACCTCCGGTGGTGGTGTTGAAAATTTGACCTTTTTTATATTCCCATTACTTTCATCACCAGGTGAAGCTTTCCTACCACGTTTAGAAGGTGGTGGTCTTTCAATGCCTTCGGTTTTTTCTATCGTACTAACACTTTCAGTATCCTTTTTTTCATTCAATGTTGTCTCACTGTTTTTCTTTTTAGCACTTGCATTTGTCGTACCTTTCTTCTTGGTACTCTTTTTAGCGGATTCTTCAGAAGTTACCTTTATTTTCTCTATTTTTTCTGCTGTCTTTTCTGCTTCTAAAGTAGTTTTTTTCTTACAAGGCATTTTTGCTAAAATTAAATATATATAGTGACAATTTTAAACTCTAAAGTAATGACATAAATTTTACTAAAATTATTTACGGTAAAATAAATATAATACTAACAATATCAGCAGTACATAAACTTCAAAAGAAAAAAACCAACTTTAAAATGTAGTAATTTTTAAATTCAAACGTGAACGTCTCTCCAAAATTGTACAAAACTGGATAACATCTAAATGGACAACTAAAGTAAAAATAGATCTTTTAAGTACAGAGGATACTTAATATATGTCAGGTTTTAATAAGTAGGATGATTGTTATTTTCTACAATAAAAAACAACAACATAAGGCTGTCCTTTTCCCACCCAAAAATTCGGCTCGAGACAAAGGGAGAAAAATATGTTGACGTAATTTTTTTTTGATTTAATGGATTTTATTAAAAAAGTTAAAATGTTGAGAAATTTAAGAATTATAACAATTTATTTTAAGATTCGTCGTTTTTTTGTGTACATTGAGGGATTATCAAGGTTTGACGAATTGCGTTTTCTTTCTTCTTCAATGCTAGGTTCTTTGTCATCTGAATGTCCAACTACATTCAAGAGAACTTTAACTGCCTTAGTATGAACACATACTCCTGATGATGGACAGGTACATGAGAATTTTAACTTTGATTTTGTTAAGCCCATATTTACAACATATACATCGTCTCTATAGCTAACCTGAAATTGACCTGGAGAAATTATCGTAATACATTTATCATCTACTATCTGTTGAGCTATACTATCAGTGGCTATATTTTTGTGGAAGGCATAATCTGGATCATTATCTAAAAGTTCAGATCTATTAGCGGCCCATGGTGTACCCTCCAAAAAGGTAGTTGGATTTGAAGCATCTCTGTAGACTGAATCAACTATACTTGATATTGGAACGTAATAAGGAGCTTCTTCCATTAAATCTCCACTAGCTAAAACTTCATCAAATATAGGATTTAGTTGGAGGACACCATTTTGTTGATAACTGCTAGATACTTCTTTAATATATGCATTACAAAAATAAAATAGACATAACATGTTTATGTCCAATGGCAATTCTTGACCGTTGTACATTTCATGAAGGTACTCTGATAAACTTGGAGGCTTCAATAACAAATCATGAACCTCTGCACAATCGATATTAACAGATTTTCCTCCGTAAATTGCATAGTATTGCATTAATTGTGGAATAATTATTTCTTCGAAAATCTTAACATCATGTTCCCAATTTTTAATTGACATTGATTCTTTTAACATAACCCATTCATTGTTAACAGCTTCTGAACTTTCGCATCCAAGCAACCTTTCCAAAATATGAGTTGTTGTTTCTTCAAATTCTGAGCCCTTTTCAACACCTAGTTCCATAAATGTTAACATTTTTAGACTTTTCCAAGACTTTAGCACTTTTAAATGAGGTACATCTGATGCAAAGTTAAATTCAAAATCATTAACTAACAACTTATTAAATTCCTCGACTCCAGGTAATTCAATTAGGATTCTTCGTAAGAATTGGGCATGACCGTGTTCGTTTTCATTTTCGTATAGACGAAATCCCAGAGGGATTAATGGCTCGTCAATAAAGAATGGGTGCTTAAATGATAAAACCGACATTTTAAAAGATCCCACACCAGAAATTCTTTCATATACCAGTCGTGAAGTTTTAACATTTGACATTCTGTGGCATGTCGTGAATTCTGACAATAAGGGTGAACATAATAATGTTATATTTACACTCGGAAGCACAATTTCATGGACAAAACTTGATTTATTTCTATATCTTAGTAACTGTTCCATCAAGTATATATTATAAACACCATCTTGTGTCAATCTCGCTTTCTTTTTGAAATATCTTATAACATTTTTAACTTGTTGTACACCTCGTAAAGAATTACCCAATTCTTCCCCATTACCTTGTTCTTCATTTCCAATCAGTTTATATAGTTCGTCTGGGCGAACTACCGAGGAGAAACTTCGTGCTATTTTACGCAATACACGTGGTTGGGTACGTAGAAATGGTTTTGCTTTCTTACTATTTCTATGAGGCATTGTTTGAGCAACTTCAAGAGCTTTCTTATGATTTCCGACATAGTGGAAAAGAACTATTCCATTTGGTTTATTATGATCCCAAATTTCATAACGACTGAAACATTCATCACCACCTCTATTGTCCGGACTGTACAAATTGACGTATCCTCTTTTTAATCCATTACAAAGACTTCGAGTTCCACGTGAACATGACCAACGATATCCATCAATTCTTAATGTACTCCTAACATCAGCATCTGTTAATACTCCTTCTTTATCAATGTCTGAACAATCATATAATACAATACAACCACCCTCCAAATGGATATATGGAGGGTCACGACAAATCATATCAGGAGTTTGCTCAGCTGTCCTCAGTAGTGTTAAATAATCATCGTATGGCAACTTTTCTGGTTTATTTGGGATATACACGACACGTTTACCATCAACAATTTTTATATGTAGTGTAAGTACTTCTTGTCCCAAAACTAAACTTTGCTCAACTAATTGCCCTTCAGGTACCTCACTTATCTCATAAATCTGAATATTTTGCTCTTCCTTAATTTCACTTGAATTCGAAACGTAATCATTGTTGATTTGTTCCCTAAAATTAGGACGGACCGTAATTCATTACTTCATTTAAAGAACCAGTAAACTACGGCGCTACGGAATCGGCCGCATTTTTACTTCGGCGCGATTGCACCAAAGTTTAAAAAGTAAATTTAAAATTACACTAAAACCGTGTAAATTAGGAATTTAATTTTAAATTCATTAATACAGATAGATTTTTAGTTTAAATTACCTGCAAGCAATGCTGTGCGTGTTATCCTCGACGGCCTCAACATCTATCTGAACATCAATTTCTTCATCTCCACTTCTAGATAAGTTTGTTTCAGAGCATTTTTGTGAACTGGTTGATGAATTCTTGAAAATATGTACCATAATTTAGGAATTAAAAAACAATACATGTAAACCTAATTCCAATATGCTTTCGTCGAAAGACCTTGTTAAATAAATTGTATATAACGAAAAGGAGAATGGCTGTATTGTGTGTATTTGTGTTTTGACAGTTTTGTACTTGTAGTTTAATACTGTTCTTAAGATTTATATTACAAAATACATATTTTGATATAATCTCAATTTTAATATACATTACTATATTTTATAATTTGCACATGATTTATTCCAATCGATTTTCAATTTTGATTTTATCGAAAGAATTTTAATTATGAATGCTGCTGATATGTGCTCTAAAAAGAAACTTATTTAACACTTAAAAATTTTTAATTCTTCATTATGCTATTACGTGATAATTTTTTGCCTCTGTTTTTCAAATTATGTGGGAAAACGGCTTTTGAATAGAGTTGTGATACTTGAAAACGTTTTAATGAGACAGAAAAAAATTAATAATTAGCATTTATTAGTTTCAAATTATCACTTAAAAACAAATATCCTCCTAGCTTAATACTAAAAAATTACCATTTCTTTATTCAGAAAAGTTTGTTAATTTGATTCTTTATTACGGTGATCAAAATGTGGTTATTTTGATATTATTATTCATTTGTTTACAAGTGTATCTGGATTACTATTTTCTAAACAAATATTTTATCGGTTAAAGTAATTCAATTTGGTGATTAACAAATATTTATGTGGTTTCTAGCAATTCTGTTGCTAACTGTTGGTGATTATCCTTTTTTCAGGATAGATTTACTAGTATCAAATCAGAATGGTATACTGTAGTAAGATTTTGACAACACTTTTTTTTATTGTTAATTAGAATTAAGAAAAGTTTAAGCATTGTTTTCTGTCTTCGTCCCTGTGTTTTCAACCATTTTTAGTAATGGAGAAAATTCCTGTAAAATATTTAATCAATAATTAAGTTTATCACTTTTTAATTTTTATTTGTCTATAAATAACGTAATTTTATTATATTATGGTAAATTGAAGATTCGAAGTTTACTTTTACTTTGCCGTATATTAAATAAAATATGGGGGAAATTCTATACACAAAATAATGTATTCTATTTAGACCATGTAAATGCATTTCGTAAATAATTTAAAAAAGACACTTTTATTGGTCCTTTATGATTTGAACAGAAATTTACAAATTCAATGAGATTTTAAGATGCCGATGTTTGAATTATAGTGATAAATATTTCCCTATTATATTAAATTGTTTCTTAAAAATTTCAGCTTTAGAACTTTTTTAATCAAATAATTTAAATTCATGAAACAATTTTAATTGAATTTATTTATCAGTACGAATAAAATAAATATGTGCAAATGTTTATACTATATTATCAATAAAATCTATATAATAATAAATTATAATGAATTTATACTTTTTTTATTTATATACGGCAATCGTAAATTGATTTTTTAGTGTAAATTGTCATATTAAATTTAGTAATTGCAAGATTTTATTTTTTTAAATTATTTTTTGATGTATAGTTACTGTTTTGAAATATAAAGTTTATTAAAAAATTTTTCGTCAAAAGGAGGTATTATATTCAAGTTTTTCTTCAAACCCTTATCCATAGTTGAGAAAAATATTTTTTCATATATTGTCTTTATCAAAGTTCATATCTATGAAATGGGAAAAATAAAGCAGTAAATCTTAATAATTTGTTTTGATAATATTATTTGACTATTTCTTTAAAAATATGAACTCAGAAAATACTTAGAAGATATATTGAAAATAGTTTTGACATTCTCTATAAAATGTGGTAAGAATTTTGGATATTATTAGAAGTGTAATAGAGTTTTAATTCAATAACATCTTAACAGATATTAAAAGTGAGAAAATAATTTATTTTCTAAAATATTAAGAGGAAATTAAAAAAGATAAAACTCTTGTAATCCTAGATTTAACCTTTAACCAAGTGTATTATATTCAAGAAAGACATTATTAATGACAAATTAAGATAATTTTAAATTGACAAATATCATTAATAATCTCAATAGGCATTGGTATTACATTATATTTTTTCATCATTAGATCCCAACAATCTTATAATTTTCTTTTAAATGAGAGTAATTTTATTTAATTACTTAATGCTCTTTATCATTCAGAAATTTTATATGTACTATATATAAAATATTAATTTATGATTTCAATTACATTCAAAAAACTATTTCAAATTCAAAATTTTCCAGAGTTTAATAGGAATATTTTGTACTCATAAAGGCAATCCAGATTCATATTTTTATTATAAATCTACTCTTCCAGTAACAATTGAATTTCTCTCTACCATTTTCCTGTCTTCATAACTATATCTCAGAGAATATTTTATTATTATTATTATTAGTTAAAGAACTCAATTGCTCCTATTTTATATTCATAACTCGCCCTTTTAAATTTTTAGTTTTGAAGAAGAAGTAATAACCTAATAAGTTGAAGTTTGTCTGTATGTTTTATTTCATTATTATTATTTGAGAGCTTGGTGTGTAGGGAGTTAAACCGAATTTGACAAAAAAGTTAAATGAAGATATATAATATTTTTGGAGTTATTCTCAATATTATTTTTTGGGCAGGTTTGTATTATTTTTCATAAAACATTAATCATTTATTTTTTAAAGGTGTATTTTCAATAAATTGTTATGATTGTAATTCTGATACGGGCAATTGTAATGAAGGAGAATGTGAAGGAAAATTATGTGTTAGAACAGAAACTGCTTCTTTAGATACAAATAGAAAAATTGTAATTAAAACTTGCTCAAATGATGATGAACCAACTGAATGTTATCAAATTCCTTTTGGTTCACAATTTATTTCAAGATGTATCTGTGATTATCCATTATGCAATGGTGATAAAGATTCGTTACTAGACATGGAAAATCATGCAATATTACCTTATTATTTTTCAATAAAAAAATTTTTTCCCTTTATAATTTTTATTTTGACATACTATATTTCTATACTATTTTAATAAAAATTAAAATAAAATTGTCTTTTTAAATGTTACATTTAAAGTTTACTGAAAACACCTGAAATTAATGGGCCAGGAATTTTGACCCATCTTGGAATATACTGTGCTACTCCTGGAAATCCTCCTAATTTAACAAGAAAAGCTGTATTTCTAAGACCTAAGATTACTTTTCCATCAATGTCTTTTAAACCATAGGTTTGTCCTAAATCGGAAGTAAGATGAATTTGGCCACTTCTTTTTATTCTTTTAGGATCATTATATAATGAAACTATACATTTCCCTGGAAATTCAATACTTTCTCCTTCTTTAATCATGTCTTTAATATTAATACCATCAAAAGTGGTATTGTCGAAGGATCCTGAATCAAGAGCTTTCATTGTTATTTCTGTTTTAACAGGACCAGGCCATAATGATATCATTGATACGTTATGTGGTTTTAATTCTATTGCCATATCAACTGCCATTCTATCCATTGCTGATTTACCAACTCCATAAGCTACATTAAAAAAATACTTTAAACCACCAGAAGAACTTATATTTACTATAAGACCATCTCTCTTGTTAACCATTAATCGGGATCCATAAACAGAGGCAAAATAATGACTTCTTAATCCAACATTATTAATTTCGTCCCACATCTCTGGTTTACATTCCCAAAAGGATTTACCAGTATTTTCAACAATAGCCGTAACACCTGAATAAGCATTGTTAACTAGAATATCTAATTGGCCTTTGTTTTCATCATCAACTCTTTTAAAAAGATTTTCTATTTCTTTCATATTACTATGGTCAACATATACACCTATTCCTTTACCACCTCTTTCATTAATTTCATTAACAGTTTTTTCAAGAGTTGGTAGGTCACTTTGAATATTAGATAAACTTTTGGTTGGTTCACGTCCAGTAACATATACTTTTGCACCAGCTCCACCTAGTTGAAGGGCTATTCCACGTCCTATACCACGTGAAGCACCAGTAACAATAGCAATTTTTCCACTGAGAGACATAATTAAATAGGTAAAATTAAACTAAAAAGGATATTCGTAAGGAAAAATTTATAAAAAATCAATTTTACCAATATTTTTTTAAAACTTTCTTTCGCTTTCTCTATGTCAACGTTAAAAGATAGTAAAAATTTTTTAAATAATGATATAAATTACTAAAGAATAAATTTAACAAAATATAACTAGCAACCTGCCATCTAAATTTGTCAAATTTTCAAAATGATTAATATGCCCTAACAATTTACAAGTATATGGATTTTAACGTGGCGAATCCATTTTTAAAATAATATTTTAAAAAAGTTGTCTGTAAACACCTAAAAAAGAAAGTAAACAAAATTTTCTTGTTAGATAAAAGTTACAGTGACAAAATCCCAAGCAACCTTTACGTTATTTATTTATTTGTTTACTATTACCATATTTATAAAAATAAACAAGCAATTATATGTTAATTAAAAATTTTTATTGATGATAGACTTTGAAGAGGATTAATACAAAAATAAAATTGAAAAAAGCATTTTATTATAGAATTTTTTCCCATTGAACCAAACTTAATTGTGATCAAATTAAAATATTTATTGAAGCTTGTGCTTGAGCTACA
This sequence comes from Strongyloides venezuelensis, assembly GCA_963280985.1. Lineage (NCBI taxonomy): Eukaryota > Metazoa > Nematoda > Chromadorea > Rhabditida > Strongyloididae > Strongyloides > Strongyloides venezuelensis. Next base: position 7,474,418 of record CAUJLX010000002.1, on the reverse strand, counting down.
GAAATGATTAAAATCTCGTTTTTTAGCCAACAGTTTGTTCTACAAACTCATTGGACAAATTTTCAAAATATTGCTTTATAGTATAATTATTAAAAATTAAAATAAATTTTTAAAAATTTTCTATACTTGATAGAAAATCTTAAGGAATATTTATTGAACCCTGTGCTTGAGCTACACAGATGGTTAAGGTCTCATTCTTTAGCCAACAGTTTGTTCTACAAACGCATGGAACGGATTTTTTAAATATTCTTGTTTAAGGATAATGTGGGTTAATTAATTAACTATGGGAAGAATTTTTTTTGAGTTTTTAAAAGATTTTGGCATCCCTAGAGTCGAAATTTTACGCTGATTATAAATATGATATTTATTTCTCATTATCTTTAATTATTAAAATCTTATTTACTACTAAATAAAGTAAACATTATTTCAACAATTTGTTATTATTGGAATAATGTTTTTTTAAAAGCACTAAGGGGTGGCAGGTTGCTAAATATAACATTACTTCAACATCCCAAACAAATTTATCGACTAGAACAAATGTTGTTTTGAAAAAAAATATAAATTTTGTTTACATAATCTATATAATTTATTCATTGCCCAACCAAATTAATAAACAAAACATTTTTAGTTTTTGATTACCCACAAATTCCATGCAAATAAGACACTAGATGAAAGAAGTCAGTAAGATTGTTATATACATATATACACACAATCATTAATTTATAGGCATGTATTCGATAATAATCACCTTCTCGTTACTCTTTTCAATATCATAGAGTCATCTCGTTTTTTCTAATTATCTTTATGAAATGGTTTTTATTTTGGGTATTTCTGGATGTACATGTAGTGGGAAGACAACATTGAGTAATATTCTTTTAAAAAAAGTATGTTATTTATTTTTTTACTCTGTAAAAATAATTTGTATATATATATATATTTCCAGGCTCTTGAAAAAAAAATAAAGGTGGAGAAGATATCACAGGACGATTTCTACTTGGATAAAGAAGAAGTAAGACAAATTAAAAACAAGGAAAATTCAGATATTGTTTTTTATGATTATGATTCAGTAAGTGCTTTGGATAAGAAAAAAATTATTAATGAAATGGATCTTAAAAAACAAAATTGCGATTTATTAATAATAGAGGGGACAATGTTACTGGAAATTGAAGAAATTATTTTTAGTTTATCGAAGATATTTTATATAACCTTAGAGAAAGATATTTGTGGTGAGCGAAGAAAGAATAGAAAAGATTATGATCCCCCTGATACTGTTGGGTATTTTGATCAAATTGTCTGGCCATCTTATGAAAGTAATCTTAAAATAGCGAAGAATTTATCAAATTTATATAGTAGTAATTTCATTAGTTTTGTTGACGGTAAAGACATCTATCTTGATCAAATCAATAACTTTTGTGATCATCTTTGGAGAGAAATTAAATTAGATGTTGTTAGGATAGTAATTGATGACGAAATTGATATAAATCAGATAACAAATATTATCACAAGTCCATCATGTGGAGCAATATCTATTTTTATTGGAACAACAAGAGACAATTTTGATGGTAAAGAAGTTGTGCGTTTAGAATATGAATGTTATGAAGAAATGGCACTTAAAGAAATGAAGAAATTATGTATCCAGGGAAGAGAGAAATATAAAACTATTCAAAATATAGCTATCTTTCATAGAGTTGGTTATGTTCCTGTAACAGAAGCATCTGTTGTAATTGCTGTTTCATCTCCACATCGTCATGAATGTCAAGAAGCTACCAGTTTCTTGATAGATCAATTAAAAATTACTGTTCCGATTTGGAAGAAAGAAATTTACTCTGATAACTCAGGTCAATGGAAAAGAAATTGTTGTAAGAGTTGATAATCAATTCTTTTAATTTATAAAAAAAAATTTGTTATTTTATAAAATATTTTATTATTAATAAAAAAAATTACAAGGCACTAACAAAAATAAAAAAAATATAAGTTTATACAACAATTAGACAAAAATAATTGTAAAACATTATTAATAACCTTATAGTAAAGTTTTACAATGATAATGATCATATTAATGATGAGTTTATTGAAAGACAAGTGGTATACATATATAAATTAAAACTCTTCTATACATATTTTTCAAATTTATTTTGAAAAATAATAAATGTTTTAACTTATATATGAGAAAGACCTTAATCTTTAAAGTGTTATTAAAGTAGAAATATCACAATGCATTTAAATTTTGGCCTGCCAAAAATGCTCGATATAGAAATGTAAAATTTTTGTACAAAGAATTAGATTAAATATATATAGATTATGTTAAATGATTATAAATTGTTATAAATTTTGATATTAATAAGCTGAGACAGTAAAATGGCATTATTAATAGCGCTGGGATTATATTATGAGAACCTTAAATTTCCTTAAATTTTTTTTTAAACTTAATATGATTTTCTTGGTTATTGTTGTAATTAATATATAATTAATAATCTTATTTTGTGGAAGCGCTGTTGCTAAAATATGATTATATATTGTAAGGATGTTTAAAAATAAAAATAATTTGAAGTGAATATACATAATTTGAAAAAAAATATATTCCTCCACCTTCCTATGTCCGCTTAAAAATATAAATTATGATTCCATGTAGTATATGTATTTGTCAATCCAAAAATGTAGAATAATATTTGAAACTTTGTTAAACTTTTTAATTTTCTTATCTATTGTGTAAAACTGTATACTTTATGATTGATGATTGTTTTGTGCTCTTGTATGATAATTAATTATTACTATTTAAATTGGAATAAAATTAATTATAACACTTAGGCCAAAGTACGTATACCAGCTCTAGCACAATAGTTAATAATATTCATGTTTGATAAGCAAACAAGATCTTTCTCATTAAGAACAGATAATGAATCTCCGGATGGTGAAATATTACACATTCTTAAGCAACTAAAATTAAGAATTCATTAAATTTAATATAAATCTTATTTTAAATTACCGAGAACCAACTTCAAGATCAGGTGCATCAAGTCCAAGAGAGGAACAACATTTTCTATTATCTCTATTTTGATTGGCACAATAAAGAATTTTTGTCATATATTTTAAATCACAGCCCTCTTGTTGAACAGCTTGAATTAATGTTTCAGCAGCGACATGTTCTCTATGTTCATAACTACATAAACTATGACAATTTTTTGGAACATGTTGTTCACAACATGACAGGAATAATTCATCAACTGTTTTTCTTGAAATACAAGGTGAATATGGTGGTTGAGATTGTTCAGTACCACATTCTGGGGAAAGATCTTTGTCAGAAACTTCAGTTATTGGATATTTTGGATTAAGAAATGCATAATCACCGCCAACTTTTGGAGTAAATGAGGGTGATGCTAATACAACTTGTTTTGGAGCTGTTATTGGTTCTTGTTCAATAGGAACCTTAATTATTTTTGGAGAAGACCCAAATAATTTTGGTTTAATTTCTTTTGAAGTTTTTGATATGCGATTTGTCTCTTCACTTGGTATAGCTTCTATTGACGTATCTTCATTATCATTTTTTTCATGACTTGGTATTCTTTCAAATTTGTAAAGTTTATGGGGACATTTAGAGTGAATGTAATCAATACAACCTCCTAAACATTTTTCAAGTACACGATCAGTACAACAAAGTAACTTTGGAATGGAATCACAAGGTGGTAGATTGTCAGTTTTTGCATAGGATGTTGAAAAAATATATAAAGCGGAAACAAGAAGGTAAAGAAAAATTGAACTATAAATAAAAGTAAAAGAATAAATAAATTTTACTTTTTAAAAAAATACTTACTTTTTTTTCATCATTTTCTAAATAAACCAAAATCGTTTGACGAACAACTGCAATTGTTAGACCCGAAGATCCCGTAGTTATTCCCGTTCTAAAATAAAAATAAAATTAGTTATATATTTTTAAAATTATAGTAATATTTATGATAAATTTTTACGACGATGATTCTCGGAAACATTATAAAATGTTGTTGAATACTAAATTGTTATATGTGTGACATCATATAAATAAAAAAAATACTGTGCTGTAAATGGGGATAGTGTTAATAAAGCAATGAAATCATATATTTGGTTCAATAAAATGAAAGAATATTTTTATATTAATCGAACCTGATTTGAATCTGATCCAAATATTCCAGCACCAGCTCCAGCATTTGTTGATGAAGAGGAACCTTTATCAAAGAGACCAGCTCCAATACCACCTACTCCTCTAGTTGACCAACCTCCATTATTATTTGATAGTGATAAGCCTGAAATACCTCCACCTCCAACACCAAAGCCTCCATTTGAATTGCTAGTTGATTGAAGATCTGAAAGAGCCAAGGCAGTGCGCGGTGATTGTGGTTCTGGGAGCATATTTAGTTGTTAATGTATAAATTATTTTGAAAATTGAAAATTCAATGAATGGAATATCTTTGAATAATAAGTAAAATTAATGTATAAAAATATACAATAAATGAAAGCAGATAGAAGCTTAGGGTCAAAATGTGATAATATTTAAAATGTTTTCAAGGTTGTATAAAGGTGTCAAATATATTATTATTTCAATATATTTAGGTAGAATTTTATTATGATCTTGAAAAAAGACTTTTGATTTAAATAAGAATACTAATATATATAGAGATACCTTGATATATATATAGTATTACAAACAGCGACAAATTTAAGTACTGGTAATTAATTTGTTGATTAGAGACCTTAAATAGAAGATTTGCAAGTCTCCGATAGCCACTGATTTTGTTTATCTGGAACGAAATAATGTTAAATATAGGTAATATGTAGGTAATATAAAAAGAGCATATTAATGAAGATGAAGAAGAAATAAGTTAGTAAATTATGAAGGGTCGTTCAAGATAGAGAGATGTATGACCGCCATAAAGCAAAAAAGAAGTGATATCTCTTCTTTTGTAATTTGAAGGTTAGGTTAAATTATATAGGAAAAATGTATTTGTACCAAGATTTGACAGATAGGAGGGAATTAATACTTTTAAAAAAGATAAATATATTTTTAAAGTTAAAGAGTTAAACACATTATAGATCTTTCTTTTCTATATTTTTGAAGAAATACAAAAAAATGTTTATATATCAAAACAAAATTAATGATTCCTACAAATGAAAGTAATTATAAGAGAGGCGATTAAAATAATATATACAAGATTAATGTAGAATATTTTTAAAAAATATATTTATTTTTTTAATCATAAATTTGTATGTAAAATTTAACAAACTTATGACGATAGAAAGTTTTAATACCATTGTTTATATACTCTTGAAAAGCAGTTACAAGTATATATAAAAAAAGAGGTGGGTGAAATTTTTGATGCAGGCTACGTATAGATACTCCCTTCTTGTAAGCCTTTTTTGCTGTAGTTTTGAAGAAAGGCGGAAGGAAAATATTAAAGAGAGCATTATGTATATAACTAATAAAAGAAAATTGAATTTGTGATAAATTAGATGGCAATTATATCTTGATGGTCAAGTACAACTATTTTTGATGGAAAGCAAGTTCATGGACATTTCCTATTTTTTTTCCTAAATTTTTTTAGTATACACTTTCACGTCAAAATATTAAAGTTTAAAGAGTTGGAAGAATTATAAGAAAAGGGATATGTTGGAAAGAATATTTGATGAGAAAGGTTAAAAATGAAAGAGGTAAATTATTTAAAGTGTACAGCATTAATTTTGATTTTGAAATTTGTTTTAATTTATTTTGACATGTTAAAAAAACCGTATAAAGTTAAAGATTGGCGCGATATTTTTTCATTATTCAAATTGAAATATAAAAAGTTAGATAATATTTTAAGGTAGATGAGGAAATTTAAAATGATCAAATAGTAGCATTGTATTTAATTATAAAATACCAGAACAGTAATTATTAATAATAATAACTTTATCGTAATCCCTCCTACTTTATGATAAATTTAATATTTGTATTGGAATGAGATAAAACTTTCTCTCTTAAAGATAGGAATATATGGCATGTTTGTTCTTTATAATAGAATTTATTATATCATTCTTTTAATATTAATAATAATTATCTTTACTTTACTGTAGAGTACATATGAATTGCATATGAAAATTGTATAAAAGTCCTGGTAATAATGGCAAAGAAAAGCATCTTTTGTGTCAATTATATGTATATATTATATACATATAAATATATAGTAATTATTTATGAAATAAAGTAAAAATGTATAGATGATCAATGATGATTAACTATATTAGGAAGAGAATTTCAAATATCTCGAGCATCCTTTTATTCATTTCAATGATTTGATTTGTTTATTTGAGAAACTATTTCATGTTGTTTGTACTTTAGTAGGAATACTTAAAAATAATAATTTCTCCGATATACATTTGATGTAAGATAAAGAGAAACAATATGTTGGTCAAAACATTTATAAAATAATATGAGGATATAAAAAACTATATATTTAGAGAGTAATACATTTTTTTTTACATTACAGTATTTTAAAATTAATTTTTTTAGTAATTAAAATAAATAAAAATTAAATTATGTTAACTTTAAAAATCATTTTTACTTAATTCAATGAAATATTTGATATATCAAAAGTGTCACATTTAATTTTTTTTAGGATTTTCTATTAAAATAAATCTATAAATTATAATTAAATAAAGATTATGACATAATTCTTTAATCTAAATATAACTTCTATCGAAAAAAACTAAATTTAAAACAAAACATTTTCTCAATTTCAAATAACTGAATTAAGTGCAGTTACAAAGTTATTATTTTCCATTCCTTTTTCAAATATGATATGATTTGAAAAAGAAATTTATATAACAATTAACTCAAATTGATTTAAGTTTCTATTTATTTTCATTGAAAAAATAATAACTTTGGTGATTAAAGTGCAAAATTTAAGTTATTATATTTTTGTTAAATGTTTTGGCTTACTCAATAATTAATTCGGTCAAAAGATGACCCGCTATCCCAATTTTGTTAAAAATAATCATTTTGTATTAAAAAGGTTTGATTAAGAGAAGGACATTTTAACTAGGCTTACAGGTTTAGTAAAGACAGAAATTAATTAACTAACATTCCAAATATTTATACAAAATTAAATTTTTTTTAGATCTTTTTTTAAGTAAAATAAATAATGTTGATTAAAATTTATAAATAAGAAAATTAGTGACTATCAAATAAAGAAACTAAATTTAAGTCCTTTGATATTAAAATTTATATATCAAATTTTTAACAATATTCTCATGAAAAAGCACGTATTATATAATAATTTCATGTATCACAAAGATAATTTACTTATATATTGTTATCTCCTAAAAATCATATGTATCATTTAAAATGTCAAGAACAAACTTTTTGCTTATGCAGATAAAAGTATGTAATGACAAAATTTGTTGTAAAAAATATATATACTCATAAATATACTTAATATATAACAATAAAACTTATTTTTTTGACTCCGTGATAATAAGAATTGTATTTTGATATTTAGGTCAGATATAGATTATATTAAAAAACTATATTTTGATGATCTCTTGAAACTTATGTAATTAAGTCAAGGTAAATATGAATCCAAAAACCTTATTATACTTTGTAATGGCAAAAATTTAATGGTTGATTGTGTTTTTTATAACCTAACTTCTTCTGGAGCGTAAGGTACCAAGCACCGTTAAAATACAATATATTTCTATATTCATGCAACAATATGTTTTTTCTTTAAAACTTTGTGAGTACTAGTACATCAAAGATGATTAGAGAGATAAAAAGATTTTACAAAATGTATTTTTAATGTATCAAGTTCAGGGGCAGATGGCTGGTACTACTTGTTAAAGAATAATGATTGGCGCAGGGATAAATTGTTTTTAAATACAAAGATATATCAAATTTGGACAACTGGATTACTCATCACATTTATTCTCTGAAATATTTTTACTACACTTAATGACGCAACAGATATTAAAGTATTGTAGAACTTTCATATGGTTATATAACCTAAATTTAAAACTATATTTTTATGATATACTAATTTAAATACCTATAATTGTATTTGAAATCAATCATTTACAATAGTAATAACCGAAATATCATACAAATTGTCAACTTAACAATCAAAAATTTTTCAAATTTTATTTTTTTAATTTTAAATAAACATTTATTATTTTTTGATGCCTTACTAATGATGTCTTTAACTTTTACCAAATAAAGAGGTTTCAAAAGTACAAAAAGATATTTCAATATTTTAGCAATAAATTGTATTATCAAAAATTATGTTTAATAAATTTTTTTATAATTAAATATACATTATTATAGTGTAAAAGTTTTATTTCTTTTTGAATAACATTTTTTGCTAAAAGTATTATCTGTCTGTACTATCTCAATTACCTAGAAAAATTTTTGATTTTGACTTACTTCATTAATCACTATAGTCTTTTACTGAGAAGTATCGTTAGTGTCCATGAAAATTTCCACTCTTTGTGAAATAAGAAAAATTTATTTGATACCATCAAAAATGATAAGAAGAAACTTAGTATGCTTATTGAAAATTACGATTAAGTATAAAATACCTAAAAGATTAATTCTTAGAAAAAACCTTGAAGTTTCGAAGTTTAATTCAGGGTTTAAGATACAACAAGTACGGGTTGGTACCAACAAAGTGGCTTATATAACATGCTTAAATGATATTTTAATTATAGTGGTAATTAATTTTAAAATCAAGGTGTTTGTAGTAAAAAATTTCAAATTGTTTCTCGTTATCATACTTTTCTTCTTAAATATTTTAAGTGTTAGCCGACTCCAAGTACAAAAATAGGTCAGCTCTTTAAAAAATTGTCTTATATGATGGGAAGTAAAGAAAATTAAATCAGAAATATTAAAACAAATTTTCACACATATAAATAATTCTACCACGCAATAATTTCTAACTTAATGATCATTGCCTTAAATTTCCCTTTTTTTATACTATTATACGTAATCATAAAGAGCTTTGCAACATTATCTGTACTATAAAAGTTACAAGGAAAAATGGCATTGTTAAATTGTAAAAGTACGATGAACGTGATTGTCTATTTAATTTTTATTAAACAACGGAGCCTGGTACAGACCATGATAGTACAACATTTTTGAAAAAATTTCTATAATTAAACAGTGTCTGGAACAGACATTCTTTTGCTTAATATTGCACAGTGAAAATCATTAAGTATTAAAAAAATTCAAAATATTTAAAAGGGATAGTAAAATATGATAAGAAAAAGTTATATATTATACTACATAAATTACTTTTTTTTCAAAATAATCTACAACATTAAAGATGTAAATATTAAAAAGATAATGGTCATCTAATAATAAGAGCGTTATATTAATTTATATGTAAATTATATAATAATATTAATTTCTACAACTGATATGCTCATCACTATAACAACAAAATCTAACTTTATTGTACTTTCTGTAAATATCATAAAAATATTAAAAATTATTTTTCTATTCTAAGAATATACTTAAAAGAAAATATTTTTTAAAATTGATAGAGAAAATTTTTCTTAGTAGTAAAAATAATTATTCATTGATAATTTTTAAACGGAATAATTTTTTACTTTTATGTTAAAATACTAAGTCTAGTACTTGATTATATATAAAATATTTATTTGAAAGGGTTTATTAGCAAATGTCATTATCTAATAAAATGAAGGACGTATAATAAATGATTTGTTTAAAAAAATACTTTCTAAAAGCATAAAAAAATATCCTTTTATTTAATTTATTTTTAAAACATAAAAAAATTTAAAATATCTTTAAATGAACAAATATATAATACTATCAAATATTTAAAGTTTTAAAATAAGTATAAAATAAAAAAAAAAACATATAATATAGAAACTGTTAAATATTTATATATATGAATTTATATATATTATATATAATGATTTTTATCTTAATATATTAGAAACCAATTTATTACGGATCTTTCACTTATTAAACCTATATAAATTTCTCTTTTACAGCTATCTTTTATATTATATTAATTATAATATTTAATGACAAATAGTTTATCTTTTTCACTTTCACAAAAATAGTTCCCTTTTGTTTAGAATAGATCTTAGGTCATAGGTAGTATTTGGGTTAACTAATTGCAGTTTAATTTAAAAATACAAATAAGGATTTATATAAATATTTAAAGTATAAAAATATTACCTACAAAAAAGACATCACAATAAGATGATAGAAGAAATATGTAATTGTCAGAAAATAAAATAATAATTTTATATTTATTACGTAATGTTAAGATGAAATAACCTTCGTGTAGGAAAATAAATTGTATTTAATTCATCTACTTTTTTTTGCCAACATTTAATAACTAAAAATTAAAATTATTAATAATAAATAATAATTGTTAGTTATTTTGTATTAAGCAAAAAAAGCAAGTTTTTTTCCTTTTTTTTCTAACAAATATATGCTTAAATATGAACCACCTTTAAACATACCCCCTTTTAAATCCCGCTTCTTCCAATACAAGTTCTATTTTATCTAATTTGTGTTCCACCAACTAGCAATCAGGTAATGCCGTTTTAATCAAATGTAATTTCTCAAACCCTATTATAATTTTTTTATTAATAAATATATAGAAATTATCATTTAAAAATTTCTTTTCTCTATAAATATTTCATTTTATTAATAGCCTTTGGCAATTTATTGCCTAATCATGATCCTTAGTATTATAATTATGTATAATGATTATATCATATAAAAAAATATTGTCACAATTATCATATATCTGAAATAAATATATACTGGTAAAAAATAGCTACTATTCCAAGACTTTATATATAATATATAAATGACGTTTAAAAAGAATAATATCATAATAATTAATCCAATTACGTATATATATTATTTCGTTGATTTCAATATATATTTATTTAGATATGATTATTTTGTTTTGTTTGTTATGATAATATATTTATTATATTATATAAAAACTCATATAACCTTATAATATTATGATTAAAAGACAAAAAAATATAAATATGTATATCTCCATCATATATGATTTATATTTCCGCATTATTTTTGTTAGTAATTAATCAGCTATACCAGATTATGAAATTCCAGCAACTGTTACAGATATTTTAAAATAATTTTAAATACAAAAAAGACATTAAATTACATCCAATCATATTTATAAATAAACAAATAAATAAAAAATTAGATAACAAATAATACTTTTGTCATTGAAATTCATGCCAAACTAGGTAAGCGTATATTTATTTATTAAATATTTTTCTGTTTTTAAATATATACAATAATAACTATTTCAACAAAAAAATTTACTATCATCCATTTGAACTAATATTGGATTTCGAAGTATAATATGATCAGCGCCTCTAATAGGTAATTCATGATTTCTATAATATTTGATGACAGATGAAATGGAACTAAATGTTGGCCCTTCTCCTAGAATCCATTTTCCTGATCTTTGTTCCAATTTAATGTGAAGTATACCCGAATTTCCTTTTAAAGACAAAGCCATATTACCTTCAGCTCTTTTTCTTAACAAAAAATATCCCGTATCTTTATTTTGAAGCATCATTTCTGCAAGCGTTCTATCAACATTATTATGAATAATCATATCTTCTGTATCTATCTTGTTCCTTTTTGTTAGGTGTGAATAATATTTATGTGTTGAAGATTTTTGTGTCTGTGCAATAGATGAAGGTTGATTTATGTAAGTATTTTCTAAATTTGGAATGCCTATTGTATCACTATGAGATGATCGTTGATGGGAAGTTGATTGTTTATGGTGTTTGGGAGAAATTATTTTCGTTGTTATAATAGTCGTATGCCGAGAGAGTGGAGATGATATTTCTGAATGTTGATTAGATAATGCTTTAGGAGAATGATTATTTAATGGGGATGTTGAAGATGGTCGTGTAACTACTACTTCTTCAAATGGTGATGATGGATTTGAATTTGTCAAGGTGGGTGATTTTTTATCATTACTTGTTTCCTGCTTTCTTTGTGTATTATTGTTATTAATGTGTTGATTAACATATTTCAAATCTTCCCTTAAAAGACAAGTTCCATTATCAATTGCTAGTTTATAATCAATTCTATTGCTTATTTTATCTTTTTTATAATCAGCATTTTTGTTTGAATTTTTTGATGATACATTACAGTTTTTATGGTATGTCTTTTTTATATCATTATCAATATTTATTGGAGCGACCGTAGCCAAAATACTTTTTGAAATATCACAATCAATTTGATGATCATTTAATTTTGGAGATCCTTTCTCTTTACCTTTCTTTGATTTATTTTCTTCAATAGAAATATTACTGTTTACATTTTCTTTAGTTATTTTGGTAGAAAATTTCTTTTCATTATTATTTAATATAGGAGAAGAGCTAGTTGATGAAATAGATAAAGAATTACATTCTGACATTCTTTTATTATTATGCTTTGTTGAAATTTTAGGTGGAATAATCAAGTTTGAAGTATTTGCTGTAGCTGCTTCAATAACAGCAATATTTTCAGCAAATGTTTTGTTTTTAAATTCCCATGGTGTATCATAAAGATCTTCTTCCATAATACACGAAAGGCTAAAATATATTAATATAAAAGAATAATTAAAAAATATATTTGTATATCATCCATTGAAATAGTATAAATTACTAATCTTTTGTACGATTTTTGTATATAAAAAATATAAAATTCTTTATGGAATAAAGATTCAAAATATATGAATAAAAATGTTTCTCAGGTCAGGGAGACGATGAAAAAAAAGGAGTGGAATAGTTATACAATAATTATTTTGTAATTTATTAAAGAAACACTAGAAGTATAATAAAATGAAATTCATATCTCATATGTAAACTTGCTACTTAACATATTAAATTTAACACATCATATTTTGAAAAAATTTGTAAGGAATATAAAAATATAAAATTTAAAAGTAAACATGATATATTGTAAAAGTTATTATTAAAATGTAATGTCTTTCATAATATACCTTTATTTCATAGTTTGTTTAAAATTATTTGATAGAATAAAAGTAACAATGAGAGATATATGAATTTAAAGATAAACTTTTGATTAACAATATGAATAAAAATTTTATACCCAATGTATATTTTTAATAGCCGTAGTTAAAAAATAGTACATAAGTGAAATTTAGTGGAAAATACCAAATAGAAGAAAGCGACTCAAATCTTACGGCTATATTTTTTCCTTATTTCAAAATTGATGTAATAACATTGTAAAGAACTTGCTATTTTAACATAAGTAGTAGTTATTAATCAATCTACTAATTTTTATAATCCAAAGCCTTGTTTTTAAACTATTTTATGTTAAACAATATAATACTTTATATTCCTTTCTCAAGATCATAAATTTTACAATGTCCCTAACTATGATATAAAAAGAAATAAAATGATAGAACTTTTTAATTTGTATTTTTAGGTATTATCTAATGGGATAATAATGAAAATGCAATGATATGTAAATAAATGTTGGAATATAGTATGATTGTTATATTATATAATGTGACTCATACTTAATACAACTACAAAAAATTACTTATAAAACCTGTTAAAAAGTTTAAGAAATAAAGCGCAAGTTATAAGGTGTATTTAATTTAACATTGATTAATAAACTATTGAAATTTGATATAAAATAATTTACATAATGTTTTCCGAAAAAAAGGCATCTATATTATACAAGAAAAAATAAGAAATTTTAAATAATGAATTAAATATTTTATTATAGAAATAAAATAGAACAATTATAGAAAATTGAAAGATTTATTGGATTTAAAGAGTGCAGTAGATATGGGCTATGAAATCTAAAATAAATTGATGTATAAAAAGATGTATATTTATATATAGCATCAATTTTTTTTACAATACTTATTTATATCGTACAAACATGTACTTTTTGAAAACATTTTTATAATGTAAGAGAAAAAACTTATAATAATTAGAATGCAAATTTAAAATAAACAAAATATTTTATCCTAAAAATATGTAGTTAGTATAAATTATTACTTGTCCTAAATAAATTAATTGACAAATGATATATAATTCCATATAGCTAACAATATACTTTTATATAAACAGTTCCAATGACTTGTTTAATTATAAAACAAAGTTTTAAGGAACTTAGATATATATAGAAAGTTGAATGTTTAACTTTCAAACATACAACACAATATATTTCGACAAACAGTTTCCAATAAATTAAAAGAGTCAGATTTTATATATAATGTGAATAAAATGAAAAATAAATTATTGATATTGCATTAAAAGATGATTATTAATAATCTGGATTATCAAAAAAAGAGATTATAATGAATATAAATACAAAAACGTGGGAATTTTTACTTTTACTATTGAAAAAACGGAAATTATACTTATAATATGCTTAAATGTAAAATAAGTTACTGCAGTAATTTTAAATAAATATAATAAAAAATTATTATTATGCTTCTTAAAATACATTCTTATTCTTTGCATAAATCCTTTAAAATTCTACAAAAATTTTATCTAATTAAAAATATACTCCACTAAAATTTAATTTTAAGCTATTATAATCATTATACTACAATAAAAGAAACTATAAAAGATAATTTATATAATTTTAGGATAAATTTTAATCTAATATATCTTCAATAAGATAACTAAGAAAAAGTAATGTAGAGATGATAAAAATCATAATAGAGAATGACTTTAAAATTATAATATGCTCATAAATAAATATATTTTTACATAATGTTTACAAAAAGTATTTTAAAGAGGTAGGAAAAAAAGTTATGTTTAACAAATTGTAATTTTCTTATTGAAAGAAAAATGATATCAAAGAGTATTTTATTTATATAATTAAAGTAATATTTTGACTTTTTAAAAAAATAACTATGAAATAGAAAATTAACATTCAAAACATATGGAACGTTTTATTTACTGTATAAGTAAAATACAGAGATGACAGAAATTTATTTCAAAATGAAACAAGATAATCTAGTCATTGAATTGAAGAATTTTTAATAAAGAAATAAATGGTAGTAAAAAGAATGCAAATATTTCTGTATTAATTAAAAAAGTATTTTTATTATGAATAATCTTTAATAAATATGTCTATATATCTATATTATTCCTTTAAAAATAAAATGAAGATAAAGGCTTCTTACTTATTTTTAAATTATAATAGTTTCATTACATTTTGTGGGAAATGTATATGAGAATAATTAAACATAACAAAGAATTTAAGAAATAATTAGGAAAGAAAGTAGGAATTGTCATGATACTGATGATATTGTCAAGATAATTTACTCATAGTACGAGATGCCATATATTTGAAATAAAAGCTTTGAGAAGATTAAAGATTAAGATAAATTTTCATGTAAAAATTCTAAAAAAAAATATAAAAAAGCAAGGTTAGATATTATAGATTATATCACAGTTTTTTAGTTAATATATATAATAATGGTTAAATGTTCTTTTATAATATTAATAGCTAGATATGATATGTATTCAATTCAATATAAATGACTAGCAAAAATCTTTTTCTAAATTTATACAAGATGATAATCATTTTCTTTCAATAACTTTATATTTTATGTCTCTTTCAATATTATTAAGAAAATTAGATACAATAGAACTTCAATAAATTTTATAATGTCTATTTTAAAATAGAAATGACAAAGTTGTAGTAGCTATTGTATAATATTTGTCCATTTGATAAAATTTAAATTTATAAGAAGACAAAACAAAATTTGTCTTGACACATGATAGTCTGTAAATAAGGTATCTTAAAATTGATTAAGGAATTAAACAAATAACAATAAAATGAAATATTTTTTTACAAATAGATTTACCTCAAGATTAAAGAAATATAGTATTTTAAAAAATAATTTTCTTCTCAACAGAGCAAAAAATTCTAACACATTTCATTAATGAAATAAAAAAAATTCTCAATAGGTCTGGTTTGCATTTTATCCAGATTATAGTATTAAAAGCACCTTTATGTAAAATAAAAAAAAATAAATAATAATATTGTTGTTTGATAAAAAAATATTTATTTTTTCTTCTAGAATACAAGTAGAAATGATTTAATTCAATTGATTATAAATAAACAATAAAAAGTCATTAACACTTTTGTTTACCATTTCACAATTAAGGTAAAGAAATTAATGTTTATTGTAGTCGTTATATTTTTAAAGATAAATAACATAGATGATACATATATTACACAGTTAGATAGTCTTGAATCATTTATCTACATTCACTTTGTATTGCAATATACCACATCTGTAGTAGGAATGAGCAGTTGTTTTAACAAGGAGGCTCACTCTAATTGTTTAAACTACTATTACATGAATATAAATACTTTATTAGATGGCAGATGATCAAAAGAGTATATGGCAAATTAAGAAAAATTTTTGTAAATTATCTATATAAATAATTTACCAACACTAAATATGTACTTGAAATATCATTTTATATAAACTTAAATTTTGAATTAATAATAAAATCATTTATACTATACCAGTTTATACAAACATTTTATAAGTTGCCGGAATTCAAAAACTTTCTTATTTATTCTTTACACATTTTAATCATTATCGTTAAAAGTATAATATAATACACTACAACAAATATCGAAAATAATATAAACGTATTCGTTATCATTTAGATACACACTCATACATAAAGGTATTGATATTTTAAATAAGGAAATTTTTCTGATCATTTCTATTTTAATATGTCAGATTATAAAAAAGATAAAGAACATCTTATAAAGGCATTTAAACCATATTTAATTCATGGTGAAAAAGGAAAAGTAGTAAATCTCAAGAAAGTTAATGGGTCAAAAGCTGCTAGTATTTTAATATTATTGGAACATAAAGGTTTGTAATAAAATATTAGTTTTTTTTTAGTTTGATTAATGGTTTACAAAATAATTATCATTTGTAATGTCAAATCAATCTATCATACAAAACATCTTTTTCTCATATAATCATAAATTTATCTACTTATTATTTATTTTAAACCTTACAGATGGTGATTGGCATGTACTATTGACAGTAAGATCTATACAGCTGCGCCGTCATCCCGGTGAAGTAGCATTCCCTGGTGGTATGGTTGACAAAGAAGATCTTAATTTTCCAATAAATACAGCTTTAAGAGAAGGAATTGAAGAAATAGGATTAGAAGTTGATAAAATCGATATTATTGGACAATTACCATGGATAAGAACTAGATTTAACATTATAATACATCCAGTAGTTGGAATAATTAAGGAGAAGCTTACATTAAAGTATGTAAAATTTTATAAATACAAAATAAGTTAAAAACAAATTATAGGTTTAGAATCATAAATATTTCATTATTCAAAATGACCATATGTCAATGTAATCCATGAAAATTTATTATCAACACTGACACTTTGCAATTGTTTTAGTGATTGCACTTTAATTCTATCTAAAAAACTTTTACCTACATATCATATATTTAAACTTATTAATCTATTTTTATTTAGGCTTAACAATGATGAAGTATCAGAATGTTTTACTTGTCCATTAAGTATTTATTTAAAAAATGACATATATACAACATTTCATTACAATAATTTCCAATTTCATTCATTTCAATATGGAGATAAAAATATTTACGGAATTACATCATGGATTTTAATAAAAGTAGCAATGATAGTATATAATCAAAAACCGCAATTTAATTTGATGTATGTTAATAGTAAAATGACTGTTCAACAAATAGTAAAAGAAAGCTTTAAAAAAGCAAGAAAACCATTGTCAGTTACTCAAGAAAGAGAAAAAAAGAGTAAAATATAATTTATTTTTTATAAATTTCAACAAGATGGAGATAAAAATTATAAAATAATCCCTAATAAACAAATATTAATTAAATTAATCCTTTGCAATCAATTGTAAAATTCTTAACAAAACAAATTTGTTAAGACCTTTTTTGTGATAGCCTTTCTCATCTAAATAATAAAATGACCGTGTTTCTTCGTCATATTTATCATACAAATTATATGGTCCATCAATATAACAAGCATTTGTTTTGTTATTAATAAAATCTAAAAAAAATTTTTATTTAATTTATTGAATTAAAAATACCTGGATTATCAATGTTGATGGCGAGTGTATTTAATTGTCCTGTTACAAAAGCAAATTCATTTCCATCACCTAGGATTAGATTTGAGACATATGGTCTTTCTAAATCTGTATATTGTGTATAGCCATCACAATGTGCTTGTGCATTTAACCAATTAAAAAGAGAACTTATTCCAACACTTTTGTACATGTCATTTTTTACACTATCTTCTTCATTTTCTAGTGGCTTCCAATAATCAAGATAATCATTTATTTCAAAAGTATTTTTTAATGCAACGCGTCCATATTTATGAGTTTCACCACAGTCATATTCATATCCAGGACATTGCCATAATGGATCAGCATCAGGCCAAAGATTGAAAACTTTTGGTGAATAACAAATATCCTTAATATCAACATCTTTCTCAAAGAGGGGAGATTCAACAAGTTTAGTTTCATTTAATGAAAATAATTCTTTCATAGGTTGTTTTTGTCTCAAGTGTATAACAAATTCGTCTCTCATTGTAAAAGCTAATTCTCCTAATTTTCTTCTATCATCGCCAATAAATTTGGGTGCCCGTCTTCTATCAAAAATGGGTTGTTGAGCCCATTCTGGATGCCATTCATATAGATGAGTAAATCCACCTCGAATCCAAAATGACTCTATTCTACCTGTTTGAGAAATTCTTAAATCTTTTAATGATTGTCGTTTAGGAGATAAACAACTCTGAGCATCATGAAATAAAGCTTTTAGAAATTTGTCAGTTTTTATTTTATATGTATCACTTGATTCAGTAAATAAATAACATATTAAAGATTCAGTTACTTTTTTTTCAAAATTTTCAGTTGGTAAGATGAGATCTTTAAAAAATCCATCAAATATCTTTTTATCATCAACCAATCGCATTTTCGTTATATACTGGTAATATGATAAACAATCAAAGTATTTTGGAATTGTTGGCAGTGCCCATGCTTTTCTTGTTGAAAACAATCTAGGATGCCATTTTCTGTGCCATTTTTTTTCAACTCTCGTCCATTCTCTTTCATATGGATTAACAAAATCAATTCTTTCTTGAGGAGTTCTTAGTGATTTAACTATTTTTTTGATTGCTAAATAATCAGCTAACCGAGGACCAGAACCCGTTCTGTTAGGCTCGGGCATAAATTCTTCTTGTAACATATGTAAAGGTTTATACATAGGATATGTACTAGTATAATTTGGTGGTTTAACATAATCCAACTCTTGATATGTTAAACTTTTGCCCTTACTTTCAAGTTTATTACTTCCATCCTTAGCAGGAGCACAAAAAAATCTAAAGTTAATTCTAGGAATACTACTAATTGTCAACAAACCACTACAATGTTTTAAATACATTTTATTATAAAATTGAAAAATAAAAAATTTATTATGAAAAAGATATCTTAAAAGGATTTTGGAATAACGTCCATGATAATTTTATTCACGGGATACTAGGTACAAATTTTAATGCAGCTTAAAAAAAAAATCACAAAAATTATTAGAAATTTAACAATATACATGTTATTTACATTAATTTTTAAAAACCTAATACTGTGTCTTTGAATCCTTTTTCTATTGGTCTTTCTTCATAGACGGTCTCTTGACTGCCATTGCTAGTATAAACAATTGCTTGTAACGGATAATCTTCATTATTTTGAGGAACTTTACTTTGTTCTAATGTTGAAGCATTATCCAACTCTTTTTCACCATTAAAAATAGATAAAGCATATACATCGCAACGTATCTTAGTTGCTATACGACTTTTTAATTCATATATTGTTTCTGTTGAGAACATCTAAAAAAATTACTGACATAGAGCTATTAGATTACCTTTATACATAACTGATCTTTCCTTGATCTCCTTCCAAAACGGGATATCTCAACTTTATTACAATTATCCTCTCTTGTAACTCTAACAACAACAGTTCCTCCATCAGGATAGACATATTTACTATTCTCTTGATCTTCTAACGCCTTACTGTTACAGTGGTTACAAAATTCATAACTACTAAAAGTTTCTGTATGGTTTAAAAATATTTTCTTTGGATTGATATCAAAACCAACATTAGAGATAGTTTCTTGTATAAGATCCCACTCTTCTTCATCGATAGGAGCTAACATTTCTGCGTACTCTTTCATTTCGGGAGACAAATAAGGCATGTTATGGTCTTCACATAATACACATTCCTGACAAATACCAGTAATTTCATCTGCTTTATCACCATTTCTAAAATTTATAAGATGTTTCAAAAATTGTTTACAAATTCCTAAAGAAAAAGATGCTGTGTCATCCATTATATTTCTATTCTCAATCGTTCTTAAAATAGGACCAAGAGTTTTTTTGATAGAATTTATTTTTGAGACATAATCTTGCCTTTTACTTACTTCCGCATTTTGAATTGCAATACATTCGCGACACTCAGAAGTTTGATATGGGACAGTATAAACCTCCATAAAAGGCTTTACTAATTGTCTCCATTCTTCTTCAGTAACATATAAGCGCTTTTTACTAATAGACATATTACCATGATCGCATTTTAGTGTTCCATTAAATATTAATGATGTCTCTTTTTCTTGTGTGCATAATTGAAGGTTATTAAAACATTCCAGATCTGAATCATGTTTTCCCTTCTTTGGTAAAACTTCATCATCTTGCATTTGACACAAGCCATCTGAATCATCCATGTTAGTAATACTAGATACATCATTGGCAAAGCCAACAAAATAGGTGGAATCATCAACTTTAAATTGCTCACCAATGCTTAGTAAGGCAAGTTTTCTATAATTTTTTAATTCATCTTTTGATACCCAATATCCATTATTTACGTCGTTTTTGCAGGTAATTAAAATTTTTTCTGGAATACGTTTGATGTATTCATTATTCACTTTTTTTAAAATTCTTTCTGTTTCTTTAAAACTATTTTCATAATTAATTTTTTGAATGAGAATTTTCAAACATTCGAGACAAATACTGTCAACGGAAGGAAGTGAATATGGTAAATAATCCTCGTTGTTTTTATATAGAAATACATTTACAGGCAATACAGATAAAATATCTTCTGCTGCTTTCCTATTAACAACTTTAATTTTTCCTGATAATATAAGTTCTAAACAAATCTTTTTATGACAGCAAAGTTCTATTGAAACAAAAGAAGAAGCCTTCCTTTGGTAAACATCTTTTTCAAAAATTTCAAAAAAGCTCCTCTACGGTACTTTCTTGTTCTGGCTTCACAATTACATCGGGGGAAAATACCTTTCTTTTGCTATATGAATCATAAAGACACGAGCTGAATTCTTTAATTAACTCTGTTGGAAGTAAAACAAAATCATTCATACTTTTTTTATCAATAACAACACTAGATACTTTTAATTCATTCCAAATAGAAGAAACAATAGTATAATATTTTTTAAAAACTGTCCTCCATAATCTATCCCAGATCGTACCTTCCTTTTGAATTTTAAATAATTCGTTTAATTCATTTTCAATCACATCACGTAAATCATCATCAGGTTGAGGTATTGGTTCGTCATCACTCTTAATTTTATATAGCAATGCATAACAACCTCTCATATCACATTTTACCTTTCCAGTAGGTTCGTCACCGTATCCAGGTGCTTTAACTTCTTCAACAATCCTGTCGTTATACCTAAACCATTTTCCAGAGCCAGGATCTTTTATAAGATCATAGTAATGACCGCAGTGGGTTTCTTTTCCTTCATGAATCATAACAGCAAATAATTCATATTCAATATCTTCATCCAATCCTTCACTAATCATTGAACTTCTTAATAATCTTGGATACTCAATTGGTGTTTTAACCTTCACATTTCTTCCTGAATTATCATATGATACTCTGTTTAACTGAATAAGCAATACAGGAGGAAACTTTGTAATCTTAATCCGTTTTTCGACAAATCCCGACTTTAAACACCCTGAACATTTAAAATCTTCCAATTTTTCCACACTAAAATAATTGCTAATAGCCATTGGTAATGTTTTAACATCCTCTATATGAAGGTGAAGACTGGAAATTTCCATTGACGTCTCACTTTTATACCCACAACTACAAATTAATTTTTGTTCTTGCTGGCAACTTAAACATGTTTGTAGTAGATTTCTTAACTTCTCTCCATTAGGATGATTACCAAGTTCCCGTTCTAATGTTGCAAAAAATAGCGTCGTAAATTCTAACGCATCATTTTGTTCATTGTCTAACTTTAAAAGTGTAATAAGTGGTAATGCACAAGCTTCTTCAAAGGGTGTTATCTGCATTGTTATAAATAATTTTTTTAGTGTTAAAATTATATCTTGAATATTTATTTTTGTATCTTTTGGAAAGAAATCATTTATTGGCTCAAACGTGTAAACAGCCTCGCGAAAAGGTATATAACTGAACCATATCTGTATAAAACTATTTACATAGCAATGATTACCAGTATTATTTAAACCACATGGTTTTTCTTGTATCGCTCTGAGATTTATATTATTCCCTTCTTCCTCGTCAACAACTTTTTCATAGGTCTTTTTCCAAACATCATTTCCAAGACTCTCAAGACACCGACAATACTTTTTGCAATTTGACTTTTTGTTTGGATTTGAATTATGTTCACAAAATGTTGTATTTAAATTAATTAAATTGAACAATGAATCTCTATCGACAGTAGAGATATTTGAATTGTGAATTAATTCACGTGTCAATATATCTCGTTTATCTGGTGGCTGTAAAAAAGAAAAAACATCTACTTTGTCATATTAACTTATCCTACCTTAGATATTAAATTAAATTTTCTCTTGACTTTGTTTTTCATCATATATATGTTAACTGAGAAATGTAACAATAACGTTCTTTGATCTGCAACTAATGATTCCCTCTGAAAATACTTATAATTCAAATTTTATTTATATGTAAGTAATTTCAAAGAGCAAAAACAACAAAATAAAAATTTTAATTTTAAGAGCTTCATAAATATACCAAGTGCGCCATAACAATAGCCTTAGATTATTTTCGCGATAAGAGTATCCATTGGTATACAGTTGCAGAAGAAAGTTAAAGCTTCAGAAAAAAAAAATTTGTGTGCTGATATATTTATTAGTTGTTTTCTACTATTCTATTATATATATTTAGATATATACATTTTTGTTATTGTCTATACTTTATAATTTTAAAGTTAGTCTGTAGTCACAATTGTAAAACTTGTACTGAAGTATATTTGTTATAGCTTTAAAATGTCAAATTATCAACATAAACCAAGTGGTTATCATCTAGCACATACGGTAAATAAAGGTTCATGGCCTGGTTCTTCAGTATCTTGTAACATGTATAGTGATAATGGTTCAAATAAGCCATCCTCTACTAAGAATAACGTAGTCAATCCAACTGTAACGCCACAATTTTCACATAATTATAACGATTATACAAGGAATAATTCTTACGACAATCAAGCAGGGAATTATATGACAGCACCGGGTTATTATTATGACTATAGCAAACGTGGTATGTTTTAAAACCTTTTTACTCGGAAATTTCTGTATTTTTAGGTGACAATCTATTGACTAAAAGTTTTATTCCAAATGATAAAAGACATAATGGAATTGATATCAATGGAAGTAATCCTTCTAACTCTAAGAAACCAAGAGTTGAAGATGCTTCTCCGTCTCGAAGAGTTGATGATTCAAATGGTTATGAATCGAAAGGTCTTATTGCACCGCAAGTTGCCAGTGCTATTTCATCATATAATAAAAACAAGAATAGAAGTTATTTATTGTCATCAGGACTTAAAAATTATATAAGGAAACAAAATGATATAGTTTCACGTAATGCCAGTGAGACGTATAGTAGTAATTCTCATCAAATTCCTGATCTTTTTGTCAATCAAGGATATGATCTTCCTTTATCTCCTAGTATTAATAATATATTTTCTAATGGTATAAGTAATACTAATGACGGTGAAGAAAGTAGTAGTAATGATGTTAGGGCAAGTTACAATTCATCTGAGTTGCAAAATACAACAACAGCAATAGGAACTACAAGTGATTCTTCAAAGAATGGAACTAGTAATGGAATAAACAATGTCACTACAACTAATATTGGTGAAGAAAACAGTTCAAATTCATGCCATTTATCAGAGTTCCTTAAAAGTGATTTTTGGAAAGAAATTACTTCTGAAAATTTTATGGTTATGACGAAGGAAATGTACAAAAATTTTGTTCTTCAATTTCGGCCTATTGTAAATGACTTAGTCGACAAAGCTAAAAGCACAAAGAAGGAAGATCGTGACAATTTGGCTATGGATATGTGGCAATTAGGGTGTCTTGAAAATACTATTAGAAATAGAGTAGAAAAGATTGATGTAGTAGAAGCAAAAATGTTTTCTCTAATACAAAGCCTAGAAACTAGAAAATTTATCCTGAATAGCGTTGAAAAGGCGATACAAGAGGGGAAAAATAGAGTTTACAAAGCAGCTGAAAAATAATAGTATTTTATTCTGATACTCATGTATATAATAAAATTATTTCTATTGTTCATTATTATTAAGTATTAAACTTTTAACAGTTTTCTTTATCATCGTGTCCACGGAGGTTAAGATTTATTATATCAAGATTTACAACTGTATCAACTTCTGCTTTTGTAAATTTATATGTTGTAATTCTGGAACATCCAATTTTTTTTACGTTGCAATTGTGAATAATATTCATATAAGGTTCAATTGAAAATATTTCATTATCAGATCCCGTTATAACGAATGATCCATTTTTGTCAGATTTAACTGTTGCTAATGTATCATCAAATGTTACTGAAAATGTGATATCAATTTATGACTAAAAAGCATACCTCTATCTTTTTCTTTTAACTCTACTGTTAAATTTGGTTGTGGTCTCCTATCACACAACAATATTCCTTTGACAGTAATAGTTTGTTTTTTAGTGTCAACAATACTTAAAAATAAAATAGTTAACAAAATGTTTAACATAGTTTTCATTTTATTATAAAATTACAATGTCGCTAAGTTGTCTCTTTATGAGTATTTATGGAAAAGACAATTTCTATTAATCAATCTTGTTTAGCAAATTTAATAAATAATTATTAAGGTGTAACTAGACATTTTATAAACTGTATCTTTATTATTTAATTACTCATTAAATTTATTATAAATATTTTAATCATTGATTCTTTAAGTTATTTTTGTAAAAATTTTTGACTTTAAAATTACACCGTAGAAAAAAAGAAATGTAACTAAGTATTACATTTTTACACTTTTTATATGCTTGAAAAATATAATGTGAATAAACATTTACCCCAAATATTACGAATATTATTTTTAATGACACTTCTTATACGTTATATTATTAGATTTTTATAAGACTTAAAAGAGTAATAAATTCAAAAATAATTTTAAGAAAAGGGAAATTTAGATGATATAGAACATGTAATATTCACCTACCAAATATCATTTTTATATTTTTTTGATTAATTTTCATAATAAGGAATTTGAATAATTTGAATATATTTAATGTTTTAAAGTTTACAAAACTACTTAATGCAAATACAGATATTGATATGAAAACTATAAAACAGAAATTACTTTATTATTCATAAGATTACAAAAACATTTTTTGAATATTACATTTACCAAAATTTAGTATGCTTTCATTGCTATATTTTTTTATTTGTAATTCACTCCAAATGTTATAATTAAAATATTTTACGTTACTTTTTTTTTACACGTTAAACAAAAACTCTTATCTATCCATGTAAATATAAAAATATATCTACTTTGGTGAAGTGACTCTTTTAAATTATTATACACAGTTTTTAATTTTGCAAATTTTTACCAATCTAATTTTAAAAAAAATTACTTATGCATTTATCATCAATTTTTAGAATGTATAACGTAGTTTTTGTTCTTGGACCTCCAGGTGCAGGAAAAGGCACATTATGTTCTATGATTCAAGAGGTGGGCTGAATAAATATTATGTATTATTATTGTTTTTCAGAAATTAGGATATAGACATTTAAGTGCAGGAGAATTACTACGCCAAGAAAGAATTAGAAAAGAGTCAGCTTTCGGTGAAATAATTGAAAATCATATAAAAAATGGGACAATTG
The DNA here is from genome assembly GCA_963280985.1 of Strongyloides venezuelensis. Classification (NCBI taxonomy): domain Eukaryota; kingdom Metazoa; phylum Nematoda; class Chromadorea; order Rhabditida; family Strongyloididae; genus Strongyloides; species Strongyloides venezuelensis. The sequence continues at coordinate 7,448,172 of CAUJLX010000002.1, read as the reverse complement.
TACCAGTTGAAATAACTTGCAAACTATTAAAAAACGCTATGGCTCAAAATGAATGTGGTAACACATTTCTTATTGATGGATTTCCAAGAAATCAAGATAATTTAGATGGTTGGGAAAGGGAAATGAAAGATTGTGCTAATGTCCAGCTTGTTCTTAATTTAACATGTCCAGAGGAAATTTCTATTGAGAGATGTTTAGGACGCGGACAAGGTAGAAGCGACGACAACGTTGAAAGTCTTAAAAAAAGAATTAGAACATTCCATGAGCAAACTCTTCCCATCATCGAACACTACAAAAAATTACAATTGGTAAAGGATGTTCCGACAGTTTCAGCACCTGAAAAAGTTTTTGATGAGACTAAAATTTTTTTTGACGAAGTAGAACACCATAATATTAAGGCATAAAGTTTTTTTTGTTCTTTTAAGAATTTATGAATTGACTGAATTTGTATAGTTTTAGCTTTAACTTATTAGCTAGTTCGAAATTTTTTCAAATTAACTTTTTTAAGCTCTATGTTATGGTTAATTTTAATTAATCGCCTATACATAAATAAATCTTCAATTAAACAAAATATTGAAAGTGTATACATTGTATATATGCTGATTTTTTTTATTTAAGTAAAGATAAATTTTATAAAGATAAAATTATAGTTTACAAAAAGCAAAAATTCATATATTTTATATATTCAGATAATGTTTAAGGTACCAAATAAACCGATATACAGGTGTTATTGAAAGTATTTACATTTACCAAAGTAATTGAATTTAACATTTTTAATCTTTAAATAATTTAGTGTTAAAAAGTCAATAGTAATATTTTAGTAATTTTTACATTTAATATCAAAGCTCAAATAAAATAGCAAATTTTTGTCATAACTATTAAAAAAACTTTTTTTATTTACAATGTCTTCACTTTGCATTTTTATTTTAGTAATTTTATTTGCCCTAAAATGGCCAGAATTTGCATTATAAATTACTGTCTGATTCATTATAATTGCTGAAAAAATTTATACTAATGGCCATAAAAGAAATACCTATATAAATAAGTATTAGAAGTAGGATTTAATTAAATTATTTTTTAAATATTCTGACCAAACCTATCGGTAAACTCTTATTTGAAGAGGATACCAAATTCACATAGTAAATGATTACAAAAAAAAACTATATTTATTGAAAATTTTCGTTAAAGCAAACAATATTTGGTAGTTCTAAATTTATTCTTTTTAACCAACTAATAGTTTTATCAATAAATAAACAGAAACGTCTTTATAATATATTTTTAATCGTTGAAAAGTACTGCAAAGTATGTTTAAAAAAATCCCCATTTCATATAGAAATTTCTAGAACTTTTTGAGTACAAAATAAAGAAATTTACTTATAATAAAAGGAAAGAATTTGACAATGACAAGATGTAATAAGTAATTAAATAAAATGCGAAATTGTTTCCAAAACTTCACAAAACTTTTTTCCATTTAAAATATACTATTAATATTTTGATTCATTCAGACGTTTTATAGAATTCCTTAACGTATTCAGAGTTCTTAACATCACTCATAGATGCCCTGGCACTTGGAGCAATCTTCAACAACGACTGAATGACATCAGAAGCTTTCTTATTAACGGAATCAGGTATTGTAAATCTTGCCTGACTGATTTTCAATAATGTATTTTTAGGAGCTGCATCACCAAAAGGAGCAGAACCAACTAACATTTCATAAACCAGAACTCCCACAGACCAATGATCGACTTTGCTGTCATAACTTCTGCTACTTTGAGATATCATTTCAGGAGGAAGATAATCTAAAGTTCCACAAATAGTTTGACGTCTTGAATCAGGTGTATATACAGACCATCCAAAGTCAGCAATTTTAAGGTCATCTCTTACAGAGATTAACAAGTTCTCAGGTTTGATATCCCTGTGAATTACACCCAGCCCATGACAGTAATCCAATGCATCAGTCAATTGATAAAGATACTTAGCAGCAACAGCATCTGGCAATACTTTGTGTTTCTGAAGGTAATTAAATAAAGTACCTCGAGCAGCGTACTCCAAGATTAGATAAATTCTTGTGTCGTCATAAAAATAACCATATAATCTCAGAATGTTGGGATGACTAAAATTGTATTAACAAAATATCAGTTACAAAATCTATAACATACCGGAGGTGATATTGGATCTCTATCTCTCTTTTAATTTGAACACGCACTTGGAATTTTTCTATCTGTTCTTTGAATAAAACTTTTAACGCAATAACGAAATGAGATATCTTTTCACGAGCAAGGTAGACATTACCAAATTTTCCCTTACCAAGATTTCTCCCAATTTCAAAGTTATCTAATTTCCACATTTTAACTTTATCATCCTTTACTTTTTCATCTTTACCCTTTTCTTCTTTATTATTCTCAACATTCTCTTTGCTGAAATAAAATTTTAAGTATTTAAATTTTTTTAGACCTTACCCATCATCCTGACTATTTTTTTGTGAATTTTCTGAAATCTCATTAGATATCAGCTTACTATCAACCGATACATTGTCTACCGTGGTACTTTCAGACATCTTATTTATTTAATATAAAATACTTTAACTACTTAAAGTTATGAGATTAGAAATGGTGTTAATAAAATATATTGTAAATGTTAGGGTGAATGAATACAAACGCGCCTATTTGTATGATTATTTTCTTTTCAAGAGTTACTAGACAAGAAACAACATTAAAATGTCTACCCCTCGGACAATTTGTTTTATCTTGACGAATTATATTAAAAGTACAAATAAGACTTATCATACTTTTAAAGACTTAATTTGTGTTTTTATCCCTCTTTCTCCATTTATGTAGATATTTTAGAAGTTTAAAGATGTTCCGGATAACTAGCTTTCTTCCAAACGTTAGATTGGAGTGTAGTTTTCATACAACACCACTAGCAAGGTAACTTGACAAATAAAAGTAAAATAGCTAGTTTTTAGTACATCTATTTTCATGAAACGTCAAAAGCGTATGGATCCTGAGCTTGCTAGACAAAAGGAAATAAAAAGACGTAGAAAACTTGAGAAGGAAATTCGAGAATTAAAAAAACAATCTAAAAAACTAAAACCAATAGATGAAATGTCTACTATTAATGAAGAGCACTTAAAAGATTATAAGTAGGTTAGAGGTAACTCCAAATTAGTATATTATTTATAGGGAACGTCAACGTAATTTAATGCCACTTTCAGAAAAAGATTTAAAAGAAGAAACTATTCTTCTGAAGAAATATAACAATTTACAAAGTAAACTATGGAAACAAGATGATATGTGGATAAGAAATGCTGTTAGTGCTCAAGAAAAAGCATTGGAAAGGTTGAAAATTTTATCGCCACAACTTTATGCTTCTGCTACTAAGATTGACGATGATGTTATTAAATATAGTTTCCAAGGACCACCTCAAACACAAATTCAGATAGGCTATGAGGCTCCTGACGGAGATTTCTTTGACGTTACTAAAAAGTGGACATGATTTTACCAACAAATTGTATTGTTACTTAGATTGACTTTAATAGATGATTATTTTTATTTTTGTTAAAAGTGTGCTTAATTCCAATAAACTTTTAAATCGTTGTAAAATTTCTTTAGGAATATTAATTATTAAAATGGCTAAAAATTTGGATTCATTATATTCTTTACTTGGGGTCACTGAAGATGCTTCAATTTCGGACATCAAAAAAGCGTATCATTTATTTTTAAGAGCCAACCATCCGGACAAAACTGGTATTCAAACAAATGAAAATTTAATTGAGAAGGGGAATGTTTGCTTGGAAACAATTAGGAAATGCTGATCAAAGAAAAATATACGATAAATTTCTACAGGAACAAAAACTTCATGCACTGAAGAACAGTTGTGATTCTATGGTATCTAGTTGCCAAGAGTTGGATGAAAGTGACGCTTCTTTATTGAAAAGTGAAGGTTACATTCTTATTCCTTGTGTGAGGTGTGATAACGATATCAATTTATCAGTAACTGATTATTTATGCATTGTTAAAGAAGCATTTTTCGAATGTTCTGCTTGTTCTATGCTTACAAAAGTAATTATATATAATGATGAAGGTAAATAAATTTAATCTACTGTTTTAAATTATTTTTTACTATATTACCATGTTTTTATTGTAATTTTTCAAGCCTTTAACTATATTATAATCTATGAGATTAGCTTATTTTTGTTAGTACAAACAAACCATCTAATTAATTGTATAAAAAGAAAGATGTAGTACATTAATTATAATATGTAAAAGATTCAAAACACAATTTTTTATCTTTGAAATAAAAATATCAACAGAATAATGGGGAGAACTTTATTATGATAGTGAAGTAAGCTTGTGTTAATAAGGTTTATTATCCTACGATTTAGTGTAAAAAAATTGAATAATGTAACTAAATAGTATGGAAATATATGTAACAATAATTCGGTAGTACAAAAATCTATAAACTATTAGTAAATTTAATATGTAACTTTTTTATCCGTAAAATATAAATAATTCTCACTCAACTGGTTAAAGAAAAGCTTGGTTTTAGATTTCTAGACTATTGACAAACAATTATCTATATATTAATCCTTTAGACATACTTGACCCAAAGCAATATATTTTTAAGTTTTCTTTTCTGAAAAAAAGGTAATTGTTTTTTGTAAAATTTATAGTGAGTACATTGTTTTTGCATAATTTCGTACGTTAATAAATAAATTTTAATTTTTGTAAATAAAAATTATTTCTTCCTATTACTCTAGTTTTTTTTATAATTTTTATATTTATATTTTTTTGTAGTAACACCAAAGATTTCTTTACTGTATTTTGTACCAGTTATATTTGGAAAAAGTGTTTTAAATTGTAGAAAAATTTTGTATTTACCATTGATTTTATACAAAATAATTAGTTCAGATACTAGGTAAAATTTTGCGTAAAATATATGTACCACAAAAAATTAGTTTATTTAATATTGCATCATCCCAATACTTGTGATAATCGAGACAAGACTGTGTCTTAAAACTAGTTACAAGCAAAAACATTTATGACTTTTTTTTCCCAACTTTTAAATTTAATATTAATAGTGCACTTTTAATTTAGTATTTTTAACGTATATTTGTAATTATGATGTAATTTTAAAAATTATTTACACGTATTTTAGAATAAACATGTTGTCTTTGTCGTCAAATACTATAAGACAATATCGATACAGCTCTGTAATGATTAAAAAAATTGATCGCCTTCTCATTGCAAATAGAGGTGAAATAGCCATGAGAATTATTGGTAGTGCCAAAAAGATGGGAGTTGAAACAGTGTCTGTTTATTCTGAAGCTGATAAAAATTCTTTACATATGAAGCATGCTGATTTTTCATACAATATTGGACCTGCTAATGCATTACAAAGTTACCTTAACATTGATAAACTTATCGATGTCGCATTAAAAGCTAATTGTCATGCCGTTCATCCTGGTTACGGGTTTTTAAGTGAAAATTCAGAATTTGCTAGAAAATGTAATGATGCAGGTCTTGTTTTTGTTGGACCATCACCAAAAGCAATAAGTGATATGGGACAAAAGAATGTGGCAAAAGACATTATGAGAAAGGCTGGTGTTCCTGTTATTGAAGGGTATCATGGACAAAGTCAGGATAAAGATAAACTATTTGAGGAAGCAAAAAAAATCGGTTTCCCAGTAATGCTTAAGGCAGTATCTGGTGGTGGAGGTAAAGGAATGCGTGTTGCTATGAATGAAGGAGAATTTTTTGAAAAAATGGAATCGGCTCAAAGTGAGGCTTTTAAATCTTTTGGAGATGGTAATCTCCTAATTGAAAAATATATAGGTAAACCAAGACACGTTGAGGTACAGATTTTTGGAGATCATCTGGGAAATTATGTTCACTTATGGGAAAGGGATTGTTCCATACAACGAAGACATCAAAAAATAATTGAAGAAGCCCCTGCCCCAAATCTTGACTTTGAATTTAGAAAAAAGCTCGGAAATTTAGCTGTTACTGCTGCAAATGCTGCTAATTATGTAGGTGCCGGAACAGTTGAATTTATCATAGATCCTACAAATGCCTTTTATTTTATGGAAATGAATACTAGATTACAAGTAGAACACCCAGTTACTGAAGCAATTACCGGAATTGACCTCGTTGAATGGCAAATTCGAGTGGCACAAGGTGAAAAAATTCCATTAAAACAAGAGGAAATCAGGTGTAATGGTCATTCATTTGAAACTAGAGTTTATGCGGAAGATACAGAAGCTGGTTTCATGCCATTAGCAGGAGATCTTCGTTACCTTTCTTTCCCAGAAAATAATGTTCGAATTGATACAGGAGTTTATGAAGGTAGTGTAGTTTCTGTGCATTATGATCCAATGATCGCAAAATTAACAGTTCATGGAAAAGACAGAAATGAAGCATTAGCTAAAATGGAAAAAGCTTTATCTGAAACACATATTGGTGGATTAAAAACAAATATTGACTTTGTAAAAAGTGTTGTGCAACACAGGGATTTCATTAAAGGAAATGTATACACCGATTTTATTGCTGATAATGAAAAAGTTCTTTTTTCAAAAAAAGTTATATCAAAGGAAAGTGTTATAGAAGCAGCCATTGGTAGCATCTTAATTTCTATTGGAAAAAATGATATTAATAATCCGTTTAATGACAGTGAAATATATAGAATGAATTACAATCCTATCAAAAAATTCAAAATAGGCCAAGAAAATATCGAAATAGAAATTCTACCTAACAATAATTTCAAAATGAATATTGGTGAGACGACATACAACATTAACGTAGAAGATATAATTTTAAATGATAATAATAAATACAAACTTTGTAAATTTTTAGCAGAAGTCAATGGAGTGAAACTCCAAGCAAAAGCAGTTCTTATGGATGACGTAATTGTTACGTATGGAGCTGACACTTGTGAATTTAATTATCCATTCTATGTTGCGTCCGCTGATGAGGTTTCAAGTGATATTAATGGTGGAGCCAAGGCTCCCATGCCCGGTATCATTGATAAAATTCTAACAAAGGTTGGTGAAAAAGTCAAAGAAGGTCAACCATTGGTTGTTATGGTGGCAATGAAAATGGAATATATAATAAAAGCTCCACATGACGGTGTTATTGAAAGTATTTTATGCTCACCCGGCAAGAATGTTTCTAAAAATTCTATCCTAGTAAAATTTGCTGAAAGTTAATAAAAAACATCTACTATATAGTTTAAAAATATATGTATCAAAATAAATTACCAGATTATTTAAGTAAATGTTTGATTTTTTATTAAAAAAAGTCGTTTCCATTCTTCAAGTATAAAAAACACTTCTTTTACACATAACACTACTAGTACAGATTTTTCTTCTTAGTTTATTATTGTACAACAGAAAAATTCATATAACATTAGAGAATGTTTATTCCAATTTTTCTTAAAACGATTTTCATGATTTACCGCTATAGTCATTGTATTTCAAATATACTTAAGTAAAGTTATTCCTTCACCATAAATTGAAAAGTTCTAGAAATTGGTAAAACTTATGCTAAAACTATAAACATAGGAATAGCTAACAAAATTAATCATTCTAAGATTTTTTTATGTCATTACTTTTTTATTATTGTTAAATAGTCTGTCTTAATTATATTATATTAATACTCTGTATTTATAGGGGTGTTAGAAAGATTAATAAAATATCTGCTTCTTTGTGAAGTCTTTATTTAATAATGGAGATAGTTCAGAACCCAAATATTAAAAAAATTTTTAAAAAAAATGATAGGAATGTCATTTCTATTGTAAGTTTTAGCTTTATAGTAAACTACTTTTATTTACATTACAGGAAATTGAAAGAGATGATGACCACGATCTACAAATGTATATAAAGCCTCCAACAGGAAAAATTACGATTTCTGATGTTGGAGACTTATCTAGAAAAAGACTCAAGATCCTTCAGAAAGTTGAAGAAATTCGTGAGCGTTACCAAAAAAATTCTGAAGATTATGTTGCTCATATGGATTCAATGCTCCGCGAACTATTGCCTACCGCAATTGGAAATATAAGTGATCGTGAAAAAAGAGCCATTGCCAGAAGAGAGGACGTTATTTCCCATTACATGTTAAGATTGGCTCTCTGTAAAGATACTGAACAAACAAGATGGTTCGTAGATCAAGAACATGAATTGTTTAAATATAGATTTTCCAAATTATCGAGGGCCGATGTTGAATTATTTCTTAATTTAAATGACATTAAATTAGAAAAAGTTCCAGCCGATGAATTAAATCAGTTAATTGATAGTATATCTGCTGCTTCAAGAAGAAAGGTAACAGATATAAGGAAAACAGACTATTATAAGGTTAATTTTCTTGAAGCTATAAATTTGGTTAAGAAAAGAAAAGTATTTATATCCGTCGGTATTGCATATCTTGGTTTTAGTGATTTGGAAGACATGATTTCAATGAAGTTTAAAACAAATATTGCAGCGGCTATGGCACGTCAAAATAGAATGCTCTCATCGTTGCAGGAAGAAGAAAGATTGATTCCAATTCTTAAGAATGTAACTAACAAATCGTATGTTGGGAAAGCATATAATGGCGGAGGTAATCAGTTAAATGAAAATATTACCTCTAAATCAATTGACCAATTGTGTAAAGATCACTTTCCGCCTTGTATGAGAAATATCCACATTAATTTAAAAATTAATGGTCACTTGAGACATGGTGCTAGACTTCAATATACAGCGTTTTTGAGAGGAATCGGTATGTCACTCGACAATACCCTTAGTTTCTTTAGATCTGCTTTTGGTAAGAAAGTAGATTTTGATAAATTTGACAAGCAATACGCATACAATATAAGACATATTTTTGGAAAAGAAGGAAACCGTAGAGGAATGAATGCATTTTCATGTCCAAAAATTGTACTTCAAAATCCTCCAGGACCTAATGATTGCCACGGATGCCCATTTAAACATTCCGATAAGAAGTCTTTGACGCACCTCCTGACTACTATGGGTCTATCAAACGAACAAATCAACAAAGTTATCGAACAGGTAAAAAATAATCGCTTTGATTATGCTTGTTCACGAACTTTTGAGTTTTCTCATAAAATGAAGGAAAACTCCATTAGTGAATTAGTTGTTCACCCAAATCGCTATTATGAAATGTCTCGTGATCTTAAAACTGCTTCGAAAGAAGATTCCTGAAAGTCTCTTGTAGAAAAAGCAATATTTTGATTTACTAACCTAAAAAACTAACTTTTACTAGGTCTAATTTGTATATATCATTAAGTTATAAATCAAATTACAACATTGATTAAATAAAATGCCATTGTATATATCTTCTTTGTTGATACAAGTATAATTATTTATCATTTGGATTGTTTTTAATTGCGTTTCAGAATTTATGTCTAATCAATTATTATCTTAGTAGAATGGAGTAAAATATTGGATAATTTTATTTTTAATTCAATTACCTTAAAGATGGGATTCATAATTATTGTACTACGCGAAAATATCTATAAATATAACACTTTAGCAGATAAATAGTAATTAAATTAACTTTATTTAAAAGACAATACCTTATTAAACAATATTTTAAAACTAAGAAATTTTGTAAGTTCTACCATCTTGTTTGCTGAAGAAATTATTTCAATTTGGTTTTGCAGGGAAAGCTCCGAGAAAACAATTAGTTGGATTGGAAAATTTTATTCTTTTTACAGTCTCTTCATCGGCGATACGAATTGAAAAATTGTTTTGTGGGATTATAAGACATTTACCAGGATATTTCTTACAAGCATCGATTATACTTTCAAGGCAACCTCCAACAAAATCCATAATCTTAGATGCTGGTAGTGGAAGTTTAGATTCTAAATCAGAGACATGAACAAGTTTTATTTCATTGACTGAAGTATCTTTTCTGATACCAATGGCGATCAGTTTATTTCCAGAAATAAAACTTTGAGCCCACGTTTTGTGAAGAGCCGAGCCTCTAAATATGTGTGTTATATGACCAGGACATAATTTTATTTCCATAGAATCATTTTCTTAAAAAGATGTAAAATAAGATAAATACTTGTAACTAACCTTCCGATTTACTATGAGGATTTTTTGCGTCAGCTCCTTCAGTAAACATGACTTTTATTGTTGATTTTGCCGTTTGAAATACTCTAGTTTTTGTTACAAAGTAATTCTCATTTAAATCAACATTAGAATATTTGTCAACACTCTGTTTCGTACAAAACTTATTAAGTTTCTTTTTCATATATTGTTTTTCAATCTCTTTTTTTGAAAGAGGATTTTCTGAAGTTTCAATTCTTTCAATAAAAACAATTTCATTGTACATAAAAACAATATAAGAGTGACTAAAATGTTCTCCTAGTGGAATGAGAGTCAAGTTTTTCAAAAATCCTCGATAACAAACGATTTGAGAATGATCTATTATATGTTGAAGTGACAAGCCGACAGTATTGTGGATATAAGTTAATAGATCCCATTGAGACGGAATAGTTGGAAAATATGGCTTAACAAAGTATTTATTAACCCCCGCAACAAGATCCAGTGGAGGCGTTAAAACACCTGGTGATTTATGAAATACAGGAATTGATTTATCACCAAAGATGTAATTGTTCTGTCCATCTTCATCCTTTTCATTGTAAAATGAAAAGAGTTTAACTGGTTGAGAGTACTTAGACGTCATATTGCAGATGCAACTAAAAAAACCTAAAAGTTTAGGAAGTGATAAAAATATTTATTGGTATATCATTTTACCAATTTAAAAAGTTCAAATTCTTCTACACATTTTACTGCCTATAAATGAAAAAAAGATTAATGTACAACAAAAATAGATTAAGGTTGGTCACATTGATGATGTTACCCTCTCTAATATAATTAAAAAGTATGAGAAAATTTTTTAAAATAATGTTGAAATTGAATCGCTACTCATTTATCAGTGCAAGTGATTTATGACTGGTATGTTTTTTGAATGTAAAAATCTTAGTCTTAGTGATAGTCAGCAGAACATTTATCAAACAAATAAAACTTAAAATTGAATGTTCATTTCTTCTATGACTGAATAATAATAATTTTAGATGTATTTAAGATATCTAAATCAAAAAAGATAAAAAATTTTAGTAAATTGTTAAATTAGTAAATTATAATAAATGTTAAATTATTCATCAATATTATTTAAAAAAACTCTAATTTATTGTCAAAAGTGAGTGTTTACATTTGGTCACTGAAATTGTTATTCATTTATTTTGTTTTCTATCCCTGAGTTCAAAATTTTTAGCAGGTGTACATGCAAATAATGAAAAGTTATTCTGTTGTATTTGTGCACAATTAATTAAAATAACAAATTCCCATTATTATTTATTCAAGTAAAAATTTCATTTATCATTAAACGTAATATCATTTACTTATTTTTTTAATGGTTAAATTTCAAGTTGTTGTAGTACTTATTTTTTATTCATATTGGTTCTTAAAACTTTATAAAATTTGAATAGTTTATAATAGTTAAAAAATTTTTACATCAATATTCCGAAGAATGTACTCTTATTTTTACACAAAAATCGCTTAAAATCTTTGATTTTGAATTCTTCAATAATAAGTAATTTTTTGTTGCTAGTGATATATACATTTGATGGTAATGGTGACAAAAGATATCTTATCACAAACGTATTTCATAATGTCGTATTATATTAATTTTTAAATGTATTATAATGAAATTTATACGATAATTTCTGATCATTATTATTATTTGGCATGCTAGATATTTTACATTACATTATAAATTATTTTTTCTGTTACTAAAATTAAACAAGAATTTTTACAAATACTATTAAATTATTATAAGGAGGATATATTATGAAAATATTTTAAAAAAATAGAAAACATGGGTAAAATTAATAAATAGTCAGAAACATTAATAAAAATATAGTACTTATGTTTGATAATAAAAATTTTAATATTTAACCTTATTAATATTCAAATATAATGAGCATAAAAATTAATATATTTTGGTACTCTGACATTTTAATTTTTTTTAAATGACTAAAGATAAAAATTCTGATGTTTCACCAGTTAAAAAAATAAAAAAAGAAAACGATAATGTTCCAAGAAAACAACCTTCGATCTTCAATCAATCACCAATGCCAAAAAATCTCAATAAGATAAATCCACAGTCAAAAGAAGTGAATGTGACTGGAGACATAAAAAAGGCTCAACAACAGAATTCTTACAATTTAGAGCAAGGAAAGAAAAATGAGGGAGATAATAAGGAAGCAAATTTATATATCAGGTCAATAACTCCGGTTAAAAATCCAGAAAATTTTACTATAGAAGTCTTAAAACTTGCTGATACGATGGGTAATAAAAAAAGTAATCTCAAAGTAGATTCAAAAGAAAATATTAATAAGAACAACAATGTTAAAGTAAACTTAAATAAAAAAATTAATGGAAAGATAGATATGGATAAAATTCTTCATAATATTAAAGAAATAAATAAAAATACAGAAAACAAACTTACAAGAAATACTAAAAAGATTACAAGTAAAATTAGTAAGCATGAAAATGATATAACGAATAAGAATAATATTCCGTTTTATACGTTTACTAAGGAATGTCAAATTTATGCAGATTTAATATCACCAAAAACATTGATTAAAATTGAAAATTATAATAATTATGGTAAAAGAGATCTGGAAAAAGAACCATATTATGTAGGAATGATGAATAATGAAATGGCATTTAAAGTAAAAATTAAAGATGGAGAATTTTTCTTAAGAAAAGTTGAAATTCAATGTGAGGATATCTTTTTTATCAGTACATTAATTAACAGCCAATTAAAACATTACCTTATTCTGAAAACTACAAGAAATAATCTTTATTACATAAAAAATTATTGTTTTCATGTAAGTATAGTATTTCATAATTACAAATGATTATTCTTTTAGACCATACAAGAGTTAATAAGATTTCATCTTGAGCAAAGAGTTCCGATCAAAGAAGGTGTTTTTTTATACTCATGGATAGATACATTCTTATGGCAAAAGCAGCATAATCAAATAAGATTATTGAGAAAAATAGGTGGAAATTCTTTTAGTCAAGTATTTCTTGGTATAATTGAAGGTGGTACTTTTGGTCAGACATTAAAAGTTGCTGTAAAATTATTTTCCTCAACAAAAGACAAATTAACTTCGAAACAAAAATGTCAATTTATTTCTGATGCTAACATTATGATAAACTTAAAATCAAAATATATTATTAAGTTAATTTGTGTATGCATACAGAAAGAACCTTTAATGGCGATTTTGGAGTATGCTTCTAAAGGACCTTTATTAAAAAAATTGAAAACAAAGAATGTGACTGACTATCAAAAACATACTTATTGTTTGCATATTGCTTTAGGAGTAAAATATCTTCATGAAAATACTATTCTCCACAGAGATATTGCAGCCAGAAATGTATTAATTTGTAGTGGTGACATTGCGAAATTATCGGATTTGGGTTTCGTTTTTCATAGTTCTAAAAAAACTAAAAAAAACAAGAAAAATTTTTCTTTAAGATGGACAGCGCCAGAAACATTAAAAAAAGGCGATTATACACTTGAATCTGAAGCTTGGAGTTATGGTATATTCATGGTTGAAGTGTTTAACAATGGAGAAAAACCATATTCACATATAAAAAACTGGAAAGAATTGGCTGACATTATATTAAAAGGAGAATCAAAGCAAAATTTAAATACTAAAGAACTTCCGAGTGACTTACTTAATATATTTGAAAAATGTTTAGATTTTTCTGTTAAAGTTAGGCCATCTTTTGATTTTATCGTAAGCGACATAAAAATTCAAAAAAGAGCAATTAAGGAAATTGTAATTGATTGGTTTAATCATCTTTACTGTAAATTCATAGGTCCCTTAAAAAAGAATGATTTCTCATATGAAGAAGCACTATTTAAAAAAAGAATTGATGAACATATGACTAACGATAAATTTGACAATTCCAAAGATATATCAATGGTATCTACGTATTAAAATTTTTTATAATAATTATGTTAAAATATTTTTTTATTCTAAACAACAGCAATAAATCTACAAATTACATTTATTTAATTTTAGAATTTATTTTACTTTGTACATTGAAGTCTTCTTTCACCAATATCATGCTTATTCTACCTCATTACAAATTGAAGATACTTCTGGAACTCTATTTTTGAGGAAAGAACGGCAATCTTCTATAGTTCTTCGACATTTGTTTTCCTTTGGCAAAAACTGGTAAATAAATTTAAAAATTTCGAAGCAATTTTATCACTAATGTTTTCTTCTTTTTTTATTTTCAAAAAATCGACCAAAAATTAAGCTAATCTGTTATCATCACAAGCGTCTTCCTTTGTAGTATGGTTAGGTAAATTAGCAGATGTTCTCTTATAATATGATTCGGGATTTGGCAAATAATTTAAAGTGTCCTAATTTTTCAATATCCTTTCGTTGTTGTCATTTTCATTGTCATTTTTTTCATTAGAAAGGTTATGTCTAACAAAATCATAAGCATACACTAATTTTTTACAAAGAAGTCTTCGTTGTCTGAATTTTGGCAATAAATTAGGGTCCATGATAAAAAAAATATTTATCAATAAAAAGTCTTTCACTTTTAAAATGTTGGTAATTATTAGGTACCAATCACTTAAATACTTACAACGACAATGGGTGTGAACATATACTTTATTGTATAATATGTTTTTTGCATGAGAAATATTGAAAGAAATTACCTTTAGTCAATTCATTTATGACATTTTATCTGACATAACTTTTATTTTAGTAATTAATTTTAGTTTTTTATTTATTATTTTAGATATCCATAATGCCGAAACGAAATGATATGTATGAATTTTCCTCTGATAATGTTTTAAAAATTACCAAAGAAAAGGAATAACTATTTTATTCTGATACGAAAAACTATAAATATGTAACTAAGTTTACAATTAGTATAGATAATTACCTACCCTCTCTTTTTATCGGAGGTTTCAATATTTAGTAATTTTAAAAAAATAAAATAATAAGATTAGTAATCTAAAATTGACAAAATTAGTAAAAGATGACAATATTGGATGAATGACTGTTGTTTACTTGTTCATTCATTATATATTGCATATATGGATTATCTTACAATCCTTACTGATTGATTGTATGAAACAGATAGTAAAAATGGCAATATTATAGGCGACATGTCAAGTGTCCAGCGTTAAAGGAGAAATTTAAAATCTACAAAACATTATAATCACTTATTAAAGGATTATGATTACAACCAAACCATTGGTGCTACTATTAGCATAGACAAAATTGTAATAAAAAGTGCCATTAAATGTCCTATTTTTATTGAACCTCTAGGATTAAAACAAAATAATATCAGTGAAATAGGTAAGGAAAATAAAAGTATTACCAGTTTTGTAACCCCAGCGATACATTTATCGACAGAAAGTAAGTCATATTCTACGCAATTATCACAAGAATCAACTACAATGCATTTGATGCTATTAAAACTAAAAATATGATGGAACTAATGAAAAATAGGTGGCAAGGAAAATTCAACTTGGGAAGGTATTGTCAAATCATTTTATGAAAATAAAAACACTTTCCGGTAGATAGCCTTTGTTAATTCATTGAAAAGGAATAAAAGTAACAAAGGAATTGCGCACTGTTTAGTAAATGTGAGTATATCTTATATCAGTGATGGTTTTTATTTAATCCTTGACGAGTAATAAAACTGACGTAGTGAACGTACATTTTTTTAGTAAGACTATAATTATATTTTACGAAGAAATAATAACTAAAAGTAACAGACTCCACTACAATGATAATAATATCAAATGATACTAGAGGAAAGTTAAAAAAAATTTGTATTGGCAAAACATTTGTAATGATTTAAATTTGGTATTTTTTAATGTTAATAAAAATTAATCAAAGTTTGAATAATTAAAAAAGTCTAAATAATTATGTTATACATAGAAAAATTAATGATTAAAAAATAGTTTTTTTTACTTTTTTGTTGCTTGTTATCTGCTGTTTTGTTTTAAATAAATTATTTCGTTGTGGATTAGCTTATATATTACTCTTTTTTTAAAAAGTTTCTATAGCCAGCTTATTACTAATAGTTGCACTAATTATCTTAAATACTATAATAACGTTACAATTGAAGGAAATTTAAAAATTTCTTTAAATCCAATGAAATAAATCTTATAAATTCCAAATAAAACTATCTTAGTTTAGTAGTTAGCAGCTAGGATCGAAGATAATTTTATGTAAGTTCCAATTCCACTAAAAATTTCGTTTAATTTCAGGTACATTAGTAGGGTCAAAAAGCATCATTAGTCCATGATTCATCTACAGTTGAAAGTTGTGTGTCGTACGCTATTATATATTTATGGTAGAATTAATCCTCTATCATTCAATAATACCTACAAACAATGGAGGGTTTCAAATATATTGACCTTTCCTTTTTGATCTTAAAATTTTTAATTCCTTTCTAAGAAATATTTTTTCCTTGTGCAGGAGTGATTCACTTCTTAGCAAGGACTTACTGAGAAATATTCTTCTTCTTACTACCGGGTACATATACTCAAAAATTACTATCCTTGTGAAATATACACTTTTTAAGACCGAAGCACCAATTTTAATATTTTAAATTTATAAAGAGAGCTTTTCTTTGTAATATCTATAATCGGACATGTTTGTCAATTACAATAATTCGAATATTACGTCACTAAATAATATATTACTTATAATTTAATTAAAGATTGTTTAATATTAATAATTATTAAAAATTAAATTTATATATAAATAAATATTATTTATATATTTAATCATTCCTTTTAAAGTACCTTTATTGTTGTATTTTATAAGATACTACTATAATGGACACAACAACAGGATTTCAGTTTCAAGTTGCTTGTGGGAATGAAGAAGATCTCCAGGATAATTCACCACTAGCACCAACCTCGCCAGCACCTTATAGTGATGAGGTGGAAGCCATACTTGGGAGGAAAAAAATTGATTATTCCAAAAAAATTACACTTGAAATGGCCAAGAACAACACTGCAGGAAGGCCTGTTAGAGTGTACGCCGATGGTATTTACGACCTTTTCCACCACGGTCATGCAAATCAACTTAGACAATGTAAGAATGCCTTTCCAAACGTCTATTTAATTGTGGGAGTTTGTGGTGATGAAAGTACACATAAACTCAAAGGGAAAGACAGTTACAAGTGAGGAGGAAAGATATGAAGCTGTAAGGCATTGTAGATATGTTGATGAGGTATATAAGAATTCACCATGGTATGTAACGGTCGATTTTCTTAAGGAGTTGAAGATCGATTTTATCGCTCATGATGCAATACCATATGTGGCACCAGGAGAGGAAGATTTGTATGAAAAGTTTAGGAAGGAGGAGATGTTTATCGAGACACAAAGAACGGAAGGTGTCAGTACTTCGGATGTTGTGTGCCGTATCATTCGAGATTATGATAAGTATGTTAAGAGAAATTTGGCACGTGGATATAGTGCAGAAGAATTAAATGTTGGATTTCTTGCCGCAACAAAATTTCAAATACAAAATTCTGTTGATCAAATTAAGCGAAAATCGACAAAAGTACTTAATGGATGGAAGAATAAATCGGATGAATTTATAAGAAGTTTTCTTTGAACATTCTCATCATCTCTGGCTTCTGAAGGAACAAATGGCAATTATTCTGATGATTTAATTTTAATGAAATATTAAAATATTATTCTGAATGAATATTCATTTTTTAAATAGTTTACTAATTAAAATAGAGTAACAATTTCTTTTTACTGACGAATTAAATAATTTTGTTTATTATAAATGTATTTCTTATAATGAAATAATTATTTTTTCTAGAATTTTCTTATATATCAAAATAATACTTTCAATTATATAAATTTATTTACATTACTACCTAGAATTGCTACGGTTTTATAATGAAATTTTGTTTCAGTTATCAGACTTAGTATAAAACATTTTTCTTAAAGAAACGGATTCCGTTCCATTTGTGCTAACTGAATATGGAATGAATTTAATTGTGGTTATTATTTTCTGGTTTTCCTCAAATAAAAAATGTTAAAAACGACACCTCTTTTCCTGAAATAAATATACATAGCTGATTTGATCATGCTTTTCTATACTCGGTTTACCTTTTTAAGCAGAATCTTTAACAAAGATGCCAGATAAATCTTCTTTGTTATAACGTTTATATATATGATACAAAATATTCAAAATGATTCAAACTTTATTCAATGAATTGTTTTATTATCACAAGTTGTATCATCCTAATGTTTTTTTAACATTGTGTAATCATTTATAAAAAATCATTAAGTTGGGTTTAAAATATAAACCAATTTAAGTAGGATTAGATATAAAATATTTCAAAATTAAAAAGGGTTTTCTTTTATGCTTTTAAAAAAAATTATAAAAGCACAATGTCTGATTTTCACAAATATATTTAAACATTGGTATAACAATTTTTATTCTTTACTTTCAAAAATGAATAACTAATTTGTCATTTTTCTTCAACATCTTTTTTCCTGTAGGAGTTTTAATTTCTTCATACAGTCATCAATATCGTTTTTTATTTAAAATGCTTAATGTTTCTGATATATTTTGTACATCGATTCTATGTTTATGCTTTTTTGTCAAAATATGACGTATTCTCAAAATAAGTTGTTTATAATCTATAGAGATCTTACAGTTTCTATCAAGAATATTAATTAATAATAAAAATGTTTTAATATTTATGGCTGTAATTCTCAATCATTTTAATATTTGTATAACTTTTATCATTAAAAACTTTAGGTTGTTGAAATTATAATAAATGGCAACTTTTAAAAATCAGTTTAATTTACGAAGCATTTAAAATATTTTAAAATTAAATCTTTTTATTATTAATAACAAGTTTGTATAATACAAATTTTTTTATTTTATGATATAATAATCATTTATTTATTTTTTAAGTTTATATTTAAAAAAAATATATTTTAATAGAAAAATCTGTCTAGCATCTTTGCTAAAAATTGTGTTTACAGAGGCGCACCGAGTATAAAAAAAGCATGGTCAAATCAGGTATGTATATTTATTTCAGAGCAGGGTATGACTTAAAACGTCTTTTATCCGAAAAACTCAGGAAATTCCAACTAAAATCGAATTCTCTTCGTAGTTAATTAGATTAATCTAACAGTAGTCTTTTGTACAACCAGAAATTATGAATTTTGCTTTAGTTGAATATAACAATATGTTTTCTCTTTCTGCTTTAATACATAGTTACATCAATCTCAATTGATTATGGAAAAATTGACTATTTCATTAATTAGTTTCTTATTTAATCACTACAGTTAGTTAAATACAACTTTGCCTGATTGTTGAGGAAAAAATAAAGGCTACAATCTACTTCTACATTTGGTTATTTATTGTAATATATTATAAAAATGCTCTTTATAGCAAACTAAATACTCTATTTATTTTTTTTAAAGAGGGGGTTCATAAGCTCAAATTTAACCTAAATTTGTATTTATCATAAATGAAACATTAAGAGAATTGATTTTTCAATTTGTGGGAATAGAGAATTTCTGGATGAGAATTTTACATTTAATTTATACAACAATAACCTACTTCTGAATGATATAAACAATTTTACAAAAAATGAAGAACACCTCACACATCTTTTCATGACACACATGAACAATAGAAGTTAGAAAGAGAACAAAGTTTGCAATTATCGTGATATTTGGTTGCCTCTTAAAGCAATCGAAACTAAAGATGATTTTAGAAATATTACTAAAGCTGTTTCTAGAAACTTTTATGCTACCAGAAGTTTATACATCTTTAAATTTTATGAAACCGATTAATGATAAAGTCTGGAAAATCTGTCATACCTGTTTTGCAAATTAAATTGATGTTTTGTTGCTAGTGTCAAGGATCCAGATTGTTATATAAGAGGTTGCGTGTATAGATATTTAATTATTATCTCTTCATTTATTGTTTATCATTTTCTAGCGATGATTGTTCAATGTTTTTTAATTATTTACTTTTTCAAATAATCTTTACACTTGTCTTTATTTTTATTTTGTAACATATTAATAGTTTAATTTAAGACCGATAAACTTTTAATAGTATGAAAAAAGAATGAAACAATAACTCTTTTTGTTAGACATATCAATGTTATCACAATAAAATATTCATTTTTCCGTTGTCATATTCCAAAATCTAATGAATCTTGTTAAAATGCTGGTACTTTCCTATTTTATGCGCTAATATTTGTTCTCTCAATTGTGATCGAGATTGTCCATGAGAAGTTTCTCACTTTGATTTGTACTCATTTTCTTCTTACATTCTATCGTTCCAAGCATTATTAAAGCTTTTTTCAGGGTTGTTTTAAATATATTTATTGTTTTATCATGGATTCTAGTACGGAGGAAGAACGCACTCAAGTACAAGATTATACATCAATACTTTCTGATGATATCCTTTTCCACATTTTTTTAGAACTTTCCTGGAAGGAAATCAACACAATAAAGCTTGTATCAAGGAGATTCTATGGTATCGTCAACGGAAATTACTATAGATTAGAGAGACGAAGGGTACGTCGTGTTTCGATAGAATATGATAAAAACAGTGATAGCCATCCTTTTTATATCATGATGGCTTTCTACGGTAGGGAGTTACCAGAGATTCTAGGAGATTTCTACACGGTAATAGTTTTGACGACTAATTATTGCATTAAGTTTTTCTTTTTTAGAAAGTCACATACTTTCAAAGTGTTGAGGAATTGACTAGTTTCCTGAAAATGTTTTATATGAAAGACCTCGAGGAGTTTATTGCACCTGCTGCTTATAATCTTGGTATTTTCGGCATTTTAGAAAGAGTTTTTCAAATAGGAACAAACATTAACAAATTCGTTATACCTGATCTTCTGGAAAAGGATTTTGAGAGTTTCCAAATATTCATCGAAAAACTTTCATCAATCAAGACGTTTATTATCGGACATATATGTTCTAATTCAACAGAAACAAAAGATGTATACTCACTTTTATCATTGTCATCTTTCAACGACATTCAATATTTCCAAATCAGTGAATGCAATAAAACGAAAATTTTGTCAGCTGATATTGTTGCTAAATTAATTAGAAATAATCCAAACATAGAGACTCTGAGTATTGGATCAATGAACACTGAATTTCTAAAAAGTTCTCTTAGGAAATTCTTCACAGTGGACCAACCACTTAAAATGGAGAGTGAATGTCGTTACTATGAAATTAATCTTGTTCTATCTATCAGCAGTGAATTCGAAAATCTCCATGATATTTTAAGAAATGATCTCAGTGAACTCGAGAATGTAGAAGAACTCGACGTTCCAGATGATTCATATGATTCAGATGTTCCAGAATTTGCCGTATTTGAATCCATTGCAGATTGTAAGAATTTTCCCGAGAATAAACACACAATCAGGAGATGTGCAACCATATTCAATATGGAATACGAAGACGAAGAATGGAATCATTAGAAAGGTTCTTACTCGTACTGAAAAACTCCCACTTAGCAACATATTTTGCTATTTTTTTCACTCATTGTTGTGTTTTTTTTATAAAGTATGTTTTAATAATAAATTATTTTTTAACAAACAAAGAATAGTTATCTTGAAAAGTGAAAAACTCGTATCAGAAGTTTTTCGGTTGTTTGTAATTTTTGCTTAGTTAAAAATTCAAAATAGAAAATTTCTTTAGCAACAAAAAAGATTTTATATAATTATTTTAACACATTTTATGTTAATTGGTTATTTTATGGTTATATTGTTGACTCCCCTGATGGCATTTACATCATTCATCTTTATTCTTTTTTTATTTATGAGTTAATTGATTTGTTATATTTTCAATACTATACTTAAAAAAAACAATTCAATCTTTTTAAATAGATGTGTCAATTGAAGCATTTCTGATAAAAGATCAAAGTTCTACGATCTTCTTAATGGTGTGTAATATATATATCTTCAAACTTAATAGAACTTCTCAATTTCAAGAAGATTGCAAACAATTTTACAAACTTATTGATGAAAATTCATCCATATGAAAAAATTAGTGGCTTTTAAAAATCTATCAATAAATCACCACTAAAGGATTATGAAGTTTCATTTGATTTTATTTTTGTTGTTTAAGTCATAACAAAAAATATGAATTTTCAAATAGGAGGTACATAATAGCTGTTTTTTTCATTTATTAATCTTGAAAGTATATTCTTAGAGATACACAAAAGATGACAAATAGTTTCCTAAACTTTTAAAGATCTTTGGTTACTAAAAGTATTTACAGATTTATTATTTGAAACCGTTGTAATATCAATATTTTCAAGTTTTCACACAATTACTACCAACGATATTTAAATATGGAAATACTTTGCATAGACAAACTTTAAGAAAATGAAATTCGACCATTTCAACTTAGTCATGAACCAACTAAAAAATGTTTGAAGTTCTTTCAATTTATTCACCAATAGAAATATGTAGAATTAAATCATCATTAAAATCGCTAGAATGCATAAATCTTACCGAAACAAAATGCTAACTTTCTAAGCCATTAATTTTTTTATGGAGTTATTCCAGAAACGAAACAAATGCAGAACGAATAGAAATCAGAATTATTTGTACTTGATCTGCTGACAATAAAATATATAAAAATTTGTATATAACATCAATGACAATTCTAAAAAGAATTGATTTTTCAGATTATGGATAGAAGATTTGTTGACGACAATTTCACTTCCAATTCATACAAGACTAAATGATGTGAACATTTCTACAAAAAAGAAGAACTCTTCATACATTTATTTATGACGTTTATGAACGATAGAAATGACGGAAAGATTACAATTTACAATCATAGTAGTATTAAATTGCTCCTCAAAACAATGGAAACAATAAATAATTCTAGAAGTATTACTAGGGGTTTTTTTATGAAACTTCGGAACTACGAGAATTTATACTCCTTTTAATTTTATGAAACCAATTTGTGATGAGACCCAAAAAGTCTGTCATATCTGTTTTGTTAGATGAAATAATGTTTTTGTTGTTATTGTCAAAGGTTTAGATCACTATCATCAGGAGAATGAAGATTTTATACATTAATATATTTCTCTTCATTTATTTTGTTATCATTTACTATCTGCAATCCTTTAATCTTTTTATTTAGTGCTTTTTTCTTTGAAATATACTATAAATTCTTTTTTCTATTTCTTAATACATTGGATAGTTAATGGAATACTGATAAATTCTTACTAGGATGAAAAAAGAGTCCCTTAGATATCAAAATGTTCTTTTGTAAAGGTCAAAAAATAGAACAAAAGAAAAAGCTTCCTGATACTCTTCTTACTCGTATTTTATCAGAACTCTCTTGGAAAGACATTCTCAATATGAAGACTGTGTCTAAGAGCTTCTACAATTTTATAAATGAAAACTATCACCTATTATACAGGAAAGAAGTATTCGGAGCTCAGGTATCAATATGAGAAAGAAGATAAAAGACAACCTTTTCATCTTGATTTGGGATTCTATAATGTCAGTATGGAAGAGGTGTATCCACGTGAATTTATAAATCCTTCTTATAGGGTAATAGGTTTTCATTTACATTTTACTAATTTTTTTCAGAAGAAAATAATATTTCAAAATGAGGAGAGCTGTCTAGATTATTAAAAACGTTTGACATAAGGAACCTCGCCTACTTTGATGTTCCTGTTGATGACGACGATCTCGATATTTTCGAAATCGTGAGCAGATTCTTTCAAAACGGAACAAAGATTCACTGCTTTGTTACTTACAAACTTGCGGAAAAGCATTTTAATAGTTTCTGAAAATTCATTAGTAAACTTTCATCAATTAAGGAGCCTTCTATTTAACATATAAGGTTCTCATTCAACAGAAGCGATGGATATCCTTTCGGATCTATCCTTATCATCCTTTGGCACTATTGAATGCTTTAATATCTTTGAATGCCACGAGACAAAGATTTTGTTAATTGACATGGTTACTGATTCATTTAGAAATACTCCGAATTTAACTCATCTGGATATTGAGTCAATGAACATTGAATTCTTAGAGAGTGTTTCCAAGTCATTATTTTACGATGAAGCAAGCACGTAATATGAGGTGTACAAGTGGTTACAATCCAATTACTCTCAGACTACATTATGGTATTGAATTTAAACATCTTATTGGTACTTTAAGATAGGATCTCAGTGAACTGGAGAACGTATTGAAACAGAGAAGTAATCCGGAACCTTCAAGACATGCTATGTTTATATCTGCTACAGATTGTAAAGTATTGTATCCAGAACAAGCATAAAATCACAAGATATGCTAAATTATGGAAGGTGGGAATCACTTGCCAAGAATGGAATTATAGTTTTATTGCTCATGACCCCTACTGATTGATTCTCATTTAAATATATATTTTATGGTTTTTTTTTTTACTTTTTGCTGTGATTTTTTTTGCAAAATATGTTTTAATAATAAAGTATTTGCTACCACGAATGAAGTGTTTTAAGGAACAAAAAAGTGTACCAGCTATTTTTCGGTTATTTTTAACTTTCATATTGTAAAAAATTCAAAATAGGTAGTTGTTATTTTAACAAAAGAGTTTAAACAATTATATTTTGTTAATATATCATGGGTTTATTATTAGAAACAATTATTAACAATTTTCGCTAATTGAATAATGTATATAAATAAATTAATATCGTATATTATAAATTCCATTATTGACTGAGTACTCAAAATTTGGATAGACAATACACATATTATTTCTATAATATTAAAATGCCTTTTTTAAAGCTTGAAACCAATAAATCTTTCACCTTAAAATGTACTATGATGACTCTTGATATTTTTTGTTTCTCTTCAGCCTTAATAAATGGTAGTAAAATTCAACTTGTATACTTGCAGTTGTCAAACAGTTAATATTTTTTAATTTCCGCACAACTATTTTATGATTTGTTTCATGTTCAACGACACCAGATGATTTGGTAAATTTTGGAGATTAACACACAAATAATCAGCACGAATGTTTTCATTGTTGTTTGTTTTTTATTATTAATTATAATGAGCTTTATATATACTAATTGATCTTCTTATACAAATAACAGATACAATAGGTTTGAAACTTGTGCTCGCCGTTAAATGACATGATATCAATTCAAGTATTCTTTCAGGTGGTATAAATCAAAGATTCTTCTGTCATTCAAATGCTCTTACATTAAGACAATGATGCAAATTATAAGCTTCTAGTGAATAATGACTTTTTTTATCCTCAATTTTCCTACTATAACCTTCATTGATGTAATTGAATTTATCGCATAATTTTAATGTTATATCAGGCACACCAGATAATGCAACATCAAAAAATATTTTTTTTAATATCATAATTTGCAGGTATACCGGTTTGATTTATCTTAATGTTTGCAATGGACAAAAATGTCCGAGTATAGAAATAACACAAAAGTTGGTCTTAGAAGTTTTTAGTTCTAAAGATTGGTGTTTCAATCAAAAGAAGTATATATTTGACAAGGATAATAAATTTTAAGTATACATAATCGAATAAAGTCAACATCAATGGGATACGTTTGGGGTTTAAATCTTGAAGTCCAGTTTTAGAGAATTATTGACCAAAATTATTGTTTTGAAATGATTCAACCTCGGACTATATAAATTAAAAAAGGCACATATAGAAGTTTTCTAAACTTCTTTAGATTATTTTCAAGAAGTTAGAGTGTCTGTAGATTTCATGAAATCCAAAAATTGAATTTAAATAAATCAAAACATATACATATGTTTTCGATCACATTGAATTTGAAATTTATATTTTCAACATTCTGGATTTTCATCTTTTACTATTTTTTACCACAAAATTTGCTTAGAAGTAAGATTTTTCAAAATTTATCATGGTATTAAAAAAGTACTCAAGAAATGGTGAAGAAAAATATATATATTATTATAATTTCATAAAGTAATTTTTGCAATATGAAATAATGATATGAAAGTTTCAGAAGCCATAAAAACGCGAAGAGAGATAATAGGAAGCTAATATTTTATATATGACAATATGTCACCTAAGGTTATTTTTTTAAATATTTAAAAAGTGGGTTTTGGATTTTTGTTTGTTCCACATATTTAAAATCACTCAATTTTCTCAGGAAACTAATTTTTAATGTTTACAAATTAATATATAATTTGTACTTTCTATTTACCCTATAAATTTTTTAAATAAACTCATAGACATTAAAAAGTGTAACATTTTTTTTGCTAAAATTGAAATACACATTTGTAAAGTGAAAATCTAGATGTCATTGATAGTAACAAAACTTCCTTCATCTCTATACGCCTTTTTATTTTAATAATTTCATCTTTACAGTTCATTAACAATAGGTAAATATATAAAAATACAAATATTAACAAACATGTACCATGGAAAGAAAAATTGTTATGTATTTAAAATTTAATATAAAGTCTTTTGATCACTAAAAGCCATCAAAGGATATAATATATAAAAATGTATAAATGAAAAGGATATAACCGGTCATGCATTTAATGTCTAAAGAAACTTATCTTCATCAGTTGAAATACTCTTCATAAATTTGTAGAAAATAGAAAACTGCTTATTTTATTCATATTTAATACAATATTTTCCAAAAAATTAATTTTAAATTTGTCTATTATACAAAGTGAATTTTATAGTAATTATACCATATTTTTACTTTCATAATCATTAATTTGAGCTCTTTTATTATTATATTTATTTGGTAGTGAAAAAATGTTGTTATTTATTAGCCAAGAAATAAATATCATAAGGATAAATTTTTAACTAGTTGAAGTGTATTTATAATTTATTAAATGTTATAAGATAGAAAAAATTTCAGGATTTCTTTTTTATCACATTTATGTTATAAAGTAACAATCATGATAAGTAAATATTAATTTCATATTAGCCAAACGACATATTTTTTTGTAATGATATTTAGATTATGGGAATTATTCTTTTTATAGTAGTTTGTATTTCATTCTATTGAATTTGCTTTTAACAAAAAAAATGAAAGTTATATTTAGACATAAAATTTTGCTTAAATCATTCCAATAATTCTCTTAATTTATATCAATTTTATTAACGATAAATTCCTAATATCTATCTTTTTATAAGCAGAAAACTTGATAAAGGTTATTTTTTGAAACACGTTCTTTTCTGACTCATCTTATTACTATCACTTATTTATATGTAATAAATCTTTACTATACATATATCGCATAAATTATTGAAAAATGAATAATTAAAGAAAATATTTTAAAGAGTTTTATTTTTTATATTAAAGGTTTATTACTTCTAGTTTAAAGCATCTAACAATATCTTTCATCAAATGTATCCATTTGCGCATCAGATGATATATATCTCTTTATTACTTGTTAATTGTTTCTAAAAACATTAAGATTTTGTAAAGAATAATTTGTTATTTTATTAATTTTTTATTATTTATCTTCATGTAAATTATATTATTTAATTATAGTGAAATTTACTCATAAATGCTAGCAATAATTTTATTCTTGATATTATTTACTTAATTTAGGTTTATTATTTTTTTAGGAATGTTTTCAAGGCTTAATTTAAAATTATTTCTTCTTGTCATATGTCTACATAAAAACCTTTTAACTTTGCTTATACTAATTAAAAACATGAAAAGTATCTTCCTCATATCCTTATAAAATATATATTTATAACGTTTACAAAATGTCATTATATTATACGTTGTATCTATAAAAGTGCTTACTGAACAGGTTTTAATTACCAGTCAAGGATATTTTTTCATAAACATTGAACTCGACTTTCAGATTATTTAAAGTTTTTAATAGGATTTATATCATAACTTTATAAAAAAATATACTTAATAAATTTATAAAAGTTAAAGACTTATAAATTATCTATCAATAAACATTTATTTTTAATTTCTTAAATTTCATTAAAATAAGTATATTATTGTCACACATCTAAGTTGTTTTTTTTATAAATATTTAATTTCTTATACCCTTGAGCATATATTTTATCTTACTGATCAAGGGCGTCCAATACCTTACAAAATTTTATAAAGCTTAAAAAGTATTGGTTATTATAGATATTGCTTACAAAGTATTTTGAATTAATGAAAGCTAGTTTCACTTAACAAAAGTAATAATTTACTTTTTTGTATTAAAATTTTATTAATCTAACAAAGTTAATAAAATTTATCTTAATTAATATGGTATACTATAATTATACAGCACGCAGGAAGATTTTTAATAACTATCTAATATTTTATATTATTTTTTTTCTATGTACAATATCAATTAATTTCATCTCAGCACAGGATTTTTCATCTTTATTATCATTTTTTGGATCTGGTATTGGTAATTCAGCCCCTAATCCAGCAGGAGCTGTATCATCAAGTATTGTAAATAATGCACCAACTAGTCCTGGAAGTGCATTAGCCTCATTAATTGGTGTATTTTCACCTGATGCTAGGTCACCTGTTGCTGGAAGTGATCCTATTAGTCAGATGTTCTCCCTTGGTCAGACAATTGCTAATAATTTACCACCTGAAGCTTTCAAATTACCACCAATCAAGGGAACTAATAAATTAACAACAATCCCATTTAGATCCCCATTACATAATAGAAAACATAAGAAGAAAAATGAAATAATTTTTGTTAGTAAAGAAAAAACTGTAGAGACTACTACAAGTAGTAGCAATAAAAATTCTAATGAAGAAAATTTAACTGTAACAGAGGTACCAGAAAATGTTACAAAACGTAGGAGAGGCCATAGACGACAAGGACGAAGGAGGAGAACAAAAAGACCAAGAAAAACAACAAATATTATTACAACAACATTTACCCCTACAACAATAAATTCATTAATTAATACACCAGTTATTCAACCTTCATCAAATAAACAACAAAATATCCAATTAGATAATGTTATTAGAACAACACCTACACCAAATTTATTATTTGACACATCAGCATTAGAAAATTGGGCTATTAGAAGAAATAGAGAATTTAAAGAACGTAGAAGTGTTCAAAGTGATAGTTATAGACCAAGTAATATAATGACATCCTTCTCACATGATCCTGCACCCAAAAATGGTTTAGGAAAAATAGTAAACAATTTTGGAAAAAATTTCAACTCATTTATCGCAGAAATGGCACAGTACACAAAGACAGCTGATTTGTCACAATTCCAACAACCATTACCTATGCCAACACTCCAACCACCTTCAGGTAATCCACTACCAGAACCATCAACTTCTTTAATAACACCACCATCAATACCTGATACAAATCCATTATCAACAAAAAATTTAATGTTAGGATTTTTAAAAGCAATGTCTCGTGATCCAACTGCAACATTGAAACCCCTACCACAATTAAATGATGGAACAGAACAAGGAAGAAATCGTCCGTTAATAGATAAATTATTTGAAAGTGATATTGTTTTGACAAATAGTCAAGCAAGAGCAATAGTTTTAGCAGAGGCAGAGAGACGTGATCCAAGTTTAAGAAGGAGAGTTAAGAGAAAAGTTATTACTGGTTCTGTGTATAGATGGAAAAAAGAACTCGGTATACCATATAGTTTTCATGAGAGTGATAATGACCATAAATGGAGAAATTTAATTAGATCAGCATTAGAATTATGGGAAAGTGAAACATGTCTTAAATTTAATGAAAATGGTATTGGTAAAGATAGATTATTATTTTTCCGTGGTGGTGGTTGCTACTCATCTGTTGGGAGAGTTGGTGGAGCACAAAAAATATCTATAGGACATGGGTGTGATGATAGAGGAATTATATCCCATGAAGTAGGTCATGCATTAGGTTTCTGGCATGAACAAAGTCGTTACGATAGAGATAATTATATATATTTAAGAAAAAAATATATTATTAAAGGTACTGATGGTAATTTTGCCTTAAGAACCGAAAGTGAAATTGATTCAATGGGATTGGCATATGATCTAGGTAGTGTTATGCATTACGGTCCAAATGCCTTTACAACAGATTGGAGTGAAATTACAATTGCTACAAAAGATAAAAATTACCAACATACCATTGGTCAAAGAGTTAAACCAAGTTTTATTGATGTTAAGCAAGTTAACAGATTATATTGTACCAATGAATGTTCATTAACACAAAACAACTGTAAGCATGGCGGATATCCTGATCCCAAAAACTGTAAAGTTTGTAAGTGCCCGGACGGCCTTGGTGATAAATTTTGTCAAAAAGCTGAGGATACCTCTTCAGAAGGTCCAGATTGTGGCGGTGAATTACTTGCTCTACCAAATATTTGGAATCATTTAACATACAAAGGAAAGAATCGTTGTGTATGGAGAATTTCAGCAAATAATGCGAGAATAAGATTTATTTTAGATACGGCAGAGTATACATGTCAAACAACATGTAAATCCTTCGTTGAATTTAAACATAATTCTGATTTTCAACAAACGGGTTTTCGTGCTTGTTGTCCTGAGGAGTATAAAAATATACAGGTAGTTTCTGATCAAGCCGAAGTGATTATAATTCATGATGGTAGACAAAATTTATACACAGATGGTAAATTTTCTATAAGATATATTCAAGATGAAGGTAAACCATTGCCACCACCACCTCCAGCTATATGGGTACCTGGAAAAGAAAATAGAAACTTCCGTGGTATTGATAGTAGCAAGAGTGGTATTATAGAAAAATTCATATTAAATGCAATCCCTCAAATAAGAGACCCAAAAAGACCAGCAGAGAGTATGTTAAGTATTTTCACTGATTACGTTGCCAGTAGTTTATTAGGAACAACAAGAGACTGATAAATTTATTATTTAAATTACTTTTTTCCTTTGTTTGTAAATATATTGTTTAAAATCAGGTACATGCATTTTTATTTTTCTTTAATAATCTTGTCAAATATAAATATAATGAAAAATTAGTATTGTTTTTCTTGTCAAAATATAAAAAGTGAATTATATAAATTTCACTGTATTAAAAATAAATATTTTATTTTTGAATTTATCAAATAATTCAAAAATGTTTTCAATTTGTCATTTATGACTGAACGAACAAAAGAATAATAACTTATTTATTGTTATGAGTCAAAAAATTTATTATATTTATCTTATAAAGAAGAAAAACATTAACAAAAAATTTTTTATTAAATTACTAATCTAACAAAAGATATATTAATAAAAGCAATTATCCTTTGTGTTGTAAAAACGTCCTGAAAATAAAAAATATTTCACTATTAACAAAATAGAAAACTTACGATCACAGTAAAAAAATTTACTAAGTGCAAAGAAATTTCATGAACTTTTTGTTGACTATTTTTCATTGATATAAATTATTAAATGATTTAAAATAAATGAAATTATTAAAGCTACTTTTATTTTTCTTGTTTTTACTCTAAAATTACCAAAACATATTTTTGTCTAAATCACAAAATAATAACAGTATTTGATAATCACTTCTAAAAAATACTTTAACAATAATACTTTATCTTTTATATTGAATTACTCTACAAAGAAGATATTTAAATTTTATTTTTAAATTTAGCATTCTTCATTACCAACATCAGATACTTTATTCTTTAATTTCAAAATCTAATCTTTCATTTTTTGAAAATTTGGACAAATTCAAACAATTTCCGGAAGTGTAGATAAATTAATTTGTTCTATTAGATGACGTATCCAGGCATATAAAAGTATCTTTTAAAACTCTCACCAACCACTTACTCCTTTCACCCCCTCATTATGATATCAATTTATTCCTAAAAATTTATAAAATAAAAATTCTTAAATAAATATTTTTTAAATCAGCCTTTTAAAAATTTTTTAAATAAATTTGATTCTCATTTACAGCCTTTTTTGACAAATCTAGATGAAAAATTAATTTTTTTAACAATATATCATATCTTTTATAGGAGTTTTCATGAAGAAAAAATGCCTTGTCAATGAAGGATATGAAAAATGTGTGGGTGAATATTTAAAATGTTTTTGTATTTTAATCGGATAATTTTGTAAATATCTTGAAAAAATGATTCATTTTGATTGATGCCTTTATATGAATTAAAATTTGTTTGAATAATAGACAATCACTTTTTAATTATATTTAACAATTAGCATTTTGATATTTAATTTAACATTTCAAGAACTATTTATCTTATCCCATTGTATCTCTCTCATTCATGAAATTAGCCATTTTTCTCCTATTCATTGGATGTTTTAATTAAAAGCAATCACTGTTATAAAAGTCGTCTATTTACAAATTTTTGTCATTTCTATTTTTTAATCTTTTTAAAAAGGATGAAATTAAATATTTTAGTAAGAATTTATAAATAGAATACTTTATTGTAACATATTTTGTTTTTCTGAATAATTTATTAACTTTGCATACTTTTTTTTAATATTTACTCTAATGCTTGATTATTTTTTAGGTTTCTGAATAATTTTCAAAATGACAAACTTTTTTAACTTTAAAATAGTTTTTCTTTTTACTATAGCTTTGAATATTTTCTCAAATTTTGTCACCCCTTATGATGTCTCCAGTGATATTGAAGGTGACGATAGTTTGGATTTTACAAGAGTTGTTAGGGCTCCAAACGTCAAATGGATGAGGTAAATAAATTAACAAGCTTATATATTTTAATTTAAAACATTTTTAGATTTGGAAAGAGAGCTCCCTATTACGGTATAAGTGATAAAAGATCCCCTCAAGTAAAATGGATGCGTTTTGGTAAACGTTCTGATTTGGTAAATGAAAATGAAATTTATTAACTGATTAATTACTATCAATCTCCCAACCATCATCAATAATTTTTTGGAGAATAGTTGCGACACACTCTGTCTTAATATCATTTCTTGTTCAATCTTAAGATAAAATCACACAATATAAAATGATTAACTTTTTATGAAAAATAGATAATTTAAAAATGAAGCTTTAATAAAACAGAATTGCTTTTATTAATTTTTTTTTATAAGTTTTCGGTTCATAAAGAAATAATAATGAGGTGTAACATATTTTTGTAGTTTTTTTTCCTTCATTTATTTAATTACAATTGAAATAAGTGTATTGATT
Organism: Strongyloides venezuelensis; assembly: GCA_963280985.1. Taxonomy (NCBI): domain Eukaryota; kingdom Metazoa; phylum Nematoda; class Chromadorea; order Rhabditida; family Strongyloididae; genus Strongyloides; species Strongyloides venezuelensis. The sequence continues at coordinate 7,415,006 of CAUJLX010000002.1, read as the reverse complement.
TTAAAATAAACCCTTAAACATTCGTGATTAGATATTATTTCTTGATTGATAATAAACACTTCCGTGTTTAGACATTCCTTGGTATTAAAGATCTTTCGAGAGGTTTTTCTCTACAACTTTTATTACAATATTATTGTTATTTTTCTAGAGTAAGATGCCAAAAATAACTTATGTTGAAGAGGCTATTTATGTAAAATTTTTAAGACTGGGAATTATCTACACATTATCAGTAATATTTACTTTATTATCATTAGTTCAATTAATAAAAGAGTATATTTTTAATGGATCCAATATTTTCACCAAAAATATACCAGCAAGACCAAAATGTCTCGATGACTATAAATCTAATTTCTTACACCTAAAGAATGGTGTTAAATTACATTATGTTATGGAGGGAGATAAAGGAAAAGAGTTAATGTTATTTATTCATGGATTTCCTGAATTTTGGTATTCCTGGAGAAGACAATTAGATTATTTTAAGGACAATTATTGGTAAAAAACCATTTTCTTATAATTTTTAAATATTTTTAGTTGTGTTGCTATTGATATGAGAGGATATGGTGAGAGCGATAAACCAAATGGAATTGATGAATATAAAATTGAAAATCTCATTGAAGATATTGAAAATGTCATCATTCAATTAGGATATCAAAAAGCTGTTGTTGTTGGTCATGATTGGGGTGCAATTGTTTCATGGATGTTTGCTATTTTTTACTCGGAGATGGTAAGCAAATTAATTATTATGGATGTACCACATCCAAAAGCTGGTGAAATTATCTACAAAAGTAATTTTAAACAAATGGCTAAATCTTGGTACATGTATTTCTTCCAATTTCCAGTTGTACCTGAAATCTTTTTGAGCTTAAATAATTTCCAACCATTAAGAAATATGTTTAAAGGTAAAAAAGGTGGTCTATGTAACAGAGATAAGTTATCTAATGAAGATATCAATTCATATGTTTATACATTTGGCTCTCAACGTAAGGATTTTATTTTTTCGAATAATGATATTTTAACATTTTCATTTATAGCAAATGGATTCACAGGTCCAATAAATTATTACCGCTCCTATCTTCAGAGATGGAATCTAATTAAATATCCTAAAGAACCAATCAAATCTGAGACTTTGATAATATTTGGTGAAAAAGACTTTTTCGTCATCACTGAAAATGCATATCTCTCTCAAAATTATTGTTCTAAATCCAAAGTAGTAATTGTTAAAAATGCTTCACATTGGGTTCAACAGGATGCCCCTGAAGAAGTTAATAAAGCAATCGAAAATTTCTTATGTTCCTCTTAAAGTACTTATTTTATTAAGAATTTTCTCTTAACATTTGAAATAAATAAATTTCATTTTACATCAAAAAATATATAATATTTGCTTAACACACTAAAATAATCTTACAAGACAAGGGAAGAATTTCTTTTTTGCAGACTTTTTGGTTTATTCATTTTTTTAATGAACCAAAATTTTAGTCTGCCAAGCACGAAGTTTTCTAATCCTAAAACCTATTTTTAAAAATTAAAAGAGATTTAAAAAACGTTAGCTAATTTAATTTTCGTTATAGTCGAAGTACCTTGCTATAATTTGTATTAACTTTTTCAGTAACAAAAAGGTTTTAAAAAATTCAATGGAAATTAAAAGTTAACTTTATAGATTTAAAAATTATAACATATCAAGCTTGAGAATAATAATATTAAATTATTAAGTAAATCATATATAGGATGTCTGATTAGTCTTTGAAAAGTTTAAAATTATTGAATATTCTACATTAAAAAAAATTGATAATAAATGAAAAATTAAATTTTCACTATTAAATTACCATGGAATCTACTTAAAAAATGTAATATCTTAATTATTTAAATAATACAGTAAAACAGTCAAAATCTAAACTCATACAGAGTGATTTTTGCCATCAGAAGTGCAACTTATATACTTCATTTTAAAAAAATTAAACGTTAGAATATCATCATAAAGATATCACCAACTGTTAAACAATTGAACATGAGTAAGAATGACAAATAATTATATAAATAAAACCGTGTTTTTTTACAATAACAAAAATTGTAATTTAATATTCAGAATTTATCTCATATCGTTTGCGTGTATTTTATTTTTAAACAAGTTAAATTAAAATAAAGATATGGAAGTATACATTTTCAGTTAAAATATGTTAATGTAATTACCATTCTTTAAATATCCTATCAATTTTGAGGATTAAACTATCCAGAATATTTTACTTCTTAATCATACATACAATATTTTTAACACTCAATCTTGTCAAGACGATACTTTTGAATTATTATTGGAAAAGTGATACATTTTATAGTTTTGTTAAATTTTTGCATCAATTCACAAGAAAATTTGAGTTATGGGAAAAGTTTCTAAAGATAAAAGGGATATATACTATAGGCAAGCTAAAGAAGATGGTTACCGAGCAAGAAGTGCTTACAAACTCCTCCAATTAGACGAAGAATTCCATTTTTTTAAATGTGAGTTTAAGTATTTTTTTAAATATTACAATTATATTTTAGATGTAACGAAAGTAGTTGATTTATGTGCTGCTCCAGGTATATATTAAAATTTTTTATCCCTTTATTTAATTTAAAAATGTTTTTTAATTTTTTTTATCTACTAAAAAAATTAAATTTAGGAAGTTGGAGTCAGGTTTGTTGTGAAAAATTAGCAAAAAATGCAAATCATCCAGTATGTAAAGAATACGAGATGGATAAAGAAATTAAAATTGTTGCTGTTGATTTACAACCAATAGCTCCATACCCTCCTGTAATCACAATACAAGGAGATATAACAGAAGAATCTACAGCAACAAAAATAATTGAAGCTGCTGAAGGAAAAGTAGACTTAGTCATATGTGATGGAGCTCCAGATGTAACTGGACTCCATGCATTCGATGAATTTTTGCAATCTCAATTAGTACTTTCAGCTTTAAATATCACAACTATAATATTAAAGGAAGGAGGACATTTTGTTGCAAAAATTTTCCGTGCCAAAAATATTCAATTACTACAAACACAAATGGAAATGTTTTTTAAGAAAGTTGAGGTTGCCAAACCAAAGAGTAGTAGACAGAGTAGTTCTGAATCGTTTATTGTGTGCATGGATTATACACCTATTCCTGATTATGTACCAACATTAAAAAACCCAATGTTTCTGAGTGACTATGATAAAGAAATAACAAAGTTGACTGGTATTAATAGGAAAATCGTTCCATTTTTAGCCTGTGGTGACACTTCTGGGTGGGATTCTGATAAAACAAATAAATTACCCGAGTTAAGAAGACCAGGTCTCCTATATGATCCTTTGGAAGTATTTAACAGTCCAAAATATATGCCAAGAAACCCAGTGGAGGCACCTATAAATCCGAACTACTCAACATCTATATTACTGAAAAAAGGGGATCGCTTAGAAAAAGTAGAACTACCCAAATCTGATGTTTACAAAAATATCTTAACAAAGATCAAGCTCCAAGTTGGACAATTGGATCCCGTTAGATCTTCCTCAAGTCTATCAAACCCAACATCTGTTGATGTATTGACAGAACTCTTTGATTAGCTTCCCCTTTAAACTATTAAAAGAATTCTCTTGTATATTCTGTTTGTTACCAATAAAAGATTATTTTATACGACATATTTTTTAATAAAATTTATTTTGGTTTATAACAGATCACACAATCTACATTTTTATTTAAAAAATTGAACCAAGCACGTAAACAACAATGCATTTTCCAAAAATTTTATATGACCCTAGAAGTGGTGTACAAATTAGATTAATTGTACAAATTAAATTTCGTAGCCTGGTTTTTTGTCATATCCATAATCCTTGTACCTAAAAATATATTGGTTTAAGATTGTACATTAAATAATTTATGATCAAGATTAACATACCATTTCTTTTCCCACCAGTACTCTGGTTGTGGGACAAAAAGCTCAGGCTCATGGAGACCAAGATCTTCCAAAGTTGAGATACCAAGTTCATCGAGGACAGGCTTAACTTCTTTGATAATATAACCGTAGATAACGTCACGGTTTTGCTTACTTCCACATTTGATTTTTATGGCTTCAAGGAATCTTAAGCATAAGGCATAATCGTTAACACGTCTACATGCTTTGAGGGCAGCTTTAACAACCTCAGGATCTGGGATTACATCGAAATCATGTAATTCAGCAAGAGCTTTACGTACTTCCCAACCATCAATTTCTGGTCTGTTAAAGTAGTCAATAAAGTGTTTGTCAAACTCTAAAAAAAGAAATTATATAAATTAGTTGAGTTTAAATATAAAAAAACTGTAATTTGTTCTTTTACTTACTGTCAGCTGGCCATTTTTCCATAATGGTATCTCCGGCAGAACAGAGTTTGACAGTTGTTGAAAGTTGTCTTACATTTTTAGTAAGCCCACGGAGGGAACGTAGAGTTAAGGAAGCCATCTATAACGAAATTATTTATTAATCTGAATTAACTAATCAAAAGAATACTCTATATATCGACAATCGCTTACAGTTGAATAATGGAAGTATTTTCTACAGTTGGAATGATGTACCTCAAAAATATCACAAAAAGAAAACAGTGGAAATGTGCATATACCCGTGTGCAAATTTTTTCAAATGCAGATTACTTCTTTGAATTATAATTTTTTATTCATGATATTTTTTTACTAAGTGAAAATGTAAAAACTGACAATTGTACAACGAAGCGAATAGCTTAGAAATGGCTAGGTAATAGATTATTCAGAAATTTTTTATATAAATGGGAAATTTGCAAATTAGTAACGCTTAAAATAACTTCAATGGCATAAAATGATATTTTAATTATTAATAATTTCATTAATTACATCCATAACAAATGTACAATATTGGATAAATCTTCTCATATTTATTATTTAAGTCTTTTTATATATTCTTTTAATAATTATTCAAAATTATATTCTCTTTTTAATATATCCAATAAAAGTAATATGACAAAATATTTTATTAAAAAGAAATGTAGTAGTAAAAGTAAGATTTATTTCTAAAATATGTGTAAGAAACATATGACAATTTTATAATTATTAATTAAAATATTACTTTTATTATAAAGGGAAAGAAAATACTTGTTAAAACGTATATAACACTATTTGTGACAAAATACCATTTCCTCTTTTATATCAAAGATAAAGGAGTATTTTGTGTTTGAATTATTATGACATTAGACCACATATCTAATTAAAAATTCCTCCTAATAAATATGTACTTAAAGATGGAGACATGCAACTTGAGAGAACAAAAGGACAAGACAGGCGGGAAGTTATTAAAATTTCAGGAAAAAGCTCATCAATAATAGTTTAGTTGACGGCTTGCTAAGTGTATCATTTTAAAAGTTTCCCCATAAATGGCTATTTTGTGTGAATAATATACTTTATTAATCTTAAGTGAGATTAATTTTAAATTAAACTACTTTAATTTACATTAATCATTTTTATATATAATCTAATTGATAAATATAAGTAAGGGTAACAATGAAATTAATTTATTTCCCTTACGGGTGGAATGTTATTATTGTTATCTTTTTAATTACGTTATGTTTTTTTTAATGTAATGAGATTCAATTATTATATGAGTGAAAAAATAATAGTTGCCCTTGATTCAAAAATACCATTGAGTGTGTATTACTTTTATATCTTACAATTATTTGTAGTTAAAGGGGCAGTATAAAGAATGGTGCGCAAATAGAGACCTCGAAATATTATTATTGCAGGATGAGCAACATCTGGCTTGCCGTCACCATTATAATACTTATTCCAGCCTGTATTCTACATTTTCTTATTTCTATTATAATAAAAACTTTACTCATGATGAGTTGATTGACTTTTGATGCCGGTTAATCTTATTGTAAATACATGCCTTACCTTGTTTGTTTTTTGAAGCAGATGGCATTTGTTTTATCTAACTTCTACATTTGTTAAACGTTTTTTTATTACTATTTCAGACTTTTCTCATGATTTTATTTTAAACTTCAAAGACATACTATATTTTGATTGCCAATTTCTAAATATTATATATTTATTTAAAATATTGTTGCTTATCTGAAATATTAAAACTAAATGAAGGTGGTACAGGAGATTATTTTGCTGCTACTAACTTTGTGTATCCATTTTTCAATCTCTACTAAAGGTAATTTATTTTTATAATATTTTTTTTGCCATAAATTTGGAAAGCTATTTATTATTCTATCCCCTTTGCATATTAAAACTATTTGTTATCTTATCAAAGAATCTAGAAATATTAAAGTTCGTTTATTGGGCACATATGTTTCTATTGTAATAATTTATCTTTATGATATTTTAAGAAGATAGTTAAGAAATAAAGGCTTATATTACAATCAAGAAGTCATTAATCCTTATACTTATCTAAATTTTAAATCATTTTTTCTTTTATCTAACAATCACTTTGTCAATTTTAGTAGACTTAAAGGGATATATGAAAAGACGAGGATTACTAGAAGGAGTGGATTCCTCAGAATATGAAATTGTATACCCATTCCAGATAAGAGATAAGAATGACAGGATCGGAATTGAAACACGAAACCATTTTCTCAATGGAACAGTTCATTATTCACATACAACATTTGTTATAAGAGGAAATAATATTATCAATAGATTAAGATTATCATTAGAATTAAATCAAAATATCTTTTATAATGAGACTATCTTCAATAAATTGGATGACAGTGGAGAATCCCCATTAGAGGAGATAATTGAGAATTGTTATTATCAGGGAACAATACAAGGTGTGACAAATTCTTTTGTAGCATTGTCTACATGTGATGGCCTTCAAGGTATTATATCATATGCAAATGGTACTGCATATCAAATAATTCCTCTTGAAGGTGGTGAGCATAGTCGTCGGCATCCTCATTTACTTTATAAAGCAAAATGGAATCAGGATGCAGCATGCGGTGCTGTTACTTTATCACCATCAAGTCATTCATCATCAACATTTTTCAATGCAAGTTAAATAATAATAATATACTTTTAATAATAGGTTATTTATTGTTTTTAGAAACGTAAACGACGTGATGTATCTAGGCAAACAAAGTACATTGAAGTTGCAGTTGTTTCAGACTTCTTCTTATATAAAAAACTTAATAAGTCAACAATGGAATCTATAAGATACACTCTTGATGTAATAAACACTGCTGATTTAATGTTAAGTAAAGAACTTAACATTCGCCTTGCCATTGTTTATGGAGAGTGGTGGACTGATGAAGAAAGAGTTGATATGAATGAGGATATTGAAAAAAGTTTAACAAGTGTTTTAGAATACACAACAGGACACATTTATAATGTTTTAAAAGACAATACTATATTCATTACTGGTTTTTCATTTTCACATAATGAACAAGCAACTTCAACATACGCCTCAATATGCACAGCAAGAGGTCTATCTCTCGTTAAGGTAAATTTAGCTAATTATTTTAAAATTATACTAATAATCTAAATTAGGCAATGGAACATCGATCAGTTTTTATGACAGCATCCCTATTAGCACAATCGTTGGCTCATAATGTTGGGATTGATCATGATTCAATTGACTGTTTATGTGATAATAATGCAAGATGTGTAATGAATAAACAAATTGGATCTTTGGGGACACAATTTACATACTCATTTTCTAAATGTTCTCAAGCTAGACTTCATTCAGCTTTAAGGTCTGGTGAATTACAGTGTTTATTAAATAAGCCGTTTCATGTATCTGAATTGTATAATTGTGGTAATGGAATTGTTGATGAAAATGAGGAGTGTGATTGTGGAACGCAAAATCAAGAATCGTGTAATGATCCATGTTGTGACGCAAACACTTGTAGATTAAGATCTTTTGCTCAATGTGCAAGTCATCAAGAGTGTTGTCATCGATGCGAAATTAAAAAGGCAGGTCAAATATGTCGACCATCCAGAAGCTCATGTGATGTCCCAGAAATGTGTGATGGTGAGAGTGGAGATTGCCCAGCTGATGGATATATGATTGACGGTACAGCATGTGGAATAAATGGTAATTGTTGGAAAGGAAATTGTTCTGATATTGACCAGGAATGTAAGAAAATATGGGGGCATGAAGCATCTGCTGCTGAGATAGCATGTTTTGAACAAAATGAGAGAGGGGTTGAGTATGCAAATTGTGGCTTAAGTAAAGATAATACTTTTCAAAAATGTGACTTTGAAAATGTTAGATGTGGTTCATTGCAATGTAAAGATGGAACTTTAAATCCAATTGACGACTCTTTAAATTCTTTTAATTTTAACTTTGTAACAGAAGGAAAACGAGTGGTGTGCAAAGCAATAACTAATCCTTTCCTTGGGAGAGTGCCAGATGGAGCCTCATGTGGTCCATCAAAAATTTGTATTGATGGCACATGTTTACCTTTAGCTAAAGTATCCCCTCCAGTCTATTGCCCATCTAATAATTTAGCTTTTTCGTGCTCAGGGCATGGTGATTGTACTACATCACAGAAATGCCTTTGTTATGATGGTTGGGCAGGTGTTGCATGTGATATTAAAAGTAACTCAAGTAGAAGAATCCATTATGGTTCAAATAATGATATTTTTTCAAAAGCAATTAGAAATGGTTTAGAAAACAGTAGGACTGTCGAGACAACAACGCTTCTTATTATATTATTTGTTGTTGCAGTATTCCTATTTCTTATCCTTATTTGTCTGGTATTTTGTTATCGAAGAAAAAGTACCTCCTGAAACAGTTACACATAACATAATATTTGATAAAGCTGATGAGAGTTTTAGTGAAAATGTAAATCGTTCCATTAAATTTGGAAATATGCCAAGTTACAGAGAAGAAAAAAGACGTAGAAAAAAAATAAAAAAGTTTATGATGCTTTACATCGTATTAGTGAGGCAACTGATGAAAGGGATACGACATCATTAAAAAGTCGTGAATCAGAAGCAATGTCATTACATAATGATCCTATATATGGTATTAATCATCGTAATTCTTCAAGTTATTTACCTTTTGAGGGCAATAGGTTACGTAGAGATTTATCTGGTAGTCAACATAGTTTAATGAGAAATGGAGAACCTTCATTTACTATTCATCCTCATAATATTTTTGATGATACTCATATTGGAATGAGTGATAAAATCTATTCTCAATCTGTTGTTAGTATACCACCATTTGATAGAATTGTTAAAAATTCACCAAGTAAAAGTGACTATGGAGGATACACAACAAGAATAAAAAGAGAATATCAACGAAGAGAATTTAAAATAAATGAACATGATGATGAATATAATGAAGAGATGAGTTTGTATTCAAGTAGTAGGTATTCTATGCAACAGCCTACACATCCATATTTATCACAGACATTTAAAACACAAACACCAATGTCACCATCTTCTAGTTCTTATACTGGTAGTTCTTCAAAGCTAACCCCAACACCATTAAAATTAAATAATATTGGTATTTTATTAAAACAATTACAAGAAGAGTACCCATCAACAAATCAATCCCCAACGATGGAGTACAAACCTACTGAAACAGAAGAAAGTGAATTGAGTAATGGTGAACAACACCCAGATCGTAATTCTCAGGCAGATTCTGTTCCTAACATTGATCTCGAAGGATATACTTCAGCAACCACATATGCTTGTGGGATTCATTCTAGTGCCGGTAATTTAAATGAAGATGAAATCATTCCTAGGATTTAAATTTTTTTTTTAAAATAATTTCCATTAATGCTTTAATTTAAAAATAATTTTTGTATATATTTACAATGTAATAAAGCTTTAATAATTTTGATGGTTGTGATAACAGTGTCATTATCATTCAATAAAGTCATAATTTGGTTCTTCTGATGGTAAAGAGCAGGGTATGACTATTATTGCTGCTAGAATTAGTATACAAAATATGTACAATGATAATCTATCCACAACTAACGCCATAAATTTCCAATCAGCATTCTGATTTTCCTCATCCTCTTCGTCAGCAATTCTTTGTTTTGCTGTTTTTAAAAATTCGTGTAGTTCAGTTATTAAAGCATCAAATTTTTTGTTTTCATTAATGCATACTCTTTTACAGGAAAAATCTTCTGAGTTGCTATATAATTCATGTTTGTTTTCATTTTCACTTATTCTTGTAGAACCATAAAGTCTTTCATTCCTAAATGATGAAAGATCATCGGAATCTTCACTGATTCCATTTTTTGACTGATAAGTTCTTTCAGACATCTTTTTTACCAATAAATTCTGTTTTTTTCTTTCAACTTTACTAATTAATTCTTGATTATGACGGAGTGGTGGACCACCAACAGATTTCCATGCTTCATTCTCCGCATGGAGTGTAGTTATACGTTCCAAAGAAGCCACTGAACCAACTCGTATCAATTTCCCTGTTACACTAACATTTTCTTTCAATCTTGGCGTTGATAATGAGTTGTATTTGGTAGGAATAACAGTATCATATTTTTCATATTTATTTTTGCAAAAAACTAATTTTTCTGGTCTTTTAAATACTTTTTCTGGTCTATTCATTAGTAATAACCACGGTAAGTATTCAAGAAAAATTTTTTTCATCTACAATATATAATAAAATTTTTCTTTCTTTAAACTTACCCAAGGAGTCATTTTATGTGTCTTTGGATTCCGAAAAAATATATTAATAATTAATATTGTCGAAACAATTGAGGCTCCAAGAATTAACATTGATGCTGAAAAGAATAATGCTATGATTGGAATTGTTTCACTAGTTACAGGTGTGACATCGGAAACCATTCCAAGGAAAACTAGAACAGATAACAAATTTGTAATTTGAAGTGTTATTTTTTCACCGCATTCCGATGGAAGTGTAAAACCAAGGACGTTTGTAATACTAATTATTGAACTTGGAATAATCCAATTAATTACATAGTATAAGCTTTTTCTTTTTATATGAATATAAAAATATAACTCAACATATTTTTTATTAGCAAATTCAGTTGCTACTCTACGTGCCGGTGTACTTTTGATGTCCCATTCACCATGTTTAACATAATATGATAAATCCATTTGATGAGGTGACTCAAGGCCTGATGAATCAACTCCTAAATCTAGTTGATCTCTTGTATATGTCCATGAACCTTAATTACTATTATTATAATATTACAAAAATAATATAAACAAACCGTATTTTAAGTAACATAATTGACTGTCCCATGGAAACCATCTGGAGTCAATATTGCATGATGTTTTAATAATTGCTGGTGGAGCATATAGTACATTTCCGGTGTGTTGGACAACAACATTTACAGGAAAATTTGCATCAAATTTATCATCTGCAGAATTAAATAATAAAATATCTGGTCTCCAAACGGAGTCAGGTGGTAATTGTATCGTTTTTATACCACCATATTCATCTGGATCCCATATTAACTTATAATCACTCCATGTAAATTGTGTCCAAACAACTAAATTTAATATTTGATTTTTTTCGTCCTTTAAATATAATTTGTACAATTTTTTTTTGCAAAAATAAACTTACAACATCAACAATTTGTTGTAGTAATACTCTTAAATTTACTTCAACAGCTTCTGTATCATTTAGTATTGGTCGTTCACTAGTATCATAATCTTGTTTTAAATCCTGAAGCAATCTATATTCATGAGGACTTGATTTGACATTAATGATTATTGTTAATAATTTTATAATAAAAAACCAAAATATAAACATTATAATAAAAATCGTTAAATACTATTAATATGATAGAACAATATTCTTATAACATAACAGTAGTAACTTACAAATAAATATTTAAAAGACAATAAAGTTTAAATGTAGTTTTATGCTAAATTCTTTAATTGAGTATATGTATTTAAAAGTTGTTTGAGGTACTCTTAACCCATCTAATCATAATGAACTCGTAATTAAGAATTAAATTGTATATATAAAAATGATAACTTAATAATCTTTTGTATAAACATTCTTTTAAATTTTTCCAAAAATATTTATAATAATGAAAATGAAAAATGTTGCTTTTAATTTCCTAACATTGAATAATTTATATAAAATATATGAAGTATAATGATTAATTAAAAAACATCTGAAAAAATAATCGTAAGAAATGTCATAATTTGTAAAATTATATTATTCTCAGTAATCACTCTTTTCGTTTGGTAAATTCCATCGAGAACAGTAAACAAAACATATTATACATATATTGTACCTTCTTTCTCGTATAATTTTTAGCCATATATCAATATTTCTCTTTTATTTTATAACTATCAAAAAAAATATCTGTCGGAGTATTCATTTAACAATGGATATATGTTATTATATCGCGTGTAAATATATATTTTCTTTAAATCTTTAATACTATTAGAAAATATTTTTCAATTTTGTGTTGTTTTATTATAAGAAAATAGGGAAATACATATTTTTCTTTAATACCATCAACTATATGTCCTGGTCATTTTCTTTCCTAAAATAATATTTATTTTTAAATATACCAGTATTTTTTTTCCTTTATCTTACTATAGCGCCGTTATAACATTCCATCTTAAAAATAATTTTTTTAAAAAAAAAGGCAACATTCATCATATAATAATCTTACTTATTTATACATATGTACATTTCTAAATAACTCTTAAATTTATATTATATGTTCATTTTATATTTTATCTATAATATATCATATTTTAATAAAAATGTTTCTTCTACAGAAATAATTAAAAAATCACATCCATTAAGTGCACTTTTATATTTCCATCAAAGCCAATTGTAAGGAGAATTAGTAGTCTTTCTCCTGCCATTTAAAATTTCATAAATTTTGGTATAACGTATCCTTGGGTTACTTTCGTATTCTATTTTTCCTCTTTTTGAAATACCAGTTTTGTAGGTATATCGATGTACTGAGGAGTTTTCATAACTATAAAATATAGTTAAAATTCTTCTATAATTTTTAAGTTTATTTTAAACTTAATATTATGAAATATTTATTTATATTTACTACCCCAATAATGTCTTTTTTTTTTCCTATTATTTTATATCTATGTATAATGTTCCTCGTCATCAATTTTGAATAATTGTATCACTATCAGGGTTTAATTTATCTTAATCGATCGGATATTTGCCTTTATTTTTATTGTAGATAATACAGTTGTCTTTTAGGGTATATAATTATTTTGGCATTTTGCATATTTTAAAATGTCAACACATCTTCCCAATCCACATAATAAAAGTGGAAATAAAAATCGTGTTTCAAGAAAAAGTAATTATCGTGGGCCTCATGTAAACAGTGGAAATTATATTAATCATAATGAAAATAATTATAATTCCAATCCCCCACATATTAATCAACAGGAAGTTCAGTTTGCAACTCCCCAATTAATAAATGTTAGTTATAGCGCTCCAGAGCATCACCCACAACCCCAGATGTGAGTTAATTTTTTTACCTTTTTATCATTTAAATATATTTTTTATTTAGGCAACATACACATCACAATGTTGCAGGTCAAGTTGATCAACAGGCAAATATAATACATACACAAGTAACAACAATGCCATATTTTAATGGTCATCAACCTCCAATGGGATTTGTTCAGCCACCTGGGCCAATCCCTCTTCCAATGTACCATCCGAACGCAATTCCGTACAGTCAACCAGGGCAAGTTCCTCAAAGTTTTCCCGCTGCTATTGAAAGTTACCAAGTTCCACAACCTGTGAATTACCGTCCTATACCTGCTCCAGTTCCTGGTGGAGCAGAATTTGAAATTGTGGAATGCAAGAAACCTGCCGTTATACAGAAAAAAGAGAAAAGAATCTTGAGCGTTTGTGATCCCGAGACGAAGAAATCAATATTTGATGAGGCAGCAAGTAACTTAAATAAAGACATATCTTCAAAAGAATCAACGCCTTCCGAAACAACTACTCTACATAAATCAGCATCAGGTTCTTCAGTGAAACAAAACCTAGTTATCGAAAAACCACCTTCAGTTAGGTCTAGGCAAAATTCTGAGAGGTTATCAGAATGTGGAGGAAATAATAATGAAGGTTCTAGTAGGATCAAGGAAGAATTTAAACGTCGGATAGCAGAGAGAGCTGTTGGTTCATCTGCTGACGTAACCCCAGATGATAAAGTTAAAAAAGAATATGAGCCTGTTGAGGATCAAAAAGATGATCCTATAAGTAATATAGTTTCTCAAGCCGAAGTGTTATCTAATACGATAAGTGAGTCAATAGAAAAATTGAAGCTTGACGTACCTCCAGTACACCCATGTGAGACAGCTGAATTACAAAGAGAAGAACAACCAAAATCCGAAATTAAGAACGAAGTAGAAACTTCTGGAGGTCAAGGTGGAGGTTCTACTGGATTATCAAAGAGCACCTCGAAAGATCAGGTACAAAAGAAATTATCATTTGCTTCAGAACAACCAAAAATAGAAAAGAAACCAGATAGAGATACCTATCTAGAGATTGAGGCTGATTTGAAACGTTCTATGGAGGATCCTAAATTTGACATTGAAAATTGTGTATATCCAAAGAATTTCATACGGACCTATAGACTTGCTGTAACACTATTTAAGATAGCATCAAATCCAGTTAGTGATCAAATAAAGGCTCTTTTATATTACGATAAGAGTAGTGTTGCATCATCAATGAAAGGACGAAGAAATGACAATCAATTCCAGCCACCTTGGAGTAAGACAGCCAATGATCAAAGTAGAAAAAGCTATGGGGGTAGAAATAGTCATGGCCATAGTAATGACAGGAGGAAAAACAGGAATAATGCAGTTGCAAGGCCTTCAATTGAACGGTCCAGGCATAACGTTCAACTTCATAAGTCGGAAAATGCCTGGAAACCTACTGCTAATAGTGATGACACAAATGCTAAATTATTAAAAGAAGTACGCGGTATTCTCAATAAGATTACACCAACTAACTTTGAAGCATTGATGACAGAGTTCCTTCAATTAAGACTTTTTGAGAAAAAAGAAATTTTGCAAAATGTAATTGATCTTATTTTTGCTAAAGCTGTTGAAGAGCCAAGATTCTGTTCTATTTATAGTGATTTATATAATGCACAGGTAAATGAAGAAAAGAAACAGACGAATAGTCCGAAAAGTTCTTTTGGAACAGCATTAATTCAAAAATGTCAAGTCACTTTTGAGAAAAAAGATTTTCCCTTTACAAAGGAAATGGAACAACTTGGTGAAGAATTGAAAACTGAGACAGACGAGACTAAAATTAAAGAGAAGAGTGACAGGCTTGCTGAATTACAAGAAAAAGAGAAACTATTTACTTTTGGTACAATTCGTTTTATTGCTCACCTCTATCGTCATGATCTTCTGGTAACAAAAATTATCACATATTGTGTAACGTATTTATTGAGTATGTTTCAAAATGAGAACAATGAAAAAGCACTGGAGCAAGCAGTATTATTATTTGAAACTGTTGGAAAACATTGGAGTGGGATGAAACATAACGAAAGTCATTTAGACATTAATATTTCATTGCAACATATTAAAAAATATTTACCTGGTCCTGACGGTAATTATTTAGGACCTAATCCTATTAAGCTTTCAAAACGTATGCAATTTATGATTGAAAATTTAATTGAAACAAGTGAGAATAATTGGGTTTCTAAGAATGCCAGGATGCGTGATGGTCCTAAAAAAATTGATGAAGTTCACGAGGAGATTAAGAATGAAGAAATTCAAAACGCTTACCTTCGTGATCAATATAGTAAAGAAAAAGATACTGAATCCAGTAAAAGAAAGCCTTATAGTGGAACTAATTCAGTTGACAGAAGATACAATTTGTCTAAGAATGCTTCAATCAACAGAAAGAATACAGATCTTCGAGACAGTGGACATTATACCCTCAAGACACAAGCCAAGAGTTTTGCTGATGGTTGCAATCCAAAAGATACTAAAAGTAGTAACGAGAAAACTGGAACTATCCCAAGAAGCAAAAAAAGTGATGGTGGTAGAAAGGACGGAAGTGGTAGCAAAAGACAGTCGTCACCACAACAATGGAATCGCCAAACTACAAATCCTAAGAAGAGTACAAAAGTTGTTGAATGTTTTGATGATGACTTTTATAATGATCAAATTCCTGAGGTTACGATAGCTGATGTGAAGTACGATAGAGATGAACTTAACAAACATCTAAAACAATTAACTAATGATCCCACTGATTCAGTAAAAGCCACTGAAGTAAGTTTTTTTATATTAAAATTTTAAAATGATTATTTCTATTTACAGATTAAAGAAATGATCGAAAGGTATTTGAATGGGGAAAATTACAATGAAATTGTGGAAACCATTATGTGTTTTGTTTTCTTTGATATGTGTAAAATTGGATTTACAATAGAAAGAGCAGCTATTGGTAGATTGGTAGGAAGTTTGCTTAGTGGTCCAAAGGGCTCAGAAGTTCTTCAAGGGTAAGTTAAAAAGAATATTTTATAATTTAATTACATTTATATTCTTTTTTTAGCCTTGTAAGTTTATGTGAACAATTTGATGATTTAGGCATAACGTGTGAATGTCCACGCGCATGGATTTATTTTGGTGAACTACTGGCTAATGGTATTATCTATGATACTTGTACAAATAGTCCTAATGAAAAGTTAACATTAGATAAATTGGATAAGATTTTCTCAGCTGCAGAACCAAAAGAAACTAAGGATGAATTTTTGTTTGCCTTCTTGAGAAGTACCATTGCGGAAGAGAACTTGTTGGAGCCAATAGAAGATAATAATAAGCGTGATGAATTTATCAAGTCGCTCATAATGTCTATAAATAAAATGAGATTAACCGATACTGGAATAATCAGTGAAAAGATGGAAGTGAAATTGAAAGATGTTCAATCGAAAAGAGATAACAAAAATTTGCTTGAAGTGATCAAAGGCTGAAGATAAAAATAGTTTTTAATAAAAGTGTCTTTTAATCAAATTCTATTTACAAAAAACCCAATAACATCCTACATTTTTTTCTTGTTAACGTTTTATTGTTACTAATTATAAAATTCTATTATATTCCGGAGAAATGTATATCAATGTTTCGATGTATTTTTTTGTTGTTATAATATGTTTATTTAAATAAATGTCACAGCAAGTTTAAACATAAATAGACTATTTTAAGTAAATAATTGTTACCATATTCATTGTTATAATTATTATCACAAATCTAAAATCTACAGATCAGTTTATTTTTAGAAGTGATTTCTCATAATTGAACTGAAATTGCTCCCATGTGGTAATGACAACCACTGACCTATTTTTTAACTAGAAGAATGAAAGAACAGAAAATTTTTTCCCGTGAATAAACTTATAAGTATTAGAACTTCTATCTCTAATGACAGGTATTAATAAAATGTCATTTCAACCCTAATATATTCGCATATAAATATCAGTTAATCGTGGATATTATCCCTATTATTACTTAATATTTGCATGTTTTTTGTAAAAATATTTTTATTTTTTGTTTTTCTTCCTATATTATATGGTCAATTTTCAAATATTCAAAGTGCAGATACATTTATGGGGTTTGAAACACTCCCATTTTTATCATCTAAAGGTTCCTATTCACTATTTCAATTTGGAAAAGCAAAAAGACTACAAAATTTCGATGAACCATTTATCAATGTTGATTCAAGATTCAATAAAAATAATGTAGAAATACCTGTCCAAGTTGTACCAAAAGGTATTTATGCATATACAGATAGACAAAGTGATTTTAATTCTAATTTTAAATTACCTGATATTAATAACCCAATTGATATTAGTGGTTCTATGAAAAGTAAAAATAATTATGTACGTAATTTTTATTTTTAACTTTACAAGATCTTATTTTAGATTAATGGTTTATATCTTCCTATGCCATTTGGAATGGAACCAGTTAATGTTCAACTGTTTCGAGAAAACGAACAAGAAAATGCTATTGAAGGAACATTTAGTTCGGAGGAAAAAAGTTCGAAAAGCTAAAGAGAAAGCTAAAGTTATTTGCAGGAAGGGACCGACACAAGAATGTGATGAAGCACTAGAAAAATATTATTCATTAATGTCTGAGGATGTTAATGACAAAGAAATGCCATTATTTGAAAAACTTGTGAAATTAACAGATACTATAGGAAGTGCTGGGTATAGAAATGATAAGAAAAAAAGGATTAGGAGTATTATTTAGTATGCCAGGAATGAAAGAACCAGTATATTGGAAGGCACGTTTCGACAACTTTGATGACAACTATATGTCCGTTAATGCTAATATGCCAAAATTTAATAACTATTAGTATAGAGATTTTAAATATTATATTGTAATAATGATAATAATAATTTTAATAAAGTTTCTTGCAACGCAATTCTTGGACATATATTCATGAAAAACCAGCACTACGTGTACATTAGTTTTTGCTATTTGAACTATAAAGTTGATAACATCAAAGATACTTTCATTTTGTGATCATGATTAGTAAATCTAAGAATTTATTACTTTTCGATGTTGATGGAACATTAACAGAATCCAGAAAAAGATTTCGGATGAAAATAAGCAATTCTGGATAGAGCTTTCAAAAACACAAACTTTAGGAATTGTTGGAGGATCTGATTTTGGAAAAATTTGTGAGCAAATGGATCTTTCTGAGGAGGAATGTTAGTTTAAATTTTATATAATTTAATTTCTTAAATTTTTTGTAATTTTTAGTATGTTCAACATTCAGTTATGTTTTTGCAGAAAATGGATTAGACGGTAGAATTAATGGAAAAGAAATTCCAAAACAATCTATTGTCAAGTTTTTGGGAGATGTAAAATATCAAAATCTCATTAACTATATTTTTAAATTGTATTCGGAAATTGATATTCCCAAAAAAAGAGGAAACTTTGTTGAACTTAGAAATGGAATGGTTAATGTTTCCCCTATTGGTCGTAGTTGTACTCAAGAAGAGAGAGATGAATTTTACCTTTACGATCAGGAACATAATGTCAGAAAACAGATGGTAGAGAAATTGAAGGAAAAATTCAGTGAATATGAACTTGATTTTGTTATTGGTGGTCAAATATCAATAGACATTTTTCCAGTTGGTTGGGACAAAAGATATTGTTTAAATTATGTTGATGGGACAGTTTGAAAATATCCACTTTTTCGGTGATAAAACAATGCCAGGTGGTAATGATTATTCAATATTTAATGATAGTCGCACAATTGGACATACTGTTATCACTCCAGAAGATACCATCAATCAAGTCAAAGGTATTATAAGTAAATTAAAATAAGTGTATTTGTTTATTGTTATTTATTCTAAAATTAAAGGATCATTGATATCTAGTGCTAACATTATTAATTGACTTTGTTCTTTAATATATTAATGCTCACATTTTTAAACATTTTATACATAAATTTGTTAAAGATTATAATTGTATTTAATGAACCATTCACCTCGCCACTTTTATATATAAAAAGATGCACATCTATACATATCTATATCAGTATCAATAAACAATTATATTGAGATGGAGAAAGTGTTTTCATACTACAAAATATAAAATTGTTTTGCACTCAAAAAAGACTATGATAATATCTTAAAAATCATTTTGAGTTTCAAATTTTAAAATATAATACACATATTTTATTCTATTTGTAAAACTATAAATGATTGTTCTAGATAAATATTTTTCCATTGTTATCTTAATATCATTTGCATTCTCGTATTATAGTTGGCATAAAGTTTTTTTAAATGTACATATTTAATTTTAAATAAATAAAACTATTGTATTGTTTTTTTTATCAATAAATTTTTATCTCTTTTTCTCAAGTTTTTTTTACGAATTCTTAACATCGTAACTATGACCTAGCGTGACCTTTTATATTAAACTTTACTAATACATTTACAGATAAGTTGACTGTTATTTATATACCTATAACAATATAATATCATTTATTTCAAGGCTTAAATAATAAAAAATAAATTGATTTCCTAAAACAAAACATTATATTTTCTATATTTAAATAAGATCAAGTGTCTTGGCTTAATCTTAATCCTATATGACACATTACAACCATCAAAAAAATAGTACATTATAAATATTAAATACTTAAATTTTAAAAATTATCACTTTAGTGATCAATGTAATAAACATAATTAACCAATATCACCGTTGTTGTTTAAAAAATTTATTCATCATTTACTACTACACAAAATAAAAATATTTCTATTTTTATATAGTTAATTTAAAAATATTTTCCTATGACTCATTTTATTTTAATGAGAACGTATTTAAAACATATCTTACATTTTCTTAGTACAATAAATTGGTGATTCACTTGTTACACAATTAAATTTGTAGTATAGAAAAAAAGTTTGACTACTATATAAATTATAGGTAAGATAAAAAAATTTTGTAATTACTTTTTATTTGTCATTTGTATACTTTGATTTTTCACAAAAGTTAATAGATGATTATTTTCATATTTTTTATATGTCATTTCACATTAACTTAGTATTTTTTAAATAAAATCAAAATCAATTACTAAATAATTTTATATATATATATATTCATTTGTTCAATAAATATACAATAAATGTTTATTTTAGTTACCATTTTATTATCATCTAAAATTTTACTATCATCTTTCTAACAAACTATTTATTTCTTTTTTATATTTCTTTAAACAATATTATAATTTGGTTCTAAAAATTATGGAAATATATGCACACTCAAAAAGTAAAACTATAACAATTACTTTTTATATTTATATTATTTTATTGTGTACTTTTAATGGTATTATTAGCTTACCACAAAATGAAGAACCAACAGGAGGAAATGTATGTTCCTATGAGGAGGAAGTTTTAACATCTGAGATAATTAAAATTAATGAAATATCAACAATAACTGAATATGAATGGTGTCCAGATTTTACTAAAGGATTTAATTGTCCTATTATAAGAGAAATTATAAAACCTAAATATGTTTCTAAAAGTGTTCCAAAAAAACAAATCGTTTTACGTTGTTGTAAGGGATATTATAAAGATGATGATAACACATGTAAACCGTTATGTTCACCAGCGTGTAAAAAAGGTGAATGTGTTGATAAGAATACATGCAGTTGTGATGCTGGTTATTATGGACCACTTTGTGGGCATACATGTGATAAATTCTTATATGGCAAAAATTGTAAGAAGAAGTGTGATTGTAGAAATGATGCTGAGGGGTGCAACAGTGAAACTGGAAGATGCTTATGTGGTCCTGGATTCACTGGTCCACATTGTGAAAAGGAGTGTGATGAAGGATATTATGGTAAAGATTGTAGCGAAAAGTGTTTATGTAAAAATGGAGGTACATGTGATAAAAAAACAGGTGAATGTTCATGCCCTCCAGGATATAAAGGGAAATTCTGTAACGAAATGTGTGAAGATGGTACTCATGGTTTGAATTGTAACTTCACCTGTCACTGTGTAAATGGAAGATGTGATAAAAAAGATGGAAGTTGCCATTGTGATCCTGGTTTTAGTGGAATATTTTGTGATATTCCATGTAAAAAAGGAAAATGGGGAGAATTTTGTAGTGAAGATTGTGATTGTTATAATGAGAATAATTGTAATCCAGTAACAGGAAAATGTGAATGTTATGGATTTACTGGAGATAAATGTAAAATACCCTGTCCATTAGATAAATATTCAATTGATTGTTCTAAAACATGTCAATGTGGAAAAGGCTCAAAATGTGATAGATTCAATGGTACTTGTATATGTCTTGATGGTTTTTCAGGTGAAAATTGTGACAAAAGAATTTGTCCTGATGACAGATTTGGATATTATTGTGAACAAAAGTGTGTTTGTAATTTTAAAAATACTAAATTTTGTTCTCCCATAGATGGAAAATGTCAATGTAAACCTGGTTTCACAGGAACTGCCTGTAATACAATATGTCCTCTAGGCAAATATGGTGAAGATTGTAAATTTGATTGTACCTGTGCATTGACTCCTGGAACTAGTTGTGATCCTGTTACAGGGAAATGTTATTGTGGCAGTGGTTACACATCAGAGGATTGTTCAAAAACTTGTGATGAAGGATATTATGGATTTGACTGTCGTTCAAAGTGTAATTGCCAAAATGGTGGAAAATGTCATAATCAATATGGTGTTTGTATGTGTCCTGAAGGTTTTCAATCACCAATATGTTCTATACAATGTCCTGCAAATCACTATGGTATAAATTGTAAAAAATGTGATTGCCCAAGTGGTTGTGATTCAGTAACAGGATCATGTATATGTGAACCAGGAAAATATAAATCAAGTAAATGTGGAGATGATTGTCAAGGTGGTTGGTATTCTAATAATTGTGAAAAAAAATGTTCATGCTCTAAACATGCAATAGGCTGTGATATTAAAACTGGAGAATGTATATGTCCTGATAAATGGTATGGAATCCGTTGTGACAGTAAATGCCCACAAGAAAAATGGGGTCCAAAATGTGAAAGTAAATGTGATTGTGGAAAAAATGGAAGTTGTGATAATGTAACAGGAAACTGTCTATGTAAAATAGGTTTTACCGGAAATAATTGTACTGTATGTGATAAAGGGTTCTTTGGTAAAGATTGCAAAGAAAAATGTAATTATTGTAAGAATGGTGACTGTGATAATATTAATGGAGTGTGTAATACTTGCCCATCAGGAATGAGTGGACTGTTTTGTTCTGAGAGATGTCCCCCAAGTACTTATGGAGAGGAATGTAAAAATAAATGCTTATGTGGGGAGAATAATTTTTGTGATAGTGTTACAGGAGAATGCCAATGCGCTTCAGGATATTTTGGTGAGACATGTCAAAATAAGTGCAATGAAAATTTCTGGGGTGTTAATTGTACTCAATCTTGTAGAGTTTGTGAAAATGGTGGTATATGTTCACATATAGATGGATCATGTGTATGTAAAGATGGATTTTATGGACCTAAATGTGAAAGACATTGTCCTCAGGGAAAATGGGGTCCACAATGTAAGAATGAATGTCATTGTTCATCAGATAGAAAATATTGTTTACCGGAAACAGGAGAGTGTCAATGTCCTAGTGGTTTACAGGGCGATAAATGTGACAAATATTGTGAACCAGGTAAATGGGGTCCAGATTGTATAAATGATTGTCGTTGTAAAACTGCTACATCAACATGTGATACCACTAATGGTAAATGTTTATGTAAAAGCGGTTATAAAGGAGATAAGTGTGATAATATTTGTGAAGAAGGAACATATGGTATTAATTGTACTAACTCATGTGGCAATTGTGGAGATTCTATGATATGTGATCCATCTATTGGATGTTGTTATGAGGATGACTATCAATGCGGTGTTTCAAAAAGAGAAGCACTTATTGTAGAGAAAGCTAAAAGAGGGAAGTTCTTAGGACTTGGATTACTACTTTTAATTGCTGTATCAGCTTTATTAATACTTCTGGTAGTTTATTACCGTAAAAAATATCATAAAGAAAAGGATCCATTGCCTACTATTCTTTATCATTCTGATACTGAAAAAAATGAAGAACATGGTGATGATGTAAATATGGAATTCCAAAATCCATTATACTCGCATGAAAATTACATTGAAAAAGCTTTGTCTGAGAATAATGCAGCCAATAGAAAATTTCCTGAGGATACTAGATCAAGAAGTAAGTTGTTTTTTGTAGGTATTAACAAGTAAATTAATTTTTTAAAGATGAATATGAATCAATTGATGAAATGAAGGATGAGAAATCAACTACTAAAAATCAAAGCGATAGTAGTAAGAGAGATAATAACTTGTGTATGGAACCACTCCTTAAAAAATAACCACAAAATACTGATGATCTTTACATGGATTTTAAAAATCTTTTGCCATAACACTTTTTGATATAACAATAGAGATTTCTAAGATTTTGTATAAATATTTTGTTTTTCCAAAACATATTATTGCACATTTATTTATCATTGAAGTATTAATTTATACCCTAAACAATATAACAACTTTTTTGTATAATCATTCTCACATTAATACCAATCACATGTTTTCACTTATAATTTGCATTATTTTTAACAGCTTAATTCTAATAATTGCACAAATTCAAAAAAGTATTTTAAGTTTTTAACACCAACTAACTTATTTTTTTTAGATAGCGATGGATATGAAACTCCAAATGTATAGTGAAAATACTAAAACGATAAAAAAACACACATTACAAAATGAAATACATAATTTTATTAATATTTACGGGATTTAATTATTCATAATACTAACAAATAACTTAATAAAAATGATATTATAATAAAATTATTATATTATAGTTCTGAGGTTTTGATTACCAGATTCTGGTTACTACAGTTTTCACATAAATTTTCAACTCGTTTATATGTGATGTATGATATGAAGTTTGGTTATAAAATAAAGAAGACCCGATACTAATTTCAACGAAATATTCCTTTTGTTGCGGAATTGAAAATTATATCTTATTAAATTATAGTCTTTTTCTATTCATTTTCTCTGCTATTTCACTAATGATATTCAATAACAGATCTTCTGATGATGATATGGATCTTGTTTCAACTATTTCAATGTTACTATCAAATATATGATTATACATTTTTCTCCTTCCCATTTCCAAATTGTTCAAATTAATTTTTTCATGATGCTTTTTCTTTATTGAATGTCTATTTCTTCTGTATTTAAAGGAATTTTCCATATTTATATCATTTTCTGGAATTGCTTCTCTTTTAACAAAACTTGTACAGCATCTGACACAATGTTTCGGCAGTGAATATGCAGAACAGCGAATGCCACATCCACATTCACCCAATACTAGATAAAATTTTATAAATATTAGAAAAAATATTATTGAAAGTATTAAATTCTTAACAATCATTTCAACATGAAGTATAGAGGTCTAAAAATATTAAGGATATTAAATGTTTTTTAACATATTCTTATGTATTATTAAAGATTACTAGTATTAACAAAGAAAATGAAGCTTATATAAACTCTTATCAAAATTACTTTTACAAATACCCCTATAAACGGATCCATTGACGTGATAATGATAATCTTTTTTTTAGAATTGACGTAGTTATATAATTGTATCAAAAAATAACATAAACATTATAAAATAAACATGTTTGTTAACCTTATAAGACCTTACCACTCAATTATATAGTTAAAAAATATTTTTTTCTATGATTATTAATGATAAAATAATCAAACAAAAAAAATAGGAAAGAATTTAATGACTAATATAAGATTATTACGAGAAGTTTATGTTGTATTAACAAAAATGATAATAAAATATGTAAATGGTGGGTTAAATACATTTATTTAGATTTCGGAAAAAAAATCCTTATCAGGACGACCTATACTTGACGTAAGATTACATAACTTAATAATAATAAAATGGAGAACGATAACTATATTAATTTCATTATAATCAGTAGTTGTAAAATAAATAAAAAAATTTGTCCAAAGTCCATACCCAAATATGTGGGTTGTCAGTGGAGAAATTAAATTATTTTATAAAACTATTTTTTATAACATTGATAACAACCATAATTAGAAATATCATTAAATTAAATATTCATATGTAATTTTTTTTATAAATTATTTAAAATATAATATTTGTTGAACAAATATAAATTTTTTTAAAGTAGTAAGTCTAATAAGTCTAAGAGATAGAATGAAATTTTAAATATTATAATATAGTTAATAATAAATAAATGCTTCATATTATTACCATTTATCTCTACTTTATTATAAACTTTTTGATAAAATATTATTACTCTTATATACAATAATCATTTTATTTACAAAATAAATTAATTTTTATTTGGTACTTTTCAAGAATTGTTTTTATAAGTTTTCACCTTACTCATACTTAATAAAGTGAAAGCTGATTATTTAATTGTAACAAATAAAACATTTTATTTTTTTATTTTAGATTTAATCCTTACAATGTGGTAATGAAATTATAATAGATAAATTAATATGTGCTAAAATTAAGATTATTTTTGATTAAAATTCCTCTTTTATATCTTGAACAACTATTTTAAAATAAACGAAAAATTTTTGATTTAATGTGCTATTTTAGACAGAGGTGTTACTATATGATGTCGAAATTGATGATGTAACGGTATAGAAAGAATCTGTGATAACGTCATTACGATCATCTTAATTATTTTTAAAGAATTTTATATATTTTGAAATAATCATCTGGCGTAATTATTGTTTATCTAAATTCTTATAAATTATTTAAAATTTCATTGTGTTTATGAAATGATCTTTTTATATATAATTTTTTTAATTGTTTTGACTATATTATTAACTTTCATACGAGACGTGTTACACAAAATTTATGCTTTGTCTTCATATATTATTGTGTGATAGTTACCAATTTTATCACCCCTCTATTCATTATATTTGCAGTAATTTACATATCCTTTATTACAATTATGTTCTCTTTTCATATTAATAATATACATTTTAGACAAAACTTCTTTTATACTTATTTATGTTATCATAAATCTAAAAATTTTTACCACCTTCACTTCCGATAAAATTATAGTGATTATTTCCTTTTATTTATTCGTTAAAGAAATCGTCTCTGGTGTTTTTTCAATGTACATCTAAAAATATGGTTCATTAAACACTACAGTATCTTTTTGCACATTAATATCAGGTAATATATTATACATAATAATAGTCTCTATGAATAAATAATTTCAATGAAAAATTTATCATAGAAATATATCTTTGACATTTTGAGTGAAAAAAATGATGAATGAACTTAATAATAAAATAAAAATTCTATTTCCATATATATAAAAAACATTTTATTCATTGAATTAATTTAAAAAGCTCTTTATGAATTGACATTAAACATCACATCTTGAGATAAAGGTAAAAACATAAATAAATTTTAAATTCACAAAAACATGTGGTATCTAAGTTATTCAACCCTCATATCTTTTACTCAGAACTAAAAATATATATAAAGTTCAATTTTACGGTCCAAAATTATGAAAAAAACATTTATTAAGTTCATTTATAAAAAGTTTGACTGAATTAATTTGACTAATTTTCACAGTTATTGACAAAATTTATAATATTGTTTTATGGTTGAATTGAATTTTGCTAATTAATTCAAAAAACACATATATTTTTTCTAGTAATGGTAAAAGAATAAACATTTTGTTGTAAGTTTATTTTGTGAAATAAAATATTTTATTTTTTTGAAAAAATAAAATTAAGTTCCATTATATTGAATGAAAATTATATAAACAAATAAATTGTTTCTTTTTACTATTATACTTAATTCTTGAAATTAAATATAAAAGAACAATAATTGTAATTTTAAATTTCCAAAAACGCTCAAATCTTCTATTTTGAAATATAAAAAATTTATTTACAAAAAGCTATTCAAAAAGGTTTATTCATAAGATAAAACAATTATCCAGGTCTATTTTTTCTAAAAACATAAACAACAAAATCAAATATTTTGAATTTCTAATAATTTGAAAATACAATGATATTCCTAAAAGTACAACCTTTTTTGATATAATTTTAAAAGATGTACTTATTTTAACGAACAATACCTTCAATTTTTGAATACAATAATTATTTTCTTTTCAATCCACTATCTTTTGTCAATAAAAATAAGACAATACAATTGAAAAATTTATCAATAACAACAGTTTCTATATCATTCTTAAACACCATTTATTATTTTAGACAACCTTCTTACAAAGGTGTGTTTATAGGCACATAAAAATAATGACAATTTAAAATTTCATGCTATCTTTTGAAAATCTTCTCAAAAAAAACTATAGCATTTTTTGTAAATTTTTATATGGCCAATTTAATTTATTCTTTTTGATTACCATTCCATCGAATAAATTGTTTTTAAATTCCTCCTACTTAATTAGCACATAAGGTTTCATCACTATATATAATACAAAAATTTTAAGGAATCTTTATTTTTGACTATAACTACTTAGACAATAATGAAAAATTTAACTTTCTTCTTTTATTTATTTACTATCTTCTTTCTATCAGTTTTTGGAGAGATTTACAATGTTGAAGATAATAATATAGTAAGTTGTATAAAGGTATATTTTAATGTACTTTTTAGATGAAAAGATTTTATGCTTGGGATGATCAAGCAAAAAGGTCCCTTTCAGGAGACATCGATGAGGAGTTAAACCAAAATTTTAAGAGAAAGTAAGTTATTAAATTCAAATACTAACTATTACTTCCTACTTTCAAGATTTTATGCTTGGGCTGGTAAACGAACACCAATAGATTATAATCAAGGAGTCAAAAGAAAGTTTTATGCCTGGGCAGGTAAAAAATAGACTTTATTCTCAAAATAAATTTTCCATGTAATGAAAAAATCAATTATACATGACTGCTATTTCCAACTTCTATCATCAATTATTATAATTTCTCATTATTCTCATACATTTTTTTTCACAATTCCATTACTAATTTTAAAATATTGTATTTTCTTATACATTACATTGAAATAAATTTTTGTAAACATAACAAAATTACAGTACATTCTTTTTTAATGGAAAAAGATCATATAATTCCCAAGTTTTTAAAAAATTTTGTTGAAGATGAGGTTCGCATAAGAGAAAAGTTAGATAAATTGTTAAAAGAAACAGTAGAGAAGTATGAAAAAACCTATGACAAAATAAAAGTATTAAATGAAATTAAATTAAAGTAACTGTTTTCTTTTATAAAAAAAGTTCACTTAAATTTTTCTATATTTAGAAACAATAACATTGATGAAAAACTATTATTACTTAAAGATGCTCTTGAAATTGTGAAGGCAGAAAGTATTAAAAACTATCAAAATCCTTATGAGGCAGAGAAAATAGTAGAACAGAGAATTAGAAAAAAGGAATCTATCTTAAAAAACAAAAGGTTAAAACTTGAAGAATTAATTAGAAAACGAAAAGAACTTGAGGAAGCTCTGTGTGAAAAGGATAAAAGAAATAACTCTGGAAAAATGGAAATATTGTATATCAACAATTTTCACAATAAATCTTGAAACGAAAATAGATATGTAATTGTTTCCTTTCACGTAAACAAACGTTGGTATTATATGACTTCACAATCAACTTGTCGTTTTACAAAATTTGGTTTTTCTAAAGGGATTATCCAGGATATTTTTATTTGTTTATATAATGCCATATGTTAAAGAATATGAAGAATTTGCTAGTCTAGCTCAAAAATTGTTTAAGGCAAATCCAGCTAGTTCACGGTAATATTAATTATTTTACATTCCTATATATAATAACGATATAATTTTTAGATATTCAACAAAATATGATTCTAAAAAAGGAAGTCTAACGGTAAAAGTCACTGACAACGTTGAATGTTACATATACACAACAAATAAAATGAGTGATCTAAGAAAGACTGAGGAATTGACACAAAGATTAATGAAGATATGTGTTTCTTAATTATCTTGTACATTGTATATCTGTTATTTTTTACCATAAACTTTTGGTCATTCTCAATTTAATAAAAATAAATATCTATGGATTTTAGGTTAATTTTTTATTTTACACAAGTGTTAGGAAATGGCCTTTGGTTTATCAGGTTCCCATTCCAGAATATGACTATTATATATGTCATTGAGATATTCATTAATTTCGTGTTCCTTTAATGTTTCATATTTGCGATAGACTTGTAATGCAGTTTTAGCATCTTCTATAGAATCATGTGTATCCTTTTGAACAACTTTATCTAAATTAATTAAGAATTATAATTTTCTTAAAAGTACAATCAAATTAACTTACCCAAAAATTTAAAAGCAAGTTTCTTCAATGGAAGCATTGGTTTTAATTGAAGACGGCAAAGCTTTACTGTATCACTATATTGAATTTCATTAACCTAAAACATAATATTTTATTGAGTAATAAAAATAATCAATTTAATTGCTCATACCCATATATTTAAAACATTAAAATCATTACAAAGTCCATGTCCGATAAAATGAAAACTATGTTCTACTAGATAAAGAATCTTCATGTATGCAACTTTAAGAGTTGTTAATTGTTTATTTGTTGTTTCTGGATTCAAGTCACTTTCAACAATTCCACTAACACTTGTTTTATAATCATTTACAGTAGACGATCCAGTTTGTATATAATCATCTATTATCACTTGTTCATTCTCATCAACAACACTAATACGTCCAATTTCATCTGTTTTTATATTGTCTGTCTTATCGACTGATATAAATTCAGCATCCAAAGCAACAATGTTATTTTCTTCAAGATTATCAAATTTCTCTTTACATATGTATTTGTCATCAGATGATAATGCTAAATTTGGAAATGCCCAAAAAACTTCTTTTGGAATTTCAATTTTAAACTCAGTCATATTTACATTTTCTCGCTTAGCCTTCATATAGAATACTGCTACGGGCACTTTGTAATCTAAGTTACAGGCAAATGCATCGGGCTTGGTTATAGGCCCAGTAGCATGTCCGCTAAACACAACCCAATTAATATTATCATCTGTTGGTTTATGAAAATCTTTAGCAATTGATATTGCATGTGTTGAATTTTTTATAGGATCATTTATACCATCACCCATTACAAATATTGCAGATTCTAATGAATAACTTTGATTTATAATTCGAATATTTTGTGGTAGTGATATCTCCTCATAATTAAGTTCACCTAGAGCTTTCTCAACAATACGTTCTTTTCCACTGGGATGTTTATAACGACAATTTGAATTGATACAATCTTGTCCATGTTTACAGTTTATGTAATTCCAATAACTACCTCTTTCAAAAATTGCTTGAATCTTCTTCAAATGAGCAGCAGATATTTGTGGGAATAATATAATTATATCACTATCTTTTGCTGTTGGATTTATCAAGTCAATTAGCTGTCCAACTTTAGTACCTTCATTCCAAACAGAATAGTCAAGTTTAATTATGCATTGTTTTGGAGATTCTAACTTCCCAAAAACACGATTTTTATTAATTTGAATCTTCTGTGATATTTCTTCATTAAATGTATACTCAAGCTCCTATTTACATTAAAAAATATATTTAAATAAGAAAAATAATATAAACAATACCTTTCCTGTTATTTCCAAAAGGTTTTCTATAAATGAACATATTTGGTCTCTTAAAGTTCCACCCATCAAGTGTATCTTCCTATGAGTCTCAAACGCCTCAAATGCTCTAACAAAATTTTTAATTGAAGCAATTCCATTACCTCTACTTGGTGACATAAGACGAAATTGAAAATTTAATTCACAAGACAAACACGGGTCATTCTTACATATATGTTGTTCAAATAAATTTCTCATTAATATTATTGGATGCATAGCTTGTATTACACAACTAACATATGGCACAGATTCATCACATATTAATGATACCATTCCGCTTTTATTATATCTTTCGGAATCCATATCCATAGTTAAACGACTATTTCTTGGTAAAATAGGTTTCTGGTATTGCCACATGATATTTGAATTATTCCCTAACTCAACTTCATCCTGTATTCCCAATATACCATTATCATTGTCTTAAATTAAAAATTATTTCCCATGGAAAAAAATGACAGTCAACATAATATATTTATATATTAATAAACTTAAAAAGTTTATTGTTATGTGTTTTTAATAATTTCGATGCAGTAAGTAAATATAAAAAAATTAGTTTTTCGGTAAATGAAATATAACGAAATTAGTTAGTTAATCTTTAATAATTCCTAGATATTATTAGGATTAATTATTTTAATGCAATTGTCCTTACTTTCAGTTACATATTTATATTACTTATTTCTTACTTTAACATTATTTATTTAATATTAATAGTTTCAAGTATCCGTTTTTGAATAAAATAAATTTGTTTTAAACTTACTTTGTTCTGAACCATTCGCATAAATTGGATTCATTGCCATTTGTACGGTTTCATAGGGTATTATATTTAAGTATCTCATTTCCGTGTGGCTTCTAGTATTAGGGGCATAACCTACACGATCTCTCATTGATAAATTTGACAATATTCCTTCAGAAATTGGTTGAGGCTCTCTGTAATTAACAATTTTAATCAAAAAACCATTATTAATATTCAATTATTTTATGGCAACGACTAAAGTACAAATAATATATGTATATCGTGCTTCTGTTATCAATTTATTGGAGGTTTAGTAATTTGAAAGTAACGTGCCGCCTATTTTTATATACACCAAACAATAACTATAAGCTAATTTTAAAGATGGCAATTTTAGAGAAAAATTATAGTAGATTGTTTATAATTTTTAATTTTACCATTATTGCAATATTAATTTTAACAAAAAGAGGACATCAGTTACAGGATATATAATGAACATAGAAATTACTCATTTTAAAATTTTTCAGATATAAAAGAAATTAAAAATTTCCCCTAGAAACATTTTTTCCTATCTATCATCATGTCTTCAAACGCCACTGAAATTTGTAATTTTATATCACCAATGGCTCTACAAAAATTCTTAATGCTTTATATATTCCCTATACAATTTACTGTTGGTATTATTGGTAATCTCCTTAATCTTATTGTGCTACTTTCTCAGTAAGTTTACATATGTTTATATTTTTACTACTACTTTTTTTTAGTTCTATGAGATCAAAAACAAATAATCTTTTAGCAATAATGGCACTAGCGGATACAATTTTTCTCCTATGTAATATCCATCAATCTTTTGCTCTAAGTAGTATTAGGACACTATTTACATGGTTTCGTCGTTTTCTTCTTCACTCAAAATTTCATTGGATAGGACTAACAAATATGTGTTCTTTTATCTCTGCATGGTATCGTTTACATAGTATATTAATAGTTAACATTTTGATTTAGGTTAATTGTATTGGTTTCTTTAGAAAGAGTCACTGCAATATCCTTCCCACTCAAAAGTCGTCATATTTGGAATTCAAAAATTTTAATAATTATTGTTTGTAGTGTAATTATGGCATCTTTCATTCTAACATTGCATTGGCACATAACTCATACCGTAGAAAAAATTATAATTAATGTAACAACCATTAATGAAACAACAGGATTAGAAGAAATCTCATCTACTAAAACTCTCCAACAACTTGCACCAAGAGAAGGAATGTTAAAATTCTCTATTTGGTCATCAACATTGGAAATGATTTTTTTAGTTATCGTCCCTGTAACTATAGTTCTAACACTAAACATTCTCCTTGTTCATGCATTACGTAAACAAAGAACATGTGACGTAAAGAGTCAAAAACGGGCAACAAAAATTGTTCTAATCATAGCAACAACATTTACATTATGTAATGTACCTTCAGCTGCATTACAGATATGGAAGTTATTATCACCTAGTGTTGAGGCATCATTATTATTTTTTAACTTAGCAACTCTTAGTAACAGTCTAGTCATAACAGGAAAGATATCAAATTTTTATCTTTTTTGTTCATGGAGTGAACATTATAGAAAAAAATTTTGTAAAATAGTTGAAAAAGAGCTTCCTAGACTATTTTGGGTAGCAAGGACGGTAAATGCAAAAAAACAATCATATATACATAAAATGTCTTCACAGAATACTACTACTACAGAAAGTAAACAACGTCCTCCCAAGGTAAAACAATATAGTGTTAGAACGTTAGATGAAAATGGGGAAATTGTAGAAAGATTAATTAAATAATAAGTTTATGACAAAAAATTAAATATTTTTAAAAAAATTTTTTGTCTGTTAAATTTACCTGATAGCTGGTGAACAAAATTGTGGCGGCCAATAGGATGCCATATGCCCAGGTGACAGTGGTACGAAAGGTATAATATTTAATGGTATATTTGTATTAAATATTGATATTGGTGGATAATTTTCAATGGGATCAGCAAAACTGGGTTCATAATTATATAAGTTACAAACAGGAGATTCACTATTTGTTAATAAATTAATTGTACCAATATTATCTCCAAATGCTATACATTCATCTGTTGGACTTATGTCAATACAAGTAATATGGTTACTTTCTTGATCTATAAAAAAGTTGTTTTGTTCTGTTGGTTTCGATAGCGAAGAAAATGCAACCTGACGATTTTGAGATATATAAATAAAATAATCTTCCGATATTGAGGTCAAAAATCTACAGTAATTTGGTGGGAATGTACAATTAATAACAGGCAATGGCCTAAGAGTACGAAGATCAAATACCTTCAAAAACATATCTTGTCTAAATCCTTTGTAATTCCAAGTACAACCACAAGTCATCAACTTATTTCCACTAATATCAAAATCATAAACACAACCTTTGTGAGCCATTAAATCTGTTATAACATTTAATGATTGTTTATCTCTAAGTGAAACCTATAATTTATTCATGTTTGTAGTTATAAATAAATAATGATTTAAAGATAACAAAAAACTTACTGCTCCTTTATTATCACATGTAAAAATAAAATCGTTATTTTCTTTTATAAGTCCACAATCATCTTTTTTTTTATCCCAAACTACACGAACCTCCTTTTGTTGTTCCAAATCTATAGTACAAAATGACTTAGGAGAAGCTCTTAATAAAACATGTGAGCTATTATTTTTATAAATATGACTACATTGAATGTCTGTCATATTTGGAGTTTTAATAAAAGAATAAGGTGTACCTCCTCTAGAGTATATAGCAAAAGTATCTTTGGAAATAGAAAGCACATAGTCCTCGACAACCTCAATATTCCTAATCATATCATTGAATACAGGAAATGCTGTATACTTAGTATCTTCTAAAGGAAGAATCGAACCAACCCTTCCCTTTATAGTTCCATACCACAACAAACTCTGATAAGGGTCAAATTTTATACATGACATTGCCTCCAAATCATGGTTCGTTGAAAATAAACAACCATACTGAACATTACTTTCTGATTCATTCATTTCCTTTTTTTAACTTTAATGAGGATACAATAAACCTAGTCCAAAGAATAGATAAAAAAAATAAATGTTTAATATTTAATTTCTTTTTATTGTAATATTCTTTGTATTCAAATTTTATTTTATCTGAGTATATTCAATATAAAAGCTTTCAAATTATTAAAATTATTGGAACGAAACATAAAAATAATAAAATATATACGACAGTAGTTTCATTTACAAAAGTACATTTTTAAAATGTATTACTGGTAGTTAAAAACAATTTTTTAAAAAAAAAAAAAAGATTTAAAATTAAAAAACAAATTGAAATGTTTTGATTTTTAGTGCATTTAAATTATTTGTAAGTTCATTATAATATTAATCCATTATAGACAATTAAAAAATGTTAACAACTTTAAATGTAAACTTGTCTCTTCTCCAAAAGAAATAAATGTACAAATACTATGATGGATAAATAACAAGAATAATGGAGATCAGAATGTTAAAAAAAAACAAATCGCTTGTGAAATACCACTACATTAAGCTTTATCTGCGCATCACGTTTCCAAATAATTAGTATAAAAGAAGTTTTCCATTTGAGACAAATGTCAATTTTTTCTAATAGAACTTTCTTCAACATTATTTATAGAAAAATTTAAGATGCCTGTTTACCGAGAAAATATCAATATATCATTAATAATCCATCTTCCTCTAGTCACGTCAAAAAAAAGGATCTTTGTTATTCCAAAGGAAATTAGTTTTATCTTCCAAATACTCTTCTATCTTTAATATATTACTGAATATATCTTTCTCTTATCAAAATTACTTGATGTATATTTAGTAAAATACGCATGGTTTGTAATTAAGAAAAAAATATATAAATTATTTGTCACAAATGCCACAAGGCATTTAAAAAGTAATTAATCTATCTTATTCATATTTGATACTAAATATTTGTTGTTATGGTTAGCTAGTGATTAACAATAACAATATTAAATAAATAATGAGGAAAATTTCTTTTTTGAATTATTAATTTATTAGTTGAATAAATGAATATCATATTATAAACACAATCGTTGATTCAATAGCAGTTAATAATTATATATAGATATATCAATATTATGTATTAAAACATGTACATTGTGGGTATGTAAACAACAATAATATGTATCATATGATCTTAGGAGTCGCCATATATTAGTAGTTTGATTTGAAATATATACATATATATACATGAATCAATTTCGTGAAATTTCCTACATTTTTTTGTCTCTTTTATAAAATTTTTAAGTTTATGTTCCGAAAATCGTATTCAAATTTTAAATAAAACTCTTGAAGCGATATTTCTTGTAGTATCTTGGAGTTAACTAGCCGAGAACAAGTATATGTGTCGACCTTACAATATTATTATTTAAATAACTTAATAATAACTTTACTTTCCTCTGAAGCGGGTATATCTTTACAACGACATAAAATCAGTTTGATTTTTTTCTATAGTATTGTTTATTTCTAACTTTATCATCTATAAATGTTTAGATTTGGATAATCTATGGCTTTATTTTAACACACATAACTTTTATAATATATTAAAATAATTTCAAACAATTAATGTACAAACTTTAAAATTTGTTTATAATTACTATAAAGTAAAAAGTTGGTAAAGTAGTTAAGCAATAATTAGTTTTAATTACTGTTTAATGAGCAATTTATTACCTAAGCCTGTGTTACTATTTCAAATATAGAAAGATTTGTCTTGTTTTTTTTTGAATAAAAGGGTTATATCAGCATTTTTTTCTGAACATTCATAACTATAATGCCTACTACATTTACAACTGGTACGCCTCCCGAAGATGATGACAGTACTGATAAAGAATCAAATTGTATGAGCATAGAAAGAGCTGTCAACTATCCTATTATTCCAAGAGAAGAGTTAATTCTTCAAGACCAACTTGGAGTGGGAACATTTGGAACTGTTTATAAAGGGTACTGGAAAACAAAATATCTAGATGTTGCAATGAAAAAAGTTTTCGAATTAGATAAAGAGGCTGAGATTTTAGCTCAAATAAGGCACAGAAATATTATAAAATTTTATGGTGTTGCATTAGCTAAACCTGATTATTATATTGTAACAGAATTTGCCGCCAATGGTTCTTTGTATGAAAGAATTCATGTGGAGAAGAAAGATATAAGTTTTGACCAAATGTTACAATGGGCTACTCAGGTATTTTTTTTGTATTTTTTATTTATGTCATAATAAAATAATTTAAAGATTGCACATGGTGTTGCTTATTTACATTATGAAGCTCCCCTCACAATTATACATCGTGATTTGAAGTCGAAAAATATTGTACTAGGTAATAAGATGGTTTGTAAATTGTGTGATTTTGGTACATCAAAAGATTTAACCCATTCATTTACTGAACCTTCATGGGGTGGAACTGCTGCATGGATGAGTCCAGAAATGATTAATCAACGCGAAGGAATTACTACAGCTTGTGATGTCTGGAGTTTCTCAATTGTTTTATGGGAAATGATAGCACGAGAAATCCCATACAAAGGGTTAACTGAATTTAAAATATTCTCAATTATATCATCACACGGAGTTCGTTTGGTTGTACCTGAAAGTTGTCCTACTGAATTGGCAACCCTAATAAAAAGTTGTTGGAGAACAGAACCAAAAAACAGACTGGACATGAGAGAAGTTATTACAAAGCTTGAACTTATGGCAAAGAACGATGATCTTAATGATGAATGTCGCAGGTTTATGGAAAGAAAACTTGAATGGATGCATGAAATTGAAGAACAAATATCACAATTAAATGAATTAAAAATGGATTTGGCTAGGAAAGCTGAAGAATTAGACAGGAGAGAGAATGCCCTTAAAGTAAGAGAACTAAGTCAGAGAAATTTAAAATTACTAAAAAATAGTACTAATGACATAAGTAATGCCATAACATGGGGTGAAGATCAAGTTTTAAAATGGGCAAAAAATGTCGCCACAGCAATGTGCCTTGATCCTGCGATAACAGAAAAAAGTATAGACCTTATATGTAAAATAATTAAGAAATATAAAATTGATGGTCAAAAACTGTTAGCTATCACAGCTAAAGATTTAGAAATGCTGGGTTTTGAGAATATTCATCTTCGAGTGGTATTTGCACTTGAAATTGAACAATTAAGATATAAATTTAATGAACACGCCGACATACAACGATTCCCTTCTCTTAAAATGTCTGTAAACTTTGATGCTCTCAAAAAAATTGAAAAAAATAATCTTTTACTTTTTGATATTAATATACAAATGTTTCTATACATTAGAAAACTTAAGAATAACCAGTCTAAATTTAAAGTTTTTGTTGATAGTGACTGGACTGATGAATCCGCCCATTCAGAGATTCCCCATGAAATTGATCATTCATCACATGTCATTAAAGAAGTCTGTATAACAATACTAGACAAATTCGAAGCTGTCCTGGTGGATGTTGTACGATGTGATCATTCTCCTTTTGGGTATAACGAGTGGTCTGAAGTACCCCATGATTCATCACCTGTTAAAGTAATATGCCAAATTAATTTTAGCGAACAAGTTGTTTCACCGCAAAGTCATTCATTCGAAACCAAAATTGTACAGTTTGACAAGATGGAATGCTTAGTTAGTAAAGATGTAAATTTAAAATTAAAACCATTTGCCACAGAGACATCATTAAGTAGAGCCAACAACAGTTATACAGATATGGTAAGTATAAAAATTTAACTTAACAATAACAAAATATTTAGCGCTCCTCAATATCAAATATCAATCTCCAAGGTGTATGGAAGAATAGACGTGATTCTTATTGCACAAGTTTACACACAACACCCTTAGAATCTCCAGAAATTTCAGCTTATCCACCTATCAATCCACTAAGTTTACACTATAACAAAAATAAATTTGAAGTCAATTATGCAGATATAGTTTCTTCTCATGATCAACCAAGTTCTCCACAATTTGCACTATCAAACAAAGAACAACCATACCAAAAATTTGGTAATGTGAAATCACGTAACAACTCCGATATACATAACAAGACACCAACGACCGGGGCAACATTTTCATTGTTCACTGATAGTGAAGATGAATATACAATTGTTAGAAAGAAAAAAATCAACCAAATGTCAAAATATAAAGATGTAAATATTTGCTCTCCTGTTGATAAAAGGTTAATTAACAGTAATAGAACGGGTATACTGAAAAAGCCTACTCCTTCTCGTCAACACGTGCCTTCATCATTGTTAATGAGTGATTTCGAGATAACCTTTGATAATAGATTAAAAAAGAAACAACATTAAATTTTAAAACAATAAATAATAAGATATTCAAGTTAATTTTTTTCAAATATGAAATAAACATTTATCTTAACGTGTTATTTTTTAATTACGCACTTTTTTATGGCTATTTTTTACAGAGTCACATTAGACGTCATCATGAATTTTTGGCGCCACCATTGTCTTGATAAATGAACGTATTACCAATTCATGTATCGTTTTTAAGAATTTATAACGAAAGAATAAAATTATTAGTTTTAATCATACAGGTAATTTTTATTTATAGATTTTAATTGTTAAGTTTTGTAAGTAAGTTTGTTTTAGGTTGTTTAGATTATTTATTTTATTTCATTTAATGACGCCAGATAATAAACGAAAGTCTCGTAGAATTTTGGTTGAAGAAAAACTAAAAAATACAAGGAGTGGAACGAGAAAAACTACGACACCAAAAAATAAATCGGAACTTATAGAAACTCCATCTAAGAGGAATTTAAGGAAACAGTTAGATTCTCTTTCTATAGACGATTCAAAACAAGAAAATAGCGAAAAGCGATTTACAAGATCAGCTGCAAGAAAGTCATTTCGTGCTCATGATATCGCCAATATACCTGAAAATGAATGCAATTCTGTTACACCAGTTGTTATTTCAAGATCCAAAGGGACAATAAGAAAGAAATCTAAACCAAGAGGTAGGCCATCGAGTAGGAAGGAAAATCATTGTGAAGATGATTCTTTTGAGGTGTCATATGGTGATGAAAACTTAAAAAGCTCAATGTCAGAGAGTTCACATGACAAATGTGTGACACCAGTTATTGTTTCAAGAATTACAAAGACTGTTAGAAAAAAGTCAAAAGGTAGAAAGGAAAATATTTTTGCAAATTCTTCTTTTGGATCATCTAGTAGTAGGAGGAATTTAAAAAGTTCTATGAAAAAATCAAAAAACACTTCTAACGAATGTCCAACGCCAGTTAAGAAATCCAAGAAATCACAAAAAAGTTTTAAAGAAAAAGAAACTGGATTTAAAGGTTTATTACGGTGTCTACATACGTCCGAAGTTCCGAATGAGCTTACATGCCGTGAAGATGAAACGAAAAGAATAAAATCTTTTGTTAAATCTGCAATCTCACCATCTGGTACAAGTTCAGCTATGTATATTTCTGGCGTACCTGGGACGGGTAAGACAGCGTCTACACTTAAGGTATTAAATGAACTTCACGGATCAAAAAACAAATTTGATTATTGCTACGTCAACGGTATGGAATTACCTCAACCCAATCGAGTTTTCGTTGAAATTTACAAAACTATTTTTGGAGCAAAAAAGATCTCACCATTAAATGCTAGGAGGATATTGAATGAGAAATTCCAGATATCTGAAAAGAGAAAACCTCTTATAATTCTAATTGATGAGTTAGATTTGCTTTGTACAAAGAAATTAGACATAATCTATGATATATTTAATTGGACAACAACTTCATCCGCCAAAATTTCAGTTATTGCCATTGCAAATACACTTGACTTGCCAGAAAGACTTTTAAATCAACGAATTACTTCAAGACTTGGGGCAAATAGAATCTGTTTCCAACCATACGAACATGAGCAAATTGCAAAAATTATCAAAAAAAGAACTGAAGGCTTTGCTGGGCTTTCTGAAGATGCTATTAATTTGGCATCAAGAAAGGTCGCTGCCTTGAATGGAGATCTAAGAAAAGCTTTGGATATACTTAACCCGAGCAACAGAAATGGCAATGGAAAAGAATGAGAAGACTGTTAGTATACTTTCTGTAACTGCAGCTATCCAAGAATCATCTTCAGGAATTGATGTTGAGTATGTAAGAGGCCTATCTTTACATGAGAAGTATATTATTGAAGCGTGTATCTCTCAACAACTATCATCGGGTTTAGAAGAGATGACTATCTACGATTCGTACCAACAATACAAACGTGTTTGTTTAGAAAAAGAAGTTAATCCTATTCCATTAGAAAATTTTGGTAGACTAGTAAATAGAATGGGGGAATGTCATTTACTCTCATTAAACAAATTTAATGGTTCAATGTTATTTAGGACTTTTAAACTTGGTATGACATTATCTGAAACTAAATTTTGTTTGGAAAATGCAGAGAAAAAAAGTTAATTCTTATATATTTGTGTAATATTTTTGTATATATCATTTTTAACAATTATAAAGCTTTTTAGTTATTTATTTAGCGAGTTAATTCCTCTGGTGTCATATCGAATCCATTTAATCTAGGAACTCTTCGCATAATGTAATCAGCTGTCTTCCTTAATCTACTTGAATTATATTTGATGGCTTCTCTTTTCCTAACGATACTGACGTCAGATGACAGCCAACGATCTGTTAAAGCTTCGGATGTTGAGATACGTCGGCGAGGGTCTTTTTTCAATGCCCACGTAACAAACTTAAGTGCTTCTTGAGAAGCTTGTACAGGTATTAGATTTGGGTCACATTTTACATTCAATATGGCATTTGATATTTCTTCCTGTGTATCGCCAATCATAGAAAATGGGTGAAATCCTGATAAACTAAAAAGAAATAGATTAAAAATTATCTTATAATAGTTACATTGTAAATGCGATTAGCCCCATTCCAAAACAATCAGTTTTTTCTGTTACATTTTCTCCTTTGATAACTTCTGGTGCTCTCCAATCAATCCTTTGATGAATAGTACTACTCTTTATAGGACCTTTATCCATTTTCTTAGAACTACCAAAGTCTATAATTTTTACAAACCAACTTCTCTTGTTAACAAACATAACATTATCTGGTTGAATATCTAAATGTAATATACCTTTATAATGTATCCAATGTAAAGCTGATAATATTTGTCTAACTGTTAAAACGACTGATTCTTCATTATATGTCTCAATAAAACAAAATCTATGAAATACATCTTCATATAAACGTTCTGTTACTAATGTCATTGTTGAGCCATTTTCATATACACCAACTAACTGAACAACATTTTCATGTTGACATGTTTTCAAATTCTCATATTCATCCAATGCTGTTGGAACATCAGGATATGATGTAAGACGTTTTTTAGCAACACAATAACTTCTTCCTTCATTCTTACTATCACTGGCATTTTTGACGACAGAAAATCTTCCTCTAAATATTTCTTTTTCGATTTGAAATCTTTTTGTGATATCTTCATTAACCAATAAAGCAACACCTTCATCTAGATTTTCCATCTTACTATTGATTTCCATTCCTTCATTGTTACCTTCTATTATATCTTCATTACTTTCCTCTAAAATCTCACACAAAGCTCCTCCTCTACTATTTCTTTTAGCAAGTGGTCTATTAGGAATGGAAACGGAATTTATACAAATGTCTCTTTTTAATAATTCAGCCTGTAATTTTGGAACACCTCTTCTATGCGTTTTGATAATTCTAGAACTTAAACTTGGTAATCCCCATCCAAAACCATTTTTTGCTGTCACTCTGAATTGATATATTCCTTGAGGAGATAAATGTTTAACTAAACAAACTTCACCATCAATATTATCTGATATTCCTATCCATTGGGCAAAATGATCATTCTCACCAGCAGGTCTAACTTCTAATTTATATTTGATTCCTTCTAGGGTTGTACAAGTTTCAGGCATTTCCCAACCTATTAAAACTTCCGTATCTGAAGCAAGTTCAATTTCTGGTCTACCTGGTTTACCAGGTCCATCTCCAGAGTAGGCACGACAATTTGTAATATCAAATCCACTTTCATTTTTTGCTTCACATACATATTCACCT
Organism: Strongyloides venezuelensis; assembly: GCA_963280985.1. Lineage (NCBI taxonomy): Eukaryota > Metazoa > Nematoda > Chromadorea > Rhabditida > Strongyloididae > Strongyloides > Strongyloides venezuelensis. Next base: position 7,372,062 of record CAUJLX010000002.1, on the reverse strand, counting down.
AATTCATGGAGTTCAGGTTTAATTATTTCCAAACTACAATAACCATTGTGGTTTTTAATTATACACCTATCAGATTCATTGATAACATTACTATTATATTTCCATGTAATTTGTGGTGTTGGATTTCCAATAACTTGACATTCAAAAAGGAATCTACTTTTTCCATCGTGCCAATAAACATCACGAAGTCTTTGTTTAAAAATTACAGAACCTTTTTGTTCTCTAATATTAAAAGGTAAGTTTCCATAAGGTTTTGGTTTATTAATATTATTATGTGCCATATGTAATTTTCTACTAAATTCATCTGTAACTCCAGCGTTTAAAATTTTATTTGGTGGTTCTTCTTTCATTAAATCTGTGTACCTTCTTCTTTCTCTAACTGTAATATCTCTATTTCTAAATCCTAAAATACCTACACCAACATATGGAGCACCTTCACCCCATAAGGCTGTTCGGTAACCTCTAACTCTAGCATTAAAGTCGGGTCCTTTTGAAGCTAAAAGTAATGTATCTGGACCAATTTGATAATGACTATCCCATATATAGTCATCTATATCAACTTCAGGAATTTTATATTCCTCTTCTTTGTAAACATTTTTTGGTCTATATTTTTCAAGTTCCTCCTCAAAATTATATCTTCTGGTAGGTAATTTAATATTGTTTTTTTTATCATCAATAGGTGTTACTTTTTCAAGTGGTACATTTTCTTTCTTTTCACCATTCAATTTTGGTCTTTTTTCTTTGTATTCAGTTTTAATTTTTTCTGCCTCAGCCATTAAAGCATCAAAATCATCATCGTGGAATATAACACTAGCTTTTTGTTTTTTGATTTGAAGTGTCTGTTGAATGATCAATAGGTGCCTCCTCATCCATTGGTTTTGTCATTTTTTGTTTTCCGCGTTTTGTACTAATTACGCATTCCATTTTATGTTCTTTCCCCGGTGATAAAAGAACAGGAGATTTTGTTCCTGGTCGAGATCTCAATCCAGGAGATAATCCACCTCTTGATACAGGTCTCTCTCCAGAACTTGTAACAGTAATTTTATGATGACCTAGTCCTTCAAGAAACAAATGGAGCATTAACAGGAACAGAAGGATCCATTTGTTCGGGAGGAACATTATATCCTTTTTCTGAGAAAAATTTTTTAGCACCATCAATGTCATCTTCCTAATTCAATAGTTACCGATGGTGAGGCAAGTGGTGTATATGTATCTTCACTAAGACTATTCTCCATTGGTGTATTTGATCTTGAACGACTCCTATGTGATCTTCTCTTTGGCTAAAATTAATTAGTAAAATATTATTATATATATCTAATTTTATATAATACAATTAAATATCATATGTTATTTAAGTAGTAAAATAAAAACAATCAATTAATATAAATATCATAAAACTTACATTATTAGTTAATAATTTTTGAGTTGGCTCAATATCGTTTAAGCTAATAACAGAACCGGCGAAAGAATTTTCCTCTGAAATGTCACTTAAAATTCTATTTGCAATTTCCTCTTCAATTTCACGACGTTCACCTTTTATTAAATGTAATGGTGGTATTAGATCAGTTTCAAAAAGTCCCTCTTCCTCCTCCAAATATTTATCCTCAATTGCTTTTTTTAATTTTCTTTCAATGTCCTTTTTGTGTAAATCACTAATTGGACATTCACCCCCTTCTTGTGGTTGTAAAATTTTTCTATCCTCACCACAATTTTGCATTGATGGAGATGGCGATTTTTGTGGAGTACCTCGATTACCAATTAAACCTAGAAATGGTGGTGATAAATCTTTCGGAGTACTTCCTATTTTAAATTTTGTATTTTCATCAAATGGCAATGTATTTATACTTTCTTCCGATTCCGTTCGATAAAAACCAAAATTGGAATCATCAATATAATTTAATGGATAGGAAAGTTTATTAAAAGATATTGAACTTGTTTCTGGTGACAAATTAGAAAATGTCTCAATTTCCGGAGATAAACGGCTTCCGTATGTCGATTTTGGTTCAACTAAACGTGGTTGATCTTTGATTATAAGAAAATCGTAAATCGCTACAGGGTCCACTATTGTACCCAAATGGTTTTCGCTTGGATGAGATTGACAAAATTCAGGTACAGGAGTTGGTTCAACTTTAAGGATTGATTCCGATGGGGTTTGTTGTACAAAAATTCTGCGTTCCTAAAATTTAATATTTTAAATAATTTTATCAAGTTAAGTTTTTAGTAGTAAAATGCTAGTAGGTAAATTATAAAGTGGATAATTCTACAACATCTAATGTTTAGAGACAATGATTTTTCATCTTTTGTTTGTCTGACAGGCTTTATTCACATTTGAAAGATAGTATTAGATATGATAAATAAAAGATATTAGTATGTTAGCATTACCACAAAGCTGTTACCGTCTTCATTCAAAGAAATATTTATAAAATTTTAATTATAAATAAAATATCAGGGTTATATGAGAAAATTTTATATTTGTTAGGAGGTTATTCCTGTGCAAAAATCAAAATATAATATATAGTAAACTAATAAATAATGTATAATATTATTTAGAGTTGTTAAACTTATATCAATAAATTATTATAATAATTTATTATATATATTATACTTACCAGCCATTTATGTCTGTATTTGAATTCCCTTAAACATTCGGATGACAATCTTGCATCTAATAAAGATGATTCACCAATCCATGAATGTGATAATGCTTCATTTACAGTCATACGATGGCTGAAACAAAAAGTCAATTTAATAAAAAATTACCATATGACATACAAAGGATTAATAACTAATAAACGTTCAAGAAAATCAATTGCTTCATTTGTAACATATGAAAGTTCTTTGCATTGTAAATCAAATCGACCTTCTGCGACATTTAACAAAGTTTCGTTATCATTATCACCTAGAAATGGTGAAACACCACCGAGTAAAACAAAAGTCATAATTCCTACACTCCACATATCACTATACAATCCAATTTTTCCACCTTTAACGATTTCTGGTGCCACAAATTCGGGTGACACCTTAAATTTACCGGTAATTCTACCATTCTTAACATGAATATTTTGACCAAAATCAGCTAAACATAAATGATCATCTTGTAACAATACAACTTCAGGTCTTAAATCAAGATGAGGTTGATTACGATCATGCATATACTGTAATGCTGTCAGGAGTTGTTTCACAAAAACCCTAACTTGATCTTCTTTACAAGGATCACGATCGGGTGTGGATTTTGCTGATAAACTTTCATGGATCCTTGGAGGGACCAAAGAATCCAAGAAGTCTTTACTTGAACTAAAATTATATTTTAAACACCTTTCTAAACCCATAATAAATAGATATATAAGAAATTAATTTTTGTTAAAAAATGAGATTAAAAATTAATTATCTCAAATGAGGTAAATAGATAATTATATTAAATAATATTTCTAATAATGAATAAGTTAAAGAATCGACAATTATTTTTAAAAGCAAATATTAAAACCTTCAAAAACTAGATTTTAAATATTCAAAAGCTTTTATATAGAATTATGATAGATACTTAAGTTAAATATAAAATTTTCGTACTAATATATGTTCCTTAACAAAAAAATAATAATAAGAAGAAGTAGGAAATTACAATAATAGTTGATTATTACTACTATAACCATACCAAAAAAACTATTTTTTTTTGACTTACCGTTGAAAAGTATAATGTAACATGACTTTTATTTCACAATATCAGAATGATTCCAAAATTTTCATTCATAATCGGTACTTAAATCTTATAATAAATTCGATGCCGTTAAAATAGTGATGAGGATAAAAATATATGCTTCGTTAAATATAATATCATAAAAAAGAGAAATCAACTACTTTCCTCAACTTATTATATATTATTTTGAGATATCATAAAATTGTTTTAAAGTATAGGAATTATGCATTTTGAAGAAATATCTCTCTCTTAAGTGTGGATTACGAGTACCAACAGGCCTTCAGATATCATAATAAATTATGTTTTTTTTATAATTAACGATTAAGTTATTGGTATTTCTTTATCTATTTTATCATTATTTTTATTTCAATGCCGAGTCGTTAGCTAGCTCTTTGTGACATTTATTTTATTATGATAGAGTAAAGATAGTTTTTATCATTACATATTTATTATATTAGGGTCATTTCTTTAAATTCAATTATGCAGCATAAATCGATGTTTGCGATGTAAAATTTGCGTATCAATAATTTGTACTTTTTTGTGGTATATCGTTTATAGCTTTCTTGTTAATTTAAGCACAAAATACTATTGTAATCTCCACCCTTTCCTTGTATATATAGGTACTGGTATTACCAGTTAATTTTTTGAAAACGTGGTCTATCCAAAAATTATTGTTCCTTTTTTCGAACAGTTTTTGTTTGCATATTTTATTTTATCGCTAAATATTTGTCCTATGTTAACATTACGATTTTCCCTTTATCATCATATCTTTCTCTTTTATATATTTAGTCCATCAGGACATGTTGAATAAAAATTTACTTCAGTTGTCTTTTCCACTTTTGTACATTTTTATTATTAGCCACAGGCATAGTCTATTTTATTAATATTAAACTAATTTCCAATGTACCATAACAATGATAACGTTGGAAATAATGTGTATTCACTTTATTCATAAATTTATAATTCGTTTGCTATAAAACATTTATTGTTATTGCGTTTATGTGTGAGATATTTGGAGAGAAATAATACTTTAACTTTTTTGGTGAATCATAAAAAATAAAGCCAAATCACTCCTCGCGCTTTTTATTTCATCGTATTTCAATGATATGTCGTGTGTAAGTGGCAGACATACATAACGTCAATCTAACCATACTCGAACGTGTGGTTGAAAGAAAGTAAATTCTAGAACATTCTTTTTTCCTCATATATATAATATGTAGACGCTTGCGCTTTGTTCCTAATTAATTTGTACAAAACATTCTCTCGTTATACACCTCTAAATTTTTGATTGACCCCCTAACTCTGTCCTAACGTTTATGGATGTTATAGATTACAATTTTTTTAATACATAAATGCATTTATAAAGCGTTAACATTATTTTTACTATCTATTTGAGTCGCTAAAACAAAACGATACATATAACTGTAATTTTATTTCTAATAGGTCGTTCATCTCTTTCTACTCTTTTTTTTTAATTATTTTTCGCTTAGGCACGTAGTTTCTATACTATCAAAGTATTTTACTACATATTTGCATCCATCTTTGATGCTCACAATACGTATTTCCGTGTTTAAAAATAGGCTGTACCAAGAGAAGACTATCGTATTTGTTTTTCTTATCCTGTATGGATTTTGTGTGTAAAATAGTTTGAGAAGCTTAAATAAACTTTTGTTTTGTTAACGTTCTTATTCAAATTATTCACATATGTAGAGTTCTGTCTGTTGCATTGTTTTAAATATACTTATTAAAGATTTTAAATGTTTATTACATCTAGAATGTAATGTGTAATTTGAGCTTCCTCTTGGCAATATCATAGGTATAGTGATTTTGTCTTTATTTCGTTACCACTGGATGAATTTTTATACTTTATACTTAACGCAATATTTTTAATATTTTTTTTATTTCAGTTTCTCGAAGAGATAAATTATCCGAAGTTTGAAGATGGCCGACTATAAATCATACAATGCTCGCAGAGGAGGCCGTTATGGCAGAGGCCGCTTCGGTGCTGGAAGACGCGGATTTAGAGGACCACGTAATAACTATCGATTCCGTTCTTCCAACAAAAAAAATGGAGAACACTTCCTGGGACCATTTTCAGAAGACTATGTCAAGGAATTCCTCAAGATTAGAAATAATGATAAATTGACAAAGGCTGAGTTGAAAAAGGCCGAGGAGGAATTTATTGCTAAACAACCTACTGAAATTCAGGTATTTATTTCTTCATTGTAGTGTTTTTTTAAATATATTTTATATAGGAAAAGTACAAGAAATTTATTGAAGATTTAAACCAAAAGAGAAATGAATTTGAGGAAACAAGATCAAAGAAGTACGAAGAGCTTTCTCCAGAAGCTAAGAAACTTTTTGATGAAGTTGAGAATATCAAGAAAGAGGAGAACATTTCTTTCAAGGAAGAAAGAAATAAAATTAGAAGCTTGCTAGCAAAAGCTGATAATAATGTCCGCAATGAATTGAGAAAGATAAATGTGACTGAGAAACAAACTAGACCAGTCCGTATTTCTGAACCAAAAACTGGAAAAGGAAATAAGAGATCTCAAGAGAAACGCGAGAAAACTTTCTCATTCCTTGAGGGACTAGATCAAGAGAAGATTGATGAATATCTAGCCATACGTAAGGAAAACAAATCTCTTCCAAAGAAAGAAGTTAATGCTTTGGAGGCTGCCTGGGCCAGCAAGCAGGATGAGGCAGTCAAGAAAAACTTTGAAGAGTATGTCGAAAACGTTGAGAAGAAGAAGAAGCAACGTTTAGAATCCAATAGGGCAACTATTGATAAGCTTGTTACCCAACTTAATACCTATATTAACAAGTTGGAAGCATTGAAATTAGATCCTGATACCACCTATGAGAATGAACTTAAAGAAATTAAGGAGGTTGAGTATCAGACAATTAGAACACTTCGTTACTCTACTCGTAGTCTTTTCCCAAGATTGAATAACTTTTAAAGAGAGAGTACTAAAGGATAAAATATATCCTCGTTATGTTAATATTATTTAACTAATGAATTGTGTTTATTGTTCCTTATTAAAGTTTGAAGACAGTGATAATAAATATTTGATATTTCTTAGTTTAATGTAAACTTAGGGTTGTTGTTTTTACTTATACTTTATTCGTACAGAATTCGTGCAAAACAAAAAAACGTACGATTACGTAAATTAAACAATGATGATGATGATACCTATCTGTTCTTACAAATAGTAGTTTTTGTAGTAAATGTACACAAAAGATTTTTGATTATTTTATTTATTCATTTGTAAAAAAAAACAAAAATCCAACAATTCTAAAACAACGATCTAATTTGATATTTTAAATACATTTATAATTATCCATCTAACATGTTACTGGTACGTGCTAAAAAATGTGGGAAAAAGAGAAAATAAGAGTGTGTAGATCACAGAAGAAAATTCAGCAACTTAGAACATTCCACCTCCCATTCCTCCCATACCACCCATGCCTCCCATTCCTGGAGCTGGTGTTTCTTTTGGAACTTCTGTAACGACACATTCTGTTGTAGCCAAAAGCGAAGCAACTCCAGCAGCGTCTTGAAGTGAGGTACGAACAACCTTTGTTGGATCAATAATACCAGTTTGAATCATATCAACAAATTTATCATTCAAAGCATCATAACCGAAGCTAACTGATTCATTTGCAACAACCTTCTCAACGATGCTTGCAGGCTCGAGACCGGCATTCTTGATGATGGTTGAGATTGGTTGGCGAACAGCTTTTTTAACAATTTTAACTCCCAATTCTTGGTCAGCATTATCAACTTTAAGGTTGTCAAGAACTTTGACGGCACGAAGAAGTGCAACACCACCTCCTGGGACGATTCCTTCCTCAACGGCAGCACGAGTGGCACAGAGAGCATCTGTAACACGATCTCTCTTCTCACCAACTTCAACTTCTGAGGCACCACCGATCTTAAGAACGGCAACACCCTTAGACAATTTAGCTAAACGCTCATTAAGCTTTTCTTTCTCATACTCTGATGTAGATTGTTCAATTTCAAATTCAATTTGTTGAATTCTCTTCTCAACAGTTTCTTGACTTCCCTTACCATTAAGCATAAGAGTATCATCCTTTGTAACTGTAACTTCAGCAACCTCACCAAAGTCACCAGCTTGGATATCTTCGAGTTTAAATAAATTAGATTCATCACCGAATACTTTAGCTCCTGTAGCAATAGCAATATCCTTCAATGTGTTTTTACGGTTATCTCCAAAACCTGGAGCTTTAACAGCACAAACTTGAAGACCAACTTTTAATCTATTGAGGACAAGAGTTGTAAGAGCTTCACCATCAACATCTTCAGCGATAATAATAAGTGGTTGACGGTATTTGTTTGCCATTTCAAGAGCTGGAACGATATCTTGAACTTGAGAGATCTTTTTCTCTGATAAAAGAACTAAACATTTCTCAAAGAAACATTTCCCTCCTTTAGCAGTATTCATGAAGTATGGAGAGATGTATCCACGGTCGAATTTCATTCCTTCGATTACTTCTAATTCATCAGTAAGGGTCTTTCCATCTTTAACAGTGATAACACCTTTGTTTCCAACTTTCTTCATAGCTTCAGAGATTAAACGTCCAATTTCCTTGTCTCCATTAGCAGAAATAGTAGCTACTTGAGCAATTTCTTCTGGAGTTGTGACTTGCTTTGACATTTTCTTCAATTCCTCAACAATAGCATCGACAGATGACATGACACCCTTCCTAACTTCAATTGGATTAGCACCGCGACTAATGTTTTCAAATCCTTCCTTAGCAATAGCTCTAGCAAGAACAGTAGCACAGGTTGTTCCATCACCAGCTTGTTCATTAGCTTTATCAGCAACATCTTGAACCAATTTAGCACCCATATTTTGATACTTGTCTTCGAGATCAATAGCTTTAGCAACAGTAACACCATCTTTAGTAATTTTTGGTCCACCAAAACTTTGTTCAATAATCACATTTCTTCCTTTTGGTCCCATAGTAACAGATACAGCATCAGCCAAGAGATCTACTCCAACTAACATAGCTTTTCTTCCTTCGGCTCCAAATTTAAGATCTTTAGCATATGATCTGATGATAGATTTTGAAAAATTACTAGCAGCAAGACGAAGCATTTTTAAATTTGTTCTGTTAATATTCTTCTAAAAAAAACAACGTATTAACAATTTTACCAATAAAGAATTTTATTAAAATGATAAAAAATCAAATTAAATTTAAGTAGTAACTACGGGAGTATAACTATAATTAAAATAAAGAACAAGAAGTTATAAATTGATACAACAATGTCATAGATACTATAATTATTGATAAATTTCAACACAGGAAATTTCGCGAAATTTCTAATAAAAAATTATTAGCTACTCCCACAGCGATAGTTCTGACGATTCTTTGATAGAATGTTCTAGAATGTTTCTTACAAGATAGTGGTAATTTGCGGCTCGCCCATTCATTTTGAGGATTAATTTTATTTTTAATTAGTTGTGTTCTTTCCAATTATTTCATAATTCTAGTAGACATGCTTTTCACAATTGCTCGTAGATGTGTAAGTTTTTTAGTTTATCACAAACTAGAAATAATTTTTCTTATCATTTCTAGTCCGTTGCTGTCAAAAATGTTCAACCACTTTTCGATCGTGTTATGATCCAAAAGGCAGCTGCTGAAGTAAAATCAAAGGGTGGTATTTACATTCCAGAGAAGGCCCAAGGTAAAGTTCTCGAAGGAACTGTTGTTGCTGCCGGACCCGGACTTCGTACTGAAGATGGCAAACTTATTCCATTATCTGTTAAAGTCGGTGATCGCGTTATGTTACCAGAATATGGTGGTAATAAAGTTATTATGGATGACAAAGAATACTTCATCTTCCGTGAGTCAGATCTCATTGCTAAACTCACTAACTAGAGGATACATAAATAGAAATTAAAATATGTACACGAATTGTTATTTTTATTTAGTTGATGTTGTAGTTTGTATTCTTGTTAGTTCATTATAAATTATAAAGAAATTGTTTGATCATTTGTTGTGTAGTATATATTGGTAAGGTCTAAAATAGGTTGTCATAAATGATAAATAAGTGTCTTTTATATATTTGTTCTACAATTCTCTTATCATTTTGTAATTTTTCCTACGTTTTATAAATCTAATATGGAAATAACACCAATTTCCAGTAGTAATAATTTGATTGACTATTTGACACTTGTCCAGTTGGACTCTAATAATTTTAAAACTAAGAAATTTTTATCAAATAAAGGTAGAGCCTCTATTTATGGTGGACAATTAATTAGTAATTCTATCTATGCTGCTCAAAAAACAGTTAGTGATGATTTATATTGTCATTCGGCCCATATATATTTCTTAAATGCAGTTAAAGTAGATAAATCAATTACATATAATGTTGAAAAAATTCGTGATAGTAAAAATTTTGCTACAAGAAAGGTGCGTTGTTTCTACAATGAAACATTAATTAGTGATTGTAATTTATCATTTCACAAAGTAGAAGAACCATCGATTTATCATCAAGGGCAAATGCCAGATATTCCACAACCTGAAGATTTAAAAGATCCGATTTATTATAAAAATAAATTTGAAGATTATGATAATGAAAAATTAAATACAGGACAAAGTTTATATTTTCACATGGCACTGAATTTTTATCATGGACACTTTTGTGAACGTCGTATTTATAAACCAAAAATATATTACTGTTTAGAAAAATCAATTGAGATACCACAAAATTACTATTCATGGATACGTTGTACGGAAAAATTACCTGATGATCCATTAATTCATAGGTGTTTCTTGGCATTTATGTCTGATTCGGGAACACTTGACTACGCACAAAAGCAACATGTTGCTATGGGATATGTTCCTAATTTTTCTACATCATTAGATCATACCTTATACTTCCATACACCAAATATCAATGTTAATGAATGGATTTTATTTGAAGCAGTATCTCCTAAAGCAGGTAATTTTATTTTAAATTATTTGTCATATTTTTAGATGGTGGACGTGCACTTACAATGGGTAAATTTTGGTCAAGAGATGGTATACATTTAGCTACATTAATGCAAGAAAGTCTCCATAGGAGTAAACAAACAAAATCTAAAATGTGATTATCATTGTTGTTGAATTATTTTGTCATTGAAGAATTGATGTTTTAATAAAAAAAAATAAATATATACAATTATAAACTGTTTTAAAACTTTATAACTTTAAACAACTACTTCGTATGATACATATGTTCTTATTATCATATACAAAGATGTCAAAAAACAATAAAAATAAGACACAAACAATTTTAAAATTACAAGCAATGATGTTGATATTGAATAACTAATATTACTAAGAAACCAGAGAAAACAGCGCTTAGTTTGTACATTTTATTATCCTTTGGGGCGCTTTCCTGGGCAATTATTTCTAAAAAGGTAACATAAACAAATGTACCTGCGGCTAAACATTCTAAGATAAGTACTGCTACATCTCGAGATATCGTATCTATATCAAGCTCCTACAAAATAAAATTTAATAAAAATAAAATTCCTGATAACGATTATACCTTTAATCCAGCTCCTAATAATGCTCCTATGGGAGTCATAATTGAATAGAAAAATAAAACTAATACTGCAAATTTTGATCGACCAGGGATAGTCCTTGAAATTTGAAGACCTACAGCAAAAGCTTCAATAACTTTATGAAGTGATAACGAAGTAAAAAGAACTATTGCTCCGGATAAATCATTTTTGGTTCCTAAAGCTACACCCTCTAAAATTGAATGAAAAGACATAATTATTGCAAATGATAAAGCTTTAAAATAATCATTTGGTTTTTTATCTTCATGTTTTGGTGATTCAATTGTTGTTGTTTCTGAACATGGAATCTCTGTAGAAACACTTTGAATTCCTTTTTCATTTCTATTTCCTTCATTTTCATGAATTAATGGCTTACTTGTTTCAACAGAATTATAATTTGGTAATACATGACTACATGTTTCATTGTCTCTATGAAAATATTTAGAACATAGTTCTTCTAGAAGGTATACAAAGAAAAATCCTAAGCATACCATAAATTGTGGAAATGGAAAGTTTGTTTTTATGTCCATCCTAGATTTAATGTCGTCATATCCACTTCTAAAAAAATATTGTAATAATTTTAGAAAAAAAAATAAACATACTGTATTTCAGGTAAAATATCTAAAAAACATGTAGCTAAAAAGACACCACCTCCCATACAGCACATTAAACTTAAAAATAAGTTAGGTTTTCCATCATTATCCAGTTTGAATTTTTTTATCAGTGTATGTGGTGCTAAAGCTGAGATAATTGTAACAATTAAGATTAAAAATCCTAAGATGGATTGTAGTAACAAATTATTCATCTTAACTTTACCAGTTGTATTAATACTATAATTTAATTATATAAAAATTTATATAAGCTAATCTAAATATAAAAATAAACTATTTTAAAAAACGTTTTTTTAATTTTAAATAATAAAAATATAATTGTTAAGTAAAATTTATCATGAAGGCATTGCATTACCAAAAAATATATACTGGCATGCTTTGCCTTCATATAAAATGATTTTATTTTTATAAAAAGGAGGAAAACTAAAGGATTATCTAAAATATCAGGAAGAATTAAACTTTTTAGTTATTTAAATGTTTATAAATATAATATTGATACCAATATTTTTTTCCTATATAAACAATTTTTTTATAAAAATATTTAAATATTCTTTTGAATTTCTATCATTTTTGAAAAAAAAGCTTATAAATATAGGAAATAATTCTATGACTCACCCGCACATAATGGATATATGATATTGGAAAAATTAAATTTGCCAAAATGGTTTTCGTGCATGGTATGCATGGATTTCAGGTAAATATAGTGTTTATATTTTATTTAAGATTATGTTTAGATATGTCAAAGAATTATGATTTAATAAAAATATTATTGAAATAAAATTTCAAATCATTTTGATAACATATAGAAATGTAAATACACGGTTAAATGGACTTACTTTACAATATCTAATTTAAACTATTGTCATCATTTTTCTTAACATTAGACACTAATCATAATCGAATTAAATAGAAAGTTCAAAGTAATTATTGTTTTAGAAATGTTAACTGTTGTCATGATGTTTTAATACTGTGAAAAAATATATTATCAAAGTTAAATGAATTCTGATAAAACAATTTTAAAGATTTATATGTTTATATACAAAAAATAATAATTAAAAATATAAACGTTTTAATCGTAAATAAAAATATATATTTCAATATTTATAATTAGACTTTTTAATCTAAGTTATATGTATAAAAGTCGGAAATATTTTTTGGCATAGGCATTTAATGAAAAAACTGTCCAACCTGTTATAAAATGAGATCAAAAATTAAAAGGTATATAGCAATTTAAAAACAATACTTTTGCAAGTTGAAAAAATAATTTTAACTCAAGCAATAACAATTTTTTTCTTATCAAATAATGATATATTTAATACATACTGTTTATATCTTAAGACTTTAGTAAAGACAATAATAAATTATTCATATTATATCTTGTATAAAAGTTGATTTTTTATTTTATTAGATTATAACACAAAATTAAACTAAACTTAAATCAATTGTAATATTTAAAAGAATTTAACAAATCTAAATTCTCAAGTAACATTATCTGAATGATAATTTATAAAAATGAAGTCAAAACATTTTTCATTTAAAGATTTGACTTTACATTGATCTAACTATCATGCTCTTATCCATTATGCAAAACATAAAAAAGTTTTGTAAATGTATGTTATCAATTTAACGTTTTAATTTTTAGATTTATTTGATAACATTTTTTAAATTTTCAAATTAGAAATTTATACAAATAACATTAACATGTTAAACTGTAAATTTAGATCCCCTTTGAATGTTAATAAAAAAAGTTTACATTAGATTATACTATTTTTTTTAAAAATGTTATCATGCAATACAAAAATATTTTTAAAAATAATTTTTAATAACAGGGGAAGTGAAAACATAATAATTTACTTTGGAATTTCTTAGAATCAATATGAAAATAAGTAAATCTACTAGAGAAAAAAGAAAAATAAGTTATAAAAATAATTGTCAATACTGTAAAAAATAAAAGTATAATTTATTAATAATATATTTTATTTTCCATAAAATATAATTACAAATAAATGTTAAAAATAAAAATTCTGTAAAAAATAAACTATTAATTTAATTTACAAAATTTTTTTTATTTTAATATCCAATCATACTATTAAAGGTTAGGATTTAATTTTCAGAAAAAATTTACATTTTTAAACAAATTTGTAAAAATATTTTAATAAAAATATATTAATTTAAAAAATAAAAATTTTAAAATAAAAATTATGGCATAAAAATAATAATAATTTTGTTTTTTATCGCCTGGGATAATTTATTTCACTTTACTAAGATCCGTACCCTATTTTTTTATCCACAAATATACATAATTTCTTAAGCTTTTTTTAACTAATTTATAAATAACAAAAAACTACTTAAGGACAATTTTTATTTTTATCCAACCTACTAGGTACGCTATAATAATTTCAATCCAAGTTTAAAATTTAAAACTTCCACCTGAGATAAGCTAACTTTATAAAATGGGGATACAAATGTCCAAATTATAAATTTTTATATTGGTAATGTCTGTATCACTTGAAATGAAAGTAAGAGTAAAAATACTACGGGTTTCGTAATTTATACTAATAATGTTATAGAAATCTTTTGGTGGTTGACGTAAGATTTGTTGAAAAACCTTTAATCAAATACAATTAAATGTATTCTCTTTTTATAATTAATCTTTTAAATAATTTAATGAAATTGCAAATAAGTATTCTAGTTAATATTTACAATAGATTATCTCAGAAATTTTAATAACTTTTAGCGTGAGAGAAATTTTTGATTATTAGTCTTAGGAAATCGATATTCATTGGATAAAGTAATTATTTTTTTGTTTTACTCTAAAATTATTCCTGTAAATGAGAGTATTATAAAAAATGGCACGTATACCGAAAGTTAAAAAGTCAAGGTAATTAGTTTGTAAAAATAACTTGCATTAAAATATGTACTAACATATTTATTTTTTTTAAGAATAAATATATTTAGTGAAAGTATCTATTGATTTTCGCTCATCATTAAAAATAAATGATTATTATTAGTCTAAGTAATTTAAAAAAAATATTCACAGGAAATTAAAGGAATGATTAAAATTAGAAAGTTATTTTCTCCTAAATTAATTGGTATAAACAAGCTATTATCAAATTTATACTTGAGTTTGACAAATTATATACGTCATCTTTGCATTTTCTTACTATTTATAATAGTGTAAAAATGCAATCTTTTAAGATTTATATTTGATAAAAAATTTTTTTATTTGATTGAAAAAAGATAAAATAAATTTTATTAAGATCACTGTAACATAAAAAGTAGTTTGATTATATAAATAGTTATTTTAGAAGAGGAAAAAAAATGTAGTTAAGAAAATATTTGAAAATATATTTTATCTAAACTACTGTGTTATAAGCATTATGTAATCTTCCGGTAAATGGCATTTTATTTTGATCTAACGGGTGGGAAATATTATCATCACAGTTTAACTGATTTGATGAGTAATCGTTTTCTGAATTCTTTTTCTTGTTAAATTTGTTCTTGTAATTTGATTTGTCACTCGCTGGAACATAAGCTGCTGCTTTCTGACGTTTAATAGCATCATGAGCTTCAGTACCTTCTTTGGCAACTGCACCACCTTTTATAGATAATTCAAGATGACCATATAAAGTTGACTTCAAGTCATTTGCACTAGTTATTTGTCCTTTTCTAGCCTCCAAACGACTTCTATATAAAAATTCACCTAATGCTGCTATCATTGATGTTATCATCCCTGCCATTAAAATATAAAATATTCCGGCTACTTTACTAAGATTTAAAGAAGCACTACTACTTTCGGAGATACCTTGATCACATTCACCCCTATCATACCACCATTTATTTTCAAGTTTTTTTAACTCTCCTCGTTCCTGTAATGCTAAGACAGCAAGATTAATATGGTCTTTCCATTCAGAACCAAAAGGTGTTGCAACGCCATATGATAAACTATTTAAATTTAAACCAACTTTCATTGTATCACATGGTTTTCTGGTATTCGCATAATCGTTTGCCGTTGCTTCTAATAAAAATGCATATTTACCTTTAGATGTCCTTACTCTTTCAATTCCTTCATCGTAATCTTTTACAAATACCGATGGAACTTGACTTTCCATATAACGATACATTTTGGAGTACATTTCAACAGATGAATATTTAAAGAATTGAGCTGTAGAACCTCCGGATTGAATACCATATTTAATTTTCGTCTGTTTAGCTAAATCTTCAACTGACTCAATTGGTGCTTGCATCTTTTCTAATGTTAAAAATGCAGCAAGGTTAGCAGTATAACTAGAAACTATAATCATTGTAAAAAACCACCATGCAGACGAAGCTATCCTTCCTGAAATTGATCTTGGTAATATATCTGTTCCTTGTTGCATGAATGCAGCTAGTGTAAACCATAGGCAATTGTATACAGAAAAATCATTAGAAATTGTAAAAGATCCGTTACTTGTTTCATCAATTCTCCACTCATATGGACTGAATCTTGAGACTAAAAATATTACAACAGAAACGCCAACATAGGCAAAAATTATGTACATCCAAATCTCTGTTGATAAGGGTTGCATAAATGAAAATACAGAAAACTCTTGCTTATCTGGTTTCTTTATCATAATACTAATTCCTGTAACCTATAAAAAAATTTTAATTATGTGTTAGAAAATAAATTATTTGAATATATACCATAAATGGTTTACTGAAATCTACAACTCTTTCTCTTTCTTGATTAATAGTTAAAGATGATACAGCTAAGTCTGCTTCACCATTTAATAATTTTCCTATCATTCCATTCCAACTTCCATCAGGTAACTTTATACCATGTCCAATTTTTTCATCAACTATAATTTCATATCTAAAATCATTTATTCTTTCTGCAAGAAGTACCAATAAATCAACACAATATCCCTCAAAACGATTATTTCCCTGGCATTCTGTTTTATTTGAATTAAGACATTCTCGTTTTATCATTACAAATGGAGAAACTAGTACAGTAATTACACGTAATAAACGTGTATTACTTTGATCAGTATTTGTTTTTCTAACGTGTTGTGAGACAGCTTCATCGTTAACAAACCCAATTCCTTGTTTCCAAACCGTAACTTCTTTTTGATTAAAATTAGATGTATTTGAGGAGATTAAATCTATAACTGTTACAGCAAAATTTTTTCGAAAACCTAATCTATCAAATTCAATGTTACCTGTTAATGTTCCATCTTCAGACGTTATTTTAACATCATGAAGACCTTTAGAAATTAATTTCCCATGTTCAAATGTACTAAATGGTCGATTTTCTGACTTTTTGTCATACTGTGGGTGACAATAAATACCCTTAAAACCTCTATTATACAAATCACCATGCCTGAAATTTTGATAAAAAATTGAATCATTCTTTTTTAGAGAATTTTCAAGTGCTTTCTTAACAACAAGAACAGCATCATGGACAAATGCTAATCTAGCCTCAAGGTCAATATTCTTTTCATTCCTTTCTTGTTGCCTATTAAAATCAATATTTTTCTTTAACATATTATGAACTTTAGAATCTTTTGAAACAATTTGAAAACCTGTAATATTAATGTTTCCATTCTGGAACATCTCTACATCGTATGGTAGGAAATCAAAATTTACAACTAAGTAATGATAATTTTGTTGATTAAATTGTGCTCCCCTAACAGAAGCTAAAAATTGTTGTTGTTTATAGGAAGATGTTATGTCTAAAATAACTCTCCTGGGCTCATTATTTCTTCCATATTTCATATTAAATTTTCTTAAAAACTCTCCATAATCAACTGCTTCTAAGGGTAATTTTACTATCTCAGATGTTATTGATAAGTTGGAAAGTTTTTGTGCATAAAAATAAATTAATTCTAAATTTTGTGTTGCAGCTTTACCATCGTGAAGATATATAAAACTTTGCCAATTTTTTTGTACAATTATATTAGCAATAAGTTCTCCATTAGGAGGACGCATAGAAACTTCAAAACTACAAAGTCAAACAATATTATTTTTGTTGTATGGTAATAGATAGAATAAAAAACATACTTATTAGGATAATTATCTAATGGACTTATTGCTGACATATCCCAATTAACAAATGGAATTTCCATGGTACTTGCAACGGTACTGTATGCCTCATAGGTTCTTTGATTACCATTAGCACCAGCCATCATTATCATAAGACCTTCCTGTAACTCAGAACAAATTTTCTTCATAACACCCCATACATCAAATGCTGCATTACGAAGTGCCTTATTATGATGTTTAATTTTAAATTTAGAATAAATATCTTGATTATACATATTAATAGTAAAATTCAAAGCACCAATGACACCTTGTTCCCTGTCACCAGGCACGGTAAATGAAGCAATAGGTATTTTAGAAGGATATCCATTTATTATTAAAATAATATAAAAATAAAAAAATATACAAAAAATATAATGAAGAGTTAAAATCATTTTTAAATTTAATCTAAAATAAATTTTTAAGTAACTTTTTCCGTCTTTACTTTTCTTTCCCAATTTAATGGACTTGTGTCAAGTTAAATTTACAAATTATCCTACATAAACTTTATTATATTCGACAAAAATTATTATAAATAAGAAAGTGGCCAGTATATAATTTTTATCAAGGAAGAATAAATAAGTTAGAGTGAAGATTATATTGTGGATACAATAACTTAAAATTATTGAGAAGTCAATTAAGAGACACATTATCCGGTAACAGAGTGAAGAATACCCTATCAAGAAAGGCTTTTTTCCTGATTAAGCGGTTATTCTTTAAAAGTAATTGAAAAGTTGAAGGAGGATTTTAAATTTAGTGTGGATAACAACCATCTTTATATATTTAGAAAAATAATAAAAACACTCTATAGATGAATTTATAAAGTATAAAAGACAGATAATAAAATACTCTAATATAAAAATATAGGATTGGTATTAAAAGAAAAGAGTAAGCGGCCTGTTAAAAAGAATTTGATTAGGAAACAATTTAAAATGAATAATAAGTTTTTGTAATTGTATTATTATAATAGTCAAAACTTGAGGAGTTCCTATCCTCTTAGATAGCTTTTTAGTTCACACTTGAATGTATTTGGGTTTACTGAGTATGGATGACAACAACATCGACAGACATCTCCATTTATTCTAAAAATAGAAAATATTATATCTAAATTTAGAATTTATATTTTTTACCTCTTTTCAGGAATACATGTTAGATAATCTAGGCCATTAATTATATCAACCATTGAACTTGTCACATTTGGTAAAGGAATTGCTGGATTTGGCCACAAATTACATCCACCATTAAGTTGTCTAGATACACATGCATCACTCTGGTCAATATCAGCACATTTCCTTTCAGCAACAAATAAAGGATTTATTATATTTCCACTTCCTCTTCTATGACAATTACGTCCACAACTCTGTTGATATGAACATTCACCACATTGTTTCTCACTTATAGTCATTTTCCTTAGATAATTATAAAAATTATCAAAAGCTGTCCCAAAACGTTCTCTTAAAATTTTAAAAAATACATGACTACGGCATCCTTTTCTCCCTGGTAATAATTGGTCAAAATATGATCTATCAAAACGTTTATTTGTTCTATTTTGTGAATGTAACCAGATACATGGATTCCATTCACTCCATTCTTGACAATTGTCTGCTTGTATTGGATTTCCAAACATAGCAGATATCTGACAATCAACAAATTTTCCTAGTAGTGAAAATACAATAAACAAGATAGGTAGAAACATCATGTTGAAAATAATATAAATTTTCACCTATGATTGATCCTTTATATACATATTAAAGTAATCTTTTTATTTTCTACTATTGGATATCGGTAAAATTAACAAAAATCAATGGTGTGTAATAGTTACATTATTTGTTTATCTTAAATCATCTCAATTGTATCTTCTAACCAAATTTTAACAGATGATGGTAATGGTTTATATTCCTTTATACATTTTTCAACTAATACCGGATCAACACCCATCCGCACTCTCCTAAAGCACAACTGACCCATTTGAGATTCATTGGTATATTGAATAAGACCTCTTTCAACTAATGTGTCTAGTTCTTTATATATATCCATGTCTGATTCACGATGCCTATGTTGGTGATCATAAGTATTTTTAAATCTCAAATAACTTTTTAATATATTATGATATAAAAATTCAATATCTTGTGTAATTTTCATAAGTTTAACGACGCATAATAGTAAACATAATTGACGAATTGTTAGACCTTTTAGGATATTCCCATTTATTGATGGTACAAATAATTTTATTGTATCAAATAAAAGAAAAGGAATTTCAGCAATACGTGATTCATCCTTAATTTCATGTTCATTTTTCTCTTGGTAGTATATTTTACTTACTAATGTTATTACAATCTTTTTTAATGTAATGATTGAACGATCTTCATAGTAAAGATGCGTTAAATTATCAATAACATCATCTCTTCTAATCATTTTTTCAATTTTTTTGTTTCTTTTTTTACTCATATCAAACAACTTTTTACTTATATTTTCCTTTTCTGAGCTGTCAACACCAAACAAACAATCAAGTAGCATACTTTTAAAACACTCCAAATATTCATCAAATGATAAATTATTTATATACACAATTTCGTTGTTCAAAACACGAGATCTAACTCTTTTTTCAAGGCAATTTTTGACATCCCTTAAATCAGAAACTAAAATAACATACCAACTTCTATTTCTTGTTTCATTCAATAATTTATACAATAAAGTTTGATCTCTATTCTCAGAAAGGATCTCGAAATTCTCCAATACAATTATTTTTGGTTCATCATCATCGTCATAACTTTGGTCACCCTCTAATTTTGCTAACATCTTTAATCCCGCTGCATTATTACTTAAAAAGTTACAATCTAAAAATGTCGTTTGAATCGTCTCTTGATACATATCAGTAATCATTTGAATTGAGGTTGTTTTTCCAGTTCCTTTTGGACCAACCACTAAACAACTTCCTCCTCTATTCGTAGAATTAAATTTATTAATATTTCCTTCTAATTTTTTAATTTGATTGTCAATACCATATAATTTTTTGTCAAACGACTTTAAATTGTCTAATATCCTCATGATGAAAAGAATAAACTAAAAAAATTCTGATAATTAGTTTACTTAAAAATAATGTAAAATAGTGGAAAACAACTAAGCTAAAAAAGGTTAAAAGACAGGGAAATAAGAAGATTCAATTATAAATATTTTTAACAATAATACGAGTGTTCATTATTCCACATCTTCGCGCCATACAGGAAACTTGAAAGAAAAATATTAGTTTAAGTTATATTGGTAATTTTTTCGAAAAAATAAATTATTTTAACCAAGATAGACTATAATCCCACGAAACAACAAAAAATAGTTAAAAATTAATTATGCGATTTTTTCAATTGTTATTCACGGTGCATTAAAAATTTCCAGTGATCTACCAAATGTCAAAAAAGTCAAATCTTCATGCCCGTTTGAACTTCAAACATTTAATCAAATCATCCACAAGTTCTACTAAAACCTGTCAACTTCAAATACAATGACATTTTAAAACTCTTCGTTTTGGGACTTTATAACGGAGACACGTTTATTTACAGAGAACAATTTTGCTACACTATTCCGCTGGTTGAATACAGATTATTAGCTGATAATGGCTCCACAAACAATTCCAGGTGAGATGTTTGCTATAACGTATGGTTGTTTGGTTGTTGAATTGATAAAAGATTATGAGAACGTAGAAGAAGTCAATGCTCAATTAGACAAAATGGGATTTAACATTGGCTTGAGGATTGCTGATGATTTTTTATCAAAAAATGTTAATGTTGGTAAATGTACAGACATGAAACAACTTTCAGAGGTCTTAGCTAAGACAGCTTTAAAAACATATCTTGGAGTTACAGGTCAAGTTACATCATGGAATAATGGTGGTGATGAATGTTCTATCATTGTAGATAGTAATCCTTTGACAGAATTTGTTGAAATTCCCGACAAGTATAATGGTTTGAAATATTCACAAATTATTTGTGGTGCTATAAGAGGAGCATTGGAGGCCATGCATATGGATGTTATCGTTGTCCTGGTTGATGATGTTCCTAACCCAACGGAGATAAGGTTAAAATTCAACAGAATTATCCGTGAAAATGTTCCTGCTGGAGAAGATGAATAAGAGATTTGGAGAATAGATGTATATATAATTTACTTTTTTTTATAATTTCAGTCCTATATATAACTATTAAATAAAAGGTATTTTATCAAATTGATAACCATCTTATTACTTATTATAATTTGAGGTATATATTACCAAAATTGCTTAATTAATTTAGACATTAAATTTAATAATGAAATGAAATTTGTTGTTAGAATTTAGATTATAAATGTTTCTTTGTTCTATCTTAACCTAATATTTTAATTTTAGATTTCGTTGACTATGAAGAATAGTGAGGAATCTTCAGTTAAAGGTGTGGAAAATGAACAAAAATCAACGATAATTACGGAAGAATTTTTAAAAAAGGAAGGAGTACTGCTTAGGGATGGTAGGAATGCTTCAAATGTTAACAAATTTATAAAAATAAAGAACGCTCTTAGAAAATCAATGTCTCTTAACATTACACCGGATGCACATGATGATAAAACTAATGAATTGAAATCAAAAGTTCTTGGGTACATGAAAAGTAATTCAAATAGAATAGAGGTAACAAGCGATTCACTCAATGGTAATTATGTTCGCTCTATGTCTATGAAATATGAGGATAATTTGAAAAACAACAAAGTGCTTTCAGAGTGTACAGATATAAAAAAGTGTAAAACAAAAAATGAAAAACTATCACAACTTCCACGTCAATGTAATTTAGGTATGAATGTTTCTGATAAGATTCCAGATGTAGGTGGATTAAGAAATTATTATAGGTACATGGGATATACAGATATCAATAAAACAGTTAAAGTAGTATCAGAGTTAAAGGCATCCTTCAATGATGGAAATAAACCATTAGATTCTTGATTATTTATTTTTCTTTTGTATATTTATAAAAAAAATATTTTAAACATTTGATGCAACTTTCCGAAAATATTGTACACAATTTTTTTCATTCCTGACTTTTTCACATAGTTATTAACATAAAATTTAATTATCGTTATAATTACTCTCTAATTCATATTTTTTTTACATTTTAAATCTATTCATTTTAATGACGTGTTTGTCATTTTGATCTATTTATTATTATTATTATTTTCCTTTCTTAAATATTTTCATTTTATTATATGAAAAGATAATGTTCAAAATATTTTACGTATCATTTTTAACAATAGGAGTACTTGGTGGTTCTATACTATTATTTTTAGTATTGTTTTTTCTGAGTAAAAAAAAAGAACGAAGTGATAACATGAATAGAAAAAGTCTTGTTAAAATTGAGAAGGAAAATTATAATGTGTGGATTATTGAACCAGAAAAGAAGGAAAACAGTAAATCAAAGAATACTGTGGTGAATGAAAAAAGTAGTGTAACATTAAAAAGTGTAAAAATAGATAAAAGCAGAATTTCCAATGATAAGGATGGTAAAAAATTTGATAATAATAAAATAAAAAAATAATATAATTAATGGAAGGACAATCAAATGTTTAGTCAAGTTTTTGTTAACTAATATTAGCTTCAAAAAACGACAAATGAACATATTTAATTTTGAAACAATAAAAGTATTTTCTTTATTTGTTGATTTTATAATGTATATAGAGACAATTTTTATGAAAGCATTAATGTGGGATATAAAATTTATGTGTGTTAAATGCAATTTTCCTGCAAATATTTGAAGGTGTAATTTTACTGTTATTGTTTTAAAAAAAAAAGTTATTTTATAAATTTGCTTGTGATTTTTGTCAACTTGCAATAATTGGAAATTCCAAAAAATTATTATATGAATAATGTACGTGGTGAAGTGTGATCTTAGATTGCAATTTATTTATTATATCAGTTAAAAAAGGTATTTAAAAACTTTTTCATTTTTTTTCCACTAACATTACAAGTTATAATTTGAAACACTGTATGCATTTAGTAACTTTTTTTTCGAGAAAAAAAATATTTTTACGAACATGATATCATAGAAATCAAAATGTTTTTTTTGGTTGTCAAATGACATTAACACTTACATATCTTTTTATCAAGAGGTCACGTTTTACAAAAAGGAACTTGATGATATAAGCACTTTTATATCATAATTAATCGTATTAATATAAGATCAAAATTTTAACACGTTAAAAATCATTTACATTTTAATGAATAATAAATTAATACATGATTTAATTAAAAATTTGTTGTGGTTGAATTAACAACTATTTGCTCACTAAAAATTGTGTTAAATATTAATGTAAATTTCATTTTCAACTAATTTTTCTACGATATCAATTAAGCAAAACATTTTTATTTAATTTTTTATTGACTATCAATATGAATTAAGCTCTGTGGAACATAGTTCATAAAAAATAAAACATTAGATTTGTCCTATTATTTATTAAAATAAAAACTTTTTATCACCTTGATTTGGTTTGACGTACTTTAATAATTAAATATTTTTATTTTATTAATAAAAATTAAAGCATTTTTAATGCCTTATCTAAAATAAATCTTACTCCAAAAATGTATATTTTTACTATATTAAATTTTAATAAAAGTAATTATTAATTGTAGGAAAGTATAACATTACGACTATTTATTTTCAAGTATTCGTCTTGCAAGAAAAATAAAGTTAAATAAGTTACTTCAGGAACATTAAATAGAGAATTTTTTAACATTCCATTATCAAAACAAAGTTATTTACCCTTTGGAATGTAGTAATAAAAAAATTATTCTGAGTATCAAGCACAAAATCATAATCATGTGATTATACAAGCAAAGAATCTCTCAATGTTTTTAGATTATATAAATATTGTAATAATTATGGTAACAGTCTGATAAATATAATAAAAGATTAAACATATAAACTTTACTTTATTTAAAAATTTTTAAATAAAGGAAATATTTTAAAAAAAGTTTATCAAATTAAAAATATTTAAAAAAGTAAATTTTGTGAATGAGAAACTATATTTTTATTAAAAATTTTCTACTATATATTCAAAAATAATCATTAGATGATTACATCATTCTATTTCATTGATTAAGAATAACCGAGCTTTAATTTTTTCTATTAAAAATCATAAATAAATGAAAGATAAATAATAACCTTTTTTGACACGTGTTTAAAAAGATCTAGATTATTTTTATTCATCATTATGAAGCTTATGTAAATATATTGATATTAAAATTATATTACATTTATATCATTATTTTTTAACGTAAAATTTAATAATTTTTAGGAATTGAAAAAAATGTTTTAGGTGTTGACATCTTAGGACCGTCAACCCATGTATTTTTTTTAATATTGTAATATTCAACACTATTTAGAATCTCATCCTTATGTGTTTGCCCTCCATAAACTTGAATTATATTGTCAATCATTATACTACTATGCTAGAAAAAAAATATAAAATACTTAGGATTAAAGTTGTTTTTACTTACGCAAGCACGAGCAGTTGAAATAGAAGAACCGTATCTCCATTTTTTACCACGAATGTCATATATTTCAACTTTACTTTTATATGGTTCATAATATTCATCGTAACCACCAATTACAAAAATATTATTATTACTACAATGAGCTGTACAATATATTCTGGAATCATTCATATTTGCACCTATTAACCACTTTCCTTCTCTATGATCAAAGAATGATAAAGATGAATTGTTTACTCCTCCAATTGTATACAATATATTGTTTAATGTACATGAAGCAAATGCAGTGTTAGATGTTATCATTGATACACTATAGTACCATTTTTGCTTTTCAAAGTCAAATATTTCTACTGTATCAAGATATTTTTCCGTGTTATCCCCACCAATTGCGTAAAGTGAATCATTTATTAATTCACAGCAAAATGAGTGCCTTGGTATATGTAATTCTGTCTTTAAAAGCTTCCATCTACGTTTACTTAATTCTAATACTTCAACAGATCCTGTTATATAAGAATGATCTTTATTTTCATATATTCCACCAAGGGTAAATATCTTATCCTTATAAAATATGGAATTAAATTTTTTTCTTTGCCTTATCATTCCAGGGCCATTATAGTAGTGAGATGAGTTAACATCGAAGTATATATTATGAGATAATTTCTTATCAGTAGTTTCACCACCCACTAAACATATATATATATATTATTTTTTTCTTTGAGAAAAAAAAATTAAATAATTTGTTGATTTTTAAACTTACATAAAAAGACCCTCCCAATGGTTGTTAATGCAGTTGGCTTTGTTATCTCCATGTCTTCAGCGATTCCATTTCGTATATTTTTAATAATTAAACTATGTCTAATACTTTTTTCATTTGCTATTGGTACTGTTATCTTTTTTGGAAATACTACATTAGATTTTATTAAATCATTTATTATACCAATTATTGTATCACCAACACCAGGAAGTTTTCCTAAACCAGTCATTTTTAAATTTAAAATTGGCATCTCAATAAATGTTAATTTTATATCCCCAATAAATGGTGGTGTTAGAAGAATTGGTTCTAAAATTACTTGTATTTTACCTCGAAATGATATATCTTCTATACCACCTAATACTTTACCAATTAACACCTCTATTGCTCCATCTCCATCATATATTACATTCATTTCTATTATCATCTTATCTGTATTTTTTGCATCTACTTCACATCTAGTAGGGAATATCTGTAAAGATTTTGTTCCTAAATCGATAAAGTCAAATGAAAATTTTCCAAGGATATTTGGCAAATGCTTTTGAATTTTTGGTTCTAATTTATCTTTAACTATACTTGCAGCAAACTCTGTTACGTAAGGCCAAAATCCTCTTAATATCTCATTTCCCAAACAAATTTGTTTTAATTTTTTATTTCCTGTTATAAGCGATTGTAATAATCTTATATCAATTTTATTACTTTCTTGATTTCTTATAACACTTTCTAGCCATGTAAATATTAATAATATCATAACTGCGACCAGGAATACTAATGTTAATTCATTAAATGATACCCATTTTGGTGAAAATATTCTAAAAAACCCAACTAGAGATAAAAACATCATAGGCCATATTGTCCATGGATAATTGTTAATTTTAATCATAATTAAACTTGTAATATCCTTCTCAACCACTCTTGAATATTCTTTTTCTTCCATTGATATATTATCTCTTTCAACCATCTTTCTTTTATTATAATAATATTTCTAATTTTTTTTATGTAAATATTGGTAACTTGCCTAGATTTTTAATGATGAGTCACATAAATATATACGTATATAAATCACACTAATATACATGAACAATTTATTTCAAAAGTAAGTTTTGAATTTGATTATTAGTTTATTGTGTTAAAAACTTGGGGTGTTAAATAAATAATTTCTTGAATGATAGTTGTAAAAAAATCTTTATTTTATAATATTTTATAAATGCAATTTTTTGCTATTAATTAAATTTTTTATCAATTGATTTTAATATTTATTTTCTCAATAATTCTATTCTTATCCATTTTAAAGGTAAAAATAATATTATAGAGTGTTCTTTTATTAAAAATAATATTATTTATTATATTTTGAGATTATTCCTAATATTCATGATATGATCTTTGTTTTAGTATGTATTTTCAACATCATATAATCTGTAAAAATTGACATAAAAAGCGTTTCATCAACCTCATATCATATCTCATAAATATTTTTATCACTCTTGATGTAAAAGTTTTGCATAAAGCATTCTTATACAATAGTCAATTGATATATCTTGAACACCCACTTTAAAGTAAAAAATAAGTTAAAAATTTTTTACTTTTAAACATGATAACGAATGATGATATCACATATGAATAATATTAAAGCTATTAAATTTACATTATCATTTTCCTCATTTATATATATAATTCAACATAAAATAGTAAAAAAGAATGTATGATTCATTATTTTTGTTCATCTAAATATGGTTGCTTGAGTAACGTTAAAATATTATCCAGTAAGAATTTTTAATTCTTTTTTTTTATTCGATTTTATTTTTCTCATTCCATATAATCTACCTTATTTTAATTATTTTATTCTCCTTTAGGCAAGTTTATCTCTTATATATTAAATTAATTAAATATATAATATTCAAAAGATTTATCTATAACTTTGTTTTTCGTATATAAATTATGTGAATGAAAAAATAGATAAAATTAATGTAATTTTAAAATTTTAATTATTCTTTTAATTAAAATAAAAGAATTTATCTTCTAAAGTTATGAAAAAATTTTTTTATCCAATAAAATCACTTATCAAATGGTGACACAAATTAATAAATACTAAATATGGAATAATACTTAACCATGTCTAATCACTTAACTTTATTTATTCACCTAAGTACTCAGACATTGTTTTTAAAATTTATTTACAAAGTTTTTTTATTCCTTTTTTTATCTTCTCTCTCTCGTGATACTTTGTCACGCAAATTTTATTTTTATTAGTACTTAATTCAATTTTTCACTTAACTCTTTTCATTTCTTCATATAAAGTGAAAATTCAGATGATACACTGACGTTAGTTTTTCAACCATCGTTATTACCATTAACATTAATATTTTAAGAATTTGTTTTCTTAAGATAACCGCATAAAAGAGCTTTATTATATTTATTTTAATTATATTTTTTTTCTAATAAAAAGCTTTTTACCTGATTTATAAAAGTTATTTTGATCATTTGTCATTTCATCATATGCAGGTCAACTATATTATTGTTTACATCTTTGGTTACCAAATTTTTTTATGATTTTCATATTATATTTCTTTTACAACAAAAAATATTTACCACTCCCAATCACTTATAAAAATCATTTCTTATTTGTGCATTTTTATAATAATATACATAATCTTTCATACCATTTTGTGCCATTTAATCGTCTTATCAGAGAACGGTACAACTTTAAACTACCTTGAAGGAAGTATTTTTTTAGTTTATTTTAAAAAAAGCGAGAAAAATATTATTTTATGATACAACCTTCTCGTAGAAGTGACATTTTAAAATTGATAAGATGTGCATGGCACAATATTTTAGTTATTATAGATGTTGATGAAGGCGTTCCAGACCCAACCAAGGTTAATATTCAATTAATCTTTAAATGCCATATTTTTATCCCTTTAAATATATATGGAAACATCAAATATTACATTTTTTTATACTTTTCCCTCCATATCCATTTTTAAAGATTTATATTAAAATTATTTTGGTAGTCATTGAATAGAGATATACAATAGAGTGGATTATAAATTTATAATATTTATTTATTGTATAAAAATACAATGAAAACTAATTAATCTTATTTAATGTTGATTTTTGGATATATATACTTTTCCTCAATAAATAATGATATATGAATATTATAATTTTATTTTACTATATATTTTTATTTAACATTATATACAGGTCATGTCGTTGAATTAGTCAAATAATCATGTCTAAAATAAATGATGTTAAATATTTCATCTTGGTTTGTTTTAATATTTTTAACAATATTAATATAAATACTATTTCGGAAATATTTAATAATTATTGTATGACTGAACTTCACAATGAATTTTTATAATATAAATTTTGTTTTAATCAACTTTTTATGTTTATCAGGTACATTTCATATAGACGTACAAATTAAATGGAAATATTATACATTTCAATATGTTCACATTTCATCAAGGATTGAGATTATTTTATTGATGTGATGATAAACAAAAGTTTATCATCCAATTCACTTGAACTATTAGAGTACGTGGTAATAAGCAAATTTGATCTTCATTCGAGTCTTCATTTCTACCCTTAAATGTCATTTATTTTCATCTTTTTAATGTCTCATTTCTACTTGTTCCTTTCATTTTTTATTTTTTTCACATAAATTTCCAATATAATTTTAAATATACCATATTATAATATTATTATATTTTTTTAAATTATATTATACCATTATTAAAATAAACAATTTACATTATCATTGTTTTCTTAAAATATTCCTCCTACGTATTAAATTTAATTCTTTTTCTAAAAAACGTCAACACATATTTAATGACTTTAATAAATTAAAATTATTTTTTTGATGAATTGTTTGTTTTTTAATTTTTGGAACTTTGCATTTCTTTATCCACATTTTTTCTTGTTGAAATATTTAATAATTACTTTTCCTAGTGATCTACGTATAATGATATATATCCAATAAGTGCAATACATTTGCAAAATAAGTACTTTTTGTTAACTTTATTTATAAAGTTATTTTTAAAGTATAATTTTCCATATGGAAATAAGGTTAAACATTTTCAAAAGGACAACTTTTTTCGTCGGTTTTTTATATTATGTCATACATAAGAAAGATTTTTGATGGATGAAAAATAATACAATAATTTTAAAAATATTTTATTTATTATTAATTATTATTTATTTATATTTATTATTTTTATTTTATATTATGACATTATGATAAAAAAGGTTATTTTTAAAACTTCATGAAGTTAAAGATTAAAAATTTTAATAATTTCTATCTTTTATTTGTTATAAAATATTTCCTTCACAAATTTTTTAGCTGGCACTTATCATTCTTAGACACCTACTCTTGTTATAGTATGTTAATATGCTTCCTCTCTTAGTACATAGAAAGATACATAAATACACATATATATATGAAAATATATGTGTGCTTTTTTAAGTGATGGAATGTGAATCTTGACACTTACAATGATAGACAACGATGTAGAAGCCGGCTGCGCATGCGCAAATGAGCATTTTCTTATAATATATAGTATAACTTTAATTTTTATATATTTTTTAATTCTCTTCTCCATCTCGTCTATCTTCCGCATATTATTCATGCAAACAAAATATATACATATCTTTTTACATACGCTAGAGTCTTACTTTTTTTCACTGTTTTTTAGGCAACTATCCAAAGGTTGATTTCAAATGTACTGCTCCATCAGCTCCTACCGAGCCAGCCTGTTGGCTCGACTTGTCCGGTGCTGCCTCGTACCAGACTCTCTTTATGTTCACTTTTTACATTTTTCCATTATATTCTTTGCACTCTGATATGCCTTCATTTTCTTTCTTCATCACTTACGACCCCCAAGCTGAGACAAGCTGGTTTTTAAGGCTTGATATTAATAATAGTCGTAAAGAAAACAATTTATGTAGATCAACATTAACTATTTTTTTTATATTAGCTGATGCCGCGCACCAAAAGGTACCTACAATTTTAGAAACTTTACCCTACTTAATATGAGGCAATCATTTAATGGTGCAAATGAATTTGTTGTTTGATTAAATATATTTTTATGTATATATATATTTTTTTATCAAATAAAATTCATTTACTTTTGATATTTAATTTTAATAGTAAAATGGGCGGAAAGCTGTTTTTGATTTTTGAGATTTGCACCAGGCTACTTATATGATAAACTGCACTTTTAATCCAATGTATTTTCATGTTTCTGTTTTTTTATACTTTTCAAGTTGATTAGTTTATATGTTTTCATTAACTTTCTATTATTACCTTTTCACCTTCTATTTGTTTTTCTTACTAAATATTTTAATCAAGTACAAGTACTTTAAAATACTTATTATGTGGAATGTTTAACAAACAACAGGCAAAAAACAATTTGCTTATGAAGATTGTTAGACTATATAATTTTTTTTCTATCTTTTACATTTAATCTTTAATATTATTTTATAAAACATCTTTTATTTTTTGAATCGGCATTTTTTTTTCTTTAGTTATTTGAAATTATTTTTTTTATATTTTTTAGAATGGCAATTACTTGTTTTGATATGCCTAATATAAATAACGAAGTTACTCATGCTTCTATATGGGATCCTCATTTAACAGGTGATGTAAAAAGTGAACAATTTGAAGATTTAAATAGTCAAGAAAAAGGAAATGATTTCCAAAATGTTCCCCCATATGATAATAATTTATATCAATTTTCTGAGTCATGTTGGAATCAACCATTTCACTACAATGATAATGATTTCCCTAAAGATAAAATGATATTTCAAAAGGCATTTTCTAATGAATCAGATTTAAATTCTATAAATCAAAATAATTCTATATTTTTTGAACCATCAAACGGTTGGAATTCATGGAATAATATTTATAATTGGATAGATAAAAGTGATATTGATATTTCTTCAACAACTAACAGTCCAGCTGTTCCAGATCAAGTAAGTTTATCATTGTATTATATAATATAAAAAATTTAAATAATTCATTCTTAACAAATGAATGATCTTGTTCTACTTTTATTGTTGCCATTTGTCAAAGTAAAGTGTTTAGTATTTAATGAGTTAAAAAAATTACTATAAGTAATACATTTTATCAAAAAGTGCATTTTAAAAAAAAGATCTATAGATGTGAACGATTTATTTAGAGAAAGATGTTTTATTTATTAACAATTTTATACTACTTTTCAATGCCAAGCGTTGTAGTATTTGAAATTACATTTTTTCTTAATAAGATTTATTTATATGTTGTATTAAAATATAACATAAAATAATACTTATTCAAGGATAAGTCATAAACTTTTTCATCTTTAACGACATCTAATCACGGTAGCAGATAATAGTCTTTTTTTTATTTATGTAAATACATTAGTTAAAACAAATGAAAATATACCAATTATATAAAATAAATTATATATTTTACACAATTTTTCTTTAATTAGATAATAAAAAAATTTCATACACTATATATTTTCTTATAACAACATTTAGTAGTAGGAAAATGGTGGAAGTTGGTACCATTAAAAAAACCTTCTCATTTACTTTCATTAATGAATTACTTCTTTCATGTTTTTTTAAATAATAAAAGGAGGATATAGCTGAATAAAAAGTAAACATATGTTGTCTTTTGTGTAATCAAAGTTCAATCGGAAAAGTACAATAATATCACGTAAATTTTTTTCCTTTGCTAATACTTTATCAATCTTATACACATTCTTCATGACTGACCTTTCTTTTTGTATATTATGAAGAATCCTTGAATTTATTTTATCATGATCAACCAAAGACATCATCATTAGTTAGTATGTATCTTTTTATTTATACTTCCTTCCTCTTCTATATAATAGAGTATGATTATTAGAAGTACCTTGAAAAATTAACTAAAAGTATGTGATCGTTAAAAACTTCTTTTTTTTTTAAATATTTCTTTATTTACCAACAGTCATGGTCTTTTAGAAATTTATTTTGCACAAAAGAAAGGCGACTATTTTTGATTGTTTAGTTATGTTTCGTGTCAGTTGGTACTTGGGACGAGTATATATGGGTTGGTCTATGTCACTTTTTTACATTCATGCTGCTGGCCGTTTAAGTTTTACTGAAGGGGTATAGTATATGATAAAGTAATGTTAAAAAAATGATAGGGGTTTATGATGGGGTATTTTGATAAATTTTAATATGGGTCGCGCTTTAATACCAAAGATTTATTATTTTTGTTTGTTGTAAATAAGGAATTTGAATAATAAAAATAATAAAAAATAAATAAATAAGAGTGAGAGAGCGAAAAAATGGAAAAGAGATTTTTGCTGTTGACACACAAACAAATATAATATAATGTTAATATTTTTTTTCTAAAATAAATTTTCAATACATGGATATTGTATACTTTTATTAATTTATATTTGAATTAAATTACATGTGGATAATGATTAAACAAAAAATAATTCTTTATTAAAATTATAACACGTGACAAATATTTTTAAAAAAATTTTTTTTAATATCTCTGGAGTCCTTTTTTATTTGACTGATTATACTAAAAAGCATTTTAATTATACAAATTTAAATATAAATGTATAAACTTTCATTTTATTATTTATGTATCTAATACTTTTTTTATTTTAGGGATCAAATTGCAGTGAGGAACATTCAGATAGTATGCGATCTGATTCTTTTACTACCTCACCACTTCATCACAATTCTCCTATTCGTTCTATGTGGACTAGAAATTTTGATGAATCACATGAGTCAAATTATAATATTAATAATACAAAGGCGTGTAATAATAAAGATTTTTCTAATATGCTAATAAAAATGGGAGATTTACAATTTGATGAAAATTTCTCATCACACAATTGGCATGATTCTGTTATCGATATACATAACCCGCATCCAACAATTGATATTCCACAAACATCAAGTCCACCAAACAATATTTGGCAGAATTTTGACCCCTCCAATAATAGAGATGATGGTTATTGTTACTCAAGTAATTTATCTGATTTTACAGATACAAATAAAGAAATGAATAATATTTGGCATATGAATACTTCACTGAATAATTATATGAAAAATCCGGCTTTAAATCAAATACAAAATAAACCATTACCACAGAGTAATATGGAGAAAATCAAAGAGATGCATACGAGAAATCATGATAAATCTCAAGAACGCCTATTTATGGCATCACAAAATGGCAATAATAGACATCACCAATGGGGAAATGATAAAAACTGGAACTTCATATATTCACAATATCAAATTGATCCAAAGGAATCATATGAGATGATGAAAAACTATCCAAGACAACAAATGAATATTCCACCAAAACCAGTTCTCCCTAATAATCAAATTGGAGCTACTTATAGTATGTACCAGAATAATAATAGAACAAAATCACCCTCTCCAATTTATGGATCAAACAAAAAAATCCACCAATTAAATGGTAGTAATAAAAGTTTATCCCCAAAATCAATGCCTAATCCTAATTTAAATTGTGTTTATCCACCAAATATTATTAGAGATGGAAAAATACCTTGTGATGAAGAGGAATTATATAGATATCATAAGACACTTCAAATGCATCAACTTGCATATGATCAAATATATGATGTTGCTCTTAGAAATAATCGACCTGTCATAGATAATACCATATTACCAGACAATTATCATTATCCACAAACAGAATATTTTCGTCCTGTCTACCCCGTAATTACATCAAAAAATTGTGACAGGGGTCAAGTATATCATCAAAATGCCATGCCAAATATTGTTAATTTTTGCCAACAAATGAATAATTATAAGAGAGAAAATAATACTGTTAATTTAAAAATTGAAGAATGTTCTGCTCAATACCGTCAATTGGAAAATGAAAGGAAAAAAACAGAAGCTGAATTAGCTAGGCATAATCTTGGTAAAAAAATTAGTTCAGCTAATACTATTCAAATACCAAGACTTCCTTTAGCACCATTAAAAGTTGATAGACTTATTGTCGATTATTTCCGTGAACATGCTCGTGTTACAACATTACTCTCAAAAATGATACAATTACGTGAAAAACCAATGCCACCTGTTATTCATGAAGTTATGGCTGAATTTTTAGATTCTATAAAAAATCTTCAAAAAATGAGACTTCAAGAAAGAGAAAATATACTTTCTTATCTTCGTGGTGAAGTTGGTAGTTATAATGAAAGAGTTGAATCAGTAAATCTTTTAAGAGCTTTAGTTGATGTAATAAGAACAACCCAAAAAGCCAGAGCAGCTAATTGGTGTTGTTTAATGTGGACACTTGGTACTGTTAACAGTGAACAAGAAAGTCAAATAGAAAAAATTATTCAAGCTAATTTCCAAATTGATCCCCCCGAAATCAAATTTCGACCTTTATAATTGATAATTTTGTTTATAACAAAATGTGAACATGCAAATTATTAATTTTATATGAAAAGAAAAAAAAATACATCTAGGCAAAGAAAATTTTTGTAGATCAAAAATATTATTGTTTTATGTAGAAGCCTTTATCATATCAATCATATCTATAACATCGTTCTTCGCTTTTATTACTATTATTTGATATTATTATTTAAACTCCTTCTCAAATTAGGCCCTTTTTTATAAGTAGTTTTCACGGGTTGTTTATAATAGGGTTTCCAAAACTGTTTATATATATTATTACATTTTTGTATTTTAATTTCTTTTTTTTGTTAAAAGTTTTTTTATTGTTTATTCAATCAAAATGTACCTGCAATTTGTTCCTCAAATCATAATTATTTGTTCACTTTATTTACAATAATTATGTTTAATTTTATTATGAATGTATACTCGGTTTTTATATTTATTCATTTCATATTTAGTAGATTGTATTGCAACATTTATAATTAGATTAGAAGACCCATTAGTTTAACGTACATTTACATCATATATTGCTCAAATATTATTAAAATTACGATTAAATAATTAGATAGAGAGTTTTGTTAGAATAAACAGTAATCTTTTTAAATTCTATCTTCTCCACCCTATAAAAACAATTTCAGTTTTGTGGAACTTTTATGTGAGTTATTTGTATTTTTGTTAGATAAAATTATATATTTTATAATTTGAGAAAGGAGTTCTATTTATTGAACTTTTCTTTAAATTTAATGAAAAATATTTTTATTCTTTAAATATTATTCTATTAATGTTATCAAGATCTACTGATAATGATTTTGGCTTTGTTAAAATGTCCATGTAAACATGAAAGTTATATATTATTTTATACCAATTTATTATGCATTTTTATAATATTTGTTCTATTTTTTTATAAAATAAAGTTTGTTGAAGTAAATATATAATTTTATTACATAAAAAATTATTTGGAAATAAAAGGTCAGTTAAGTAAACAGGTGCACAAAAGGAAATTGTAAATATTATGTAAAATAAAATAACATATTTATTGCACATGTTAAAACTAGGCTGAAATAGTTTGTGGTGCTAACCTTTCTACAAAGGGCAATAGCTTTATGAATAAAATTGGAAGCAATTGCTGGACATTTTGGTGAAATAGAAGCTTGTGTTAAGGAAGTTTTCATTTGACTAAAGGCAATTCGAGTATAGGGATTCCTACGTGAACTATATCTAAAACAAAGGAATTTGTAGTAAACTATTGGTAGAAAAATGGTTCCTTTTCCAGTGAAAATTAATCCAAAAAGTATTGGGAACATAAAGATCTCTCCAGTTGCTACGATACCAAGAAGATTATCTGTTTGTTGATTAACTAAAGTATGGGCTTTAACAATAATTCCATTATTTCCATGACCTGTATTTTGAGCAACTTTATTAATATAATTTATTGAATGAAGGAGACCAAATAATGATACTGGAACAAGTGCCATCGTCATAGGGGTACTTACAGCAAAAACTAATGAATAAACAAGATAATGAAATGAATCTTCGAGTATCGCATTATTTATAAATTCACGAGTTAATTGAAAATTTCCACCTAAACGTTGTGATAACCTGATACCATTGGTAACAGCAGCAGCTATCATAGCTTTGTTATAATATGTTCCATTGTCTCTTGATGGAAGTAGATAAAGTATAGAAAAGAATACAGTAGCTATTCGTAAGATGCAAAGAAATGCATTACTTGGATCTGCTTTCAAATATTCCTAAAAATATCTTAGGTAAATTTAATGAGTAACTAAAACTGTACCATAACTGATTGTCTTGGAGGTACGGATGATCTATTATTTGTAGAAGCATTGTCAGAATTAGAAGTGTTTTGTTCTAAGGGTGTTTCTTCACGAATCTCAACCATTATCTGAAACTTTAAAAAATAAATAAAAGAGTCAAAATAATAAATACGTGGAATTGATATAAATTTTAAAACACTACTTTTAATAAATCCTCAATGTCAATACGAAATGACTATATAATTTAACAAACATAAAAAATTAATATAAAAGACAGAAACACAACCATAAATGAACTATTCGAAAATAATATATGTTGGGAAAATATGTATTAAAAGAGGTCCTATTGAAGCATAGAGAAAATATAAAGATACAATAAATGAAAACTAAGTGTAGTCTATCGACTGTCTCTGTCCAAAGCATTCAATAAGTGGAGTATCACAAATTGTATATGGTAAATAAAATAAATGAATAAAAACACGGATAAGTTAATTTCAATATTTAATTAAAGTTCCTACTTGAAAAAATGGATACATTATATTTTACGCAAAAAAAACCAAATAATAACAGTTAAAAAATCTATTTTATTAAATAGTATTAGAATTTTAAAATCTTGTCGAAAAATTTTTTATTTTAAATACGTTTAAAAATAAAAAGTGCACATTTTGTCAAATTTTACCAAAAAATGATAATGAAAAAAAGACTTATTTAGCAAATAAATTATTCATAAGTTTATAGAACAAACAATTAATGAAAAATTTTCTAATATAAGAAGTAAAATATTAGATAATCTATTAAAATATGAGATAACAAGCATAAATAGTTATTAAAATAAAATTTTTTAAACTAAATTTGTGTTAATGCATAAATATGTTAATGTGATTCATCTTTATACGATTACTTATGTGTACTAGTAGATATCGTTCTTCCAATTTTTCTCGTGAAGATATTTTAAAAATTGTATAAATTTTTTTCCTTAATTACATCGAGAAGATGTTTGGAAGTTATTCAAAACAATTTCTCTGTAAATATGGGAAATCTTCGTTTCGTTCCACAAATTTATTTTGTAGTGCTGTAAAACCTAGTGAAGAAACACCTTCCGATGCTTCAAATACAATTGTAATTTCTCAAAATGTGAACGACGATGTGTCTCATTCTATGAGATTAAAGACAATTGGAAAAGCTTTAAACACATATATTATAAAAGCTAAAGAGAATGCTAAAATAATGTCAAAAGAAAAAGCTGAATTCGAATTAGGGAAACGACATTTAGCTAATATTATGGGCTTGAATCCTAATACAATGACTGAAGCAGATATTGATAGGTAAAATTTAAACTTTTATCTTATAAATATTATCACAAAATTTTAGATCTATTGAATATCTCTTCCCATCTGGTTTATTTGATCCAACTGCTAGACCCATGATGAAAAGCCCTGAACAAATATTACCTAGATTCCATAAACTTGACTTTGATGATGAAGGTCGACCATTAAATTCATATTTTTTTACATTGAAACCAAATTTCTACAAATTATTGTCTGATATTGGTGATAAAACAAAAAAACTTACAAAATATTTAGGAAAAGAAGAAAATCCTGTTACTCCAGTTCTTCTTTCTGGAAGTTCATGGATTTC
This sequence comes from Strongyloides venezuelensis, assembly GCA_963280985.1. Lineage (NCBI taxonomy): Eukaryota > Metazoa > Nematoda > Chromadorea > Rhabditida > Strongyloididae > Strongyloides > Strongyloides venezuelensis. The sequence continues at coordinate 7,333,041 of CAUJLX010000002.1, read as the reverse complement.
AAAGGCTAAACTTTCTAAAGAATTAGGTGAACCATTAGTAGATGAACTATATGCTAATTTTATAATGGCTTTTGATTACCTAGCATCATTACCAAATTCATCTATTGAAGAAGATTTTATAATGAAATATCGTGTAAAAACGATCTCAAATGAGAAACATAATGCTGTTTATGGAGTTCAAGTTCCTGATGTTTGTATTGACAAAGTTACAAATACTAGGTATGCTACTGTTGAAACAAAGTGTAAAGCAACAACTGCTAAAGCTACAGTCAGAGATGGTGGTACTGGAAAATATTATATAAATGGACATCATTATAGTTGTTTTAGATCATTACTAGCTCGGGAATGTCTTATTGCACCACTGTTGGTAGCTGATGTTATGGGTAGAGTTGATATCGAGGCAACAACAGGTGGTGATGGTGGTCAATCTGCATTGCCAAGAAGCTGTTAGGCATGCTGTCGCTCTAGGGATAGCTGCTTTATACCCAAAACAATTTGAGAAGCTAAAAATAAGTGGATTGTTAACAACGGATCCAAGAAGGAAAGAGAGAAACAAGATCCACCAGCATGGTGCACGTGCCAAGTGGATTTGGAAGAGGCGTTAAAAACAAAGGTAAATATTATTTCTTATATTCTTATAGTAAGTGTGTTAGATTGTTTGTTTTTTTTTTGAGAAATGAATAAAAAATTTATTGACTGCTATGACAAAAGAAAAATTAAAAAATTAGTTAAAATCAGCCAAGGTGTGAACCTCAGTATTCCAGTCCTTCAAGCGAAAGATTGGTATATTACATTCTTTACATGGTACGTCATTAAAAGCTCTACCAGGATTAAAGTAGTCGATGCGATAGATAGATAATCCTCTTCCAGGATGAGCTACTACACCGGAATTGAAGCTATAAAGTAGGTTTACATTAAGCAATAGTAAAAAGTAAACTTACAAAATGCGTCTTTCATGCATACTTGAATTACCAAAACCGAAGTGAAAACGTACTCCTCTGCCCTTGCACTTGTCTTTTATATAATTTAAATTGACGTTTATTGTTTCAAATTCTCTTATGATCAATTGAGATCCATCCAATTCAGGGAATTTACGTGAGAGATCTCTATATACGTCAGTTCTTCCTGGATTTGATTTCGTTTTAACTTCAACATACTCAAGATTGCTAAATGTATGTTTCATAGCAAGAATAAAAATATAAAGGACCATAACTTGTTGTCTTGTAACAAGATAAGGGTCCTCGATGAGAATTTGAGTTACTTCAGGTCCAACCCTTTCCTTTGTAAATATCTTTTCAAAAGGAAAACCTGTTTCGTTTTCTCTGATTTGAATGATTTCAACAAACTCAAGTCTCCAAGGTTTTGAGTCAACGTCCTTTCCGTTGGAAGTACCAAGATTATTAACTGTCTCCTGTCCTAAATTGTTTCCATTAACCAATCTTGTAATTGTAGGTTGAACATCATTCGTGAGGCATCTCCCTATTTTACTACGTACATTCCTGAAATTCTTAGAGTCTAAAAACTGTATAACTCTAACAAAAAGTTATAATACTAACCACCAAAAAGTCTCTTCAAGTTACTTTCAACTTCTCTAGCTATTTTCAAAGCTGATTCAGATTCTAATTCATTAATGGATTCCAAACGTTTTTTCTGAACCTCCAATTCATTTGATAATTCCTCTTCTTGAGACTCAAATGAGTGAAGCAATTTAAACTTGAAAGCACCTCTTTTGCAAGACATTTAAAACAATTTTAAACAATCTTTTTAATGTTGCTAATTGAAATATGAGCAATAAGAAAATTTGATGACTTTATGTGTTGAATACTATTAATTTAAATAGTAGAACACTACGGTTGTTTTTTTCGCAAGAGAAAGTATTGGATGATTTTACATCGGTAAAAAAAGCACATGGATAAAAGTTTATGGGCTTACTAAAACATTCACATCATAGTATAAAATTTTGTACTTTACCTTTGTTTTTAAATCTCAGCTTCTTTTTTTCGCGAAAAAGAAATTAAAAATCACTCAAATTTCTCAGACGCTTTCACATTTACGATGGAAATTAAGAAATTTTTATTGCATACATTATCTTATTATTCGTGGATTGTTTTAAGAATAACTATGTTGGTAGTCATTTCCCCAAAAAATATGTCTTTGAAAGATTGTCATCACTATGATGTATAATGTAGTTTTCCCAATTTACTTACAAATATTAAAATAATTTTCTTAATTTTTATATTTTGATACCATTATTGGTTTTCAACGAATATTTTTATTATAATTTGAATAAATATTTTGTATTTTTAGGGTAATAACAGGACAAAATGTCTAAAATTTCAAAAGACACTCTTAACGATGCTATAAGCAACGTACTTAAAGCTTCTAAAGATAAGAAACGTAGATTCCGTGAGTCAGTTGAACTTCAAATTGGTCTTAAGAACTACGACCCACAAAAGGACAAACGTTTCAGTGGTACTGTTAGGTAAGTTAGAATAGCCTACTCTCTGAATCAACCGTAAATTTCCAAAATTGTGTGAGAGATAGGTAGTCAAGGAAATTTTATATTTCTTGACGGGTTCTAACCCAGTTCCTTTAAAATGGGTAGGAGTTGTTCATTAGATTGTACTCTCCAAAACTTTTTTTTTCTATCAAAAAGTAATGGATTTTACGTAGATCTGAGGACGGCTTTTTGATAGCCGCTAACATAATTTTTTTAGACTTAAGCACATCCCACGCCCAGGAATGAAAGTTTGTGTTTTGGGAGATCAAAAACATCTTGATGAAGCTCAAGCCAATGGATTCCCATGCATGTCTGCTGATGATCTTAAAAAACTCAACAAAGACAAAAAACTTATCAAGAAGCTCGCTAAGAAATATGATGCTTTCATTGCTTCTGATACCTTGATTAAGCAAATCCCACGTATTCTCGGACCAGGACTTAACAAGGCCGGAAAGTTCCCTTCCGTCGTCACCCACAATGAAACTCTTGAATCCAAGATTAACGAAATCAAGGGTACAATCAAATTCCAAATGAAGAAGGTTCTTTGCCTCTCCACCGCTATTGGACACGTTGATATGCAACAAGAAGAATTGGCCGCCAATCTTTCCCTTTCAATCAATTTCTTAGTTTCTCTTTTGAAGAAGAACTGGCAAAATGTACGCTCCCTCCACATCAAATCTACTATGGGACCAGTTCAACGTATCTACTAAGCACCCATTTGGTCTTGTTGTTTCATTTTGTTATCATTAAATAAATTGTTATGATTATATTAGGTTTATATTTCTCTCTCTGATAGGGGTTATCAGTTCCTTTTTTTTACAAATTAAACTGTGTGCAAGATCATTGCTACAACACTATAAAGTTTTATTCTTTATATGTAAAAGTTACTTAGATTTTAAATTCGCGAGATTGTTATTACTTTTTCTACTAATTTTCTGTGTAGGATAAAATACAGTTGTCTTGCGTTTCTGTTACATTTTCACTGCTTTTATCGTTGTTTTTTTTATAATTTTTATATTATTGAAGTATAATATTTTGCTACTTTTAGAATATGGCTGATATTGTCGGTATTATTTACGGCGCAATTGTCGCCACCGGAGGTATTATTGGTTACTTAAAAGCATCTTCTATCCCTTCATTAGTCATGGGAGTCGGATCAGGAGCCATTGTTGTTGCTGGAGCTTACTATAACAATAATCACATTGTTTGTGGTGTCTCTGCTCTTTTAACAATATTTATGGGTCGACGTTTCTTGAATAGTGGAAAAGTTTTCCCAGCTGGGGTTGTTGCGGCATTATCACTTATCATTTTCGTTCGCTGTATTTCCATATACTACAGGACTCGTCCCCGTTTTGAGTAAATAAAATGCTATGTACTTATATACTTTTCTTACCTCGATTATATTCGTTTATTATTTTAAATAATAATTGTACTTTTTCTTCTAAATTTTACGTAACAAATAAAATTTCAGGCACTATGCGAACTGCTTCATCTCAATCTCGCAAATTTCTACCCTCTTCTTTACCTGCTATTTATTATGATGAAAACATTGAGCATTTTGAAGTATGTCTTATTGAGGCTTTAACCGATGAATTATTTAGAACAAAAAATTACTGGAGACCATTCATATCAAATAATTTATTAACCACAACATTAAATGGTGCCAAAATTGAGTATGAATTGAAAAGATTTCAAAAGTCTGATGACCAGGATTTTGTTAGGAAAGTAAAACAAGAGTATGCTTCACAAATATCTCCACAATGTTATTGTTTAGGTGAATGTAGGAATGATTCAAATTCTAGTACAGTAGAATATGAGGTGAAATATCTACAATCAGGACATGATAAAGTGTCTAGTCTTCGTACAGGTCTTGATATCCGTTCAGCTATTATGTATCTTGCTATCCACATATTAGAAGGACCATGGGTTAAAAATGATCACAAAGTCTTTGAAGTTAATCCAAGATTAATAAATTATACAAAACAAAAAACAAAATCAAAAACACAAAGAGCTAGAGATAGGGAAGTTAAATGTCTTACACCACAAGAAGTACTAACTAAACGTCTACAGATTTATGAATTATGTACTCATTTAAGTATTGCTGCAAGTTTTTTATACCTTGAAAAAAATTCTGGTACTTGTTCTAGAGAAGAGTACATTGTTAAAGGATTATTAGGTAAATATGACCGTACAATACCACGACCACCAACTGATTTGGCAAATCCATTTAGTAAAAGAAAACAAGGAGATGGAATTTCGAAAAAAAATGATACAGTAGACGAAGGAACCACCGGTAATGGTAATGACAAAAATGGTACAGATGTTCATAAAGACAGTAACATAGAATTATCAATCAATGAGACAAATGACTACTGAAAAATTTCTAATATAATCATTGGACGGAAATAACAATTAACACGAAAAACTAATCTTTTTATAGCTCTTGAAAACTTTTAATTATTATCTGTAACCTTGCTTATCTTACTTTTTGTTTTTTTTTTACAAATTACATTGAAATTAACAAAACTTTTTCTAGTAACTGCAGTATAATTCACTATTTCAATTGAAGTATAGTTGCAACAAAATTATATTACAGAAAATGTTACATGACGTGGGACATTTTTTTTATGATTGGATGTTTTCGAAGACATATTAAGACAAGAAGATTAGTTGTATTTAAAATGAAAATTTGAACTACGAAAAAAGCTTTAATGATATAATCAAATCTGAGTATCTAATAATATTTATAAAAAATAGGTATAATTTTCTAAATTATATTAGAATTCTTTTTATCTACTGACAAATTTATTTGTTTTACCACAAAAAATATCGGTTTTTATACTTTTACTAAGCTATAAATCAAAGAGAAAATAATTGCTATTTATTTGTAAACAATTTAATGAAATGAAGAAGCAAAATTTTCTCGATAGTATTTAACATAAATAAACTCCAAATTAATTCCTAAGGAAAATATATTTTTAAAGTTTAAAAAGTTGCTTTCTTTTTTGTCTAATGCTGGCCACTTTTTCCTTATTACATAATTCTAACAAATCGAGTAAGGCATCACGTCTTATTAATGATTCCAAATCATCACAACCTCCAATAAATTTACCGCAAACAAAAATTTGTGGAACTGTTCTTATTTTTGTCATTTCCATTAATGTTTTAGAGTATTCCTAGAAAGATATGAAGAAAAAAACTGGTAAAATCAAACATATTGTTGAAGAAAATTTACCGGGAATTTTTGAGGTTCATCAATTTGTAATTGAGTGAGATTCTTTTCAACGTAATCAATAGATTCATTGAATAAATGTTTCTTTGCCTTAACACAATACCCACATCCAGATGTTGTGAATACTAGAATAGGATTTTCTTTGATCTATATATAGCTAATTTGATTGAAATTAAGTAGTAAACTTACGTCATTATTAATTTCATCTTCGTATGGGTTTTTTGAAGAGTAAAAGTTTCCCATTATTAGAAAATTTATTATACGTTTGGAAAATTTTTTTTTATACTGTATACACAATATTGGAAAGATATTTATATCGAACAAATTATAAAGATTTAAAGGAAAAAATATAATGTGATTGTAATTTGTAAAGAAAATGATATAGTAACAAATTTTATTATTTTTCGAGTTTTCTAATTGGAGTATTCTGCAACCACAATGTGTGTAGGAATTCATATAATTTCTCTGACACTGCAATTTTATAGGGTGTTGGATTGACATATCTTTTATGATCTCTCCTTGTTATTTTTAAATTTTCATCAACATGTTTCTTTATTTCAACTAATGTAGGCATCTTTTGGCAAATTTTATTATCTTTCCAGTAGATTTTTTGTAATTTCTCTACTTTTGAAGGAATAACAATGGCTCTTTTACTTTCTTCAAATGGGTGACGACAAAGAATTTCCTTACCAGCTTCTGGTCCAGGTTCATTACATAAACACAGTAAATCAACAATTGGATGCTCACTTTTTCCGTATATTCTATATGAGTACTTTTTACCTGGTAGTGTTATTTTACCTATCTCTTGACTTAATTTTATTTTTGGTATTCCAGATAAGGAAACTAATTTATAAACACAACCCAAAGCAGGTTGTCTTTGACATGTCACTAAATTTGTTCCAACACCAAACGCATTAATTTCATTTTCTTGTTCATTAAATGAATGAAGAGTTTTTTCATTTATTTCATTTGAAACTATTATTTTTAGTTTATCAATACATTCCTTATATTTTGGTAAAGCATTTGAAACTTTATTAAAATATTTTCTTACTTCAGTAGATAAATAACAAAGATCTCCACTATCTATACGACATCCAATTGTTTGGTAACCACAATCATACAATGCTAGTGTTACAGCTAGAAAATTAATAACACCACTATTTAAAACATCATATGTATCTATTAGTGCTACAAATGAATCAGGAAATGATGTAGCATATGCACAAAATGCAACCAACTCTCCACAATTTAATTCATTTATACTAACATTGAAATTAATTTTCTCAAATAGTAAATTAAGAATATGTTTAGAATTATTAAGAAGATCAACTTCCTTATTACCTGTGTTTACATTTAATTTCATATTTTCTAAATTTGATTCTTTATTAAACGAACAAACAAATGAATGTGCCTGTGTTCCGCTAACTGGTATACCGAATAATTTACCTGCCAAAACATTACTTGTACCATCGAATCCACCAATGTAACAATATTTACTTGCTGATAATGCTCCATTAGGACCCTGAGCACGTCTTGGACCAAATTCGAATAATTTAACATTATCACCAGCTGCATAACGAAAACGTGCGGCATTTGTTGCAATAAGACTAGCATAATTAATTAGATTTAAAATTGATGTTTCAAGGATTTGACATATTGCTAGAGGACCTTCAATTGTAATAAGAGGAATTCTGGGAAAAACGACTGTTCCTTCGGGTATGGCAGATACAGTGACATTTGAACAATCTAAGTTTTCTAGGTACCCATAAAATTCGTCTTCAATATATGAAGGAAACTGTTTCTTCAAATATTCAATGTCGTTTTCTTTCAATTTAAAATTTTTGACAAAATCAATAACATCATTTAAACCAGCAAAAATTGTATATTCACCTGAAAAGGGATTATTTCTAAAAAAGACATCAAAAACGGCCTCATCTTCATGAATATTTGATTTCCAATATGCATAGCACATTGTTAATTGATAATAATCCGTTAACAATACTTCGCTAATACCACTGTTGCCAAGAGTATAATTGTCAGTTCCCATAATATTTGTTTTTCAAAATTTTCTAAAAAAAACTATAAAAAAAATTTAACAAATTGAACACGTGATACGAACAAAGAATTTTGTTATTGTGGAGTAGAAATAAGTATTGTTAAAAGTTAAATTATTTTAAATTATATAAAAGTCTTAAATAAATTTAAAATTGAATACAATATATACTACAACCAATTATAGTAAATTATTATTTTGTGGGCGTAATAAAAGTTAATTTGTAGTTTATATAACATAATTTTTTTCATTTTTTATACTTTTCAAGAAAAAAGTAGAAAGTAGTTAAAGGGAATGTAAAAATTCATCTTACTAACTTTCTCATATATTTCATAACTTAGTATGTAGATGTAGAAGGCAAATTTACATAATTTACATACACATTTATGTGTTTAAAAAGAGCAAATTTTTCTTTGTGATTGCCAAAAAATGTAGAGTAAAAAAACAATTGAATTTCAATATTTTATTTCACTCTATTATTATAAGAAAACCTTATGATGTTTATGTGAAATTATACACATCCTTTTTTTTCATTTAATAAATTTTCACAAAACTAAATAAATATTTGGATAAATATCTAGAAGTGTGTGACGAATTAGAGGCAGTTTTTTTAGTAATTATTAAAAAGTTTAATAAATAACTTATATATAACAATATTATAAATTTGAATATTAAAAATTTAAGGGGAACAATATGAACATGATAATGGGCATTGTATTTCCATGAAACGTTTGTGATCTTGGCAAACATTTGGACGTGCTTTAATCCACAGTTTACAGGAACGTTGATTATCTTCGCATACCTCATATTTTTTTTCAAAATCATGATTGTGATACACAGGCTGTATTGGCAGTAATTTTGTTTTTGATAATATTTGTGATCTTATATTGAGAGGTGATGTTATTTTAGCTTCTTTAGGCATCTCTACTTCTTCATACTCATCTTGATGATTGGAAGTTTCAAGATCTTTTGATTGATAAAGAATATTTGTTTTTAAAACTTCTGATAATTTTCCTTCAGCTTGAAAGCGTAAAATTTGTTTACGGAATAGTTTTTCAGTTAAAATATTATTGTTTTTGGTTATTGGAATTCCAGGTGTTGACATAGAATCTTTTTTCATAGTCATTTGATGATGTTTAGTTGTCGTTGATAATGTTGTAGTTGAAGGTAATTCATCTTTAATGACTAATTTTTTTGTTGTTTTAATAACGTTTTCAATAGTTATTGGTTTTATTGTTGTAGTTGTTGTGGTTGCTCGAGAAACAAGCATTTTTTCAACGCCAAATGGGGAAGGTGTTGTTTGAGAATTTATATTAGAAAACATACCAATATTTGTGTCTTTACCAAAGAATGCTCCAAAAACATTTTGTCTTGTTTTTACATCCTCCAATACAAGGTCATCAGGTTTTGTAGGAATTTTATTTTTAGCCAAACACGCTTCCATAACAACTTTAATAGCTTCTAATGTTTCTACACCTGTTGGTATTAATTCATCCTTATCTAAAATAAAACCTCCAGACACTAAAAAATAAGGACATGTTATTAAAATAAATATTTACAAAAATTATTATAAGATTAGAAAAAACGATAAATTTTTAAAATAAACATACATTCCATTTCTGGTCTTAATTCAATCAGATAAACATATTTTACTTGTAGTGCACTTTTCGCCCAGTCGTCTGACCCACCTGAGGCGGGTGATAATAAATCAGCACCAGTTCCATAATTGTAATCTGTTCCATAAATGGCACGTAAACGGTTAATTGCCTTTAATGCTACACGGGACTAAAAGAAAAGATAAATTAATTTTGAATAGATAAATAAATATAACATACAATATCTCTGACATCTGTTGGGTAATTTTCATACTCATGAGAGTATGGGTGAATCCAAAGTTGAGCATATGTATGAAGAGTTATAAAACCATCTAATCTATCAAACATCTCATCTGATGTTAAAAAATCACTAACAGCTCTTGCTTCAGGTTCACTAAGAGGACTAGAACCATGAAATTGATTACTACAAGGGTTGTCACTTGAACCAGTTTCGCTCCAATAAAAATCAAAATTTCTATTTAAATCTGTTCCCATACAACATTTAATACCACCCCAATACCCTGGAGCGCATTTTCTTGGAGAACGATTTTTTCTCCATAATCTAACTTCTGGATGTGTACTACTCCTAGAATATTCATAACCATCAGGATTTAACATTGGCATAACATAAACATCATAATATTTCAAAAAATGAGTAATAAATTTATCTTTACCATAACCAGCAACAAGTTGATTAATAATAAATAATGCCGTATGACTACTAGCCCATTCTCTGGCATGAATATTACCATCAATCCAGAAAGCTCTTTTTTTAATTTTATCATCATTACTATCAATACCTATTTTAAGACCTTCTAATGGTCTATCTTCATGACTTTTACCAATTCTAATTAATTTAGCAATATTAGGATAATAAAATTCAACTGTTCTCATATATTTTATCATTGCCGAGTAACTTGTATATTCACCAAAAGGATATTTTGCCAATAATTCACCTATATCTTCAAGCATCTTTGCCCTATGATGACTATCAATAACATCATCTTCATATCTTTTAAAAAAGTTTGAATGATTACCAATATTTATTTTTATTTTTTTATCATTATATTTCTTACTACCTTTGTTTTTTGATCGTTTTTGTCTTTCATTTCTTATAATTAATCTTAAATTAAAGTAATAGGTAAAGGTAATTAATTAATAATGAACTTACTCTTGTACATCTTTAATCATTAATCTATAAGAAATATTATGCCTTTGTAAAGTTGAAATGAGATCTTCTTGATTTGTCGGATGAGTCATGATATCACAAAAATAATTTATCCTCCTTGGTTCAACCCAAAAATCTAAGCCATTCCTCGAGTTATTTGCTTCTAATTTCCTCAAAACATCTAATTCTTCTTTTTTCCTTGGCGTTACTCTATATACAGAAAATATTTGTTTACTTAAAAAATATTGAATTAATGTGTACTTTTATTACTTATTAAAACTCACTTGTCATCGGAAATGTTATCTACAATAAAACTTCCATTTATTAATAGGAAATAAGGTATTATTACCCATAAATATTTTATCATTCTTTATTTTAAAGCTTTAAAATTAAAAAAAATTTTTTATATAATATTTTATTCCTTTTACGTAATTTTTTGAATTTAATTGTTTACATTAACTATTATTAAATAACTTTTTTTCTTGTCCTTAAGGTAATAATATTAATATGTGTGTGTATTATAAATTTATCTTAAAGACGTGATCAGAAAAAAAAGAATAAAAAATAGTAGTTTAATAAAAAGAAAAGACTATATATGTAGAATATATTATATGCATATGTGTATATATTGATAAAATACAAATTAGACGAAAAGACTAAAAGTGATCATATTTTAATACTAGTACTATAGATAGATAAAAGGAAGAAAAAAAATTATATTTTGAAATTTGTTAGTTAATCAAAAATACTTTTACCAAAATAATGGGTGTTAATGAAAGGATAAGATATATAATAGGTCGGTGTTTTGGTGTCTTAAAAATACAATACAATTTCTTTATGTCATCTTTAACTTATTTGGAGATATTTCTTACATATAATAATATTATTTTGATATGATTAAATAAAAAATGAGTTTTAATATAGTAATAAGGTGGTTTTTTATTATAATGTATAAAGAGATAATTAATTTTTAATTCTTTTTTCTGTTGACATTTTCATAATAATATACAAACAAATTGAAAAAAAAATTGATAACCTCTAATGGTAATAGAAAAAAAATGTAGAAAACAATGAACTGGAACTACCTTAAAATGTATTAAATTTTAAAATATTGTAAAAGTTTTAAAATAACTACATAAATATGGATATAATAGATTTATATAGAAATTAAAAGAGGAATAATTGATGTTGTAAATAATTAAAAAGTAAAAACTTCTTTTGTTGCTTATCTATTATAATCTTGAAGCAAATAGATGAAAATATAAGATGGGTGATGAGTTAATAGTTTTTAAATAACAATATGGATAAAAATTTTTAAATATCTTTCTTCTTTTGTTACAAGTTTTATAAATTTTGATTTTCACTTATTTTAGTGATCGCTCTTTAAATAAATCTGAACACATTAGATATATATATCCGGTCGGGCTTGGTAAATTGGTAAAAGTTATGATATCCTTAATTAACAAGTCTACAAGATAACACTATTCCTGTCGAGGTTTTTGAGATTCTGGTTAAAAATATCGTGTAAGGGATATTATTTGAAAAATATTATATAAACTTGATGATTACTTTCATTATTTCTTAATTATAATAGTGTATCTTTTCTTTCCTTGTATTAAGTAATCTTAAATACCAAAGATATATATATTTTAGTATGAATGAATTTTAAAGTTTGACTAATAGGATAAATTATATAATATATATCAAAGTAGGTAGAAATTTCAAATATAATCATTAACAAAATGTAATAATATATATTTTATGAACATATTGTAAATAATATTATGAATCATACTAAAATAACCAAAATATGTATACATAATAAATAAAATATATATCATATCTAGAAATACTAGACACTAACCAAAATAAAGATATTGATAAAAGATAATAATATTAAAGTACTAAACCTTATTTTTATAATCACCATATATTTCTTCTCTTTACCTTGTTAATACAACAAATATCAAAGAATTATTTAATAAAAAAATTTTTTATTTACATTCTATCAAAAGAATAAAATTTTTCTTAATACCCTTTAAAAGCTATTAATTATTTAAGATAAATAATAACAACAAAATACAACCTATTTATAAAATATCTTATAATTATTTTTTAAAAAAAATCACCCAATCCTGTATTGTATATATACTCATCTATTGCCATTTTATCTTATATACAAATATAATCTCCAATTATTATGTATCTTTTAGTAAATTCAAACCAACTGAACATGTTTTAATTTCCCTCCATATAAAGATTATACATGCTTAATACGAAAAATTAATTAGATGATTATCATTAAAAGTTTTACTTAATTAAATAATTTTCCATAAAGATAATGTTTGAACATTAAAAATTATAAGTTAAAATTATATAATCTAGAAGTATTAGTATTCTAATAAATTATATAAAAATATACATTATATAATTAGAATTTTTCTTTGATTTTAATTATAATTTTTATTTACTTTCCAATAAACTTATTAATCAAATTGATGATTCAAAGAGACAGTGGTTAAAGTGATTCTCCTATTTAACTTTTTTTTTATAATTTATCCTTAATTAAAGACAATTTTCATTTTTTACATTAAAACTATATTTTAATTTAAATTTTATTGTATAAGGAATATTAAGATAATTATTAATTATTGACAGACAACAAATTCAATAATATATAACGGTATCTCTTTCTATTTCCAAAGTTCTTCCATTATTAACAGGTAACCAGAAAAGGTACTTTTCAACATTCCATTATGATTATAAATAATATAAGTATTATATATATTTAGGCCCATGTATTCTTATAAATTTGGAAATATTTCTCAACTTCATTAGTAGGAGTAACCTTATTATTATTATTTTTAAAAGCAACTATTTTTGTTTTACAAAATATTTTGAATGATTTTTGTTTTATCTTTTTAGATAATGAAATAAATATTCCAATATAAATTAATATGTATACAGGAATAATATATGCTGATAATTCTTTATCAATTGCAAAACTTCTATTATCCTTATACTCGGTAATTGATAAGGATATATAGAAAAGTTGTATTTAATACAAGATCAATTGTATAGGATATTGCTAAGATTGTCATCAACACAGTGGTTGATAAAATTTCTCTTAATACGAATTTGACAGTCAACCTGTTATCCATTATTTTTGTATCATCTAAACTCTTTAAACGTTTTTTACAATAAATGTAAATTGTAATATTTAAAAAAAACACACTTAAACAAACTGGAAGATCATTTTTAATAAAGCCGATGGGATCACTAGTTTTTGTTGCAAATGAATTGCAGTAAGGAAGTTTTTCATTTTTTAAAGGTAATGAAGGATCTGTTAACGCTTTACAAGCTTTGAAAACGGGGTGAAACCACTAATATAATTAAATTAATAGACAATTATTTTAAGTTAAAAACTTACAATTGCAATTATAACTATAATCGGCAAAATAGTGAATGAATGTTTTTCATATTTTTTGTAAAATATTGATGCAATTATTCGTTCTAAACTAATCGCTGCAAAACTATAAAGAAATATATTGATAGGAAGAATATTAACCGTAGAAATAATTAAACAATATGATTTTGTTTGCAACAAATTACAATTATTATCCTCTTTGAAAATTAATTTGATTAAAAAATTGAATCCACGATAAGTTGTACCAACTGTTCTTATAAGAAAAGCAAAGTGAAGAGAGATGATAAGAATACGAAGATGTAAATGATAAATTCTGTAGTAAGTTAAAAAAAACGATATCAATAGTAGTCCAAAAATGCACAATATATTTTGTATTATCAATCCAATCCATATAGATATAATTAGTGGATTTGATGTAGTATTGTAGGCATCTTTGCATACATCCATGTAACAAGGAAATAAATATTTTTATTTAAAATGTATCAGTAATTTTTAAAACACAAGTTAAAGCTATGTTTGCAAAAATTTAATTGACTAATTATTTCTAATTACCATTAAACATTATCATTAATTATTTATTAAATTGATATTTATACTATTTCGACGGAGCACAGATTTATATAATGAAATAATCATGAAAATTAAGTCTATATAGTAATAATTTTCAATGGAATATATAACTTTAGACTATTTATAAATAGATTTAATAAATTTTTTTATGCTTTATAAGGAAGTAGAAAGTTTGAGTGACATATTACTAATCAAACGTATACAATTTTTTATAGATAAGGTTCAATTTTGATGAGTCTCTATTTTTTTCTCAACTCATATTTATACTTCATTATTATCTTAATCAATCTTCTGAAAGTAGAATACAGGCTTGTATATGTCTAGTCTATTTTATTATTATTATATCCATTTTCTTTGTTTAGTAGTTTATATAAAGCTTGACTTGAATAGAACGTTTAACTTACCTGTTTGAAGTTTTTGGGTGTAAAATTTTATCTACTGACGATCAACCAATCAATTCTTATAAGTTTAACTGGATCAAACATAAAATTATTATTTATTTATAATATTAGTAAAAAAGTATATTTGAAAGTAATATGTAGTCAAAATTAGTACATTATTTTAACATACACTTTAATTATTAGTTGTTTGTTTTTTTAAATTCAAAAAGACTAACTTTATAATCATTTTTTAGATATGGTGACCAATTTTTTTAAATAAGTAGATTAATATTCTAAAAATTTATTATAAGAAAATTCAATTAAAAAGTAGAAGTCTAATTAATCATCTGTATCTTTATAAAATTATCTTATCTCTAAAATTTCTTTATAAATTTTACTAAGAGATAATTTAGACAAATCTTGTGGTATGTTTTTTACCAAAAAATGGTAAGATTGAAGATTGTATTTCTGTGTAAAAAATAACATATATACAAATACCTGTAAAAGTAAATGAAGATGATTTATAATTTCTACAAGTTAACTTAAATACTCCTAATAATAATTTAATATTTAAAATAAGATTAACAGATTATAATAAGTGTATAAATATAACTTTTTTAACAAAAAAAAATTTTTAGCAATTATTATACTATTAACAAATAAATAACATGCGAATTTAGATTATCAAAGGTTTCTTAGAGTCTATAGATATTCTTAAATAATTTGTATAAAATTTTATTAGACATTTTTATTTTTCGAATTTTTGAATAAAATTGTAATATGCAGTTAAAACAGTTCGGGAACCTAACATTTTTAATTTAAAAAAAAAGAAGTATTGTATTTAATTTAAGATAATGCATGATTTATTATAAAGCACACTATGGTGTCACCTCGATCGCATCCTTTAATACCTGCCGCAAAGAAGATTTTCTAAATTAATTAAATTAATTTTCTTAGTTAATGTAGACTCTTGAAGCATCTACAGTATAATGTTTGTGCCTTACAGACATGAATTATTTTAAAAAAGTTTTTTAAAGATATATATTTGAAAAGTTAACTGTGAAATATTATATGAAAATTATATCACTTCAAATTCCAGCTCTCATCTACAGGAATATATTAACATTATATCGATGTTTTTCGAACGTTTTGTAGATCAGTAAGTTTATAATTAATTAATCATAAAATTCTTATATGTTTTTTGATATTTAAAGCCATATTTAAAGTTATTAGCACTCAAAAATTGGTTTACGTATATTATGAACTATGTTGAATATGGTAATAAGTTTAATACAATAATAGTTCTTTGTATAATTCCTAAAAAATTCAGCTTTTACATCTAATAATAAAAAATACTTTGGTTTAATTATCATTCAAATACTTTTTATAATGTTAAAAACTGTTTTTTACACAAAAAATGTAAATAGGAATATATGCGTCTGAGACATAGTACTAACCATTTTAGATGGATCGAAGCCATATAATGATTTTATTAAAATGCTTTTGTTTGCAAAGAAGTGATGAAAATATGCATAGTCGAAGATTAATTTGATTGTAATATACAAAAATTATTTTAAATAATTTTAATATTAAAAATTCTAATAAGATTTTCTCTATGAAATTATTATTCTAAAAATTTAGATTGTATTGTATAAGGAAATTTAAGATAATTATTAATTATTGACAGACAACGGATTCAATAATATTTAACAGTATTTCTTTCTTTTTCCAAAATTCTTCTTTAATTAACAGGTATCGAGAAAAGGTACTTTTCAACATTCCATTATGATTATAAAAAAATGTAAATTTAAGCCCATGTATTCTTATAAATTTGAAAATACTTATCAACTTCATTAGTAGGAGTAACCTTATTATTATTATTTTTAAAAGCAACCATTTTTGTTTTACAAAATATTTTGACTGTTTTTTGTTTTATCTTTTTAGATAATGAAATAAATATTCCAATATAAATTAATATGTATACAGGAATAATATATGCTGATAATTCTTTATCAATTGCAAAACTTCTATTATCCTTATACTCGGTAATTGATAGGATATATAGAAAAGTTGTATTTAATACAATATCAATTGTATAAGATATTCCTAAGGTTGTCATCAATACAGTGGTTGATAAAATTTCTCTCAATTCCAATTTTACAGTTAACCTGTTATCCATTAAATTTTTATCATCTAAACTCTTTAAACGTTTTCTACAGTAAATGTAAATTATAATATTTAATAAGAATACAGTAAGACAAACTGGAAGATCATTTCTAATAAAACGCATAACATTACTTGTTTTTGTTGCAAATGAATTGCAGTAAGGAAGTTTTTCATTTTTTAATGGTAATGAAGGATCTGTTAAGGCTTTACAAGTTTTGAAAACGGGGTGAAACCACTAATGTTATCAAATTAATAGATTATTATTTTAAGTTAATAACTTACAATCACAATTATCCCTATAAATGGCAAGGTAGTGAAAAAATGTTTTTCATATTTTTTGTAAAATATTGATGCAATTATACGTTCCATACTAATCGCTGCAAAACTATAAAGAAATACATTGATAGGAAGAATATTCACCGTTGAAACAATTATGCAATATGATTTTGTTTGTAATAAATTGCAGTTATCATCTCCTTTAAAAATGATATTTACTAAAAAATTGAATCCACGATAAGTTGTACCAACTGTTCTTATAAGAAAAGCAAAGTGAAGAGAGATGATAAGAATACGAAGATTAAAATGATAAATTTTGTAGTAGATTAAAAAAAAAGATATTAATAGTAGTCCAAAAATGCATAATGTATTTTGAATTATCAATCCAATCCATATTGATATAATCAGTGGATTTGATGTAGTATTGTAGGCATCTTCGCATACATCCATATAGAAAATAAATATTTTTGTTTTATAATATCAGAAATATTTATAGCATAATTTAAGACTAATTTTGTAATAATAATTTAAATAATTATCATAAATTAACTGTAAGCATTAGAATAAATTACTTTTAAAATAACTGCTTATTTTATTTTAGCGGAGAAATGGTTTAAATAACAAAGTTTTTATGAAATATAAAATTAAATGTATGTCTTATTAACTCTCCTCGAATATATTATTTTAAAATATTTAGAAATAGATAAAAAATTTTATTAATGTTATATAAGGATGAGGTATGAAAATTAACAATTGCTTATTGTATCGGTAAAAAAGTATATCCAAATGTAATACGAAACTTATATTAGTACATTATTTTATCATGTACTTTAATTATAAATCATTTTTTTAAAAACATTTTAATAAAACTAATTTTCTGATTAATTTTTGATTATGTCGACCAAATCGAAAGTAATTAGATTAGCCTTCTAAAAATCTATTATTTGAATATCCAATTAATAAGTAAAAGTCTAATTAATTATTTTTATCGTTAATATTATAAAATTATTTTATGCATGAAATCTTTTTACAAATTTTACAAAGGGATAATTCTATAAATCTTAATGTCCTTTTTTACAAAAAAAATGGTAAGACTAAATATTGCACTTTTTTTGTAAAAAAGTAGAATGGGTACTAATACGTGGATAACTGAAAATAAGTAATTTAAAAATTTCTAAAATTTAGCTTGGAGACTCCTAACAGTAATTCATTATTTTAAATAAGATCAAAAGATTGTAACAAATGTATAAAAATAGTTTTTTAACTAACAAAACGTTCTTTAGTTGTAATAGTGTTAACAAATATTAAATTTTTGTAAAAATTGTTTAGGGTTAAGTCGTATAGAGGTAAAAGGATGTAAATGTAAACTTAAACATCTATTAATATGGTCCAGACTATGTTGTTTCCTCCATTGCATACTTTTACGCACCTCGTAGAGATGATTGTTTAAGTTAGTAAAAAATGACTTTATAGTTAATTTAGATTCTTGAAAATATTATATTACAATTTTTGTGTTGTGTAGACATAGTATATTTAAAAATTTTAAAATTCCAAAAATAGAAATTGTTTGAAGAAAATTACCTCAAAATTTGTATTTGAAACCCCTATATAAAACCTATATATTTTGAAACATTGTGATATCATCTACAAGAATTTATCAATATTTTATTATAGTTTTTTAAATGTTCTTTAGATAGTTAAATTTAATATCAATCAACCGTGGTTTTTATATGTTTTTTGATCTTAAAAGCCAAATTTTTAAATTTAATAGCACTCAAAAATGATTACGATTTATATTTTACGATATGTTGAATATGATAATAAGTTTAATAAAAGAAGGATTTTTATAAACGAGTAATTTCCAGTGAAAGTTTCTTGCCATAATTCTTAAAAATAATTGATTTTTACATCTAACAAATAATATACTTTGACCTTTTCATTGAATAACCTTTTAGAATATTAAAAAACTTTTTTTCGATGAAGAAAATTCATAAAAATTATATGTGTTTAAGGCATTGTAAGACACATATGAGAAAGATCGAAGTCATGGCACGGTTTAATCTGGATTAAATGCCTTTTTTCAAAAGAGTGATAAAAATTTATATACAAAGAAAATTGTTTTTGTCACTTTTTAAACAAAAAGAGCAAATTTGTCAAATAACACTCAGAAAAGAAAATGGGTATGCATTTTTAAAAAAATTGCATTGTATGTAAAAATTTTTGAATTTTTTTGAATACTTATCTAAGATATTTCTGTAGATGCTTTTTACATTTTTTTATTGAAAGCGTATACACATTAAAAGCAATTTTAAACTTAGATTTTTACTAACTTCTGTCAAAAGCACTAAGAAAATAGAATCAATTTTGACAAAAAAATTTCTGTGTTCTGTTGTGTAAACAAAATTTTTACATATGATTTTGGAAGATATTAACTCATTTACATCTATATCTGTTGAAACATATGATATTTTGCAACTACAAGGTATTATTTCATATTTTATCAATTTATTGTAGAGAGATGTTAAGCCTTTAAGGCTAGCTAGACCAGAAGATAGATATTGCATTGTTAAATATTATACTTGCTGTAAAAAAATATTTTTTAATAATATAATGTAGCAAGAAGCTACATGATTAATATATTTCATACGTCTTCATAAGATGTAACTATAAGATCATATTTTTCTTTTCAGAGTTGATGGTCCAAAATGTTACACTTTAAATTTTTAAAATTTGACATCATTAATTTTTATTTTAAACTTTTTCCTTTCATATTTTTACTTTAAGCTTGTGAATATCAAAAACTTTAGAAAAAAGAAAATCATCACTTATTATCTTTTCTATGTCAATAAAGTTGGAAACAAAAACTTTTCATTTTTATTTTTTCTATTATTGGAATATTTGTTTCAACAAAAGTATTTCTGTCATTTTCATAGTCTGGTAACTTTGCAATGTTATCTAGATTATATCTTGGTGGAATTATTTTTTTATTTATTTGTTCTTGTTTACAAACAACAGAACTTTAAAATTTCGGAATAAAACTACTACTCAAAGAAGACTTCATAATAACACTATTTTTGTAATCTCTCATATCTTCAAATATTGAATCATCACTTAATGATGACTTAAAAGTTCTATTGTCTAAATCACTATGAACAAAAAGCAACTGTTTCTCCAGAATTTTCTGAAATCTTTTTTTGAGAATCTTGTGATTGTTCTTCATAAAAAAATATTAGTAAATCTTTTTTTCTCTTGAAACATATTCAAACAAAAATAAAAAAAGAATAAGTTTTGCTAAAATGTAATAAAATGTTTCACTTACAAAAAAAATTTTCGGTTTCTTTATTAAAATGTTATGTGTATAAAGTGAAATCTACATTTAATTTTTTAAATTTCTGTCATAGACATTAAAAAACAACGACATCAATTTTGACAAAAAATTTTTTTGTGAAACTATTATTTAAAAAATTTACTATTTGTTAATAATATATATAGTTACTAAAAAGCTTTGTTAGTTAAAAAATTATTTTTATACAATTATTATAATTTTTTAATATTATTTTTAATATTAATTTACTGCTAAAGGTGTCTATGTTAACTTATAAAAAATAATAAAGCATTTACTTTTAGTTATAGAAGTATGAGTACTCATGTTACTTTTTGAGAAAGATAAAACTAAACTCACTCTTAAAAAAGTGTGTTAAATTTTGACATATAAACTCAAAATATGTAGGTAGAATTTAGATAACCTCTAATTTTTTACGAAAGAATACAATTTTTGGTCTTACCATTTTTTCATAAATAAAGTCATAAGATTTGTTACAACCATTTCTTAGTTAAATTTGTAAAGAAATTTTAGACACAAAATAATTTTATAATGATAACGATAAAAATAATTTATTAAACGTTTACTTTTTATTTGAATATTCTAATAACATATTTTTAGAAGATTAATGTACTTATTAATAATTTTGATCAACATAATTAAAAGATTAATTATAAAGTTAGTCGTCTTGAAAACTTTTTAAAAAAAACTTATAATTAATATATGTGTTAAAATAATGTACTAATTTTAAATATATATTAATAAGAAAATGATAATTTTCATACTTCATCCTAATAAAACATTTAAAAAAATTCTTTAGTTATCTTTAAATAAATTAAAGTAATATATTTCATGAAAATTATTACTATATACATTTAATTTTTAATGTTAAGGAAATTTTGTAATTTAAATCATTAATCTGGCCAAATAACATAAATATTAATTTTTTATAAGTAATTTATGTTAATGCTTAATGGTAATTTATATTAATTAGTCAAATTATTTATGCAATAAAAGTTTTAAATTGTGCTTTAAATATTTCTTATATTTTAAATAAAAATATTTATTTCCTTGCTACATGGATGTATGCGAAGATGCTTATAATACTACAGCAAACCCACTAATTATATCTATATGGATTGGATTGATAGTACAAAATATATTTTGCATTTTTGGATTGCTAATGATATCATTTTTCTTAATTTACTACAAAATCTATCATTTACATCTTCGCGTTCTTATCATTTCTTTACATTTTGCTTTTCTTATGAGAACAATTGGTACTACTTATCGTGGATTTAATTTCTTAATCAAATTAATTTTAATGGGAGATGATAATTGCAATTTATTACAAAAGAAATCATATTGCACAATTATTTCAACCGTTAATAGTCTTCCTATCAATGTATATAATTATACTTTTGCAGCGATAAGTATAGAAAGAATAATTGCATCATTATTTTATAAAAAATATGAAAAACATTCATTCATTATTTTGCCGATTATAGTTATAATTGCAATTGTAAGTTATTAACTTAAAATAATAGTCTATTAATTTAATTATATTAGTGGTTTCAACCTGTTTTCAAAGCTTGTAAAGCGTTAACAGATCCTTCATTACCTTTAAAAAATGAAAAACTTCCTTACTGCAATTCATTTGCAACGAAAATTAGTAATCCAATGGGCTATATAAAAAATGATCTTCCATTTTGTTTTGCCGTATTTTTTTTAAATATTATAATTTATACCTGCTGTAGACAACGTTTAAAAAGTTTAGATGATACAAAAATAATGGATAACAGGTTGACTGTCAAATTCGTATTAAGAGAAATTTTATCAACCACTGTAATGATGACAATCTTAGCAATATCCTATACAATAGATATTACATTAAATACACTTTTTGTATACATCCTATCAATTACTGAGTATAAGGATAATAGAAGTTTTGCAATTGATAAAGAATTATCAGCATATATTATTCCTGTGTACATATTAATTTATATTGGAATATTTATTTCATTATCTAAAAAGATAAAACAAAAAACATTCAAAATATTTTGTAAAACAAAAATTGGTTGCTTTTAAAAATAATAATAATAAGGTTACTCCTACTAATGAAGTTGATAAATATTTTCAAATTTATAAGAATAAATGGGGCTGAATATACATATTATTTTTATATTAAAATCTATTTATAATCATAATGACAAGTTAAAAAGTTCCTTTTCTAGTTACCTATTAATAATGGAAGGGGTAAAACTGCATTGGCCCTATTGGGCTAGAATGTATTTACCTATATTTCGATAGGAGTAAATACATACTAACCCAATCAGGCTAATGCAGCTTTACCCAATGGAAGAACTTGGAAAGTGAAATAGATGTCATTATTTAATGTTAAACTTGTTGTCTACTAATAATTAATAACTATCTGAAATTTTCCTATAAACTATAATTTTAATATTCAAGGAAATAGTTTGATTAATAAAAACTTGTTAGAAATTTTAGTTATAAAATTTTTTAAATTGATATGTCTATATTGCATTAAAATAATCTTCGGTTACACAAAAAAAATTTTTTGTCAAAATTGATGTCGTTATTTTTTAATGTCTTTGACAGAAATTGGAAAAATTAAAATGTAGATTTCACCTTATACACATACATTTTAATAAAGAAAACGAAAATTTTTTTATATAAGCGAAACATTTTATTACATTTTAGCAAAATTTATCCTTTTTTATTTTTGTTTGAATATGTTTCAAGAGAAAAAAGATTCATTTGTAATATGATTAGATATTAATAGTGAATATGAGGAAGAGTTTATTTAAAAGAAAGATATTATAAGGTTACAACATTTTAGAAATTATTTAACAAGACTGCGTTGTGTTCTTGAGAGAGCTTGTATTTATATTGCCTTTAATGGTATGAGTTGGAATGTCTTGTGTCTGGAGTTCTCTTACGACATGTTGGATAATAATGTGTTCCACATTACATATTGATATTTTTTAATGAAGAACAATCATAAGATTCTCAAAAAAAGATTTCATAAAATTCTGGAGAAACAGTTGCTTTTTGTTCATAGTGATTTAGATAATAGAACTTTTAAGTCATCATTAAGTGATGATTCAATATTTGAAGATATGAGAGATTACAAAAGTAGTGTTATTATGAAGTCTTCTTTGAGTAGTAGTTTTCTTCCGAAATTATAAAGTTCTGTTGTTTGTAAACAAGAACAAATAAATAAAAAAAATAATTCCACCAAGATATAATCTAGATAACATTGCAAAGTTACCAGACTATGAAAATGTCAGAAATACTTTTGTTGAAACAAATATTCCAATAGTAGAAAAAATAAAAATAAAAAGTTTTTGTTTCCAACTTTATTGACATAGAAAAGATAATAAGTGGTGATTTTCTTTTTCCTAAAGTTTTTGATATTCACAATCTTAAAGTAAAAATACGAAAGGAAAAAGTTTAAAATAAAAATTAATGATGTCAAATTTTAAAAATTTAAAGTGTAACATTTTGGACCATCAACTCGGAAAAGAAAAATATGATCTTATAGTTACATCTTATGAAGACGTATGAAATATATTAATCATGTAGCTTCTTGCTACATTATATTATTAAAAAATATTTTTTTACAGCAAGTATAATATTTAACAATGCAATATCTATCTTCTGGTCTAGCTAGCCTTAAAGGCTTAACATCTCTCTACAATAAATTGATAAAATATGAAATAATACCTTGTAGTTGCAAAATATCATATGTTTCAACAGATATAGATGTAAATGAGTTAATATCTTCCAAAATCATATGTAAAAATTTTGTTTACACAACAGAACACAGAAAATTTTTTTGTCAAAATTGATTCTATTTTCTTAGTGCTTTTGACAAAAGTTAGTAAAAATCTAAGTTTAAAATTGCTTTTAATGTGTATACGCTTTCAATAAAAAAATGCAAAAAGCATCTACAGAAATATCTTAGATAATTATTCAAAAAAATTCAAAAATTTTTACATACAATGCTATTTTTTTAAAAATGCATACCCATTTTCTTTTCTGAGTGTTATTTGACAAATTTGCTCTTTTTGTTTAAAAAGTGACAAAAACAATTTTCGGTGTTGGGGTCTAGTCATGTAGAAATGGAGATTATGAATATAAAGTTAAAATTCTATTAATAGGATTCAAAGTATATTGCTTCCTCGATCGCATACTTTGATTTATTCCGTAGAGGCGATTCTCTAAATAAATAAAAAAATAAATTTTTATTTTTAATTTAAATTTTTGAAACACTTACAGTACAATGTTTGTACTGTGTAGACATTGTACATTAAAAACTTTTTTAAATTACGTAAAATA
Source organism: Strongyloides venezuelensis (assembly GCA_963280985.1). Taxonomy (NCBI): domain Eukaryota; kingdom Metazoa; phylum Nematoda; class Chromadorea; order Rhabditida; family Strongyloididae; genus Strongyloides; species Strongyloides venezuelensis. Next base: position 7,307,990 of record CAUJLX010000002.1, on the reverse strand, counting down.
GAAATTTTCCGAGGAAATTTATCTCAAAATTTAAACGTGGAAAATTATATGAAGCCTATATATTCTGAAGACCCGTGATTTCCCCTACAACAATGTATTAACGTCATATTAAAGTTTTTGTACAATTTTGTGATAACAAATTTAAAGTTGTTTACACATATTTTTTAATATCTTCGATCTTAAAAGCCAATTTTTTAAAATGACTGAAACTCAAAAATTGTTTTAACATGTATCATAGACTGCGTTAAATTTACTTGTAAGATCTTAAGTGAAAAATTTTTAATTTTTTTTAAATATTGAACTTTTAATTAAAAGAAATAATAAAATACTTTGGCTTTAACATTTAAAACTGTTTGGAATGCAGAAAAAACTATTTTTTACATATAAGATGTAAATTCTTATATATAAATCTGAGGCACGGTAGTAACATCTGAGATTTGATCAAGTCAAAGCATGAAATGCTTTTTTGTAAAGGAATAGTAAAATATGTTTAGTTAAAGCTTGACCTGGTTCTAATATACATACATAAACTTAAAAATTTACATAAATAAAAGCTTCAATTAGTTTTGTTTCTACAAAAGTTTTTCTTATAGTATTTTGTTAAAATAATTATTTGTAAATAATATTTTGTAGTAACTTTATTTTACTTTATATAGTTTAAAATATAACCTGTGTTAAGGCAATTTTTTAATATTGGTAACTTTATAAAATTAACTCTATTTATTAAAAATGCATGGAAATTCTCGGTATTTAACTTTAAATTTAATTATCTCAAAAAAGTTCAAAAAACGTCAACATAATATTGATATATCCCTGTAGAAAAGATTACGTGTTTTCAAATTGTAGGCAGTTGACGCATGATATCAACCGCCTATTAACATTTACATAAACGTACAGGTTTAAATATAAATAATTATTATATATATTTTTTAAATTGTTAAACAAATGTCTTATTACTATATAATAAATTTATTAGTTTATTTTCAATATGTCCACGATTCAGAAGCTGATGGTTGACACAAATTATACAGGTTTTCGTAATTAGAGAAAAATTGTTTTGTCAAAGTTGGTGTCATTTTTTTAATGTCTTTGTAAAAAATTAATAAAAATCTGAATTTTAAATATGCTTTTAATGGTATACGCTTTTAGTAAAAAAATACAAAAGCATTTACAGAAATATATACCTTACATAATTAGTTTAAAAATTCAAAAATTTTTACATACAATACAGTTTTTTAAAAAGTGTATTCCTCTGTCTTTCCTGAGTGCTATTTGATAAATTTGCTCTTTTTGTTTAAAAAATGAAAAAACATTTTCTGTGTAATATCTCACATTTAACATTCGAGATAATGACTTTAAAAAATGTTTTTGAATAATTTTTGCGTATACAGTACAATCATTGTATTGTAGAAGTACAAAGAATTTTTATAAACTATAAATGCATTTTTTGTTAGTTTAAAAAATCGACGCTTTTGTAAAGTTTATGGTATTCGATTCGGGAAATACCATATTGTGGATGTAAATTAAAGTAATTATATTTTTTGTTTAATTTCAATTAAAATTTTTATTTTCTCTTCAATAAACTTAATCCTCAAAGAGTAATGATTAAAAGGGATAATGATTCAAATGATTCTTCTATTTTATAACTTTTTTTTAAAATTATTCTTAGTTAAAGATAATTTGTATTTTTCACATTAATATTATATTTAAATTGTGGTTTATAGAGAGATTTCAGATAATTATTAACAGACAACAAATTTAATAATATATAATGATATCTCTTTCTTTTTCCACAGTTCTTCCATAACTAAGAGGTGACTAGAAAATGTACAGGGTGTTTCAAATAGGTGTACCCTTTTTTTAAATTTTAATAACTCTGTTCATTTACTACTGATTTTAATAATTTTTTTACTAATCTGTAGCTAAGACCTTGGAGTTTTGTTTGTTACAAAAATCTTTTAAAAGTTTCTAAAAATCAACCGTTCTTGGGTATTAAATTTATTCTTGGAATAATGTGTATTTAGAAAAATAAATATTTTTGACTTGGTCTCCAAGATCATTTAACTTGACTTTATTAAATTTTTCCTCCTAAACCTATGTCTAATCGTCCGTATACAGCATACAAAGTGAAAATAAAGACAAATTAAAGTAAAAAATTAAAAAAGCTATTGAAGTGATAAATGATAATTTAAAAGTTATGATTAAGTGTTATTATAAATTGTGAAAAAAGACTTTAATCATGCTTGAAATAAAATAGATGTCACTTTTAGCATTTTTCGAGGTTATATAATCTCTACCTATATTCTCATACATATATAAACTCTGCCCATAGATAAAGGTTATATAACCTCCACTTTTCCTAATTAAAAATTTAATAAAATATCTAAAAAAACACGGAAAAATTTATAAAAAATTTTTTTTTATTTTCGAGCACAATTTTAGCAGCAAAAAATTTAAAAAATTGAAAAACTTTTTTATCATAAAAAAAATCTAAGTCTTATCTACAAATTGATAAAAAAACTTATTTCAATCGGTTAAAAATGGACGAAGTTATGAAACTTTAAAAATGGGTACACCTATTTGAAACAACCTGTACTTTTCAACATTCCATTATGATCCGAAATAAATGTAAATTTAGGCCCATGTATTCTTATAAATTTGAAAATACTTATCAATTTCATTAGTAGGGGTAACCATATTTTTTTTTTTGAAAGCAACGTTTTTTGTTTTACCGAATATTTTGACTGTTTTTTGTTTTATTTTATCAGATAATGAAATAAATATTCCAATATAAATTAATATGTACACAGGAATTATATATGCTGATAATTCTTTATCAATTGCAAAATTTCTATTATCCGTATATTCAGTAATTGATAGGATATATACTAGAGCTGTATTTAATGCAACATCAATTGTATAAGATACTCCTAAGGTTGTCATCAATACAGTGGTTGATAAAATTTCTCTCAATTCCAATTTTACAGTTAACCTATTATCCATTAAATTTTTATCATCTAAACTCTTTAAACGTTTTCTACAGTAAATGTAAATTATAATATTTAATAAGAATACAATAAGACAAACTGGAAGATCATTTCTAATAAAACGCATAACATTACTTGTTTTTGTTGCAAATGAATTGCAGTAAGGAAGTTTTTCATTTTTTAAAGATAATGAAGGATCTGTTAAGGCTTTACAAGCTTTGAAAACGGGGTGAAACCACTAATATTATACAATTAATAGACAATTATTTTAAGTTTAAAACTTACGATCACAATTATAGCTATAATCGGCAAAATAATGAATGAATGTTGTTCATATTTTTTGTAAAATATTGATGCAATTATACGTTCCATACTAATCGCTGCAAAACTATAAAGAAATACATTGATAGGAAGAATATTCACCGTTGAAACAATTATGCAATATGATTTTGTTTGTAATAAATTGCAGTTATCATCTCCTTTAAAAATGATATTTAATAAAAAATTGAATCCACGATAAGTTGTACCAACTGTTCTTATAAGAAAAGCAAAGTGAAGAGAGATGATAAGAATACGAAGATTAAAATGATAAATTTTGTAGTAGATTAAAAAAAAAGATATTAATAGTAGTCCAAAAATGCATAATGTATTTTGAATTATCAATCCAATCCATATTGATATAATCAGTGGATTTGATGTAGTATTGTAGGCATCTTCACAAATATCCATGTGGCAAATAAATACTTTAACTTAAAATATTTAAAAAATATTTTAAATCATAATTTAAAACTATGTTTGTAGTAATAATTTAACTAATTATTATGAAATACCATTAAACATTAACGTAAACTATTTATTAAATTATTAGTTTAATTATTAGAAAGCATTAGTGATTTAAATAACAAAATTTCCATGAAATTTAAAATTAAATCTATATTATAATAATTTTCAACAAAATATATTAATTTAAATTATTTATATATAGATAAAAAAATTTTTAATGTTGTATAGTGATGAAGTATGACAATTAACATTTCATTATAATATTGGTAAAAAAAATATACCTAGAAGTTATATGAAATTAAAAGTAGTACATTTTTTTCACATATACTTTAATTATAGGCCTTTTTAAAAAAAAAAACTTTGTTAGAAGACTAACTTTATAATTATTTTTTTTGATTATGTTGATCAGATTTGTAAATAATTTTATTAATCCTTTAAAAATCTATTATAAGAATATTCAATTAAAAAATAGAAGTTTAATTAAACATTCGTATTATTGTTAGATTATTTTATCTATAAAATTTCATTATAAATGTAACTAAGAAATAATTGAAACAAATCTTGTGGTTTTTTTTCGAAAAAATGGTAAGAGTAAAGATTATTTTTTTGTGCAAAAAAAGTAACATAAAATACTTATACCTTTATAAGTAGAAGTAAATGCTTCATAATTTTTATAAGTTAACTTAGATACTCAAGCAATAAGTTGTTTTTTAAAATAAAAACCTAAGACTATAACAAGTGTATTTATATAATTTTTTAAGCAAACAAAATCCCTAATAATTAATATTCAATTAACAATCAATTCCAAAGAAATTTAGATTGTCAAAGTTTATTAGAGTCTGTAGATATTCTTAATTAATGCCTATCAAATTTATATTAAGTCAAAAAAATTTCTAAAAAAATCTTCAATTAATAGTTGTAATTAATAAAATACTTACAAATCTGCTAAAAAAATTTTTAATAATAAATTTATAGTAATTCTTTTTAGAGATATTTATAAAAACACACCTTAAAATTTGTTGAAAACAGTTAAATGATAGTATTATTCACAATTAAAATAACTCATAATTATATTATAGAGTAAATTAACAAAATAATAAATTCTAAAATTATTTCATTCACTCCAAAAAATTCTTAGTGAATATAAAAAAGTTGAAAAATATAATTAAAAAGTCTACAAATATTACGACATAAAAAGATCAGCAATAACTAATAAAATAATTAAAATTATTAAGTCCATTCATACAGCAATAATGAAAATATTGTTAGTATCACAAAGTGTAAAAGAGCAAACACACGTCAAATACAAATTAACTATGTAATCAAATTTATAAAACCTTCTTGGTTGTTAAATATTTTTCAGAAAAATCACGTTATTTCCGTCAAAAGAAGCGAAAAAGAAACAAAGAAAATGCTTCTATTTAAAGTACATTTATGCTTATTAACATAACCAATTAAGAATCTACTATTGATAAAGATGTATTAAAATGTATTGATATTATGTAAATAATTTTATTTACAAGATTTCACGTTGACACCACCTCTGAATTAGAAATTTTTTTAAAAAAATAAAAATGAATAGGATTAATTATAATTAACACACAATTCTAAGGTGTTTTAAAAAGTATCGTGAAATAAAAAAAAACAAAACTAAACAAAAGCTGTTTATTATGTCATTAAAATAACTGACAGGAAATAACAACTTATTTTGAATTATGAGTTAATGAAAATTAAATATCATTTTTTTTGTTGTGTCGCTGAAGAATTACTCAATTGACTTCTACAATGTAGTCCTTCACCATTCATCATAGCTCTAACCATCATTTCAGTTTCATTATTGTCATATGTTGGTTTACTTGTGTGATTTTCAGCAGCAATTTTCCCAGCCTCATTCAAAGCTCCAAGAAGAATATCAATATGTTTATTCATCTGATTAATTTGCCTCGTAACAAGTTCCTGAGATTTAAGATTTTTTTCACTTTCTATTCCTTTGTCAATTGCTTCTAGTTCCGCGCTAATTTTTGTTGAAAGAAATTCTGGTACAACATCGTGATTCCAATAAGGAATTCTACCTTCTGTCTTTCTATGTAATGTCTCATTATAATCCAATGAAATAGCTTGAGGAACCAATAAGTGACTACGTAAAAATGCTCCACTATCATCTTGTGATGCCGTTAAAGCAGATCTCTTTAATAATGTTTGCATTTGTGTCATGGTATTAGCTAAAGAGGTAAATAAACCCATTAATTCTTCAAAGGGTACACTTTGTTGACGATTCAGGATTTCTAATGTGCTTTCTATATTCATCCTGATTTCTAAAACTTTGTGTTCAAGGTTTTTTATTGCTGTTTTTACTTTTTCTGGTTCATGTTGATAACCACCATATAATATATCACTCATCTTTTTACATTAAAAAGTTATTAAAATTTACTATAGTTACGTTAGATGATAATATAAAATATATGAAAATAATAAACAGACTACTTAAAAAATATATCGAAAATATAGAAGTTTTAATATTCAAAAATTATACTTTGAATACATGAACAGAATAAAAACGTTGAAATGGAATAAGTGACACTAGTCCAACACATGTAATTGTAAAAACTAGTTTTCAATGTTGTGAAGCATGTATTTTTAATTAAATCATATTTAAAAAAGTAATATAATGGTGCAATATAGTTATTTCTCTCAATCTTTGGTTGACTCAAATTATAGTAAAAATGGAGTGATAAATTCTTTGAAATCATTAAACTTATTAAAACTTTATTTATACGAAGTTAAAAAAAATACAAAAAAAATTTTAAAGCTTAATATTGAGATCATATACAATATTCTTTGAGATATTATTTTAAAGAATTTAGAATGTTAACTTAATTATTTACATGTTGGTTAATGTTTTTAACAAACTGGAATAATTTTCACAGCACTTTTTGGTATTCAAACTTTTATAATTTCTTTTATTATTAGTGGAACCATTTGATGCATATGAATTTTCCACTATTCTTTCATATTCTTTGCTTGCTTTTTCACATAACTTCATCAAAACACTGTCCTTTTCAAAAATATTTTGCTCTAAACTTTTTATCACAAACATTCTATTGAAAGCCCAAAACATTGGGTGCATAATGTTTTCTTTTTTATGATTTTTACCTTTAAATAGAAATTCCTTATATGAATTGGCACGTGCAACATCCACCAAAAACACAGAAAAAGTGGATGTCCAATCGTTGTCATCTTTCCTAAAAAGGCCATTTATTTTTGAATTTTTCTGAATTGAAGGTAAATAGGCAATCTCAGTGGAAGATAAAAATAACCTATGATTGTCTACTTCATTGCTCATAAAAAAATTGTAAGCTATATTACGTATTGTTTTACTGTCAAAACTTTTACCAACTCGTATTCTACGATCAAGTATTGTTTCGGAAACTCCCAAATAGATTGATGAAATTACACAAGAAAACAACAATGACCAAATAAGGTAATGTTTAAGTGTAAATCTTTTGATATCATCAAAATTTTGAGTTTTATTACTCAAATCATCTCTTAATTTTACCTTATTTCCCATAGCTGTACCAGCTAGTGATGTAAAAAATAATGCATTGAAATATGATAATTCCAATATACATATAGAAAGAAATGACAATGCAAAAGAAGCACACCATATTGGCAGTAGATTTCTCCTTTCAGAACCAGTATTTCCCATTATATAAATGCCAAATGAAACTCCAACAGCTACACAAAAAGCTGTAGATAAAGAGAGTTTATCATCAAACTTCAACATAGTTTTTAATCCTAGAAACAAGGCACCTATCCACATTCCATATGACACCTGAGCTATAAGAAATAGAACTGAATTCCATGGTATTATACTAAATAACCTTCTAGGAGCATTATAATACCTTTCATTCTCATTAGCCCGTTTATTTAGTAAAATATTATTGTACTCTTCCACAATTTGACTAAGATAAATTGTATCATAAAATAGTGCAACTAAAAAACCACCAAATGTTGACAAATAAATAAATGCTTCTGGATATTGTTTAAGGTAAATTCTATGGGCACCAAAAATTCCTCCCAACGAGAGAAGTATCCGTGCTACAGATAAATTCAAATAACCACCAATCTCTTTTTGGTCGTTCATAATACCTATAAAAATACAAGATGTAATTAAAAAATACATTAGATATCAAATGACAAAAACAACTTCAAGAATAAACACTCAATTAAAAATTTGTATAATTTATATCTACAAAAAAAATACTTTAATATTATTTGTCTTATAAAAATCATAATTAATATATAGTAATAATATTTGTTAGCAAAAAAATGTTCTTGCTTATGCTATATACTGTGACAAAATATCTTAATAATTTATTACGTCCACGATTGAATAATTCTACATTCATTTTTAGGTCTAATCGATTTTTACGGCTGAATATATTCTAAGTAAGAAATAATATGCAGCATAAAATCCTATTGATCCTGTCATTATCCATACTGTGAATGCAATTAGAGCACTATATGAAAAGTATAATACCATTGGAACGAATCCAATAAGATTTAATTTTGTATAGTAGTAGAAAACCGAATAGATCATTACATAAATTGCTGATCCACCAGAAATAACAAAAGATTTCCACCACCAATGATAATTTTCAGCACATAATAGGAAATAGGTAACAAGAACAGCTATCTGACAACATACCACAAAAACGATCACAAAAACAACAAAGAGAAAACCAAATAGATAGTAAAATTGATTCTCCCATATTGCTGAGAAAATAAAATATAACTCTATAAATATGGCACCAAATGGTAATATACCAGCAAAAAGAGATGAGGGTATAGTTTTTAGGTACCATGGTTGATCAGGAACTTGTCTTGGAATTTGATTTGTTCTAACTGGATGGTGATAAGGATGTTTACGGTATCCGAAATGGAAACCTAAGAATACCAATGGTAAATCAACACCGAACCACAAGAAAAGTAACGTTAACATTGAGACAAATGGTATGGCACCAGATGAATTTTTAGAAATTAAGAAAAAGTTAAGAATAAATCCCGAACATAAGATAATTCCAGGGAATAATGTGGCCGTTTGAAAAGCACACCGTTTAGGATTTCTTCCTTTTAATGTTTTATACAATCTACCGGCATGATATCCAGCAATCAATCCCATAAGACAGAATAATGATATTGCTGCTGTAGCAAGAGAACCTCTAGATGATGGCGAAAGCATTCCTAACATAGCAAAAGCTACTGTTATACCAGCCATACCAATAAGTTGAATTCCTGATCCAACAAAATTAACTAAAATCATCTGATGACGAGGTGGTCTGAATACATCACCATGTACCAATTTCCAGCCGCTTTCCTCTAACGTATCTTCCATTTCTTCATTCTTATTATAAGTTGCGATATCTCTTCTAACTGTTTTTACAATTATAGCACTTAAGAATCCTGCAAGACATCCAACAATAATAATTGAATTGAGAATTGAAAAATAGTGAATATTGTGGTCTTTCATATTTAAATATGAATCCCATCTTGAGGCCCATGGAATATCACTCTCTTCCCATTTGATTGAATAAGTCCAGTATAATGAATTTTTGCCATCTATAACTTCTTGAGGACCTTTACTTTGATCAATTGTACATTGTTGTGGACTTGTAAATGAATAACTTTTTTGATTAATACTTTTTGGTTGAACTTCAAATCCTACAACTCTATAAACATCAGGTTCTGGTTCATGATACTTCAAAATAATATCCAAATGATTATTGACGAAATATTTACTTCCATCTTCATTCATATACCCTAATCTATACCCATGATCATAGAAAACCTCTCCTGTCTCTGGGTCTGTAAATTTAGTAGCACATGGTAAATTATCAATTAACAATTGAACATGGTAGTCCTCTTCAATTCTTTTTTTTAAAACAGATGAGTCAACCTTAGTAATAGACATAATTTTTGATGTTTGACATACACTAGCACAGTCAATATCTCGCTTCATTTTAACATCATACAATGTGTTTACAATTCTGTCTCCTCTCATTAATTCTCCGATATTCTCGGATTTGTAATGCAACTTATTTTTATGTGGTTTACAAAATGGCACACTATAATATTCATATGGAAGTCCAGTCTTAGTACTTTCCAATTTAATACCCTTAAAATTATTATAATTATATATTTAAAATAATTAGTTACCTTTATTTCAATTGGGTCTCCCACTCTAAATTGAACAGGTGCCACACCGGGAACATAAAAACTGTGTGATGTCAATATAAAAGATAAACCAAGAAAAATATATAGAAACATCTTATATTGAATATGATTGCACAATTAAAATATATATATTGTATATGTATTATAGGAAAAAAAGTAAATAATGATAAACACCTATATAAATATATATATCTTATGAATTTCTCCTTATTATAAACAGTTACACTATATAATATATATATTTTTGACACGCAAGCAAATGACTGTCCTCCGTGTAAAAATATTACTATCACTAGGATAGGAGAAAAAAGATATACATATTGTTGTCAACAGCCATATCACTCCAAAATCTGTAAAGAGGGAATCGTGTTGAGATATGATAAAATATTCAACATAAATCTCGTTAAATAATGTTATCATATAAAACATTCATACCAACAATTACCCATCTTATCATTATAACACTGATTTTTATATATAATTTCATTTGATATTACCGACATATTGTTATTAAACATTCGAAGAAAATGTATTTATTACTCCACAGGTACTTTAATATAATATTTTTAAATTTATTAATCTCAGATTTTTAGTGTCATTAACTTAAAAGTGCAACTATAATATAAATCTTATATATTATTTCTTATATTTATAGCTATTTCTCAATAAAAAGATATCTTATTCCTACAAACAACTAAGAAATTAATATTATTTAGCCAAATATTTATTGTTCTTTTTCAAAAAATATTTATATATATATTTTTTATCAATAATGTACATAAAATTTAATCTATTTATTGAAATATTTTTAATATAAAAGATTTTAAGTACTTTATTTATTTTTTTTTTATTTGTTTGATTATTTCAAAAAGTATAGATATTTTAATTCGCAAGGCATTTTATTTATTTGATATTTTTTTCATTAAAAAATATACTTTAATTTTTTTTACTCTTTTAAATTGAATGATGTATACATTTTTTGAAGGTCTATATGAGTATAATAAAATAAACAATAATGCTTATAGTTGAAATAAAGCTATTAAAAATATGAAACTCATATTTAAACTGTTTCCATATAAATGAAGTAATTATTATCTATTATATATTCTGATCTTTCTTTGATCCATGCAAGTTAATTGTTGTAATTAATATTTTATTAAATTTATTTTCGTTAGAGTTAAAAGAGTTTTGAATGTCATGGAGTGGTTAAAGATCGTTTTTTAGGGTATAAAAATAATAGTATAAAGGGAAAGTATAATTTATTGGTATTTTTATTGAGAAATGATAATTTTTATATGCCCACCAATATGAATAGGATTAGGAGTATTAAGAAGTTACACGTAATTTCAAAGTATAAAAATGTTAGTAATTTTTCTTTTGATTGATAAGGAAGTATGAGAAAAAAATTGTAATTATTATCAGAAGTATTAATATTTTTTGTAAGCAAAGAATTATCTTAGTATTATCTAAATTACAAAACTTTACTTTTTGGTTCTTTGTAATTGCTATTTTACCAGGATTATCTGAAATTTTGACTTCCTTTTCTGATTACAGCAAATTTTAAATTTATTTTATTTACTTTTACTATACAAAGTACATGTTAAGCTAATTATATGATGTAATGAGATGGTATTTATAAGTATTAATTATACTTTAAAATATATATAAGGAATTATGAATTAACAAACATGATTGACTTGGTTTGAGAGACAAGTAAATATCACTTCTGGTTTCATTAATGAATAGATTACGCAATAATGATTAAATACTTTAATAATAGGATTTCGAGAGACAGAGGTGAGATTTCGGATGATTAAACTTCTGTTAAACCACTTGACATTTTTTTAATATGGTTCACTGAATGAAATTTTACTTTTTGAAGGATTTGACATATTTTTATCAATATCTCCCCAATTGGGATGTGTTGCTCTCCAGTATGTTTCTAAAAATGAAACAATTTCCTTAACAACTTTAGAAAGTTCATTTTCTTTTAGCACTAAATCAAAAACATTTTCTCCTATACGAAGTAAATTTCCAGCATATGCCAATTGTGCTTTAATTTCATGGACAGTACATTTATCATTGCTTTTGATTAATTTTCTTAGAACCTAAAAAAATTCTGTAATAAATTATATCCAACTATCTCATTTTTCGGCACCCTTTAGTAAGTAGTTTAATATATAATTTTTATAATACAATTGTCATTTCAATAGACCTTTAATTTTACAATTACTTTACTTATTTATTTTATATAAAATAAAATGTTTTGATGGTTAATTAAGCATCAACAGATTAACGGGCTTATTCTTATTTTCTCAATACATCTAATTAATACAATACAACTTATTCTTGACGATTATTTAAAAATTAAAAATGGCACCTGTCTATTAATGGCATCATTATAACGCTTTGTTCATTACAAAGAAAAGGAATAATAATTTTGAATTAAAATTCACGAAATACAAATCCTTTACTTATTTACATATATAATATATATATAGAATATGTTAGATAAAAGTTTCAATATTTTAAACTAACCTTCAGATTTTCAATTCTAATATATATTATAATGGGCGCCAAAAAAGAATTTTTTAGTTGTGTTGGACTGTCAATATTCCCATTTTCCAGAAGAACTAAATTCATTTTATTGCTTTCTTCAAATATTTTCTCAGCTTCTTTGTAAAAATTTTCTAAAAATCTCATTAAATTTCATAATATTTGTAAAGTAATTTTAAATTATATTCTTTATCTAGTAAAAATGTATTGTATATACAATACTTCCTTTGTATTCCTTTTATGATACAATTTTGTTATTCAATCATAAAGAAATATATTAGTATTATTAACCTATCAATTTAATTTTTTAATGAGATGAGATTAATATTTATATATCTGTTTTATTTAATCTTTCTCAAAGTAAAAATACAGTTTCTCATTATTTAACACGTTAAATGCCATCATTCTTGCGCACATAACTTTTCTTTTATTACCCTTTTCATCAATATGACTTTCTATAAAGGGCACATTTAAAGTTTATAGATATATTATATTTATTTATATTTTCAAATAAAAAGACATCTGCCGAAATGATATACATACGATATATTTAACTTTGATGATATTCAATAACGGTTTTAGATTATTTGTTTAGGCATTTTAACGTTAATGAGGAAACCTTTTTTTGTCTTAATTACACAATTATTTTTGAATGATCTCATTATTTTTGTATTATATTAAAAACTTGCCACTTAAATCATTTGAGAAAAGTTTGCTACCAACAGTGGTAGTGGTGTCATGATTCATCTTGCATACAATAACTCGATCTTTGAATATATCTTTTAAACAATCAAATATTCCTTTTTGAAGAAAATCTGTTACCTAAAAAGATGTTTTGTTTTTAGATGCTTTTATTTTAAATTATTAATAAATTCTCCTACATAATATCCTTTCAATGATGGTCCTATAAAACAAACTGGTCTCATTGTTGGAACAATATCATAATACATAGCTTGATTATGGAGTATTTGTCCTCCTTTTCCAGTTGTCATTTCCATGGTTGATGATGAATTAGTTTTTTTTAAAGCTCTATAAAAGGTTAAGGGAATGTTAAAGTTAATTACAAAAGAAACACTTAAGATTAAAACTTAAGAGGCCACATTTGTTAATTGTTGATTACGCAAATGTGTTAATGGCTTTTTTTATAATAAAACTTTTTTATTGTGATTAAAGCTGATTGTCCTAAACTTAAAAACATTTGTTCCATTTTATTATCGGTAATTCATATCCACATAATAAAAGGTACTTAAACTCCTTAACCACGACAGTTTAATTTAAATAATAGTTTTGTGTATTTAGTATCTGTATTACAAAAAAACAATCCATTCATAAACTTAATAGCTCATTAATGGCCAAATAGGAGATCAAAAATATTAAGTGCTTTTATGTGAACATACATATAAACTTGTATTAATTTTGTTTGTTTAAGTAATTTTAATATAGAATAACAAATGACTAACCTTTGTAGGATTTTAAAACGATGAGTCCTAATTTGTTGAAATTTTGTTGGAGTTGGAACAAACCCCAATGGTGATCCATCAATTACCAGACGTCCTATCCACCAATCACTATCAAACTTCTATAAAAGAATGTTTCATAATGTGATATTGCAAAGAACATAGTTACTATATAGATAATACATTAATCTTATATATATTTTTTGAATTAAAGAAAATTATTACTTCAAATGAGAAATTATTATCAATTCCCAATTGAATACTTTCTCTCTAGGATTGGTTTATTTGTCTAAGCATCTCTAAACAAACCTCATATATGTGTAAAAATTGCCCCACTTGAAATGAAACGGCTTTTCCTGGTACTGGAATGTCATTATCTAGACATCCATTATATGGAAGTAATGCCCGAATTGCAAAAGATACATTTTTTTTCTAAAAAAATATTTTTTTAAAACTTATTTCTGTTTTTACTTTAGGACAAACCTTTGCCTGTTCTAACTTTTTTTTTCCTTCACTCTCTTTTAATGCCTTCATATTTTGGTGATTTTTTCTTCCATCAATGATATCGCTATAAGTATTGTCACTCTGAAAAATAGATGTACTTTTCACTCTAGTTATTTTATTTTAAATTTTTTTGTAAGAAAATTATAACATCTCCTAAAACAATGATAATTTCCTTTAATGTCAAGTATAATTGCAATTTTTATGAGTAAGTATTTCTACAAAATGGGTAAAAATTTAAAATTTACACCACACCTGGTGAATGGAATGAAGTGATTAATTCTCACAGTTAAGATAATTAATTCAAAGTATTATGTTAAATAGTATTTTTAAAGAACAGATAACATCTCTACTTGTACTTTTTAGAAATTTTATTACTCGTTAAGTTAAACTTTCTCATGAAACAAGGTGGCACTCATATAATAGAAATATATTATCATAAAATCTTTGGTACAATAACTTATTTATTTTTATCTTCTGATTTTATTAACAAAATAAATAGTAGTCTAATTTACATTCTTTGTTAAGTAATAAAAAAGATATATAAAAGTTACCTTCTTTAATTTGGTAATTTTTCTCTCATCAAATACTGTATTTGGTTCTTTGTAACTTATGATGAAATGTTGCAAATTACTTCTTGCTAAGGCATGCATATTTTACTTCCTTTCAAATAATTTTATTATGTATATTTGTTTTTATATATTACTTTTCCAATTACTTTTTTATTTTATAAATTATATGAATGTAATAGTCATAAGATAGAATAACTTTTTTTTGATGTAATAACTTTAGATAGTTATATAATAATTGTTCCTATAACAAAAGAAAATATTTTAAAAGTTGATATAATGACAGAAGATCGCTTTTGTTTAGTATTTTTGCAAAATATTACAAAAGTAATTTCTTAAATACACCAATTGTATAATTTTGATTGGCTTAAGAGTTCTGACAATTATTATTTTACAATACATATTATCTTTTTTGATCTTTAATAAATAATATATACAAATAGAAAAAGGAAATAAATATATGGATTATAGTGAGAAAATTTAAAAACTTCTGTTGTAAAAATATTCTTTTAAAAATTTAAAATATAAAAGAATGGGTGAATAAAAATTTGTTTAAGTAAATTATTATAATCAAAGTAATCATATTATATTTTTGCACCATTTTTCATTATTCTTTCTCTATTTATACACTTTTTATTTTTATTCTTTTTTAACCCATAGTAATATATTTTATTTTAAATTTCATTATTATTATATCATTAAAATTCTTTCTTTTTGTGAAAGAAATTATTATCAAAATATGTCTCATTTTTATATGTACAATTATTTAATCTATTTTCTATCCTTTACTAATCTTCTTCTACTATTAGTGGACCCTTTGTTTTAAAATAAAAAGTAAAGAACATTAAAGTTTATCAAAAGTCCCCTTTTACATTTTTTAACTATGTAGATATATCACTTTGTCTACCAGTTATTATTGTTTTCCTAATGAAGAAACATTTTTTTAATGAATAATATATATGTTTACCTTTCAACAATTTTATCATAATTTAAATTTACAATTTTTTAAAAAGCTAACATTTAGCAACTCTTCCATCATCATCTATCATTAATCATCTGTATCAAGGCGGTTTCCTTTTATGTCTCTTTTCACTCATCACGTTAAATATCAGTCAAATGCAAAAAAAAATTCATGTTAAATTTCATTGTCTTTTTGAATTTAAAAACTCCTACTTCCATTAAAACACCTGAGTATTATTTTTCTATTATATATATTCTTTTTTTTTGATAGCAAAGGGTATGTGTCTGTCTAATTGTCCAGAACTTTATAATTTAGGGTACCTAATTAAAGTAGACATACTTCTATGTTATAAATAAAGACACCTGCCGAATTTTAAATTTAATTCTCCTTTTCTACCATTCTTAATTCTTTTTCTTGAGATGATTATTATACTTGATATACAGCTAATCATATCTTTACATACTTCCTATAGTTTTTGACAGGAAACACGTGTAATTACCTTTTATACCTGGCCTTACCCCCTTCTGCCAAAGTAGTTATTATAAACTTTGCGTAACTGTTGATTGATACCAGTTTCTATTGTGGTAGGGCTAAAATAACAAAGTTGCGTGTTCCATCTGATAGTAATAAATAAATACATCTTTCCTCGTTATATTTTTTTTCTTTGTTTTTCTATTAATATTATTTGTTCCTGTTCTCATTATAATTTAAAAATGAATTTTGGCAAAGACATTACAAATGTAATCTATATCTTATTTAAGATTTAGTCATTGAAGATGGTGTGTTAATTCTTCAAGTTGCATAATATATCCTTACCACTATACATTATATCATACAGTTTAATCATTCCTGTTTGTCATCTAATATCCTAGGTCAGATTATTGATAGGCAATTTAACTTCACATAACTTTTCAAAAGCTCATTAATGATATATCAAATATCCATATCTGGCCACTTAACAATACAGAATTGGCAAAAATAATTCAAAAGTTTATAATTATTTAGTAGTAGGTGTAAAGTTAATCAAATGTTCTTAATCACACTTTTCATCATCTTCTATTGTCTTTGTGGTTTTAACGGTTTATTTCTATCAACATACGTCAAAATGACAATTTAAGTATTAGCTTTAAAATGATCGAAAAAGATTGTCGTCTATTTGCCTACATATGTTTTGTATTGATGTTTAAACAGATAAATTGTTGATAGGATAGATTAAAAATGTTTATATTTGCTTTAAATGCCATGCTATCAAACTTTTAATAATACATTTATAACTTTATAATAATTTTATTTTCACCATAATTTTTTTGTTATATTACTCAAATATGTAGAAATGGAAGAAAAAATAATAATATGAAGTAGGAGTGAAAGAGGAGGAGTTGTCTAAAAAGCAGCAAACATATTTTAAGTTTATATAAATGGCATCTCAATTACCCTAATAATTTGGTGCCCTTAATAATTTTAAATTAATACCAATCACCAGGAGATCAGTATCTCCATCTGGTGTATGTATGTATCCCTTTTTTATTTTCCTCATCCTCTTCCTTCAACTTAAATATACATTAACATATATAAAAGTTTTTCATTATATTCACATTGCATGTCAAGATTTTATCTCTTACATAAATATATCAAGCTGCCGCTATTTTATTATTCCTGATCATGAGTCTTTGCATATCATTAATTATGTTTATGTTTAATAAACTAGCTGTCAAATTTTTAAATTCAAATTACAAATGTTATGGTAGGATTTCTAATTTATGCTACTTTGTATGATTATTTCGTTTAAGGTAAAAATACTTGTTTTAAATAAATATTATTTAAATGAAACATTTATTTTGATTTTATGTTATTCTTAATTGTCCTTTTCCAAAATCACTTAATAGGTATTACAAGTGCATATATTTTCTTTTTAAAAAAGGTTATCAAAATTATTCTTCTTTTATAATCACTTTATATTTCATCAAATATTATTAAAAATTACTAATTCCTAATTACTTTATGATCAACTGTCTTCTAGAAATTAAATTATAAAGAAACCATATTATTTTTATTATCAATAATCTGATTATAATTTTGTTATCAGATGGTAAATCAAATTTACACTATTCACTTATCATTTCTCTATTCATATGTCTCAGAACAAACATAGCACTACAAATTGTGCCATTTTTTATAGAACTTTTACTTTTATTATATTTATTATGTACGAAAGTTATTTAAATATTATCCTATTTGATAAGCATGCCATTAATTTTTTCCATAATATTAATTAGAATTAATACTTAAACCTTGATAATAATTATATTAATATATTAAATAGTATAAACATATTATTTTAACGATGTATAATTCACTTATTTGATTACTTTAATATTTTTTCCCAAAAAATATGGTGTCTTGAGCTATAAAAATAATTGAGTTACACGTTATGATGAAACAAAAAAATGACAATTCCATGAGAAAAGTCATTAATCATGTTAAAAGACGCTCCCAAAAGTCATTTATAATATAATCCAACTTTTCCTATTCTCAATAAATTGCCTTCTTGTATAACATATACATATTTCATTCAACTATCAAAGAAAAGTCTTTTTAAAAATAGTACAATATATTTTTTTCCTACACTTTTGAATACAATTTCCACTCCTCTCGTATTATTATCACATTTCGGCACACTAAAAACAAAGTAAAATGAGATATTCACATTTAAAGAATATTAATAAAAGAAAAAAAGGACAGTTATAGCTTTATTAACTCCATTCTTGGAAGGTCATTATCAATACATTTTATGAGCTGCTATTTACAACAACTAATTATCTCAACTGTTCCTTTTTTATCTACCCTGATTATAAAGCTTACTATTTCACATATTTTTCATTTGAATTCCTTTATTATATAATTATAGTAAGGCCAATTAATTTTGTCACTTTCAACCATAAAAACAAAGCATAATTGGTACCTTTTATTTGCTTTTTACTATTGGCCGAAGGTCTCCTATTATTCACCACCCATGATTTTTGAAAGACTTCCTTTTTTCTTATAATGTATAAACTTATAAAAACCATATATTTTCTTTCACATCATCTTCTTTCAATTAAAAATATATATATTTCTATTATTCTACAAAAATACTGTAATACATGCCTTTTTGCATAAAGCTTAATGTATCCCCTTTTGTCCCTCTTTTTACAAAAATCCTGCCGCGCTCTTAGTCTTCTATTATTTTACATTTCTCCTTATAACTATCAAAAACAGCAGGTTCTTAAAATCTTCCAACAATCTCATTAACAAAAACATGGACCGTTATCTTAACTATTAGATTCTCTCCTGCTGTGTGTCATGTTCACAAATCAACAAATGCTTTCATGTGATTATTCATAAATTAAGCATTATAACTTTTTACAATATAGTTTTATTATTTTAAATAAAATAGAAATAATATAAATTGGCTAAATAATAATGTTTTTCTACCTTTTATAATCTATATCATATTCCTATAGAGGAAAATACAAAGAGATATAAAGTAATTATTGTGTAGTTAAAATAACAAAGACTAAATAATTATGCTGTGTATTTAAAACAATAAAAAGAATAGAAAAATTTCTTTTTACAAAATCCACTTTTTAAAAATTTCTTTATTCATATAATCTCCTTTAAAACTTAACAAATTGTAAATAAACTATATATTTTAAATATTATTCTATGTGAAAAATGATAAGGTGCGATTTTTGATACAAAGTATCAATTTCAAAGATAATCTCTCTAAAAGCTTAATATATAAAAATTTCATTTCCTTTACACCTCCTCATTTTCACATTCCTTTATCAATACATTTATTAGTCTATATACCTACAAAAGATAAAAATTTTATCACTTGATCTTTATTATAAATATATATATCCTTCCTTCAACAATCTTTTTTTTAAACTTAATTTTTATTATATTTCCATTAGTATAAAGGAAAGTTTCTATATGAAGATTATTAAAATGATAACTTTATTCACCTTTATCTCTCAAAATACAAAATAAAAGAGATAATATTTTGTGAGATGTTTTATTTTCAATAAGCTATAAAAGATTGAAAAGGGGGTAACATCTTTAAGTTTTGTCAAGATATTTACCTTTATGTAATATCCATCCTGAAGGGTGCATTTTTTTACCTAAAGTTAAAAACGATACTTTAAATTGCTATAAGTTTTAAATTATTTTATTAGTTGCTTGTTTGATTATTACTTATAAATCATTATTATTAGTATGATTGTTGTTTTTTTTTGTACTAAAATTTTCTTCCTTTCACCTTATTGTATATCAAAACTTGACATAATGCGATGCTTTGAGTTTTAAAATTAACTTTAAAAGAACTGATGGTTATACTTTCCTTTGACGTATTTTTATTTTGGCTTTTTTCAAAAGTTTTAATCATTTTTATGTAATCCCTTCTTAAAAACAATATTTGCATTAAAGGATGTTATAACTTTTTATTGACTTTTAATATGCTGTTGCAATCATAAATGGTTTAATGAAGATATTTTTATTTTATAAATGATATTTGATCTTAATATCTTCTTTATTTCCTACTTTTGAAAGGTTTTATTTATTTTTTCATAGAAATTATAAATAAATGTAATCATTTATATTATTATTCATCACCTCTGAATAGTCTCCACCTTAAATTTAATGCCAATTTTAATTTCTCCTACTCCTCCATAATATTTTCCTCATACTTCAAAATGCGCAGATGACGACATTTGAGGAATCGCCACTTCTTGACAAACAATCTATCTCTTTTTCAAGTTTAGTAGATTGCCGCCAACCGAATATGTGAGATAGAGACACATAAAAATGTGTTCATATAAATTTGTGGTGGAGTCCTCCTATAACTGTTTTTTTCCACTTAGTGGTGGAGAGAAAGTTGTTTGTAAGAAGGCGGCATCCCTGCGCACCTTCTGTTATGTATATTAGAGAGTGGGGCCGTCTCAAACTAAATACATAATTGTATAATATATATGCAACTAATACACAAAGATAGCCCCCTACTTTTATAAGGTAAGGATAAAAAATGAGGGTTATTACTGATTTTTTTAAGTATAATTGACAGTTAGATGTATTTTTGTAACATTAATCACTCATTCTGATTTTATCTTCTGCAAAAATAAATTTCTTTTATACTATATATTTGTTGTAATAAATGATTTTTGTAAACTTTTTTCTTTTATAAGTAAAAATTGTGATAATTTAGAAAGTTTTATATAAAGAACTATATAGTCCGTTTATATGATGTGAATGTTATACTTGATATTATAATTTTATTATTATCATCAATTCATGAACACCTATCATTTATTTTATATTCCTTTCTTTTTTTTTATTTTCTAATAAATGTTATGGGTTAAAAAAGTTTTACAATCAAGTGTAGTTTTAATGGGTTTTTTATGTACCTTTTACATTAAGAATGCAAATGATTTCTTTTTTGTTATTTCTATTTTCACCGCATAAAACTGTTTCTTTTCTATACTTTTTTATGCCCCCTGACATTGAACTATGATGATATTTCGTTTTTATATACGTATTTGATGATAAATTTTATAATCAATCTTTTTTTTTTTAGAAAACAAAAAGTCTTTCAATCCCGGTATTATATTAGTAATATTTTTACCAGAAAACAAAGACAGCATCATTATTATAATATTATAAAGAAAAAAATACATCAACTGTTTTTTTTTCGTCCTATATTTTGTTCTTGATAAAGAATAGAGAAATTTGTAAATTTATTGTGTTTATATCTTTTATAAAGGAGAAAATAATAAAAGAATAAAAAGAGAAGAAAAAATAAGCTAATTGAGATTTCTTACTATATTGGGGAGACTAATTAAAGGAGATTATTATATTCCTATTTATTTTATTCTTTATTAGAATATTTATTATTTAAAAACCTTCTACCTAAGGCTTCCTTATATTGGATCTCAATTAATATATTTCTATTGATGCTTAAGTTCACTTTTGGACAAGATTAATTGATTTTTATTTTGTCTTGTTATAATATCTTACCAACATATAAGGATATATATCAACCTTACAATAATTTTATTGATATAATTACCAATTCTAAAACTAATTCGTTTCTTAATTTCCACTATAGAGACAATGAGTAGTGCTGATGATGGAGCTGATGAAGTTAAGGTATTTCGTCGTTCAGATGCAGATGATGTTGATGGAGGTCAATCATCTGCTCAGTTGACTGAAGACAAGAAAGATGTAGCATTGGAAACGGAATTAGAATCACGGTCAACCTCCAATCCTATTGATATGATGGCTGGCGCGAGAAAAGGTTTCCAATGGAACCCTGCTCTTAATCCATTCCAATCACCAATGTCACCTTCTTGTATGCCTTTTATGATGCCAAATTTAGGTGCCGGTTTTTTGATGTCTCCTAACTATAACCCTTATCTTATCCAACAAGCTTTATCACCATCAGTAAATATGTTTAGAAACATGGCTGCTATGTCACAAGGGTCACCGTTTTACCAAAATCCATTAGTTGCTAAACAATATGCTGCAAATATGATGAGGAGTATGGAGGGTCAAATGAATCCATTAAATATGCGCTTTCAACCAAATAATATGATGCCATCATCATCAAATGAAAGTGGTTATGGTAATACCCCTAAAAGAATGAAGACAGAAGAAGAAAAGAAACCACCAAAGGAACATGTAAAAAAACCATTAAATGCATTTATGTGGTATATGAAAGAAAATCGACCAAAGTTATTGGAGGAGGCTGAGTATAAAGAAAAACAAAGTGCAGAACTAAATAAAGAATTGGGTAGAAGATGGCATGATCTTCCTAAGGAGGAACAGCAAAAATATTATGATCTAGCAAAACAGGATCGAGAAGATCATCAGCAAAAGTATCCTAATTGGACGGCTAGAGATAATTACGCAATTAGAAAACGAAAGAAAGCGAAACGAGAAAAATCGATGGGTAAGTTTGATTAATGTTGATATCAATAGAAAGAAAAAATTTTTTTTACACTTTACTTCAGTCATTAGTTTTTTTTATTCAATTAGAATTACGGATTACGTTTAAATACTTATAATTGATCCTTTTAAAAGTTATTTGTGCCTTTAATATGAAGTAATAGTGAATTTTTGTTAGCTCTGAAAAAAGTGGAAGTTAATAAGAGAGTATAAAGAAAATATTCTTAACCATTTTTTTTGTACAAGGTACTAAAAAGATTACTTCCTCTTAATTTAATTTGCTCTTCACTTAGAAGTGAATAATCGTTTTAGATAAATTCTTTAACTTATTCTTGTATAATTAAGAGCTTTTCTTTGTACTTCAGATCCTTCCATTATTACATAATTGCTTGCAAATACAATAAGGGGGTTAGGTAATGTTAAAATACATTTCATGGTTTAAAACAAATAACAAGCGTTTATTTTATTATTGTTGTATATTAATTAATTTTTTTGCAGACGGTGCTGAAAATAAAAAATGTCGTGCTCGTTTTGGTATTCAAAATCAAGAAAGTTGGTGTAAACATTGTAAAAGAAAGAAGAGATGTCTGTGGTATAGAGAGAAAGGAGAAGGAGCAGCACCATCACCAGCATTGTCTTCTTCTAATGGAATGTCATCTTCTAGAACTCCAGTATTATCATCACCTGCCTCATCAGGTGTGATGGGATCAATAGATGAGAATGATCATGGAAATCAGTCAGATAATGAAGTAGATTTAAATAGAACAACAGTACTACAAGATCTTAATCAAACACCAACATCAGTTAATTTTATTAAGACGGAAAATTTACCTATGCCACCTAATCCAATGGGATTGAATCCACATATGAATATGAACATGACAATGATGAATCCAATGATGTTAGCATCACCTAATTTTATGAATCCTTGGATGGCTGCAAGGATGATCCCTGATAACCAATTACTTTAATAAAAACATGAATAGTATGAGGAAATATATTTAAACTTTAATTTTTTAGATAAATTATTGGAAACAACATTTTACTTTTATAAATAAACAATTGCCGATGTTGAAAAACTTATTTTTATTTAATTATAAAACTGCCTTTTATTGTTGTGACAGAAGAAGACAAAAAAATAAATTTATGTACAAATAGTTTTATTTTAAAATTTAATTTATTATTTCAAACATTTTGAACAATTGTCCTTTATTTTGTAAACCAAAACTACTAAATTATTTGTAACTAAAAATCATTACCATTTATCTTGTCGGTGTCTTTCAAATTCTCCTCTACAAATTAAGCATTTATATCTTTCAATTTAAATCTCTTTTTTTATCTATATATCTTGTTCACAAATAAATAATGTACTAACTACTATAATAGATATCATTTAACCACAAACCCCCTAATTATCAAATCATTTTCACTTCATTTCTCCTCACACATCAATACATTTTAAATAAGTGTTCTGTGAATACTTACAATAACGGTTCGTACATTTTTTATTCATACTTTATGATCTTTCAATATTAAATGTGTATCTCTATTATTTGAAATATCTATCCTTCTAATGGTAATAGAAAAGTTTGACTTCCAATAACAGCTGTTGCAATAGAAATGATTTAAAGTTTAATGAAATTAAACATCTTTTTAATTTTATTTGATGGATGAGGGATCATGATTCAAAAATTTTTGATAAATATTTCCCCTAGATAATTTTATTGTGATTATATATCTATTATAGTATTCACAGTGAAGATGAGCAACTGAAAAGTCTTATCTCTATCAATCAAATATTTTTTTATTAAAACTTTGTAATTATCTACAACCATATGGTTTCGGCAAAACGTTATTATAAAAACAACTAAAAATTAGAAAAAATTAAATAATGTGTGATGATAGAGTAATTAAACTATTAATTAACACTGACATCAAAGTAAAAGACACCGCATTAAAACAAAAGTTAATTTTATAGATTACTATAAAAAAGTTTGCAGGTGTTTAATTACATGCTATAAATAAAACAACAAACTCAAATATTATATTAAATTGCGTAATATTTTGATATCTAATACATTTCATAATATGAAACTTTTAACAACCTAGTAATTAACAAAATAACAGGGAAATGAAAAGTAAACCGATTAGGTATAAAAGTTTTGATGACTTTTATAATCTTGATCTTATCTTATAATAATTCGTGTTGCCATGTTTATTTAATATTTACAAATATTTTCATTAATTATAAACATATGTCACTTAAATATGGTAAAACATTTCATGTTAGATTAAAATTTTTAAATTTGAAGTATACAAATTTAACCGGATCTATTGAATATTTAATTTAAAATAACTGATAAAGTAACTATTTTAAATTTTGAGTAAGGAACAAGTTGAATATATTTTTCGAAAATGTGCATTATGTGAAATAACATTTTTTGATTTAATATAGTTAAAAATTCAATTGAACTTATCTTCAACTTTTACATTAAATATTTTCTGGTTATATTAATTTTTTGTCATTTTATTGGTAGGAAGTAATACTATCTTATAATTTTTTTAAAATATTTGTTTTATATTTTTAAAGATTAATTAAAGAAATGTAAAGTTATTTCGTCATTTATAATATGTAATTATCATTAAATGTTTACTATAAAAGGGTATAATGAATAATTTAAAAATCAAAATATATGGTATTATAATAATATACTAATACATAACTGATAAATTTTATTAAAAAAATTTCACATACTTATTAACATCATAAGAGTCAAAGAATATCATTTCATGAGTATTATCTTTCAATAACACACCAAAGACCATTTTTAGCGTGAATTTTTATAAATTTATAATTCTAAAGTTTGAGAATATTATATATTTCTTTTTATTATAAATTTTTTTAAGTAATTTTTGTTGCCTTTAGTTTCCGAAAACAAACACATATAATAAGAAAAAAAACTCTATTAAACTTTATTAACATAATGTACAAAACAACAATAAAATAAAAAAATTACTCAGCAAATGGAATAAAATCATTGATACCAAATACTTTGTCAAAATGGCGTAAATCGTCAAAAATTTTTTGATTGAGATGTTGTATCTTTTGACGTCTAATCTCACTAATATTTCCTTCCTCAAATAATTTGTTGTTTCTTCTAATAATTTTAAATCCACATTGTTGGAAAAGTTTCTTTTTTCGTAGAGCTATTAGTTTTATTAAATTTTGTTGCCATTTAGAAGGATGAAGGTATTCAAGAGACAGTCTCATCAATTCATCTTTCTTCTCCTTTTCCATGCAAACATATTCATTTATTTGATTCTCAAGTTGTTTACATTCAATTTTAAGTGATTGAAATTTGTTTGAGGCTTCCAAATCACCAATATAGGTTTCCAAATCTTTAACATTATCTTTTAATATATTATAACTTTCCATACATCTTGCTTCTAGACTTGCATTCTACAAAAAATGTTATATATGTTATTCTAAATTACCTGAATTATTTTTTCTTTCATCTCATGAACTTCTTCTGTACATTCTCTTACTTTTTTGTATTCATCAGGTTTTTTAAAGTGAAGTTTCTTTAGACGAAGTGTTATATCCTTTTCTTCCTTCAATTCAATCATTCCGATTTCAGAGACATGAGTTTCATTCACAATTTTTCTACGTAAATCTTCAATCCTTTTTTGAAATTCCTCATGTATTAAGTTATTCCTTTGATAAAGTTTTGTTAATTCCTCATTTTCGGCAACTTAAATAAAATTAATGCTATATTATAAAAACTTACACAATTGTTTAACTTCACTAAAATCTGGATTATTTATCATTTTATGTATTTAAAAACTGTCTAATTGCATTTCATTTATTAATTATCGTATCAGAAATTTTAATAAAAAACTCTTTCTAAGATAAAAAATTTTAACGATTTTCCAATGATTTGGGTGAACTGATAGGTTTTTAAAACCCATAATTATTCAATTATTTACTTCGTGTTTGTACTTGTTTTCCAGTTATTTTATGACAACATAATAAATTAAATAAAAGTTTTTTTAAGATTCATAATACATTAGATATATTTATAATTAACAAAGTTTTTCCAATAATTAAATACGTTTTATATTTAGATAAAATATTTACGATGTTATATAATCTCTACCTATGGGCAGAGTTTAGATATATGAGAATATGGGTAGAGATTATATAACCTCGAATTTACTAACCAAGGATGGATTGTTTTTGAATTAAACATCCTCATTACTAACACTTCATTAATATATCCCTCTCTAGATTGTAATTAAACATTTGAAAAAAAGATAAATAAATATTTCCGTTAAAGTTATTTGAGATAACAATTATGGTTTATTTTTAAAACAATAGTCGGTTATTGCGTTTTATTTTTTAAACAGTTTTTCTGTTTATTGTAAAATATTGTCTTTTTTTTCATTTGATTTACTTTAAATTTATAAACTATTAAAATAAATAAATTCTATCAGAAGGATGACACAGACATTAAAAACAGTTAATAATAACTTGAAATTTTATTTATTTATTTTATAAATAATTTAACGTTTGTGTAATTATTTTCTAAATAATGTGATAGAATTATTGTGTTAAAACAAGATGTGTTTTGATGTTGAAAATATATATATTTGTGACTCGAAAGTATGTATAAATGTTGGTTATTTAATATTCAGGAAATCTAACATTAATAAGTTTTTAATTCTTTTTTTTTGCAAAAAAATATATTAAATTTATGGTTAAACAAGTAATAATTTATATAAAGATAAACATTGAATAAATTTCAAAATTTTCAAGTTATTTAAACAATTTTATAAATTCAAAAAAAATTAGCTGTCAGAATATTGTTTGTTTTTATAACTACTATATGACTTTAATACAAAATTCTATCGGATCTCAAAACACAATAAAGATGCAACAACATTAATTATTCATTATACATAAAATAATATTACACCAATGATTTTTTTAATAAAAAAATAATTTAACGTCTCGTTCAAACATTTATTTCAATGATAAATTTTAATCTTTTCTTAAATTATAAAAATTAACTTTTTAATGTTTGTTTTCTTCCCGTAATTCTAATTTCAATCGTCTTGTTTCTGTTTCATACTGATAGTCAATTTGGCATTAAACTTTATATACTTTTTTAATAACAAAGATAGTAAAATAATTTTAATACAAATATCATTTAGTTCAAATTAAAACTTAAAATTACTAATTCTTATCTACAAGTAATGTTTCAGCATAACTTTTTCTGTTCGAAGTATTTTTTTTCTCGTTAATAATCTCGTCTGAAGAGGAAGAAATTTTATTTTTACCAGAAGCAATATCACTAAATTGTACAGCACTACCATTAGTCAAACTACTTTTTTTTTGATTTTTATTGTTTATAGGAGATGATGTTAATTTATCAGTTACCTCACATAATACCGGAAATTCACCTTCATTAAAGTTGTATTTTGGTGGAGATTTAAGTGTTACTTGCTTTGTTCCGTTATCATCACTCAATTTAATCGAATTATTTGCTGTTCCATTTTTTTTACCATTTCCATTTGGTGATATATTTTCACTATTTTTTACTCTATCAAACGTAAAAACTTCTTTGGAACTTTCTTCAGGTATCTTAAAAATATCAACGTCATTAGGTACTTTAACAGGATTTGGTGGAACTCTTGATTTTTTTTTATTTTCAACATTTAACTTAATTGATAAATCTTTAGGTTTTTCATTAGTTGTTTCTTTAATTCTCCAAAAAACTTTTGTGTTTTCTTCATCATTTTTACAATTATTTGTATCAATTGTTATTTCCTTTTTATTTTTATGAATAACGTTTTTTTCATAATTATTGTTATTATTAAATTTTTTATAGTTATCATTTCCGCTATTAAAGTTATTTTTTTCCCTTGTAATTAGGTATATTAGCTGAAGATGTACCACGAAAACCATTGTTAAATAATGTTATCTTACCATAATTTCCTGAAGAAGAGGAGGAATTGGATTCATTACTATATTTATATGTTCTTTTATTGCTATCATCATTTTGTGTTGAAATATAATTTTTTCCATTAAACTTATTGTAATTTTTCTCATGAAAAGATATATTATTTTTGTTATTATTATAATTGGGTTGATGGTTATTTTTATTGTCTGATGGGATAAAATTATTTTGTGTATGAGAATTGGTGGTATTATAATTAGCACTATTGTTATGTTTTACAAAATTTTGGAAATTTCCTACATTATTTTTAGTATTTTCTGGTAACTGATTATTATAATTATGGTGTTGAGATCCTTTATATATACCGGCACGCTTTCCATAACTATTATCAGTTGGTGGTATTTTTCTGTTGTTACCTGTGTTATTAGTATTATTATGTCCATTTGATGTTGATAAATTAATTGAGTTTTTATTATTTCTATAATATTGTCCTGATGTCATAAATATATTTGGATTAGGTGGTAATGGAATTTCACGAAGTCCCTCAGTGGTTGGTTTATATGCTGCTGTTGGATAGAAACCAGATAATGTTAAAATTGGTCCTAAATCCATTTTCTCTATTTGTTTGGATGGAGAAAATGAGTTATGTTTTTTACCTATAAAAAAAGGAAAATGACGTTAGAATATAAGATTATATACATTATATACACTACAAAAAATATAATAAATAATAAAAATGCTATCAAAATTTACCGTGGGCTGGTAAATGAATGACATACGATTACTATACTACAAAAAAGCACATAAAAAATAAGCTTAACCTATTAATGTTAAAGTAAATTACTATACTTATAAAAATTATGTTATAAAAGAGTTTTAAAAATTAGTACTAACAAAAAAAAGCATCAAAACAATATTACAATTAGAATAATAGTTTTTTTTTGCACTAGAAGTAACGATATCTTTAAAAACAATATAGATAATTTCGTTACCATAATTATTTTTTGGTAATGGTGATAACCTTCTTGGTGAAATTGAACCTCTAGGACCAAAATTACTATTGAGATTAGATTTTTTACCACAGTTAAATCCATTATTTATGGATTGTTTATTATAATTATTTTTATTAATAAAACTCATACCTTCGTAATTATTTTTCCCTATTGGTGAATAACTTTGACATTGATTAGGAATTAAAAAATTATCTGAGTATGGAATAATTGAGAGAGGATTAAGATAACTATTTATATTCCCATTTACAAAATTGTTATTGCTAGTAATTATGTTACCAGTGGCAGTTGCAGATACATTTGAAGATGAGGAATGGTGATTTTCATGATGTATTGGTACACTACCAGTTTTTATTCTAACAGATATATCTTTTCCAAGTTTTTTAGCTTGCTCTTGTATTACAAGGCAAGCTTTACCACAACTTTCATCATCATCATATGTAACATACCAGCTGTTATTTGATGCATAACAAATTCTTTTCCATTCTGGTCCACCTTTAAGTAACTCTTTAACCATCTGCAAAAATAAATAAATAAAAATAAATTATTAACTTTTAATATGAAAATTGATACAAAATAAAATATAAACATACATCTTCTCCGTTATTTTCACTAATTTCTCTCAAAATTAATGTACTCCTTTTTGCACCAACTCTAACTTTTTCACAGCTTTTATCTACTTGTAAAACGTTAGAACTTTTAAGTACTTTTACAATTAAATCAATATCGCTAGTTAAAACTGAAACCTTTCGAAAATTGGCTATTATTTTTATTGGAACATAACCCTCATTATCCATTTGTCCCTTTAAATATTTGTCTGTTGCTAAATTTTCTCTACTAAAGTAATACTCTAACTGAATTCTAAGTTTTTCTTCAAGGTCTTTTCCATTCTCATCTTTTTCTACTCTAGTTTCCGATTTTTGTTCGGTAGAATTTTTGTCATCATTTTGTGATTCAGTATTTTCTACATTATCTTTGGTATTGTCACTTTTGTCTTCAGTTACCTGAATATTAGGAATAGTTGTAGCTTTATGATTATCATTAGTTTGTTGATTATTAAGCCGTGATGTTGGTTGCCTACCTTCAGATATTTGTACTAAATTTTTTTCTATCTCATCATTAAACCAATATGGAAGATTAGGAAAAGGTGGATTGAATGAATCAACTTGCTCATTACCATTATTTTGTGGAAGATTCTTAGCCACGTTTGACAATGTTTTTTGAGTTATTGTTGATGCATCCAACTAAATTAAATAATATATACATAATAAATAAAACATACCTTTTGAATTACGAAACAACGTGGTGATGTTTCTGTACACATAAAAAAATGGCCATTTAATTGTCCAGCCATGGCTGTAAAGAATTTAAAATATGTAAATATATTAAAGTGAACGTTATTATTAAAAATATAAAGCTGATTGCATAATAAATAAATATTATAATAAATGAAAGCATCTCGTTAATGGGAAGAGTCAATGACAATCTTATGGAAAAGTAATTCAAAATTTTCAAAATCTTTTTAAAAATACATTTCATGATAAATAAATTCCATAAACCTATATATAATCGTTTACTCATTATATTGTAATATATTCACTTTAAAATAATATATATATATATATATTATACAGGAAAATTATAAAAAGAAACAATGTTTTTTATCTATATTTAATTTATTTTTAAAAATAAAAAAATTCCTAACAACAAGGGATATCGGTGGAATATAGAATAGTAAAAAAGGAAAATATATTAATGCTATTATTGTAATAAATGAAAATGAATTTATATATAAACAACAATGGCAAAAAATGTTTATGTGCCAGGTTTTTGTTTTTCAATTTATATTATACTTTTAAAGTAGATTTTTAACAATATTATATGCCTTTTATGTGAAAAAAATATTTTTATAAAAAGGAGGAGTAAAAATAGAATAATAATAGACCTCAAATCAGTTGTATAATTTTAGAAGCAAAGTGCCTATTTATTTTGAATAGCAATTTTAATTAATTCATCGTTTAGAATAAAATGTAAACATCATAAATAATAGATGAAAACAATTTAATAATTTAAAAGGTAAAAATAAAATGCTTTACAATCAAGAATATCTTAATTATTTTATTAAAGTATATATAAAGTAGAAAGATGGTAGTAAAAAATAGTTTAAGGAAAATTGACATAATAATGTCTTTATATGAAGAGTGAAAACAAATAAAATATATCAAAATGCACTAAAAGCAATGCTATAAATATTTATAATGTTGAAAGTTAAAAAACTATATATATAATATCAGTTGTAATGAAAAACATAATGAAATTTTAAAAACTTAAAAAATGTATGAGTTATTTTTCTAGATGAGAATATTGTATATATTTAAACTTTTTTTAAAAATAAATATATTGACTATTAAAAGGCAAATAAAAAATATAAATTTGAGTCTCATTATTTGCAAAGCATGTTAAATATATCTGCAAATAATGATATATCACACGTGTAAGGTAAATGGTTCTTAGAAGAAATAATGTTTGAAAGTGGAATTTTTGGTAAAAAAATTAATTAATATTATAAAAATTAATATTCTACAAAGAGTATAATGTTGTTAGTCAATGAGCCCATAAATAAAGGTATTAATATGATGGAAGGATATGTTAACATTAAAATGTATATGTATGTTATAGTGTAAATTATGAAAATTTTGAAATTAAGCACATCTCTTAGTAAAATGGATTTTCCTACTATTTTCTTTTTTAGATTTTTACACAATACCAGTTTTTTAAACAAAAAGATTTTGTTCTTTATTATTTGAAAAGTCAATTAGAGTACATAATGTATCAAATTAAGTTAGAATATAAAAAAATCTCCAACTGGAAGGTGAAATGACATTGGATAATGTTGTTGGTAGTTGTAAAAAAAATAATAATTGTAAAGGGAAAGAGGAAATAAAAAATAATAAGTTCATGTTTATTATAAATTTAATAAAAGACTACGTATATTTGCCCTTTCTTAAATTTAAAGAGAATTTTTTTGGCTTCTTTTATAAAGTATATCATGCTTATAAAATATTAATAAGAATTTTTAAAATCCGGATGTATATAATGATCAACATTTTGAATTAAAAATACAATCATGATATACCCTGATAAGGAAAAAATTTTAATATTAATTGAAATGTTAAATTTATGCGTGTATTGATGATTTTTTGGGGTATTATTTTGTATGTCTTTATTTCTATATTATATCAATGTACCATTAAAAATTATCTGACGTCAAAAGGAAGGGAAAAATGATAATGTTTTAAAATATGGAAGAAAGGAAAGGAGGGACGGAAGTTAAGATGCTTGAGTAGAATTAATTCATCTTATCTTACGACGATTTTCTGTATTGTATTTTAGGAGGACAAAGATGAAGTATGCTTCATTTGTTTTTTTTTATTACTTCTTTTTTTTAAAAGTATCTTTATTTATAAGAGTAATTTTATTTTATAAATTACAGTAATCGTATTAATATTTATTCATATGTATCTATTATGAATGATGAAGAATTTAATAATTGGGGAAGGGCTTTTAAAGAAATACATAATAGAAGCCCAAAAAAGGATGACTATGATATTGCACCAGTAAGTATTCAGGGTATGTTTTAATTAAGAGAAATTTAAATATTAATAATAATATTTTAAGAATATTTCTACAAAAAAGATGCTGAAAGGAGAGCATTATTAAAAAGAAAACAGCCTTTAGAATGTAAAATGATTGTCCCAAATGAAGATATAATAAATAAGCCATCTATTTATAGTATTGTCAAGAGAAATCGTAAAACACCAGGAAGATTCAAAAAAGAATGTGGAAGTAAAGAGGTAGAAAAAAATGTAATTGAAAGAGACAAGATAAATGATATTAATACTACACCTAAAAAAAGTATATTGGAATCGCCATTAAAAGGATGGAGAATGCCGTCAAATTTTAAAAATAATATCCTTAAAACACCCACATCAGAAGTTAAAAAAAGGAAAGTGAATGGGGACTCTCAAGCAGTTACTTCATCTTCCCCTACAAAAGTAATACTCTCAAAAAAGTCAACTGGTGAGATAAGAAAAAACTTATTTCATGCATTAAAAAAGCTTGGATCTGAATAAGAAAAAAAAATATTAAAAGAAATTTTTTCCCTTTAAATTATGGTATTTTTTTCTAAAATGTGCATATTTACTAAAGTTTAACTTTCCTATCCATTAAACATTTTCATAAAAAAGATTTCTTATATTTTAAATAAAAGTACAGAATTTTAGGGGAACTTTTTCACATTATGTTTTAATATAAGAGAAAAAAATGAAAGCAAAGAACATAAATATAATGTAGTAGAATAAAAATTTAATACTCATGACGTTTGTTGATATATAATTTTAATGAGGCAAGTTTTAAGGAGTTGTCAAAAAAATATAGTGACAACATCTTTCTATTTGGAAATGTTTAATATTTAACAGACTTACCAATTACAGAAGAAGAAATTAAATATTTTTTTTAAGTATTTGTATATCTTTTAGAAAAGAAGATGATAATGATGGATAGAAGAGTGAATGATGAATATTTTAATGAAGAAGGCTATGGCAAAATGAGTGACGTCACATGGACAGGGTAAGTCAAATTATTTTTTAGACAAAGAAGGAGAAAAAGAAGATGTAAAACATGTTAATTCAACTAACTTTGGTGTAGTAGAAGAATTTATTGTAATACAATATTTTTAAAGTTGGTTGTTAATAATCTATGGAATATTAATAGAATATTTTGATATTCGGAGAAGTGGCATAACGTTGTAAGCTAGTATAATTTTTTTTTTATTATCAAAAGTGCTTCTTTAAAACTTTGTGAATATCAATATATATATATTCCATGTAGTTATTTCATCAACATATATGATTAAAAATGAGATAGATTTCAATGATAAGTGAAAATAAATCTTTGAAACTTGGTTTATTAATTTGATACAATAAAAAAATAATTAAGTGGAATAAAAAAGGTACCTTTTTGTATAATTAAAAAGAAAAATTTTAAAATTATATCCGTAGTGAGGAAAAGTTGTAATAAATACGCTAATAAAGAATTATTTAATTTAAAATATATTTTTACAAATGTTTAAAAAATAAATGAATAAAGTGTGGTAAGTTAAAATGATTAACATTATTTATAGTTACAATTAAAAGTAAAACATAAATAATAATATGAGGAAATAAAAGCACCAGCTGTGTGTAACATGTACTTTTATTTTTATATATAATTCTTAAATGTCTATTATCAGTAAGTATATCTTTTATAAAAAAATTTTCATATATATAGATCTTAGGAGGAAAATAAATTATTAAAAATTAGCAAGAGTAAATAAAATATAAATTGATAAGTAAAAGAATATTAAAGAAGGTTTTGAGAGATGGGGTTAAATAGATAATATGAAAAATAATATAAAAATTGTTGCTCTACATTATAATTATTTAAACAATAAAAAGGGAAATTATATTAAATCAAAAGGTTATAATGTAAAGGCAAAATATTTGTTTTCTTATTAAAGATTGTCTCTAAACATGATATTATTTTCGGTGTCATTTTAAATAATATATCTCTTTACTTCTTATATTTTATCTCTTCTTTCTATTTTTGATTAATTTTTTGATAAAAAATGGTTAAATTTTTATAAAAGGAAGTTTATTGCTTAGAAATAAAGATATCTAGTTTAAACTAAATACATTCCATAAATACATAGTAATTTTAATAAGAATGAAAAATTAGAGAAGCTTTTTATAATAGTGTTTCATTAATCAATTTTTATATGATTAAAATATATGAGTAGGTTAAATATTCGTCAAAGGAAGGCACCTAGATGGTGAAGTTAGTTTAAAATTATATAGAAGTTGTTATCTTGTCAATCGACAACTTATATTTTTCATAAAATGATTAAATACAAAATTTTATAATATTTTAATTATAAATATTGAATAGAAATGAACAAACTTCATAAATAAACGTATATTATTAAATGAAAATGTTTGATTAATATCAACATATAATGAATTTATAGTGAATTATCTTGATTAGGAATGATAAGAAAAATTCCGTTAGAAGACTCTTTTTCTGATTTAGATTATGATTAACATTTGTTCATTCTATAAAAATTCCTTTTAATGGATTAAATTTTGTTACATTATAGTATAATTTAGAAATAAAAGTTTTGTTTATAGTTTAGAGATTATCAAGTAAAACTATGTAAAATACTATATCAGTCTAGTGTGTTGAATAATTATAAAATATAAAAAAAGGGAAAAAATTTATAATATATTTTTCTAACTAATTTTATTTTATACCTTTTACAGAATTGACATGAAAATTGGCCTTTTATGAAGGAATGAAAATAATTTGACTTATGTGGGCTTTTGTTTAAATATTCTAAAGTAAATCTCCATTTATAATTACATTATAAATTCAAATAAAAATTGTTAGTAATTTGACAATGATAAAGTAAAAATTATGTGGATATGTTCCTTCTACATATAATATAATGATATGGTAAATAATTAAGAAGACTCCTACGCTTCTAAAATTCTAAATGACATCATTATCCTCTTTTAATATAACATCTTTTACATATCCTATTATTTAATAATATCGGCCTTCTAGCCATAAAAGAGGTTGTGTCAAGAAAATGATAAAGTGACTGTTAACAATATTATAAATTATAATTTTCGTTAAAAACTATAATAAATAACAATAAATTCGTTAGTTACTAAAATTAAACACGTAAAATGTTTTTAAAATATGGTCTATTTATCATTTTGAGGTGATATAATGATAGTTATAAGTAATAATATATTATTTTTCATTTATTAGTTTTCATGCTTTTACAAAAACAGAGAAAAATTAATGTACAACCTGATAATCTTCAGCCTTTACTTGAGAAAAATAACTCATTGTTATTCTTTTTAATTTTATTTCAATATTAAATTAGCATGCTTAAAAACAAAAAAAAACTGTATAACGAATATATTATAATTAAAGATGAAAAAAAACTTTATTTTAGTAACATGTTAGTATTTGAAAACAGATATTAAAATAGTAATATTTAAGATTATGATTTTTAATTTTTTAACAAAGATATATACTATAAAAATGATAATAAAAGTATAAATACATAAAATTATAACGATCCCTCATTTTCAAAACTATGCACACCAATTCTCGTGATTAATATCGTCAGTAACTTAAAAAAGTCCATTAATTTACAATATACGTAAAATGAAAACAAAATGTTAATATGGCTAGATATAGACATTGTTTGCTTCACTAACAAAAGTATAGATATGTATATTTGATAAATCTACAAAAAGACTAAATCTCAATTAAAAAGGTTTTTACACAAATATAGATATATGTATATCATGGTACATAAATGGAGGGATGAAACAAAATAAATATTTTTATATTAGGAAGTATAAATTGATGGCAAGGAAGATAATATGATATGATGATGAACAAAGGACAACATTTATAAAGATTGTTTATCAATAATATAGGATTAGACCAAGTTTTAGCAAAAACGTTAAAAAAATAGTTGTCGGTTGTAAGAGAAGTATTGTTAAATGATATTAATCTTAAAATATGAAAGCTTCAAATTTAAACATAATGTTTTGACAAAATGGCAATGACTCATTTGACTTTGTTTAATTTTTAGACGTTGATTTCTTATTTATCGAACAAAAATTTGACATTTAACTTTTAGAAAAACTAAAATAATGGGATATCATTTTGAGAAGTATTACAACACACTCAAACAATTGCCATATAATTAAAATAAAGACATTGAATGAGAATAATTGATTACAAGTACAAGAAAATAAATGATATTTTAATAACCCTTGCATAATAATCATTTATATTAATCTTACATTTCTATTTAAAATCACAAAATTTTTTTAAACATATTTTGAAGTGCTAAAAAGAAAATTAATATTATAGAAAATAAATACATCTTTCCATCTCACTTATTTCTTAGATATCGATAAAGCTAAATTATTTATCCATGAAAAAATGTTATTTTTCACCATTACTCCGATTTCTTAATGAATATAAGTTTAGTTATTACAAACATATGATATATTTTTCAATAAATTTAACTTTTAAGTAAATAAAAATTCATGATATACATCATTGAATATAATATTTTAAATAATGTTCTAATAATAAAATAAAAAACGTACATGTGTAATTTTATAATGAAAAAGGCATTTAGAAAATAAAATATGAACATGCCATTTTTAATGTGTTTTCCTAAAATATATCGAAATAATTTTTTTATTATTTTCATTATCTTTTTTAAGATAAAAACCAACCAGCTGGAAGGTTAAATATTTTATGAAAAATGACATTAAGAGCATCAATATAAAATAACATTTTTGAAATAACTTTTCTATAAATAACATTTTTTATCAATTATAATCATAATTTCCTTCAAAAACTAGAGAAATGTTTCATTCTTGTACAATTTTCTACTAAATTTTCTTTTGTTTTTGTTTGATGATGTTTTTTTAGAACTTTTCATAATCAAAGTAGTTATTAAAAGTTGTTTTCGCCTTAAGATATACATAAAAAAGCTCATGTCTTAAGAAAAACAAAACACAACTTACCTCAAATTATAAACAAGGCAATTAAACATGTTTTTTAATTTCTCTTTTTTGAAGATGAATTGTTTATTTGCTTTAAAAAAAAGAATACAAAACAATATTTAAAAGATATACTATAAAATAAATAATCTCTATAAAATATAATAATAATAATAAATATTATGGGAGTACGGACTCAGAAAGCAGTATTGTACTTTGGTCCATATATTCACGTTTCTTCTTCTTTAGTGTATCACCATAAATGTATGAAAGCCATAAACCATAAAGAATTTCACATGTCACAAATGAACCAGCATGAAGCCTTAAAAAACGAACAAATAATACTCCATCCAATGAAAGTCCATGGTCAACAAACTGGTCAAACAAGTCAATATTTGCTAATACTAAAAAGATAATTAACTTTAATTAAAAATCATATTTAAAGAGACTTTTACCATTTTTAGTAATCTCATCCTTTCTCTCAATAACCAATTTTCTGCATGTTGCATTCA
Organism: Strongyloides venezuelensis; assembly: GCA_963280985.1. Lineage (NCBI taxonomy): Eukaryota > Metazoa > Nematoda > Chromadorea > Rhabditida > Strongyloididae > Strongyloides > Strongyloides venezuelensis. The sequence goes on along the minus strand of CAUJLX010000002.1, from coordinate 7,268,840 downwards.
GATCCTCTGGAAATTGATCTGCCTCGTTATCCAATTCATCTGTAAAAGAAAAACAACAATTAGTACATTAAACATTAATCGTCATAAACTAACCAAATAACTCTGGATTATTTTTTTCAATTCCCCTAATACATGAGTAATATTTGATAGGCTTCAATGCATTCCATACTATGATCTTCCTCAATTGAGGAATAAATGAATATAATGAAAAATACAAAACATTACCTATGGTAATTAAAAGAAGAAAAACGTTCCAAAACCAAGCAAACATAAAAAGTTTTTCATTCAAAATGTTTATCATTAAAGTACATTCAACATGATTAGACATGACAGTTCCAACATCAATTCTTTTGTAATCACAAAAACTAACTTTGGGAAAATATTGTGAATAGAAGATAGGAGTTTTACTTAAAAGAGTACTAAAAATTGATATTGCCCACATCGAATTACCTCTTCCGATAAAGCTGTTGAGAAAGGCAAGTTGGCAAACTATATTGATAACGTAAACAATCTTCATTGCGAAATATGAGTATAAAACATTTTTTCCAAAAGTCAAACTTTTCTTTTCACTACTATTAATGTTAGGATTTGAATTAAGGTGTTTCTTCAGATAGTTAATAACTGAATTAAGTTTTTTTCTCTTACTTTCTCCGTAATCCTTTTTTGCTTCGCATGCAAGAGTTAACAATGTTTGGAAATCTACATCTAAATCCTCGTTGTAAATTTTCCAGAAAAAATTTGGAATATAAAATCCCATTGCCATCAAGAAGAAAATATATGGAACCCACTAAAAACATTTTAAATAACAGTAAAGAAAGAACTTCCACCAACCTGATAGTAATTGTGGTAAATTTTATCTTTTTCTTCCGCAAAAGTTAAATCTAAATCAAATAATGATTCATTTCTCAAGGTATATGTTCCAGTAATAAAACAATAACTTTGTACTGTGTTAATCCAATGCGAATTATACTGTGCCTCAATAAAACATGTTAAAGGTGTTCCAAATGTCTGCCTTGAACCAAGAAAAATAGCAATCGTTAACAAAATTGTTCCCGTGTAATAATAATTAACTCGATCGCATAAATCGTCGAGCTTCACCTTCTTGAAGACATCAAGAATCTTCTTGATTAGTGGTATCTCAATCATTGTTAGTTTGAAAAGGTTTAGTTAAAGACTGAAAAAAAAATGTGATTGAAACGAGAATTACAAATCTTTTATAATTTTTGTTCAATGTCCGATGATGATATTACTATCTAATGTCATTACAAAGAAGTGTCATTAAAACCAAAGAAAAAAGAAATCATAGTAATCAGTAACTAAATGTTTGGTACATAGGGTATGTCTTTTTTTTTAACAGATTTTCTCTCAAAGAGTATAAGGTAAATTGCTCATAAGACTTTATTAATGTTGAATGGTTCTACTTGCAGAGAGAAGATTTAAAAGTCGTTAAGAGGAAATTTTTAAAAGTAGATAGTAGAAATTTATTTATATTGAAACAACTAACACATACAGCTATAAACTTTAATTTAATAAAAAACAAAAACATCTCTATGGTTTATTTTTTCTTAATTGGTGCTCTTTTGCTGGCTTTTTCGAAATTTTCCATATCCCTTTTTCTTATTTCATTAATTGGAACTTCACCTTTAGGGGATGAGAAAAGTTCAAATATTCCCTTTACCAAATGTTTAGTTTCTGGTTGTGTCTCTGTAGGAGGTGCCTTGTTTGGGATTTTAAGAAATCCTCTGACAGCTCCAATTTTAAACAGAGCAATGTAAATAAGACTCATACAATTCGAGGTTAACCAATAAATACCAATTGCTGATGGAAAGAAACAATTGACAACAAATGAAGTTGCTGGAAGTCCGAATAGAAGTAAATATTTCGTACGTTTTCCAATTTGTTCAATATCAGTACTAACTTCTGAACCATGCTTTAAAACTCCATATGTAGTTAGTGATGTTGCAATTTGAAGAACATACAAAGGATCAGGTATTGTTAAATCTTGAAGCCACAACAAGCCTCCAGTTTCAAAACCTGGATAAGATAAAGTTACAAATTTTTTGACTGCCCAGAATTGAGACATAAAAATTGAACTATTAGCAAGCATTAAAAATAATTGTTTTGATTGTTTTATTCCTTTTTCTTTCATAAATGTATTTTGTTCTAAAAGTATTAGCTGTAAACTTCTAAAATCGTTCTCCAATTGTGCGTTTCTCATCCTTCTCTGAAATTCAGTCATCTCATCACGATAATGTGATTGAATAGCTACATTTCTTTGTGTTAAAACTTGTACATAAAATAATAGTAAACGTAAGGTTATTGTCGTTGCTGCAATTGCACCCCACCAAGGAATATCAAAACTTAAATGACAATATTCCATTGCATATCTTATGTATCCTGTTGGTTTGTACCACTCGAAAAGACCCATTTCTGAAAGAATTGACTGTTTTTCTGCTAGCATTTCTGTTAAGGATTTAGTGGGTAATGGGGGCAATGGAGCATCAGGAACCGTAAAATTCTGAAGTAAATTATTAATATTAACATATTAAATTATATACCAATGTACCTTCAAAGGCTCCGAAGTAAAAATATCTTTTGTACCAATTCCTCTGCATTGTACTATATTTAACACACTCGTTTTTCTATCCAATGTGGGATATTGAGTCAATGATCGGTAGACTGTGTTGGAAAAAAACTTACCACCATTTCTTGAAAAATGCAGCATTTTATATACTATATATTTAAATTAAACAACAAAAGGAAAAAAAACTTACCACAAAATTAACTACTGTTGAGAATCCAAAAAGTATTTTCCTTGAGCGGCAATACTCCAAAATAATTTGTTTTAGCAGGAAAAGTTTTAAAATAATTGCGCGAATAAAATTGTTAACAAATATCTTTTGATTGTATAATCATCTTATTTAATTTATTATTTACCTTAACTATTTGCATATTGTTTAATAATTCATTGTGGTCATTGTATTTTTTATTATATATAGTATCTTGTGAAATTTAGTCGTTCTTTATAGTATTTTTAGTGCTCTTACTATATTTATTATCTATTTGTTACTTTAGTATCTACTCAGACGTGTATTTATCTGATAATAATGGTAAGTTGAGAAATCATATTTCAATTAATAACTTCTTTTAGCGGCGAAGTTTAGCACCTTCGTATGAAAATGGAGTTACTCCAGCGAGGCCTGAATACAAAGATAAGGTCGATAAGAAAACAAAAGCATTGAAAAGAAAGGCAGAGAGTTACCCTTTAGTCCCGTGTGAAGCGTACTTCCCGAAATGTAAGATAACCGGTGTTGAAGTGATGAGGAAACGTTTAAAAATGACAGAGGAGGATAATTATGCAGAACACGAAAGGATGATACAAAAAATCATCAATTCAAAATTTAAAATTCCGATTGATGGTTACTGTGGAGCTCGTACACAGAAAACGTTAGGTCTAAGGAAGCCTGGAGTGAAAAGAGCATTATGGGATCCCTATATGGAAAATGCCTTGGTTCTTTATACACCACCGGAATTAACTGAAGAGCAAAAAACAACGATCGATGAGAAGGACAAACTTGTTCACGTTGTTGTGGATCCGTTGTTGGGAAATAAACTAAGACCGCATCAAAGGGAAGGCGTGAAATTTATGTATGACTGTGTGACGGGTTCGAAAATTGTAAACAACTACGGATGCATAATGGCGGATGAAATGGGTTTAGGAAAGACGTTGCAATGTATCACTTTGATGTGGACTCTCCTAAGACAAAGCCCGCTTGGAAAACCAACATTTAGTAAAGCCATCATTGTATGTCCAAGTAGTTTGGTTAAAAATTGGGACAATGAAATAACGAAATGGCTTAAAGGTAGAATTAATCCGATGCCAATTGATTCAGGTAAACGTGAGGAAATTAGAGATGGATTGACTCGTTTTATGAATGAAAGAAGTTTGTACTCTTCCATACCAGTTGTAATCATATCCTATGAAACATTTAGGATTCACGTTGATATTTTAAGCCTAAGTGAGATCGGGATGGTTATCTGTGACGAAGGACATCGTTTGAAAAACAACGAAAATTTGACCTACCAAGCTCTGTCAAGTTTAAAGTGTTCAAGGAGAATTCTAATTTCTGGTACTCCAATTCAGAATGATCTTTTGGAATATTACAGTCTAATCAATTTTGTCAACCCGGGTATGCTTGGGTCAGCTGCCGAATTTAAAAAGAATTTTGAAAATCCTATTCTAAAAGGGAGAGATTCATTGTCTGATGAGAAACAAAGGAAATTGAGCGAGGAGAAGCTTCAGGAACTCTCAAGTTTGGTTAGTCATTGTATTATTAGAAGAACATCTATCCTGCTTACTAAATACTTGCCTGTAAAGTATGAATTCGTTGTGTGCTGCAACCTTACTAACCTTCAAGAGAACTTGTACAAGCAACTGATATCAACCAAAAAAATTGATGTTAACAAGAGGACTAGTGAAGGTGCTATAACGGGTCAGGCATTTACTTTTATAACGAGTTTAAAGAAGCTTTGTAATCATCCCCAATTGATCTACGATCGTGCTATGAAGAAGGAGTCCGGCTTTGAGAATTGTCAGTATCCTTCTAATTTTGCAGGGACGAAACTTGATCCAAGATGGTCTGGAAAGATGTGGGTTCTTGACTACCTCCTTGCACTTACTAAAAGGGAGAGTAATGACAAATTTGTACTTATTTCGAATTACACTGAAACGTTGGATACATTTGTTCAATTATGTAGAATCAGAGGATACAGATATGTTCGTTTAGATGGTTCTATGTCCATTAAAAAGCGTGGTAAAATTGTGAAAGAATTTAATGATCCGGAAAGTGATATATTCATATTTCTACTATCTTCTAAGGCTGGTGGATGTGGATTAAATTTAATTGGAGCTAACAGACTGGTAATGTTTGACCCAGATTGGAATCCAGCTAATGATGATCAAGCAATGGCTAGAGTATGGAGAGATGGACAGAAGAAAACATGCTTTGTCTACCGTTTCCTTGCAACAGGTACAATTGAGGAAAAGATGTTTCAAAGGCAGACACATAAGAAAGCCCTTAGTTCATGTGTTGTTGATGAGCAAACAGAAGTGGAGAGACACTTTAGTACTGGCGAATTGAAGTCTCTCTTTGAGTTGAGAACTGATACAAACAGTGACACTCATGACAAATTGAAATGCAAGCGATGTGTTAGTGGTAAGGAAGTCAAAAGTCCACCTGATGATGCTGACACCAATTCTGATTTATCTTTATGGCATCACACAACAAAGGATATTTCTAAAATACCTGATACTATCTTTAGAGGTGTCCTTTCAGTTCCCAAGGCACCAATCTCCTTCACATTTTTCCAGAAGTCTCATGACAAAGAAGTTCAGAAGAAGGCTCCCAAAAAATCTGAAGAAGAGAAAGATTCTGATTTTGAAAATAGAGGTGACGACTCGGACTACAGTGATTAAATTGTATTAAGAAAATTTTAAATTATTTTTATTTATTTATTAAAAAAAGCTATTCCTAATATCGTATTAATAAAACTTTTAAACAAAAGCACATAATCTTTCAAAATGGTGAGGGTTGAATGCCGACAAATAAATTAATTGATTTTTTCCATCCTTTGTTCCTGCTTCTGGTGTCACAAGCCAATTTTTTGATTTGTAGTAATCATATATTACGTTTATTTCTTTTTCACTGTAGTTTCTTGTTTGAATACCTGTGAATGGAACAATGTCTTCATAGCCTTTTTCTCCAAATAACTCTAAAGGTGTAACCAAAGGTATTGTTAAAGTGTCTCTTGCGTCTTTAACTTCTTTTTCATCAGCAATCATTACTATGGCTCCATTCCTCCAGTCTTTATCAAGTAATTTCTTTATGTAGTAAACCATAGACAAGTCATCTGTTGAAGCATAGCTACCGTCAATTTTTTTGTAATTTGTTTTTCCATAGAGTGAATTGGCATCGTCTATTGCAACCAATAGTTTTATCTCTCCACTTGTAGAATAGTGCTTTAACTCTTCAATAAAGGCCCCAAAACATTCGGTTGAGGAAACTGCTCCTAATAAACCAATTTCAACAATATCAGTTATAGGTTTCCCAGCATTCGTCTTATCAATTTTTGTCCATAAATATTCTTTAGTTGTTTTAAGTTCACTAAGTTTATCCCATATATCCTGGTTTTGAGTTTTAAATAATTCAAGTGCTTTGATAGCATGTTTTTGAGTATCTAACTTCCCTTCAATTTTCGTACTTGATTGTGTTTCTGTTAATTGTCTAGTTATATCCATAACACTTTTGATATTCAAAATAACCCATTTTTGAGTATAAGCATAGTGTACCAATTGATAGAGAGTAATACTTTTCCCAGTACCAAATCTTCCAAATAAAACAAATCTTAAAGGTAAAGATTCTTTATTTACAGTTGAAAGCTTATTTAATATCTCAAAGAATGGTTCCCTGATTAACCAAGAGCATTCCGAAAATGTATCTAATTGACGAATATATTTTGAAGGAAGAACTTTATCAAAATGTAATTTGGTTGCTACATCACCAGATACTGTATAAAGTTTCCCAATATCACTTTCTTTTAATTGACTTGGGTCATTAGTTGATGCCATAATACATCTAAAGAATGTTACATTTTGTCGTGCTCCTTGAATAGTTCTTTTAAGCATTATTCTAAATATATTTATATATAAAAATACCTAACTTAGATCATAAATATATATTTGGAAAATGTACCAAAACAAACTACTAAATATGATAACATAACAAGTATTATTAAAAAACTCAAATAACAATCAACAATAAATAATTTCTGCTTATTTTTTATTCCTTTACAAATTCAAAAACTGGATCACCACTTTGATTATAATCTACAATTGACATTGCTACTTCAACACTTTCTCTGACAACTCTTTCATCATCCTTTATATGTTCCGTCAAAATCTCTTCACATTCTTTTGTACCAATAGAACCTAAAGCTTCTGCAGCTTCATGTCTAACCATAGGCAGTTCTTCTACATTCTTTAATTTTTTTATTAACTCTTCAACAGCTAATGGTGATTGAATCTGACCAAGAACATATGCTATTTCGTGTTTCAGCAAAGCACCTTCGCATTCAAGTGCTCTGGCAATAGCCATAATTGATTCGTCAGTACTTAGATTTCTTAATGCGAATAAAGCTCTATATCTTTTGAAAAGTTTCTCATTTGGGTCCATTAAAATCTTTTCTAACTCAGCAACATTATTACTATCCATTGGAGGTGCGGGGTCAACTGTGTTATAGAATTTATCATTTCCATCAATGAAACCATCAGGTTTATTTTCAAAGAATTTCAATCGCTCGATAGCTAATTCAACTGTTTCACGAACTTCTCTAATTGGATCTTCCAAGAATGGTGTCAACTCCTCTACGACAGAAGGATCTCCCATGGCTCCTAGTGCTTCTGCAGCTTCATGACGAACCATAGGATCTTCATCTTTTTTATTTAGTATATCAAATAATGCCGGTATAGCCACCTTTGCTCTCATTTGTCCAAGACAAAAGGCGAGTTCGTGTTTAAGAAGAGCAGAATCATCCAAAAAAGCACGAACAATCCAATTAGCTGAACGATTGCATGGAGCTGATCGTAGTTGCATTAATGCCATAAACCTTCTTTTCATTGGTTGTCTAAAGGATATTAAGTATGTTCTTATAGCTAAAACTTACTCAGGGTTTATTAAAATTCTTCCCCATTCATCAAGAAACTGTTGATCAGTCAAGTTAGTCATATTTAGATCACCAAAGTAATGCCCTATTTTGTCGTTCAAAACAATATTCCCACTGTCTTCTTTCTCCATAAACTCTTCACTACTAAAGTAAAAATATTAATTTAATGTATAGTAATATTTCCCCAATTTGTTTGTCGTTTTAAGAACTAGCAATTTCTTCTATTAATATCTTTGAAATGCAGAAGTATTAGTAATATCTTGTTCACAAACTTTACAATTGAGAGTTTACCATATTTTTAAATCTTTATCTTATCTGGGATACTATATAGCTACTTTTCAAATTAAAAATTTAAAACTATCTTGAAAAAGATTATAATACAAAACTTTATTATAGACACAAATTTTTTTTCGTTTTACAAATAAAATAAAAAGTTTGTTTTTTGATTAGAGATGTATTTTTAAAGATTCTTGGTAAATAAACAAATTTTATCAGATTTAAATATGAGGTATAAAAATTGTTATGCGTACAATATAAATGATATAATAACATCGGTATAAAATTAAAAATAATAAATTTCTTTAGATAAAAAAAATTTTTGTTAGAAAAACTTAATACATAAAGGATCATATTTATCTTAAAGAATTTAATACTTGACAGAGTTGGATTTTGGGAAACATGGATCAGGTGTTACGTACACAAGCTTCAACTGGCTCATGCATATATTGGAAATGAAAAACTAGTGTACATACTCCCCCTGGATCAACATTAAGTGTAGAGAAAGACAGAATTTAATCATCTCGGCGGCAAGAATCACTTCTGCTATGCATAGTTGCACATTTTTTGCACATGAAAGTTTGAAGAGCTGGATGGTCATTTATTTCAGAACTGTAAAGGATCTCATTTGCCGCGAATGAAATTGTGCGTTCACAAAATTCCTCGTCCTTGTATTCTGATAATCTTTTCGGACTGATCTCATTTTTTAATATTTTTGAAAACAAAATTTCTCCAGAACCTTTTTTTGTCATAAAGGTAAATATCTTATAAATAGATTGATTGGTAACTTTTTTAACGTTATCAACACTTTTAAGTTCCATAAATTTCTTTTCAATAAAATATCTCAAATATGTGAACAAAAAATGGGAAAGTCGTTCTTTTTCTGAATAAGAAATATGGAAATGATTTGATAGGTTATTAAGAAGATATATTTGTTTTGATTCCAAACATTCGCCAAACAAGCGTTTGTCTACGTATGGTTCATATTCTGAATTACCATTTAATCCTCGACAATCATTAACTCTAGTAGCATTAATATTAGAACATAGTAGAGGATTTAATGTTTTCTTTTTAATTGTACCAACATCTTTATAGATCTCATTTCTAGGAATTTTGTTCGGAACTATAGTATTGTTAGCTTTTAATATGTTAGGCCTTTTTGCCAAATTGATTGTTGACCCTACTTCCGGTAAATTACTTCTAAGTTTTCTAAAATAATTGAAATAAAAATTTGTAAGAATATTTTTTACTTACCTGTTAACAAAGTTATTGTTACTAGAAATTCTGTGATATTCTAATTGGATATTCCTCATATTTAATTTAGCAAAATCAAAATCACATCTAGGAAAGGAGGATTTAAGTTCTTTGTGTATGAATTTATTCTCCCCTTCTCCAATGTACAATCCTAAATTAAAAACAATGCAACATGACTTCTTGAAAACTAATGTTGCCAATTGATGAGTGCATCTATCAACTCCTGCAGACTCATTCATTATTCTATAACTAAGATAGGGAACATCATAGTTTACAAGAATATCATTAACCATCTCAGTCTCCATAAAACTGTTACAGAAATTTTCAACTTTTCTTCTTTGAAATCCATTGACTTTATAGTCCTTAATAAATTCTTTGATTAACTGATTACTACCTTTTACATCTTTATATAACTTTAAGATAGCTCTTCTCGGTGAAAGTCTATCTATATTTCCTTTATTATTAGACATAGTATTCTGAAAAAAAATATTACTCATTATTTTGAAGGAAAAATGAAAAACGATTAAGAACGAAAGCATAACCAAATTGTGATGCACCCGGAAAGTAAAGAATCAAATAAAAGTTAAAGTATTATGTCAAAATATTTTGAATAAAGGTATTGTTTTTATTTATAAAATTTTTTTTGGTAAGACATTTTTAACAATAAAAAATCTCTTAAACCACTTTTATTATACCTATTAAATTAAAATTCTTCTGCCATGAAACAATTCTTTCGACATTTTTTCGAGTGAATTAACAAATATTTCTTTAGAAATACAACTATTTTTTCATTATGATGTTACCACATATATCGAAAAAATTTAATTGACTAAAAAATTTGTAACAATTTCAGCTGTTTGTGATCTCAACATTATGCACTTTTGTTTGAGATTATTTCATTTTGCCTCTTTAACAAAAAAAAAATAGAACCAACAAGTGGAACAAACCTAATTGCGCGCAATAAAGTAACTAAAAACATGCATTCTTATTAAATTTAACATTTTAATTTTATTTTTTATCCTCAAAGCACCTCACTATGTGTAGAAATTTTCTTAGAATCTAGGAAAAACATTGCTTAAACCTCATTCTATTGTTTGTAATTTCTAGGAGATTCTTTACTAAAATATGTAAGCTACCAAATCCAAGATAATTTTTCCTTTTACGACCATATCCTTTTTTGTCTCACTATGGCTTGGGGTAAACTCACCAAATTACTTATGTTACGATTTCAATAGTTTTCAGGCGACGTTCATTTTTAAATAGTCTATTTTCGCATGCGACAGTGAGTTTACCCTCCTCTCATTATATCGAAATGTGTCATCTAGTTATACACTCTGAGATTTGGACTCATCTATCCTAAGCCTATTATTTTCTGTTGGTACTATAAATTCTAAGATATGATAACTCCAAGCTTGGCATTATATTGCAACTGTACCTTACTTTTGAGCGCTCTAAACTACTTTATATCGTAATTCTTTATATCTATTGTCCTGAGTAAATTATACCTTTTGTTGGTGTAATGCTCCATTAAAACATCTTTTAAACTTTGCTGGTGGTACAATTTATGATTACAGTCGGTTTTACGTATCCGTTGTTTCAAAATTACAAAAAACTAGATGGTTATAACATGGAGATTTATACGATTTTTTATTTTAGCTACGTTAGAGAAAATTGCATTTACGGTTAAATTTCACTTTTTTAAATTAACCTGACCAAAAGAATTATGCCCTATCTATAATTTAGAGGTCTTAACACACGATGAAATAAGGAACACTGTGGTTCGGTAGTACTCGTGGTAATATCTGGAACCAATCTACTGCAGATACGGGACCCGACTGTACTCCTTTTTTTCATGTGTTAAGAGATCTTAAGATCATAGTAATAGTGGGCATAAATTTTTTTTCTACAGTTGTAGGTGGCAGTGTTCTCTTAGTCGAGATAATCTTAAAAAAAGAAATCACATGTATTCCCCATGATATAACCCTCTAGTTTTTGATAATTTTTTAAACCGTAGATAACTGAAACTGTGGATAAGGGGTGCCGACTGTATGTCTTTATTTACCATGAAATATGGGCAAATACAGTAATATAACGCGTATTAGTTAAAAAAGACTTTAAACCAGAATATATTGACAGCACCTAAAAAACGCGCATGAAATAGGTACTAAATCAAGAATTAAAAAAGTTATATCCCATAAATTAAAAAAATATAATGCTGTAGGCTAGACAAAAAAATAGACAACTTAAACAAAAAAGTAAGAGTATTCAAGTTTAAAAAAAGTATCAAGGACAATGAAATAACTACATAGTACAATTTTAAAAAAAGTAAAAAAAAAAAAAAAGAAAAAAAACTGTTTAAAATGGCGCGAACATCCGTAGGTAAATAAAAACATAAATGACAAATCACAAGAAATCATTAAACTTATGTAGAAAGTATAATGACAATGAAGAATTTTAATAATAAAAAACATTGACACATCACAAAAAATACTACATTGTACGAACTGACGAAAAACCCAAAACCTCTTGTTTATATACTCTTCAACACAAAAGAAAAGATTGTTCTTTTAGCGCCCTCTACTTTTTATTTCAAAACATCTAATAATATGTTAAGGGGAAAAGCTTTTTACCTTAATAAATAACTGAGTTACAATATATAATGTTAACTTCTTATGAAATATAATTTGTCCTATTTAATGTTTCTTTTGTACATATACAAAAATCACGCATCTTCTGTCTTGAGAGATAATCTCTCTTGCGACGACCATATTCCGTCCTACAAAAAAAATATATATATATTTAAATTTTTATCTATATAAGAATGTTTTAATCACTGCTGCAATGACTTCCAGAATTTAAGAGTTATCTACATCAAGAATGCTACATCTTTGTAAAATTTGCGACATCCTTTTTCAGACGGTAGATATTCGTTTGTACGTGGTTACCCATATTTTTTCATTTTTTTAATACTGTTTCGCTTGATCATGAGTGATCACGGGCAAGTCAATTTTCATCGTTTCTTTTTTAATTTAATTAGGATAGAATCGCTGGAAAGTACGTATCTGTGTGTGAATTGAATCCAATGGAATAATCAAAATTGAGTTAATAAAAAAGAATGCTTCTTCGCTTGCTCATATTTTGTGTGTTTATTAAAATAGTCATTTTTGTTATCCAATAGATAAGTGAATGTCTACCGTTTGAAAAAAGATGTCGCAAAATGAACAAAGGCGGCGCAAATTTTACAACGATATAGCATATTTAATGTAATTGACTGTCAAATTCCATTTTCCCTGCCGCAATAATAAATTTGTTTCTCCGCTAAAAATGAATTGAAACAAGTGAATTTTAGTATGTGTAAGTTTTGTGTATGATCGGATTTAAAATTTTTCCTTTGTAGACATTATTAAAAAATTAGAAAAATACGAGTGGTAGCCGATATTTTTAAATTTGAATTGACTTTTTGACTAAATTTTAGAATAGAGCCCCCTTACTCTAAATAGCTAAATAAAGCATTTAGTTTGCTAAGTTAAATATTTATAGGGTAGATAGGGATAAATAGCCATGTTTAGAGTTAGTTTGTAGCATTTGGAAAATTTCGTTTTTTGCAGTAATCATTTTTTTTATTAGATTTTAGGCAAATGCTTTATTTAGTTAAGTTGTTATGGTTAAATTAATTGATATAGTAATCAGTTTTTATCTTAGAACCATTAAAATAAGGAGGTCCTAAACTAAAACTGCTACTGAATGTATATTGAAATAAACTCGAAGAAAATAGTAAGGCGTAATAAAATTAAAACTTTAAGTATGCGTTAAAAAATGAATAAAGAATGAATATTAGAATTGATAAGACGAAAAATTAATGCTCAAAACTTATTTAAATTTTTGGAACGACAGGAAAATGCTTGTTCTTTATGTGTAACACTGATATTAATCTTCATACTGTTGTAGACTATCATTGATGATAAATTAAACACGAAAATATAATTTGAGCTGGTAAAATAACAAGTATTAACAATTTAAAGAATTGAACTGTTTTTATGCTCTCAATCAATCATCTCTTTTCTAAATGTGCTATAGAATTTTCCAGAAATCTATTGCATTTAATTTTGAATTGCTTTTCATGTTGATACAGACAGATGCTTCAGTGTAAATCAATTTTTGCAAGTTTAACACTTGGTGCAAAAATTTGTTCTATATATACACTAGTACAACTTATATTATTTACTATATCTTTTCAATAGGATTATTATATTTTTATGATTTCATGTTAATGACCACAATCAAATATAAGTTAAACTATACTTTTTACCAATGTATTGTCTCCGCAGGGAATTTTTTAGCTTCAAATATTTTTGTTATACTTTAGTACGTCTACTAAAAGTAGAAACGTACATTTAGTAATTGGAAATTACAGTTGTAAGCTAAAAATAATGAATATGTAACACTACATTAGTTGCAAAGTTTACTGTAGTAGTGATAAGAAATAAAATAAGTTATTTCGTGATAGAATTTGATAGTGTTTTTTTAATGAATTGTGACTATGGTATTTAAGGATAATTTGAGATAGAAAGGATGGTACAATTTTTGAAATACAATAATGACTAATGTACTGAAATAAAAATTTTCGACGTCAGAAATATTAAAATATTTAAGAACAGACAATTAACTTTATAAATATTTGCAAATTTCATAATTTATATGATACTTTAACCTATAATTACAACAATTATTAAATGTAATAAATTAATTAAAACTTGTTACAACAAAAGCGATTCTTATTTAACGACAATTTCGGCTACCATTCTTCAAACATTAATAATTTCTTCAGTTCGTAGGAAATAATAGATCATTAGAAAATAAACACACTTGTTGTCTCCGTGATATTTGAATTACTTATTTTAATATTTCCAACTTGAGCTGTGAAGTTAAAATAAAAAAGTATGTAATTCAGAAGGATTGCGGGGACCCTAAAAAGGTCCAAGTTTAACACTTAAAATCAGCTTAAACTTATAAACTTTTTTTAAAAAAATGCAAAATTATACATTTGATGAAATGTAAAGTGTAAAGTGTAGAGTAAGTATATTTAGTTTAGTTTATGTTTTTATATATCTGCAAGTTGTACCCTCTTATCTTCATTTCTTTATCTTGATACTTTACATGAGTCTGGCATCTTCCTCAGTTTATAGTAATATAATAATTTCGTAATGCAAAAAATACAAAAAAATTTAATAATAATATGTATCTTTTAAATATTGTTGAACTTGTTGCGTATGAGTCTCCTAGAATCTTACCTATTGCAATAATAATATAATAACTTTTGTTTATGTTTTAAGAAGAAAGACATTTGTGTTAAGTTAATATACATTGTAGTAAAATATAATATTATAATAAACATGGATAAAAAAATTATATTATAAACTACCAATAACTACCTCTTTTATATGCAAATCTTTTATAGGCGTACTTAATTCCTCTTTTTTCGCTTGTTTTCTTCCATCTATTTAACTTTTGTCATAAATAAACTCACCATTGGAAATTCTTGTCCTTATATGTTCACTTTATATTTTACTATGTTTGATTTTATGTTCTTTATTTCGTACATGGGATTTATTAATAATTATCGTTGTCAATCATTTTTTCTTTCATCTACCATTACTTTAGGATATTTTGTTTTTAACATTCTTATTTACTATGTCTGGGTTATTTGCAATTTTCTAGTATGACGACATTAGGTAAAAGTACTTTGGTGTCTTTTATATAATTTATTACTTTTTTTAATTGACATTTCTAAAATTTATTACTGATGGTAGGAAAATTTGTCTGTGTTTTCTCATACTGATAGGTTTTTTGATTGTTACCATTCTTGTACTATTTTTATATTTATCCATAATTTCTTTTAAATTCAATTCTTACCGGTACACTGTTCTTTAGACTTTAAATTGTGTTAGGGCTTCCATTGAATCTTCCCATTAGAATTTTAATTTTTGCACTAGAGATTGTATTGGTTTAAGCCATATTCTATTAAATACCAAAATCCGTCTTAACGGTAAGATCTTGGTGGAACTACCATGTAAAGTTGGCACACTATCCGGTAAAAAAAAACTTTACTGGAGGAATATAAAGTTATAATAAAACATGAGCGTAAAAATTACACTAAATGTAACGATAACTGTTTCTTTTATATACTAATTCTGTAATGCATCATGTAGCATATCACTCAGGTAACATGAATAATGAAATTAATGATTGAAACAGTATTTAAAGAATAACTATGTAAGAAGAAAAAATAAATCAGATTATAAATAAGATGCCCTATTAAAAGGCATTGTTATTATAAGTTTTAATGTTAAATAAGCCCTTTAATCCCTTGATTACAATTTTTTCTCATTTTATGGGAGTGTATAGATATATCAGATAATTTAATAATGTCAATTATGATCTTTATTAGTCTCTTGTTTCATAGAAAATATATCTAGGACAACAAAATTTATTCATTCTTTTCATTTTTCTTTATATAATTATGATTATACAATTTATTTCATTTGTTTTTTAACAAACGTATAAATTTATTATTATGGTATAAAATTTAAGAAATACAATTTTCGGTTTTCCAGAAATAAGTAACTTTATTTGTTCTCAGACTTACCTTTGCTCGGATGAATGTATAAAAAAGCGTGGGCTTATAATGCATTGTAATAAAAGTTGGTAGTTAGTAGAATAAAAAAATCAAACAGAATTTCTAGATAATGTAATAATGTAAATTATATTTAAGATGTGATAATATGTTTCTTAAATACTACTTTATTATGTTTTATTTATTAGATATTCATTAGCTTGATAAACACAGAATACATATATATTTAAAAATAATTCTATTAATTTGTATCATTCTTCACATTGTTATAAAAAAAGATAAATGTTGTAATTAAAGTATTTATTAGAAGAATATGTCTTTATAATATATAAAATAAGATTATTGGATCGACTATCAATGATATCACTGCCTTCAATGAAATGTGTAATGCTTGCCCACAAGAATCTTAAGAATTTACTGTTAAAATAAACATAAATATTGAAGATGAGTCATCAATATCAAGGATATTTAGATTCCCTGGGAGAAATATAAACATCAAGAAATTTGAGTGATGTAAAACAACATGGATAATATAAACAGGATGTATAATACATCGGAGGCACGTATATTTTTTATTTTATAATTTTTTATACTATAATAAATATAAGTAAAGGATTATTTCTTTATTTATGTTTCACTATTCACTAAATATTCAATTTTATGAATTCCTAGTCATAATGAACAATTATTGTTAGAAATTTAATTGTCATATAGTGCCAGTAATTATATTATGGAAGATTTATTCAATATACCTTATTGGCACAAAACTACGTTTTAATTATTCATAAAAGTATTAAAAATTTTTAGGTATCCAAAACGGAGCTTTATTTTGTTAAAGTGAAAATTTGTTTTCACTAAAATGATCTATTTCACGAATATTTACTTGATCTTTACTGTTATAATGATGTACTGCTGAACTTTTATTTAAAATTAAAGTATGTTAAAATGTTTTTCATATAATACTTATCAAAAAAGAAATAGTTTTAATTTTTTTACTATAGGTGATTTTTTATGTAGTAAAAACTATAAATAATATTTTTAACAAAAATTAAGTGATTAGTCATAAAGCCTATTTTGTTTAAAAAATTAAAACGATGATAATATTATTAAATATGTACAGAAAGTTAATTTTAATTATTGAGGCAGATTTTAACAATTTTATCTATATTCCATTAAATGTAATTTTGGCTAAAATAACCTAATTTTTATATAACTGTCAAACTAGTTAATTCAAAATAGAGGAACAATAATTTATACAATAGGTTATTAAAATTTTTTGATATAATTTCCACACGTACTCAATAACAATAATAGGACACTCCAAAATAACATGTTAATATAACTGTACATGTTTTGATATATAATAGAAGCTTATCATATCAATTAGAAATTATTATGGATAAAGTTTATATATATACAATAGTGTTCCAGTTTTTAAAACCATTTTTGTAAAACCGATGGAGGAAAATTTATTAAATTTAACTGTCTCTAATATTAGCGATATTGTTGTGCAAAATTTTAATGAAAATAACTTTGAAAAGTATGAAGAAAAGTCAGATTTTTATAAACTTGCAATTGGTATTATTTGTGGAATTATTGGTTCAGTTTGTTTAGGTTCATCATTAGTACCTATACGGAAATATTATTCTAAAGATGGTAACTTTTATAACTTTTTTTTCTTTATAAAATGGGCATTTTTTAGGACAAATTATCCAATTCTTTATGTCAATATCACTTATATTTTTTGGAACTATCATTCAAACAATTCAAGGATTTCCTCATATTCATTATCCCGATTTTATTGGAGGATTCTTCTTATCATTTACACTAATTTTAATAATTCCAATAATAAACAACATCGGCAGTTGCTTATTATTTATAGTATGGAACTCTGTTATAATTATATCATTATGGTGGTTTTCATTTTTTAATCTTTATGGTGAAATAGCTTCCAACAGCAAGCATGCCTTTTGCACAGTATATTGGTATTATATTTTTTATTTTACCAATTATTGGTGTATTTTTTGTTAAAACAACACCAAATGAATTTTATCATTACAATGAAAATGATATACCAACGAGAGTTGAAAATTTTACAATGGAATCCTCGACAACATTTTCATATGATCTGAAACAATACAAGGATTTCCAAAATATGCATTCTTTGAAATCACCCAAACGTATTATTGCTATTGGTGCTGCAATAAGTACTGGTGTTTGCCTAGCAGTGTCTTTTTATCCATATGATTTTGATACTGCAAGTTTTGAATGTTTAAATTTTTTTTATTTATAATCCTTTATAGCATTCACTCATACAAATGCCTAATACAATATTCTCTCATAGTCTAGGAACATTTTTGACATCATTCATCTTTTTTATTGGATACACGATCTATGAAAAAGGAGCCCTTACAATTGATACAAGGCTTATATTACCATCATTTTTTTCAGGTTTTCTTTTAATTTTATTTTCAATTAATTTCATCATATCATTTTATAATCTTTCAAATTATTCAATGTTATATCAAGTTTCTTTTCAAATTTTTGCTTTTCTTCCGCTCTTAATAAATACTTTATGGTCAGTATACTATTTCAAAGAGATACCATCCAGAAAATCGCTAATAAGAATTATAGGAATGCTAATTATAAACATTGTAGCTATATTTCTTTTTACAATATCTCTAATATGATTATAAACTTTGATATCATGTAACATTATATCATCACGTAACATTATATCTTAATAAACTTTAAAATAAAATAAATTATGTTTACTGCTTTTATAAATGGAAAAAATGAGAGCAATCTTGATTTTTTAATTTGATTGTACCTTTAAGATACGCTATCTGCATTTGTGATATTGTCAACTTATTATATGATTATTTGATAGTAAAAAATTTATATTAACTATTTATATAAAGAAAGATTAAAGGTTGATAGTTATTTTTAATTTCCTTATTTTTTTGTTCATTTTTACAATAAATATATTGCACAATTTCATATAGTGAAAGATTATTCTAAGGAAAAATGAAATATTTAAAAATTTATATTTTAATATTTCTACTACAATTACAATCTATAAAATGCATTCTTTTTCCCCAAAAAAATCAAGTTAGATCGTATGATTTATTAGATGGTTTATGGACATTTGTTAGAGAACCAAAAAATTCTATTGGTTATGGCTTTATTAATAATTGGCATAAATTAAAGTTAAACAAATTTGAGAATAGTAGCGTTATGCCAGTACCATCAGCATATAATGATTTAAGTAGTAATGAGGATTTACGTGACCATATTGGTTGGGTTTGGTACCAAAGAGAATACATTGTCACTGATAGCGATTGTAACAAACGTTTTTTTCTACGTTTCGGTAGCGTAAATTATAATGCTGTTGTTGTAAGTTGAAAAAAAAAACTTGTTAACATTACTTTTATAGTTTTTAAATAATGATCATGTTATGTCACATACTGGAGGTCACCTTCCATTTGAAAATGAAGTTCATTTTTCATGTAGTAATATAAATATATTAACAGTTGCTGTTAATAATACTCTTAGTAGTAATACTATACCACCTGGAGAATTTCAATATAAAACTGGTGGAGGCTATCCAAAAGGATTTTTTACAACATCACCAAAATTTGACTTTTTTAATTATGCTGGAATTTTACGTAGTGTTTATGTTATTAAGTTGAATAATTATTTTATCCAAAGTTTAACTATAAATAGTGATCAAAATGGGTTAATAAAGTATAAAATAAAAGTTGATGATGGAGGAAAAGATAGAAAAAAATATAATAAAAGTATTGAAATGGAAAAAGAGATAAAATCATCTTATATTTATCGCGTAACAGTAATGAATGAAGATAATAAGGTTCTTGTAAGTAGTATTAGTAATAGGTATGGCGAGGTACAAATAAGTAAACCTAAATTATGGTGGCCCCGTGGTTATGGAAATGCTACATTATATAAATTTGTTGTTGATTTGGAATCAACTGAAAAAGGAATTGTTTATGACAAGTATATTGAAACATTTGGTTTTAGAAGTATAGAGTTGACAAATGATAGTATATTGATAAATGGTAAAAACTTTTATTGTCTTGGTTTTGGAATGCATGAAGATAGTGATATTCGTGGAAGGGGTTTTGATCGTGTCATAATGACAAGAGATTTAAATCTTTTAGAATGGATGAATGGTAACTGTTACAGAACATCACATTATCCTTATGCTGAGGAAAGAGCATATGAGGCTGATAGGAGAGGTATTGTTGTAATAACAGAAACTCCGGCTGTTGGCCTTAGACATTTTAGTAATCCAAATTTAATTGAGCTTCATAAAAAAATGATAAAAGAAATGATTACTAGAGATAGAAATCACCCATCCATAATAGCATGGTCATTGGCAAATGAACCTTGGAGTACAACAACCGACAGTGGAAATTATTTCCGTGAAATGTATCAAACAGCAAAACAAATAGATTCAACAAGACCTATTACTGCAGTATATGGTCCTACAGGATATAATAATGATCAATCAGCTAAATATATGGATTTTATTTGTATAAATAGGTATTATGGATGGTATAATAATATGGGATATTTAGGTATTATTAATTCAAGTCTTATTGATGATATAACTAAATGGAAAAAAAAATATAATGTTCCACTAATGATTACAGAATATGGTGCTGATTCAATAAGTGGTTTAGAATCATTACCATCAGTAGATTTCACAGTAAATTACCAGAATGATCTTATTATAGAAACTCATAAAGGATTAGATAATTTAAAATCCTCTAAAACAATAACGGGGGAGATGATATGGAATTTTGCAGATTTTATGACAGCACCAACTATTACAAGAGCTTATGGCAACCACAAAGGCGTCTTTACCAGACAACGCCAACCAAAACTGGCTGCTTTTACATTAAGAAATAGATATGAAAAGTTAAGTAAACTACAAAAATGATTATCATAACTCACAAGTTTATCCTATTCTTTTCCTGTTTTTATATAATTATTTTTCGGTACTTTAAAATAATATAAAAGATTCATTATTTTATATTTGAAAAAACTATTTATTTTATAAGTGTTTTTAATTTAATCAACAAACAAAACTTTTTTAATATTATTTATATAATTCAATAAAATACATTATATCGTTAATTTATATACATTTTTGTAAAATTTATTCTTATTATTTAAATCAAAGATTTTTATTTGACTACTTTAAGAAATAAATGGATATTTAAATTTCAATAGATTTCCCTTTAAACTATTTTTATTATATTGCAGGTACAGCCCTTTACTAGTTATTTAATGAAATTATTTTATAAATATATAATTCTTCTTTATATAAAGTTATTCTATAAATATTTCTTTATGATTTTTTCAGATGATTCATAAGGCAAAGGTAATTGTACTAATTGCTTCATTCTTTTCATTATCAGGATTGTTATTTTTTTGTAATGTGGTGTATAAACTTTACTATGTTATGATTGAAATTCAAAATGATGTCATTGATTCGGTTAATTATTTTAAAATTGATACTGATAATGCTTGGGATGAGTTGATGAATATACAAATATCAATTTCACCGCAATCTAAACAAAAAGAAAATCCTTTTATTGGTATCTTTCGTCAAAAACGTCAAAATAATAACGGGCTTCCAAGCTATTGTCAATGTGAACCCTTACAAAAACCTAATTGTAAACCAGGTCCACCTGGTCCAAGAGGACTACCAGGAAAGAATGGTCAACCAGGAACACCAGGACCAAAAGGTGACGACAATTTATCAACATTTGCACCAGTTATATGTCCAAAAGTATCTAAAGATTGTATAAAATGTCCTGATGGACCTCCTGGACCACCAGGACCTGATGGAGAACCAGGATTTCCAGGAATTGATGGAGAAGAAGGCCTTTGTGGTATGCCTGGTCTACCAGGTGATGGAGGGAGACGTGGCCCACCAGGAGATCCTGGACCACCAGGAAAAAAAGGAAAAAATGGTAAACAAGGTCTTCCAGGATCTTCTTTTGGAAAAAAGGGAAAAGGTAAACCAGGTCCGAAAGGTATAGCAGGAAAAGCTGGAGAACAAGGAAAACCTGGAAAAGAAGGAAAGACTGGAAATAATGGGATTCCTGGCGCTCAAGGACCTCCTGGACCACCTGGAAAACCTGGCAAATCAGGAACTGATGGTCAACCAGGAAAAACTGGTGATTCAGGTCTTCCCGGAACAGATGCTGGTGAGTTTCAAATAGATTATAATCTCCTATAACATGAATCTTTCATTTTTCCTATCTGATTTTTTAAACTAATTTCAGCCTACTGTCCTTGCCCACCAAGACAAATATTTCAATTGCAACATTAAATTTTAATTGTTATTTTTATTATAATTATTATATTTAACTTTTATATATTTCATTTAATGAGTTACTACAATACTATAAATAAAATTTTAAATAATAATAACATTTAATTGCTTTATTTTTGGAATTCTTTATTAAAACATGACGAGATGTTTAATCGTAAGATCTTATGTTAAACATTCTATTTAAGGAAGTCAAACTGGATTCATAAGACTTTTAAAATGTTCGAACAAAAACATAAAAAAATATTTTTTAATAAATTATGTGTTTTAAAGGTTATATAATCTCTACCTATGGGTAGAGTTTAGATATATAAGAATATGGGTACAGATTATATAATCTCATGTTTTATAATCGTTGGAAAGTGTGACTAAAATGAACTTATATTTATGCGTTAAACGATAGAAACCATTAAAAAATAGTAAATTACAATGTTTATTATTTAGATCTCTCAAATTATAGTAAACTTTGACATTAACTGTCTCCAAATTGTCAATAATTACTGAGGAATTTTTTGAAATGAAAAGATTTCAAACAACTATTTTCATACATTATTAAACATGTTAGAAAAATTTTTCAACAAATTTACAAAAAAGAACTATATCATATAATGATATTTATAAGAGAGAGAATAAAAATCCAAATAATATGCATAGTACTAATCCCATAATAAAACACAATAAATTTAAATTAAATTTATCTGATGAGTTATCAGAATTTTAAATAAACGAAAAAATTATATATTTTATTGCAGATCTAATAATAATTAATATAATAAAATATAAAATTTAAGAAATCATACCAAAGGGAACTGTATTTTTATTTATGTCAGTAAATTTTACTACTTCAATTTGCTTTAAATAAAAATGAATTAGATATACTAAATTTGTTTATCAAACTAAAAAAATTTATCTTTTGTATTTTTATATAAAGTAAAATTTTGTAGAAGTTTTAGTGGTGCCGTACACAATATAGTATAAGATTTTATTACAATTAATAAAAAATACAAAAATAGTGGCCACCTAAATTGTATATATTTTTTAAAATCTGACTGCTATTTACTTAGTACTATCATAATAAATAATATTATTTTTTGTACTTCTTTAAACATAATCCTAACGCTAAACACAATTATTTTTCTAATAATAAAAAAAGATTTTCTATAGGTAAAGCTCAAACTAAATATATAAAATATAGGTAACACGTAACGGTTATATAGTAATTTTTTCTATGATTTTATATTCCGTGACAAGCACAATCTATTTTTAATATTGACTTTTTTACTATAACAAGAAAAAAATCTCATTATAAGAATTATAAATTATAAGCTAATCATTATAAAAACTCATCTATTAATAAATTTTTTTTTCGTAATTAATCAGAGATTAGTAAGACAATATCCCACTATGTTATTTTTAAAAAAAACAATAACTAGAATGTTGTTGTGCTTAACAAGCTAATCAAGTTAAAAACCAAAAAGATGATGTTTTAATACAAATAAAAAAAATTATAAAAGGGCAGTAGTCTTAAAATACTTTCACAATCATAAAATGAAATTTTCATGTTTATTATTCACTTTGTGCCTTGTTATTCTACAACTTCATATTTCTATTATTGAGTGCTATGGTTTAAAAGGTATTGGTGAAGTACAAGAGGATGCAATGGAAATTCATCCAGTCTTTAAAAGATCCTTTTTAAAAAAAGGGGAAAAGTGGTTTCGTAACCGTCGTGATAAGCTTTTTAATGTCTTAAGTTATTTTAATATGGACCGTTTTAAAAAAAACTATTAATATTGTTTTATGGTAAGTTTTTATTAACTTTTTTTTATATAATTTTTAGATATATGTAATATATTATTCAATCAATTAAGAGAAAATAATAATTGGAATATTTCTGATAATTTAAAAATTTTTATTTGTTTTTGAAATTATAATAATATTACTTGGCGAAGATAATTATATGGTATAAACTCTTGTTTATAAAGTAATTAACATCATCATACTATTTTACTATTCTTTTAATAAAAAATATTTAAATCATTTTTTTAAATAAAGTTTAACTGTTATAAGGAAATGTTAATTATGAAGTGTATAATAATAAATATCCGATAACAACTCAAAACATAAAAGAAAAAATCAAAACGATGATTTTTTGATTTTTTTACTAAAGTAATCTTATTTTAAAAACCGTTAAAAGGTATTTCTACTTATATTATAAAAAACAATCTTTATAATCTGATAATGTAAAACAAATATTGTTATATAATATATTTTTTTTAGAAACGTCAGCTAAAGGCATTTTCCTTTACATGGTTTTGTTTACTACTTATAATTTTTTTATAATAATTACCGTTACTCTTCTGTCCATAGCTTGAGTTCTTATAAGAACAATCTTAATTTTTTTTATGCTTTCCTCCTTATTCCTAAATTGAACCTTTCAAATGAGTCAGAAACCAAAAACTTTCACTAACTTTGAGGAAAATTTATTTATGGTACAAGATTGCATAAAAAAAATTACTCAAAAAGTTGGTTTTTTTTTCAAATATAAAATGGAAAATTATGGGCAGAAACTCTTGAAATCCATTTTTCCTCTATAAGTTAAAAAAAAACATTTTGTTTACTATAGATTCTTACAAATCGAAAGAAATAAAAAATTTTGTGATGAAGACAGATTCCTTTTCCTATTTCTTTTTATTATAGAAAATTCTATGAACTAGATATATTAATTTTGTTTATATAATTAAAATATTCTTTTATTGTATTCTTATATATCAAGAAAAAGATTTCAGCATAAGCACTATGAAATAAAAGCATAATCATTATAAAAACTGATTTATTAAAAAATGTTTTTGTTTTTTATTAAATAACCAGAGATTAGTAAGACATTATCTCACTATGTTATTTTATAAAAAAACAATAACTAGAATGTTGTTGTGTTTAATTGGCTAATCAAGTTGAGTAACAAAAAAGTTGATTTTATAATACTGATAAAAAAATTATAAAAAGCAGTAGTCTTAAAAAACTTTCACAATCTTAAAATGAAATTTTCATATTTATTACTCACTTTCTGCCTTATTACTCTACAACTTCATATTCCTACAATTGAATGCTATGCCCTAAAAAGTATTGGTGAAATACAGAAGGGTACAATGGAAATTCATTCGGTCTTTAAAAGATCCTTTTTTAGTAGGCTTGGTAGAGGGCTTCGTAGTCTTGGTAGAAAGATTCGTAAAGGACTTAAAAGAAACTTAGGCAAAGTATCAGTCAATATAAAGCCAGTCACCTTACTTAAAAAACCATTCTAGAAAAACTATTCAATATTGTATCATGGTAAGTATTTATTAATTTTTCTTTCGTATACTTTTTAGATATATGTGATAAATTATTCAATCAACTGAGATAAAATAATATTGGGAGTATTTTTAATAATTTAAAAAATTTTTATTTGTTTTTGAGATTGTAATAATATTACTTGGTGAACTTAATAATATATTATATACTTTTTTAAAGTAACTAACATCACCATATTATTTACCTATTCTTTTAATAAAAAACTTTTAATCATTATCTTAAAAAAGTTTTACTGTTATAAGGAAATGTTAATTATGAAGTGTATAATAATGAATATCCGATAACAACTCAAAACATAAAAGAAAAAATTCGAACGATGATTTTTCGATTTTTTTACCAAATCAACTAAGTTTTTAAAAACTATAAAAGGTTTTAATTACATATAGTGAAAAACAACTTTTTATGCCATAATGTGTAACAATTAACTATTGTATAATATTTTCTTTTTAGAAACAACATTCGATATATTTTTTAATACATTTTCACTGAAGGAATGACTTAACCTGACGATACTAAAAGTAATATATATTCTGTCATACTATAGCAAAATTAATTATGTTATGTAAGTATTATAAGGAAACATATATTTATTATTCTAAAAAATTGGTCAATATAAGATTTTTTTCCTTTTAATGAAAAAATATAGTTATAATGAAGGCTTCATTTTAACTCTTTATTCATACTTTATAATTTTCTATGTTCCACCATCATATGATAAAGTAGAAAACGTCCATATTTTTATTTTTTTCTACAAACATTTATTTTAAAATAATATTTCATTTCTTTGCATTTTGCTTGTTTTGTATGTAGAACAATTGTTTTTTTTACATTCTTTAATTTGCATGACAGAGAATATTGAAAGTACATTTCTATCATATGCTATTATAGAATATTTTGAAATCTATCAATAAACATTTATAAAACAAATATTTATAATGAATCATCCTTTCTATTCAGCATAACTGAAATAGAGTTTTTATTTAAAGTTTTTTTAGTAGTAGGATTATGAAAAATTGTCCATATATTTGTTTTTATATAATAAATAGATAATGTTTTTGTTATGTAATCTTATTACTATAAAATTCAAGGAATCATTCAAGTAACAGACACTTTTTAAAGATATTTAGCATGAAGTTTTTAGTGATTCTATTGGTTTCTACTATGTATTTCATTCAATCTAATGGGATAAGCATATCTTGTAATTCATCAAATCAGACGGTTTGCCACATAGATGTAGGAAGTAATCCTCATGTTGAGGGGGAACTTTATGAAATGCTTCCTACAAATATACAATCCCAAGTAGATAATATTTTAAATAATACTGAATATGATAATCATAGAAAGAGAACAGAACTTAATTATCTTCTTAACAAAGACGTTAGTCAAGATATACTTGTAAGTTGATAAAAAATAATCTTAACAGCATTTTTCGTAGGAAAAATACGGTAAAATGGTGTCAGAGAGAATTAATAAACAAGTTAATGATAGTCTTAGAAAAAGTGGAATATATGAACCATGTTTTCCTTTCTGTAACGGATACGTAAGTATACTTTCATTTTGTTTACTCTCTTTTAGGGAAACAAATTATCAAGTTTATCAGATAGAATTATTAAGAATGTTAATGAAAATCTAAGAAGAAGTGGTATATATGACCCATGCTTTCCTTTTTGTGGTTCTTCTGACCCAATGTTTAGAAATTACAGACGTCGAAGGTATTAATTTTTATATATAATACTTTCCATATAAAAAAATCTTTATTTAAACGCATTTTATTTGTTATATTAAATACTCTTTGAATTATGTTAACATTTAAGTTATATTTTCACGTATCATATGAAAACCATGACACATTATTAGTCTCTGGAACATTTTAGTTAAGAAAAATAATTTTTGGTAATTTTACTGATATTTTTTTTGGTCAATTAATTGATTTTTTCTTATTTTGCTATAAAAAAATTTAAGTTTAAAAAAATGGACCACATTTAGCAAAAGCATGGAGGATAAGTATATTATCTTCTTATTCGTTATGTTTTCAATAAAAAATAATTATAAAGTATTTACTAATATGAAGAATACAAACTCATTCATTTTATATTATAAGTAATTTACAAGAGATTGTAAATATAATTTTTTAAATCGATAAAATTATCTATATTATAATTCCTCTATTCTTATTTAGACTATTATGCGTAAATATCAAATGTCTGTGTTGTCCAATGATAAATTAATTTGAGATAACAACTTTAAACCTAAAAAGGGTGTAGTAAAGAACTAAATATTTAATTTAAATGATAATGTTTGTCTAGATTGAATAGACTAACATTTAAATGAAATATATAAAATTAATAAAACAAACTCCTTGCAACAAAAAATTTGGATTAAAGTGTCAACATTGATGATTTTATTTTAAATAAAAAAATGTTTGATTAACCTTTTTTGATGATATAAACTTTTGCGTTAGAATATAATTATTTATTATTGTCTTTTTAAATTAGTTTTTTTAAATTGTATACTTGAGAAATTTTATTAAACTAACCATCAAAGAAACTTTATATCTTTTTAACAACTTGATATTAATCTTCAAAGATTTTACAAATTTTGTAAGAAATTAACTATAAAGATTAATAGATTAAAATTTCATTAAATATTAGTGTAATTTTTTTTTATATGAATAATGAAAGAAATGAGTGAAGAAGAAATTAGGAAGGGTTTTGATCATCTTTATTCTACAGGTAAATTGTATAGTTTTTTTTTAACTAAAAATTAATTAAATAGATTTTATAACCACAAATCCAAATGGATGGAAAGAGACTGAGGTATTTCTAAAAGAATTTACTGAAATACTATTATCATATATTAAACAAGAAAATGATAGAACATCAAAAGTTCTTGAATTTTCATCATCCAGATGAGATGTTAAGGTTAATCGATCTTCATATACCTGAAAAAGCAATGTCTTTGGAAAAGATTCTTCAATGTTGCAAAGATGTATTAAAACTTTGTGTTAAAACTGGTCATCCACGTTTCTTCAATCAAAATTTTGGTGGCTTAGATATTATGTGCATGGCCGGTGAATGGGCTACAGCTACCACAAATACAAGTATGTATACTTATGAGATTGCTCCAGTTTTTAGTTTAATAGAAAAAGAAGTTTTAGGAAAAATGATAAGTTTAATAGGGTGGAATCTTGAAGAAAGTGAAGGTATCTTTACACCAGGTGGAACAATGGCAAATCTTTATGCATTAAATTGTTCTAGATATCATTTTTTTCCAAGTTGTAAAGAAAATGGCTTGTCTTATGCACCAAAATTATGCTGTTTTACTAGTAAGTATTCACACTATTCTATTAAAGCTTCTTCTGCAATAATGGGTATCGGTACAAATAATTGTTTTATTATACCAGCAGACAAATATGGAAAAATGATACCAGAAGCATTAGAAGAAAAAATAATTGAATGTAAAGAAAATGGATTGTATCCATTTTTTGTTAATGCCACAGCTGGAACAACAGTTTATGGAGCTTTTGATCCATTAAATGAAATAGCAAATATATGCAAAAAGTACAATATTTGGTTTCATGTTGATGCTGCCTGGGGTGGAGGTTTATTATTATCTCCAGAATTTAGATGGAAATTACAAGGTATTGAGAAAGCTAACTCTGTTACCTGGAACCCCCACAAATTAATGGGATCTTTACTTCAATGTTCATCTTTTTTTGTTAGACAAAAAGGTTTGTTATTAAAAACAAATCAAATGTCAGCAAGTTATCTTTATCAACAAGACAAGCCATATGATGTAAATTATGATACGGGAGACCGTTCCTTTCAATGTGGTAGAAGAAATGATATATTAAAATTATGGTTAATGTGGAGATCTAAGGGAATGGAAGGATATCGTACACAAATTAATAAACTTATGGATTTAGCAAAGTATTTCACAAAGAAGATAAAGAAAACAGAAGGTTATGAAATGGTCATTGATGATCCAGAATTTTTAAATATATGCTTTTGGTATGTACCTAAAAGTCTTCGTAATTTACCTAAAGAAGAAAAAATGGAAAGACTAGGAATTATTGCACCAAAAATAAAAGGAAAAATGATGGAAAGAGGAACTACAATGGTTGGATATCAACCAAATGATGATATGCCCAATTTTTTCCGTCTTATTATTAATAATCCAGCAACTACTAAAGAAGACTTGGACTTTTTAATTCAAGAAATTATTGATATCGCTACTGATATGTGATAATAAATCTTTAATTGTAAAATTAGTTACTAACAATTTTTAAAGAAACCACGGTAAATTTATTTGTTTTTCCATTTAACAATTTCAAAGCTTATTACTGATCTTTCTTTGTACAACGCAAATTTTATATCATGAAACATAATATGATGGCCATTTAAACTGATACAACACTTATTCACAAAAATAATATTTTAATTTTACTGTGACTGAATAGTGAACATTAATTGTAAATATTAACTTTTATTAAACTTAACGAGATTCTCTTTTTTGTTTATTCAAGCTTTTTTTTGCTTATAGTTTTATAAAGGTAATTTTGTGGATTTCAATTCATACTTTAATAGTAAAATAGTAATTAAATGAAAATTTGGTGATAATAATGACATAGGAATATTAATAATAATATTTCTTTTTCAAAATATTTTAATATTTATTTACATACTGAACAAAATTAGGATTTTTGTTTTACAAAAACAAATTGACATATTAAATATGAATTAATGATTTCTAAGTAATGTTATCTCTGGCTATATTAGAATTACCGGTTTATAAAAGAGAATTTAGTTTATACCTCAGGTTTACCTGATAACCTCCCACCTAGTAATAATTTATTTTTAAGATGTTATTTAGTTATACTTCTAGTAGTATTGAGTATTCAATTTTAAATGTGCCTGTGAAGTGTATAGATGAAAATTCTAAGAAAAACTTTAAATGTTACACCAGTAGCAAAATATAATCAAAAGCAAATTTCCTTTAGACTATATTACGACAGTATAAATAATTATATGAGAAAAGGAACATTGATTTGTTTATAAATAAGTAAAACATTGCTTTCTATAAAAATAGATCAATTTTTCAAGTAAATGCACTCTGTCTTAATGAAACTTTTTATTAGTGTTTAAGAATTTAATATTTACATTATATACAAATCCTATTTTCTATTATTAACTATAGAAATTCATGTTGTATTTTAAGAAATTTAACATAAAAAAGGTATATACAGACAAAAGCCAACTGATGTATTTTAGGAAATTATGCTAAGTACTCATAAATTTCCTCATTACCTTCTGCACGTCTTAAATATTCCCTTTCAATAAGACTATCTATACATTTTTCAATTTTTCATTCCTCAGAATTGAAAAGATCCTCTAGTTGATTAACAACTTCGAAAACCATTACTCCATCTCTCAATATTCCGCGATCTCTCATTACTAGAACTATTAAGGACTAAAAATAGATTTTATTAAATCGCGGTTAACATAAAAAACATACTTCTAAGAAACATTTTCTATCATATTTAGCAATGTAGGAAGCATTAATAGATTCTTTAAAGTGTTTTAATCTATTAGTACTATTACTTAAGTCAAAAGTAGATCCTCTGCTTGAAAATTCTCTATTTAATGTAAGAATGATATTATCATTTGCATAGTTATCATTACCACTCGAAATACAAAGTAATTCAATTTCAACAAATAGTTGCATCAATCCTTTAATTTCACAATCCTTACAACCAAGAGCTTCTATAATCTCTTTTAAAGTTATTTCATCTCTGTAATTGTATACCATTAATATAATCATCTGCGGTGTAGGGCATTTAAAAATGTAACGTTCTTTAAAACAATTAGACTGTACATGTCCAATTAAAAATTAGCAAGAAGATTCAATTTCTTATTCTTAAATTAAGTAGTGTAATATTTTTCAAATTCCTTACACATGAAATTTAACTCTGGAGGTAAAATTAAAAGACACGCCTTGTTTGTACGCTCAAATATAAGTTGTAAGAATATTTGCAAAAAAACTAAATGATTTGTTCCCATTAGTTAAAAGATGTTTACGGAAGTTCTTTGTAATATTCCTACTAACAACCGTATCTTTAATCATATTCCTAAATTTATTAGTAGGAAAACCAAATCTATAATGATGTTTTAAAAGTCTAATAAGCCCAAAATCATATTATTGAATGACAGATGTATTACTAATTAAGACGTTTAGCATAATAACTTGCATATAAATTATGAAAAATGCCTTTTTCATTAATAAATTTAAATATTAGCATAAAATCAGTTAGTAATTTTTCAATATCACTATCAGAAAGGTTAGGCTTATTAGTGAGAATAAATCACAATATTTCGCTACAGATCCACCACTCTTTGCTTTGTTATCAGACTTTTTAACAACAGAATTTTCTTTAACAACTTCACTTAAACCTTTCTCAGGTGCTCCAATAAAATGCATATCATTACCGATATAATTATTAATCATAGATAGAATTTATTGTAAATTTCTATTAATTTTCTTACGTATATTTTTGAACTTCGTGCAACTTCTTCATAACAATTATCAATAAAGTTCATACCATACGTCACGATACTATTACGGAATGCAACAACAAATCCATTTTTAACGTTGGGATAGACTTTACATAAATTATAAATAGGTATTAAATCGTCCTACTTTTAATTTACAATCACTCTATTAAAACCTTCTTTAGAATGTAATTGTGTTCTCCAATTAAAACTTTACTGAGAGTCACAGTAAGGGAGTGAAGTGTGTGTGGATCCATATATCGAATACAATATTCTTGTTCTTTTTTTATTTTTTCCTCAGACATAGCAAGATATTTCGAAAAAGAATATTTGTGGAGATATTCGATGGAAAATTTTTTGTAAAATGTTTCTGTTACTCTAAGAAATTTTTCCTCATATAATTCAATATAAAGGCCAATATTTTTCTGAATCCTTCCTCTTAAAGAGTTAATAACTGCATCACCACTGAATTCTAACTCAAGTTTCACTTGTATATCTTCAAAATCCAATATCCCAAAAATTATATAAAACTGTAGAGTTGGAAAAATTTAATCCTGAATCATCTATTGTTCCATGTTTTCTTTTCTCTTTTGATTAAATCAAAAATAAGACATATGATAGAATGTCTATGAGGCAAAACAATATGTCTTTTAAGCCTATTAATAAACATGGATTTAACGTACTTGATTTTAATATCACCCTTTTCAATTATATTCTTAACATAGATTTTATTTAGATAATTGAAGCAACCATTAGCTACAGAAGTAGAAATCAAGAAATTATTACATATTTTTATATAAAAATCCACTAAATCAACATCACTAAAATTATTCAAGTCTTGATGAATAATACTTAAGTGCCTTCTAATAAAATCTTTCAATGAACGATATATCTCTATTGCAATAACTTCACTTTCAGTAGGGACATTTCTCGTTTTCAGAGTCGTTACCCATTGTTCTACATCCCTTGACTTCTTTTTTTTAATTAAACAGGAAAATACAAAACTAAAATAGTAAAAAACGAAAAAATTAAATAATTAAAAAGTTTACTGTTCAATAAAAACCCTCTCTGTGAAATCGCATTGACTGTTTAGATGGATAACTTGTCAAAGGTTGGTTTGTAAACAGCTCACGAAGTCTATTCTCAATAATTTCTTTTTCTTCAGTGGTTAGGTACTTCATTTTTTGTCTGATATTTGTTCTTTCCCATTCGATTATAAAAAAAGTTTTTTTACACTAGAAAAAAATGTTTAATATGGTGTAAAATAGGAAGCTAACCACTGTAGCATATATTATAAAAATGATTATAACATCATAAATGAAAAATAAATAGTCGTATAAAAAATTACAGAAAGAACTTTTTATTGGCAAATTGTAAAATATAGAGAAAATTCAAATAACAAAACGTGTTTGTATCAAAAAATAATTCTTTTATAAATTGTCTTAATATTAATCTTTTCTTAAATAGTTTTTCTATTCTATCAAAAATGACCCATCCATGAGTTAACAATGACTATATAGATGTTTTATCAACAATGTTATATTTTTTTGTCCTGAGACGTATAAATTATACAATGCAACAACTAGTATAGAACTCGATTTAAATATGACCTTTACAATTGATAAGCAAATCATTTTTTAAAATAAAAAGAGAAAAATGCCTTTCTAGTCGTTATCCAAAGAGAATTCTATTTTTGTTAAAAAATTGTTTTAGAAATTTTGATAAATGTGTTTTGAACGTATCTAACATATCACTTTTAAAAGCTATTTTGTTTGAGATGAAGAAAGTTTCTTCCTTATAATTACAAATTAAAACTCAAATTATCTATTAACTTGCAAATCATATTAGATTAGGGCCAAAGATTTTTATATTTTTGTAGATATTTATGATTAGTGTAAGTTACTGTAGTTTAATTAATCGAAATTAATAAAGATATGAATTTAAATAGAGACCTATTTAGTCAAAAATGACTATGATAAAGCAGAGTTATTATTCTATATAAAATTTATACATATTTGCAACAGAAATTGTTGACAATTACCAAAGTCCACAGTAAAAATTTTAATATTTTACCTGCTTTCAATTTTAAAAATTTTTTTTAATTATTGGAACAAGTAATATTTAACAAACTTTTACTTGATGACGGTGTTCAAATTAATGCTGATAATTTTTGAGAAGCATTACTTAACATGATTTGTTTAATTACAATTGCTTACTAATGTAAATGCAACTTCAAGGGAATCAGACTGTATTCTTTAGTAGAACCAATAGTTAAAAGTATTTCTTCGGAGTGTAGGCCCGCTTACAGGCTAAGCCTCATATAAATACGAAGATATCTTATAGATATTTCAGTCTTCAGTCTTATTCCAGTCTTAGTTTACCTTATATTTGTTATGCCATTTCAAATAAACTCTTATATCCTAAACTATCTATTTATTTATTTAATCTTAACTAACCAGTTAACAGGAGTATTATGATTAAGAAATTATATCTAAATTCTCTGTAGGCGCTATATAATTATGTAACAAAAATTGGGTAAAATCAATTGAATTTTCCATATTTTTTTGAAAAAACTGTTAGAACTTTTTATTTTTTAAGTCTTTTATTTTTACATGATAAATAGAAAAATATTTTACTTTAAAATAACTAAACTAAAATTTTATAAAGAAACTTTAAATATTTAAAGTTATGTCAAAGTTCCGTAGTTTAAAAGAATCTAAGTAAAAAATTTAATAACTCTTTTGTGTTAGTAAATCACAATTCCACACATTCCACTATACAAAAAGTGCAAACTTTTTTCTCACATTTTATTAATCCGCTAACTTGTTGGAGATCCATTCCAATAAACACGTTTCTAACTACTAAACTCTGTTCCTACGACTACTAAAACGTCTTTTTCCGCAAAAGAATTACGATTACATATATTACTTCCAAACAGTTTACCACAAATAAGTAAAAACCATGAAAGGTGTATATATGGAAATATTTTGAAATGACCCCATAATATATTTTTTATCCAACTGAATAATATTGCATAATTAAGACATATTCTTTATATTTATAAATTTTAAATGATAACGTTTTACAATTTTGATGATTAGATATTTTATTGTTATTATTTTTTTGAATGTTTATTGCTTATTTTTACTAGTTTCATACTGCGTTTTTGCATTTTCTTATTCCATATTTTTTAGAATGATTACCAATAATAATACATTAACTATCACTGAAGTCAAGACAAGAACTCCAGACTTAATAATGCCAATGGAAAATGATAGATTAACTAAAAAGGGTAAAAGATCTATTGAACTGGATAATGATTTAAATTTAAATCAAAAAAGGACTAAAACCATGGATATGAATATTGTTAATGGGAATGAAGAAATGTCATTCTTTAGTGAACATAGTCCAGTTTTTCCATTTTCTGAGATTAATAGAAATATTTCATATGAAGAAACATTAGATCAGGGATGTAATGATGAAGATTCAATCAAACATGAATTTAAAATAGATGTTACAACTTTTTATGCTAATACGAACAATGAAGAGGAAAACGGTAAGTTAGTATTTTTTTACTTTATATGTTCGTTCCTTCTAGTTGGGGTTTTAATTAATTCATATAATACCATAGAATGTGGAAATGGGTGGAATGTTTTGAGTGATAATTATACGGGTTCATATAATGTAATAATAGAAGAACCAAATAATAACTCAGCCAATAGTATTGATATTTTACAGATTCTCAAAAAAGATGAAGTTGAACAGTACACATTACTTCAGCGTTTGGAAAGGGAAGGACACCAGCCACAATCAATATATTATAGTGGAACTAAAGAAGCTTTAATCGATATTTTTTGTTGTAAATTTAAAGAAAAGACTGGACAGGTGTATTCTGAATACAAAAAGAAGTTTAGTTGTCAAGTGTTTAATGAAATAGAAAGAGATAACAATATTTTAATATCTCAACCTTATGTTACTATTAGGGAAATTTTGAAAATGATCTTTGATATTAAAAATATAACACAATGTTTAGAGGAAATGTCTTTTAATTTAGAAACGGTGTCCCTTAGTGATTTATCAAAGATTCCAATTAAAAATGCTTATCAATGCCTGGAAAGAATTATACTAGCTGTCAAAGAAGAAAATGTACTGGTACTAACGGAAGAGATTAACAAGTATTACAGATATATTCCTCATAAATTTGACAAAATAACATATAGATTTCTCCAGACAATGGAAGATTGGGAAAAAGAAAATGAACTCCTTGACAAACTTACCCAAATACAAGAGATTATGGAAATTACAAAAAAACATGAAATAAGTTGGAGGAATGATAATGATTATATATTTGATATTTTTTATAAGGAAATGAATTGGGAACTTAATGTTATTCCTTCAAAAAGTGAAATAAGAAATACAATAGAATACCTCATTCAAAAGACAGAAGGATTTGAAAATGAAATCTATAAGTGTGTCATAAAAAATATCTTTGAAATCAAGAGAAAGACGGAAATTGATGAATCACTTGATGATAACATATCTCCTAATACACAAATTCTTTGGTATGGGTCAAGAGTTAAGAATTGGTATAACATTCTTTCTCAAGGTTGTCGTATTATTCCTAATGATATTTGTGCTACTGTAGAGATGTTTCAAAATATTGTATATATTGCAGATGTTTCTGAAAACTCCACCATCACTAGTTGTTATTCATCTCCTGGACAAAGTGGATTTTTTGGATTAGTTGAAGCTGTAGTTCAATGTCCGTTTATTAATCTTTACTCGAACACTGGAATTTTTGATAACTCTGGAAACTCAGAAAATTGTTTTGAAGATGAATTTTATCAAACGAAAGAACTATATTTCGGTGGTAACAAATACACCGTCTGTAAACCGAATCAAATTAGACTTCGTTATATTGTTGAGTTAATGTTTATTTGACAAAGTTTCTGTGAAGTCACAAATATTTAATGTAATTATACTAAAACAAAATTTTAATAATTTTTTGTCATATTTTTACAATATATAAATTTTAAATAACAATTTATTTTTTTAGCATAAAAAAATTCTGGTTACTTTCCTATTTCTTTATAAAATTTTGAATATCATATATAAAAATTTTTACCTCAATAAGTTTTGAAGTTATATATATGTAAATTTAGGGAAGAATTTTTTTATTTAAAATTTACAAATTATATTATTTCCAAAAAAATTAACCAATTTTTAGTATTATATTTTTGTTTCTTAATGTACATATTCAAATATGAAAAAATCAAATAGTGGCAATAAAAATAATATAAAAAACGAAACAAAATATGTTAAGATATGTAATGGAAAAGAAACCAAAGTGAAGCCAGATGCATCACAATATAAAATTAATGAAAAAAATAATAGCAAAAAAAAGAAAAAGGCACACAAAAGTAAACAGAAATCTTTAATTTCTGTGTTAACCCAGACAGTTGTTTCGCCACCTGAATTAGAAGAGAAAAAAAATTCTTTAGATAAAGATAAGGATAAAGAATTGCTAAAGGAGACTGATAACCAAAAAAATCTGGAAGTATCTCCTACTGTAGTTGGGCTTCCAGATAATTTACCTAAACATGATATTAATATAAGTGATGAAATAAATAGGAAAGAATGTCCATGGGTCCCGATAAAATCTACATCACTTAAATCTGTCATGGTACCAACAAAGGACAGTGGAAGTAATAAAGAAGTTAACAAAGACCAACCATTAGTGGCAAAATCTTTTTTACATACATCAGAATTGTCATCTAAAATTTTTAAACAACTCCAAAAAGAAGTATGGTTTCATGGAATATTGTTAAAAGATGACATAAAAGAACTTCTCTCAACAAATGGAAGTTTTTTGGTTCGTATTGACATGGTTAATGTAAAAGATTTTAAGATAATGTTATCATGTAAATGGGAAACCAAAAGAATTCATTTCGTTTTGGAAGTTAAAGAAAAAGAGGTGTCATTATTTGAGAATAAAAGTCATTCAATTTCGTCGTTAATAAAGAAATTGTTAACTAATAAATTACCATTACATCCTGAACTAAAGGTCATTCTACAAAATCCTGTTCCTCGTCAATCATGGGAAATAGATAAAAGTGACATAATTATAAGTAAAAAAATAGGTCAAGGAACGTTTGGTGAAATTTGGAAAGGAAGTTTGAAACAAGGTGAAGGCAAATCTGATATTAGTATTGCTATAAAAATTCCAAAAACAAAAAATATTGAGAAATACATTGTCGTGGTAACAGAAGCATTAAGTGAAGTTCGATTAATGCGTGTCTTTAATCATGAAAATGTTGTTAAATTTTATGGAGCATCTTTTGTGTCAGAACCATTTTTAATTATCATGGAACTATCTAATTTCGGGTGTTTGCGAAAATATGTTAAAAGAAAAAAGAAAATTGATAATAAAGATCTCTTAAATTTCGCTATTGATGCTTCAATGGGATTAGTATATATTCATTCAAAATATGGGATACATCGAGACATTGCGGCTAGAAATTGTCTTGTATTTGCAAAGAAAAGAGTTAAAATATCAGATTTTGGGCAAGCTGTTATTTTAAAGGAGGGTGAAAAAGAATTTAAACTGGATAGTAAAGATTCTTTACTTCCATTACGTTGGTTATCTCCTGAAACACTAAAGTATTCTATTTTTACGTTTAAAACAGATGTATATAGCTTTGGAATACTTCTTTGGGAACTTTTTAATAATTGCAAAGAACCTTTTGAAAATATGAAAATGTCGGATATAATTGTAGGAGTTCGAAGAGGACTTAAACCAAAATCATCTCCAACAGTTCCTCCAGAAATAATTGATGTTATTGAGCACAAATGTTTAATCTCAGATCCAGCTAAACGCCCAACAATGCTAGAAATAGAGAGAATATTGAAAGGTATAAAGGAAAAGTGGTAAAGGTACCAAAGCAACACAAATTTCATAATAATATTGTAACATTTAAAATATTTAACTATATAAATTTAATTTCTTTTTTTATTGTAATATCTGCAATTAAGTTCAGACAATAAACATTAATAGACATTTTTTAAATCGGATAACTTTATCTTTGAAAAAATTTCGCTGTTTATAAACGTTCATTAAACTAAAAATAATTTTCTTGTTATTTTGAATGTTTACTATTGAATTTATAAGTTTTTAGTTGAAACTATCAAATTATAAATACTTCTTTTTGTTAAAATAACTTTTTTTATTTATAAATTAAAAAGCTTTTTTCTTTCATGGTGCATTTATTTAAAAATATTCTAATAAGTAGTAAAAACAATAGTTTATTTAATAATTACAATGTAAAATTTCCAATATCTATTTTGTAAATAAATCATTTAGATATCACCTTAATAAAATGTAAATGTACTAACAAAAATGAAACTTTCATGTCTAGTAATAATTTTGATAGATAACAGAAAATTTTTGATATCAACAAAAAAACTACATTGAATTAGGTTAGAAAAAAAAATTCTATAAATCACCAATAAAAATTTATAACTTTTGGAAATTAAAAACTGACAAAAAAAATTTAACATTTTTGGTAGAATGGAAGAAAATGTTAAATGAAACATTTAACACGGTTGTTATGATGCTGAAACCAGTAAAATATTATAATTTATTGGTTATTCTTCTAGAGGAAACATACATTTAGAAGAATTTCTAATATTTCGATATAACATCAAGAAAATTCTATATAAACCGAAGATTTTATGTTTTTGATACTCAGTCACAAAATAAAGCTAATAGTAAATTAACTTTATGTAGTGCTTAATGGAAAAACACTTTTTATCGGAAATAAATATATCTAAAATTGTTTTAGGAAGATTTATATTTTATAATTATACTATAATGAATATAGCAAAAGAGAACTTTCCAATTATCTAAAAGACAAATTATAACCAAGTATAAACACAAAATAATAAATATTGCTAAACGATGTTTAGAATATTGATATTTAAAATATTATTTTGAACATCGAAAATATATGTCACGAAATTAGCAAAAGTAAGAAGAAAGACTAAAAATTCGAATCAAAAAATCAATTGAGCGGATCAATACAACGATAAAACTCAAAATCAATAATCGGATTTATTGTCAATTACAACTTTAAAGAGAGTTAATTCTCAAGATGTAGAGATGGAATATTTTTGGGTGAGAGTTTCATCTTCAATTTTAATAACGCCAAATGTTATAAACATCTCTACAGAAAATGAAAATCCCTCCGTACATCTTTCAATAATATTTATGGAGGATAAAAATGACGAGATGAACACAATGAGCAACCAAAGCAGCATTGAATTCCTTTCTGAGCCAACCAGAGCTACAAGTATTTTCAGAAAGCATCGCTAGAGCTGTTTTTAGAAATTTTCAAACTACCAAGAATTTTATACTTCCTTCAATTTACTAAAATTAGTATTATAACTAAAGCCCACAAAATCTGTCATGCCTGTCTCACGAATTAAATTATTGTTTTTGTTGTTATTGTCAAAGATCCAGATTAATATCATCAGAAGGTATGAGAATTGAATAAATAAATAATTTATTTTTATTTCTTGATTTTATTTTATCATTTCTTATTCCATAATTGTTTAATCTTTTTCAATGCTCCACACTTTGAAATATATTTAAACATATCTTTATTTCCTTTTTGTAGTATATTTTATATAAAATAGAGGACTAATTAGCTCTTAATACAATAGTAAAAATGTTCCTAAAGTATCACACTTTACTTTGATATAGGTCAACAAAAGAATAAAATGACGAATGTTCTTGTTTTATGCACCAATGTTATCACTATAATCATTTTCCTTGTAATTATGTTTCAACAATAAGCATTAAACCTTTATTGAATTGCAAACGTTTTCCAATTTTATGCACTCGAATTTGTTTTTCCATTATCGTTAAAATCGTCCACAGTGTTTTTTTGAGTTTGATTTGTAGTTATCTTTCCTATACCTTCCCTTTATCTAATCATGTTTATATCTTTTTTAGGATCTTTTAAGTATAATAATTCATCGTTATACCATGTATACTAATCATTTTATTATGAATGCTATTATAGAATGAAAGTGTTCTGAAACACAAGATGATATATTTGTATTTAATGATGATGTTATTTTTCTTATTTTGTCCAAACTCTCCTGGATGGATATTAACAATGTAAAGCTTCTTTCAAGGAGATTCTATGGTATCGTTCATAAAAATTACTATAGATTAAGGAGAAGAGAAGCACGAGGACTTTCAATAAGGTATGATAAAAATAATGAAAATCATCTATTTCATATCAAGATAACTTTGAATTCTTTGGAAGGCAGAATTTCATGTTTGGGTCAATTTTGTTACTACAAAGTAATAGTTTTAATGAGCATTAATATTTTACTTAACATTTCTTTTCTAGAAGATCATCAAAATCCAAAGCGGTGAGGGGTTGTCTAGCTTCATAAAAGTATTTGATACAAGAGATCCTCGCTATCTTAAAATACATGTTCCTGATGGTATTGTTGTTTTTGACACATTAATCAGGTGTTTTCAAACAGGAGTAACCGTCAACATTTTTGAAATTTCCAGAAATTTACAGAGAAACTTTCATCAATCAAAGGGTTTTCCATTGAAAATATATGTTTTCAAAGCAATTTTAATTAATTACCTTCTTATTTTAATGAATTTAACCCAAATATTTTTATCAAATTTTTGTAATTTTCTAAATGTATATATGTATTTAAAAAAATTAATAGTAACTAAGCAAGTATTTTAAGTAGAAAAATTAGGCTAACGGTAGTTTTGATCACAACCAACACCTATTAATTTTGCTTTGATTGATTAAAAACAAAATGTTTTCTCTTTTTACGTTAAATATATGGTTACAACTGTATTGATTGATGATAGAAAATTACTATTTTATAAATTGATTCCTTATTTATTCATTACAAATTAATTAAATTAAAATTCTGTCCGAAATTTAGGCAGAAAAATGAATACCGGTAAAAAATTTTTCCCAAATGCTACAAACTACTACAAAAAATTTATTAATCACTAAATATTAAAAAAATACCCATTGTACCAAAACAAATGCTTTATTTTTTTTAAAGAAATGGGTCCGAAACTAAAATCTAGCGACAACTTCAAAAAGTTAATTTCATAGGATGTGGGAATAAAAGATTTTTGATGAAATTAGACAATGAAATTTGTTGTAATGTAAACCACTGAACGTAAATAGGTATTTATATGCACTCATCTAAATTTTACATAATTTTAGGTGAAATCATGTAATCTGCGTCCCATCTCTGTGGATTTTTTCTCCTATACGGAATTTAATGTTGGTTTTTCCGCCATCTTTAAAAAAGTTTTTAAATGTATTTTTGCGTAAAAATCCGTTAACTGCGCTTTGATTGTGTATATTTCCAAATCACCATAGTTGTTAATTTATCTTTTCTAGCTTTTTAACATTCAACTAGTTTGGCGAAATGAACTTTTACCTTCAAGCAAAATTTTCTATTTATAACTTTATAGTTAAAGTTGACGGAAGACATATTTTGTAAAATACAAACTGATTTGGCAATACTTTAGTGACATTCGACAGTTAATAAAGTCACCGCTTTTCCAGTACAAAAGAGGTTTATATTTTTCTATGACTCACGAGACTACTAGAAAAAGGGGACTATGAAGTTCCCGAAGATGACGGAATTTTAAGTAAGTGCTTTGTGGTTATCTCCTTATTTTTTACAACTGGAGAATATTTAAATTTCAAAATGCTGGTGTAAGACATTATCGAAAAAAGAGAAATTAATTACCAGTGGACTGTAGATGATTTTTCTTTTTATAGTGGAGAACGTGATAAAATTATGAGAAGTTCTGATTTTAGTGCTACGACAAAAAACACAATAGTGTGGCGTTTAGAGATGTACCCTGGAGGTGAGTCCCAAACAAGTGTAAATTACCTTTCCCTGTATGTAAGACTTTTTGTATTCAATGTTCCAGAAATAAGAACAAAAATTAAATTTTCAATTTTAAATAATAAAGGAGAAAAGACAAACGCTTTACATTTTCCGGAAGCTATAAAATTTAATTAAGGAGTGGAATGGGATTATCCTAAAATTTATTAGAAGAGACTATTTGAAAAGCCAAAGTGGGAACTTTACTACCAAATGACAAATTAACGGTGTTTTGTGAGATCTGTGCTGTATATGACACTGTAAATACTAATGGTTTCTCTCCATCAATTATTAGTGTAAAAAGTCTTCCATCAACGCTTGTAAATGACATTGGTAGTATGTTGGACACATGTCAATTTTACGATTGTACTATTAAAGTTGGTGATAACAACATAAGAGCCCACAAGAGTATTCTTAGTAGTCGCTCACTAGTTTTTAGAGCTATGTTCACTAGTAAACTATCTGAATCTCAAACGATTATAGTTGAGATAAACGATTTTCGTTATGAAGTAGTAAAAGAAATGATTAACTATATCTACAAAGACAGTACATCAAACCTTGAAGAAATGGGTATTGAAATATTAGCAATAGCAGATAAGTATAATTTGGAAGGCTTAAAGGCAATGGCTGAACAATCACTATGCCATACTTTGAACATTGGTACCATCTTCGAATATTTTAAAATTTCCGAAATATACGGGGATAGGAGATTAAGAGGATATTG
Organism: Strongyloides venezuelensis; assembly: GCA_963280985.1. NCBI lineage: Eukaryota > Metazoa > Nematoda > Chromadorea > Rhabditida > Strongyloididae > Strongyloides > Strongyloides venezuelensis. The sequence continues at coordinate 7,225,014 of CAUJLX010000002.1, read as the reverse complement.
TTTAGAATTTCTTCGTAGTAATGCTCCAGATATACTGAATACAAAATATTGGAGTACCTTTGTTCATGAGTGCCCAGAATTAGTAGCAAACTTATCTAGAAATTTATTCCAACAATACAGAAATTTCAACTATAAATGATTCTCCCATTAAAAAGAAAATCACAATTTATAAAGTGTTTAATAGTAAAAACACATTTATTGTATAATATATTAATTTTTTGTCTATCCAAGATGTTAATAATAATTTTGCTATCTACTCTTTGATATGTTTTTTGTTGATTGCTCTTAACGCTTATCTTAACTCAGATAGCAACTGAGCTTTAAGTAGTCATAATTAATTGTTTCTCGGCATTGTTAAGTTCCAATTATTGAAACTTTACATTATTAGTCAAAACAATAACTAGTGTTTTATTTTTTGTTTTCATAGAACTTAATTATTGATAGTATCTAAGCTGATTGTTGTAAATGCATACTAAAAGTATTGGCAAAATTAAACAATTATTTTTTGTTTGAAACAGGGATTCTAGTTGCCAGACATCCATTCCGTTGAATTTAAGACTTCGACAAACGTTTCACCAATTAATTTATATGATTCTTCAACATTATGATAAGATAATTCTTTTACCAGTTATTTTAATTTTGATTGATAATTATTTTTAAAACAGAAATTAACCGTTTACTGATGGTTTTTTGAATATGATACTACAAATATATTTAAATTGGAATTTACTACTAATTATGAACATATAATTAATATATTTTTATCAAAAAAATTGTTAGAAAAAATATATTTTATTATTAAATTTTATGTTAAAAATGAGCTATTTTCTGGCACCTGCTAACGTGTTATCATATGCCGGTGGAGGTGTATATACAGAATGATAAATTGAAGGTGGTGCTGATCCATTAACGTTTGACTCATGAAAATAAGATTGTGTCACTGGTTGTGAAGGCACAGAGCAACTGAGGCAGAACATGTAAAAACAGTAAATAAGAGATGTCAGTAATCTAAAGATAATTTTTTTAATTTTTAATAATTTTATGCACTTACCCAATAAAGAAAACAAAATTAATAAAACCATTTATCTCATTAAATTTGTTTTTCTTATTAATTTCTGATTCTTTTTGTTTTACACTATCTAAATCATCTTTTGGATTAATATTAAGAGCAAGCATGTTTCTAGAAATAAATTTAAGCTTTTCACTACTGGATAATTTATCAAACATTGCTTGAGTAGTCTTATAGAAATCCAAATCCGTTTTTTTGTCTTGGTTATACATTTCTTCCACTTTTCTTGTTATTCTTAAATTTTCTAAGTTTTTTCTTCCCTTATGTATACTGTGTTGTTTCCAATATTCTTCTGAAGATATATTTTTGTTATGTTGATATTTTTCAGTTGTTACATTGCCATCATTTTGTCGAAATGAATCTATCATATGATATTGGTAAGATGCTATGAAGAATAGTAATATTTTCCAATTCATCTATCAGATTATATAACTACAAAGAATCTTTAGGGAATATGTAGAGTATATTATTTAATAACCAATAGACATTTCTTAATTTGACTTTTTAAAAATATTTATATTCATTTTTTATTATCAATTTAGTAAATTTGTATTCACTTACCATTGAAAAATCATAAATTTATGTAATTACAAGTATAATGAAGAATAAATTTAAATACTTGTATTTAAATTATCAATTAATAAGATTTTTAAATATATTTGAACTTTATTTATAAGATTTTGTTACTTGATATGTTTTAACTTTCTAATTTAATAACTTTCCTACGAGTTTTTTAAGTATATGCAAGATTTTTATTGACTTGAACAATAAAATTTATTCTGTAACTTGATTTGTTAAATTTAGATAATTTTTTAATCTCTCATATCTCTTTATACAAATTTTGCAAACATATTCATCTTACATTCCAAAGAGAAAATTCTATAGTAAACTATACTTATTTAATATTCCACCTTCTTTTTGTTGCACATCTTTTACCACATTTATTTTTTTCTGATGATTAAATTCATAGATATTTTCTAGTAACTTCATTTAACTTTTCAACTGAATAGAAATGTATTTTGAAATTTTGAATAAAAATTTCATTATTAGGTAAAAAGTATACATTAAGACTATAGTAATTCCAAATAATTTAATTTTTCGACATCTATTTAAACATTTTATTTTAAACTAAGATTTGGAAAAACGTTTTCTAATTTCAAACATATGTAATAAAATTCTTTAAGACATCATCATTATTTATCCTCTGCTCCTCTTAATATTTAGTCTTCGTGCGATTTTAAATACCCGGTGAAATAATATATCCGGTAAGTTTTTGCTAAATTTTATAACAAGTAGTTAAATTTAGATACCTATGGAGGGATCTGTGGCTAAAGTAGATTCACTGTCAAACTCTTTACATGATAATTACAATAGCAAAACAGAAGGTGAAGAAATTGAATACAGTCTCCTGGTCAAATCGTTTGTTAGTGCTTATTATTTAAATGGATTAAATGAAAAAGAACTTATAGACTTCGGTATTAAGTTTATGGAGATTCAAACAACTATCCAAACGACGTTAGATTTTGGCGATTTTCTTTTGTTTATGTATGAAGAATTAATTAATAGACGCGAGAGCATTAATAAATATGCATACCAAATAGCTATTATGGTGTTTAAGAAGGCTTGTGTTTTGAGTTACGGTTTTAAACTTCCTTCTTGGACGAAAAAAAGTAGAGGAGAGAAAATGAGAACATATAGAAATTTATATTCAAAATTTAAGAATCTAGAAGTAAAGTTTTCAAAATTGGACATGAAAAATATTGACGACGAATATAAAAATGTGTTTGTAAGAGACTCTGAAGGAAGAGCATATATTGAAGAAGTTTTGGGAACTAAGGAAAACTGAGGCATTTGTATCACAGAAAAAAAGTCCATCACATACAAGTGGTGCTAATCCAGCTATCTGTGATATTATTGAAACTAAAGATGAATATATTTCGTATTTTGATGAATACGATGAAAGCAATCATTTTGCAAATGAATTAAAATGCGACAGCAGCGGCGATGAGTCTACTGAATATGTTATTGATGAAATTGTAGATATAGAACCTTTTTGTAGAAATGGGAATTCACCTTCAGTTTTCTTTGATACTTGTCAGTTTGACTATAATTTATCTTTGGAGAAATGTATTTCAACAAATGGAGGACAAAAGTAGCAGTTTTGATAAAATCACAAGTCCAATTTCAAATGAAGAGAGTAGTGTTGCTACAAATCATATCAACGATATTCAAGAATGTTTAAAGATTTTGTCTAGAAAATCTAGAGTTAATGGTCCTGGATCGTGTCAAAATAATCAATTAGATGAAAATGACAATCAAAATGATGTAGATAATTGTTCACAAAATTCTGATGGTAGTGATATGTCTATATCTATCACTTATCCACAAAAAGATGATGATATAACTGTTTATTCAGACAATCCCAATGAGAGTGATATGACTTTATTATCACTTTCTCCACATTATGAATGGGATTTGTAATAACATTTAGTTTACGTAACATTATGAACATTAAATTGAAGGGCGTGAATGCTAATCAAATAAATGAAGGGAGATAAATTTTTTAAAAAAATCGATGGAAAATTTAAGAATGTTGTATAATGAATAGTTTCTTAACTTCTATTTTATTAGTGAATGATCTTTTCAAAGTATTATTTTATTTATAGTTGTATATATTTTGTACGTAGTAGGAACGTCTTTCCACATTCTTTGTAAAATACTTAAAGTGTTTCCTACTTTTTTTTTTTTTAATTATTTAGAATTAATAAATCACTTTTATAGATTTTTTATTTATTTACTATGGTTGATCGAAATGGGAAAACAAAGGTCCCAGGTATTTGTGCTGATTTTTTACCACCGCTTGATGATAAGATGTACTATTCTATTTTGGAAAAATCAAAACACATAAAAGAAGTTTTGAATTTAAATGATGAAATAATAATTAATATACTTGATGGAGAAAAAAGAGAAAAAGTCGCATGTAATATAAAGAATGAAAAGGCAAACTCCAGACAACCTGTGATTGCTAAATGTTCTGTTTGTGGATTAGTTGTTCAACACCCAAGTAGGATAAAAGAACATTCTAGAACACATACAAAAGTAAAACCATTTGAATGTGATATATGTAATGAAAAATTTAGTAGAAAGTGTTCTCTAAATCTTCATATAAAAAGAAAACACAGCCAAGTTAAGGATTTTCACTGTACCTGGGAATGCGGGAAATCTTTTCCATCTGTTGCATTATTAAATGAACATATACGTTATTACCATGGTGGAATGCGAAGATACAAGTGTACTGTATTAAATTGTGGTAGTTTATTTGTTAGGAGACAACAATTTCTAAGACATTTAAAGAATGTCCACAATGTAGTTAATGTGACGTAGTGGAACAGATTTTTATCACATCAAAATTTATGCTTTAAACTATATATTTTTAGGTTAAATAATATTTTGCACATAAAATTTTCAATAAAAGTTTAATTACTTCTAAATTTTTAGAGTTTTAAATTAATAATCATCATATAATCCACTTGAATTTAGGAGAAGTTAATATAACATGTACCTTAAAAAGAGTTTTTAAATCTTTCTATACGATTAATTAGTACAAAACTCTATAAGAATATTATTATATTTCTGTTTCAATAGTAATATTCATTTATTCGTGGGTTAATTTTTATATTTGTAATGGAGACGAGGACACTGAAAGTTTCGGTAACACACGAGGTCATTATTAAACGATTAAGTCATCAAAAATTTGATGTTGTTTTAGTACAAAACTAATTATTTTACGCTTCTAATATCACTTTCATTAACGTTAGTTTCATCGTGTTTTTCGATGTTTTATCTTTTATACTGCATTCACACAAAAAGAAGTTTTTTCAAGATAAGACTATATGAGGAACTTTCTAATTACAAACTTTATATCTTCCTCTAATTCCTATTTAAGTATGTTGCAAATTTCTATGAAGTCCTATTTTACTATATAAAACGTTGGCAAATTTGAACGAAGAAAATATGAATTAGCAGTCAGTGAATTGTCATGGCCTTTTATATAAATAATAAAACGTTCGTTGCTACATATTTTATGATATTTTCCCATTTTAATTAGCTTTCCTGTAGATTTTGATTTGTTACAATTTCTTAATTGTCAGTATATTTTATTTCTTCCCAATTTTTTCAAAGTATCTTTCTATTTCAGCATGATCGAATTTTATCATAGTCTTTTTACAGTGATAGATGTTAATTTTAGACGTAAAATTCTAATAAATATATCTTAAAATAAAATCTTTTATTGTTTATGCTCCAATGGCAGGAAAAATAAATATTGATAATAAAAATTTCTACTAATTTTTAGAGTGAATATCAAAGTATCAGTAATTTTAAACTAATCAAACGTAAAAAATGATAAAGAGTAACCACTGAACTTTAAAATTTTATAATTTAAAAAAGCTAAGTAATTAGACATAAAGAAATTGGAAGATTCATACAAACAACTAACACTATAGGATAAAATTTAGTTTCATTTATATAAAAAATTGACGAGGATACTACAATTGTGATTAACTCCTCACAATACATTAAAATTACAAATTTGAAAGACCCCTTCGATTAAAAATTTACATTCAGGAAAAATTAAATACAACACAAAAATTTACGAATTACGATAAATGATTCCAGCTAAATTGAATATCAAACGATGTTTCCAATATTGAATAAAATTAGAATTATTTTATGCCTAAATCTTCAAATTTTGCTAGAAAATAAGATTGTATAAATAAGCAAAAATCATTTAGTTACATCGCTTGAATATTATTTAAATATCTCATATAAACAGCGGTACGATAGGAAAAACAAAGAGTAAAACTTCTGTGGTTGCTATGAAGTTTGCTGCACTATCTGGACCAAATAATTCGACTACAAATTCAACTGGAAGTCAGAATCAAACAACGATTCCAATGGAAACAACAAATTCAACTGAAATTTGGAATACAACAGCGGCTTTAGTGACACCAACAAATTCAACTGAAATTTGGAATACAACAGAGACTTTAGTGACACCAACAAATTTAACTACAAGCGAGACTTCACCGACGACTCCAAAAGGTATCAACAAATCCAACGCTACTTAATACATCAGCAGAGTTTTCGACATCTCCAATACCAGATAGCGAAACTACTACAATATCAACCACTACATCAGAATCAACAACTACTACATCAGAATCGACAACTACTACATTAGAATCAACTACTACATCAAGTTCAACAACTATTACAACACTGACAATAACAACAAAAAGCAGTACAAAAACTCCAAGTGCCAACAATTTCTCGCAAATAACAACTCATCCTTATCAAATCTTGCCTGAAGCGGAGTCAAAACAAAATACAGAAGACAATTCATTGAAGCTTGTTGGTATAGGTCTTGGTGTTGGTGTTCTAATAACCGTAATCATTAGTTTAATACTAGTTGTGATTTATGCCAAAAAGAAGGTTGAACAAAAAAAACTTAGAAAAGAGGAAACAAAAATAAATGAAGCAGCTAGACGTAGACTTGATTCTGCTCTTAATATTAATGCTGAACAAACTTTGAAATATAAGTCAGATAAAGAAGAAAAGACAAGAAAATCTTCGAGATCGTCAAATATAAAAACAAAACCAGATGGAAAAAAGAAAAAGAAATAAATTAAAATAAAACTTTATTAATAGTTGATAGATAAATACCTCTTAATATTTCAATACGTATTTGATTTAATGATTTATATAAAGATGTTAAATAATTTTGTGAACTACTTAGATAAAATAAATGCGTTTGCTACTTTAAATTGCTTAATGATAACTTTTCATAAATGAGGGAATACATATTTCCCCAAAATCGTCCTGTAAAGAAAACATGGCAGTTTGGTTTAGAAATACATCATTTGTTTGTATTGTTAAATTCTTCTTATTAAGATTCTCTTTCTAATGAAACGTCCAAGTAATGAACCCACGGAAAAGACACCAACACGTCGTTCTAAAAGAGTCAAAGTAGCACAAAATAATTTTGTAGATTCGGATGTTGAAGAAGAGTTATCATATACTAACAGTCCAGCTAGTAAAGAAACATCAGAACCTACAGAAGAAAAAAATGTTACTGCCAAAAAAGGTAGGAAATCTCGTAATTTAAGGGATGATTCTCAGGATAGTGGGACTTCAGGGAAAAATGTAAGTATAGATAATAATTTAAGCAATGAAGTTGCACCAAAAAGAAAAAGTAATAGAGGAAGGAAGAGTAAGAAATTTTTGGCAGAACAAGCTGCAGCAACAGCGGTGGCTTCTAAAAGAAAATCTTCTTCATCAACACCTGTTGGTGACACTTTCTCAATAGCTGAAGATAATGGATTGGAAAATCATGATGATACATCAAATTTGGAAACAACTTCTAAGGAAGCAAATAAAGATGATATAAAAACTGAAGTTATGACTAGTGAAAAAGAAGACTTTGAAGAAGATGATGAAAGTACAGACACAGAGTCTTCAGATGCAGAATCAATTGATTTTTCAAAAATAGAAACAGTTGCAAAAGGACGACCCAGAAGAGCTAATGCTGGCAATAGAATGGAATTACTATTAACAAAAGAAGAAAAGGAGCTTATGGCAGAGGCACCACCTGAATATCAAGATTATTTTAACAAAAAAGATGACGCTAATATTACAGATGGCGAAAACGATTTGTTTAGTGAAAAGGATGTCGATGACTCTGGTGATGAGGTTGACACTGATTTCCTAGATAGTGATAAAAGTGATGATGAACTTGATGGAGATGAAGCAGAAAAGAAATATTTTAGCTATTGAAAGGAATGAAAGAAGGAGATTAAAAAGGAAGTATAAATCAACAGCTTTGGATATTCCTGTATCTGCATATACAGTTCCTCCAAATGTTTTATCGCCAGAAGAACATGAAAAAGCTTTAGAGAAAAGAGTCTGAAAATTGCTGAGGAAAACATTGCTTCTCTTCAAAAGTACCAAGCAATGGAAATTGAGACAAAAAATAAAAGATTTAATAAAAGTAAGAAAAAAATGAGGCCGACGGATGTTGATATCATAGTCAAAAAAGGTGGTGAAAGACTATTACATCTAGCTGTTGAACCTATTCATAATGTACCAAAAAAAGGAGAAAGGCTTATTTGTGCTATATCTGGAAAGCCAGCTAAGTATTTTGACCCATTAACTGAAATTCCATATTATTCCATAGAAGAATTTAAAATAATAAGAAAAATGTATGAAGAGTATTTAAATACCGTCGAAGGAGATTTCAAAAATCTGAAAGTATCTAGAAAAGTGGATGCTTTATAAATAAATAAACTAAAGGTTATTTTTGTTTTAATTCTAATATTTTACTTGAATAAAATTATATATAATATTTAATTTAAAATATTACTTTATAATAAAAATTTATTTTCTCAAATGTCAAAGTGTGAGGATGAATAATTTAGAATATGTTACAATTTTACTGATATTTGTAAATACATTAAAAACTACGCCACCCAATACATGTGCTATTGCTGGAAGTCCTACTACCGCCCTCTTAATGCCATATATTATATATATGACTATAGATGCTTATTGATTCCTTTTATACAATATTATCATTATTTATGAAATAAAATATTGAAAAGTCTACTAACTAATTGATATTTTTTTTTATTATGGAAGTAATATTTGAGAAATTAGGACCTTTAATTGACCAAACTACTACTAGTAATATATTAGTAAAAGGTTATTATGAAAAAGCAAAAGGTAAAACTATTTTTTTAACATCACAAACATCTTTTATTTTTTAGATACCATAAAAAAATCCCATATTCCAGTAGAAACTAAAAGAGGAGACTTTTTAATTTTTCTTTCTCAATGTTTGATTAATGGAAAGAGTCGTCTCTCTCACGTAGCATTTGAAGGTCTTCAACACATCATTCAAGATCCCACCTACTCTTCTGATTACTCAACAAAAAAAGAGGAAGATACATTACCCTCACAATTGGTTAGAAATTTTCAAAAAATGCCAGAGTGGGATAAACAAATTCAATGCCAAAGTTTAACACTAATAATGCAACTTTTTTCATCACCAAATATTAGAATAAGTAGCGGAAATATAGATGAGTGTATGCAACTGTGCATCAAAACATATCTAGAAACTGATGAAAGCAGTGTTAAATTAGCTGTACGTGGAGCTATAACGCAAATAATAAATTCTTTTTGTTTGAACAAATATGCTAAAACAATACCCGGGAATCAAGATGAAATTGCGATTTTTATGGAAATGACAGCATTAATGAAAAAATTTATTAATAGATTAAAGACAGAAGAATTGGTTGTTGATGAGATAATATTATTATTAGATGCAATTTATTCTTTATTAAGTGTCCAACCAATTGGGGTTTGTAAGCATAAACCTTTTTTAAATGCATTAGATGAAGATTTAGGTACCTTAATAAAGAGGATGTTTGAGTGGTGTTCACCAAAACGTTCAAAACATGGAATTCAACTACCTAGTATTTTAGGTTCTGAAAAAAGTTGTACTAAAGTTATTGTACCAGATATATTTTTCTCTAATGAAATGGTTTCAAGTCTATACCAAGTAGTAGAACATTTAATTAGAATTTATTCGAAAAATGAAAATTGTCAAGATATATTAAATACGATATTTAATCTAGTCTTCCTCCAACCACCAGTTTCCGTTAGAGGGGAAGCACTAAAATTGATTAAGAGATTATTTACAAATCAAACAATGCTTTTTTGTGTAGGAAGATTACTCCTACAAAAGTCATCTTTCTGGAATATTATAATGGATTGTTTATTAGAATGTAGTCAATGTAATATTCCTCAAATTTCAATAGAAGCTATTAGAGTTCTTGGAATAATTTCTAATGGATTTTGTGAATTAAAGAATACATGTAATAATAAAGGAAGTATTGAATTTATCAAAGATAATTTTCCTTCTTATCAACCAAATTTAGATTTTTTTTATATTAATGGGATAGATGAAAATAATTCTAATGGCGAAGTAGATAAAAAAATTAATACTAAAAAAGAGGTTTCTATAGATGAGGGGACTAGTAATGACAATATTTGTTTAAAAGAATTAGCTAAAATTTTTGTTGATTCTATTGAAGAAAAAATTGAAAGTATATTAGAATGTGATAGTTTTGGAGAGATAGATGAAATTATTCAAAATTTAGCTGTTAATATTTATAGAAAAAGTCAAACATTAGAAAATATAAATTCACACTACGTTGTTGGGGATTTATTATATTTAACAATATGGTCAACATTCATGTATGAATCCGTAAAAATCAACGAACATAATTTAGAGAAAGAGGTATTTTCGGCAATTATTTTTCATGCTAGCTCCTTATTAATTATGAATGAAAATTTCATCAATGAAGTTTTTTCTATCCTTCAAAATAAAGAATACTCAATATTTAAAGACAAAACGTTAGTTAATAAAGAAAACAAAACTAACTTAATATTTGAAATGGTTGAAGACATTACTGGCTTTGTTTTAGGTATTGGTAATTTTCCAATTCAAAAGGGAAATGATAACGAAATTTTTATTAGAAATTTTAATAAAACCATTCACCACATGTTACATTATTTAATTTCATCAAGATGGGAAGTATTTAGTATTTTATTGGCTAAACAAAATATTAAAGGAGAAAAACGATTTTTAAAGGAAAAATGTTTAGCGGAAGTAAAGACTTTACAATTTCTTGCTAAAATGTCACTGTCATTGAATTATTCTGCAGGTGTTGAATTTGCCCTAGACCATCTTGTAGAATTAATTTGTCCCCTAGAGGAGATTAGAACACGAGATTTCAACAAACCCAAATGTATGGACTTTAGAAAATTATGGCAGGATGGAATTGAAGATCTAGAAGGAATTTCTTTTGTTATTGAGTATGGACTTAATTTTGGAATTCTTGCCTCTTCGACATGGAAATATATAATCACAACATTAGAATATATTTATGAAATGTCTTTTGTTTCTACCTCAAATACCTTTAAATACCTCTGAAAATTCTATTCCATCATCTCCGACACCAGTACCTACTGCAGAGAGTAGTTTTTCATCAAAAGATATTATTAAAATTATATATTATTTGAATCATATTGCCACAAAATTTATTGATACAGCATCATTAATGTTACCCTTACCTGATATAAGACGTTTTGTCATTGCTATTGGAAATGCAATAGAAAATAAATGGAAATGGTGTGATGAAAAAATAGCTATAGAAAGTAGAAGTGACTTATTCGGTGTATTAAAAACTGTTATGTTTAAAAGTAAAGGAAAACCATTAATACATACAATGAGTGTTTGGAATTTAATTAAACTTCATCTCATTGATATGGCTGGTATTAAAAATAAAGATAAAGTAGTTACAAACTCTATTGAATGTATGAAAGATTGCACGATTATTCATTTGAGAAATGAAAAAGAAGGTTTTAATACAAATATGTTTTTCTTTGATGCATTTCAATTACTGGTTGTTAAAGACATTTTATCAATTCAGGGTAAAAGAACAAATAATACAAATATTTAGTGATATTGTAACAAGATACAATTCTTCTTTAGGCACTGGTTGGAGACCACTTTTTTCAGCCCTTAAATCTATTAATAACGCTGTAGGATATGAAGAAAGTTCTGTCTCAACATACATATCGTTTTCGATTATGGATATATTTGCTAAATATATGGAAATAAAAGATATTTTCATTCAAATGAATACCATGTCAGAATTTATTGTCTGTCTAACACAACACATGCAGTCAAAGGCAATGATATTTGGGAATTGTGATGTCATATCTGAAAATGAGGAAGAAGATGAAACTCTGGGAGAGGCAGCTTTATGTTGCATTTCAAAAATACAGATTTTATTGCTACGTCGTTTTAATGATAATGATTTCATTCCAATTGACCAATTATTAAAGAGAATAGATAAAAGAGTTATTGAATTGGAAAATGAAAATGAATTAAGTAAGAAAATTAATGAAAGAATACACAGTATAAAGAATATCCAATTATCAGTGGAAGAGGATAAGTATTTTGGCAGAATATTACAAAAATTATCTTCTTCAAACATAAATTTGTCCAAAGAATACAATATTGAGATAGTTGAATCATGTTGGAGTAAATTTTCAGATTCGCAGAAATGCGTTATTGAATTAATATTATCTTTGTGTGAACAATTAGCTGCATTAATAATTACTTGCAACCAACAGATGCATAGTAAAATAAGACAAAATTTAGTTGATTTTTTGATGACCATTAGTAGTTCCAAGATAGGACCTAATTTAACTGGATATATACTTTGTAATAACCTTCTTCCTGTTATGAATAATTGGCTTAATACAGATAATTGGATTGAAAAAGAACAAGGAGGAGTAAGCTGTGGGTTAAAAAATTTTAGGCAAACAATGGGTTTAGTAACAAATCTGGCACAAGAGTACATTTCAGACAATTTAAACAATTTATGGACTGAAAAACTGCTCCTTGATTTATTGGAATTGTTTAATAACTCAATTTCACAATCATCTAATTTAGCAATTCCAAGAATTGCAATTTCCTGCTTGAGACATCTTACAGAATCATTATGTAGAGTTTTTACTCCAAATTGCTGGTTAATTTTATCATATTCATTATATAAAACATTTTTAATTACATTACAACCATTGAGAGAGCTATGTGAGGTTTTTTATCCAAAATTTAATGAAATGGAGAGTGTTGAATTAATTTTAAGAGAAAATATTGAAACACCAGAAACAATAGAATTATTTTTATTGGCTAAAGAAATGTTTTTTATTGAGGATGAAAATTCCCATAGTCAGAATGTCGGTGTTATGGCTAATGGTATCATTAAAATAAAAGAAAATATGGATGACAATGGAAGTAATTCTAAAAATATTTTAATTAAAGAATTTTTTAGTAATCTTGTAAACTATAGATTACTTTTGAAATTTATTGATGAAGTCCTTTTAACACCATGTTTTAGGGATAAAAATTTCGACATTTGTTTAACATCAAAGAAAATCTTTTTGATAATGCTATTGTGTTCCGGTTATGTTACTTCAGAGGCAGATAAAAGACCTGCCTTGAAAAATATTATTAAAAAGATTGTCAATGAGGAAAGGGAGGCTAATCTCTATAAATTAACTGGTGCAACATGGTCAGTATTACTTAATTCTTTTTACAGTCTTTCTGTTAATGATAAAGATAACAATATTAGAGAAAATATTCAAGATGCTACAAGTGATAGTTGGATAACTCTTCTTCTTCTAACATTTAATTCTTTAAAAGACAATATAGTTATCCTAGAAAATGAATCCATTAGCAGTAGAATTTCTGCAGCAATACGAGAAAAATGTGAATTGTCAACTGAATTCACACTTGTTCAACTAGACAACAATGAGTGCTCTGGTAGTGATGACATAAAAATTTACAAAATTATAAAAACTGAAAAAAGTATCGAAGAATTTAATGCCCAAAAAAAGCGTATCTCCGTTAACGCGATACCAAAAAGAATGAATCCCTTCTCTAGTGCAAGTACTCCAAATTCAACGATATCAAAAAACGATCGGGACGATTTTGATAGTAAACAGTATATGTCTTATATTGCTGATACAGATTTGAATATTTTGACCATATCTTCAACATTGTCAAAATTGGTACTACGTTTTGTTAATGAAGATAAAGAAAATTTCGAGAAAATGTTACCTTTCTTCAACAATGTAATTCCTAATTTAAACAGAATTTCAACGTCAGTGGAAGTCCGAGAAGCTGTAACCTTGTATTTAGAAAGACTTATAAGCCACTATAATCTTTAATAACTGAAAGATTTTAAATAAAATTTTTATGTTAGAAATAAACTTAATTTTATACTAAATTATCGTTTCAAGAAAAGCACTATTAAATAAATGGCGGTAAATCTAGATAATAGGTACAAATACATACACCGATAAGACGACATCATAAAATATATTTAAAAGGTTGATATGTAACGTTAGTAGTTTCATTCAGTTTGAGAGCATATTACATATTCTAGATTTTAAAAATTATGAACACTTGATTGTCACGTCATATTTACTATAATTTTGACACAACTTTTTAGTTTAATAGAAACCAAAACTACAATCCCAGGAGTTATTACAGATTTACCATTGTTTTTCAACAACATATTGTCTCATTGAACTTTAGTTTGTAACGTTAACTTTGGTTATCTTGAAGTTTCACATCAGGAATTTGAACATTTAATCTAGTTTAACGTAATTTTCGATTAACTTTCAGAATTAAATTTTACACTTATTAAATTTAGCGAGACTTTGTCAACTGGGAAAGTTGTTGATATTAAATTCACAATGTATATGAGAAAACGTTTAATAAGATTCTCACCTTTAAAATTGTGCTGAATGTCGACAGAAATAAAAGAGAATACTAAAATTTTTGATTTCCTCCCGCTTCCTGAATTCGGTTTCATAGATTTTCAACAATAATACTCATGTTCCCACGATCTTATTTATAAGTGGTATATGATGTACAATGTTAAGAAGAATATAATATCATTGGCGCGATTTTTTTTTAAATAGTTATTTTCTTAGAGATTATGTATTATGTTGCGATATTGCACTAGACTCAAGTTAATACGAAAGATGTATTTCTTTTTGTTAACGTTGTCCTCTTGTTTGAAGTAGGAATTTATTGTTGTAAATGATTATAGTTAAGCAGAGACAATTTTTTCCAATGATTTATACTTTAATTTAATCATTATTTCTTTTTTTTTTTACCAACTATTTGTTAGTGATGCCTTAACTTATCATTGTTAGATTGTTACTTTTTTCTTTAGGTATTTTTAAAGTTAGTTTAAGTCGAACATAACTTTTCTCTTCCTTCCAGTTGTCGATGAGTGTTACGTGAGCTTACCATTGTTAGATATTACTTTTTTCCGCGTAACATAAATAACGATTACATCTACCACATTCTTCTATCCTTTAAATTTAAATATTAAAGAAAATCATCCAATTGTAATTTATATGATTTATTTGTGCTATCTACAAATTTTTTCTCATATTTATTCTAGTAATTTCATTGATTGAGATTAAATTCTCGGATTCCAGGTGATTCTATAAATGAATTGGGGAAACAGTTCATTCGTTACTTCTACTCCGTTTAATAAAAATTCAAGGGCAAGCAACAAATTTATTGATACTCATGGGGTAAGGTTCATTACATTTTTGTTCAAATAAGTTTGTTTTAGTCAATCCCATCACCAATAAAAAGTGAGACGGATTCACGAAGTAATCTTCTATTGTCTAACTTTAAGAATAGGGGAAATGTTTTTGGTTCTTCAAATACAGAAAAAAAATCGTCGCCTCTTGATAGTATTAAAGAAAATATTTTTGTTGATAATAGAGTTGACGAAACAATACTTATATCAGATGATGAAGATTCAATAGTAGAAATCCCTCATGCAAGTAGCAAAGTGTTAGTAAATGATGATGTTGTCCAGTCATTAGGAGAGAAATTCAGGAAGAGTCTTGGGTGGAGTGGGAGGAGGCAGAACTTCAGCTAGTAGTAAGGTTAATGCCCCATATAATGGAGAAGCTGCTTCTAAACCTAAAGAGGTACCTCAGGATAAGTATCGCTCTGTTTTCATGAATCTTAAAAATCAACCAGTGACTGAACATAAGATTCCTCTGAATAACAAAATCACTAATCCAATTTCTAAAGGTATGAATGGCGATAGACCGAATAAATTTTCAATCGGAAACTTTTTAAATAATGATGAGGACAAACGTAAGGGTCAATTTGATGGAGATACGAGGAAAGCTATTCTCAAATAGCATTAGTGATGCAACAAAAGGCCTTAAAAGGAGATCACCACCTCCAACATTTGATACACCTGATAGGCCAAAAGAGGAAAAACCTATGGCGGCGTTTAGGAAGATGATAAAACGACCTGGTCCAATGTTATGTTCGCCCCAACCATTGTCAGAGAAGCCAGTTAAAGAAGTTTTACAGGATAAAAAAGATTTCAAAGACTTGGCATCAAATTACTGTTTACCACCTCATTTGCAAAAAGGCAGGAAGACAGAAGATGATATGGTCACTGAAATCAAAAGGAGTGGATTTGTCATAAATTTAGTAGATGCAATGACAGTGGATAGCATCATTACAACGAGCAAAGCAAAACGTCTTATCGGAGGATTGATGAATGAAGATCGAATGAATACTATTACTGAAAAATTAGCGAGCCTCTTCAAAACCTTAATCAGATTCTCAGAGACATTTGATAGTAGGACAAAGGTTGAGACTCCCGACAATTTTGTAATGCAACTTAATACATATCAAAAAAAAGGTTTAGCTTTTCTTGTTGAGAGAGAAAAAAGTTACCCCTCTGGAGGAATTCTGGCTGATGACATGGGATTGGGTAAGACTGCTCAAATGATTTCACTTCTCGTCTACCAGAAGAACAAATCTAAAGATTATAAACAACTTAACTTCTTAAAAGATAGAAAAGCGAAGGAAAACGGATTAATTCCCATTAAAACAACATTGATCGTAGCACCACTTAGTTTAATGAGCCAATGGGAATCGGAAATAAGGAAATTTACTGGTCATAGCTTTTTAAGTGTATATCAATTTCATGGCCCTAAAAGAACTGATAATGTAGGCGTCCTTGGTAGTTACGACGTTGTTATTTCGTCTTATAATACTATTGCTTCAGAATTTTCGCATACTGTCGAAAATGAGGAGGATGAAGATGGAAAGAAACCTAAGAAAGATAAACCACTAAAGAAACCTAGTACGAGAAGGGCTTCTAAGACCTCTGTGCTTGAGAAAGTTTGCTTCCAGAGAGTTATCTTAGATGAGGCACATACGATTAAAAATAGAAATAGTAAAGTATCCAGGGCATGTTGTGCATTGTCTGCATTACATCGCTGGTGTGTTACTGGTACACCTATTCATAATGAAATGATGGATGCTTTCTCACTATATCGATTCTTGCGTTGCTATCCAATAGATCAAGAGGCCATGTGGAAGCAATATATGAGCTCAGGCTCCGCAGAAGGTCCCTTTCGCCTTAAGAGTCTTGTCAGAGCAACACTTCTTAGAAGGACAAAGGATGAAACTTCAGAAGAAACAGGTGAAAAACTAGTTAAATTGCCGAAAAGACATATTAGAACAAGTTGAATTGGAAATGACACCAGCAGAAAGGTTGATTTATGATCAAATGTTTAGTGCTGCTCAAAAATTTGTCAAATCTTTCTTGGATGAACTTAATAGTGCTAAAAGTGATATGAATATTTTGTCAAATCATATTTCTGAATCTAAAAATCCATTTCTTAACGGAAATATGAATGATTCTGATGATAATTTCAAGAAAATGGCGTGCATTTTGGTATACCTTCTTCGATTGCGTCAGGCTTGTAATCACTTTTATTTAACTAAAGATGGATTGGATCTAAATTGTTTCGATGCTGTTGATGAAAAGACAGCTGCAATTATGAAAGCTGATAAAGATTTAAGTCAATCTATGGATGAATCTCTAATGATGGATGCAGGTATTGATGATCACTTGGATGTTTTTAAAAGTGATTTCAAGAGTAGTAAAATAAAAGCTCTTTTTAAACGTTTAGACAAGGTATTTATGGAAACAAACGATAAAATTATAATTATATCCCAATGGACTTCAATGTTTAATTTAATTCAACAACATCTAATGGCAAGAGATATTTCTTATGTTGCGATTACTGGTGAAGTTTCTCAAGAAGACCGTCAAAGTGCACAAAGTGCTATAAATTCTGCCAATAGTGGAATAAGAGTGATGTTTTTGTCGCTTAAAGCCGGTGGAGTTGGATTGAATTTAATAGGAGCAAACCACATATTTATGTTGGATCTTCATTGGAATCCCTTTAATGAGGATCAAGCATGTGACAGAATTTACCGCATTGGTCAAACTAAAGAAGTTTTTATTCATAAGTTTGTATGCAAGAATACTGTCGAAAAAAGAGTTATGGAATTACAAGATAGAAAAAGAGAACTTTCCAAAGAGTTCCTTGGAGAAACGAAAACTAAGAAAGCTAATCGTCTTGACAACCAGGATTTGGCTTTCATCTTCGATGTTTAAATTTGATTTACTTTTAAATAATTACAATAGTTTTTTTTACTTACTAATTGCAATTAACTCTTTGTATTTAGAAGTCTTAAAAATATTCACGGACAGAATATTTTTTTTTAATTTAAGTCATTATATATTGAATAATAAATTACGTTTATTCAAGTTGTTTTATTTTGGTGTTATCATTGAATTTTTGACAACTGTCAATTTGACAGAAGTATTGAGATTTTAATTTGTATATTTATTATTTTTACATTGTTAAACTGGTATTAGATAAAAATTAAGGCGAAAAAATTAATTTACTAGATACTCATTATTTTCATTTTATTAATAGATATTGATATAATAGTTAAAGAATTGAAAAATTTGTCCAAATGTACTGTTTATTAAAAAATTACTTGTAACATGTATGTTACAATTTATTCATGTTAGTTGATCGGTATATTTTATATATAAACATCGCTATTTTTATTTTTCAAAGCTATTGAAACAGATTCCAACACACCAATAACTTGATTTTTGGCAAAAGCATTTAAATATCGTTTATTTTGTTTGGTGGGCTGCACTTTTGATACGCATTCATTTTTATTACAATGATTGACAATAATTTGCCTATGGTTAATATTCTTACTCCAAGTTTTCCTTGAAATTGGTTCTCTTATGTATGTTTCAACTTCAGATACTTCCATTTCTTTTCTAATTTTCATTTCATTTAATGCTAAATACCCACTTTTTTGATAAGGCTTCTCGATTTTACAGCCACTTTGATTAGTATCTGGATTATTATAGTTGCCGACTTTTAAAGTCTTATCAAACACTCTTTTTAGTTTATTTTCAAATTTTTGTAAACCTATCGTCTGATTTATAGGTGGTATGAAACGTGATGATCTGTTATATTTGTTTGTAGAATTCATTTATATAGATATTATAAACTAAAAATTCTAAATGAATTATTGATCTTTATAGAGACAAATTTATCATTATTTAAATTAAAAATCATGCAATTTTTGAATAAGTAAATTTTCAAACACTGAAGTGACATTTTATCGGGGTAGAGTTTTTAAACGAATTCTTTGTTTTAAATTATGATGACTTATTTATTTTAGTTCATCTTTTTTGTTATAAAGTTTTACCACCTTTCTAATCAGTAATATTATGGCTGTAGTTGATGAATCATCTAGAAGATTACGATCTTTTAGTGACTCCTGTGATTTTCGTGAAAGTAGAGTAATCTCAGATTCAAAGATAACAAGGAGACGTAAAAGTAAGTTACAATAGTTAGAAAAATATATTTTCTTTATCATATTTTTAGATTATAAACGTAGTGCAGTTCTTTCAGATGATACAACTGTTCCTGATTCATTTTTATCAGATAATAGTTTTAAAGCAGAAAGTGCTCGAGAAAATTGTACTCATGTAGACAAGGAACTTTCATCATCTACTAAAAATAAAGATCGTAGTGAGCGTTATTTCGATGATACTCTCGTACATCCCGAAGAAACGTCTAAGGTACATAACTTGCAATATAATACTAAAAGAAGGGAAGATTTAGAAAAAATCAAGGATGCTACCGATAAGGTGTTTTTTGATATGGCAAATAACTGTAAAGATAGAAAATCATTTAAATTATTTTTGTAATACAATTGCTTCATTTTGTGCATTTGTGTACCAAAGCTCGTGATAAATTATTTGAAGATTGTATATAATTGTCTTTTTTACTTTATAATCTATTTAGAATAAAATTTTACTGACATATATGTTTTAATTATCTTTTTTATGATATTAAAAAATTTACTACTACAAAATAGCAATTAATTTATATATAACTTAAATGTATGTGATAACAAGTTTAAAAATTTTTTTATTTATTAACTTCGTTGTTGTTATAATATGCATTATTGTAACAATAATGTTCTTGACAACATGGCTCCCCAAATTCATTGTATACATCATCATAAACAACCTCATTAAGATTTATGTTTCTATTAATTCTAATTAATAATAAATTAACAAAAAAGTATTGGTAAAACAAACCTCTGGGTATCAAGTACTTGAACATTAAGGATTCCTTTTTTCTTGTCTTTATTACGTAAAAACCATCCTGAGAATGCAAGGAATGTGTCTATTGTAAGTATAATTTCAGTGACTATTAACAATGTCTAAATAATACATCATAAGTATGTATATTAAGAAAAAATCTAAATTTTCTTTTTAAATAGATAATAATCATTTAAAATTATACTTTATAATTTTTCTTAGAAATAAGGTAAATAGTTTAATTATAAGAAGATTAAAATGTAAGGTGTAGGAAGGTAAGATGCTTTATTCTTTATATAGAAATGACAATTTTTGCAAGAAAAAACTTACAGTGGAATGACAAAAGTTTTTGTAAATTATATTACTACTACGAAGGAGTGACGTAACTTGAAGATTTATACTTATCATTATGATTAGATAGACAAATAATGGTAATATTGTTAGAAACATCTTCCTTTTTCCCATTGGTGAAGGTGATAGGTAATACGGAAATATTGAAATACATATTGTAATAAAAGATATAATAAAAAGTAGGAAATAAAGAAGAAGTTCAATTATATTGTAAAACTTTTGAAAATCAAATATTAGTGTATCGCTACTTATATTCTTAACTTCCTTTGTCTCTGGATAAAAAGGGCAAACATGGTTGGGTGAAACAATACCAGGTACAGTTGTTTTAATAAATAAAACTGAAACAATAGACCAAATGATAAATAAAAAAGCTACCCATCTTAAGAAGGTAGATAAGAATACACAAATATGTTCAAGAAGTTTGTGGCATGATTGTTTTTTCTTTTCTTTACCAAATTTAGTAAAATTTTTTAAAAACACAAAACAATTCATATTGAAGGTAAATGAATAGTGAAAGATAAAATAATTTTCTTGTTAATGTACAATAATTCTTAGAAACACTTCCTTGTTTTGTTATTTATTAATCAGAATCAGTGGTATTATAAATCACTTGAAAAGTTCCTTAAACTATTACTTTTTTACTATCATTTTCATTTGTAAAAAATGGAATTATATTAATTTGAATTAGTAATTGCTTTATATATACATTTTTGTACGACATTACACATTTGTATAATTTTTTTGTAATTCAAGTTATATAATCTCATTTAATACATACTTTACTTTTTATTGTAAAATAATATTTAATGTATTATGACATTTAAAAAAAATGTTTGCTAAAAAATGTTGGTTCTGATGTTTTAAAATTAATATCTACAAGATTTTATATAATTATGATTTACACATAAATAATGCTTCTAAGTTATTATTCATAAATGATCATTTTTAATCATTTATTATATATGTTTTAAAAAATTAAAATTGAAAGTGTAAAAAGGTGTTTTTATTTCAAGATTTTGAATTAACATCTAGTGATTATAATGTCGGAGGAAATTTTTATAAATGTCTAAGAAACCAAAGAAATTCTTTTTAAAGTATAATCTTTTAGCATTTTGAATAAAAATTTCATTGTAAACTTACTAACAAATAAGATTATGGATTTTAATATTTATAGAGAGTGGCGTCGTTAATAGGAGGATGATAAAAAATTGGGAAAAGTTTTATTCTCTTTCTCCTTTTGATTGATTCTTCAAATAATGTATCAAAAGAAAAGAAAAATCATATTTTAATGTTATTCAAAAGAATTTTTAAAAAGGTAACGATATTATTATTTATTAACAACTTTTTATGATATCATCAAATTTGTTCATGATTCATGGATTAAATTCTAGATGGATAAGAAAATATATATGTTAGATCAGTTGTTAAATGGAAATAAATTTAATGGTTGAACGAGATGGTACTAATTTAAGTATTTATTTTCCAATTATTTATAATTTAGTGTTTATTATCTTTTGTAAAATTTATAATTGTCTTAAAATTATTATTACCATAGTAAATGATAAAAAAATTATTTATATATTATCTCTATATACTATCTCTATTTTTTTATTTTTAAGTTTGTATTTTCTAGCAGCCTTGAAGTAAATTTGCACATAAATAAAGGTGAAGAAGAGATAAATTGCAAGGTCACTATTTAAAGTAAGGGCATGTTATTGCAAAATACTATATGTTTTATAGTATGAATGATAGTACCTATATCTCTATTTCTTAAATGAGATGTGTCAAAAAAAATTACGAAAGTTTATTTAATAATCACATTTAAAACGTGTTTTTATCATCATTGATGAGACAGAAATTTACTTATACGAGTATAATTTAAATAAATTTATCTGTCTTCATATATTACTTCCTACTTCTTTTTTTTAGAATTATTAAAAATTTTCATTTTTAAAAATAACTCTTGAGAATATATATTATATATACTTCGACCTAAAGAGACTCCGTAACATTTATTTATTTATAATGACACGTTTTTAAGTATTCTTAACTTAAATGATACCTTCTACCTTATTATCATAATATGTTTTCAACATAAATATTTATTTGTTTTTTAAAAAAATAAAAAAAAAAACAATTTTTTATTATAATAATAAATATTATAACTATTGCTTATTTTTATCTTACATTATTTTATCATACTATAGAAACCTGGAGGAAAATGTGTAAAGAGTAATAAAGTTTTCATATCAGTTTTTAAAACAAATTCTACAAACAAATACATATAAAATTTCAAGCAAAATCACTCTTTATACGATGTCTGAAGAAAATAAAAAAAAAGATCAACTTATTTTTATTACTATCTATCATTTTCCTGCACAAATATAAATATTTTCACGGTAATTGAAGGAAAAATTATTTAACAATGTATAAATATAATATTGTATTTTTGAATATAAAATTTTATGGAGACAACCAGTAAAAACTCTTAAATATTATATTATACTTAATTATTACTCATCTATTTAGTCATATATTTAACAAAAAACCATCTACAACTACTCCTTATTTCAAATAAAATAAATGATAGTTTAAAAACGGAACTTTAAACTTTGTTAAAAATTCTAATATTTACTTAAACATTCTTTTTTTCTACAAATAGTGGGTGCAAAATTATTTCTACTCATCATAAAATCATTCTATTACCTGATAATGACCTTTATTACTTAAAATATTTGCTCAAAATTAACATTGAATTCAGAGAATAAAAGTTTGAACTCCTTTACCTATAAACTATTAATGGACTATTAACAATTTTTTTTTGTCATTTATAAAAAATTAAAGGAATAATTTTTAGAATATTTAAGTATAAAACCAATTTAAAAGGTTAATTATAGTTTTTATCATTTCAACAATTTATAAAAAATAGTAATTTTAAAACCCATTTCTATATCTTTAGACATAATCAGTTCCACATAAGCTCGTTACTAAATATTTTACTTTGATTGAAAATATTAATAACATCAAACGCTATTATTTAAAAATACATTTAAAACTTCATTTTTATTTAGTTTTACCACTTATGTTTTAATTATATATATTATTCTAGTTTACTACTTTTCATCACTTTAGTTTCCTTATCTATTTTTTGGTATCTTAAAAATATTTATACATTAAGATTATTTTTAAATTATTTATAGTAGAAAAAAATATATTAATTAATTATAGCTTTTTTATATAACGTAAAGTTACTAAAAATAATTTTTTTAATGTATCATCCATTAACAAAGATGTAATTACAAATAAAGAGCTTTCTGTTTAAATATAGTTTAATAAATACTAATATTTCATATTATTCTTTTATAAAGAAAAATGAATTTTAAACAAAATATTTAGCTTTTACTAAAACTAAATAACTCGTGTAATACTTTATTTTTTGAAAATATATAATAAATCTTAAAATAAATTTCTATATAAAACCTCTGTATATTTTTCATGTTTATTATTAACATTTATTAAAATTTTTATATTTTAATGTCAATTTTTTGAGTCTTTCGTTTGAAAAAAAGTAGATATATTCTCCCCCTTAATTGACTTTTTGAAATAAATTTTTTTATTCAAATCCATATATAAAATTTTAAACCTGTTCCTCAGGTTAAGAAAATTCAACAAAATGATGGCGACGTGAAGAAGTTATGTGAATTGACCATTAAACACATTTTCAATTATTCACTTATTTTTATTTTACGCATAATATTTTGACAAAAAAATATTTATTATTTTTTCTTTTCCATTATTAATGTCACACTCATTTTATAAAAACGTATTATATGATACTTTTTTTTCTTTTATTTATAACTGATCATTAAATATACCTAAAAAGGGAAATTTTAATAATTTTTACTTTGAAGGGTATAAAGTGTTTGCTGTATTATTCTTTTTAAAGAGTCAAACAGAGAGAAATACAATGATTTTATAAACCAAAAATAATAACCATTGGTTTATAAAGAAATCAAATACTCTTTTAGTACTTTTTTAAGTCTCACAAAAGAGATTAACAATAAAATATATTTTTGTAAATATTTTCCAATATACAATATCTAATATCCACTTTGTAATTGTTTAAAATTCGAAAAACATCTATTTTTGTAAATATTATTATTATAGTTATTAGGGATATATGTCATATTTTGATTACACGAATATGGCTCATTAAATTTATGTTATATTACCCACAACTGTACATAATCTCAAATTCTTTCTATTTCATTTCTCTTATAGTAAAGGCCATTTATTGAAGGTAATAATGACCATATGCTATTATAGATTGGAAGGAATAGACTTAATATAGTTTATGTTCTATATAATGACCACTCTCAACTTTTATGTTATACTATTCTATTGCCATCACATTTTAAAGGCAATACTTTTCAACTAAATTATTACTTTTAATTTAGAATTACTTTGCAAATTTTACTTATCTATAGGTGTACACGTATATTCATCACTTTATTCATAAACTTTTTACTAATATGAGTAAGTATAATTATTTTTTACTATAGTGTATTTTATCCATCCTAATTTATTTTAGAAAATACCAATTACTTTGTATCATTTTATTTATATTACATAGAAACATCATTTATTTAATTTCTTTAACATCCAACATTATTATCATTAAATACTATTTGATGTAACATTTATTTAACTAATAAAGCGTGTCTTAATAAAAAAAATTAACATAATCTAATTTATGCCTTGTATCTTTTTACAAAATATATTATAATTTTCTTCTTTTATTTTATATATATCTTTTTTTTGTCGTCTTATAAAAGTATTTCTATATATATAGTATAGAATTGTATATTTAAGCATATTTACATATGTCATGATTAAAATTTGACTCTTCCGTACTTTTGAAACATTTTGTAGTTAATAATTTTATATCCAAATTTATTTATAAATAATTCTATTTAATAGACAAAAATTTTCACATTTACTACTACTTTTATTTTAAATTTTAAAATTTTCCTTTTTCCAAATCAAAACTTATATTTCAATTACACATTAGACTCTTTTTCATTTGTATTTCTTTCACTATTAAAAATAAAAGTTATTTTATAACTTTATTTTTTCAATTATATATTTAGAAAAACAGAAAGATTGTATCCACTTTTTTTTTGTTTATTATTTCTGGAAGTTAAAATTTATATTTGAAAAGATTGAAGAAAGGATAACAACAAAGCCTGAATATACATTGAAAATATTTTGTATATATATTTATTCTTTTTTATGTGTAATTATATCAATTGGTCATTCTCAACAAAACAAAGCAAAACTTTTAAAATTTTCAATTTAAGATAGCCAAGTTGTCATGGCATTATAATCTCCCTGACTATAAAGTATGATTCAGGAGAGATTTATTAATATTTGATATAACTTACAAACAAATATCCAAAAATGTTGTAAATATAAAACTTAGTATTCTCTCTTCATAAATTTGTTTTATTCATTCTCTAAAAATACTACATATATCAACTTTTTGGTAATAAAAGTTAATCATTCATTCGTCTTTATCTTCAACTATATTATCTTTGTATTTTCCCTTTACTTTTTTTTTCTCAATTATTTTTGTTAAAAAAGATGCATCCTTGACTATAAATTATTTAATTATTTTTTCTACTAATTGGATAAAATGCTATCGTATTTCATTAAATTTCTTAATTATATCCAATAACAATATTAAACATTCTAAACTATTATTTTATTACTGTATAATTAATTAATTATTTCTAATTAGAAATAATATCATTAAAGGAAGTTTAATATATTTGTTTGACTGTTTAAAATCATTACTCAGAAAATCTTTATTTTGGGGAAATTATTCTTTATTTAAAAGTATTTTGTTGAGAAGGAATATTGTTTATAGTGTTTACCAAACAAAACAAAACTTACAATATTATACAATATATCTTTTCAATGTCTTTTACATTTACCTTTTATCATTTCTTATTTATTTTTAAATTACAGTTGTGAGGATATATTATAATAATTTAATTCAATCTCATTTATCATTACCTTTATTTTTAAAACCAGCTCTGAAGTTTAGTATTTTGATGATGGGGGAAAAGGTTTTCCTCTTCAGATGACAAACCATATATTAAAAAATTTTTTTTGTTTTCCTACTTATCATTACTGGTAATGGTCATTTTTTAGGATTATCCTTCTTATGTTATTACTTATAACTCATATAATTACTTCTTGAGAAGGTGTTTAAAAACAAATTTTTCGAAATATTATCATAGGAAATTATTACTTATTTCAAACTGAAAACAAGATATTTGAGTATATAAAATTTGATCTACTCATATTTTATTGTGTTGTGGTAGGAGGACAACATTTATAACACATTTAGCTAGTTTAATTCAAAACTTTCCTCCTTACCTTTACAAGTTTAGAAATGTTTGTTACTTAGAGGAAAGGAGTTTTCCTATAAATTCAAGATAACACTACAATTATAAATTATTGGTTTTTCACTTTAATTTCAATATAAATTTTTCTTAATAATACTATACATATATAATCAGTTTCTTAAACTATTCAAGATTAATCCTCTATATATTTGCTAATGAATTAATTTCCTTCTAATGACATTAAAAACTTTATCATTCTCTTTTCCTTTACATTTTTTCTTTTATCTTTACTTAATTAAATGAAGGTTTCTTACTTAATATTGTTAATACTAGAATTGTGGAAGTAATTTTTCAAAATGATTAAAATATCAATTAATTAACGCACGTAATTATTTGAATTCTATATACTCTATTATATATTATATTCTAAATTATCCATTCTGGAGATAAATTTGTGTGCCTTTATTTATTTAAAAGTTACTACAATATTATTTGATTGAATGTGTAGTATTTATTAAAAATAATATATCTATAACGTAAATGAGTATTCTAGTTTAGTCTTATAAACTATTAGCTATCAAACGCATACACGTTCTTTTTCTTTATCAATCATTTCTATGGTCAGTAGCTTAATAAAATTAAAGATTATAAAAATCTTATATATAAAATAAAATATTGCTTCATATTTTAATCTCTAAACAATATATACTAACATCTTTATTATTAACTTCCAACGTATACTTTATTATTATAAATCTTATTCAATTTTAAAAATTACAATTTTTAACTCAACAGTTGTCATTTATCGTTATATTTATGTAAAAAAAGGTTACCGATCTAGTAAAATATAAAATATTATGTTTTGTGCTTTATTTATTTGTAAAATTTGCAGAAAATCCCAGTTACTATCATCAATCATTTTGGTAGATGATTTAAATAATTTATGATATATCATTATAACAATGGAAAAAAAACTACTTTGGTCAGTGAGAGCTTGAGTTTAAAATTAAATAGAAAATTAAAAAATCAGCAGGAGACTTTTTCGATATTATTTGTATACTTAAAACATATTAAATATATAAATCTAACACACTATCACAAACTTTATATTTTCTATTTATTCTATAGTATTTTATCCTGAGATATTGGCATTTTGCAAATTAATTACATAGCTACATTACACTGTTAAATAAGAAGCTCCTTCTCGCTTTAGTTCCATTACTTCTTGAAACAGATGTTTTAAACATTTAAAATTAAACATTATCTACTAGCAGTTGATATATCAAAAACATCTTTTTTTCATAACAACATTAATAAAATATTTAAGTATGGTTTTACTGTTATAATATTCTTAAAATGGTAAAATAAATACAATTGTTCTTTACAAAGTGTCTTTTTATTTAAAAAAAGGATACTGTAAGATATAAAAAAAGCGTTTTTTTTTAAATAATATTGTACTTTATCTATAATACACGTCCTATTAATTAACTAGTTTTTTCCTTTCATTTGTTGGTAAGTCAAACAAATTATTTTTTTAAGATTTTATTTTGTTATGTACCTTACTTCAATTTTAGTTAAAATTTATTATCATTGTCTTTTAGTAATTTTTAACTGTTAAAGTATCAAATTTTTATCTAATTTTTTTATTCTTGCATAAGCAATGTACTTTTGTAATTATACTCTTAATTTGTTAGAATACGAATAATTATTATAGTAAAATATTTTTATTATCTTTTAATGATCATTTAACTCAAACCTTCTCGATATCAGGTTGTTAAATTATAAGATAATAAAAAAAGTAATTTAAACTGGTCTTTTGAAGATAAGGTAACAAAACGTTTTTAAGTTTACTTTGTTACAGGAATATGATTGCTTTGTAGTTGACAAAGCTACTGTTTCAAAAGATGTTGGTAAAAAATGTATTTTGTTAAGAATGACCATCTCAAGACTAGTTATATATTTTCCTTCCTTTATCTTCAGCTTAAAGAAGACAAAATGTAGTAGGAAGTTGGTAGCTTTATTGTTTGTTTTCTCAACAAAAACTATGAAGGTTTAATTCTATCTTGAAAATTTTTTTCTCATCGGAAGAAGTGATAAATAATTAAATATGTTAAGAATGAAGTTTGGGTAGTATAAAATTATGATTATAAGAATATTATTGTTTAAAATTATTCTTTATTTAACTAATTATTATTTTACGATGATACAATAATATGAAATTCTTCCAACTACAATTTATTTATTTATCTATGTTTATTCTTAAGCATTTTTCTTCAATTATCAAATCAACATATATAACTATATAAAACGACATTGACAATGGGAAATGATTATTCATTTCTACCCATAATCAAAATATATAATCTTTTCCTGATTCAGTTGTAATTATATTTTTTGAAATATCTTATTACCTACTACCCTACATATGATTATTTCAGTTTTATAATTTTTTCTGATAAAATATATTTTATCTTTAAATTACCATTTAATATATTATGATGTGGTGGATTAAAACTGACATATTATTTGTCAATATATATAAGAAAGACAAATTAACTTTTGTTAGTGGAAATTTCAAATCCTAAAGTTAGAATCAAGTTGAAGTATTCTACCTTCATTATTATTATTATTACTTTATTATTACATATTAGGAAGAAACGTTATTATCAAAAACATAATTTCACATTAATGTTTAATGAAAAATTATTAAAACATCTGTAATAAAACACCTCTACCATATAAGTTTTTTACCTTTTTTGCATTTAGTAGCTAAATTTATTTCTATAACCAAATTACATTACTAATTTTTTAAAAAACTTCATGCCTGAATGATTTATAATATATTTTTTTATGGTAGAAAAATTTATTGTTTATTTGTAATTATAATACTTTATCATTTGGTTAATGAACGTGATTATCATATACACTTGAACTCTTATCACTTTAATGCTTAAACATTATTACACAATTATTTTAATTCCGGAAAAATTTTCTAGTTTATAATAATAACAAACGCAAAATATTATGTAATAAAATTGTAGGCTAATACTTTTAGAGTAGTCAATTCACAAAATAGTAAAATAAAACTTTCTTAATGTGTCTAGTTTTGTTGTAGATTATTAAGAAAATTTTGCAAAAATCATGATACTTAAATTTTTGTTATAATTTTTAAATAATAACATTATGTTAAATACGTATCAATAATAATATTTTTATTGTTAAAAATTGTTATAAACACACCATTTTTGTTTTTTTGTAATCTTTTATTGTTAAAATACTATATTAACAAAAATGTAACCTTAAGTGTCGTAAATATTTCATAAATATTAAGCCTTAGCTTATAAAGTAAAGAGACTTTTACTAAGATTCCCATTAAAGTTTTGTAATTTTGAAAATAAAAGTCCATTATGAGGATATATTTTAAATATTCTATAATATTCGATTATTTTCCACTTCTACTAATATTTACATGGCATTTTACACAAAATTTTTACTATAATATATAATATAATGTTATATATATCTGTCTTCAAAATTTTCTTAGAATTATGTAATCAAATCAGAATTTGAGTAATTAACTACTTCAACTAGATTGAAAGTTTGTTATTACTTAATATTTAGATTACTTTATTTAATTTAAATTAAATAAATATATTTATTGACTTTTCAATTTTAAATATGTACCTTGTCTTTTTGATAACTACTTTATTTATTTCTTCCTCATTTATTTATTCGAAAAAAGTGGGATAATACAAACAGTAGTATTTTAGAGATAGTGAAAAAAAATGAAAATAATCTAATAAACTTTTAAAAAAGCTTTTATTCTTACAACATGAATATAATATTTAAATTGAGAAAACAAAATAATATTACTATATACTTTTATATGATAATGACGTAGTTTGTCAAAGGATCAATGATGTGATAAAACTTTTCATAAATACATTTTCATCCTCTATCTGATTATTTTCTATTAATAAGAGAGATAGGTTCTACTTTTCTTTTATCGAAACATCATATAAAACAACAATACTCAAAGAATTCTATTGAAAAATCATATAAACGACAACTTAGGTTACATGTACTTTGTCAATGATGATTCTATTTGATAATTGAAATAACCAAGTTTTATTTCCAACTTAAAATATTTTTTTTTACTTTTTAATACTTTTAAACAAAATTTTATATATTATTTTTTGACAATAACAATTTATATATTACTATCATTTATTAATTATTGTACGCGAAATGCGTTTATTCTCAATTTCCTTTTAAAAAATGATTATTTGCTTAATCTTATCTTGGAAGAGTTTTATTTACCCTTTAAATGATCTTAAAACTATATAGAAATTATTTGTAACTGGATGATAAGAAACGATTAAAGAAATTTGATCAATCCTTCTAAAAGATAAATTATAATTACAAATTTTATATCTTTAGTAAAATGCGAATAAGAATAAAAGATAAACTTTGTCTATTCTTGAAGGGCAATGAAAGTGCTATGATTCAATAAAGATACTTTTAGCTTTGTTGATTTTATTATTAAGCATTACCTATTTCCTAAATTGACATTATAATAGGTATAATAAACCTCTTAGTTATACATAATAGTAGTATAAAGAAATGTTTCAAAGTAGTAATATTACAATTTATGTTGTTTCAAAATGAGGTATATAAGAGACTAAGAGGAGTGACCACAATTCATTGAAAATGATAGTCAAAATTGCACAGTACATTTTAAATGATATAAAGATCAAAATTTTATAATGATTTTTAATATTTCTTTTTCCCAAAATCAAATTAACATAAATCTGTCAAATTTCATTCTCTTTTCCTTTTTTTATAATATTATTAATGAAATTCATTATTTTGACTGTTCTTTTATATAACTATTACTTGACAATATGTTACAATAAGGCTATATTCATCAAATTCTAATAATATTAAGTATTATTGCGTGTCATTGACCATTTATGATAACGAATAAAAGATAGTTATATTTATAAATATTCTCAGGTCTACCAATTGATGTGTATAGATTTCAAATAAAATATTATTAACATAATTTGATATATTTAAATTTTTATTAAACTATTACTTTTCTAATCGTAACATTGTGTTAATGATAGTAGTATTATTCTCAAAAAATATAACCTTCTATTTATTCTTATATTAATTTTGATATAAATTTTTTTAAATAAAAGAATAGTTTGTATTTTTTTTCTCATTATTTATTTTTATGATATATTATTATGTTATTCATCTTTGTTTTTATGTTAAAGTTTTACGGGGAAACAGTGACTAATATTATCATGATTTCATGATTATATAAAAAAATTCAATTATATATTTTTTTATTAGTCATTATTATTTCCCGAGTAATTTCTTTAAGATATAACGTGTATCTGTGTAAAAAATTAATTCATTTAAAGAGTGTGATTTCCTCGTTTTTTTGATGTTCTCATAAAATTTTATTGTATTGTCAAATATTTTAAACTCTTTTTTTAAGATTTATTTTTTAAAGTTCGTTTTGTTAAAATATTTTAACATCGTTATAAATATTTATTTATAATGGAATATATTTTTTAAGTAAAAATTAAAATACATTTTGATAAATTTATTTATAGGTACAATCGTATCTTCAAACTTTTCCACGATTTATTGGGGAAATTGTATAAATATACTTGGGGCAAAACGTTATTATTTTTGAGAAGTATAGATATATATTTTGATACCTGCTGATATTGTCAAGGTTTACAACAACAGGCTTCAATTAATAGGTGTTCTCTCTCGTATCAGTTAACTTCTACTAAAGTGGAAATTTTTAAAACAATTCAAGTTCAAGATTGAGAGGACTGTTTTTAAAGAGGGTTATAAATTTCTTTAAAATACAATTTTTGAATATATAATTTTATTGAGAATATACTCACGAACATATTTACTTTTTCAATATATTTATTTTAATCTATTGTTCCAACTTGAAACACTAAATTAACAATATTATCAGTGTACCAATAATTAATTACTTTTCATTAGGATAACAAATTTTTATCATTAAAAATGCCACCACGTACAAGTGAATACACTTTTGATAGTAGTGAATCCAAATGTCCATATAAAATTTTAGGAGTTACCAAAGATGCTGCAGAAGGTGATATAAAAAAAGCGTAAGTTTCATATTTTTTATTCAAAATTATTTATTTATATGATATTATTTTTTAGATATCGTAAACTTGCTCTTCAATGGCATCCAGATAAAAATCCGGATAATAATGAAGTTGCAGAAAAGAAATTTAAAGAAATTGCTCAAGCATATGAAATTCTTTCGGATACAAAGAAACGAGCAGACTATGATAAGTCTAAATCACGACCCACTTTTAGTCGTCATTCATTTGGTGGACATCATGCCCCATCAGCTAGAGCAAACTTTGCTTCTGGACGTCATCGTAACTCAACTGGATCATTCCATCACCAAAATCCTTTCTTTACACACACTTCTTTCCGCAGTCCCTTTGATATTTTTAATGAATTTTTCGGAGATCCATTTAAATTTCCAGATCACCACTCTGCATTTACTCATCATAGTCCATTTCATTCATTCTTTGATTCTAAGGATCCTTTCACTGCTTTCCATAAGCAATCAATGCCAAATAAATTCTTTAAGCATGCAAGAAGTTTTGATGATGAGAAAGATGAGAATGATAGTGGATATTCATCTGTAATCCGCTTCTCTTCAAGCAACGAACCTGGAAAAAATGCAAAGAAAATTACAACAAGTACTAGAATTGTTGATGGTAAAAGAGTAACTACAAAAAAAGAAGAGGATAATGGAGTAGAGACTATTGAAATAACAGAAGATGGTATTCTTAAGAGTAAATTGATAAATGGTAAAGAAGTTACTATTGGTGCATGTTAGTAATATCTCGTTAAATCATCTCTCTGAAGTATTCTTTATTCAAATATATGCTAAAAATTATATAAGGGAACTGAAAGTCTTTAAAACTATAGATTATATTTGGAAATATTATATTAATATCAATTATAAATTTATTTTAAGAAGCATTTTAAAGGAAGTGATATTCATATCTTATGTAAAATATAATATTTTTATCATAATATCAATCTCACTCTCCTAGTTCTTTCACGAAACATTTTATTCTATAAATTATATTAATATGATATTCTTTTATGACTATTATTAAGAATACAACAAAACATTTCAATTGAAAATTCAATTTTGATTAAATATATGACTTACAATTTAATTGGAAAGCATTCTTGGAACATTTTAAGAATCTTTATGTAAACAATAAAAGAAATAATGTCATATTATTTAAATAATGTATATAATATTTTCATATAAATCTATGTAGTATTTCTGAATATTAATAAAATATAAATATAGTAATTTTCTTACTTAATTTAAATAATCATATTTTTGTTATATAAATATGTCTACGAAGAAAGTAATTCGATATTTTATGAAAAGCAATGGCTGAAGATGACATTGAGATCTTCAAAGGTTTTAAACTATCAAAAACTAATCTAATTATAATTGCTTCTGTTGGTGGTACTATATTATTACTTCTTGTGATTCTTCTTACATTTTGTATATGTAGATGCCGAAAAAAAGCAAAAGAGAGAAAGTTGTTAAAAGCTGAAAAGAAAATTAATAATTTAGCCCAGCAAAAACTTGATCCAAATTTAAAGAAATCTGAAATGTCAAAAGGTAACAATACTTATACAAATTAATAATTTTTAATTGTACTTATAGTTTCAGCACAATCAATAACAACATAAAGACACTCGAAAATTTCTCTACAATCAGAAAAAAATCCTTTCCCATAGTCAATTATTATATATATTTTAAATTCTACGAGTTCATTAATATAAATATTATTGCAATTTATAAAAGAATTATAATTTCTATAGTGTTAGAACTTTAATGCAAATGTTAAACATTATAAACTATATGTTTACTAAATATTTTTTTCGATAAAATAATAGTATTTGAAGAAATTTTGAAAAATACATATAATTTCAAATAGATAAATTATTGTTATTTTAATATAATTTTATTTTTTATACTCCTTCATAAAGGTATAACTTTATTAATAATTTATGATTATATCATTATGATACAAAAAATTTTGTAAAACAAATACATTGCTTAAAAAATTAGAAAATATCCAAATGTAAACCAATGTAGTAATAACAGACAAAATTTTATTCATTTATGAAGTACCCAACAATCATAATAACTTTCACAAATTTATAATTATCCAACAAAACCCAAAATATTTCCTAATTTTTCCGAAAAGTTTAATAAAATAATTAAATTTTAACTAATAAATTTAAAAGAGTGGAAAGTTTAATGAGAGACCCAGTTAAAGTTATTACCAAATAGCAAAAACATTTATGTAGATCTTTTAAAAATCTCTTATTTATACCCGTTATTGACAAAATTATGTAATCTATTGATAGTTTCATTATAATTATAATTATTTTCCCTCAAAACAGTAAATACAAAATAAGCCAAAGTTTCGTCATTTGGTTTTGGTAAACTACTGGAAATATCATTAGAACGTACGCAATAGTCAATACAATCCATTAAAACTTGCCTATGGACAGCATGAAGGCTAAAATTAAAATAATAATTTCTTTTATCATATCAATGGTACTAACCTTTTACATTTATTATCCTTACACTGTCCATATAAATCATAGTAACATAATAACTCATTAATGTCGTCAACAGAGGAGTCGTATTTATTAGCGACAGCCGAAATTACTCCATTTTCTTTGTCTTTTACCGAATTTATCTGAGGTTCAATGGAATCATTACTACGGAGATTTGATAACAAAGGCTCATTACATGAAGGTGATGTCCAGGAGTTAGAACAATTATTAATAGGTAAAGGATACATGAATTGACGCCTTCTTGGATCATCTGCAACTCCGTTATTCTTGGTATAAGTTTGCATATTAGTCCAAGATCCAGAACGTGCAAATGATGAATTCCCATCTTTCAAAGCTGATGGTGGTGGTGGAATTGAATTTAACTGTGGTCTTGAAACCTCCTCTATAAAGATAATATCATTATCACTGTTACTATTATCGTCATTATAAACATAACTCATGTTAGTTTTAATTTCCATTGACATGTTTTGGTGAAATATGCTTACCGGTACTATTGTCTAACGGTTTAAGACCATTCAAATTTCCGGAAAAATTCCTTTCTAAACGAACAAAATCTCTTTGTCTGTTCTCTTCACCGGACGATTGGCATCTTGATATTAAACACATATTACTTTGATGAAGATTTTCAACACTCTTCTGGAAATTATTATTGAAACTTTGTGAATTGTTTGGGTAATTATCTACATTTTCACGAATAAACCCGTTGGATGAAGGTAGAGCGTTTAACAATTGAGTAGATGGATAACTTTCATCGTTAAATAAGGGTGGTGATGGCGGTGGACAAAAAGAAGAGTTACGTGAACAAAGTGACATGTCACTACTGTGTTCAGAAAAATCAGAACCAGCATTGCCATCAAGTGATTTCTCTTCATCATTCCAAGATACGTCATTTCTTTGGTACTGAATATTATATTCACCAACATCCTGATTATAAGCATCCATTTCCAATAGAAAATTATCATGCATCTTCTTGTATTCCAAGAGGTGTTTATGGAATGTAATAAATCTCTTTAAACTTCCGGCTACAATTTGATATTTATTAAATTTTAAAGTGTATTGTTCTTTTAATTCCTCTAAAATTTTTACACAACAATCATGCTTCATCATAGCTTCACTAAGTTTTGCAGGAAGCCTCAAATGTCCAGAAGATATGTCAGTGTAGTTGACATTTTTCATATATTTTCCTTGAGCATCAGCTAATTCTCTTTTGGTTTTCTTTTCGAAAGTCATTTGTTCCTGAACCATATTTTCAGCAATAATTGTTTCCATGTGAAGTTCTTTACAGTTCTTATCTAATTTTTGAAGTTCATTAACAGTTATGTCCCAAACGGTTTCAAATATCTCTTCTGCATTAAAAGTACCAACTCCTTCTACAAAATTAGCGGATGGCATATCAAACAAATATTGCATTTTTTTACTCGTATTAAAATAACGGCTTACTTCAGCAGCTAATGTGGAAGGCATCTTCGGTGGAGTTGGTTTTTTTGCAGTTTTATTACCAGTAAGATTATTCGGTCTATCAGGTCTCGATCGCTTAGCATTTCCCCGTGAATTATTGCTATTTGAATTGACTGATGAATCACGTTTACGCTTCCCAGGGCTATTGATTATGCTGATCGACGTTCCATCTGGACAAGTTAACCTCTGGGGTGCAGAGAAATTATGGTTTGGAGGAAGAGGATTTTTTGCACGTTTGCGCTTTCGTTTTTTATTAACTTGAATAGAAGGAGCATGAGAAGCCTGTCCATTTACGCGATGATTAATCTCTCTCTGAACTTTTGTATCGGGAAGTGTATGAAGCGCTTCCTGATATAATCTTGCAATTTCAGGGTCATCATCTAAATGTGTACTTGATGTTCCAACAGGTTGGCGCAGTTTTAACTAAAAAAAATACAATAATTACTTGAGTGGTAGAAGAAATTTTAAAAACATACAACTGGAGGTTCCTTTTCTGTTGGGGAAGGAGTTAATTCACCGTCCTCAAGATTTATAATCATAAAGAAAATAAATTTTAAAAACTGTATAGACTAAAAAATATATATTACAAAAAAACCAAAAATAGCCTTAATTAAGATACACTATATAACTTCAAATATACATTAAAAAAACGATAAAATTGTAAAATGACACACTATGACATTTCATTACCGAAAGTAAAAGTGTAAGAGAACAAAAAAATTATAGAGAAGAGGGTACTGCTTAATAACTATGTGTATGACTTAAGATACACATTACACCAAAATATAGATAAAAGTATATACTCGCGTTTCCAAAGTCGTTCTTTTATTCAATCCCACTAGGTAATTTATTTCTCTTCAATAAATAGGCATTTTACCATTTTGACGTTGTCCATTTCTTCACTATAAATTATTTATTTCACTAATTATAATATTTCTAGGGTCCTTGTATTACAGTTAGTTAATCAATTGAGGAGGTTGGATGATGACTTCAGAGACAGCCAACCCTAAATCTACCTCAACTGTTCAAGGTAATGGTATTATGGAAAAATCGGATTCCGAGAAAGGAAAAATGTCTTTTGCTAAAGTTTTATTGTCTGGGGACAACAATTCTTCCAAAGGAACTATTGTTTACTCATCTACTTCAAAAAATACCAAACCCACAACAGATATTGATTCTTCTAGTATTACAAATGGAAATTCAAACAAGGGCAACAGGAACAATAAGAAGAAAAGTAATAGGAGAAGTGGAAATAGGGTAAAGAATGACCTTAAGACAATTGTTAATGATAAGTTACAGGAATCAATCAATGAAGTTAAAGGTAAGACACCAGTCAATTATGAAAGTAACAACAAAAACAGTGGTAAAGTTATTTTGTCTCCTGCTCCAATGCCAGTCAAGAATGCGTGGTTTAGTGGAAATAGTGGTAAGTTTGCTGAGTTAATTTAACTTTAAATGAGTAACACTAATTTATTTCTGTTCTTTAGAAATTTTGCGTAAAAATTTAATTTTAGAAAAGGAGGCAAAATCTTCCGCTGCATCAGAAAGTGGTGTTGTTTCAAAGTCATCAGCAGCACCAGTTTGTGTCATAGAAAGTGATGACAAGACAAAACAATTTGCTAGAGTTGAGAGCGAAGAAGATCAATCAAATCAGAAAGAAAAAAAATTAAAAAGTAACAATAAAAAAGGAAAAGATAAAAAAATTTCTGAGGACTGTAACAGTGGAGAATGCGGAGAAAATGTAAATAAACAAGTTTTTGTAAAAGACGATAAAGTAGACAGTACCATGATAACTAATATTAATAGTCCTGAAAATTTGACCAATTTTTCAAATAATGATACATCTGAAATTCAACAACCAAGAGAAAAAACAAGAAAAAAAGTATTTAGTAAAACGATAAAGAAGTATCATGATTCAACTAATAATGGAAACCAAGAGGATGATGGCTTCGATGGTGATTGGAAAGATAATGAAAATAATAAAGATGATACTCAATATTGCTACTATGACAAAGGAACTGATGGTTATTACTATCAAAATCAAGGCCATCAGGGTTGGAAAAAAAATGGGAAAAATAATGTTTCTTCTCCACCTGAGAAAAGTAATTCACCAGGATTGTCAACTGTACAAGATCAAAACAATATCAATGGCGGAAATTTAATTGATGACCAGTCAAAAGAGGGTGGTAATAACTTCAATAGACGTTACAAACAACATAAAGGACGCCGTTCTGGAGAGAACAATTCTAATGATTACGACTATCGTGGTAATAGACAAAATAATCACTATAAAGAACGCGGTCCATTACCATCATGGGATGAAGCAGCTGTACATGTTGAAGATGGAACAGAAGATGGTGAAGATTACATGGAGACACTAGAAAATCAATTTAGAAATATGGGACCATATTATGCCTTACCATCATTTGATCCAACAAAAGCTGCTGAAGCAACAGCTGCAGTTGTACCTGTTGAACCTCAATTATTACTACCTATACCAAATTTGCCACATCAAACAGTTATATTCCCACAAGATTTAACCACATTTAATAGATTTCCAAATCAGCCATTTATTACTACTGCTTTTCCTTCATTACCACACGTGCCTTATCATCCTTACTTTCAACCACATTATAGAAATTCTTCTTTCGGAAGTGTGATGAGTACAGATCAAATTAAAGACTGTATCTTACGTCAAATAGAATATTATCTTTCAGAAGAAAATCTTGTCAAAGACTTTTTTATACGCAGAAAAATGGATGAAAATGGATATATCTCATTACTATTAGTAGCAGGTTTCCCAAAAATTAAGAATTTAACTCATGATATAAATCTTGTCATTGAAGCTATGAAGACTAGTACTGCATTGGAGATGTCTGAAGATTGTCAGTACATTAGAACAAAGACCAATCCCAAAAGTTGGCCTTTATTAGACGAAGTAAAAAATACATCAGAAGAATCGAAAAACGTTACCGTGACAGTTTAAAACAGATACAAACAAAAAATACAAAAAAAAAGTGACATTGATCAAAATTGTACATAGCTTTATAATTACAAACATTATTTTTATATTATTTTAATGCATTGATAGACTTCTAAGTGCCTATAATGGAGTCTTTTAAGTCTAGTTTATGGTGTAAATGGGTTATTTTCAAGGATTTGCAGATACATACATATGCTTTCTGAGAAAAACTGTTATATACCCATATACATAGAAGAAGTTATATTGTTTTTTAACAAAAACAAATGGATTTGTAAATTTCAGAAGACTGTTTGATACTATTTTTTTAGTAATGTTAATGTAATATTTTAATATTTGAATTTTGCTTTGAATTGCTAGTATTATTCTCCTAATACTGTAGTGAAAATAATATTTTTTTATAAGTTGTTAACAAACGGTTAGTGTTGAATTTTATCGGTTAATCTCTAAATATAAAACAACATAGAATCAAATTGTATGTAAAGTAATAACAATGATCAAGTAAATAAAATAATTGATGGAAGAGTTGTTTTCAAAACTAATGAATATGAATTTATTGATGAGGAAAAAGGTTGTAAAGAATATTAAACAACAAGCAATTACTGTAAAATATGGATACAAAAAATCGGAAGAAATTATTTTTAGTGTTTACAAGAAAGTCATTTCAGAATTTTTTGACTGTTTGAATAACATTTTGTAACAAAAATTGTAATATTCTTAATGGTGCTTCTAAAGTTAATTGATATATTTTACTAATTCATTTTATTACTTTACAAAAGAAATATTTCAATTTAAAATCGAAACAAGAGCATGAGATCAAATAAATTTTTTTTTATTAACAAAGATTACAGATTTATATCGTTTTTAAACAATTTTTGTTATAATAATAATATATTTTTTATTTAAAATTTTCTAATCAAACTTAATTTACAAACAAATCAATTATACAGATGGGGAACTACTATAATATTTTATTTTCTCGTTTTTTCATTTTGAATAAAAAAGCAAGAAAATTTTTTTTACCTTTTTTCGTACATCTCTACAAATTTAATTTTTTATCCCTTATTCAAATAAAAAAATTAGATAGTGAATTACATCCATTGATAAAAAAAATAAAGATATTTAAAAACCTAGATATCTAAAACTATGATATTACAATTATTAACGTTTCTAATTTTCAATTAAACGGATAATTGTAGTCTACATGTTCCAAGAAGTTTCCAAATTAATATCGAAAATAATTAATATTGGTGATTAGGTTATCAGTTAATTTGACGGGAATTGCATTAACTAATTGAACTATAAAAAATTACTTAATAATTTTTAAATATATATAATTCTTACATAACTGAATTGGAAAATTAACAAATACTATAAAATTCTTTGAAAATGGAATGTACAAATATATAATTTAAAAATTTGTATAAACTTTTTTAGAAAAATCACGTGTATTCATATATTTGATATCACCAAATTATTTTATAATTTTTCCTCCTTTTTATAATTACATTTATGTATAATATAACATTTTTGAATTAATTATTTAATAGTGTTTATAGATTTCACCTTTTTCTGTGTACACTCATGTATATTAATTTATATCTTGTAATGTTTTATATAAATAGCGGTAAATATTTAATTGTACTTAAATTTGACAAAAACAATACACGTTTTTATAGTCAGTTTGCACAAACTTTGATTTGAAATATTGGACTTAGAAAATAAACAATTAGTTGGTTAATTGACCGATTTTAAAAGACTTTTAAAATTTAAAAACTTTCCATTGAAATTTAAATATTTTACTAATTTAAAGTACAATTATGTTTATTTTTTTTAGCATTTTTTTGTGAATAAATATCGATTGTCATACATAAGGTTACATAGATCCCAATTTTTTATCAAAAAGAACTTTTTATGTTATGACAAATTGGTTAATCTGTTTAAAAATATATAACGTTAGTAACCATGCTACTCAAAATAACATAAGTAAATTATAATTCAAAATTTTGATGAAACTGACCAAAAAATAAGTAATAAAGGTAATTAAATATTTATTTTATTAATGCATAAAGAATTAAAAATTAAGTATTTACATTAATTTTGTTCTAATAACTGCTAATAAATAACTATCATTTATTAAATAAATGCGATATTGATAAATTTTCTTAGCAAAAATTAGTTTTTTATTTTTATGGAGACAGTTAATTTTGTTATTTACGTTTCTAGTGTTACATTAAATCTAACATCTTGTATTGTTGCTATATACATAAATTGGAAAACTTATGGAACTGATTACGATCGAGAATACAAAAAGCTAATTTTTGTACAATTTTCTTTTGGATTTCTATCAGGAGTTATAAATGCTATTAGTAGATGTGAACTTGTGCTATACAAAAATTACCTCATATTTCATTATGGATATTTTAGTTGCTATCAACAAAGTTTAATTTTGTATAAGATAACTTTTGGATTATATCTTTTGATTACAGATATTGATATTGCATTCCCTTCCGCTATCCTTCTATCAAGATATATAATTTGTTGCAAATCAACACATTTAACTTTGAAAAAAGTAGTATTGTTAACATTTGTACCTATTTCATTATCATTAATTACTTTTTATAATGGTTATATGATTAATCATGAAATAACTCCTGCTAGTATAGTTATAAATTTACTTAAAGATAGTCCTTCTGGAGAACACCTTGTAAATCTTAAAACAACTACAACATTTTTTGTTTTTGTAAGTAATTAATTTAGAATAAAGCTTAAAAAACAACTTTTTTAGTGGAGTAAAGAATACATACTTTGCATTACAATCATCACGAGTTACTTTATCTCAAATTATATAATTATTTTCATTTTTTATTTTAAATACAAAAGATATATGGAATTAACTTCTCCAATTGTGTCTGAGAGAACAAAAAAAATGCAAAAAGAATTTTCAAAAATAATTATTTTTCAAAGTTTAGCACCTGTTGGCTTATGTAGCATACCAATTCTTTCATATATTGGATTCTTTTTTTTTAATTCTGAATTTTCTGAACCTTTTTATGGTACTACTATCTTACAATTACTGAGTTTAGTACCAAGTGTCAATGCGTTATTATTCATATTTATGTCCTCAAAGAATCGTGAAGTGTTATTGAGGTTGTTTAATTTAAAAATTATATATTATGATTGCAAAAATAAGTTTAATAATAATAATACATTTGGAATTTGGAAATTTTTGAAGATCAAATTTATAAGTAGTATTGAAAAAATATCTTTAAAAAAGTTTAGTATCAATATTCAACATGTAAATGAATAAAAACTGGTGGATATTTTTATCATGATATTAAAACAGCATATTTATGTGGAAAAATTTGCATTTTGACAATGATGTTAATTATACTA
Source organism: Strongyloides venezuelensis (assembly GCA_963280985.1). Taxonomy (NCBI): domain Eukaryota; kingdom Metazoa; phylum Nematoda; class Chromadorea; order Rhabditida; family Strongyloididae; genus Strongyloides; species Strongyloides venezuelensis. The sequence goes on along the minus strand of CAUJLX010000002.1, from coordinate 7,181,454 downwards.
TATATTCATAATCGTATGGAAAAAAAGTCCATGACAAAATGTATTTAATTTTGATTACAAACTCTTGTCAAAACAATTATTTTATTAATTTGTACTATAAAAATATGTCAATATAATGATTTATAGTTAAATTAACAATTTATTAACAGTTATTTTGACATATAATTTGATTATGTTTTTTAATAATTTATTTAGTACAAAAATTAAAACAATCTATTTTTTAACACTTTTGTTATTTTATATTATCTTGAAGGTAATTTAAATCGCTTCATATTTCAAATTCTTTTAAGTAAAATTTTTTAATTATGATATTTTCAATCAATAATAATATTTTTAAATTTAGCTATATTTAGAAATATATTGCATTAAAAAATTTAGAGATACCTTATTGTTTAAAATTAAGTTTTCTTTCTTTTTACTACTAGATTATAATAAGAGAAAATAATCCTTCTTCAAATTTTACTATATAAAATATTTTCTTAATGAAAATGTATCTTAATTGCTAGTATCTTTTCTACCAAAAAGCATAAAATAAAGGAGAAAAAATTACTTTTTGTGTGGTAGAATTTTAAATTAATATGCACCATTCCAATGGACAGCATTACTTCCTATTCTCAGCACTTACCCCTGTCAACCAATGTGTAGTATTTAATTTAAACCCATAGCAAAAATTGTGTTATTAATTGATAACTTTTCTTTTTATCTATTTCGAATATTGCATTAATTTGATACTTCTATGTAATTTTTATTCTAATAGAAATTTTTTATTTGCAATTTCTTAATTATGCATACTTTGAAGTTATTAAATTTCTTACTTCTCCTGACTAATATTTTTTATAATTTTTTGTATTTAATATTTTTCCGATTGCACCATGTTTTTTTGTACTATTTTTTATCTTCTTAGTATTTTTTCATTTGCTTTTATTAGTAATATTTAAATATTTTCTTATTATAGGTTTATAAATCTAAACATTATCAAATAGATAATTTCTTTTTTAATTAAGTGAAAGATTAAAGCTTAATACTTTGTTCCTCCATACTCTATAAATTTTTTAACCTCTTTAATGATTTTATATATTTTTAATACACATTATTGAGATGATTAACTATTTCTTTTCTACTTTTTATTCTTGAAATAATGTGCTTCAGGATCTGTTTCTAGATAAATAGGAATACAAAAAGTATAATACGAGATTATTACAACATAGTAAAAATTTTTTTTTTATTTCTTTACTGTTTTTTATTTTATATAAGAGTATAAAATTCATTTTTATCATAAAATGATATATTAAAATTATTTTTTCATAAATATTTATCTGCCTACAATTTTTTTCAAAAAGGAAGTGCAGATAAATAAATTTTAATATCTGAATTTCCTTTTAATATTCTATCAACCATCAATCACCGGAATGGGAGGAATAAGAAAAAAGGTAAAGAAAGGCGATTGTTATTTGAAGTATGAATATATAAGTTTGCAGTAAGACAAAAACGTACAACAATTGATAATATGTTTAATATTAAAGTTAATTTTATACGAAGCCAAGTAGGGGCAAAAACCCTTTAATGAGATAGTTACACTATTGAAGATACATAACAGGCATTAGAATTGATATGTAGGAGGAAAGAGATGCAATACTTTAATCATTAACCCTATTTAAAATATTTTACTGACAATGTGATTTCTTAAAAATTTTTGTAGTTTATAAAATTCAATATAGATAAGAATTTATATTTAACATTCACTTAGTTTGTGGAAATTTAGATCTAACGGAGTTTAAATATATAGTATAGTATGTAATTTTGAATGATATTACATTAATTATATACATTATAATTAAGGAAGTATAAAAAGTGTTAAAACAAAAATTTTTGTCCTTTATTTTTATTCAGTATCTATCATGTAGCAACTCAACTTTTAGACAAAATGCTGCTATATTTTTTATTTTTAATAACAATTTATATAAAATTTTTAGTTATATTTTAGTTGCTTATAATGTGTTTCTATAAGAAATGAATTTGAAAGATTAAATTTCAGTCAGTAACATTTAAAATTTAAAACATCGTTTTAGTATTTTTGATCAAAAATCTAAGTAAAAATTTAATTATTATCATAAAACACATTTTTATTCTAATCTTATGAAATTTTACAACTTTAAAAGTTTGTTTTATAACCATCATATTTGTTGATTAAGATTATACATTTTTTATTTACTAAATATAAATTATTAAAACATTTAAGATGATTTCTAACATATATTAAATGGGTGTGTCTCTTAGTAGCATATTAATTGATTAAAAATAACGAAAATTATACACTGATAAAATTATAGATTTTTAATTTCTTATTAACTTTTTCTCGAATTCAATTTGTACTTGTTAAATTTTTGTTTCCCTAAAAAATAATTAAATCTCGGAAATTATGGGCAGGAAATTTCTTTAACAATTTAAAACTTCATTTCTTATACATATTTAGAGAGTTTAAGTCTTTAGTTTGTCAAAATAGTTCTTTAAAAAATATCTCTAGGACTTCTAAAAATTTTAATGTTTTACTTTTGTGTATATACTATTATGAATATCATTAAAATTTACGTCAAATATAAAGTCATTTTTGATTTATAAGCTTTAAGTATAAACTAATAAAAATATCACTGATGGTGCAAGGTAAAAATGTGGGCATGTATTTAATTACATCACATAAAATAAAATTCAGTAAAAATTTAGAGTTTTCTAATTCTTATATGAAATTTTATTTACAATACTATCATTTTTAATCCTGCGATTAAAAAATAGAATTTCTCAGAATATTTCCCTAAAAATATTAAAATTCGACACGATATTCGTTTGGAATAGTATTTTTAATTTTTGTTCTACAGTTGTGTGTTGGAATGGCGTTTTAAAAATTTCAAGAAACATTTTTTCCAAATGGGGGTTTCTACAAATTTTAGGGAATTTAAATCTTAAATCTTACAACATTTTAAAATTGAACAAATTTTTAATTCTTTGCAAAATATTTATCTCATATTATTATTTATTGAATAAACGTCAGAAAGTTATCAATAAACAATATTTTTATTAAAATATATTGTTTACACATTTGATGGGATTATTTTACTACAACATATTTTTAATAATCATATAAATATTGTTTTGTTCATATATTTAATAATTATTTTTCGGATTTATCAACTGTACTTCATCATAGATATATATATATACTTGAGAAATATAAAAGTGAAACGGTTTTTTATTTTGCTGCATTAAGCATAATCTATAGTTTTATATTAAGTATTTTATTGTTTAATAGATTGATTTTTTTATTTTTATCATTATTCTTGTTATTATTTTTATTTATTAGTTTCCTTTCAATTTCGAAAATAGTTTACTCTTCATTTTCATTATTAATGATGTTCGTTTTTTTCAGATAAGAGTAATTAGCAAATAAGAATCAGTTCTGTTCTATTTTTGGGACTGTTTATATTGGGTAGGACAGTAAAGTTGTTATTTATGTATTAGTTTTTTTGATAATAAAAAAATGTTGTCATTTGCTAAGGTTGTTCAAGGTGGAGAAAATGGTTCTGATGATTGCAATAAAGTTCAAGGGATTGTTAAACCATTGATAGTTAATGATAGTAAAAAGGATACCGTTAAACAAGAAAATACTACTGTTTCAGAGGGTAAAAGTAAACGACATCGAAATCATAGAAGAGGAAATCAGGAAAAAAGAAAAAGTGAAAAAAACGAAGAGAAAAGTAGTAATAATAAAGTTAACAAAAAGGATGAAAAGGTTAGTACAAAGAAAGAAGGTTCAAGAAGAAGGAGAAATAAATCTAGTAATGGAAGAAATCGCGTAAAATCTGAAACATGTGATGAAGCAAAAAAAGAATTAGCCGATTCTACCACGAAAACTGAGGAAACTAATACATCAAAGAGTAATGAAACAAAAGTTGTTCTTTCACCTGCTCCAGTACCAGCAATTAATGCTTGGTTTAAAGCAAATGATAGTCAAAATAAAAATGATGTTAAAACAAATAATGCTATCAAAGATGTTAAAGAGATTAAAAAAGTAGAAAAAATTGAAAAAAAAATAGAAAAAGTGCAAATTACAGAAAAAGCAACTAAAAGTGAAGATAATGTTGATGACAAACTTAATAAAGACAATACAGTTTGGCCATCATTAGCAGAAGAACTCTCTCACAACGGTAACATTAGTTCTTCAAATGAATCTGGATCTAAAGAAAATGCAAAACCTAAATCACCTAAAGGAGAAAGTAACAAAGTAGTTAGTTTAGAAATACAGTATCAATATATTAATATATTTATTCTAGATCCCAAAAGCAAATTGGAAGAAGATAAACGTCAATGTGCAGTTTGAGAGTGTATCTTCAAAAAAGGTTGGAGAGGGAAGACGTAGAGATCGTAGGAGTCGTAATGACAATAAAAATTCAGATGCACATAATCACAAAAAATTTGATTCTAAGGAAGGTGATAATGAAAGTTACTGGTAAGTTCAGTTTTTTTTAAAAACATATTTGCATAACTTTTTACCAATAACATAATTTTAAATTATTCTACAAAAGTAGCTGTTATTATAAGTTTTTGTTAATTTTAAATTTAAATTATTAGTTATTTTCTAATAGATTGTTTTTTAATGAATAACTAATGTTGTTAAGTAATTCTAGTTTCTATATTTTTTTTGCATAAGTTATGATTCATTCTAAAACTTTAATATAATGATTATTTTAGATTTATTATTTTTACCGTATATAAAGATTGTATTTAATGGTTATTATTTAATATAGAAATTTATTAGATTTAAACTTTCAAGTTGAGGAGTTACATAATTTTTACATTTAAAATAGTCGCAAAGATTCTTTTTGAAATCATAGGATTTTTTCTGTAAATATTAAAAGGCTATTATTTTAGCTTGAAAAAATATTTTCTTACAAATGTTGTTTTTGTATAATTAGTTCAATGTACCATAGATAAGTATCATAAATAAAAAAATACACCTGTATAGAAATTTAAATGTGTTTATGAAATAAATTTTATTTAAACAAAGTAATCAAATTAGAAATATTGTTTTGATTTGGCTTCAAAATCATATGCATTTTTTTCATTGTAAACTACATTTAACTTTAATTTTATCTCAAAAATTTCTTACTTTTTTTTTGAGTTTTAAACCAATTGCTCTCTTAAAATTTTACTTTTAAATTGGGAAATTTGTTAAACAAGCTTTATTGTTTTTTTATGGTAAAGTAGGTTTTAGGAGTGTGGGAAATAAGATATAAAGTTTTTCCTAGTTATAATGAACTTATAAAAGTCTTGGATCATGAACTTTCAAATTAACATTTCCATGATTTTTTATTTTAGAGATGATATACATACTATTCCACATTAATATTAAAGTTTTAATTTAATATTTTCCATACGTTATTTTGTGAAATTTTATTATTCATGATATATTATTTGGTGTACCTTTAATTTTAACAGATGTTTTAGAAAATGTGAAATATGTTTAAATAGAATTATGTTTTTTTTACTTAGTTAATCATAATTAATATTTTTTTAAATTCTACTTTAATTTTTTAAAATATTTCATTGTAAAAAGTTACCATATCACAGATTATCAAAATGTACCACGTGCAATTTTTGTAACAACTCTTTTATTTCGTAATATACATTTTTAAAAATGATGAATGTTTTTAATAAAATTAAAATGTTTTTTTAGTTATTTTGATAACACATCACACGGATTTTACTATCAACAATCTGGAAGACAAGGTTGGAAAAAAGAAAATATGTCTGGAAAAACAGGAGAGCCATCTACATCTAATCATCTTTCAAATGAAGAAAATACAAAAAAAGAAGATAGGAAAAATTTTAATAGAGGACACAAATATAACAAAGTAAAGCACGAGCAAATACCACCTGCACCGAAAAATCCACATGCCCCAAGAAGATTAACGGATGAGGAAAGGAGAGCACGTGGACCATTGCCAGCATGGGACGATCTAGCAAAAATAGAAGATAACTTTGATTACATGGAACTTATGGAGAAACAATGTCAAAATTTCTATGCATTAAATATTCTACCACCTTTTGATCCATCTGTTCCACTAAATGGAAACAAAAGTAAACTAGCAAATATACCTCCAGGACCAGAAAGTGCTACATCACCTTTGAATAATGCTACCATTTCACATACACCCACTGCTTTAATGTCACCTGGATTTGCTGTACAAGGAGCTCCTGCTGTATCAGGTTTCATATCACATGGAAATTCATTTTCTCCTCAAGTATTCCCTCAGATTTCTTTCCAAGTCCAAAATGGTGGTGGAACCAATTTAACGAGAAATGAAATTAAAAATTTAATCAGAAAACAAATTGAATATTATTTTAGTGTTGAAAATTTATTAAAAGATTTCTATCTTCGTAGGAAAATGAGACCTGATGGGTATCTAGAACTTTCTCTTATTGCTCATTTTCCAAGAGTAAGTTCAATATCTCAAGACATGGATTTAATTATCGAGGCATTACTTGAAAGTACTAAAGTTAATTTATCACCTGATAGAAAATATATTAGAACTTCTTTTGAGCCAGAAAGATGGAGACTTGCACCTCCAAGTGAGGATGGTGAACAAGTTAATTTTATTAAAGAGCATATACCACCACAAAAAGTTAATGAGAATAATGGAGAAAAGAAGGTTGAAACTCTCCAAAAGGAGAGCGAAAAGGTCCCTGAAGTTGAGAAGGAAACACAACAACCACAGAAAACTAAGGAAGAAGTAAAAGTTGAAAAACATTCAAAAGTCGTTGAGACAGATGATGAGAAGGATGACGAAGAGTGGGAAGAAGTTAAAAAGAGAGACAAGAAACAACCTCCAACAAGAGGTAAAAATGCTCGTGCTAAACGTGCCGCTGTAGCTAAAGCTGCTGCAGCAAAGGGTGATGATTTAGATTTTAAATTTGACGAAGAAATTGATTCATCTTTCTTATCAAGAAGGCCGAAAGGAGGAGAAAAACAACAACCAGACTTCCCTGATGATATGGATGATGCACATGTTGATAAATTGATTATTTTTGCACAAACCCCACCTCCAACAAAGAGACAATTTGATAGAACAGGAGATTACACAAGTAGAATGAGTAAACTTCAATACATTAATGAAGAAATGGAATTAGGTTTAAGAAGATATGAAGAAGATTTATGGTCTACTATTACTTCCAATAAAGAACAACCAAAATCTGAGAAAGTCACTATGATAAGTGAAGAAGAAGCAATTAAATTGAAAGAAAGTAAGAAAGTCTCAAGAAGTAGAACGACTTCAAGAAATGAAGATGGAGCTGTACCAACACCAGTTGATGTGCAAACAACACCAACAACCTCTGTATGGGTAATTAAAGCTCGTGAACGTGCTGCTAGCGCAACTGTTCCAAAATCTCCAGTAGCTATACGGGAATCAAAAGAAAAATTATTGAACAGATATTTTCCTATTAAACCACCGGTACCTGTTGATGAACGTAAACCTAAGAAACAAAAACTTCGCCATAGTGAAAATCCACCTGTAGAACTTCCAGTCGGTTGGCTTTTGGGTGCTCGATCAGATGATCGCCAACCAATAAGTCAACTTTCACAACATCCATCATTAACGTTATTCCAGGAAAATGGTTTTCAAGAGAACAAATATTCACAATGGAAAAATGAATGTTTGAAACAAAGAGAAGCATTGGGTCTTGATTGTCCAGAAATGAATACATTGTATAGATTTTGGAGTATGTTCTTACCAGACAACTTTAACAGGAAGATGTACAACGAATTTAGGAAATTAGCCACAGATGATGCTTCATCTGGTAGTAGATATGGTATTGAGTCACTTTTCAGATTCTATACATATGGTTTACAATCAAAATTCAGACCAAAGATCTATGTAGATTTTCAAGATGAAACGATATCCGATGTCAAGAGAGGCCAATTATATGGACTTGAGAAATTTTATTGTTTTTTAAAATATTACAAACATTCTAACTACCTTGATGTCAGAGAGGAATTAGCTCAAGAATTGGCTAAATATAAAAAATTAGAAGATTTTGCTATAGATGTAAGTTATGAAATACTTTTATTAGTAATTTTATTTTTTTTAGCCAGCAAAAGCTGCCAAACGTGATTTAGAAAAAGAAAAGAAGAAGGAGCAAGAAAAGTAAAAATTATTATATAATTCATTTTTATTCATATACCTAAATATTATTTTCTATGTTCTTTTTTTAACTCTTCCATAATTTTGGAGAAAGCATAGCCATTTATTATATAGTCAATTTAGTGTACTGTTTTCGATTTTTTTATATTTATTTTAAGAAAGAAGATAGTACAATGATCTTTTAGTATGTTATAATTGTCTGTTGAAGCAATAATTTTACTTTTTCTATTGTTATATAAAGTCTTAAAGAGGCTTTTGTTTTATCATGTTATGTGGTTAATACTACCTTTTTATATTAATTAAAACTTAGATTAGAAATGAGATTTGTTTAAAAATATTTTTAAGTAATTAAAAAATTTTAAAGTGTCAGCCACATATCCGTACTTTTTATTTATCATTAATTAATTTCATACCAGAAAAACAAACAAAACTATTAACATAAAAATCAAAAAAAATTTTATTAATTACTACTAGATGTATGATTAAAATTTCTTAATAACCAATAATAGGTACCTAATTGTTTTATGATTTTCCATCGTTATCCGTTACACGTTATACCATTATTTTTACCATTCGCGCATTACTGAAGTTTAAGAATCCTGAAGATTTATATAGAAAGTTATTTTGTTTTATTCCAATTATTATGATTTTTATAAAAAAATTTTACAAAAAAAATTAATTATATCAACATACACATCCCTAATAATCGCATTGTTATTATTGTCTATTTCAAACTCGTTTATTTCATATCCCGTTCAATTTTTTACATAATTATTTCTATTAATTCTATGTTAAAAATTTGTTTAAATAATCACATCTTTAAAAAAATTATTTGTATGTTTTCGTAATGATATTAAAAATAAATTCTTATATTAAAAAAAACGATATGGTTTTTTGTTCATTATCATTTACAAATTTTTTTAGTATAGGAATTTATAAATAACTTTTGTTATAATATAAAAAACCATTTTTGACATCGTATTTGTTGAGAGAATTTATATCTCATTCTATATTGACAAAGAGTTTTGTGATATAATAAAAATTAATTTCTTTAATCAAGAAATTGAAGAAAAAAAATTTTAAAATAAACGAATCAGCATCATTTTTTAAACATATACAGTATTACCAAAACAATTTATGTATTTAGAAATAAATTTTTATTATTCTATTTCCATCAAATAAATAGAAGTGAATAAAAGTAGTTTTTATTAAGTTCAACATTTTTTAATTAAAAGTGCAAATGTATTTTAGACATTCCAATTTCTTATTAAAAAATGAATATCCATAAAATTATACTTCCTTCATTTTGCACATCACTAAAATTGACAAAATTTCTTCGAGAATAATTTAAAAATTTTTTATTAAATGTTTTATTTGAAGATTAGATAACATGTGTTTGATATCTTGGAAATTTTAAGTATAATTTTTAAATGAAACGATACTAGTTTGAAGTTATTTAGTTTCCTTTTTTTTAGTAAATTACTCTATTTCTATGAGCAAGCATTATTGCTATCATGTTTACAAGAAAAATAAGTTTTATTCAAATGTTTCCAGTTATAATTTAATTTTTAGTCTATACTAATATTTTTTGCAAATCTTTGAACACTCAAATTTCAACATATTGTGTTACTTAACTTCATTCTTGAAACAAACACAATGGTAATAGTCTAATGTAAATAAAATTAGTACATTATAAAAAATATGACTCACAAACAACTTTTATTGTTTGGAATAAAAAATAAAAACATTCTAGAAGAAATTTGTCCGAAAATTATCAAAAAAAATCTACTGAAACGCTAATTCATTTTTTAACATAAATTAAAACGTCTCCTAACAAATTTAATAGGGACAGGGATATTTATAAGATATTGTTGGAACAAAAAATTTTATTTTTTGATAGACATTAATATAATTACATAAAAAAATATGCATAAACATTTATGTATTTTTAATAAAAATATTTAATATATTTTTAAACAAAATACAACGAATTTGATTGAAAAATTCAAACAATAATATGTTATATGTGAAATACTATAAGGGATAATCCTAACCTTAACAAGTATTTACGATTTCTCAATTTTTAAAGAAGTTAAAGAAAAATATGTTAAAATAGCTAAAGTTAGAAGGATAAAAATAAACTAATTAAATACTTACAATAAAGAATATAACAGTTATGAAATAAGATAGTTAGTAAAACAAATTGATTATGTAATGTATTATAATATAATAATATTTTTAAAGCATTTAATGCTCATTAAATATTAATAAAAATAATTTCTACTTTAAAGCTTCTTTTTATTTTTGTTACTAGACATTAGTTTTTTCAGTTTCTCTATTTTTATGTAAATTTTCTGCTTCTTCAAAAATTTTCTGTTTTAATACTTCTTTTGGTAAATCATCTAATTCCATTTCAATTGTAAAAGGATTTTCACATATTGGTTCATCATTAGGATCATAGTATTGTTCCAAGTATGGATGTGCCAATGCTTCCTCCACAGTAATCCTCTTATTAGGATTAAATGTTAACATTTTATCAAGCAAATCAAGTGCTCTGGGATTAGCGTCTGGATATAATCTATGCCATGGTTGTCTTGGTTTATGTGGAAGTGAAAGGAGGTAGGAACGAGCTTTCTCATTCAAGATACAAGTTAAATCCTCCTGACTTGGAGATCCAACTACAGCAAGAATAAGATTTAGTTGGTCAAGGTAGTGTTTTCCAGGAAACAATGGTCTGTTGTTTAACATTTCAGCTAGTATGCAGCCAACACTCCAAACATCGATGGCTTTGGTATATCCTTTTGAGTTAAGCATGATCTCTGGAGCTCGATACCATCTGGTAGCAACATATTCAGTCAAAAAACCAGTATGATCATGATCTGGATCAGATACACGAGCTAAGCCAAAATCACAAATTTTCAAGTCACAGGTTGTATTTAAGAGCAGATTTGATGGTTTCAAATCCCTATGAAGTACGTTAGCAGAATGAATATACTTGAGTCCACGTAATATTTGATATAAAAAATAACATGTATGATCATTAGAAAGTCGTTGGGTCTTCAAAAGTTTATAGAGATCAGTTTCCATAAGACATTGAACAATGTAGATATCCCTCATTTGATCAACAGTTGGTGCGCTAATTATTTCTTGAATGTTAATTATCTATAATAATAAAAAAGACAATAAAAATAGATGATAAAAATAGACGTACATTTTCATGTTTAAACCTTGATAATATTTTTATTTCTCTTAATGTTCTTTGACAAAATGTTTGATGTTCAAAAGGTGATATTTTTTTAATAGCAACTCTTTCTTTGGTTATTGTATCTAAAGCTGACGCAACCATTCCATAGGCACCTTCGCCTATATAACTAAGGTTAATGTAACGAGGGGCAACAGCAAAAATCTGTCCATGAATTTCCTCAACACCATTTTGTCTTTCACCTGGTAATGTAGCACCATTACTAGTTATTGTTACAGGTGCTGAAGACATCTTATATATTAATTATTCTACCGATTTGAGAAAAGATTAACCTTTTGGTTTAATATGCCTAGAAGATCAAAAATTACATATTTTAATAAATATAAAATAAAGCTTAATTGAGTATGGTACATAAATAGTATGAAGAAAAAGAGTTATATAAAATTCATAAAAACAAAAATTAAATGCCTTTAATTGAAATTATCAAAAACACAACTTATATAATTCTCTATCTGTCTAATAAAATAAAATGTTTAAATATCACCTTTCAAAAATGATGATAATTTTAAAAACAATCGTCTTTTTACATTAACGTGCATGATATAGCAGTTTAAAACATTAAAAATTATACATATGTAATCATACTACATTATAAAAATGTATATTTTTAAATAATTGAAAACAGTAAAATGTTACTTGAAATGAGTGAAACAACATTCTTAGTGGAATTTTTCTTATTAAAACATCATAAAAAAATTTTTTCCTCAAATAATATTAGAAAAATAAAATGCTGTCATATTTAATCAAGAAACCTTCCTTTAATTATTATCTATCGAAATGGTGAAGAAAAATGAAAAATAATATATCTTTTATTCTTTTTTTTCTCCAGGAATATATTAATGGTAAATAAAATAAAAAAAAGACCATTAAAAGTATATTTATATATATTAATTTTTGTGTTGTAATATATTTAATTATGTAAATAAATTTAATGGTGTTTTTTATATAGCAAATAGGTTATCAAAAAGTTGATAATATCAAGTTTCACTAAGTGTTTACAGGAGTAGAATATATATTTAATAAGTTTGTTAAGGATGAAAAAAGTGTATTATTATTGTATTTATATGAAGCAATAAGTAATCTTTCTTCTATATTGATTTTGTTAAACATTTAATCTCTCCCACCCTACTGATTAAAGTGTATTTTTATAATATATATTAGTAAGAGATACTTCTAATGAATGGAATACTAATATTATTTTATATCATATGTATGAATAAAGGGTCCAAAATATTTCTTTTCTTGTTATATAACAATAGTGAGATGATACATGTAGTAATATAATATATAAAAGAATGTATTAAACAAATTATAAAATACTTTTTATAAAAATTGTTAAGACATGTGATGATGATTTAATCAATGTATCATTATGGGTATTTTTCAATTATTAGAATATTATCCCTCTAAGTTATTCTCTCAACTACTACTATGCTATTACCATCTGGTAATTGGCAATATAATTAAAAATTAACCAGTTATATTAATAACCATAATTTCATTTTTATTAATAGAAATGTAATTTTTTTATAAAATTTAATAAAGTACACTTTTATAACAATAAAATTATACAATAAAAGATGATATGATAAAAAGAAAAAAATATTTTTGCACTAAAGATATACTTACAATCTACATAAAAAAGGTATATAACTTTTAGTTTTACAGTCATCATGACATTTAAAATATTAAATATCAAAAAGTCTGAAGTTTAGAGAAGACAAATTAAATATGATATGATGAAATTTATCTTATAAATTAAATAAAAAATTTTTTGACAGAATAGGAGGAAGATATATGTAGCGTGATAAAATTAAAGAGAAGTATTAAAGGAAGAAACAAATGAAAAAATATGAAATGTTCATACATAATAATATTTATTACCTACTAAAAATGTTATAAAAGTCCATAAATTTAATGAATTTTATTCATGTCATACTTTATAAGGCATGAAAAATGTGCAACTTCCGAAGCATAATTAATTTTACAATGAAAGTATTTAGTATTCTATGAATAGATAGCATTAGTATATACATAGAAGCTTTTCTGAAAATTAAATTTATTTTGGCAAGATATTCACCATAAAAACGGTATCTTCTTTTCATATCACCAAAGGATAATGGGATAATTTTTTTATTGAGAAACAAATATATTAAAAAAGAATTGATATGCTTCGTGATGCCTATATTTTATTATAGAACTATATATAATACACAAACTTACATATTTTAAAATATAAAAACATTATGATAAGTTGTTTGGAAAACTTTTATAAGAATTATTTTTTAATATAAAGTAATATCAAAAGTTAAATGTGCCTTTCTTTTTAAGTAATGAGGTATATATATTATCATTTAAGAGAATTAGACTACTGTTGCAGAAAGATTATTTTCTTTTTTGCCTTTTTTTTGATTCCTATAAAATATATAGAAAAAATCTGCATAAGCACAGTAAATAAATTTATAGCTAAGAAAATAGATAAAATACTTCCACCAAAAAAGTGATAAAAAGTTATTTGAGTTTGATACTTTTAAAATAAAATTATTTTCTAAAAGTTTTTTTGATTATTTTTAAACAAATTTAAATGACCTATTAGACATTTTTAGAGTAAAAAAAATGAAAAATATCATCCTCATGATGATAGAATGATTTCAACTTTATTTATATTAAATCATTTGTTTGGAATGATCTCAATTTCAATTAAATAAACTGATTTTTACCTAAAAATGTCACTTTTGAAATAATAAAAATACAAATAATCAAAAAATATATATAAACATGTAAATAATAATTTTAAAGAATATTATATCAATAGTAAAACAATGCTTATCAACATAGTGATTAACCTTGACATGAGAAGATATATATAACATTAACTCTTCTTGTGCTTTAATATTTATTCAAAACTTAATTTTAATATGTATGTAAATGTAAGTAAAAAATTCGAGGGCCAAACCAATCAATATTTATGGGAGAGAGTGCATTCTTTACTATACATAAAAATATATTTATTAAAATATATTATATCACTACTATACATGTGCATGGTAACAGAAAATAAATTTTCATTGGACTTCATATAATCTATTTTTTTATATTTATTTGTATTCTAATTTATTTCTTACTAGTGCTTTATAAAATAACCAATTTGAAAAAAGTAGCAAAAGTTATACTTATAAATAGTTTTCTTCTAGTGTTATTATGAAGAAATTTATCAAAGAGTTGTTACATAAGAAAATTTACTACAATATAATAATTTTTTATGTCAGTACATTCATGACTCATTCTTCTCATGTACGGGAACATTTTAAAGTAAAAATTATCAAAAATAATATAGATGATTGACAGTAAATTTGTATACATTTGGAATTCTTACAATTGATGATAATATTAGTCAGAGATGTAAAAAAAGATAGCTAAAAAAAACATTTTTCAACTAGTATATAATATAAAAAATATATAGGTACTAACATATCGAATAATTTTTGTCAAAAACTTCACCATTAATATTTATTTATTTGTTTGTAAAATATTGTCGATAATATATAGTACATTTTTGTGAAAAAATATTATATGTTTAAATATATGCTGTAACATTTTCAATTTAAGAGATTACTTATACAAAATTCTACACTTTATTCTAGAAATATACCATATTAATTAGGTATTTATATCATACTAAGAAATAAAAAGTTGCATAATTTAATACGTATTTTCGCATGACTTCTACTTTGACTAATGATGAAATGTCTTTTGAAGATGTAAGTATATTAAACTTTAAATAGCATATATTTTTGAATTTTTTTTATTTATTAAAGGCAATGTCTCACTTTTGTGCTATGTTTCCGTTAGTTCCTAGGAATGTAATTCAAGAAACAATACAACGTAGATATGGTGAAATAGATTATGTGTTAGAAGATTTATTGAAATACTCAGAGAGACTACAACAATCTTCATCAAGAGAAAGTTTTACTAACAATAGAAATAATGTTAATATCCAAAATAGTTCACCTCCATCATATGATTCCGTTATGGGTATTGTTGATACAAGTAATGATGAAATAATTGCCAAAATGATGCAGGATGAAGAATTTAGGAGATTTGCTGAAAGTGACAAAGAGTTAAGGGAATTACTTAATAGAGAAAATTCACACAACCATAAAAGAAGAAAAAATGTAGCACCACGATTACAGCAACCACCTGTTAGAGGTAGTCAAAGTGGAAATGATAGAATTTTTGATGATGTTATGTTAGCAGTACCTAATGGACCAATAGTAGATTATGATACAGATTCAAATGTACCAAATGGACCAGTAATATGTGAAGGATTTAAAAATTATACTACATTTAAAGAAAAATTAAGTAATAAATTTAAAACACTATGTAAATCCTCAACTACATTAACAGGTGCAAATACTTCGAGAGTTTTTGAAAATGAGATTCCTGATGAAAGAGATATATATCCTAATACAGGGTCTTTTGAGTATGATTTCAGAGATTTTCAACATACAAGTCGTGTTAGAGAAATGGGAAAAGGTAATATCTAATTAATGTTATTATATAACAATATTTTAATTACTTTTTTTTAGCCTCAAAAGATAAATTAATGAAATTAGTAGCTCGATTTAAGGCCACAAGATATGGTAATGTACATTATGACAATTAAAAAAGTGCATAATATAGAAATTGTGATAAGAGACATTATTTAAATAAAATTTTTTAGATGTTTAAAAATGAAAATAAAGAATAATTAAGTCTGAAGATTTTAAAGACAAAAATTTTAATATACATAAATTAAAATGTTAATATTAACATAATTTCATTGTTAAAATGGTAATTTTATAAAAAGGATCTGTTAATATACACAAAATATATTGTTTGTATAATGACGTTTTATTTCATACATAATAGAAAATGTCATTTACTAAAGTATCAACAATAATTTTTTTGTTATTATCCTCGACAGTCATAAGCGTTTCACAAGATAAGAATCCATATGTATCTTTATCTGTTAATGGATTGTATGGATTATCAAAAGATTGTTATTTCTTTTTATATAGTAATTATATAAAATTTATAGAAACAATACGTTTACATGATATAAATATAAAAACTAATGATTCAATGAATTGTGAAAATGGTAAAATTGTACAATTAAGTACTGGAAATTATGTTGAAGCTGAATTTTTAATTTTTCTTAAAAATAATAATTCAATAGATATATATCATCATAAACAAAATTTCGAGGAAAAAAAAGTCATTTCAAAAGAATTAGTTGTGAATGTTAACTTTTTGAAAATACTTAATCTTGATTCATTTGAGGTTTTATTGACGAAAAGGTATATTAAAAGTTAGTATAATAAGTGGAAATGAAATGAGAATCGTTTTTGCTAGTATTCAAAATGATTCAATTAAAAAAGTTAATAAGTTCGAATCAACGTTAATTCATGGAAAATACCAGGTAATTTGTAATAAAAAATCTTTTAATTTAAGAGTTTAGGGATATACAAAACATTCGCTATTAGTAGATAGTCATAAAGGATCATTTATTCTTGCCACAGGACGTATTGTAAAATTCAAAAATAATTTCCTTTCAAATGGTGATATGATATATATGGACCCAATAGAAAATATAAATAAGGTAACAGTCCAATATTCGGGAAGCAATTGTAAATTTATTCATATTTATTACGAAAACGTGGCAGAGATATGTGGTAATGGAATAATTAGAAGTAGAAAATTTAATTTAACAATGTTAAAAAAGGATGAAAATATATTTAGCTATACAAATAAAATAAATTTACAGTTACCTCCAAATAAGCTTGAATCATTTGGATGGATGGAACATTTTATTAGTAAACAAAATAGAATTAGTGTAACAATTGATATATAAAGGGTAATTTTTCAACAATATTTATTGAAAATAGATGTATATAATTTTGTTCAAAATTTGACAAGTACATTTGTTTTTTATAACTTTACTTTGAATAAATATTCTCTTGGTTAAATTGTCGATCTAAAGCTATCGGTCCTAAATTTTGCTTGATTACATACACATTATTAAAAAAATCAATTTAAGGAAGATTTTTAGACGTAACACAATTATTTTTTCTTACCTAGAAAATAGAGAGAGAGGGAATTTGTTACACGTATTTTTTAAAAAAAAATTATTATTAATGTGAAAACATCAGAATAAAGCATAATTCAACATAAATATTTTTAAAATTTGAAACTATAGGCAAGATATTTTTAAAAACATTTACTTAAAAATGTCAAAGTTAGATGTGTTCAAATGGAAATTAAATTATTTTTGATTTAATAAAAATTTATACTTTTTTTAAATCGGTAAATATAATAAAAAAATTTTAAATGAAAGTATTTATAAGCCTTATTTGTAATAGTAAAATATTAAAAATTTATCATGAACAATAATTTTTATTAATATCATAAATGTATTTAGTTTACACTTTACAATATTGACTCGTTGGTATTAAAAAACCATTTCTAAAAAATTATTAAAAATACAAATATATCTGAAACTTTTTCATTACTCTATGTATTCAAATATGGTCTTTTTGTTAAATGCACCAAATTTTTACTCCATTGTATAAGCGTTATGTTAAGTAATTAAAAAATAAAATTAGCAACAAAAATGGGCATTATGAAATTAAATTTGAAAATGGAAACTAATTTAATAATGATGGATATTTTATATGCTTTAAAAATTTAATAATAAAAAATATATGTTATTAATGCTTTTATGTATACATAACATAATAAAAGTATTTAAAAAATTAAAAATATCCTGATTTAATAACTGTAAATACATTTTAAAATTTAATAATGTAAATCAAAATTGTTTTACGTATTAAGTTGAATTTTATTTGTTATATTTTTTATTGAACACATTTTTTAAATGATATTATTTAAGACATTTGTTACTTTCATTGCCATTAAAAATTTTTACGTGTTTTTAAGTAGTTTACATTTCTTTTTTCAACAAATAATTAAAAATAGGTTATCAACGATTCTTTTTAGAAAAAACAATATATTTATTTGAAAGAGTAATTGCATTTTAATGTTTGCCAATGCAAAATTTAACTTAAATAAGATACATTGCAGTTGTCAAAAATTGTATTAAATTAAATGAAATAGTATCAACTACTATAATTTTTTTAACAAAATTGCAAACAAATTTACACAATATAAAATATTGTGTACACATTTATACAAATAAATATTGAAGAATCTAATCACGAATCTCTATTTCTACTTTTGTTAACGTAATTCGAAAAAATATATAGAGCTATATAAAATATATTGATTATTAATATTGCTTGAACTTCACCTGGAGGAATTTTCATAGGTTATTATTCGTATGTATTAGTCTATCAAAATTTCCCTAACATCTTTAATAGTAAAAATCTATACAATTTGATAAAAATTCCTTTCACTATGAAAAACACCAAGTATCAGATTCGTAATCTCCAACAATATTTATTTTCGGAAAGATTCAACTAAATGGTTTTAATGATGTTTAATAGTACAATTACACATTTAATTTCCTATGTCTCGGAATAATTGTACATAACATTACAACCTTCCTATGTCTCAATAAACATAACAACGCCTTTTAATTTGACCTAAAACGTAACAAATTCTAACTCTCCTCTCTTATAATACTATTTCTTTCATTCTCGGACCTTGCAGTTCGACACACTCAACACCGCCTTGCTGTTCATAGATACGCTCTTAGCTATTTTTTGGAGAAGTAATTCCGCTGACGACGCTCCTTCCATCAACGCAAGAAAAGATATTTTATTTGTTGAGTGTCCATCTATTTAGATAATATATTCATTTTATATATATTATTATACTGAATAGATTCACCAAATTATCTCAAAAACTTTTTCCTTATAACTTGACAATTGTATTAAAGAGATAAAATGGGAGGTAAGTAAATGTTTTCGAAATATTTGTAATTAGAGTTTGTTTCAGTTAAATTTCTTGAATTTATAAAGCCATTCTGCGGATTGGTTCCAGAAATTGCACAACCAGATAGAAAAATTCAATTTCGTGAAAAAGTAGCATGGACTGCTGTGACATTATTCGTCTTTTTAGTATGTTGTCAAATTCCACTTTACGGAATTATGTCATCTGAATCTGCTGATCCTCTCTACTGGCTTCGTGTTATTATGGCTTCTAATCGTGGTACTTTAATGGAACTTGGAATTTCACCAATTGTTACTTCTGGTATGATTATGCAATTGTTAGCAGGAGCAAAACTTATTGAAGTAGGTGATACACCAAAGGAACGTGCACTCTTCAATGGAGCTCAAAAACTTTTCGGTATGCTTATCACCGTTGGTCAAGCTATTGTTTACGTCGCTTCCGGTATGTATGGTGCCCCAAGTGAGATTGGATCTGGAATTTGTCTACTTATTGTTATTCAATTAACTATTGCTTCACTTATTGTTCTTCTTCTTGATGAACTTTTACAAAAAGGATATGGTCTAGGTTCTGGTATCTCACTCTTCATTGCTACTAATGTCTGTGAAACTATCATTTGGAGAGCATTCTCACCAACAACTATCAACACTGGACGTGGTACCGAATTTGAAGGAGCAGTTATTGCTTTATTCCACCTTTTAGCTACAAGAAATGATAAAATCCGTGCTCTTAATGAAGCCTTTTACAGACAAAATCTTCCTAACTTAATGAACCTTCTTGCTACTGTTTTCATATTCGCTGTTGTCATCTATTTCCAAGGATTCCGTGTTGATATCCCAGTCAAAAGTTCTCGTTTCCGTGGACAACGCTCAACTTACCCAATCAAACTTTTTTACACATCAAATATTCCAATTATTCTTCAATCAGCCCTTGTATCTAATCTTTTTATCATATCTCAAATGCTTGCAAATAGATTTGGGGGAAACTTCTTTGTTAATCTTTTAGGAAAGTGGTCAGATGCCTCAGGTGGTTATCGTAGTTCACCAGTTGGAGGATTATGTTACTATCTCTCTCCACCAGAGACAACTGCCGATATTATTTTAGATCCAATCCACACAATCGTCTACGTTGCTTTTATGCTCGGATCATGTGCATTTTTCTCAAAAACTTGGATTGATGTCTCTGGATCATCAGCAAAGGATGTTGCTAAACAATTCAAAGAACAACAAATGGTAATCTCTGGTCATCGTGAAACATCAATTGTCCATGAACTTAATCGTTACATCCCAACTGCAGCAGCTTTTGGAGGTATTTGTATTGGAGCACTTTCTGTCACAGCAGATTTCCTTGGTGCTATTGGATCTGGAACTGGTATTTTGTTAGCTGTAACAATTATCTATCAATATTTCGAAACATTTGTTAAGGAACAAAGAGAAGTAGGAGGAGCTGGATTGTTCTAATATTTTTGGATAATTTTTTTTGTAAACAAGTTGTTTAAATATTTTTTATTTATAATAAAAATTTGAAACTGTTAATAATTTGTTTTCTTAATCTGTTAAATTTAAGATTTAATGATGCTGTCACTTCTTCAACAAACGAATAGATGCTGTTTTTTGTTCTTGCTTTTGACAAATACCTTCTAAAGAAGTAGTACTACAGAGTACCGTTATTCCAATTTTTTGAAAATTTCGTTTGATAATAAATTTAAAAAATTAAGTTTTAACACTATTTTTTAATAAATATGCTTTTATTTTGTCCTGAATGTGGAACACTGCTTAAGGTTACTGAACATAAATCACATGGATGCAACATATTAAAATGTATAAATTGTAGTTATTGGCAAAATATTCCAGGAAAAGTAAGTTTTTGATATGAAGAAATAAAATATTATTTCAATAGATACGTAGTAAATATTATCCACAATTAAAAGATATGGACGAAGTACTGGGAGGACCAAGTTCATGGGACAATGCTCAAGTAACAGACGAGAAATGTCCTAAATGTGGAGGGCAAAGAGCTTACTTTATGCAGCTTCAAACGAGAAGTGCTGATGAACCTATGACTATTTTTTATAGATGTGCTGCAAATGAATGTTGTCATAGATGGAAAGAATAATTTTACATTTGTTTTTTTTAACTTTTAAATAAAATTACCATACAAAAATCTTTTATTCAAAACAATAAAACTGATATTAACAATAAAAAAAACAAATAATTGATATACAAAAGAAAATAGACGTTTAATGTTGGATTTCAGGAATTTGGTAATTAATACCCAATTTAGCCAACTTTTTGTTGTTTTTCCTTATATTTATCTTTAATTTTCTTTTGAATCTGGGACCATTCCTCATTATCATATGTTTTAGACCTTTTTCTAATCTCTTTAGCTACGGTTGTCCTATTTTTACTAAAATGAAGAATAACTCTGCGACTAATAAAGAACTTGTCTGGTACGTCTTTATACTTTAATTGTTGTACCTTTATTAAACCATCAAACATCATATGATTATCCATAGTTTCAGCAACTATTTCCGCTACCTCTGGAATATCGAATTCTACGTATGCATATCTCTTAAAATTTAATGTCTTCTTTGATCTTGGTACACGAACGCGAACAACTTTTCCAAATTGAGTAAAAAAATCTAAAAGTTCTTGCTCAAAGAACCCATAGGGAAGACGAGATATCTTTATAATTGCTGAAAAAGCCTCTGGATCTCTAGTTATTGTTTTCTTTGAAAACTTTGGAAATGTTCTGACGATTATAGGAGTTTTTGTTGTCTCATTGTTCTCTGATTGTTTTTCTTTAGTAGATAACTGAATATCTGCCTTAACTTTTTCTGGTGCTTTTGTGCTTTCAACAGTTGGCACTTTAACCTTTTTTACAACTTTTTTCTTAAGAAGTTTTGGACCCATTTTTAGGAGATTATTAGAAATAAAGAATCCTGAATGTAATCAGATATACTAAAATTTTAAAGACGTGAAATATTATTCCAAAAAATATATGGATAACAGGATTATCGTTTCAAGACATATTTTTTTTGCTAAAATTTAGACTATCTTTTATCACATGTTAATTTTGTGAGACTTATTTTTTCAATTGTTCATTAGGAATTATAATTTGTTAAACTGGAAGAATATTTTATTTCTGACATTATTTTCAATAGAAAAATGATAAGAAAATGACAAAACTATATAGAAGTTTCATTCTTTATAAAATTCACAATTAGAATAAAAGTACAAAATATTAAAAATTGTTAAATAAAACGATGAAAGGTCCAAGTAAATGATTAAAAAATTATATACAATAAAATAAATATAGCAATTACATAAGGTAATGAAATATAAAATATTATATTTCCATATTTTCAATCTCCTCAAGAGGTGATGCCTTTTTAGTACTTTTTCTTTTCTTCTGTTTTGGCTCGACATTCTTCTCAACATTGCTACTTCGTTTTCTTGCCTTTTCACAAAGGGATGCACTGGCAGCACTGATTTTTGAGATATTGTTGAAGAGTCTTTTGAATGATGTAAAACCACAAGTAAATTGTGGAAAAAGTTTTAAAGTTGCGCCTGTAAGTTTCTTTTGGAATTCATTATTGTAGGACGATATATTATAATGGGCTCTTTCAATACCATCAAATATTTGTTCAAATCTCTCTTTGTGTTTGTTAAAAATCTCTTGATTATTAGCATACTCCATAAATGAAGATTTATTTGAAGTTATAAAATCTAAGAATTTTTTTCCTTCTTTAACAACCGTGGAAAGAATGGATTTTGTACGAAATTTCTGTACACATATAAAATCCGTTAATTTACTAAAGCAAGTAACCGAAAGATACCAACTAGTTAATTGTTTCTCCAAACTTTGATTTTTAAGAGTTTCATTTTTCGATAAATATTTTTGTGTTACTCCATTTAGAGCTGCAAAACAAACACTGTAAAGATAACACAGTGTTTTCGGTGTTGTGGCATTAAATGAACGCGTTTCTTCTGGATCAGATACAGCTATTTTTCCAAAGTTAAAACTATAATTGAAACTCATTTCCATCAACTCTTTTTGATCCTTTATAGGTGCCAAATAAACCAATTTTTTGGTCACCATATAAACAACAGCAAGGATCTGGTATTTTGGCGGAAGTAAATTGAAGTATATCTCTAAAATTTTCGCGGTATCTTTGCAATAAGGAACCGTTGAAGAGTTAGCACTGTTTTTCTCAGGCCATGGGTAGTCAAGTAGGTCCAAACATTTTTTTGCGAGTTTGAGGCGTAGTAATTCGTTTTCTCCAATAAAACCAAGTAACATTTCTATTACTGATACAGCCATCGTGCTAGATGATATTAAGCAATTTCTACTTTCCAGGAAATAATTGAATATCGTAACAGCAACATCGTCATCACATACAGAGCTTGCAGATTTTTCAGAAATAAATTGAAAAATCGTCTCTTCTATTTTGCCTTTACTACCACGATCATTATTTGTAGTACTGAATTTCATACTTCGGAGTATAATTTTCAAACTATATTCAGCAAAACTTTGATATGGAGAGTTTTCTGAGTCATCTGTTACATTTTCTCTACAATAGTTAAAGACAGTCATCATTGGAGTGACGCAATTAGACAGAAGTTCTCTTAAATCCTTTTTACTTTGCTTATCAATGTATGGGAAGAGTATCTCGGGACATTTACAATTCTTTAGAAAACCAAAGTTAGTAGTTTTCTTGGTTGCAAAACTACTTTCAATTCTGCTTATTGCCATATTCAGTCCATTAAATACTGTGTTGAGTATATATGGTGACTCTAGAAATGCATCAACACATTTTACTAAGACATTGACAGTGAATGGAGTCGTATGTTCAACGATCTTAGTAAAAGGTAGAATTTTAAAGTGAGATTTCTTTGAATCCTTTTTACCATTTGGAGTTTGAGTACTTCCGAATTCTTGTAAAGTCCCAATGTTACCATTTCCTATATTGTTATCCTCATTGTCTACCATATCTTTGTCGTGATCTATTTCAGTTTTAAGATCTTTTTTTACTTTTGTCGGTAAATTACTTTTCTTTAGTCCAAATAGTATAAGTGAATTCTTCGAAACACTATAGCCGTTGCTTAGCAGATTAGGTAACTTGAAGCATGTTTTATACTTTGTATTAACGATATTAAAAAGTATATCTTCTAGCTTGACGTATAATCTATATTTTTTCTGCAGAATCTCGTTGTGTTTAGGAGAACAACGACAATCGGCAAACGTATTTAGCAGATTACCAATATAATCAAGCAGAAATAAAATACCAAATCTAAGGTCTGACAATTCTCTATTGCTTAGATTTTCTTTCTTAATCATCGATTCAATTCCTCGAAGGTCAATGTTTGCTTCTAAAAGTAGTCATTAGAAAATATAGTTTACAATAGATACTTACCAAAAATAAAGTATAAATTCTCAAGAGAGGCCTTATCATCCTGTAGTTTCCATTTGTTTAGCAATCGTAATACTTGATACATAAACTGAATCATAGGAATTAGAGGATTCAGCATTTCGACATTCCAAATACCCAGGCTTAAGTCTCGTTTTAAAAACGTAGTGTGTTTGACCCAATACCTTGCGTCTACATTATGATAATCTTTAAATAGTGGATAGAAATCATCACCTTCAGAAGAAGTATAATTAGGTGGTTTTTCCAAACACATAAAATATGTATCTTTAACATAATTCAAAACATTTTTATTCATATATTCAACTAACTCCTTCGATTGCTTTGAAAACGTTTTATATCCACCTTTCAAATTCACACTAAATTCAGAAAAATAATAAGCTCTAAACTCTGGTAAATAATTTGAGCAACAATCCAGTTTCTCCAGAAGTGCACTTATCTCAGACGAATACTTTTCTGGATCTTTACGAATTAGTTCACAGATTCGAACAATATTTGCTGACAATGCTACGCGGAATGAATTATTATCAGTAGATATTAAATACTGATCAAATTTCTCGTAAAGTGAAGAAATTTCTGCTTCCACTTGTTCTTCAGTACACAAAATAGAAAGAGAAGATAATATTTTAAAGAAAACTCTTAATAATTTGGGTTCAAATTTTGTACATTGGTCGCTTGTTCTTTTCAAGTAATAATCTATGTGGCTAGAAAATTCACGAGGACAATTCTTAACAATCGCATGAATAGTTCGTAAAGCATTGTAACTAACATCATCCTTTGATAATGTATTATCAATCAACAAAGCAATGATTTCCTCTCTATTATAGTCCAAATTTGAAAACATTTCTAGAAAAATATGTTTACCCATTTCATTTACATCTGGATTGTTTTCCTTTAAGAAATATTCGCCAATATACATCAATGCATCAAAGTATTTCATAGGAAAATCACCACACTTTAACAACATGCTTATAAACTTGCGATCTTCATTGAGCAACTCACGATGGTTTTCGATATTTGCTGCCATTAATTTGGCAATATCTTTTACTTTATTAATAGAAGGATTAAGATATTCAACTATAGTTGCAAACGATAAGATATAGTCGAACTCAGAAAAGCGGCGTTTCAAAACTGTTTCCTTTCCTTTATCTTCCTCGTCAACGCCATTTTCATTATCATCATTTATATCCATATCCATTAATTCCTCTTCCGTGACATCGCTAGTGACACCAAAATCTGCAGACGTAATAGTTTTGTTGTTGCTAGAACCATTCAAAACGCTTAAAACGATATTTATTCCATTTGCTCCATAATTTGTTATTAACATCATAATCTTATAAAACATATTACAAACGATCTTGTCAAAATCAGGTGATTCTTCAAATTTCCCAAGTCTAAGATTTTGCCTCAACGCCAACAAGAACAGTACAATTTGATTTTTATTATCAGATGTTAATGCCATGGACGTGTAATTTATGACTTCGATAGCACTATCGCATTCAAAAATGTTAATATTCACAATGAGGCCAAAACATTCGGATTTAATATTGATAGGATCAGCAGCAACATTCTTTACCGACTCAAGCAGGGCGAGTCTAAAATTCTCACAATCATCTAAATTACTTCTTTTTATCCATTTCATTATCTCTCGATACAATCCATTTTCTAGCTTAAAATCTTGAATAAACCCATAAATAAATCTTGCGAGCTCATTTCTATATGCAGCGTCAAATGTATCGTATTCCAAACCAGAAATAGTGATGCAAATCTTTTCCTGTTCATATATCTCACCAGTGTCTTTCAGTATATCAAGAAAAATATCACATGCCGTTTTCACCATTGTGTCTTCAGAGGTACTTCTTCCAAAAAACTTAAAAATCTCTTGAAGTATTTTAGTCTGCAGAACTTCCATTGAAACCAAAATTTGAAGGAAACTATTGAAGAAGTTTCCATCAATCCTAATCGGCCTTGAAAGCACCTCCAGAACTTCAAATGACTTCGACCCATCTTTTAATGTGATGATGGATAGAAGTACGGGTAAAATGTTATCTGTATTGAGAGACTTTAGGTGACTTTGCAACCCACTTATGAAATTTTTGTATTCTAGAGAGCCGTCAACAACACTGACGCAAGCAGAGTATTCTTCAGTCTCGACGACCTCTAACCCAGTGTTTCTAAAAAAATCTTCCAATTGCTCGGGAAAAGAAATCTTTTTTGTGAGTCCACATAATTGATTGACATTACGGTTACTCCTATCTACCTTGCTCTGCGAGTGTAACACTTTCTTGTTAGCATGTTGGGTCAATTTGCTAAACTCATCAACCCCATTATCTGGTGACTCATCAAAAGAATCATAATTAACATCTTCTAAAAAATAACAAATACCAAATTTCTCCTTGTAAAAACATACCTGTTCTTTTACGAAAGCATTGTGACCGTGGAGGAAGGTTGTTTTCCTTATCCAAATTGCTATCATGAGTTTCATTAACTTCATCAGAGTCACCAAAAAAAGACATGTCTATATCATACACTATTTCAAAGCAAAAACTAAAATTATAAATTAAAATTTCCAATGTAAGATAAAGTTTAATACACCAATTAAAGACGACAATCAACTGATTGCAAATTGGTAAAATGTTAAGAATAGGAATGTCTTAAAAATATAATAAATCTTAAACAATTATATAAAATAAAATATAATGGAAATTATCTTAGTAATATACAAATTTATTTGAAATTACCACATTAATAACTCAAATTTATTCGAGTCCATAGATTAAAAAGAACAGAATAAAAAATTATTAGACATAGTGACCAAACTCGGACAAAGAGAACATTTAATGGCAAACAATAATAATGACTCATATTTCACACAATCTAATTACCAAAGGCGCGCTTTTCATTATAATGTTTATTAATCGTTTTGAGAGTACTTCTATGGTAGTTTCGTCGATTATCACACTCAATAGTTTTATTTTTACAAATATCCAGAAGATGTTTTTTTTGGCCAAAATAATTTATGAGTACCTAGTGATAATATAAACCCAAGATTGCGAGATGGAGTGTTTACAACCATTTAATTTACAAATCATTGAAATAGTATAACAACCACAATGGTCATCAAATATTTAATATTAATAGGAAACTTATTATCTTACCTAAAATATAAGTGGTAAAAATGATGTAATTAAGGTAGCTTAGCTATAATAATAAAATAAAATATAGAATATTTTTCTATTTTTATGCAACATAATCATCATTTTTTTCGTCATTATTTTCGACTGTTGTATGTAACAAAAAATGAAAACGGTAACGTCTTACCCGGTGATTGGGAAATTCAATTAACTTTTATAACTGTTTAAAAACAATTGATGTTCGGAAAGATATTTGATAAGAATTAATTATTTGACAAGATTATTTCTTTTTGAAAAATTCCCAAAAACCGTTAGTATTTTTTAATAATGAAATGAATTTTGGTATTCTTTAGACAAATACAAGACCTTTATAGTTTGTATCATTAAGAAATATCATTTATACGATTTAATTATTAAACAATATTTCTATCGTCTTCATGTTTGATATTTGATTTACTTTTTTATAAATATGACAAGTACTCTGTATTTATATGTTAATATTCGACTAATTATAATTAACTTTTCAAACAATAACTGCAATTAATAGCAATAATTACCTGTGAAAATGTCAGGAGGCTAAAAACAACTGTCAACATTTAAAAATGACAATTGATAATTAAAAAAATGAACTGCGTTACATTAAATTAGTTGTTTTATATAGTTAAGAGTGATTTACATTAACTCTTCAAGGTGAACTCAAGTTACAAAAAGACAATACTTGAAGATAATTAAAATATAATTGTGCTAAAAACATAATATTGAAGGTGAAATCAAGCAATTGTATAACTTTTGTTTTTATTGTTATTTATGGAGTCTTGTTCATCCTGAACTTTTTATTATTCTTTGTATGGCATTAGCTCGTTTTGTATATTAAATATTTTGGGTTCTTATTTAGATGCATGTTGAATTCTTGTTTGTGATTTGAATAAATTTTATAATATTTTGATGAATTATTAGTATTTTCGTATAATAAATATATAACAATATATTGTTATAATTATTAAAATAATATTTTTTTAAGTATATTTCATACGTAGCCGGAAAGTTTTATGTTTATAAAAGTATTAATTTACTTTATTTCACTACTTAATAGCATTTATCTTATAAGTAAATACTATGTATAAACTCAAACAACTTTGATTTTTTAGATCTCTATATAATAATTAATCATTTACATGTCTTAATTTATATGAATTTTGGCAAGCAATAAATTTTAAATGTAATATTTGAACAATTTAAAATATGTCTTGTGCACTTCCCATAATGTGAGATTTTTGAATAGTGAAAAAGTTACACGATAAACTTGCCATTTCTGATCATCTCATTTATATTGTCCTGTTATAGATTGTCTCTATACTACACACGAGGGTCAATTTCTTACGCGCCTTTTTAATGCTGGAACACTTAGTATTATGCTCAATATTTTCTAGAAAATTTTTAAACTAATTACCTTAAAAATTTTTTCAATAATATTGATAAATAACTACTAATTTTTATTATATATTATGTTTAGTTATTGTTACAGTAAAAAATATTAATGGATCCTTATAATCATAATGTTAGTAATTCATCTATGTCAAATAAAGCTTTACCATATTCTTTATGTCAAACAATGTCGGCAACATCAAACTATTTACTACCTAACTACACAAACCAACCTGAGCAAATATCATCATTATCAAGTTCAGTAACACCTTGCTCAGAAACTATGTCTGGGGGGTACATATATCCATATGAATCCTCCTACTACCAACAACAATTGATAAGTAACAATATATATAGTAATCAGGCAAATTATCCTGTAAATAAAACTACACAAACATTGAGATCAATTAATTATGCAATTGAAAACAGTTTAAATCCACTAATGAATACTTATCAACAACCTATTACCGAAAATTGTATATCAAATAGCAGGAATTTTCAAACACAACAATGGATGCAGAATCATTACTTTGATTCTCAAAGTTATAATGTAGCAACGCCATCTTGTGCTCCGTCGATGATGTCAAATATGTCTCATGCATCAATAACTAATGCTAATCAACAAATAAATTGTTCAACCAATGGAATTGAAAGTGGGAAAATGACGGAATTAAAATCAATGCTCAAAACAGAAAATTATCCTAATTCAGTGGTTAGTTTTACTGAAAATCTAGATCCAAGTCAGGAGCAATTGACAGAAGATTGTAGAAAAAATATATTAAATAATCTTCTTGATGATGACATTGAAGTTCGGAGTAAAGCATACAAAATAATTAAATATTTATCAATTGAAAAAGAAAATCAAGCAAGACCGTTTATTATGGATATTATGAATACTATTAGTACTGATAGAACAAATTCAATAAGTTTAGAAAGACTTTTAGAATGCCTTTGTCACCTAACATATAATTCAAAAACAATAGGGTGTATAATAAATTCAATATTAGATAATAATTTAATTTTTATTTATACATTAGGAAAAAGAATTGTCAAAGACCAATTTAATAGATATGGTTATGGATACTATGCTTTGTCAATTCTTCATGCAATTTTATCATTATCAGGAGATATTTCAAAAATTCTAACAAAATACACGAGAAAAGCATTTATTATGGATAGAATATTTGAGTATTTTAATAAAATTCTAACAATTTCAAGTGCAAATTTGTATGATCAAAGTTATTATTTTGAAAGGAAAGAAATTATTTGGCTTATTGAATGTTTGAAGCACCTTATTTTGGATAATGATAATATGAAAGAGTATTCTTTGTCAAAAAATGGAGTAGAAATATTATTAAAAATTCTTAAAGGAAGTCAACGTGAGTATATACATTATCATACTCTTAGTTGTATAAATGCCTTTATTCAATCTGGTTCTATAAAGTACGTAATTGAATTTGTTAGGAATAATCTTGTTGATATTGCCTTTTCAATTGTTACTACTTCCTCACTAAGTGAAGGTAATAGAAAAATAGGAAGCGAAAGAGTTATATTAGAATGCCACAAAATATTTTGTTCAATTTTAGATGTAGATAAAATGGAAAATACCACTATTAAAAATATCAGTAATATTATAATGAATAGTTTAACAAAGAGTGATATCACATTTTTCAAATACTGTACATGGTTTTTATGTAGATTGTCTAGTAAAAGTCTGGAGTTCAAAGTATTTCTAATTGACAAAGATATTTTTTATCTTTTCATTTTTACAATTAATTATTGTTTAGAAGAATTAAAGCGTGAAAATAAACAAAATATTAATACACGGAATAATGAAAATATTAAAAATATTGAAGAAGTTTTTGATAATTGTTTGATAACTTTTAAAAACCTGACATATCATTTTCAAGTGGAAGAAATATTTAAAGTAGGCGTTGATAAATTATTTAAGGTTGATGGAAGCCTCCAAACACTAATGAATCTCTTTATTTATAGTACAATGGATATGAATAAATCAAGAATTATTATTATACTATTACGTGGAGTATTATTTTACAAGTATGATACTGAACGTTTACCATATCTACTAGATATTATCATGAAACATCTAAAAATTATTATAGATGTTATTTTTGAAAGATCAATTCATTTTAACCAATCAAATGATGTATCAAGGAAAAATTTAAAAAACCTTCTTCAAAAAGTCATTTACTTTATAAAATGTCTTTGTCTCGAGTATGGTGGAGTCTCATCCAAAATAAGGGAAATTTTAAGAACAAATAAAATAAATTTACTAAAAATAATTGATAATATAAAAGATGTTGAAATAAGGTCGGAAGTTATACAATTAGCTGGAGTGTTATTAAATAAGGAAGATAATATAGTGGATAAATGGCTGAATAATTTACAAACCCAAAGTACTATAAAAGATTGTTCCTCCTCTGAAGATGACAACTTAAGAGAAGTAACAATGAATTTCTTAAAGTTAGCCCAAGAAACAAGGTGTTCTATATTAGTGGAAGAGAATATGGATTGTGATAATGGTATTTCTATTTCAAGTATTTATGCAGATATTTGTTAAAAAATATCTTAATATAATCTTTATGTACGGTTGATAATGATAATACACAAATTTTTATTCTTTCTTTTTTCAAAGTCATTTAAAAACGGTTTTGATTTATATAATTCTATTATGTTTTTTAACACATTTTAAGAAATTGCCTTAATAAAGAATATTTGCTTTACTTTTTTGTTTTTGGAAATTACTTTAAAATTTTTATATTTAAAAAAATAGAATGTTGTACTTTATAACTTGAGTAAAAAAATTAATTGTTTGTACTTAATATTAGTTTATTAATATTCTATTGCTTTCCGTGTTTTTATAATAACTTTTACTATTAACATGGAAATTTATAATTGTACATTTTATAAGTTTGAAATATAATGTATCTTAAATCCATTTAAAAGTTTATAAATAGATGAAGAGAAAAATAATAGGTGAAATTAACAATGAACTTTTTGTAAATATCAATGAAAGGTATTATTAGTATTAAAACTATAGTAAGGAACATATAAATTTACATTAGATTTTAGTTTCAAAATATAAAGAAAAACTGTTAGTGTTATTTGATTAACTTTCTCACCAACACAAAGATTTATGGCCATATCTAAATATAAATTACTGTTTATTTGATAATTTTTATATGTATTGTTATTTACATCTCATTAGGTTATACCTTAATGATTAAATTAACTCATTCTCTCATTTATTTTTATCCTTTATTAAAGTTGATGTGTATTAAAATTAAATATTCTTTTATTATTAAATTAAATCTCCAAGTATTGTGATTGATGTTTCCTATTACCATAATTCTTACTATCTTGCACTCATTTAATTATCTGAATATAACATTTTGAATGCCTCTTGAAGAATATTGAAAGGAACTACACTTCACTTACTGTAAAATAGCACTTAATTTAGGGAAAAATCATTACATATTTGAACTGTGTTATATAATCAAAAGTTTGAAGAATTATATCCTGAATATTGGAGTAGGCTTTTCTAAAAGAGGAGTATAGGAGTTAGGAAAAATGAAAGTTAAAAGCGAAGTGAACTATTTATAATAGTTAAAATATATTGTGACATTCACGTAATATTATGTTAATATTATTTTGATAAAAGTAACATTGTTATGAAAAGCAAAAACTTTTTAGTTATTCATTATAATTTAAAATATTTTGTTACTACATTATGATTGCATAATCAGTTCCGGTACCGCCAGTTTCTTATATATAAGAGAGTTTCTTTGTAATTCTAAAACATAAATATCTCTTTTATCCTATTTTATATTATTTATATTCATATTTCTATATATGGTAAAAATTTGTTTATTTTAAGTAGTTGGAAAAATAAATCAAAATTTAAGAATTATGTGTACTGTTATTTATGTATTCTTAATTTGTTTCTTCTTCTTAAAAAAGGTTTTTACTCAATAATTTAAAAAAGAATAAAATAAGAAATGCATAAAAATGGCATACTATTATAATAGAAAAATTTAATATAAAGTGAAAGATTGTTAGATTAGATATTTTTAAGATAATCCATTTTATAATATAATATTTTTTCTATCACCTTTAACAAGGCTATTTTGTAAAGATAAGTATATTTTTATCCATTTATGCGTTAATGATATAAAAGTTAATGAATTGTTTGTAATGATATTTGAAAAATCTGTGTAAATGCTGATATAAACGTATAATATAATCAAAATAATGTATTTGAGAGATTAATAAAAAATTTTCTCTTTTATATTATATCTAAATATTCATGTCAATAAGAGTTATTTTTAAGTGTTAGGGCTATTATTTTATCCTTATACTGGTCAACTATCATTTTAAACATAATTTTGTTATCATTTATTTTACTTCCCAGTTGGTTATATTAATAAAAATTATTATTCTGTTACAATGTAATTTAAAAAAAAGAAAATTAGGATATTTGTTACTAAGGATAAGGATGATTAATTATTAAAAATAGTTTTTAAAATTTATGATCATCTTTTACATTTTGGAATGCATTTTGAAATAGTAGTTATTGGTTTCAGAAAATGAAATATGAAGGTATATATAATTGATAGGAACAATTTATTATACTGTTCATTTTTAAAAAACACGGCAATTTGTTTTCAGTCTAAATTTTACTTTTATAAAGAGTAAAATTAATTAGTTAGTTTTAGATAACGTAATTACAAGTTTGACATGAAAAGCTAATATCATTATGATTTATTCACTACACACCTAAAAGTTTAAGAATTAGTAAATTATTTTTATTGTTTTCTAATAAACTTTATTATTATAATCTTCTAGGAACCTTTTATTAATTTGTATAACTAATATAAAAGCAAATATTAGTATATAACATATTTCAGTATAATTTTGGCTTAAATTTTAATCCTTAATATCTTAATCTTCTTTATAAACCCATGTTTAGATTCAACAGAAGCTTTTTTATATTTTTAATAACGCATCATAATATAATAATAACGACTTAATTTTTTTATATTATTATCTACATAATTTGTAAAAAGAATAAGATGTGCCTTACTGTAAAAAAAATTTTTTCAACACCCTTCTAAGAGCATTTTCTGTTGAGTTAAAATATCCATACATAACCCAAAATAGCTTTTCGTCACGCAGACCTAATTATGCATACTTTTGTTTTTACATTTCTATACAAAATATTCTTCAAAAATTTATCCTATTATCATATAAAAATATGAAATGCACAATTGTAACTTAATTCATACTTATTCATTCTCTCCCCTCTTTAGAAGAATATATAATTAATAAAAATTTATTTTTTACACATCTTTTGATAAATATACGTATATATTTTAAATGTACTTTAAAAAAGACGAAAATTCTTTTAAATTTTATACCTAAAACATACATTTATATTTTAATATTTTAGAAAAATTTTATATGTTTCTTTATTTTTATGTAAGAATTTTTAAATCAAACACTATCAGGTGCCATTAAAATTAACACAAAATTTTATTAAGTAAAGTTTATTAATTAATTTATAATTTACAGTGTCTACTAAAAGTTTAGTTTATTTTTTTAATTTAAAAATGATCAAATGGATTTTTATTTTAATTTTTCTACTAAACATTTCAATATTAATTATAACATGTCCATCAGACTGCTCCTGTTCATCCAACTCTATAATATGCACGTAAGTAAAGAGAATTTTTAAAAATTATTTTAAATAAAAAAGGACAAAAAATAAAAATTTTTAATTAACGTTTATTATCTACTTTTAAATGATTAACCTTTTTTATCATATTATTATATTCTCTACAACCATTTATTAATACATATTAATGATATATTTCTTAAGTATAATTTATTTATTCTTATTTTTATAATTATTCTATAAAAAATGTTTTTATTTAAATAGTATGAAAAACAAAAATACAAATTAAATTACCATCTTTTAAGGTTGTTAGAAGAAATAAAAAATGGAATTTTTAAATTCCTAAGTGTATTACTTTATGTAATTGCTTTTAGTTTATAATATTTAACTAAGAATATTATAAGAAGTAAAATTTTATAGTTGTACTTCTTGAGATAATAAAATATAATTAGGAGGAAAAGTCTTTACAAAAATAACCTATAAACACCAGGCAGCCTTTGTGATATAAATAATTAAGTGTCATTGATAAAAATTTTAATCTTTCTCTATTTTAACAAATTTGACTATTCTTTAGGTTATATTAAATGTTACTTTCAGTAATTTTATATTTTCTTTTGTAGATGTAATGAACATGCTTGGAGTTATAAAAATTTCAACTTAAATGGGGAGAACAAAGAACCATTTTATAATAATCATTTAGTTCTATCAAATTTTTCTAATTATTTAGAGTATGTTGATAATGTTATTATTCATTCATGTTCACATGTTACTGTATCAAATGGTACTTTTACAAATTTAAAAGTCAAAGATTCAATTAAATTTATTGACATTAAAAAATTATCTTTTTCCTCGTACTCATTTAAAGATATTAAAGAATCACCAAAACAATTTGTCATTCAAAATTCATTTATAACATTATTACCACAATTTACCTTTACCGGTCTCCGTAATCTTAATCATTTTTGGATTCGAAATACAACAATAAACAAAATTCAAAAATTAGCATTTTCCGGTATTAAAGAAATTGATTATTTATACTTCCGACAAGTAGTAATAAGTCACATAGAGGTTGGTTCATTTGCACAAATGATAAATATCAACAATTTTTTCATGAGAGATCAAATATTGTTACCTTCAATTAGTGAACACCTATTTATAGGAAGTAATTTTAAAGAAATGATTTTTGAAAAAGGAGAAATAGTTGGAAGTGAATTATTTTTAATGGGAGTGAGGAGTAAGAAAATAACAATTAGAGAGATGAAATTACAGCTTAAAAGTGGAGTGTTAAAAAGAATACCAACACAAGAAGTTACAGAATACAAAATGATTAATTGCACAATTAATAGAATAACACCAGCTTTATTTTATAATCATTCAAAAGTTGTTATTGACCATTCTAATATTAATAGTATTAGAGGTATTCAAAATATTATTCCTTACAATATTTCGTTTATACTTTTTAATAATTGTAAAATTAATCAGTTTCATTCCCATAGTATACGAGGATCAAGAGATTTTAATGAACTTAAAATTGACAAGTGTAAAATAGAACATTTACATACAAAATCATTTCATGAATCTCATATCAACTTTTTATTTATCGAGAATTCTTTAATAGGTAACATAGAAAAGCGAACATTTGACACAAATTCCATTAATGAAGTATCAATATTCAACACAACCACAAAAACCCTTGGTAAAGACATTTTTTATCAAACGATTATCTCATCCCTAACAATAATGAATTGTACTCTTGGAGAAGCAATAGAAGGCGGAATATTCGGGGAAATAAAAGAAGTAAACAACTTTCTTCTTCAATATACCATATTAGAGGAACAAGAAGAAGAAATATTTAAAAATTCAAATATTAAAAATTTACAACTACTTTATAATTTATTTACAAGTACTTTCAAAAGACAATATTTTGACAATTTATTTGCACAGAACTTTATTTTTTCTCATAATATACTTCTTTGTGATCCAAACGATTGTGAAGTTAATGCTTTATTTACCAAAATCTTTCCACACCATCTAGAATGGAGGATAACTGATAATATATGTCAATATAGTAGGAATGTAAATAATCAAATTGAAGGAATTGTTAATAATAATAATAACAATGAATATATATGTAATAAACCTATAGAATATTCTCCAACACCAGGGTTAATTTGTCAGAATCGTTGGTTAATTGATGACTGTACATGTGATAATGGATATAATGATAATACAAATAAATCGTCTGATATTATTCAAACCTTTCCCTCAAAAGCTAAATTTTTGTTGATTGGTGATTGCAAACATTTAACACTCATTGATACACCAGATTTTAAATCCCTATATATTTATTTTTATAGAATTGATAATGGTATAACTATTGTATCCGTTCCAAAAAGCATAAGAAGAATATTTATACATAATTCGGATTTACAAATGTCTCATTCATATGCTTTCAAAGAAAATCATTTAGAGATGTTATATTTTAACAATGTATTCTTACCATCAATGAATGAAAAAGTTTTTTATGATATGTATATAGATAAGATAAGCATTAAAGATTCAAAAATTAACCAAATAGGAAAAAGTTCATTTAAAAGTTCAATAATCAAAAGTATAGATATTAAAAATTCTAATATACATGAAAGTGGTAACTTACTAGATTCATCAACAAAAATTTATGTTGAAAATAGTAATTTAGCAAAAAAATATGACATTCAATTTAATCAATTACCTTCAATATCATTAAAAAGGGATAGTAGTAAAGTAGGAATACCTGATTCTTTAATATATCCATTAAAAGTAGCTGCTGAGAAGTGCCTTCTAATAGATACAAACGTTGAAGGTGATTGTAATTATTATTCAAAAATTTTGTCCTGTACATTCGAAAGAAATTCTAAATGTTATGAGAAAAATAGTAATGATATTCAAAATTTGTATAGTATTAAAGATTCATCTTCGAGAAATTGCAAAAGTTTATATGTTACATTCTTTACTTTATTAATATTTATTTATTCTTATACCTTTTAAAAATTTAGGTGCTTGTATATAATAAACATATATCTATTATTATTTCCAAAATGCTGGTATTTATTTTATAATAAAATATTTGAAATATTTATTATTTGTTTGAATAATTATAAAAGTTATATCATTACTGAAATTCTTTATTATACATAGAATAAAATATATGACAATTATAAGAAAAAGATTGCATTGATTATAGGAACATATAAATTTTCATTCATTATACAATAATGGGCAATAAAAAAAATTTTTTATAAATGCTAAAAAGAAAAATAGAAAAAAATGTAGTTGTTTTCATTCAATTTTTTACATTATACAATAATTACACCCAATTTCTGAAAACAAATTCTCATCTATAAATAAATTATTTTTTAAAGAAAATTTCTTCAAAATAACTAAAACTACGTAATTAGAATTTTTAATATACTTTCTGAGACTAAATTTTAGATTACTTAAAAAACTATATAAATTTTTTTTCCACATAAACAACATGAAATTTTTGCACTTGATAAATCTTTTTTTCTCTCGTTTTTACCTAATATACAAATTCAACTACTTTTTTTTATAAAAAAACAAAAAAGATTCTTCAATTAAATTTAGAATTTTATATATATATTTATATATAATTAAAATACAATATTAAGAGATATTAAAAATAAAAATTAATTTAATAATCTTTATCATATGCAACCAGAATTTTGTTGGCACTTGTATAAAATTTTTTGGTATGATTTTTATCGTTCTTTTAAAATAATCAAATATACTAAAAAAAGATTATTGAAATACAAAACATTCTCTTGAGAATAGACTTAAAAAGATTATTTCGAACAAAAACTGTAATAGCTTTTTATGGTAATTCAAAGAAATAATTAAATATATATATTTTTACTTAAAAAAATCCCCGTGTATGAGTAAAAGTATGGTATATAAAAAACATGTGTAAAATGAATGTGAAATTTTGTTGATTGGTGAATAAAAGAAAAGCGAAATAGATGATTGTGAATAAGAAGGAAAAATAACTTATAAACAAGTTTCTCTTTCTTCCAATGATATGAAAAATTATAATGTATTATATATATGTATTAAATATATCCGTAGTTATTTCAAATGTGCCCTTAACAAAACAAAATAATATTGTAGAAATATAATACATATCTTGACAAATGTTTAAAAGTTTTTATCATAATAAATAATAATGCTAAAAATCAAAAACATTTATATGATCAATAACCTGACAGTAACCAGTAAAAATTCTTGTTTTTTATCCATTTCAACTTTATACATTACTTTGTTTTAATGATTAAGCACTGACTATAATATCCAAAAATTTTATTCATCTTCCTCTTTTTTTATATTATTAACACTATCTCCACAAAATATTTTTAATATTCACTTATCTTGTAATAAATAAATTTTCTTATTTTAAACAAAGATATATCTGTGATCATTATTGTAGAAAAGCAAAATGAAAGAAAGTAAAAGGAATTATACAATAGATAAAAAATAATACGTCTTCAAATATTGCCCATAATAAATGTCTAATTGTTCTAAAGAGTGATAACAAAGTATAATATAAAAATATTTTGTCCCCATTGACAGTACATATACCATATAATAATATTGTTAACAGACACAATTATTAAAGTGAGCTTTTATATAAATTGATGCCCTTAAGAATATAATAATAATAACAATATTTTTTCAATGATCCATTTCGGCTTCATATTCCTTGCGTAACCAAGTTATACCCGTTAAAAGATACCTGGCCAAATCGAGTGTTTTCATATGTAGGTCCATTCTACCACAAATGGAATCTAAGTGGTCAATCATAGCTAAAATAATTTTAATATAAAATTGATGGCTATTTTTTAACAAACCTTTATCAATATCTGTTATTTCCTCGTTAATTCGATCTATAATTCCGTGAGCAAAAAGAAGATATGATAAAGCTGTATTTTGGTTATTCAAGTTTTGCGTAAAAGTTTTATTAAAATTATCAGTACTTGATGAGATGTTATCAAAATCCCTAGAAGCACTTTGACGACTGGCACTTCTTAATTTGTCAGTAGCACTATTATTTGAAAAAGAGTTCAATTTACTATCATGTTCAAATAAATAATTATTTTGTCCACTACTTTTACCATTTCTAGCTAACCATTCAGCTTGTAAATTAGATAATCGATGCTGATTAGCAATAATAGTCTTCTTCTTCAAATCATAACATTTAAATAACATTGTTGCTTTTACGTATGAAACTAATATTACCAATCGACTGTATATAGAACATGACTTAAATTTAGAATCATTATTTAAAACACCCTTAGAGACTTCTTTTAAAAATTTAAATGATTCATTCATGTATTCAGCGGGACGAAGTTTTTGAGAACTTTCTCTACCTTCAGAGGCTATAACTTGATGAGCGGTAGCAGCTATGAAGTAAACAATACATTCGAGATATCTAAAGAATTTCTTCATTCCATGTTTATCACGATCAGTTTTATCAGCTTTGTGTTTATAATCTTTTGCTAGTTTACCATAGAAATCATAATCTCGTACTGTTCTAGGAAGATCATTTTGTTTCAATTCACATGCTAACTTTGGTTTATATT
This sequence comes from Strongyloides venezuelensis, assembly GCA_963280985.1. Lineage (NCBI taxonomy): Eukaryota > Metazoa > Nematoda > Chromadorea > Rhabditida > Strongyloididae > Strongyloides > Strongyloides venezuelensis. The sequence continues at coordinate 7,140,732 of CAUJLX010000002.1, read as the reverse complement.
TATTCATAAGATATATTGGTGAATTAGGTAATAATGTTGAGGAAGAAGATGATAATGCTGATTGTCCACGACAAACAGATGAACTTCTACTACTATTTGCAGTTGGAATATTACTATTACTTTTTTTTTCCTTCTTTATTGGCACTGATACTTCTTCAACCTGTTTTGTAGATTTACATAAACTACTACTACTATAATCTCGCTTATTACTAATATTTTTAACTTTAAAAACTTCTTTGCTAATTTGACTATTGTTTAATGTTGAAATATTTTTACTTTCCTTTTCATTTTTTTCTTCCACAACCACACTATGCTCTTTACTACTTTTTTTAGATTTTTTACTATCACTACAGCCTTTAATTATTTCTTTCTTAGGATATTCCGAAGTAAGGAAACTTTTTAAATGCCTTTTTCTATCAGCAGACAATCCCGATATATTTAATTTACACTTAAAATCAACATTCTCTTCTATGACAACTGGTTCTTTGTAAACAGGAATTGTCTTTACTGTGGTATTTTTTGTAGTTGTAGCTGTGTTGATAACTGATCTTGATGATGACAATGAAGAAGGTGATTTCCTAGTAATTTTTAATGGTGGTAATAACGGTAGTACCTCACCAACACTCTCAAAAATAGTTTTAACTCTTGCAGCAAGCTCTAATATTTTGGCTTCTTTGTTACCGGTATTTTTATCACAGGTTTCGATATCGTCACTAGAATCTTTACCGTCTGATGTATGTTTATCTGAATTAACGGAGACAAAACCAGAATCTGGACTTTGCAAATCATCTGCATTATGATGGGATTGATTAACTGATATATCATCTGTATTTCCATCAACTTTAGGAAGCTTAGATTCTTTTGTATCACGTTTTTTAACTTTAACTAATTCATCATCTGATGATGACTCATTTGTTGTTCTTCCTTTGTGATTATTTTCTTGATTAGATAATGACGTAGAATATGGTGAGAGTTGCCGACGACGTTTTTTAGAATTCCCATTAATAAAATCGCTTTGTTGTTTTGATGATGATAAAGTTGTTGCTATATTATTACTTTTTGAAGTAGTATTACTTTTCTCATTCCAACTTTTTCTAGAGAGATCTTTGTCGATGGCAGAAGAATTTGATAACACTTTCTTAGAAGAATAACTCGAATTTTTAGTACTAGTATTAATAGAAGAAGTACTTAAATTGACATATGGAGAGACATTTTCTGTATTAACCGGAGATTTGGAATGAGTTGATGACCGTGCACTTTTTGTTAACATATTATTACATTCTATATATGATTGTGATTTAGTATTACTATTTTTAGCTATCCCAGAATAATCAATACTTCTTTTTGGGTAATCTATTAATCCATGTAAATGATATATTTCATCTCTTTGTTCATATGCTAACTTAACAAAATCATCGAAAGGACCATATATTCCTAAAATTGTACATAAATAATTAAAATTCTTTGACGTCATATCTTTTAAACAACTTTCAATCATTAGAAATTATTTTCTCTTCTTTCCTAATGCAAATATTAAGACCCTTTTTCATTTATTTGATTATCAAGTTATTTAAAACACATGTGCTGTTTTATAATATTTTTCGCAATATCATATATTAAAACCTGACATTATATATATGCATATAATATAAAATGACAGTAGACTCTAACAATTTCTTCTTTCTTTTCCTATCAAAATACGTGAAGCATTTTTTTGTCAAAATATATCTATGTTGTTATATGCATTTATTTCCTCAGAAAAAGAAAGAAAAACTATTAAACAATAAAAGAAATAATTAATGATAGATATTTTATCAACTATATTTGTACCTTTATAGTTTATTAATATTAAGCGTACAACATATATTTATAAATAAAATCATACCTGACAAGATGTTAGTGGAAAAAAAAAGTAAAGATATTAATGATCACATGTTTGATCAATTTTTAAGAGAGAAATTATAATGAAAAAACATTTTTAAGGTTAAATTTTTAAAATGTGGAAATAAATTAAAATAGAATGCTGCCTAAAATAAGTAATTTATAATGAAATGAAAATAAAATTACTACACATAAGTAATAAAATAGAAACATTTTTTTATAAACAAACATATTTTCATTGTAAAAATATAAACTTACCAATAAGTCGTTTACTAGTATCATCTTGTGATTGGTGAATTTTGTCATATGGCATGACACGGGGCGCTGCTTCCAACGAGGCCGTCTTGAATATCTTTTTTGATAGTTTATTGAAATATGTATAAAAAACAAAAAGCTCCAAGATAAATAATTAAATAAGCTTCTTCAATTAGACTAGCTGTCGTTCTAATTTTTCACACTTTTTAATAAGAAAAGAAATTAAATCAACGACTTTAATCAGTTGAGTATTGATACTTTTAAAATAAATGAGTAGTACGTTGATTTTTGTCCTCTTCTAGTAAAAACCGGAGAAGAACAATAGTTTTTTGTTTGTATAACTTAATTTGGTATGTTTTATTATCAAAATCTGAAAATATAAAATAAAAATGTACATGTCACATTAAAAAAATTATAATAAAAGAAAATAAACGATGTTATTAATTACAAGTTTTTAAACGATAAATAATATATAGAAAAAATAAAGTAATTAAGGCGGTATAATAATTTTAAAATAAAATACATATATCTTGAGTAAATCTAAATTTAAAAGAATAATTTGTGAAATATTTTCTTGTGATATTCAGCGTCAAAATCTTAACAGTAATAAGAAATAAAATATGAAATAAGAAAATGATAAAAGGTTCATGTGTTAATCAGAGGTCATATATTTGAAATGTTACCTTTTACTGATTTTATACATGCAAATTTCTATTAATTTCTTATATAGCGATAAGGAAGAAAAATTATAATATGTATTTATTTACACAAAATAAATTACCTAAAGGTTTCTAAAAATATTTTTTATATTCATTAAACAAAGATAAATAACAAGACAACATATTAAAGTTATCAAAAATTAGTCATCTAACAAAAATGAAAAAACTTAAACTTAACGTTATAGGATTATTGAAGAAACTAAGAAAATATGTAATATAAAAAAGTGAAGAAGATGATGATGAGAAAAGAGAGTGTCGTGATTTAATGTCATGGTAAGGAAAAAAAGATAAAAGTAAATTATTAATACAGAATTTGTGTCTAAACATCTCATAGATAGGGTAAAAATTATTATCAATAAAATAACCTTATGTTGTAAAAGATCAAAAAATAAAATGATAAAAAAGTGAACAAAAATAATAACAAAATTAGGTGAAATAAAATTATGATGATTTATAAAATATAGTAATCAATGATAAATAAGCATAAAATTCTTGTTCGCTTAAATTTGAATTTGCTAAATTTTAAAATTTCCAAGCAAAATAAAAAATAGAATGATATTATTACTTCTAAAATATATAAAACGAAACTTTGGAAATAAATAATACTTTTAATGGATAAATGAATAAAAATTTATATCATATATAATAAATAGTGAACTTTTTATGCATTGTATAACTTTCCAAAACTTTTGTACTTTATTAGGAATAATATGTATATATTATATTAACGTCACTTATATTTCTATCTATTCTATGTAAAAGTTATTATTTGTCTAAATAGAATATATAGAAAAGATAAAATGCTGATCTGATTTATAGACGAAAAGAAATTTGTTTAATTGATAGGAGAATGGATATATAGATATAAATTTGATGGCAAGTTGCAAGACGATTTGTTTTGTGTTATAATGCGGAAAAATCTATATAAAATATTTGGAAGTAATTTAAAAAAATAATTAGTTTGCTTTAAAGATTCAAAAATCATTATCTTCCTTAAATTTTCGCATTTAAAAATATTGTGTTTTTGTACGTTATAACTTGATGCACGATACCTTTTTAAACATATGAAATTAAAATTTTGATATAAAATTACAGACAAAAAGTGTAATATTTTTAAAAAAGACTCATTTCTTGATATTACATTTTGGAAAATGAAGCTCGATCACCTGTGTATGTGTAATGATAGTAGTGACAATACCAGGCCTCATCGGACCGTTATGTGTCTTATGCTTAAAGTGTGAGCAAATAAATGAACAAACTATATCTAGAGAACTTGGGAAGAAAAGAATAATATGATCATAGTGAATGTGAAATGGAGCTTGTTAGAAGAATGTAAGAGTCCCTCAATACAAAGTAAAAATATAAAAACGAGGTTAATGATAAGGAGGAAAGTTTTATGTTACAACGATAAATATAGGGGAGAAAGATTTTCCGCTGTGTTCATTCTCAAGATTGTCCCGTAGTAAACTACTTGGGTAGATATTTAACCACATTAATAATAGAAACAACAATTAGATGATTGAATGTGTTAATAAATAAATATGATTAATAATAAATAAATATGACTTAAATTAATATAATATTATAAATAACTGCTTTTTAAAATACAATTCTTCTAAATTTGTAATAATTATACAATCACTATTGTATAATAATAATAGTGACAATAAAATAACTTTAAAAAAATCACATTTCGTTCTTTGTAGGATATATCTAATTTGGAGGGGAAACATATAAGCATTGTCATGCTAATTAGCTTTATTTACACCTATCATAAATAGTCATAAATTTATTAGATATCTATCAATTTTGCCGATAGGAAGTAAAAACACAACACATAGTCTAAGAATATAAAAGGTACTTTAAACATATTATAAATATAGATAACTAAAATCTCTATATTTCAAACATTAATAGGTATTTTAACATGAGTTTCAAGAATAAATTTAGTAGTTCTTTTACAACAATGAAAAAGTACCAACGAAATACCTATAATATTATTTTCATTGTTATGAATGGGTTAAATATAATATATCTTTATAATCATTCAATTATGTACATTTCTTATTTTACTACATAAATATATAATTATCTTAAAGTGGAAAATTGCAATCTATAAGAACATATTTTAAAAATTATTAAACATAAATGTTTAATCCCAGTACAGTTTATTTTATTAGTTGATTATATAATAGAAGAAATAAAGTATTTCTTTTTTTAATAATTAATTATACTTCTTAATATTTTTTGATAATCTTCTTTAAAGTATGATTTAGAATGCGCCTCTGTTGACCAAAAAATATATATAAATCATGTTATAAAAAATATACCCTAAAGAAATTTTGCTAACTTTATTAGGAAAAATACCCACAAATATGCATATAAATCCATTAAAATATTACAATAAATAGACATGGGGAAAAATAAAATTTTTGAAATAAATCTAACTAATGAAATAGAATATGATATGACAAGAGAAGAAAGTAAAAAAGAAAAGATAAACATGCATTAAAATTGTTTATATACTTCTTTTAATTCTAGAAACTCCTAGAAAAAAATTGTCCTATATCTTAATTTGGAAAAAAAATGAAATTTCAAATACATTGACTTTAAAAAAAAGATATATAATATTAGCTATATGGTGTTAAAAAAAGAAATTATGTATATAAGTGTGACAGAAATTAATATAATTAATGCATATATAATATACTATCATAATAACTATAAATAATATAAAAATAAAAAAGATTTTTAAATATTATTTTTTAGTTATTTTGTAAAAATTTCTATACCACGCGCAGTGAATATGTATACAGACATATTCTATACGTAAATTCAAAAAAACTCTCCCGTGATGGAGAAAGTAATTTTCGACAACTTTTTCTATATTTATTTTCAATGAATAAATGAATGATTTTTGGTCTAAATGAAGGAGAAAATGAAAGATAGGGAATAGTTTTAATTTTGTTTGTTAAATTTTAATGAAGAAGTAATGATTAACAACATTATGTCTGGGTTTTATGTAAAATATTTTAACATATAAACAGCATCTTATTAAAAAATCAAACAAAGTTGCTATGTCAACTTTTATTTTATCTTTAAATCTTTCTAATAACATTAATTAAAAAGAAAAAAATCTGCTCAAATAAATAATATGTATATTTAATGTCTAGCTATGGCACTAATATCCAATTTCATCAGTCAAGGTCTTTCTTGAAAGATTTCTTAATGAATGTATCTAAATTACATTAATAAAAATTTTGAACCGCGCCCCATCTATGAGAACCGTCTAAATATAAAGGGTAGATATATATTGTATTAATTCAAATAAAATGATGTACAGTGAGTGCACATAACAATAAACCACTACAATGAGTATATTCTTATTAATTTACTCATAAATAATATAAATGATTTGCATACTTTTAGCATGTATCATACTTGAACCTGCGCACAAATTAAATAGCTTAAAGCTTTTTATGTTGATCATTTCAATCGCTCCTTTATATATTATATATAATTTATTTCTGTATATTCTGTAAAACTTTTTTTAAGAGACAAAAAGATGTAAAGAAGTAGTCGTTATTGTGTGTTCTTTAATACAAAAATAATAAAAACAAATATCTGATAATAAAAGAGTTAAAGATATATCTATTATATTAATAAAAACATAGTCTAACGCATGTGGTTTGTCAAAAAAATTTGTCCCACCACACATTAATTGAGGGAGGAGAGAAAAAAAATATTTCGTTTGGTATAAAGTATAAATTTCAATAAAAGCTTATTGGTAGAAAAATAGTAACACCGAAGTAGATTATTTCCTCTTATATTTTATGACAAAAAAAATAACACAATTATATTTATCTTTTTCAAAAATAGGAGTGATCAATTAAAAAAATAATAAAAAGGATATTTTTTTTCTCATTACTTTACTTTATAATTTATTGGAATATATTTATCTTTTAAATGAAAGAGAAATGATTAATAACATTACAATTCATGTGAGAGTTAAAGAAATTAATTAATATACCTTGTATATTAGTAATAACAGGGTGATAATTAAAATTCTTTAATCTATATTAAAAAGTTTAAAAAAATCTTTCTTTTAATATAATTCAAGTTATATCAAAAGAAAAGAGGTCAAAGATTTAAAATATTATTTTTAAATGTAGACATTTGCGTATTTATGAAGGAAATAATAAAAAAAGAAACAGAAAATAGAAAACAATTTTTAAAAATTTAGTAAAACAATGTACAAACTAGCTGAACATTTTTTCTACTTTTCAAAAAGAAGTGCCAAAACAAATAATGAAAGAAAGATTAGTTTATGTATAAAAACATGAAATGACAAGATTTTCTACACATCTCATTTTATCATTATATTTTTAAATTAAAATTAACAAAAAAGTATAAAAGAGATGAAGAATTTAATTAAAAGTAACATTTATGTGTAGGATACATATTTATTACATCTATACCATTTAAATTAGCACATATTCTATAAATTGATATTTATAAACTAAAAAAATGTGTATATTAAAAATGTACCCTCATTTTGATAGACAATTGTTAATAAAACCATCAAACATTTTTTAAAAATATATATAATATATTACAAAATTTTCTTTGCTAACAAATATTGATAAATATATTTGAATGTATGCATTATTAGAAGCTTAAATCACACATAAATAAATATATATATTAGTTTTAAAGACTTGTTAAGAAGTTTATATTTTAAAAAAATGAATATGTTTTTTTTATTTTTAATGTGATAGATACACATTATATAAGAAGAATGATATGACAAAGCTAAAATTTATGTCTCTATCTCTGTGATACGTATTTGTCATTTTTATTAAAGCATCATGATCAATTTGAATTAAATAATTTTATTTTTGTCACGGTAGCTGTTTATAAATATAAAAATTATATTATATAAATTTATAGAAATGTATACATACATTCTATATATGTATAAATGTTGTATGATGTTGATTCGCTGAATATATCAAAAGAGTCATAAATAAATATATATAATACATATAGTTACCTTTTTAAAAAGAAATAAAAATGAAAATATTCTAATTAATATTTAAATGGGAAGATTAAAATTTGATGAAATGTTTAGATCAAATATGGAATTAAACCTAAAAATTTAGTAAGTAATTGAAAAGGTAACACCATAAATAGAATGAAAAGATAAAAATGTATAATTTGTAACTGAGTGTAACTGTGTAGGAGATGAAGTTAAAAATTCCAGTTCAAGTGTAAATATTGCATATAAATAGAAAAGTATTTTTATACTTCATTTCAATGGTATTTGAAACTTCCAATAGTAAGGAAGAAAAAGTAAAATAAGCTTTAAAGAAGTGTTTTGTGAAAAAATTATTAATAGGAAAATTAAAAATTATTAAAGTATAATGTGAAATGCTTTATATTTTTAGTTAACAACCTGCAACCTAATAATAATGTACATTTTGTGTAATTTTCTATCTTTATAACTTTTTTTTTTACATTTTTACAAAATAAAATTTATATTAAATTTACATATTTCAAAAAATTGACAATTGTAAATATATAAAATGCCATATTATATGTAGAAAGGTAAGATTATGAATTATAGAAAAAATATAATATTTTCTATAAAACAATTTTTTGTTAAATGTAAAAAAATTTAATGATAGTGACCATTTGATTTTAAATGCATTTTAAAACAATATCTCATTATAAATTTTGAAAGAAATATTATACAAACAATGATATGTGTATTGTAAATAAATTAAAATAAAATGATCTGCGATGTAGGAGAAGTATATAGTATAATGGAGAGAAAAAGATATGGAGGAAGGAAAATCCTGACAAAATAGGGTTCAATTGAAGAAAATTTACTAATTAGTTAAACTAGAAAAAGATAAACGATAGATATATTTTATATAAATATATTGACACCAAATCATTAATATTAAATGAAAAGAAGAGAGAGAAATTTTGTGCAAAAATGATTTTTGTATAAACTTTTTAAAAATTCCTTTCAAAAATAATAATACAAAAAACTATAGTATATGATATTTGTAATTATTAATACATAAATTAACTTTTTCTTTCCTTCAATTTTGTTATTGAGAAAGGATAACGAGAAAGTTTATGGAAGGATAGTAGAATAAAAATCTAATAAAATGAACCATTTTTTTGGAATATCTTTTTTAACGAGGAGAAAAAAAATAATGTTGCGAATTTATACATTGTCTGGTTAATTATTTCAAAATATTGTACAATTACTTATCTTTATTAAAATAAGAACCGTCACAATTTCGAAATATTCTACAAAATATAATTTAATATTTTATTGCTATATATTTATTTTGATGATATAAAGTTTTTATTTTTCTTGATAAAAGAAATAGAAGACAGATGCTGTGGAAAGTTAAATGAGAAGATGTGACGTGAATTGGTATTGGATATATTACATTTTTTATTAGTCCAAGATGTTGCTTTAATGATTATTAAATTGGAAATGAAAAATAGATTTAAGACATTTTTGGAGTTATTTATTATACTTATCAGTATCTAAATTTTACTTGTCTTTTTTCAACAAAATAATTGAATTTGTATATAATAATATTACTAATGATGTATCTATGTAAAGCAAAATATCATTAGAATTATTAAAAAGATGCAAGAATAAAATATTTATTGCATGATGTGTAACCATTATTGTTAAGAAAACAATAAGAATTCTAATTTTAAAGGAAGATAGGACGTTATATTTATTAATATAGAAAAATGATTCATCTAATAATAATAATTAAATAACGAGAGAAAAACTTTATTTTTTGAGAGAAATATTATCATTTTTTATTACTACTAAATTTTAAAATCAAAGAACATTATAGATAAATGTATATGTATTTTCTATTATATTCTTTATGATAAATAATAACAAAAAATTTTATTTATAAATGGTAATCAAAGATAATTCTTTCTTTCGATATACAATTATAAATAGTAATATGAACATTTAATATAAACTATAGAAATCTAAGTTTAAATATGATCCTAAACATATACAAAAAGCTAAATAATTTCATGCAGAAATTCTTGAAAGTTAAAAGATGTTTCATGTCATTAAATTTTATCATTCTTCTCTAACAATGACAATATATATAATGCAAAAGTTTTTCACGACAAATGACTATATTATTTTAACAACATTCTACAATACCATTATATTCTCAGATGTTAGTTTACAAATACATAATTTTAAGTAATGTTTAAGTTCAGGCTTTTTTAAAAATAAGAGTATATGAGGCATTCGTTAAATATCTATCTATACATTAATAAAAATTTAAAAGGCTTTTTTTTTTCTCTCAATAAAATTGAAAAAATAAATAAAGAAGGTATTTAAAAATCAAATATATTTAATTATACTCTTAATCTTTCCTTTTATTGTTTTTAATATAAATAATTAAAAAAAATTATATGACATGCAAGTGGTCAAATAAATTGCGAGAAAAAAATAATGTATATACTAAATTGATATTGTAATACAATATCAATAAATGAGAAACTGATTTTAAGATGAAAAGTTTGAGAAATTTGAGGACTTAAGATACTATTAATTTAAATAAAACCTCAAGTATATAAGAACAAAGAAACAAACATAATAAAGAATTTGTAAAAAGTTATGCTCTCTTACTAACCAAATATAAATAATACTTGATAAAATTTATATATATATACCAACTGTACAAAATCGTTAATACTGACTTGAGGTTTTAAATTTTTAATGTGAACAGTGATAAATGCTGGAGAAGGTAAATAATAATATCAATAAACAAAATTCAAATAAAGACTATACTTCATTTATCCATCACGTCATGTATAATTAACTTGCATTTCTATATATACATAAATGTTTTCTCCTTAAGTATTTACTCTCAAAAAAATGAGGATGACGTTAGTAAAAATAATACAAGATCATTTATTTCATAGGCAAACAATTAAGCAATAAAATGAAATTAACTAAAAAAGAAAATAAACACATTTAAAAATATTAAGTAGATTTATAATCTATTATACATTTAAACTAATTGCTTCTACATAAATATAAAATAAATGAAATTTTTAAATAGCATTCTTTATTAATAAAAACTTCGGAATGAATTTTTTAGTTGGTTATTTATTGTTCCAGAAAAGTATATGACGTAAAATTTTATTTCTTTTTTATAATTAACATAATAGTGATGTAAATTAAAGGTCTGAAAATGTGGCAAAATGAAGAATATGAAATATAATGTTGTAACATAGTCCAAGAATCTCTCATCCAACAAGGTCATTTAAATGTCACTATATTTTTATTCAATCTACTACAAATCTACAAGGTATACGTTAATTTATTTCCCATACCTAATTTTATTTGAGGGACATGCATTGAAAATATTAATTTTGGTCTACTTCAAATACGATACAATATAGGTGAAATATTTATAACAAAAATAAAGAAATTTAATTAAAATAAAACATAAATTTAAAATTTACTTTAGAAAATTATTCAAACATATAATCTATAAGTTCTAAAAGATCATGTTTAATAATATATATATCATTAATATTAACAACACATAAAATTAAATATGCACACATACATCTACACGTCTCTACTTAATAATGTTAATCTTTTTTATTATCATTATTGTTACAAGATGCTATTAAGGATGAAAATTATATTTTTCAGATATTAGAATTATCAATAAACATCACAATTATAGTATAACATGCATGTCAGTAGAGTATATTCATGATCAAGAATTTTATATAACATGTAGTGATATCTTATGATGAAATATTTATTTAATTTTTTGAACATCAACAAATCTTCTTATAAATATATAATGGTAAAAATAGACAATAATTCTACCTTTCTCAACAATGCTGTTATGAAAATTCAAAAGAATACCAATACTCTACCACTTCAATTATTCAATTCGCAATAATCGTTTATCAAGACCTCAAAAATTTACCTGGTATGATCAAAAGATGTGTATATGTATATGACTGAGAAACTTCAATAAATAAATATATATGATTTTTTATTCAATAAAATATTTTTAAATTGCTAGTTGTCTCTTGGTTTAAAAGTATGTATGAATTTATATTGGTAATGAAAAAAAAATAATTGTTAATATAAAATGATCATAAAAAGTCGTGTTATAACAAACATATACTTCTTTAAACAAAAAATCTTACAAAAGTTTCCTATATCTTGTGTAATAATCATAATTTTTTTCGATACAAACATCAATATTGAATCAAAGAAGATTCAAAATAACAATAATAGTATATTTATATTTAGAAGAATAACAAGATATATATAGTAAATTCATAAACATGAATTTGTAAAGATAACCATAACGAAGATATATACATTCACACATAAAATAAATATACGTAGATTAAATTTTTCGCAAGTATTATCACCTGCAACTCCTAGATAGATATAATATATACATATAACATAATAATAATAATATTAATGCTAGGAAAATATAATGAAAATAGTTGACATGATATGTACCGACAAGATGAATGATTGTAGATCCATGTTTTATGATCATACATAATTCTGAATAAAATGTTATAAATTATTGTCATTCTAAAATTAAATGACTATCTTTTTAATTATAAAAACATTTATCTATTTACTATTCTAAAATAAATTATACACCTTGATACATACTTTTTATAGAAAAAAAATAAATTATATCTTTTTAATATACCAATACCAATGATAAATTTTTTTTTAATATTTATACTTAATATTAAAAAACAAACAAATACTTTTTTTTCAATAAATAACACGAGAGGGAAAAATTACATTTTAACTATAGTTTCCGTATAAATCAATTTGATTTCATTTTTGGTAAAAGATACAAATTATTGCTATTTGATTAAGGAAACGCGTCTTATTGTTTCCTGTTAAAATATTTAATATAAGACTATAATAAGACATGCATAACTTAAAATGGTAAAGAAGTATTAGAATAATTCTTTTTAAATATAAACTATTTCATAAAACACACTTTTAAATGAAAAATGTTCCCAAAAAATAAGAGAAAAGTAAAAAATAGACTTACATCTTGACTATATGTACATATTTGTTGTTGAAATAATATTGGCAAACAGACAAAAATATTTAACGCATATGTTGTTAGAACTTAAAATTAAACAAATAATAAAAGTAAAAATTTTACATATATGGTAGAAAGGTGATAACGAAAGAACAACAATCTCTTGTGATAGTAAATTTAAGAATAAACAATGTTAAAGCACTAAGTTATCGTTAGAAGTTAAGCTTATCAAGAGGTAAGACACACGATAAAGTGTTTTAAAAATATGTTCTTTGAAAATGAATTTTATAAGTAAAAAGTTAATTTTGAAAATTAAGATGAAGTAATAAATTTTAGATATCAAGATAATTAGTATCTTTAGCAATAATGTAAAAACTAAAAGAAGGAGAAAAAAATGTAAAAATAGATGAAAACAAGCTCATAAGGAAATGTCAGAAAACCTCCAATTAAATTAACTCATTTATCTTTAAAATTAAATTCTTTAAACACAATATGACAAAGATTCTTTAATACTTATTCTAATAAAAGATATTTTTGAAGGTGATTATGTATGATTATAAAATATCAAAAATCTTTATGTTTTAATAAATAATAATAATGAAGGAGATGATATGAGGATAATTTATCATGACTTAATCCTTTAAACAAATAGTAAGAACATATATAGGGAAGCGTTGACGTATATTATTAATAATTTAAAGTAGAAAAAATTTTTTTGTTTTACAAATCACATTGTCATTTCTGTGGGGGGGTGATTGAAAAAAAAAACTAAAATAATTATAAGATTGCAATCTAAAAAGAGTAATTATTTTTTTTATTAAAAATTTAAAAGTTCAAAATCATATGATTTATGTTAATTTAAATTATAGTAAACAATGTTTAAATTATATGCGCAGAGGCACATACACGCTGGATGTATAGAAACTGGAAAGATAATTCAAAAAATCAACGATCGCTACAGTATTATATTAAGTGAGTTAAAAGCAATATCAATACATAAATAAAATATATAATGTTGTGAAAAAAGAGAATAGCTATATAGAAGAAAAAAAAATTTAATGAGATATCATTATTGTAAACCATTAAAATGTTTGCAACTTTTTAAAATTGAAACGAGGTGATAAAATATCTTTTAATTTATAGTAAAATTCATTTTTTGAATTTAACTATTTATGAAATAAAAAACTGGTCATTCTAAAATAATGCTATACTAGTAATTCTTATTACAATTATCAAACTTTCTTCCCGAATAATAGAATACTTTTTATTATGACTTCTTAATAGATAACAAAAAAATTCTTATACAATAAATAAATATATATTCTTTTTAAATGTGCAAACTTTCCCAATTTGTAAAGGAAATTTTTAATAAAACAATTAACTTTTTAATCTACAGTCATGTGTTTAGAGCGCAATAATTCTATTTTTATGTTTCTAAATGATAGGAGTAATAATTTTTTTACCTCCCCTTCTGAAAACCCCATCTCTTACCCCTTCTAAAAATGTGTCTTAAGGAGAGAGTTGATAGTAATAATAGTAGTAGTTTATCAAAACAATGCAACTCTTTGCAATATAGCATTGTGATTAAAAGACATTTTTATTCTTTGGTATCTAAAACTATAAATATGCACCATATACACTTCGTGTAACAACTTTTTGCTTCACCACTAAATTGAAGGTATATAGTAGTCATTGAAACTAAAAATGCGCTTGTTTGGAAAAAATTTTTTAAGAACCGGTTGAAGAGAAAATATATAGAGATACAAGCAAAATTTTTAATAATATGTAGGAATATATATGTATATATATTTATATAGATATATAAAATCAAATATACCAATAACCTAGATATATAACTGTCTTTAGTGATTATCTTTATATGTAAAAGATAGAAAAGAAATAGAGGATGATCAACAAAAACGAAATACCTTAAAGTTCAAGTTATTATTATGTTTAATAATGTAACATAATATAAACTTATAAAATGTATACAATAAAAGTCAATTAAGAAGAAACAATTATATATATGAAGCAATATTGGTGATATACATTTAATTTTGTCAACTATAAAAATAATAATTATATCTTATTAATTCACCATGGTGGTTAAGAAATAATAATAAAAAAAAGATATTTTGAACAACTGGTTTAAAGAAGAGAGAAAAGTATTACGAACATATAAAAGATATATTAGAGACATATATCATGAAAAGACGTAGAAGTTAGTGAAAATAACTAAAGAATAATGAAAAACTTGAAAGTATTTTAAATTAATTAAAAATAATATTAAAACACTTAAAAAGCTACTTCAATTTCGTTTGCCAAACATTATTATCAAATGTATCACGTCTCAAGTATAGATAAAAAAGAAAGTACAGGTAACGTATTTTCAGAAAAGAAAACACACATGTATACAAAAAGAAGATAATATAAATTATAAAATAATGTGAAAGTAAAAAGATTTCAATCATGTGGTGTTGAGCGATTTTTTTTATAATTATTTATTTTAACATATAATATTTTATTTTTCTTGACGAGATTATTACATATATATAAAGTAAAAATGTAGATATTTCATTGTAAAAAAAATGTAAAATGAAAGCAATCAAAAGTCAATTTGAACACCTGTGTTACTTTAGTTAGTATACTAAATTTAGAGAATAATGAAGTTATAATTTTTTTAGTTTTTGTATGTTAACTTATACTAATAAAATTGAATGCGATAGAAAGGAAATATTATAATAAGTTAATATTATTTAGATAGTTGAATGATTATCAAACACCATGGCACTATAATAAAAGATATATATTAAAAATATTTGTTAAGTGATAAAATATACAAACAAGGTATAAGTAGAAAAATAGATGGAAAAAAAAAACATTATGCTATTTATCATTTAAATACTATTGAAAAAAAATAAATAAATGAGATGTGAAAATTTTTTATCCCGCTTCATGATTTGTCTTTTCGAGAATATAATTGGGATTATGTTTTAATTTTCTTAACCTTACAAATAAAATGACAGCATGTCAGTTGTTTATTTGCATACAAAAAAAGTGTATATTCTTAATTATTCTAAGATAATAAATGTTTAATACCACGAGATATAATTAGCAGGTATTTCAAATAAAACGGCTTCAATATTATATCATATATTCTATCTGTTACTTTTTATTAAATGTAGACTTTATAGTTAAAAGTATTAAAATTAATCATTGTCTATACTATATACTATTTAGTGATTTTATGCAACTTTTTTTGTTAAAGTTTAAATATTGTTTTTAGTGATAATATTAATTGTGATATATATCAAATGGTGGTAGATACATTACTATTCTCAAAAGTTAATAATTTTATTTTATATCTTTCTCTAAACAATTTTTTCTTTACTACCGATAAAAGATAATTTAAAGTATTATCGTGATCTGTATCTTTGTTTTAAGATGTTTCACTTCTACATATTTAAAAATATTTCAAAAAAAGTGTCAAAAATTTTATTTACATCATATTCTAATCATTTTAACAATCTCTTACATTTTCTGCAACTTTTTCTAAAAATAATAAATGATATATTTTTAAGTCATAGAGTGAAAATTTGCTATAATATTTTTGTTATTAGTTTTTGATAATAACACCAATTGTTTATAAAAAAAAAGTTTTCATGGTTATTAGATTTTTCATTAAAAAACGATATATTATATATCATTTAAGAAAAATTATTAAAGGTAAAATAATATTTTCGTGTTTTTAGCATGTTATCTTATTTTTTACAATTGTTTAAAATTTATTTAAAATATATTTTGTTACTTAGTGAAATTTATATATCCTTTAAACATGATTTTCTAATAAAAATTGTATGAGTCACCGATTGGAGTGATTAACGCTTACTTCTAAGTATAATTATCTTTAACGACATTCAAATTTTGTTTGATTATTGGATTTGATGTTATACATCATTGATAAACCTTAACCTAGCGCATTAACTTGGTTAAATAAATATTTCTGGTGTATAAAAATAATTATATATTCAAGTATTTAGTTTTTGAATTTTTAATTTTGCTCTATAAACTTCCATGTAACTTTAATAAATTGACAAGTTAAGAATAATAAGAAAAACCTATAATTTCTGTTCTAGCTATCTTTTTTTCAAAAATTTTTCGAAAAATTCACTGAAAAAAGTTTATGCTTAACAAACATTTTCTTTGATAGTCATATCAATTTTTTTATCAATGAATAAGTACCGACAATTTCGATTTTCCTTGATAAAGTAATTGTAAAACGTTTCCTTATTTCATTAATAAAGTATTGTTTCTTTGTGAACTACATATGAGATTATTTTTAAATTATTCATTAAACACAAATTGATCTTCTTTAAATGCATATAATCTAGCAAATAAATATGTTTGATAGTATAGTTTAAATGAATAATATATAGAAATAAGAATACCATTAAAAATTATAAAAGGTAACATTACATAATTTTGCTTATATAAGTAGTTATTAATTATTGATTTTTTTATCTGAATGTTTTAGTAATTATTCGTTTATTAATGTATACAATTTTGGAATATAAAAAATCGGATTTATTTTATCAATTTAAATAATTTGTATTTAAGTTTGTATAAATTATGCGTATTTTATTGACATTTATTCTAAATAATATATTTTTCTCTTCCTCTTTAAACAATACTGATCATATTTCCATCTATGATTTTTTTGTTTAGTAAATAATCGTTACTTTAATAGTAACATTTTTAAAACATCTTAATTGTAGTTGTATTAAGATATTTCTTTTATTATGTTTTTAAATATAATGTATGATATATTTTTACATTATAAAAGTGATAATTTTTGTCATACATTTTGTTTCTTAAAACATTTTATAATTGTTTTAGAACTTAAGAATAATGTAAATTTATTATTCAATTTTGTTGATTTTATCAACATCATGAATCAATCATCTTTTTTAAATGGACTTTGTATGTAAATGTATATTTATAAAAATTTATATTATTAAACAACTTTCTTTTAAAGATATTATTTTCAGCATTTTATGTATAAAATTTACTTGTATATTATGTATTTTTCAGACAGATGATAAAAACGATTCTAATTTTAAAAAAGTGTACATTATTTAAAATTATATATTTATTACTACTAATTCTAACAAATTTTTATGTCTTGGGTAAAGAAGAAAATCTAAAAATAAAGAGTAAGTATTTTCCTATTGTTAAAGTTATTTTTGACTTAATAATTATTAAGATGTTGTTGTGACAGCAGAACAGGAAAAATTAAGAGACAAAGAAGGGTATGCTGCTATTGCAGAACTTCACAAACAAATGGATGATGATAAGTCAGGAAGTATTGATAGGGCAGAATCTTCTGATGTATGATAATATATCTATAATTATAAATTGTTATTTTTATTTTATAGTTTTTGACAGCTGATCTACATATTGGTGGATCAGATAGGGCGAGGAGGGAGAAACATTTTCATAACAATAATGACGACTCTATTACTGTTGATGAGTTATGGGAGAATTTTTTTTTATCAGAAGAAAGGTATTGGAATGAAGAAAGGATGATAGAATGGCTCGTT
This sequence comes from Strongyloides venezuelensis, assembly GCA_963280985.1. NCBI lineage: Eukaryota > Metazoa > Nematoda > Chromadorea > Rhabditida > Strongyloididae > Strongyloides > Strongyloides venezuelensis. Next base: position 7,122,147 of record CAUJLX010000002.1, on the reverse strand, counting down.
AACAGTGTAAAGTTACCTCAATATATAGATAATTTTAGAAAAATCAAAGCTACAGGAATATATTTACCTAGGATGGCATTACCATCCGGAGCATTTTTATCTGAAACCATGGGAATTAAGAATTATGTTCATAGACAAAAAATACAATTAAAAGCACTCGATGTAGTACTTTTTGGTTATATAGATTCATCAAATAAACTTAAAGATTTATTGCTTGCATTGCTAGCATGTACATTATTTGGAGTTATTTTCTTCTTTAATAGACAACAAAATAAAGCAAAAATGGAAATGGCTCAATTGTCTTCAAGATTAGGAGAACTTAAAAATTTAGAAACAGAATTTAACGATAGTCAAAGAAAATTTGATGAGGAAAGAAAAAAACGCCAAAGTACAAGTGACGTCTTGGATAATGAACAAGTTGAAGCTTTAAGAATTAAACTTGAAGCAGCTGAAAAGAAATTAGAGCATGCATCAGCAACATCAGGGAGCATAGAACTTTCATTGCAACCATTGCTACGTAGAACATATGAATTAGAATATTCCCATATACAACAACAAAAATTAGAATGTCTCACTGAAATGAAAGAAGCAAAAGAATTAGTAGATAAACTTAGAAGAAAACAATCTAGTGTAATGTATTCACTAAAACTAGCAACTGGAGCAACTTCTGGTACGGAAGTTATAGATACAAAAATTTTTTCTCTTAAAACAAGAATGGAAAAAATTACACTAGCCTTAGATGAATGTACACAAAGATGGATTGATATAGAATTGTTGTGTGGATTTCCAATTATATCTTCAAACGGTATGTTTTATCAGTATTTATTTTTTTTGCTTAGCTTACAGCAAATAATAACAACAAAATTTTAATTGTCCATATTCTAACGTATTTATATGAAACCATATATATTTCCATGTATTTGCTTCTTTGCAGACTGCGGTCGTAGTTTATCTAAAGCTAAAATATCTCTTAATGGTATACCATCTTCATCTACAGGTACGTCTACATCAGCAAAAATTTCTAGTGTTGGAGGGCCATTTGTTTTATCAAATTTGTATTCTAAAAATAGTGCTTCTAACTCTTCCATTAGCTGTTTAGTAAAAAAAGGAGGAGCTTGTGATACTAATGAAATAACAAGTAGCTCTAGTAGCTCAAGTTCTGGAGCAAGTATTTAAGAAGAAGGAATGATTAATAATAATTTGCTACTTAATAATAATCTTACAAAATGTAGATTTTTGTATTAGAAATTGCGGAATGAAAAAATTATCTGTTGAATAATCAACAGAAATGTTTATCAAAAAAGCCTGTACATTTTTAATATTTTTTTATAATAGAATGCTAAAGTAAGAAGTATGCTATGATTATGTCTAACAGAAGAATATTTTTTAAAATGTCCTATTCTCGTGTTTGTTTCTTTTTATTGTTTTTTCATTTAGAAGTAGATGTAATTAATTATTAATTAAAAAAAATTATATATATAATTGTTTTATAAATAAAAGAAATCTAATACCTTTATTTTAAACAGGTTCTCCAGGTTACGCTACACGATCACATCCAAAGATTAGTTCTTCAAACATTCGAAAAAATATTATCCCTTATAAACAGGTTGGATATCTTCCATCATCTTCTAGTGGTACTAACATTTCAAATGCTTCTTCTTCAAGTTCGAAATTACTTAAGAAGCTAACACAACAGAGTACCATTGATAATAATTCCGTTAAGAGTATTGATTTAAAAATGTACGCTTGAATTTAATTTGCATAAGTTTTAATTTTATTTACCCAAAAAGGAAAATATTATTAAAAAATATTAATACAATTATCTTTTAGAGCGCAACAATCATCCGAAGATTCAATAACACCACCACCGAATACTGTGTATTTCAACACAAATAACTCTTCCATTCATACAGTTTTTGAAAAAAGTTGTGGAGATAACAACTATTCAACTTGTAATGTTTCAGAAGATCAATCAAGTTTTTGTGAATCAAAATCAGGAAAGGAAAATAAACTAAATGGAAAGATTAAAAGAGTGACGAAATCAATTAAAAATATAAAGATATTTAGGAACAATAAATCATAACATATGAGATTGTTGTAATATAGTAAATTATTATGTTCATGTACACTCAGACGCTTATGAAATATATGGGTATTTTTATTACAAGAGAATTATGGAATTTTTTTTCTTTAAAAAAACATTTTCTCTTTTAATGTTTTCAAATATTTTTTTTAGAATTTAAAGTCATTTAATAAATGCCATAAGTTATTACGTTATTTTTACTTGTCATATTTTATTAGTTTGAAGTAAAAAGCTGTTTATTAAAAATTCAAGGTAAATTTCACCTTATAAGTACGTTGTTATTAAAAACAATAGTTAAAGATAAAAGATTATGGTTCACATTTATGTTTAGTTGTTTTTATCATATGGTTATTTTTTAAATTCGATGCTACTTTTTAATAGTCGACATTAATTAAAAAAGAAAATATAATTAATTTTTGTTGAAAAATATATATATCAAAATTTATATCGAATAAATCATTTAATAATAATGTAAAAAATATTTTTTTTAAATTATATCATTTGATAAATTACTTCTTTTATCTAAAAGTTGAATAAACCTGATGGAAGGAATTAAATAAAATTTTTACGATTTTTTGCTTTAGAGTTATAATAATTGTTAAGGCATTAAATACAATTATATATTACACATAAAAAACAATGTCAAAAATTAATTTTAAAACTGTAATGATTAAATCAAATTTTAAAAAAAATATTATTAAATAGAAGTTTCTTCATCTTCTTTTCCTGTAACCTGAAGACTCGTAATGGCCATAGCCATACCACTCCTGATTTTTTTTAAACAATATTGGAATTTTTCTTGATCTACTTTATGAACTAAATCTGCTCTGATAGAGTTCAATTTAGAAGTCATTTCTATTGTTAGATATTGTTGAAAGGCTTCCTCAATAGCTGTCAAATCAACAACATATTGAGAGGCAGCAAAATCTCTTAATTGATCTCCCAATGGAATTTTAGAAATAAGTTTTTCCAAAGTATTGGAAATTGCGGCACTCATTATGACATTTATTATTTGTGGTGCTAGCAATAATAAATCCGCCTTTACAAAGACCATTCCAAGAATTATTTCTTTTATGTATTCAGAAACATCATCTTCCTCTGCCTCTTCTTCATAAGAACTATAGTCAAAAAGTGCATAGAAATTGTTTGTTTTTAAATTTAGATACAACTTTAGTAATGATTGTCTAAAACTATTAAGTTTCTGTTTGGCTTTTTCAGAAATATAATCTACGTGTTTTACTCCACAATCGCGATATCGTTTACAGACAGATGTTATAGATTGTGTTATAATGTATTCTAAGTTACAAATAACAATTAGTAATTTTTTTGAACTAATTTGACTAGGAGAAGTGTAGGAAATAGATGTTCCTGATTGATTAAATGTATCTGTAGAATCTCGATCATCCATATCTAATGGAACTTTTTTTATTGAGCTTTGTGTATCATCTGTAGAAGATTGAATAGAATTCATACTTCCGCTTCTTAATCGATTACTATCTGAAACACGTAACCTGCTTGGGCGTCTTAAATCACCATTAGCTTGTTGTAAATCCAAAGCGATTTCGAAACATTCTTTTATTGAAATAACATTTTGTAAAAGTAAATCAAGTAATACTTGTCGTAATTTCTCATCTGTAGTTATATCAATTTCTCCAGGATAATTATCATGACTTATTAGTTGTTTTAATATTGATAATGTATCATAAATTTCGTTTTCATATAAATCAGGTAGTGAAGTTTTTGTAAGATTTTCTAAACCAACAACAATATCAGTTTTCCATGATTCTTTGGTATATAATTCAACAATTTTTGCATTTGTAATTTTTACTAAATGATTAATACAAGTAATTCTTATAGTTGTACAAAGGCCCATTAGTGTCTCCATTTGACTTTTCATAAATTGTGCTTCAAATAAACTTTTTATACAGTTACGTATAGTTTGTATGGAAGAGAGTAATTGTTTTAACTCTACTTGTGTATCCATTTTATCTGGATCAACTTCCCAATTTACAAACTGATTTCCACATTTTTCAAGAATATTTTCTGGCATTGCTTGTGGTATTAATGCATTGTAAAGTAACCATGATGCACAATTCACTGTATTTGTTATCATTAGATTAATATCGGGTTGTTTCTCATCATAATGTCTTTCATCTAATGATATGTAGTTCTGTGCAAGTTTCCAAAACATTAAAAGTTTTTCATTCATAACATTCATCAATTCTACACAAAATTCCTGTCTTATACCATCAAGTATTGGTTTTTCTAAATAAAGTCGTTCATCATGATCTTTTTCAATTGATAACTGATAATATTTGTCTTGAATCTCAAACAATGTATCTTCAAGATAGACATGATATGAGGCAATAGCATCCCATTCAGGATCACTTTCAGGGTCAAGTATTTTTAAGCATTTAATTAATTTATTTTGTTCTTCAAATGAAGTAGGTTTATCATCCATCAATTTACGTTTCAAACTATTTTTAAAAATTTTCATTTTAATCTCAACAACTTCCATAATCTCTTTAAATAATGCTACATTTGTATCTTTATATAATGCTTTAGCTCTTGCATAATCATTTAAAATTGTAAAATAATCTCCCTATAAATATTTTTATAAATAAACAGAAAGTTTATAAACATACTTTTTTTATATTTTCATCGATTCTTGATGGGAGATAAAAGATACTTCGAAATCTAGTAAGAACACTTAAAACACTTCGAGTTGAATCAGTAATTTCTTTACGCGCAAGAACATCAAGAAATAATCTATCTGCTGTTGTTTTAGCTTCCACCATCTATAAAAAAAAACAATTAAATTTTAAAAAATTAAAACAAAACTAGACTTACCTTATCTTCTAAATTTACTGTTAAAGGCCATCCTCTAGTATTCTTCTCCGACTTAAGACGTGTATGTAATGCATATAATGCATCAACACAACTAACTAAAGAATACAAATTAGCTTTATGACGGTCCTTCAATTTTTCTTCTTCTCCTTTAACTTTTTTCTTCATATACATAACACCTTTCCGAAGCATATCAAGATCTGAATCTCGATGATTCTGTAAAATAAACCACGCTGGAGAAAAATTTTCAGATCTTATATTTCCTGAGCAATTAGGGAATTTTTTTGAAAGATAGGTATTATCAAAATACTTTTTCTCATTAATAGGAAATCCCATAACATCTAAATTTTCACCATCATCTTGAACTGCCCTTACTACATTTCTTCCTGGGACAGTCTTACTTTCATCAACCCAAACAGCACTTTCTTGTAATGGACCTATTTCTTCGCTCATAGCGTTGATGATCCAATAGAAAATGGAATGATGAATAGTAGATAGTTATAATATTTAACTATAGTTTATGTGTCTGCTGTTTTGAAGAGAAAGAAAAATGTAAACAATTTGGGAAGATATTTATACAGTTTGAATAAACATTAATGTAAATAACGATAAAAGTTAAAATAGTTACTCTATAAATATTGTGAAATTAATAAAATGAAAAAATTTTTTATTTATTAAAGGCTTTTGGTATTATAATGTAGTTTTTATTACTATGGTAAATATTTAAAAAAATTTTCCTAAAGACAATTTTTGACACTATTATGCTTAAGTTGAAAAATAACCATTTTATATTTTGAAAACAAATTTATTATCCAAAAGTTTGAATATTTTTATATTTTCTTGGAAATTATATTTCATTAAAGAGATGATTTTATTTTACCTTTGAACATTACTATTAATCTTCAATTATTATATTAAGATTTATCACGTCGTTAATTTGTAAATTTTCATTTTTTTGTTTTTGAGATTCTTCACAATCATCCAAATGAGGTTTATTCGTAGGTTGTACATCTTGAGATTCAAAATACGAAGCTGAAGTTTTAAGGTTTTCCGATTCTGGGGATACATTTACGATTGTTGTTGGTGTTGAACTTAGAGATTTTGTGCTTAAAATAAAAGTTTTTGTACTTATAGTGGAAGTTTCTTTACTTGAAGTTGAATTTTGTGTGTTTGAAGTCGAAGGTTCCATAATTAATATCGGAGCTTTTGTACTTAAAGTTTCTGTTTTTAAAATTGGACTTTCTTTTGTTGGGATTAAAGTTTCTATTTTAAGAGTGGAAGTTTCTATGTTTAAAGTCGGAGTTTTTGTGCTTAAAGTCGGCGTTTTTGTACTTAAAGTCAAGTTTTTTTTCTTTGAAGTCGAAGTTTTTATATTTAAAATTGGAGCTTTAGTACTTAAAGTTTTTTTCTTTAAAGTAGAAGTTTTTTTCATTGGAGTTGAAGTTTCTATTCTAAGAGTGGAAGTTTCTATATTTACAGTCGATGTTTTTGTATTTAAAGTTTTTTTCCTTAAAGTAGAAATTTTTTGTCTTTAAAGTAGAAGTTTCTGTTTTTAGAGTTGAAGTTTTTGTATTTAAAGAAGAAGGTTCTGTTTTGAAGATTACTTTTAAATTTGTGGATGTCAATATTGGTATTGGTGTAACTTCTTTTTCTCTCGAATTTTGTATAGTTGTTTCAACTTCAAATTTTGATGCTTTTGTAAAACTTAAGAGCTCTTGATTAGTTGATTGAGTTGGTGTGAAAAAACTTCCAGCTGTTACTTTTTTATCAAAGGTTTCAACCAAATATATCTCTTGAGTTGTAGTTTCATCAGTTAAAGGATTTTTTCTTTCAGTATTTTTAGTATTATTTAAGTGGTCTTGTAAAGGTAATGTTTCATTCGGTGGTCTTTCAGTTAAAATTCCCTTCAGGAATTCTTTGAGTTGTTGTAGTTGAATTCTTAAGATCCTCATTGGGATGTGAATTAGAGGTATTTTCGAAAACTGGAAAAGATAAACTTATATTTCCGTAACTATCATTTCTAACTTCAACACTATATATAGGAATATCAATTTCAGGTCGGCTTCCTAGATCTACGTAATACGACATTAGTGTTTTATTCATTACAGAACATAGTATTAAAATCGAAACCACTGAAAATAAGAAAAAACGCATCACTTAATTACCAAGAAATGTGATATGACATAAAAATAAATATCAAATTCATATTTTGCATATTTAATATTCAAGATGTTCCTTAAAACATTAAATAGACGAAAAATTATAATGTAAAGTAATTTTAAAAAACAAAAATCCAATGTAAAAACTCTTTTATCAAATTCATCGTATAAATTCCAAAAATACTTAATAGAAAAATATTAAAAAACTTTCTAACTTTAATTCAGTATTTCTATGTACATGAATATTCCAATTTTATAGATAAATACTTCTATTAACAGCCACAATAGTTTCCACTACTCAAATCTTCATGACCTTTAATTCTCATTCCAGTTCTGTTAGCCTCCCACAAACCTGGTGTTTGTAATATCTTTTCAATTAACTCTTCAAAGGCCATATTGACACCTTCCTTTGTTTTGGCACTAGCTTCAATAAATAACATTTTGTTTCTCTTAGCGAAACTTAATCCTTCTTCCCTTGAAACTTCTCGGTAAGGTTTGTCTATTTGATTTCCGATTAACATACGAATAGCTTCATTTTTTGTGCAATAAGTATCTATTTCTTGAATCCAATGTTCTAGTTTATTGAAAGTAGTTCTAGAAGACACATCATATACACATATTACTCCATGAGCTCCTCTATAGTAACTTGGAGTTAAAGTTCTAAATCTTTCTTGACCTGCTGTATCCCAGATCGCTATCTTAACCTGATCACCGTTTATATTAACAGTAGTTACCCTAAAGTCAACTCCTATTGTTGCTGTTATCTCCGGGTTAAAAGTATCATCAACAAAACGAAGCATTAAACTAAAAATTTTATTAATTTTCAAAAACTTCCATTAATACCTTGATTTTCCAACGCCACTTTCTCCAATAACTAAAACTTTTAGAGTCGTCAATACATCATCATTAGCCATAATATTTCTTAAAAATTTAGTTTTAGCAAATTTCAAAAACTATCTTATGACAATTACACTATTTAATCATATGTCATAAGTAACGATTGACAACATTCGCTTAGAGAAAATATTAAATTTTATATTGCAATTTTTTGGTTATCATGGAATTGTTGCGACTGATTTCTCCACCTTATGGTATAAAATCATATTAATATTGTGTTATCTGTCAATAATTCAAACATTTTTTTAATTGGTAAATGGAAATTTGACAGATAACAATAAAATTAAATGCAATTGGTATGGCGTTGTAAAAATGAGGGAAAGAATGAATTACACTTATATGGATTTTTTCAATTACTATGTTAATATTTGCACTTTGTTCCGAAACTAAACTAAAGTTTCAAACTTTAATTATAAACAGCTTAAATTATAAAAGCATGAATACAATAATGCGGTCCCATATAGAAAACATCTAAACGCCCTGTTACAACAGGAACGCCTGTGTTGGATATTTATATATACTATACAAACGTTTTCTAGACAAAAGACGACGTTAATTTCCCTAGATTTGACATTAATTACCTTTTTTGAGGAGCATTTATTTTCTTGTGAACATGAATTCTACTAAATTCGTACGTTTCTTCTCCAATTCAAGAAGTATTCTCTTACGTGCTGGAAACAAGCAAAATTACTCACATAACAGCTCAAGAAAGTTTGGAAATTACTTCACTAAGATGGCAATTGGAACAGGGAACAACAGGGACGTTATTAGGTTTATCATTTTGGGGATCATCCAAAAATGATGATGATAAATCCAGGTTTTCTGCCGTTCCATCAGCTAACAAAGAGATACAAAATTTAGAATTGATTATTCGTGAAACTGATGCGTTGTATAATAATTACCTTATAGATAATGCGTATGCAATTTTAAAAAAGCACTCGAAAGGTACAAATTCTGAATTGTTATGGAGATTGGCAAGAGTTTTGTGTGAGAAAGGGAAAATGTCTAAAGATAAAGAAGAAAGAAAAACTTTTTTCATGGAAGCATATGAAACTTGTAAAAAGGCATTAGATAATGAGCCAGTTGAAGGATCATTTGGTGCTCATAAATGGATGGCTATTATTTTAGATTATGTTGGTGAAATAGAAGGAAGAAAATCAAGAATTGAAAAAAGTTACATTGTTAAAGAACACTTAAACAGAGCCTTAGAAATAAATCCTCTTGATGCAACAACGTGGCATATACTTGGAATTTGGCATTTTACTTTTGCTGATATGCCATCTTATCAATATTATATTGCCAAAGCTGTTTTTAATACACCACCAACAAGCACTTATGAAGAAGCTTTGAGTTATTTTGAGAAAGCTGAAACTATTCAACCTGAATTTTATTCAAGAAACACATTTTATTTGGCTGAATGTTATGATCGTTTGGGTAGAAAAGATGATGCCAAATTTTACTACATGAAAGCTTTTAAAATGCCTGTTATTAGTGTAGATGACCAAGAAGTCCATGACAAAGCTTTCGAAAAGTTAAAGGGATTAGGAATTAAACCAAATGACATAACTAATTGATTCTTATTATTTTTTGGAAGTTAAATAAACTAGTTATTTTATCATTCCCTACTTTTAAAATAAATAATAGTTGATGACTAATATTAGTCAGCCTTAAATTTTATTGAAGGTCTTTCCATAACACTATTTTAAATAATAAATTTAATACTTGCCCTATATAAATTTTAACATATATATATTTATATATTCTATCAACAGCATTATAATTCTTATATATTGATTATTATAAAATGAATTCTGAGGATAAAAATGACTTATATCCTGAATTACCTAAAAAAGAAGTTGATGATATGGAAGGAAGTCCTCCACCACCATATGAAACTCCAAGTCCGGAACCTGTGAGTGACATGGTTCTTCCTGTTCCCGTTGAAGGAATGGCATTAGTCGTTAAAGCTGCCGATTTTGCTGCTAGAAGACATCGCTTCCAAAAACGTAAAGATCACAAAGGAACACCATATATAAATCATCCATTAGGTAAATTTTCAAACTGCTAGAAAATTATTTTCTTATTCTTTAGGTGTTGCTTATATTTTGACTAATGAAGCCAAAATTTACGACCCTGTAACACTAGCTGCTGCAATTCTCCATGATACTGTTGAAGATACCAAAACAACTATTGAAGAAATAAATTCTCAATTTGGTAATGAGGTAGGAAGTATTGTTGCCGAATGTACAGATGATAAATCATTACCAAAAGATGTTAGAAAGAAGTTACAAATTGAAACGGCAAGTAGTCATTCTTTAAAAGCAAAACTAGTAAGTTTAGCTGATAAACTTTATAATGTTCGAGATCTTTCGAGAAATACTCCACATGGTTGGGATACAAGACGAATAAAGAATTACTACAAATGGGCTAAAGAAGTAGTCAATCAAATGAGAGGTACAAATGAAACCCTAGAAAAAGCTTTGGATGAAATATTTGATAAAAAGTGTTAAAATATAAATTAAATGAATGTTTAATTAATGTTGGAAGTAAAAAATATTATTTTAATTGTTTTATATTTATTACCTATTGTACAGAAAAAAGTTAAACGATTGTGAGCAGATTAAACTTAATTTTAGTAAATTATTTATATTTTATTAGGTCGTTGAAATATAATGTCCCTTTTCCGGTAACAATTTCTAAATAAATGTAACTTTTTGATATGATAACTTACCGCCAAAAGGTATACGTCATTTTGTATACCATACTAAGGTTTTAGTATCACCTAACCTACTTTTTTGTTTCGGTAGGACTATTATTAGTTAGTTAGAGATGATTAAATCAAAAAATATTTGAATAATGATATGGATAAAAAAGATTAAAAAATTTAAGAGCATATGGAATGTTAAATAACGAATATATATTTTCTTATGTACATATATCATCTATTAATATAAAAAATAGAACAAAATATTATCACAATATAATAAGAACATTTAGATATTTAGATAAATTAACCGATAAAAAAGACCAGTATGCTAATACTTTGAAAAAAGTATAATATTTGTGGATAGGCACTTGATATCCTTTAAATTAATAAATAAAACAAGAAAAATTAATATCTTGAATTAAATAAATCGTCTGAATCGAGCTTTGCTATAATTTGAAAATAGGATTTCATTTTTTCGTAATCATAAAAGTGTATGAAAAATACTTTTCCCTCTATTGAACCATGTAAAGTATGTTCCTTAGTAAATTGATTTAATTCTCTATAATACCTGGAGCAACTTTCAAATGTTGATTTTTTATAATAACTTATTCCACAATCATCAGCGACTAAACAAACTTTAAGATTAGCTGATACTTTAATAACATTTCTAATTCATGATACAAAAACTTCGAGATTCTTAAAATTTTTCAAACACTCTGTATCAATCTTTTTGATGGTTTTCAAAAATAGACAAGACAAACTTGGAAAGTACTCATTTAGAAGATGGGTTATTGAATTGGTTATTTCTAACAATCTTAAAATATATTCATCTCTGACACTTTCAGTTGCACCACTTAAAAAGGCCATTAATTTATTTTGAAAATTCATTTTATACTTTTCAATTTTCTGAGTATTTTCTGGAAAATATTTAAATTCACTATCGGTATAATTCATAATCGTATATTCCATATTCATTTCACCAATAGGTCTATAAAAATCGGAAATGATATAGATTGTTTTCAAATTACTAAGATTCTTAAAAAATTCATATGTATGAAGGTTTAATTTCTTCATTACTCCACAATTTATAAGTGCTCTATCAGTCTTGAAATTCATTTTCAACGTTTCAAGATTTCTCATGTCTTTCAAAAGCCTAGACAAAACCACAGAACGTTGTGTGATGATATTTCAATGTTGAGAAGGCGAATAAGACTCAATTTCAAAGCATTTAAACGCTGAAGCTAGTAATTAAAATTTATTTCATTTTCAAAAATACTGGCCAAAGCTAAATTAATACTTTTTTGTGTAATATAAGATAAAAGAAATTGTTTGTATCTTTCTTTCCTAGTATATCTATCATAGAAGACTTAATCATTCAATTGAAATTCAATAGTGATACAGTAAAACTTATTGGTGTATTGACCTACAAAAGAAAACAACTAACACGTGATAAAAGGAACATATGGAAATTATTAACTCTTAATTAATTTTATTATGACTTATTTCCTCTCCCAATGTCGGTTAGGTTTATCTCTATTTTCACTATATCTTTGAATTTTACTAATAACATCGGTAAAAGCCACATTAATACTATCCCTTTTATCAACCAAATCATTTATTATGATTTTTCTTAAGATTTGTAAAACCCTTTAAAAATTTCACTATCTGTGATTACAGGATAGATATTTCATAAGTTTTACGATCCTTTAAAAAATTTTTAATGTCGATACATTGTCACATTTTATCTCTTTTATCGATTCTTGGATATGAACTCTTCCAGATTTTCTTATCGAGTAATCAAGAATTAATTCTTTAACAGAATCATATTTCATCAAAATTACATTTAACATCTCTCCACACTGAAAAAGTTAAAATGCAGGGATTTTGCACACAAAATCGAAAAATCGACAAATTTCGTTAAATGCAGAATTTTTACACATATGGAAAAGTGCTGAAAATGTGCACACATTATAAGTGCAGATATTATGCACATTTTTAAAGTGCATATATTCTTACATATAAAGGTGTATAATTAAATATAGAAATAAGTACAAAACAAATAAATAAAAAATAAATATTTATTAACACAAATTTACAATTAAATAAAGTTATTAATTAATTATAATTAATAATAAATGTTTTCTTTTTCTTCACTAATTTCTTTGTTATCCAACAATAATTAGTACCTAAAATATACTATATTATATTATATTATGGTAAATTGTATATAAAACTTACAATTTTTCCAAGCAATTTTCTTATATATATTAAGAATACCTAAAAAAAATTAAAATATGCTTAATTATAAAGAAACTTACAATTTTTCCAAACAATTTTCTTATATACAATAGTAATAGCTAAAATATATTATAATATAGTAAATTATATATGAAAATACAATTTTTACAAAACTTTCTCTTCTTTACAATAGGAATGCCTAAAAAATACTATAATATGATTAATTACACATAAACTTACATTTTTTTTCAAAACTACTCCTCCTGTAGTAAATAATAATTTTTAAAATAGATTCAGGCACTTCTGTACTGACAATTATTAATAATAGTTCAACCCTTATAAATAAATTAACATTAATAACAGAGCAGGGTAGGGGGTGATAATGATAAAATAATAGTTACGAAATACAATTAAATTAAAGTTTTGGGAATGATGAAAAGATGATGATTGTTTACTATATATAAAGGTTATCCCAATCATCTAGAAATTTCACGAACAATTCTTTTAGCTATATCACCTTATTTAAATTGTCTCGTGATGGGAACATCAAAATTGATATCTTAAAGAGTAAAAATATTCCAAACGAAAACAATTAGTAAAATAAGTTATAAAACCATTTATTAAGACATTTACAATTTATTAAATAATGGAAACTAACAGTTTAGTTCTATCGTTAATGAACAGTGCAAAAAGAAGTGCTTATGAAAACGAACTTAAAAAATATGAAAACACTAAGGATTTTAAATTTTTCAAAAGAACATACAAGAAAAAAATGTAAAAAAGTTGCAAGATATTTAGCGGATGTTTTTTTTAAAAAAGTCCCTTTTTCAAAAGAAGATAAACGTGATGGTCGTAATTCACGTATAGAATTTTTGAAACTGCAAAAAATTTATACAACATAAATTTTGATATAAATGGTAAAAAATTTAACAGATGTTTGACAATAAGAAAACAAAATTCAAAGGTAAAATTTAATACTGTTGAAACATGTGTTGATAATGTTTGCATACGAGTTGAAAATTATTGTCAAAAGGAATCTGATAAATCAAAAAATTAACTAAGACACATATCTCCAGAAGAAATTTTGCTTACTTCTTTATCAATGGATGTGAACTTTATTCTTTTCCAGGATTCTACAGATGATGAAGAAATCAAATTTGTAAGAGAAGAAAAGTTTATTGCAGTAATGAAAGGGAGAGAAGTTATCAAAAAATTTAAATCACCAATACAATCAATTCTTTTTGTAAGTACATTAAATGAAAAAAAAAGTATCCAAAGAACACAGAGAATTGTTTAAAAGATTGGAATATGTATTGGGAAAAAATAATAAATATTTTTCAAAAAAAATAAAAGAAAGTCTCGATAAATTTAAAGAAAAAATAAATTAAATATTAATTTTTCGTGTTATATTTTATGTATTAATTTTTTTTTATATATGTTTATATAAATTTTTGTTAATTTGTTTCTTTTAAATAAAATTTTTTTATAATATGGTTGTAATTTTTTTTAAATAAAATGATTAAGTGCCCAGTTTGTTACCAAGACGTTCATATAAATGAATGGAAACTACACATAAAACAAGCACACTTTGGTGGTGAAAATATTCTTATTGAAAAATGTATAATGGGGAGTTGTTTAAATAGGAATACAAAAAATGCTAGAGGAATAAAGTTAACTCGGTATTATTATCATTTGAAGCAACATCATGGATTAATTATAACTAGAAAAAGACCTTCTAGAACTGGTCAATTGAATTACCCAAATAATACAAATGAGATTAATGATAATGATTTAATTTCCACTACAGCTAATAATGAAGTTGAATTAGATGGTGATTTCAATATTGATAGTGAAGAAGTTGAGTCTGTTATTCCGGAAATAGATTTTTTATCCATAAATGATTATGATCCAGAAAAACTTCTTGCAACAATATTCATAAAACATAAATGCAACAGTTCTCTTATACAAGATATTGAAAATGTTATAAAAATAATATTGATGCAAAGTAAAGATAAAGTTTCAAGCTTTGTTGAAACTAATCTTTTAGGTAAAATTAGCCCTAGTGAGGAAGATATTATTTATGTTGATTTAGATCCTGATGAAAGAATTAGTGGATTTACTACAAATGATCCTGCTTTAATAGAGGATGAAATTAAACAGATACAAGAAAAAAGATTATACACTGTTAATGTTTCCAAAGTTGTAGAAAATTTTGTATTCGTAATGAACTTAATTTTGACAATGGAAAAATAGATATCGTTTTATACATGGATGAAATTCAACTTAGAAATCCTCTTAAACCATCGGCTTCTTTCAGTTACATAATGAATATTTCTTTTAAAATACTTTATTTTAAAACGATTAAATCTTCTAAGTTGACGTCTATATGCCCTTTTGGATTCAGTATCTCTGCAACTACTAAAATGGAAAAGTATAAAAAACTTATAGCTGCAATTATGAAAATAGTTAAAGATTGCAAACTTACTTTAAATGGTGTGGAACATATTCTCAATATTAAACATGTTGCAGGTGATAATTATATGCTTGGTTATTTTTTTCAAACAGATATTAGCTTCGAATCCCTTTCATCAAATAGTTGTCGATTGTGTAAGCATCATGGAAATAATTGGCACCTTTTAAATAGAATATCGGCTAATGATAATGAATATTTACGGGTTGAATCTACAAATCCTAACCTTCCATTAGAATTAAGTTACACTGTAGATACTCTCCATGACATTGAGGAAGGGTTGATTGCGTATGCAAATGTTGTTATTTTAAATATTCTTGTTAATATTTATGGAGTTAACGAGTATGAAATTGAAAATTACGCAATTAAATATGTGAAAGAAAATAAACTTACATATATAAGAAAATCAATAACTGGAATAAAAATAAAAAATAAAATTAGCCCTCTCTCAAATAATAAGTGTATCCAAAGGAACAAATTTTCCATGTCTGGGGCACAACAAGTCTCTCTTTTGAAAACTTTAATATCTTTTATAAAAAAAAATAGAAGATTATTTTGTTTATCAAACAACAATATTTTTAATGCTTTACTTTCTTTTGCTGAAAGTTTAAATGAAATTCAAGTAATAACATCATTACATGGATTAACAGATGACGATATTCATAAACTTGAAGAAAATATTGATATTTATTTTAACGCTAGACCAGTTTTAATCCATGAAAACCATGATACAACATTAAAAGAACATCTAATTTTACACTATCCAGAAGTTTTTAAAAAAAACCGTACTGATTTTACGGTATTTTCATCAAAAAGGTTCGAAAGTTACAATAAAGTTATTAAAAATCTTCTTGCAACAAGTGTAAATTATAAAAATATTCCTTATTCGTGCGCAAAAAAGCAATGATTTTGGAAAATTGTTATAATATAGTAAAACCAAAAATATAATTTTTCTTTAAGTTTTATAAAAATTTTAAAAATTGCATATTTAATTTTTTTTAATTATTATTGTTTTAATTAATAAATTATTAAAAAAATTTATTATTTTACATTTTACACAAAAAAAAATTAATAAAGTTAAGTGCAAAAATATGTACAAAAACGTGTACAAAAATATGTGCAAGTAATATGTACTTAACTACGTTATGTGCATATTATTTGCACAATGACATAATTTTGTACATATCCCTGCACTTAACTTTTTCAGTGCAACAGATTTCATTATTTCTCCAGACAACTTTTTAACCAAATACCAACAAAAATTTGCAATTTCCTTACGTTTTCTGGGTTAAATTTTTAAATATATTTTTTATTTATTGGTCCTATTTCAGATACATAATTGTTACCGCTAAATTAACTTCCAAGCTACAATAACATTTTCCAAATAAGAGCATGTCATCCTCAATTTTCATATCACCAATTTTTACAAAACTAGTTTTACAAGTTCTAGCCAAATTATAACAATCAATGACTGATAAGTACCAAGAAATCTTTTCTAATACATGCTTTTGAGAAAACATCGGGAGAAATAATTCACTATTTTTTATTTTTAGCCATTAAGAGAAGGAAAAAATACAGTGGGTAAAAAACTTAAAATGGATCATAATTAGGCAAAGTAGTTTCACAGAATTTCGAAATGATTTGTTTTTTCTTGGAAAAATAATGCTCATTGCGAGATGATATTCCCATGTCATTCATCGAAAGTGCAAAAAAAAATTAGGAAACAAAAACTTTGCAGACTTTTGTGTGGCTGGTCATTCATTCATGTTTTATTTTAGATTATTACTTGTTTAATTATGAACTGTAAATAATTATCTATCTATAATTAAAATACTATTCCAAAAGTTTGCTTATAATTTTTACAAGCAAGTACTTGTTTCCGATAATAATTTATTCTAGAAGTAAAAGTAGGGATAAAAGGAGCATCCTCTTTAAAAACTAAATAAAATATTTAGTTTGGTGCAAGGATATTTTTATAAAAATATAGCAATAAATAACTGTATTTGAATGTCGTTTGTAGCACTTGAATAAATTTTTTTGTTTAAATTTCGGGCAAAAATTCCATTTAATCATGCTTTAGTGGTTGAATTAAGATTGTGAAATTAATTTTTTACAATCAATTTGCATAGATTAAACCATGTATCAACGTAAAAAGAGAAAATATAGTGTTATATTCGACCATAATAGAATTAATAACTATTGGTTTTACCGAGGACCATCGGTAAATAATTTCTCTCACTTAGAAGGATTCTTTTTAAAATTATTAAACAAATTTATTAAATAACATATATATACAATTAAAAAACAATAAAAAATTAAAGCCAACATCGCGAGAGCAAGAAAGTCTTGAACTAGAATTGCTCCGAGAACACATCTGATGATGTCAAAATTACCAAAGCTCCTAGAAAGAAACAGGTGCATCAAAGGAGTCAAGATTCTTCATGTCAAACATTCTTAAGAATTTAAGCAATTCCTCATTGCTCTGAATGTTGGTAGTTTTCTGAAAAGAATAAAGTTGAATAAACTAAATACTAGTGGTTATTAGAACTATTACCGAGTAACCATCATATGGAACGACACGGGAATTCTCGTCTTTTACACTTTTGAAAACCATTTTGAGATAAAATGGATATTTTTCACAATTTTGGTCATGTTTTATCGAAATCTCATGTACCTCCCTTCTCTCTAATCTGTGGTAGTTTTTATGAATGAGATTGTACAATTCCTTTGACGCAAACTTTATATTGAGAATGTTTCTCCAAGAGAGTTTCTCCAATATGAGAACAATAACATTGTCAGGAAGCATGGATATACTCCTTTCTGCTCCAGAAAGACTCCTCTCATAATTAAAATCCATGATAGAATAGTACATATATGTAAAACAACTCTGAAAAAAAACATAACCATGAATTATCGAAAGGATATACGAAAAAAAATGCGTATAAATCACATTGAGAAATTCCTCACGAACAGTCCTGAAGACAATGGAGAGAAAAAAATCTGAGTATATTAAGTGGGAAAATGTACGCAACTAAAAAGTTCATTAAAATTTGAAACACGACTACGGAAAAATGAATATTTTATAGTGATGACAATGGTGTGTCAAACAAAAATATTCTTTGTACCATTCATTTTATACATCTATAGTAAAAAGATTTTGAAATCTATAAGACTTTTTTTCATCCTAATAAGAGTTTATCAGTCCTTCATTAACAATTTAATATATTACGAAAAAGAAATAAAAGTAAAAAAAATATGTTATAAAGTCTAAAGATTAAGAACACTAAATAATTTTAGATAGTAAATATTAAACTAAAAATGAAGAGATAAAAATAAATTATTCATGTACGCAACTCCTAATGATGATAATTTGAATCTTTAAATGTAACATCAAAAATATTATTTCAATTAACAAGACAGATTTGAGAGCCTCAATCATAGTTATGGTTTCATAACATTCAAAAGAGTACAGACCTCTAGTTGTTTTAAATTTTTTTAAAACGGCTTTAGTGTTACTTCTGAAATCACCTGCTGTTTGAGTTGTCTCAAGAAGGAACTCAATGCTATTGTGATTGCAAGCTGTGCTCTTCTCCTGACTTCTATCGCTCATGAATGCCGTTAAAAGATATATTGGGTGTGCTTCATTTTGCAGAAATATTTATATCATTCAAAAAATGGACAATTGTTGCAAAAAATTGAATGTGAAATTCTCATCCAGAAATCCTCTACTTCCACCAATTGAAAAAATCAATTCTCTTAAAGTCTTAATTTAAGAAAAATCCAAAATTGGGCTAAATTTTAGTTTTGGAACTCCCTCTTTAAAAAAATAAATAGAACATTTAGTTGGTTTTAAAGGATATTTTTATAATATATGACAATAAATAACCATATTTGAAGTAGTTTGCAACATTTATTTTTTTCTTAGCCTTTGGGCAAAAGTTTCATTTAATTAACTGAATTGATTAAATAAGAAACTAATTGGTGTAAATAGTCAATTTTTCTATAGTCAATTGAGAGTGTTGCAACCATATATTAACACAGAAAGAAAAAATTACCGTTATATTTAACAAAAACAAAATTAATGGCTTTTGGTTTTGCTAAAGATAACTGTTAGATTATTTTTCTAACTTAAGAAAATCCTTTTTATTTTCTAAATCGTCAGTAAATTTATTAAATATCAAATACATACAATCAAAAAATTATATAAGAAAAAGTAAAAAAAATTAAATTTAAATCATTAAAATAATGGAGTCCTTGAAATATAATTGGTCCGATAATACTAATGTCTGATGGTGTCAAAAATACCAGAGTCATCACCAGAATCAGGTAAACTATAGAAATTGAGATCCCTAATATCAAACATTTTCGAGAATCTTGACAATTCATCACTGCTTTGAATGTTAATGGCTCCCTGAAAAAGAAAAGTTTGATAAAATATTAATGTCTACCAGAACTATTACCGCGTTATCGTCATCTAGAAGAATACCTAAATACGCACTTTACGTATAATCGAAGATCAGCCAAATAATAAAGAAATATCTTTCACCATATACAAAATCAATTATTGCGATTTCCACATACCTTTTTCCTATTTAGTAAGTGGTATTTTTCATAAACAAGAGCGTAAAATCTCTTTTAAACGTGCTTTACATTGAGAATATCGCTCTAGGAGGATTTCCGTAAAATTAAAAGAATAAGACCAACAGGAAGTATGAATATATCTCATTGTCCTTCAGAAAGACTCTTTTTCGAAACAGAATCATAATAGGAAATAACTATGTTTAGAACAATGCTGAGAAAAAAGATATAAAAATGGTTTTTAATCGAAAGAATATACAAAGGATGAGTATGAATCAATTAAACAAAACATCACGGATGATCTTGACGACAATGAAAAGAACAAATTCAAACATATAAAATGATAAAATATTCGTAGTTTAATAAAAGTTCGTTGCATTTCAAAACATGATTACAGTAAATGAATATTTTAGAGCGATAACAATACCATATCCAAGCAAAAAGAATCGTTGTCTCATTCTTTTTTTTTGCAGTTATACCCAAAAAAATTTGAAATCTTAGATCTTTTTTTCCATTCTACTAAAAATTTATTACTCTTTCATTATCTATCCAACATATTAGATGAATGAATAAAGATAACTTTAAGTGTTCAGTTCATTTCAAAGACAAAAGATTAAAAACACCAGACTATTATAAATAGCAAACGATGGGAACATAAATGAAGAGACAAAAATAGATTGCTGACGACGTGCTAGTTTCTTTTCTAATTGATATCACTTTTCCAAAGTCCTAAAAAGCATGTTTCAAGATTTGTTTGAAAGTTATCAGAAGAATGTTGATTTGTTTTACAACGAGAGGTTATTTTTAAATGATTTTTTGTTTGTTGTAATCAAAGATGTCCCTGAGAGGTTTATAAATATATATGTTGGGTTTTTGTTCTGGTTTTTCAACGAATTGTTCAGTCTATCCTTTGTTTGTTAATTAAAAGTAAAAAAATTTGCATTTTTGATTATTTGCTCTTTTTTGTTTATCATGTATAAAACATAATCAACATTAAATTTTTTATTTGCAGGCACTATGGGTACTATTAGTAACTCTAATTTAAGTATCGTAATTAATTCAAAATCTTCTGGTTGGGGAGATAGTTTTGATGGTTGTAGAAGTGAAAATCATACATCACGTGGGGCCGTAACTACAAGACATGAATGGACTGTACGTTTATCTCTCTTCCTTATATGATTAATTTGTATGATATTTAGATTTTCAATTTCCGGACGATATTTGACTCAGATAAACGGGACGTCTGCTTGAAAAGCGATGTTTTTAAAGGTACGGGACTACCTAATGTTTGTTGGCAGATATGTTTGTATCCTCGTGGAGGAATTGCGGGGTCTGTTGATAATGGAAGCTTATTTTTGGAAATGATTTCTAAGTCCCCTGATAAGCAACTAAAATTTAAAGTCAAACATAGGTACCTGATTGAAAAAAACGACTATATTTCCTGGGCATCTAATTCATACACAAATGAATTCACTTTGAAACCATCTAATTACGCTCAACTTTGTGGTGTTAGCTGCATTCCAATATCGACAATGGGAGGTTTTACACGAAGGGATGGTTCTTTGATTATTGCTTGTGAAATGGAATTCACACCAGATGTAGATGGAGTCATTTGTAAGGAATTGGGATTAGATGTTGTAACGAAATCCATGCCTCTCCATAAAAGTTTTATCTCTCGTTTGTCAGATTTTTATGTCTCAGACGACTTTGAGGATTTTTGTGACTGCAAAATTATATGTGGCAACGAGACATTCAACGTCAATAAATTTATGCTTGTTTCACAAAGCTCTGTCTTCAGGGCCATGTTTGCACATAGTAATACGAAAGAAGCAATGACAAATTGTATTTATATAGATGATGCAAATCCTGAAGCAGTCAATAGAATGATTGGTTTTATTTACACTGCTGAATTAGATGACTGTTTAAATGATGATGAAATTATCGCTGTATTGATGTTAGCTGATAGATATGATATTCAAAACCTAAAATCTCTATGCCAAGATGAACTTATATTTCAATTGTCTGACAGGAATGTTTGCAAGGTTTTAAGATTCGCTGATCAAACTCGCGCGGATGTACTTAAAGATGCTTGTATTGAAACCGTAAGTTAATTACAAAGGTTGGTGTAGTAATCAAATTTTTTTTAGATTGAAAAATACAAGAAAACAATAACTAAGTCCACTTCTTGGAGAGAGCTGAAGAAAACTGATCAATCTTTAGTTTTTGAAGTATTAGAAATAATTATGGCATCTGACGGATCTCCAACGAAGAAAAAAAAGTGAAGTGGTTTATGTTGAATTATTTTTGTTATTTTTTGGTTATATAGCAATAATAATGTAATAAAATTTTTAACATCGTATATTTTTTTGTTTATACAGATGGTTGCCTTTTTCTAGAATTCTGCATCATTGAGGTGAAAAACAGGAACTAATCTCTTGTTTAAGACTATTGATAAGGAAAATTTCTAAAATAGTAGTATGTATTTATTACATATGTTGGAGAATTAATTGAATAAAATCCTATTTAGGTCATTCCCTTTTTAAAAAACCTAAGTAAAACATTCAGTTTTGTAAAAATGATGTTTTTAAAGTTTATGATGATATATACTTGTAGTTAGAAGTCGTTTGTAGCAATTGAAAATTTTTCTTTCAATCTTTTATCTTATTGCATTAAATTCGAACGAAAGTTTTGTTTAATTGACGTGGTGTTTAAACAACGAACTAATTGGCACAAATGAAACCATATAGTAAAAATACATCTTATATTTTTTATATGTAATCTTATTTGATGTGATCGTTGATTGCTTGTTTGTTTATTTCTCTCTATATCTAATCCTATCTTATTTCATCATATTATTGGTATAGTATAAACTAAAATATATACATGCAACCTATTAAAATTTTAGGATTTTCTAATTTGATACATTGTTTAGATTATATATATATTGTATATTAAAGTAATACTATTGTTGAAATCGTGAAGTTGTAATCACAGGGTAAGTCTCTATCTATTTCTGTAAGTGTATATTGTTTATGTTTTTTTAGTTTTCTTATATTTGTACTTATATTGTGAATAAATTATATTTCTAAATTAGGTCACTTTATTCCTTACAGGAAGCCGCCCATCAAAATTAAAAATTTTTACTATATATTGACTCAAAAAGAGAAAAGATTTTGTTATACTCACTAAATTAATAACTGTTGGGTGTATTTGATGACAGCCGTTATTTACTTTCCCAACTCAAGAGGATCCTTTCTGAATCTAGTAAAATGTTAGTAAATTTCCTAAATATATACGACAAAATTTATACAAAAAGAGTACAAATACTTAAGTTAAAACCATTACAATGAGAGGATCTTTAACTAAAATTGTTCTAAAAATGGTTTTTTTGAATCAAAGGTAGTTGCTGATTTTACACGGTTTTTTTTAAAGCTTTCGTACAATCAAAAATAGAAATGATTTCAGATGCTGTAATAAATTTAATAATGCACTAATACTAAGAAAAAGTGTTCTACATTAATATAGTTTATTTAAGAAAATAAATTTTAAAAAAAACAATAAAAATTGTAGTGGTAAATTTTTATATACATGAATAAAATTGATGACAAAAAATAAATAAACGTTAAAATAAATGAAAAGAACACGATAGACATAAAATACATTGAATAAAAAAGATTAATGAAGTTTTAATGCAGTTTGAACAGTTCTAACTTTTTTAAAGTACTCCAACACTTTAGCTTCAACATCACTAGCATCTTTGTTGAAACCTCCTTTAATGGCGAGATATAAAAATTGTTCAATAACTGTAACTGGCAGAATAGGGTTGTGTTTCTTGTGAACTCCAACATCGTGAATAGCTTTATCGATAGCTGTCAACAATGTTCTATGAACTTTTTCTATTTCATTATATTCCAATAAACATCTTAAATATTCAGGAAGATTTTTCGTAGTAAATATTTCGACGAACCACTCTGGTGCAGGGAAATTATAACGAAGAAATTCATAAAAGATAACTCTTAAGACTTCTGAATCACAAGGATTGGCGGATAAATGTTGTTCTAAGTAACATTTCAGAATCATATAATGTCTTCCCTCCATTTCAATACAATCTTTTAAATTTTTAATATTATGTAATACCCATTCTGGTGATGTATCTGATCCAGATGCTTCAACTATTATACATTGTTCTGTAACAGTTTTAAAGAATCGTTTTGGAGAAGTGCCAAAATACATAATTATTGTCCATGCCATATCAAATAAATTGTGATTAACTAACTCTCTTTCTAAGATATCTTTATCTTCTGGTGGTATAGAATTTGTCTGATAGATGTCCATTAACGCTAATCTCGCTTCAGATAACATAAGTTGTTTCATGATATCTTCTTCAGTAACTTTGTAAGTATTAAGGCAATGTCTGGAGTATATGACACTAAGATCTTCTTTTACATTAAGGTATTTTTCTTCTGAACTGAGAGAGAGAAGATGTTTGGCCTCAGATAATGCTTTACAACGTCTTTGTAATTGTTGCCAAGAATCAATAGATTGTCCAAGTTTACATGAATAATGGTACATATTATAAGCTGAACGAAGATACTTGGTTCTCCTTGCCATAAAAGCAACATTAAAAAGATAATCATCTCCAGCTGTCATTAAATCATCACAATCGTTAGCACGTTCTTCAAGATACTCCATTATTGAAAGTGAAAGTTGTCCAGTGGTTAAAGAAATAAAAGAAGGGCGATTCTTAGGTTCCATTAAAATTCCAACTATCAATCGAAGAGATTTAGATCGATCATCAGCATTAGATATATTTTTCAAACATTCTAATGAAGAAAGAAAATCTCCTTTACGTAAGTAAACGGAGAAAAGGAGGTTGTATACGGATGACAATCGTTTTTCCGGTAGATCTATATTTTCCGTTGCATATTTTCCCCAGTTGAATTGAGATTTCATGATAATTCTTAAACATAAAATATCTAATTAATAATTCTATAGCCTTCAATATAAACAAGACTTTCTCCATATTCAACACTTGGCATAAGTTGCTTAAGTAGATTATTTAATGCAAGATCCTTTGTGTTAATACCATTCAAAGCCGAAATAATGTTACTAAAAGCCTTTGAAACTTTACCAGATGCAACACAAGCAAGTCCATTACAAAGCAGATTTGAATATTTCAACTCTGGAGCCTGATTATTACATTTTCCAATAAAATCAACAAGATATTCGAATTTATCTGTAGCAATGAAATATTTTAAAAAGGCAGAACTTAGGGATGCTGGATACATTGAGTAAACAGTAGCATAGAGAACATTACTTAAATATAATGAGAAAGGTGTAGACTCTGGAAATACCATTGGCTTCATCATAAGAGTCGGTTTGTGTTTCTGCATATACTTAAAGAATGAAGTAGAGAGTGTAATGTTTGGAGAATGTGATTCTCTACCAATTCTAAGAGGTAATGTTAGAGTTTGAAATAGAACTCCATAGAGATTCCTTATTTGATCGAGTTGCTTTTTAATAGTTTCATTCTCCTTAACAAGTTTATTACCTTGACATTTTGGAATAAATTTATATATGTCCAGGAGACGAGATGCGAAGTATGTTCTACCACCAATTAAATTTCGTAGAGTAGATGACAACAATTCAACAGTGAAAGATGATCCAATATATTCTGATGTAGATATTACAGTAGTCAACTCTGAAGGTTCAACTGTTAAAAGATACAGTGATTGTGAAAGCTCGTCATGAAGAGTCTCAAGAAATTTAACATTTTTAGATTTCTCAATTACATTTACTGCCACAACACCTTTCTTTTGCTTCTCAATATTTTTTGCCAATTGACTAAAAGGAATACTTTTTAGACCAGATTTTTTTAGTACGCTTGTAACAATCTGTGATAATACATAATCACCATTGGAAATGACAGTCAGTTGATTATTAAGAATACTACCAACAAGTCCAACGTTCTCAGCTTTCCATAGTCCAATAGCTTCATTTGCTACATATTGAAGTTCATAACAAGTTTGAAGAAGTTTCTTCCAGAAGTTTAATAAAGCAATTTCCATATTATGAGATACTAAATTATCAGTCACTCGCTTTTGACCTGGTGTTCCCATAGCATCTTGTTTAAATTTTGGTGACTTTATATAAGACTTGATTAAGGAACGAAGAGCCAAGTAATCTTCGAGAGGAACATCTTTTTTATTCATTTTACAATTAATTGCCACAGCCTTTTGAACTACTTCACTTGAAAAAACTTCTTTGTCGAAAACCACTCTTTTATAGAAACTCGTCTGCTCAGAAGAATCATCCTCCATTGTAAAATCATTCAAGAATGGTACATCATAAGCATTAACAACAGGAATGACGGAAACAGTTTCAGCCGTTTCATGAGGAATTTTAGTATTGATCCAACATTTCTCAATTATATATGGTTGTCTCACTGGAATGTCATCATCAACTGTATAATTGTTGGGTTTCCGAGACAATATATACAAATCCACACCCAAATCAAAAGTCTTTCCTGCTGGAACAACAATAAAATCTTGGTGGTCAAATGATTGACTGGTTATAAAACTCTGGCAACAAAAATCGAATCTATCAGAACATATAGAAAAGAGACCAATAAACGATTTTTCACATATACTTCGGGCAAATATCATTGCAAATTTCTCCTTGTTTAGGGTAGCTGTTTTTATGTAGATATTATTAATACTTGAGAGAGATGTTCTAAAGTATTCACAAACATTAATACGATCAACCACGGTGCAACTATTTGTAGACCAAAGTTTGACCATTGCTTCATTATGTAGTGTTAAAACATATGTATCTTCAGATGTTGATATAGCATGAAGGTCGATAACTTTCTTATTTTCTGTTGGCCTTGTAAAATATTCAAGAAACCCAGTACTATTCAAATTGGTTTCCTCAACCTTCCCATTTGGAACTCCGGCCTTCGGTACTTTAATAACAATGACTTCATTCTTTACATTAAGACAGACTACAACATGAGGAGAGAATCCATTGGGTGACGCAACACAAGCCTTGACTGCAAAGGCCGCCTGATTCTTAAAATTATACACGCGTTTCAACACATTTTCAGAAGAAATGTAGAAATAATGAAGAGCAGAAGTACACTTTAAATCATCCACCATATCCTCCGACAATGGTAAATCCAAACTACAAATAGCAAACTGCGTCACAATTGTTAAAGTAAGACAATTTTGAGAAAATGATATTTGAGTTCCCGGTACAATAACAGAAGGTGCAACATTTATACATAGAGATGAACTTTTTAAATCTCTTTCAGTAGAGTATTCTTGGAGATATAAGTTACTTCCTTCTGACTTCCTAAATTGAAAATTAGAGGATGTTTTCCGTGACTAGACTTACCACACAATGAAACGATTATCTAAAACAGAACCCATGTTTGGGAATGTGAAAGAATCACAATAACTGTCAACATCAACATTTTGAGCAGAAATGTTAGATATATCTGAAAGAATTAAACATGTACGTATAAATATTTGACAATTAGTTAAACATACCTATAGGAATTTTTTTTATTTGTGGATTCTTGGCAAATTCAGACGATGGAAACTTAAATTCCGTTGATGAAAACTCATACATTTTCTAAAGAGACGCAAAATTAAAAGTGGTGCTGTCTAATGTTAAAAAAACTTTTCTCATCAAATATTACATTATACTAACATTTTCGCTTTGAGAGTTGGCGGGAAACTGTAAATTTCTCACAAAGAAAGAAAATCATCGTCTTATTTTTTGCATTTTGCTTTTTTTGTATAATCTTTGATTCGAAATTACTTTTTTGATTGTTAATATTTCTAAAAATGTCATCGGATCTTGGAAATGTTAGTCTTGTGGATGCTTCTCAAATTCAATCCTCCCATGCTGGAGATTGTACGTCTATAAATGAGATCAACGAATCATTTCAAAGATCAACTCTTAATGATTCACCAAAGGTTGATACTACTATTACTTCATCCTCTAATCTATCTAATTCTGACGATTTAACAAACAAGTATGTTGAAATGTCAAGTGAAGAATTGATTTCAATGATTAGAGGAAGCTTAAATGAATCCATTAGAGGTAAATTTCTAGATTATTTTTATTACGATTTAACATTGTTTTTCAGTTGCACAAGGCTTTAATAGTGTTGTTGTCAATTACTTCTTCAGTCGAGATGATAATGCGTACAAGAGACTTGTTACATCAACTTATTTCAAGGATATCCTCTTAAAGATTTCTGCTCCTTTGAAAGTTCTCCAAAGTAGGATGGAGGATGGTGAGAATACTCCAGTAGGGTCGTTGACTGCAGAGGAAACAAAGAGTGCAAAAGAGTATATAAAGGTTTTTGACCAAGTGAGTGCACATGTAGGATTTCTAGAATGTATGCGTGAATCCCTCTGCTTTGAGATTAAGGATGATTTTGAAAGCCTTATAAAGTATTCTGATTGGATTTGTAGCCTCAGTTTTGCTTACACTAATGTTATGTCTACTTCTCAATCAGAACTGTTGCATAAAGAATTGCAAACATACCTCAGAGATGTTTACGATTCATTTTTAAATGAGGAAACTATTGATTTTGAGAAGACAATAACATCGAAATTCCGGACATTAATTAATTGGAATATTACCACGTCTGATAAAATGACAAGTTTCCCAAAAATGGAGTTTGTTTTTAATTTTAGTCAATCCGAAATTGAAGGTGTATGTTTAGATATTTCCTTTGTTTTGATACTTATTTTTTAGATTCTCATTGCGGCTTTCAATAGTGGAACTCTCGGTGTTCTAATGGAAGAGTTTTTGGAAACATTTTCGTACTTCGTCGATCAATGTATGAAATATTCTTTCATTGATTCCTACTCTTTTACGGAGTGTCTTCCTCCAGTTGTATCACTACCTGAAGATGGCAATTCAACAAAAGGGACTAAAGTAAGGAGAAAGTTTGTAATGAGGTTCGCTGACGGTTTTCCTGTAGAATACCAAACTAAATTGAAAAACTTTATCTCAAAAACACGTGAGGAAGAAATTCCCGTTATCAAGTTAAACTGTTTAATCGACTTCTTGGAACGTTTTAATAACGACCTCTATGAAATTTTTGAACTTGCTTTTTGTGAAGTAGCCGATCAAGGGAAATTTACCCTTTTAGATTACATGGGTGAACATGGATTATCGTCTAAAATTATCGAAAGAATCCGTGTTTCAGTTGATGACTACATAAATTTGGCATTTGATAATGCTGATGAAGTGGCAAAACTCATTGAAAGAATAGATAGTGTTATGGTTCCATATGTTAAATTAGGATTGATTCGGGATAGTAACTTTATTTCATCAATGGATTCCGATATAAAGGACAGATTGACAAACAAAATTTGTGGAGAGATTATGAGTTGGGTCAAGAAATCCTGTACTAATGATTTTCTTACTGTCACAATTGTTGGAGTACCTGAATCTGCAATTCTCCATAGTGCGTCTAGCTATAAGGATGATACTTTGTGGAAAGTTGATAGATCAAACATCAAAACAATTGTTAATGAAGGAAAAGACGAGTTATTACCGCTTAAATCTCGGCTTGTCCAATGCCAAATCACTGCTTCTGGAAAAAAACTCACTGATTACATGATTAAACTCTTGGATATGCATAATGAGTCAGATGTCTATAATACAATAACCGTTGAAAAAACCTTTAATGCTTTTCTTGAAACTTATGTTAATATTATTGAAAACGACTATAGAGATCGCTTAACAAAAGAATTTGGTTTGGCTGTTTCATTCTTCAACAGTTGTTATTATCTTACTAAGAGAATTGGAGTTTACCTCAGTTATTCATTTTCTAAGGATACGTTCTATAACTTTGCTATGATACATTCGAAACTACGAGATTTGGCTTGCTCTTCATTAGGTTTCCATCTCACGAGATTCAAAGGTGATCTTTCAAATAAATTAGGAAGAGGAAAGATTTTCACCGAAAATTATTTAGAATATTCTTTAACTGAAAATACATCCCTTCTCAACTTTTATAAAGAGTTTCATGGGATTGTTGCATCATTAAATACAAGTGTCACCTCTGGAACGTTCAAAATAATATTAGGTGAAATCATGAACGAGATACTCAAGGATATGATTGAAACACTCACAAAATTAAAGCCTCTTGCAGATAATCTCTACTACGAGAATATCGTCCGTAATCTCAATGATTTTATGTTAAGAATAGATGAAATTCTTTCTGAACACCGTGATTCCACAAGATTATCTGATTTGTGTCCTGATGCTGTGACCGGACTTTCTCAAATATCTGTTGTTATTTCCGGTGCTCAATGTAATGCTGACATTACTCAAGTTTCAAACAAAAACTTAATTTTTAATAATTCAACAATCAAGAAGGAGTTAGGATTACTAGTAACCTCTATTTATCCTAGTGGTGATCATAAGGCTAGGATTTTGGAACATCTAAGATAATTATTTTTACTGCCATTGTATCTATTGTATTATATTATTTTTGGAATAACGATTGTATAAATATTTTTACTAATACACAGACAATACATTTTTTAGTAATATCTCATTTTGATGATTAAATAATGGAGGGCAATATTCCTCAGACGTTATCAAATGCTGCTGCTGCTATTCATGATAATTTGGAGAGTTTTTTGTCTGCTGCAAACAAGAAAGTTTTAGAATTGAACAAAGAGAATGAAATGTTACAAGAAAAAGTTAAACGTCTACAAAATGCTGAGTTAAAATGTGAAAATTGTTCAAGTACCTACCCAGCATTTTCTCATTTACTTCAACCAAACCATGTTAAAATGAAAAAGCAACCGTATGTTATTGAAATGAAATTCCCAAATACAGAAGCTGTGATTAATTATATTAATGTTTCTCCAGGTCTTAAAATTACTAATATAAATAAATTTCTTGATAAATATTCTTCAGCATTCTCGTAGTATGACAATTGTAGAATGTTGAGTTTTATGTATAATGATAACTATATTGTATTCTATGTAAAAAACAATTTATATACTTAATATTGTTGATAAAATAACATATTTATTTAATCTTTATTTTTTTGTAAATGTACTGTAGAATTTTTTAAGATATTTAAATCAAGAAAATTATATTCGTAAACATTTTAATAGTATAAGAAATGTTTAGAGCACAATAACCCTTGAAATGATGATAATATTTCTCAATCAACATCAAATTAAAATTTTTATATTACCATAATAAAAAATTTAAGCAAAGAATAAAATTTAAATAACTGGTAAATCTACATTCCTGTAAAATATAAAAAAAGGTTTGTCACAAAAAAATATTGTTACTATTTTAAATATTTAAAACATGTCGTCGTTAATTCGTATCAAAAAACGTTCACGTCTTCCATGGAATATCAATCTATCAAGTAACTCTTCATTTACGAACCAAAATATAATCTCCAAAGATACAAGTTCTCAATCTTCAAATAATAATCAATTAAGAACATCTGATTTTTCAAAATTATCTAAAATTTCGGCTATGACACCACCAAGTTATTCAGTTTACGAAAATTCTGAGGGTGAAATGATAAATGAAAAAGAGAATGTCAAGTGGCCGGAAAGACCGTTAACAGGATACCATTCTCTTAAAGAGTACAAAAAGAGAAAGGCTTTTATCCGTAAAAATATCAGAGATCAAGAAAAATATGAAAAAAATAATGACAAAGACCGCAGTTCCTCGACAAGTGTTTTAGATTCAAAACAAAATGAGGGAAGTGAAATGTCAAAAAAATTTCAGGTATCATGCGTTACAACTGGAAAATGTGAAAATATGGGTTTTTGTAATATGCCTAACATAAATACCAATGAAGGAAATTCAGAAAAAATTGACCACATAAATGGATCAAATTTAAAACAATCTTACTTATTCTGTGGTGTTAAGACATCACAAGAAATTAAATCATTTGCCAAGAGTCGTGATGTTTATTACCTTTTCTACGATAACAAAAGAACAGATGACAAAATACAATTTGAGATACCGCTTAAAATGGCGTACTTTGATGCTGAAATGAATGACGTAAGTTTAAATAATTCTTTATTATCATAATATTTGTAGTATGTTATCAAAAATGTTTATAAGAAGTTTTCTGAACGCATGGTAAAAGTTCCTACAATTTTATAATACACTATAATACTATTAGAATAAAAATAAAAGGGAAAAATAAACATAAATATAACCAAAATAAATAATTATGCAACAAGTTTTGTGCTCACACTATTTCTTTCCAATTAAATTTTTCTTGGTTGAATATATTAAATTTTTTTGACTCATTGTAAAATAATTTTTCTTAATTATTCAAAAATATAATAAATTATTTTCATCACCAGAAAAGTCAATATCACCCCCCGTAGCATCAATGAATTCTTCTTCATCAGATAGATCTTCAATATCAATATCTAATTGGACGAATCTTTTCAAGTAGTTGTATATGGGAGTTTCTTTTTTAAACATCTCTAGTAGTCGTTTACCTATCATCATCTCATTACCTTCCCCCTGAAATTCTTTTTCAATTGTTCTAAACACATTTCTAGCTGAAATTTTTCCTCTACTGTGATGACAGTAAATGTATATCATTCGGATTATTTCTAACGCATTCGTCTGAGCAACTCTTGTTGGATTTGTACACATCTCTTCAGTTAAATTACTTTCGTCTAGTAGTATTGAAACTAGTTGAGTCATAAATTCAAAATGACTTCCCCATGATTCCTCTAATTTTTCTATAAACTTCTTTTGATCATTACCATATTGGTTAAGTAATTCCTCTAATTCAATTAACATACCTTTGTGAAGTGAAAATTTTTGCTGAATGTCTTCCCCAATGATTACACTTATTTTTTTCATAGCTTCATTGTGGTAAAATGGATCGTGCATTGCCATTTTTCCATCATTTTGTCTTTTAATTTTCTTTTGTAATTTACTTAAATCTTTGTAAGGATCATCTTCTTTTTGAGACTGGTTATTAGATAATTTTAATTCTTTTCGCTCTCTTCCCTCTCCATTTTCATCGTTTGATATTTTCTTCGATAAATTATATCTTCGTTTCCTCCTTTCAGCATTTTCTGTCTCTTTTCTCTTTTTATCCTCATCAACTTTAACACAAGCCTCACTTACTTCATCTGGATCATAAACATCTTTACTGATATCCCATGTTCCAGATTGAATAGCTTCTTGTTTTTTCATTCCTAAATGAAATCTGATTTTATGAAGATCATGTCTAGAATAATTTTTCAATGCTGGATCTGTTGAAACTTGGCTCGAAGGCACTAAAGAAGTTTGATATTCTCTAAATGGTTCATTTGCAAAATCATCATCTGTTACATTTCTAGCTCCATAAGCATTATTTCGTCGATTTCTTTTCTTTTGATTCTTCAAATTTTGCATCTCAGCGATATATTTCTCAATTTCAAGAGGATCAATTATCTGACTACCAAAACTATTCTTTAATTCTTCACTTCCTTGATTGTCATAGGTTTTCCTTTGGTCAACAGAATTTTGATAAGAAAATTCATTTACAACGGGCACTTTAACAACCTGAGGTATTTCATTTAATTGAATAATTTGAATTGGTTGTGTTATATTAATTCCCTGAGGAATGATAATCTTTGATCCAACAGGAACTACACTAGGAGTAGGAATATTTTGAGGTTTGGTAACTTCAGAAAGTGTATTTCGAGGTATTGTTAAATTTGGAAATGTTTTAGAATATTCACCCTGCATAATTTTTGTTTTCAAAACTTTCAACCATTCAGGCATCCATTTTTCTAGCCAATGTAAGGGACATAAAACTTGCCCAATATCAAAAGAGGCTCTTATAATACCATTAAATTCTGAATGTTTTTTGGTATAATCTTCAAAATATGATATTTTATTTTGCAAGGCAAATTGGACTGAATTTATTTCTTTATTCTTTGAATTCCTCGCACTAGAGATTCTCCATCTTAATTGTTCGGTTGTTCTTAGAGGAAAATATTTTTCAATAATTGAAACATATTTAGGAGATTTAGTATTTTTAAATTGTTTCTGAGACTCCTTTGTTCTTGCAAGTGCAAACTTCATTAAATTAATCTCTGATTTTGAAAACACATTCCCTTGAACTGAAGAAATGTAAAATTTTTGAAATGGTAGGAGTTTTGGGTACATTAGAGCATCAGATGTTGCTAAAACTATGCCAGAGTATACGTGAACCGGTTTGAAAGAAGTATGGTGTAAAGTATCAGGAAACATTAATTGATGATTAAATTCATCTACCCGTAAATTTGTTAGTGTTTGATAATGATTCACAGCACTATAAATATTCCTGACTTTTCTCAATAATGAATAACTCGGAGAACATGCTTGTTGACACAATAAATTATTCAACATATCTTTATACATCTTTTCATATTTATCATCAATTTGATCAAAATGATAACAAACAATAAATTGAAGAAGTAACTGAACTAGCATCTCTGTTTGAGTAATAAACTGATCTTGTTCATCCTTAGTCATTAAACCTTTCCCATGAATGCATGAAGCTGAATTGGAAAAATCATAAAATTTATACTCTTCTGGAGAAGGTTGAACAAATCGTCTACCCTGTTTTCTTGAATTATGTTCACTATCATAGTCTTTTGGTGTAGAAGAAAGTACCTGTCTTGAAACACTACTACTAGAATCTTCGCTTACCTCATAATTTGGAGAAACAACAATAACATCTGTTAATAATATTTGGTGTATCAAGGTCCTCAACGAATTGCTTAAGTTCTGACTTTGATATTTTAACTGATTCATCATCGTCGTCAAAATTCTCAAAAAAATTTGGTTCTTGAGACGGATCGAATTCAGGATCATCTTCTTCATCTAAAAACAATTATCAAAATACAAACTCATATAAAAATACCTTGTGAGTAATCGCATTGATCATTATTATCAAGATTTGTTAGAAAATCTTTATATATTGGATCATCATCATATACTGTAAAAGATGTATCAAAACAGCGATATTCATCACTCATATAATATGCTGATTCATTGTGCCTAGATCTAGTGTTAGGGTAATTTATATCACTGTTCCAGTCTCGTGAGTGGTAATTCTGTAAAACTAAATTAGGGTTTTCAATATTATTAACATTCTGAAGAGGATTATATTCTGTATCTAATTCTTCATCTTCGCTGAATTCAATATCAAATATCGTATTATTAAGACTTCTGTCTCTGCTATCTCTTTTTTCCTCTTGTTTTCTTTTCGCTTCTAATTCTCTTTCAAAAGCTCTAGTAATCCTTCTTGTAGATATATGAGAAAAGTCAAAAGAATCAACAGGCTCATCATGAAGAATATTCATTAAAATATTATGTATATGTAATTCTGTTAGCTTTAACTTTTGAACTTGATTCTCAAATGATTCACCTAATGAGTTACGCAGTAGTCGCTCACGATTCTGCTGATTAATAGAATTATTTTTGTAAGTAATATTCGAAGGATTCATGACTAGGACATTAATAAAGTAGAATTTTTATTAAAATTAATAACGTTTGACGGTTAAGACCTATCTTATTTTGCTAAAATTCTGTCTAATACATTCGTTATTGGAACATGGATTGGAATTATGCACATTAAGTATAAGATACTACTGTTTTTCAAACAAAAGCAACTTATTAATGATAACAAGATTAACTGTGTCGTACCGTAAACATATAATAACAATAACTTACTTATGTGCGGTAGTATAAATAAGTATAAAGAAGTATCGTATTTGATTGTATTTTTATATGAAAAGGCAACTTTCACTTCCTGACGGAAGTAGGTGTTAGATGCTTTACAAACCGATGAAGAAATGTACTTTATTTTGGATTATGGAAATGTTTTCATTCTTTTTACAGTTACAGGTTTACTTTAATACAAAAGAATTCAAATTTTTAAATTTATTTTGTTCCGGTTTCCGGATTATTTTTGTAACTTAAAATTAAAAAAAAACATCTAACTCCTACAACGAAAACGATGCAATTTCAAGTAAAGGCTTACATGATTTTTAATGGCGTCAAAACGTGTGATTAGTATTTACATTACAGAGCAGTTTTATCGTCATCTAGACGGAACTATCCAAAAG
The DNA here is from genome assembly GCA_963280985.1 of Strongyloides venezuelensis. NCBI lineage: Eukaryota > Metazoa > Nematoda > Chromadorea > Rhabditida > Strongyloididae > Strongyloides > Strongyloides venezuelensis. The sequence goes on along the minus strand of CAUJLX010000002.1, from coordinate 7,086,026 downwards.
TTTAGATCAGTCAAGAAATATATTCAAGAAACAAGTAAAACAAGTAAGTAAATATTTTATTTAATTTGTAGTTTTTATAAATTTAGCACTAGACAAAATGCCTAAAATTAAAAGTTCCACTATATTGAGGCCGAAGATAAGATCTTTCTCATCATTTCAACAACGTACAGCGATTTCTTCTCTAGTGGATACATTTATTGAATATTGGAATTTTTTAATTGTGTATATTGACATGCTTACTAGAAATATTGTGTTTTGCAAAACGACTGCTGGACGGATGGTTGGTTTCGTAGCGTTTTGTTTAATTTTACCATATATCATACCATATAATTTTTTGGGGTCTAAAAGTACTACATCAAAGTATACTCTTACTAATCTTCAACTGGCTACTGAAAAGTTAAATCCTCTTTTAAGTAGTGTTTTTTCATTGCAAAATGAAGCACACTACTATTTACTTGAATTAGCAAGAGATCGTATAAGAAAACGCACTCATGGATTTCCTATTATTTTAACTTTTATTCATGAAAAAAGAGACAAAAGTGCTAAGTTATTTATTACTCAATATGCTAACATTACAGCTTTTCATGGCAAAAGCATGATTTCACAGATGGAATCAAAAAAATTTGGTGCTGATAAAGAGTTCCTTAAAAATTCACTAGAAAAAGAGCTAAAATCAAATAATGTTGTAGTGTTGTGGAATATACAGGATCTTGAATCAGATTTACCATTAATTATTCATTCAGAAGCTGACATTCACACTACTTCAAATAAGAATGCTTTTTGGATATTAACTGTTGAGGTCGATACAATAAATAATGATTGCTATGTGATACTGGACAAATCTTTAAAGGAAGCATGGATTGGGAATCATGAAATGTTGAATAATGATCAAATCTTACCGATTTTATCCCGCATTTCTTCATTTCCAATATGTCTAGAGTAGTTTTTATGTATATATTTTTTTATTTTATTTACTTTGTACATTAGTCTTATTTTCAAAATACTTTACATACTAATTCTTCCATAATATTTATCTAGCTGGCTAAGTGAAAGAACATTGTTTCAACAATTGAAAATTTGAACAGCTAATTTGATATGGTAGAATGATGCTTATGTAAAAATAACAACATGATATTCATATAAATTTTTGTAGAATTTAGCTTAAAGATTCATTTATTTTTTAAAATGTCTGATTGTGTTAATAGAAAAGAAGGTAAAAGTTCAGAATACAATAAATCATGTATTTCAAGAGTTCCAACACTTAGACAGTATTCTAACTATAATGATAACAAACCAAAGAAGAAATGCTTTATATTCAAATGCTGCGTACATAGAGAAGACAATGATTATGGATATTCTAAAAGAAAAGGAATGATTCATTTTCTAATTCATTTGTACAAATTGTATTATGTTATTGAGAACAATTTTTCTTTTAATTAATAAATTAGTATTTGATAATAAAACTTTATTTCTACTATTTATTACGATTACACTATGTTGTTGGCAGATTTTTTAAACCCATTCAATTTTTATTAGTCATGGTGAATCTGGAATGGAAGCATAATTTGCTTTCAAGAAAACCCCTGTTTTAAAATAATTACAATATTGAAATCCATGTTTTTTATTATACCAGCAATTACGGAACTACTGATAAAATAAGCCAATTTATAAATTTTACTTATTAATAATTTATTATCATAATTAAAGTTGTCTAAGATTTCTGCCAAAATTTCAATAAACTTTTATCTTTCGCTAAAAATGTAATTAGAATATTCAATAACAGTTTATAATATATTATAATTTTTTATGCTTGAAGCATTACGTATAGTATATACTTTAATAAAAAATTAGATTCTTGATCACTAAAACGATATATTAAAATTTTATGCATTTAGAATTAAAATAATGTTAATTTGTAAAATAATCTTAAATATTAAAATTTTTTAAAATAAATTAAAATAATAAATTGTAAAAAAAAATTATTTTTATATCTTTTCTCTAGAAAAGTTTTTTTAAATATGGTCGATCCACCATCTTGTGAAGTTGCTGTAGAGCCGCCCAAAAAAGAATCTTCTGATAATAAAAATCCTATTAATAGTCCAACAGTCTTGGCGATGTATGATGCAGATCCATTCTATAATTTAAAAGAAGATGTGGAAGTTATTAAAAAAAGAATAGAGGGATTTATCAAGAGATTAACAGATGATTGGACTCCATCTTTAGCCACGTGTATATTTTCCGAGAAAGAACTTCTTGAAATTATATATAGAGCTAGAGAAACATTTTGGACGCAACCATTGTTAATTCATACACCTGCTGATATAACAGTAGTTGGAGATATTCATGGACAGTTCGAAGATCTTATTGCATTGTTAAATTATAATGGTTATCCACCTAAAAGTAGATATCTCTTTCTCGGTGACTATGTTGATAGAGGACCATTTTCTATCGAAGTCATAATATTATTGTTTTCATTAAAAATTTTGTATCCTGATGACATTATACTTTTGAGGGGAAATCACGAATCTAGGTAATTTTTTTTCACATTATTTTTATCTATTATTTAGGCCAGTAAATACACAATATGGATTTTTATCAGAATGCAAAAAAAGATATTCTGTTCACCTATATGATATTTTTCAAACAGCTTTTGCAAATATGCCTTTTTGTGGATTGATTGAAAAAAAGATTCTTTGTATGCATGGTGGGATATCAGAAGATTTAACGGAGTTTGAACAATTTGATCAAATTGAAAGACCTTGTGATATTCCTGATCTTGGGTTAATGGCTGATTTAACTTGGGCAGATCCAGATCCAAATATTGATCAATATGATGAATCACCTCGTGGAGCTGCAAGAGTTTTTGGTTCAACAGCATTAAAACAGTTTATGAATACTCTTCAAATAGATTTAGTTGTTAGAGCTCATCAAATGATTCAAGACGGTTTTGAATTTTTCGGAGACAAGAAACTGGTAACAATTTTTTCTGCTCCACATTATACAGGGCAATTTAATAACAACTCTGCAGTAATGAAAGTGTCAAAAGACTTAAAATGTAGCTTTATTATCTTTAAACCATTAGATGGAAATTCAGAAGATTTATAATAGTAATAGAATGTAACTTATAAAAATCAAATATTTAAATGAATTATACATAAAGTACTAATATAAATAAAAATATTAATCATTTTTACTTCATTTATAACTCATTTTCACAGTGTTTTTCTTTCCCTTTCATTGCTATCGGATCAATAATCATGGGACATGAACCGTTAAAATTAAAATATTTACAACAAGTTGCTTCTATAAACGTAGTTCTAATATTAGATTTATGAATTTGATAATTATTCCACATATAGATACATTTAAATTTCTTTATTTTTTCAGATTCCCTAATGCACCAAGAGGATATTTTTTGACATTTAGTTGATATATCAAAATAAAACCCACATCTAGATACATACTCAAGCAAATAAATATTTTTCTCTTCCTTTTTCTTTAATATTGATAAAATACTATTGTTTGTTTGAAAAAAATTTTGAACATTTCTTACTATTTCATGAGGGACCTTTATATAAAAGTAATCTGAAGAATGTTTTAGTGAAGTTAGTGCAAACTTCAAGTAGGCATTTTTTGATGTCCAATCTCCTAAATTTATGTTTTTAGCATTTTCGTTAACAATTATTTTTCTCCTATTAATTATATGTCCGTTTTTACTATTAACAACATTCAAAAATATATTTTCAACTCGTGGATTAAAAAATATACTTTTAATTAAATAACTTTTAAAATTTTTGTTTTCCATTAGCACTTCGTCATAATTTGAAAAAATAACAAATTTACTATTTCTATATTTTAAAAAACAATCCATTGATGTAGCTTCTTTGCTTGAAAACCACAAATGGTCTGCAACCGTATCCCTATAATTTTTATGACTAATTCCTTCATTAAAAAATGAAGCCATTCTTTTTATGTGAATTTTATCATTTCTCGAATCTCTATATTTTTTTAATAAATTCCACTCATTTAATCTCCCACTTTTAAAATATACCTGAATTCTATCGACATTATTGTATAAAAACATTTCGCTTGACAGTACAAATTTTTCAATATCATTAAACATAAATAATGAACCGTAACAGACGGTGATGTCTACCTTTTTAAAAGTTTTATTTAAAAAGTAACTAAATATTTTACTATCACTTCTTGAATCATCTATAATTCCAAGGACTTTAGAATCTTCTAAAATAGGACATGTGAAAAACAATGTTGTATATTGGCAAGTTTTATTAAAATTGTTTTTATTAAGGATAAATTTTCCCTTCTTTAAAATAGCATTATTTTCATTTTTTGTATAACAAAGAAAAGAAAATAATTTGATATTAGTTGTTAACATTGTAACAATAACAACACCATAACTTTTTCCAAACCTATAAAAAAGCTACAATTAAATAATATTATCTCCTTAGTATAAAATATATATTTTATAGAACGAAGAATATGTATAAACACTTACAAGGGATCATTCCTCATATAATAGGCACTAGTTAAAAACACTTCTCTTCCGATTAATATTCCTTCTACATTTTCTTCTAAATTTTTATTATACCATAAAAGAATAAATATTATTGTAGAATATAGAAATATATTTGTTACTAGAATCTTTTTTCTCATAATTTTAATAAAATAACATGAAGTTTTATTTCTAAATTATTTTATTTAATATTTATAAAATATATCTTTAATTTTTAATCTAATTAAAAATATTTAGAACAAAAGAAAGAATCATTCATTTTTTTTGCAATATTATTTATCTTTAGTTTTATTACTATATTATATAATTTAGTCTATTTTTATAAATATAATAAAAAATTATTTAATTTTTATTCATTTGTTATTATGTTTTCCTTCACCGAATATATATATATTTAAAAATATATATATGATATTATTAAATATATTTTATCCTATTTCATATCTATTTTCTTTTTTATTAAAAATTTAGATAGGCTAAGAGATCTTTTTTGTTGAAATATTAAAATGATTTTTTAAATTTGTTTGTAGATTAAGATAAATTTTATTTGTTATCTTTCTTATTTTTTGAATAAAATGATTCTTCACCTTTCCTTCCTGTTAATAAGTAAGTATCCATTCCTCCATCAACACCTTTTACTTCTATGTGATCTCGAAATTCAAAATCATATCTGTCGCATAGTAAATCTTTGGTATATTGTGATACTTGAATTCTATTGTCTACACCTGTTGAGTACATTCTTGAAGCTATATTAACTGTATCCCCCCAAATATCATAGTATAATTTTGTTGTTCCTATAACTCCAGCTGTTACTGGACCTATATTTATTCCTATTTTTATGATAAATTCGAAATTCAACAAATCTTGATTGAATTCAGCTAAAACATTTTGGATAGCCAAAGCAAATTCAATTAATTGATATAAATGTTCATATGGATGAAGGCATAATTTTCTTCTATCTGAATTTAAACCTGAAGCTGCCATATAAGTACTACCTATTGTCTTTATTTTTTCTACATGATCAAATTCAGGTCTATCTAACAAATCATCAAAATCACCTATTATTTCATTAAGAACACGGATGAATTCTCTACCACCCTCGAAAGTTTCCTCATACATTTCATTCCAATTAGTTATTGTAGCAAACATAACAGCTACCAGTGATCGATTTTTTGAATATTTCTGATCTTTATTCAATCTTTTTAAAGCATGCGGTGGTATGATATTTGTTAACAACCAATCTGCTTGATCTCTAACAACTACCATTTGATGAGTGTCTTTTTTCGAGACAACATCACCATAAAATGAAATTCTTCCTGCAGCTTCAAATTGATAATTTGAAAATCCAACCAAAATTACTGACAAAATAACTACAACAACTAATTCCCATATAAATAAAGGATTACCAAATTTTTCTTGTGCCCACACCGGTAGAGTACCATTACAATTATCTTTTTCATTAAATGGAAGGACATTAAATGTATTAATTGTCCCAACAGTAGGTTCTCTTATCATAATATTATTTAAATTTTTTTGACAATATGCTGTTGCACCAAGAAATATTAATCCTATCATTAATCCTTGAAATGTTTTTGCCCAACATCCTAATTGTGAAAAATTGACGTGTGCATAAATGATGATAAGAAGTAGCAAACTAAAAACTAATCTTACTGTTATTGAGGATGTTGGTATACATATACTTTCTGATGTTATTGTTTTATTACACAATGGCATTATTGTTAGAGCACATCCTAAAGGTAATGCTATTAAAGTTAATCCAAGTATATGTCTTGGTATCCATTTATGAATACTCGGTAAAATAATTTTATCTGATATTACTGGTGAACAAAATAGTATTATGCCAAGAACAAGAAATATTGAAGCCACTATTGAATATATTATAAAGCCAATGTTATAGTTGTCTATTGTTATCAATAATATTAGTAATACGATGAAATATATTATAGCACAAACTGACAAATCAACTAATATACCATTATAAGATAGTTTCTTTGTTTTTACTTTCTTTTTGTTTCCACCAGTTACATTATTATTACCTTCAATTTTACTTTCATCTTCTTCTTTATAAATACCCTCACTAAAATGTGCTCTATATTCTTTTTCAATACTTTTATCTTTAAATGTTAATGTCCATTTATTTAAAGAATCTCCATGCTTCCAAAAATTCCTTACAAAATCAGCATCACTTTGAATAGCTTTAGCTAATTTTTGATCATATTCTCTATTATCGGTACCACCCCTTGTAAGAGATGTAGCATTATTATGTAAACTTATTGCTGTATCAAGAGCATTCATAGAAGCACATTCGGAAAGATTTTGTAAACCACTACTTTGACTTCCTCTTAAACTGTTACAAATACTATTATCATTTGCCAAATCAATTGATATCTTACCACCAATTCTCTTAGCTATAATTAATGCTTCATCATCCTCCATATCCTGAGGATTACTTTTTTCTGGTATTGAAGATGAGAATGATGATTTGGCAAGTGCTACTAAACTACTACTTTTTCTTCTAGATTCAGCTAATTCTATATCATCATCTGCTGTTACATTTAAATTTGATGTTGTCATTAATTTTCTAGGTTGTTGTTGATTTTGGTTTTTATGTTTAAAACTACCAGCAGCAGTAAATGAATTTGGAGAAGCTCTAGATGAGGCAACTGATTGAACGCTTTTTAATTTTCCTACAATTTTTCTTCTAAAACTATTTCCAGTTTCAATGGCACCTTTAGTTGCTGTTCCACTGATATTATTTTGTTCCTGTAATGTAATTTGAGGTGACTGAAATTGTTTCCAATAATTTAACCATTCTTCTTCACATTCTTTAGTTCTTCCAGCAATAAAGTATGTCTTCATACCAGCATGAACAGGTCCATCTTCCAAAATATACTGATTATTAAGAAATTTAGCTGTAACTTCACTTATATGTACTCTTCCAGCAATTCCTGTTGATTCCATTTCATTAGCTAATGTTACATCATTAGAAAATACATCGAATTTAAATCGTTTCGTACCAACCATACCACACATTACCTTTCCAGTATGAATTCCTACACGCATATTAACTTCTTGACCTCTATCAATATCAAATTGTCTGATTGCTACAATCATTGCTAATCCCATTTCAACGACCCATTTAGCATGATCTGGTTGTGGTTCAGGGCACCCAGAAACACAATAATAACAATCTCCTAGTGTACTAATTTTTTCACATTTACATGTTCTACATAAATTATCAAATCTTCCAAATAAATCATTTAAAAGATTAACCAATTCTTCTGCGCTTTTATTAGAGGACATTTTGGTAAAACCAGCAATATCAGCGAATAATATAGATACATCTGTCATTAGATTCATTGTAAATGGTCTAAATTTTCTAACATCAGGAGCCTGACCTACACTTGGAGGTGATGTCAAAGGAGCATTTTCATCACCAGAAGATCTTACAGTAGTAGCATTAGACATTCTATAAGCAGAATGTTCAGATTGTGATGGTCTCCTCATTTCATTAGCATCTTTACATATTTCTGTAGCATATTTTTCAGGCATAACAGAAGCAATCATAGCATTTTTAAAAGTAGTTTCTTGTTTTAAATCATTTTTGGCCATCAAACTAATAGCTACTGTTAAAAAAGTTATTCTTTGTCTGACTTGTGTTAAAATATATAAATGTATACCAAGAAGATGAATACATATATGTAGGAGCATTCTAACACCAAATGGAATATCATTATCTTTTAAATATAATTGTTGTCTAGTTAATATCTCATATAATATTGAATAGATTAGTGTAAATATAATTGAAATATATAGAGGTAATGGTATAACAGTATAAACTAATAATACCACTTGTATGCTAGTAGTTAATGTAGCAACAGGTCCCATAATTGGTGATGTTTGTTGTGAAAAAATTAATTGTGTAGTGATAAAAATTAAAAAAGTACATAAAAAAGATGTTGGCATATAAAATCGCTGATAGTGAATAGAATATTTAGAAAAAATAATTAATCCACTACATATTAAAAAATGTATTGTAAAAACTGCCCAATGAATAGGAGAATCTTGTTCAAATACTCTTAGATATGTCATCCACATAGAAGATGTTAGTAGAATATATATAAGACCTAAACGAAAACGTTTTCTTAATAATGGAAAACTACAATTCCAATATTCAGTTTCAAGAATTGTTGAATCAAATTGTGGATTCCACCATCGTGCTGAGGCTCTTTTAAAAAGAGGACTATGATGTGGACTAGATGTACTTCGTAACTATAAAAAATAAATATATAATTATAATAGTAATCTTACAGGTTGTGTTGTACTATTAGCATTTCTTTCATTATTTCCTGCATAAACATTTTCATGACTTAACATTCCAATAACCTCCTCGCCATTTTCAAGCTTTTTAGAAGTTGTTGGCCTTAGCATTTCTTGTTTTTAATCGTAAAAAATATCACTATTATTTATTCCAAATTTCTAGGTAGATAATATAGTGGAAATGATCTTTTTATTTATAATTTTATAGAATAGGGATAATATGTATATAAAATTTTATACATATATTATTATATTTGACAAATGAATTAATGTTAGGCTAAATTTTTCTTATCTTCAGATCAAAAGAGCTTTTTTCTTTATATTATATTATTTTCTCTATGCCATTCACATTTACTTTTTATAATATATATGTATATATATAAATATACATACATATATATTAATCTTTATATCACACTCCCAAACTACTGTTGTCAATATGGGTTTTATTGAGGAAATAATTATGATGTTAAAAGAAAGCGAATATTGATAGTAGAAAATATTATATTTTATCCTTTCTTCAACAATAATGCTATTATTAGTCTTTCTTTTAAAAATATATAAATTAAGAATACAAAGTCTGAAAATTTTTTAAGAATATTATTAATAGTTAAGAGGTGAAAAGATTGAAATAAAAAAATCATTTTATTTACAATGTTTTCCTTCATATTTAGTTCATAGTAAACATTAACAAATAAAATGGTATAAAAAATTGTTTTGTAATGAAAAATTATTTAAAATATTTTTTATTTTATATTAGTATTTAAATCGACTTTTCACTATATATAATCCTTTATTTAATTTATCACTTAATAACCATTATAAAAATATAATCTCTCCTTCAAATTGCCATATTCTTTAAAAAATTATATTGGAGGAAAAAAATTAGAGAATAACTATAATTTTTTCTTTTAAATATATATTATAATACATAGACTTTTACTAAAATTGGGTTGTCTAGTTAATGTATACAACAAAGCAAAATTACATGAAAAAGTAGTTAACAAAGTTTTTTAACACTTTATTCCATTAACATAAATTTCCTTTTTAATACATATATATTTTATGGAAACACTGCTATAGTTAAAAAGTTTAGAAAAATATCAAATAAATAAATAAATAGAGGAAAAATTTTTGATAAAAAATTATGACAAAAATATATAGATATATATGTGTTATAAATTTTATAAATGAAGAAAAAATGGTCAGTTTTAAATTTAAGAAGGAAAAAAATTACATTTATTTAAATTAACTCTATATTTCTTTTTTAACTAATAAATAAGTAAAAATTTAAAATTTGAGGATGAAGAAAATTAGTAGAAATTTAATATTCCATTCATATATGTTCACTTTCTTACCAACACACTATCTCCCTATATAAATTTCAATAAAACTAATTTTTAAAAATAATATTACTACTATTTAGCAAAAACTTTTATTTTAAAAGTTTTTTAAATATTTTTAACTTTTTCCAAATACAATAAATGAGTAATCATCTTCAGAAAAGAGGAAATGTATCCTCATGGAATAATTAAGGGAAAACACATATGATAAAGTAAAAACTCCCATAAGGGCAATCATTACCATTTATCTTGTCCCATACTACATACAATTTATATTATCCAATCTGGAAGACTATTTAAGGACTTCTTTATTGTCTAAAACTTTATCTTCAATATAATATACATTTTAGAAAAAACAATAATGTAGAAAAAAAGAAACAATTAAGAATATTCCTTTATTATTATTACTTCATTATTGTCACTTTATCTGTCTCTTTTTTATTTAACTTCTAAACTTTTATATTGTATTAGGATATAAGGCAAAGAAATTTCTGGTAGGAAGTAACAAAAAAAGCATATGTAGTACTAAAATAGTTTTTATATATTTATTCCCTTAATAGTAATTTTTAATAATTTTTTCTTTGAATTGTATCATATATATATATATGCTAAAAGGAACAGGCATTATCAATTGTATATATAGAAGTATTAAATATAAATGGAGAGTGAAAATAAAATTCTATAAAAAGATAAGGTTTTGCACAAAATATGCGTATGTAAATATATATAAATTTCTTAAGACTTTTTAGTAAAAGCCATAAATGTTAGTATTGAGCTTTAAAAGAAGTAACCAATGGAAAAAAGATATTCTATGTATGAAGAATGTATATATATTTTGGTATAAATATATATATTAAATATAAAAGAAGAAAAGTATCATTAAAGAAGACTCATTTTTCTTAAAAATTACTATTGTCTCTCATTGAAATCCTATACGCACATATACATATTATTGGATAATTAATAATTCTTTTAAACATCCTATTATACTAAAATTTATATAAAAAAATATAAAAAAACAAACTAAAATATCACATAATTTTACCACAGAAATGTTTGTATATATTTTTAACAAAATCTTTTATATAATAAATGTAAGAAAATGGCAGTAATCTTATAATAAAAATTCCTAATACTTTTCATTTAAACTATAGTTAAATAATAAATCTCCTAAAATATTTATTTTCATTTTATCTAGAAGCATATTTAAGATAAAAAGTAAAAATATAATACATCTAAATTTTAAATATCAAAAACAATCTATTTGAAACACCTACAACTTCAAAATAATTATATATTTAATACAATGTTAATAACTCATTGAGACGAGAATTAACTTAATATTAAAACAATAAAATATTATATAGTGATTTTCAAACAAATAAATATGTGATAATAATATTGAAGAACGATAATAAAAATTAAAATAACAATATTTGATGGTTAATTAAATCTCTTTCATATCCATTATTTTTGAAATCACTTATGTTTTTTTATAAATAAATATTTAAGACAACAGAAAAATATATTAATTTTTTTATTAAATAAAAAAATTCATTTTAATTCCAACCACACATTTGGAAATAAAAATGTTAAATAAAATGTCGAAAATAGGGAGATTTTGATAATAACAACAAATTATAATTAAGAATATTTTGCTATTTAATATAAATATTATAAATAAAATTTATAAATTTTTAGTTATAATATTATAATAATTTATTTCATTTTCAATTTTTTCTCTCGTTAAGTAGTAGAAGAAAAAAATAAAATAAAATAAAATAAAAGATTTTTTAAAACATGACAAGAGCATCATATATCACTGGGTTTTAGAAAAAAAAACAAATATATTTTTTAAATATTAAAATTTTTTCTTACTATTTTATTATATTATAAAAGGTTATTTCAATAAGTGGAGAAGTTGTATTATCAAATATATATTAAATATTTATCCACATAAATATATATATTTTTTAGAAATTAAAATTTTAGAAAAACATATTTTTTTTATTATATTTTGTCATAAAATAAAATGACAAAAATTGAAGAATGTTCTTCAGTTAAAGAACCTCTTATATAAAGTATATTTGTAAATGCATCTATTTTTTTATTTTTAACTTGTTAAATAACTTTTTTAAAAGAGATAAAAATGCATATAATAATAATAAAGATTATAGATAAAAAGTAAAACAATAAATGAGGAACAGAACTCCAAAAAGTTTTTATTACTTTACATCATCATTAAAAGTTCTAAATTTTACTTTACATTACAAGTTTACTTTCTAGTAAAAGTATATAATATATCTAAATATAACATATTATTATACTTAAGAAGAAAGAGAAAAAATATAATTTTTTTGATTCCCCAATTTTAAATACAATTATATAAAATATGAAATTATTAAAGAGGAGGTAGGTTTTAATAGTGTTTTATTTGTATTTATTCTATGTATATCTATATTTTTAAAAATGTATTTATATATTTTTCGAGGTTATTTATTCATCCTATATATGTATTTTAGCCACAAAAATTATTGATTTTTTCATCATGGTTTATTTATTTTAAATTTATTTATTTATATTTAATTTACTTATCATTTTAATAGGCAATATCTCATGTCTATTAATTAGATAGTAATAATAAAATACTAATATATTAAAATAATTTTATTATTTTATATAATTTTATGTTTATATTTAGTTTTTACATTTTAAATATTTAAAATAAATTTAAAGAGTTTATCATTTATCAATTTTTGTTTATAATTTGTTTTAAAATAAAAATGATATATAAATTTTATATCTTTAATTTAAATATTACATTTTTTAGATATTTGTAATAAATATATTGTTGTATAATTAATGTTAAACTATGTCTTATGCTCTAGGATTAGGTACAGCTATTTTAGCTTCTGTAGCATTTGGTACTATGTTTGTTCCGTTAAAAAAATACAATGCTGGTGATGGTATGTTTTGCTTACTTTTACATTAAACTACCCTATAATCAAGATAATTTTATTTCTTTGTAACTATAGGAATTTTTTCTCAATTAATTATGGCAGTAGCAATATTAATATCTTCATTTGTTATCAATTGCTTTCAGAATTTTCCTCCTTTTCAACCATATGCTTTATTTAGTGGAGCATTATGGGTTTGTGGTAATTCTATGGCTATTCCTATTATCAATAGACTTGGTCTATCTATTGGTGTTCTTTTATGGAATTCTGTAAATTGTTGTCTAGGTGCTTTCTGCTCAGTGTTTGGTTGGTTTGGAACAGAAGCCAAACCACCATCACTTTTTCTTCCATATTTTACTGGAGTTTCACTTGTCATAACAGGTGGCGTTATCTTTTCATTAATCAAAAGTGAAAATAATAGTGAAGATAAAGAGATTAATGATGTAGTAGATAATGTTGATTCACCTAGTAATGGATCCCTTTTAATGGTGGACAGAAGTGGAAATAATTATCAAAGTATCCCTACGGAAAGTAAAGATTACCAAACAACAACAGCTGTTAAAAAATCATTATTTTATAATAGAGTACTTGGTGTAATAATGGCTATTTCATCTGGTTCAATGTATGCTTTAGTATTTGTACCAATAACTCTCTTACAACAATCAAAAACAGAAGAACCAAAAAAACACATCTTAGATTATTTTTTTTCCTTTACTTTTGGTATTTTTATAACAGCAACAGTTGTTTTTATTATTTATGGGATTGTGAAGTAAGTTAATTATTTTTTTAGAAAATTACAAAATAAAAAAATTAATTTTAGAAAAAATAAACCTTATGTCAATCCATCTGTAGCATTACCGGCGTTGATAGCTGGAATTTTGTGGACAATAGGACAGTCCTCATTTTTTGTTGCAAATGAAAATCTTTCCCAATCAATATCATTTCCTATTATAACAACTTTACCGGGTATCATATCATCCCTATGGAGCATATTTTATTTCCATGAAATATTTTCAAAAATTAATACCATCAAATATCTAGTAGCGTGTGTCATGACATTTACAGGTGTTATTATTGTTTCACTTTCCAAATAATCTGGTTATTCGTATTAAGTTTTTAAAATTTATTATATTAAATATTTTATTTATTTATTTGTCTATAAATAAAGTATAAAAAAATTATAATATTATTTTCGAGTATGTTTAAGTATTTATGATAAGATTATTTATTCTAATGTATAGTATTGAAGAAGACCATGAAGTATATAACATAAAGGTTTTCTAAATATTAATGATATCCCAAGAAACGTAACAAAAAAGAATCCTAAGTAGAGGAGTATGATAAGAAGATTAAACCATACTTTTTCACGTTCTGATGCCTTCAAAAATTATATATTAGCATTTTTTGTTTTTAATTAACATACCGTTTGTTTACATGTATTACAATAAAATGTTTTTCCTACTTTTTTATTTGGTTTCTCATACCACTTACGGATATTGGAATTTGTCACAGAAGCTAGGGACGAATTTACCGAATTATCAGAATTCATACTTGTTAGTTCTACCTTCATATTATAACTCGTAAAATAATTATGTAAAAATATTGAAATTATATTATATTTTATATAATATTAGGATCTAAACAAATTTTATGTAAAAAAATTCAAATTATGTTTGTTAATTACAAAAAGCAAAAAAAGATTTGTTTGTATTAATTAAAAAGAAAAAATAAATTATTTAATATAAATATTTCTTTTTACTGGTTTAACCATTTCAACATAATTAGCTGGAAGCATTCCCCATTGCAAAGTTCTTTGTACAGTTCCTGTCATCCAACCATCATCAACTTTTTGGCAATTAACAATAATATCGTTCTCAAGGAAACTTACTTCATCATTATCTGCAGCTGTGTAATCGTATAGAGCTTTAACAGTAAAACCGGTTTGTTTTGAGTTAAATCTAGGTGTTGAGACGGTATTTGTTGGTGATACTACTCCAGAATCAGAACGGTTACTGACTTTTGTTGATGATGCTAATGAAGTTTGTTGTAAGGCATTAGTTAAATTTTTGATTGATTCTCCATTTTGTTTTTTATAATTATTATTATTATTGTTATTAGTTGCTGATCCCCAATTTCCATTAAGTGGATCGTAATCTGCAATACTTCCAACTTGACGTAATTGAGTTACTGAAAATATAGAAATATTTAAAATATGTAAAAATAATTTGAAAATATTTTTTGCTTTAATAACAACCTTCATTATTTTGATCACTAGAATAAATTTGAAAACCCTTGTAAGGAGTGTAGTATGGAAAAACTGAAAATTAAAATCAAAAATAACATATGTATATAATAAAAATATATTTTTAAAAAATTATATGGATTTTATTTTTAAAAATATATAAAAAAGACTACTAACAAATTGATCTCAAAATAAGTGAGTATATATAAATAAAAAAGAAGAGTACAGAAGTGATAAACAATCGACTACAACTCCATAAACAAAGTTACTTTTACTGGATAATAAATTTTATTATTATTACCTTCATTTGTAGAGGAAATACATTGTGAGGCATTAGAAATACCAGAGTCACTTTTCTCATCTACCTCTTTTTGTGGTCTAACTTCTTCCATTAATTTTTTTTTTCAAGTTCACCTTGATATGCTACTTTAGAAACAACTTGGGTATTTTTTAAATGTCTTTGTAACTCAGGATCATCTACTATTTCAATTTTTGTTCCTTTCATTTTTTCAAAGTCAGCTGTGTATTGAACCTTAAAGCATATAATGCAAATAAATATTTATTATTTCAAATAACAGTATTTTTTAAATCTAACCTTTGATTGAAGTTTAGTATTATCAGCAAGCCTCTTCATTTCAGGAGTATCAACAACAATTGTAGCTTTTGTTTTTGGGTAATGTGGCTCGCAATAAGGCATTTTATTATAACCTTTATAATTTTTCATATTTAATGCCATTCCACAAACTGTACATTTAAAACATTGTTTATGCCAAACTTTATCAAGGCATTTTAATTCTTCTATAGGATAAACAGTTTTTCCACATTCTTCACGAGCACACTTTTTACTCATTTTAAATGTATATTAGGCTTTAAAAAATTGATTATAAAATAACTTTTTAAAATAAAAATTTTTTATATGTTAAAATACGTAAAAAAATAATATGTTTTAAATAATAATTTATCACATTTAATTTATGTGGAAAAGAATATTTTAAATACATTTAATATTATATATATTACTTATATTAAGTAATGAATGTGCCAATATGACTTTTATTTATCAATATGATACAAAGTCATATCTACAAAATATCTTAACATTACTTTACTCTATCTCTCTCTCTTTACACAATATATGAATTAATAGATATAATATATTTTGAATGTTTGTCATTTATAATCCTATTCTTACAACTCAACATCTTATCAAAAATAATAACACATTTGAATAGATGATGTTAATTTCCTACAATTTTATCAATCTAGATATAATGTGTGCATTTAAATATACCAGATATAAATAATTGTAGACCACTAAGCAACAATAACTTTTAATACTATTTTTATTTAATTATCATTACTAATAGGTATATCATAATAAATAGTTATTGTTTTGAGAAATGATATACTATCAAAAAGAAAATAATGAATAAGCTTAATAGACATTATTATCTTGAATAAAAGATCAAAATACGTTTAATGAATAGAATAAAATAAAAAAGGATAAATTTTATATTTAGCAATACAAAATTTTGTAAACTTAAGAAATAAAACAATGTTCATATGACAAATTAAAATAGCAATTATTCATACGAAAGTCGAAATGTGTATTTATATCAAAAACTAATCTTACTTTTTAAATTGATGGCAATTGAAAATAATGAATCATCTAAAATTTTTAAATGCTAGAAGTAAATAATAAAAAGAATTTTAAAATGAGTTGAATTATATATAAAACTCTCATTTAAATTACTTTTTAATTCTTCTCAATACTTCAAAACTTTATTTATCAGCTATCATAATAATCTTATATTGATTTTTACTTTAATTTATAAGATGTATGATTAGTTATAACTATATTGTTTACTTAATTTTTAAAAAAAATATTCTCGACACCTTTATTTTTGTAGATTATAGTCACGCAATACAAAAATTTATATAACTATGTTGTAGAAATATTTTTAGTGATTGAACTTCAAGATTATAATATAATCTTTTCATTAGTACAAAACTATCCTTAAAAGGTCATTTATCACAACAAATAAAAACTTTACATTTAATAGAAATTTATCAATTTTATTATAATTTATGACATATTAATGTTATATAAAGTATAATTTTCTAGTTTATTTATTAAATTATAATAAAATATATAAATTATTTCGGTGTGTTTTTATATAAATTATCAATTTATGTTCTTTTGAAGAATACATTCATTAAAAAAGTTTATAACATTTTGTTGATCTATTTGTTTTAATGTCATAAATAGATGTAAATAATATTTTAATAATATAGTATATGAGTGGAAATAATTTAAAAAAGTAATGATATATTAAAATATAGAGTGTAAAAAAGGCATCAGATATATAATCTGTTTATGGATGAAATATTAATATATTTATAATTAATTGAAAGAAGCTTATATAATTATTATTATTAGTAAATGATCACTGATGGTTGATATTAAAATTTTATGACTAATCATCTGAAAATTTTTAAAATATTTTTAAAAATGAAAAAATGTTTTACAAAATCTATTTTGTAAAGGTAAAGCTAGAAAGTAAATAATATTAATGCTTAATATCATCCTACTTTTCTTTTATCAATAATTTTTTTATATACATACATAGAAAGACATTTTTATACATATGTATACATTTTTTCTTGTAAATATTAGAATATTCTCACATGCTTACAAATATTAAGCAAAAGCTAAATTTTTGATTCTTTGAAGCATTGACAAATATACGTATTAATAGTTTAACTAATTTTTTTAGAAGAAAAGACAATATTTAAAGTTAAGTATAATCTTTGAATTATAAAAAAAGCATTTTATACACACTATTTATTTCGTTTTTTATATGATAATAAGATAATTATTTTAAAATAGTATTTTAAAATCATTAAATAAAAGAATATACTAATAGTTCTATGGAAATAGATACTGAAAAACAACTTTAGCAATATACACGTAAAATTTTTGATGTAATTATTTCTAAATCAATTTTGATCAATTAGTAGTTAACAAAAGGCGATTGTTATTATAATACACTAATAAATTAAAAATCATAAGCACTGAAAATCAGAAAATTTGATAGTCTATAAAATTCTTTCCTATAATAAATCGAACGATCTAAAAAAACTTTTAATGTAGAATAATATCATAAATTTAAAAATATTGTTTAAACTAAATTTATTTAAATGCAATATATATGTATACATATCTATATTTAGACATTTATTTATTTTATACATATTGTTTTAAAAATTTAAAATGTTGCTGCATCTGACTATTGCAAAAGATGGGTAAAGCAAATTAAATATCATTGAAGATTATAAAATATACTTTTTTTGAGTATGCATTTTATTTCGTAAAAAGAAAAATTTTTATTTTATTTCGTCTTTTGAGATTAAGATTTGATTAAAAAAGTCATTGAGAGTGCTTTTAAATTATAAATCCTTTTTACATATATGCATAAAGCAAACAATGTTATAACCCATACGAACTAGTGGAGTAGTATAAAGAGTTGGATAAAGTATTACTTGTGTGGCATCTTCTACGTTCATTCCAAATGAACACATACAAAAATTGGAACAATACAGAGAAGATTAGCATGGCCCCTGCGCAAGGATGACACGCAAAATCGTGAAGCGTTCCAAAATTTTTTGTGCTTTTTTATTCTTTAAATCACTAGTAATCGTCTTACCTTATTTGTATTTTTCTAATAGAAAACAACTTTTCGTTGAACACAACACTTTAAAGGAATTTTTGTATTACTTCAAAAAGTTTTTGAAGTTAAAATGCTAAAGAGAAACTTTTAATGCCAAGAATATGTTGCTATAAAATAAAGTTACTAAATTAAATATTTTCATTTGTTGTATACACGAAAATTAACATTTTTATTTCTTAAAATACAATTAAAAAAGATACAATACATACAAATAAAAGGGAAAATTATATGGAGACAAGTGAAAAAGTAATAACATTTATATTTAATGTAATTTTTATCACCAAAAACTATAAAATTAGTAAAGAGTGATAAATTAATTTTTATTGCTAGAAGGAATAATGAATTCCCAAAAATCATTAGTTACAAATTATTTAGTTAAAGCTCAATCTCAAGATCACATTTACTTCCCTGCTCCTCCAACAGATGATCAAATTCGTATTCTGGAATTGCAAGCGAACTTCCACGTCCACTGTCAGAATCAAAAGTATCCAATTGTTCATACATGTATTTTTCAGATTCTTCACTATTTTTATACTCATTTATGACAAAAGAAAGATTTTCATAAAATTGCTCATAAAAGTTGTCTATTATTTGACAATTATTTGCATTGTCATCCCTAAGTCTTTGACGTCGCTCCTCTCCAATAGAACATGGAATTTCCGTTAGATCAATATCATTTTCTGTATCTGCAGCATTTGTCAGTTGAAATTCCTTCTCATCATCTTCGAATAGATTTTTTGGTTGCTTCTTTATGTCTAAGAAATTCATTACTTCTTCACGGGTATCTACACGAGGTTGAACAGAAAGTTTTGACATTTCTTTAGATATACAATCACCATCTCCTGTTGGTACATAATTGACATCATTTGTATTCACATGTGATACATCTTTTAAACCACCCGTTGGATTTCCCTTTCGACACACCAGAGATATTCTGTTGTTAGTTAATTTCTTTTGTTGTGAAGTGAAATCTAAAAATTGTTTAAATTCTAATTAAATATTTTAGAAAAAACTTACTCATGATGACAGAATGTTTTAATTAGTAAGAAAAATATACCATTCAATAGAAGGAAAAATATAAATTAAAAGCTATGACAACTTAATGTTTTGTATACTCTTTTCCAAATTATTGTTTGTACTCTAATTAAAAAATCTAGAGTGCAATTAGCATATTTATACAGATGATGGCATTGAGTTTATTAAAATTCACGATAATTTATATTAATAAAATATTACTATACATAAAAATAATTAAAATTAGATTTTCAAATTTAGTGAATTTTATATATTAGTTTAAATATGGAAAATCAGCGAACAAAATTATTTACATAATAATATTTAAAAAAATAATAGTTGTGTTACTAATAAAATTAAATTTTATGAAAAATTACTTTATTCAATGAATGGAGTTTTTAGCAATATAAACAATTCAATTACACGAGTATTTGATTCCTATGCAAAAACAACCATAATACGAGAGATCAAGATAACAAAATTTATTATTTTTATGATAGTGTTTACAGTTTTGAATGTCTATCAAAAGAGATTAGATTAATATTGGAAAGTAATTTTTTCTCTAGTTTTAATGATAAAATATTTTGGCATGTACAAAATAAAGTTTGATAACTTCATCTTCAAATATTATAATAATGAAAAATAAAATTTAATAAATTAACTTTCAAATATTTTGGCATTGTGCAAAATAAAGTTTGATAACTTAATTTTCGAATATTTTAATAGTACAAAATAGAGTTTGAGAACTTACTTTTCAAATATTTATTGCACGAATAAAACACACAATAAAAGAAAAAATTTTAAAGGTTACTAATTTATTTGTTTAAGCAATATAAATTTTTTTCTTATCTAGTGATAAGGAAACTTAAAATTTCGTTAAAAAATATAAAACTATATCGAAAATGTATAATCTTATGGTTACATTACTTGATATATTAATAATGATAACTAAAAAATAAACAATGTTATCTATGTGTATTACGAAATTTTGTTGATAATCATTTTCTAATAATATATTAATTTTTATAGTCATTTAAAGGCTTATACTTATTTTAGAATTTAAATCTTAACAAAAAAATGTGTTTTAAAAATTTTTATTTCTATTGAAAACTTTATTTTTATAAAATATATTTATATTTTTAAGAATTATTTTAATACTATCTAAAATTTTAACATAAGGACTTTATTAATTTCAACTTTTTATAGTTTAAACTTGTGAATATATAATTTTCAATTAATCAAAAAAATGATAATAGAATCTGACTTAAACAAAGAACCATGTCTCAGTCTTGTAAGTAGGCATAATTTAATTGATTTTCTTCATTACCTTTATATTTTATTTTGTAGCTTGAAAAATCATATGCAGTAACTTATAAAGTTGAAAATGAAAAATTACAAAATAATGATGAGATAATTTGTAATGCTATTGATGAAAATAATAATTCTAATGTTATTAATAACAAGACATGTAACGTTTTTTTAAGTATACCAAGATACAACCGTCGAAATTTTAAAATACCAACAATTTTTGCTTCTATAAGGTCAAAATATTGTCAAATGAAAGCTTATAAAGATGAACGTTCTTTTTGCATTCCACTAATTATTCCTACAATTATCATCACTACTGGTATTTTTCTAACAAAATCTGGTAAATCTTCAGTGTATTATAAATATTTGGAACTTTTATCAGCTTCAGAAAATGGATATAGTATATTGTGGAGATTATTAACATATTCTTTATTACACATTGACATTTTGCATTGGGTAATGAATAGTACATTTTTACTTTTCTTTGGTCTTCCATTAGAATTGGAGCATGGCTGGAAAAAAATTTTATTTATCTACATTGTTGGAGTTATAAGTGGAGGCTTAGCACATTTAATTCATGATCCGAAGTATTCATTGATCGGTTGTAGTGCTGGAGTGTTTGCCATATTAATGTTCAATACTTTAAATTTACTTACTAATTGGAAAGAAGTGAATAAAATATGTAGAATAGTGAATATTTCGATATTAATAGCAATTACAATTCTTGAAATATATAATATATTTTACAATGATGAATATTGTCTCAAAATAGTTAGCTGCTCATCACATGTGGGTGGCGTAATCTCGGCAATTTTTACAGGTATACCAGTATTAGGCATAAATATTTTCTCACGAAATTCTCAGATTTTGCGATGGATGGAGCAGTTATTATTATTTTGATTTAATTTTTATTTTATTAATTTAAAATAAATTTTTTGAGATATTCGAGCAATTTTAAATACATGGAAGAAGTAAAAAATTTGTTTCCACTTTTTTAAGTTTAAACATTGTACCTCTAGGATATATTTCCAGGTAAAAAAATATCCACTTCATAAAATTTACTCTTTTCGTCCTTATGCTTCTGGAAGGTTTTGACCGTGATTGAATATGTCTAAAATTACTTTAAGAAAGTATTACAATATATATGTCATTTCTCATCATATTTTGAGTACTTTTCAAATACCAAGTAACATTTAAAAAGTCTTACTTTTAAATGTATTTTGTACCAAAAAAATCATAAAATATGAAAAACCCGAATCTGATAAATATTAAATTCGAATTCAGTATCTCTAAAAAGCTACGCATATATTTTAAAACTATTAAAAATGTGTCAAAAAATATGTAGTGAAAATTTACCCTACTAAAAATTTTTATGTGATAATATATCACCAAAGTTCATAATTTAAACATATAAAAATAAATACTTTAATTTTTCTTTCTCCGAACTTTTCAGTGTTTCTCAAGCATTTTCTTCAAGCTGGCAAAATGTAAAAAAGTAGTGTTTGAAGAAATAGAATGTAATTACGATTGCTAGTAAAATAATTATTTACCTATTTCTTTTACTTAAAAAACAACAATATTCTTTTTTTAATCATAATACTCAAATGTAAATAAAAATAAAGCTTAATTAGTAACATAAATGTAAAACATTATCTGATACATAATAAATTTTCTTTCTTTATGAATATGAATAATATATGCTTAAAACCTAATGTGTGGTGTTTTCAGCCGTTTAACGTGAAAATGAAATTTTTTTCTAACAATTAGAAATTACAGACAATTTTGGTACTTAAATCTCTGACAAATATAATTTCAACATTTTACTAATATTTCTAAATAAATATGTATTTTATATATTTTCCTCGTTATAGGATTCTGTTCTTGTTATGGAAAAACAATTAGAACTCGAAATTACTGTAAAAAGTTTTCAATGATTAAAGTAACTTTCCAATAAATTTTTTTAAAATATAACATTAAAAAGTCATGTTATAATGTCTGTGGCTATGAAAGGTGTAACTATTGACATGCAAAGGAGATATAATCTTACGAATTTCTGATAAATTCCAAAAATATTGATAAATTTTTAGTGAAACAAACTAATATTATATATATTAATGTAGAAATATTTGATGATGCTGTTGATGACACAATAGGATATAATAATGATTCAGAGGAAAGTAAAATAAGTATAAATTAAATTTTAGATAAGATAAGAATTTAAATTAGTAATGAATTTTAAGAATCATCCAGAAGGTCCATAGAATATTGGGGTGAAAAGTGATAAGGATGGAAAATTTTTAGTTGAAGAAGGATGTAAAATGCTGATATTATTGCAAGATTAAAAATTTTTATACGTTAATAAGTTTTACAAAATCATTAGATGTTTATTAGTGTATAAATATCTTCGTTGTTTTAAAAAAATCATGCTTCCGATTAATTTATTTTGTAAATAAATAATAAAATATTGGTTATTTTAAACTTTAATTTGTGTAATTTTTACATTCTTGGAAATTGTTTTTTATGTATTTGCCTTCT
The DNA here is from genome assembly GCA_963280985.1 of Strongyloides venezuelensis. Taxonomy (NCBI): domain Eukaryota; kingdom Metazoa; phylum Nematoda; class Chromadorea; order Rhabditida; family Strongyloididae; genus Strongyloides; species Strongyloides venezuelensis. The sequence goes on along the minus strand of CAUJLX010000002.1, from coordinate 7,062,021 downwards.
ACTTTTAATAGTTTATATGTCGCATATATTTTAATAATTTACCAAAACTTTAATATGCACATGACATTTGTGGTTAGAACTTATTTTAATTCAAATCTTAACAAAACATTTAAACAAATTCAAAAAGCACTTGTCTTTCTTTAACATAAAAGTATCATCATTTTTAGCAATAACTCTAAAAAATCGTTATGTGTATTATAAAAACATACAACATAAAAGTATGATAAATAATCAGAAAGTTAAAAAAATACATTTTATACAATTTAATCTCTCTGTCATGCAGTTGAAATAGACATATGTCAATCCATTTTTTAAAGGATCACATTAAAACTAAAAACTTTTTTTTCTACAAATTTTAGAATGTACTTTAATAAAATGTTATATTATCAGAATAATGAGAATAACAAAAATGAACCCTATAGATTTAGTTTATATTTCATATCAAAAACTTTGTACCTTTTATAACATATCACATTACTCAACATATATTGGAATTATAAACAAAAGTTGATGATATTATTCTAAAATTACCTTATAATCATCATTTTTTATCAAAACGAATTTTTAACATTTTATTCATTTGAAATAATGAAAACAAAAAAATCTACGATTACTCCCCTATCAACAATTATGGAAGATGCAGAAGAAGGAAACAATAATTATATTCATAGCTTACCAAATAACCAAAAATCCCCAGGAGGTAATTTTAGATAAACCAATATAGTTTTTATGTTTTTTCTACAGGTAACACTTCTCAAAGACCTACAGGAACAGGGATAGTTCGTTACAATGTCAATCAAATTTCTTTCAATGTAAAACGGTCACCAACTTTAGCTCCAAACAACACCAAGTATCGTATAGGTAATATAATTTCTCCTCAACTTTTCTCAAATACAACACAAAAAAACATGAGACATTTAGAAAGAATGTCTTATGGGCCTTCAAGAAATAACTTTAAAAATGGATTTAAAAACAATTTTTGTGGAGATTATAATCCTATTAACCGTCCATGTGATACCATTTTTGAGGAAGATAGAAAAAATTCTGAATACTATAGCCATCTTGATGAAATTGATGATGAGATTATTGTAAGTGGAGCAGGCGATGTACCTAAATGTTATGAAACCTGGGAGGATGCGAATTTCCATCAAACCCTACAAAGAACATTAACAAAATCTGGATATACAAAACCAAGGAAAATTCAGGCATTTGCAATTCCCATAATTGCAGATGGTTCTGATTTAATTGGTCAATCAGAGACGGGTTCTGGAAAAACAGGAGCATATTTACTACCAATAATAGATGAAATGCTAAAAACGGGATGGACATCAGTAAGAAGGGTACCGTTTGCTCTTATTATCGCTCCAACCCGCGAACTAGTTCTCCAAATTCATGAACAGGCTAGAAAGTTTTGTGACGGATCTCAATATGGCTGTTCCAAGTTGTATGGACAAATAAGTAATGGATATTTACAAAGAGAACTAGATAGAGGATGTGATATTCTAATTGCAACTCCGGGGCGTCTAACAGAATTCCTCTCTAGAGGATATATACATCTCAATAAACTCCGTTATGTAGTTTTAGATGAAGCTGATCGTCTAATGGAATACAACTTTGCCAAAGAAGTTACAAATATACTGCGATCTTCATTATGTACTCCACTAGTATCAAGACAAAATCTTCTTTTTTCTGCAACATTTCCACCAGAACTACAAAAATATTTTCGTGAATGGGTCAAGGATAATGCCGTTACTATTAGAAATGACAAGAGTAATCAAGTTAATAAAAACATTATTCATACATTTATTTGTGTTGAAGGAATGAATAAAAATAGAATGTGTGCGGATATATTAGTTACAGAAAGTGAAGAAGCAAAAAATAATGGACTACCACTAAGGAAAACACTTGTTTTTGTTGAAAAGAAAAAAACAAGTGATATGTTAGCGTTTTTGTTGATTAACCATGGAATAAGAGCTTTATCAATAAATGGTAATCGTTGTCAGGAGGATAGAGAAAAGGCTCTTAACGAATTTAGGAGTGGTAATATTGATGTTTTGGTTGCCACTGATGTTGCAGCAAGAGGAATAGATATTTGTGGTTTGGACCATGTTATTATTGTTGAATTACCAAATAATTTTATGACTTTTATCCATAGAGTCGGAAGAACTGGAAGAATAAAGGAAGGAGAAGCAACAACCTTTTATGATCCAAAAAAGGATTACGTACTAGCTGGTGAAATTTCAAATGTAAGTTTTGTTATTTTAAACAATTTAATAGTATTTTTAGATGCTTCTAAAAGCAGGACAGAAGGTTCCAGACTTTATTAGATAAATTAAATATTTAGTTTGATATTATTTATTGTATATAAAGATCTTTGATAAAATACTTGTTCAATTTTTTTCAACTATATTTGGTAAATATCATTGTTTTTACCTAAAAAAGTATAACAAAACACAGAAATTTATTAAAATATTTATGAATAATAAGTATTAATTTTAGATTGTTTATGATTAAAATAATATTAAAAATATTGTATTGTAATTATTATATTTGCACACTATAATTTGAAAAACGTATTTTCTTGATTATTAATATAAAAAAATATTAATTCAGGTACAAAATTTAACATATTTAATTCACTTTGACAACTTTAATTTCTGTAAACTTTGATTGATTATCTTTGGGCTTTTGTTTATCAATATTTTTTCGTTTTCTATCATATTTATCATTATCAATCAATGCACCATTTTTATGAATGTAAATTCTATATTTTTCTTTTTTAGGTTTACCCTTCAGGATGCCATGGCACAGAAGTACTTAATTTCGCTATATTATTTGGTTTGGCCGCTTTAAATTTAGGAACTATTTTGACTGGAGGTGCTAAATGTTCATTATCAATAAGTACCTCTCTATTTGATTTTTTCTTTTTTGCTTTTATGTCCTTTTTTCCAAAAATAATCTCATGAAAAGGAGTATATGCACATAAAACAAGAAATAATAGCAAAATTGATATTAAAAATATGAAAATATCCATTGAATAATTACCATATACATTTTTTATCATATTTATTTATCGCTTAAAAATTTAAATATCAAAGAGGCATTTTATTTAAAATAGTCATTTGCTAATTAAATCATAAAATTTTGATTTTAAAACACGTTAAAAACTTTAAAATAAAAGTATATCTAAGAGAAAATTACAATAACCTTTCAACACCTGCAGAAAAGTTTGTTCAAAAAATTAATGTACCGTACTTCAAGCATTTCTCCTGTTTGAGGTGATTTAACTCCGTGTCTTTCATTTGGTAGCGGAACTAATTCATATGGCCTTTTACACTCTTCCAATTTTAAAATCAGTTTTTCAATATGTGTAAAATGAACATTATCATCTAGTTTTCCATGAACTAGTAACAATCTATTTGGTTCAATTGGCAATTTATCTACATCATTTAAAAGACTTGATTCAGAATAATGACATTTAGACTCATTAGAAGAAGGCAAACCCATATATCTTTCAGTGTAGATTGTATCATACATAAACCAATCTGTTACAGTACCACCGGCGATAGCACCAAGATAGACGTTAGGTGCTTTTTGTAAACATCTAACACTCATAAATCCACCATAACTCCATCCTTGAATGACAACTTTTTCTAGATCAAGCCTATTTTTTGCTACATTCTTATTTACAACATGCAAATATTCAATTTGATCCTCAACTTCAACAGTTCCAAATTTCTTATGAATACAACTTTCAAAATCTTTCCCACGATTAGCACTTCCTCTCCCATCAACAATTACAACAGCAATATTATGAACCAAATACATTTGGAATTTCGCTGTTAAATCCCAATTATTTTGTACAAGTTGAGCACATGGTCCGTTGTATACATACTGAAGTACGGGATACTTTACAGAACTATCATCATTATCCATACATTTAGGAAGGAACACACACCCATATAAATTATGTCCAGCTTGTTTTGAAAAATACTTATACATTTGTGGTATTACAATGTTACTATTGCGAAAATCTGGTACCATAGGAGCAGATTCTTTATGAACAATATTTGGACCCTGCTTTACAACAAAACCTCCATCAATCGTATCTATACATTTAAAAAAAACTAATTTTGGACGGATAGAAATGCTACTAATGTTTACGGCAAAACCAAGATCCGGATTAATATCTAATGTGAGTGTACTACGATCGTACTTGACAGACCGATTACTCGGTGTGATTTGTATTATAGGACTATTCTCATCCCTGTAATTTGTATAACATAACTGATGTGTACCGGGTTCATTGTAATTAGCCACGAAAAACACATTTCCACGTTTTTCATCAACAAATATTGGTATATCCTTGATGACGCAGAAGTCCCTATTCTCTTCAAATGTGAGATTAATAGCTTTTTCTGAGATATATAATGTATTCTTTTCAATAAAAGCATACTTAATAAATAAGTGGTGAAAATTTTTTTCTTCCGACCCATAAATAAAACCGTAAGCATGTTTATTACTATCATAAAAACATTCCAAATGATGGTTAACATTAATCCATGGATTACCTTTTATTCTTACAACTTCAAATATGTCTTTATTAAAAACAGCGGCTTCTACATTATAAAACACATTAATAGAAATTAAAACAAGAGCCGATATTGTCTGGAGGCGATCAAGTAACTGAAGGTAAATATATTCTCCATCAGGTGTCCAGCCAACTTTAGCAATATATTCAAACCAAGGCCAAAATGTCTTAAGAGTTTTATTTGTTAGTTTTTTGACATACGATATACACGGCTCTCCACTAATATTTTTTTTCAAAATTAAAAGATTCAAACTACTAATTGGATTTGGGGTATTTACAAATGGATATTTAAGTATAGTACCTTCAGAATCAGAAGAATTGGATAAAGTAGTTGTTGACACACCACGTTCATCAACCTCTTCATATAACAAATATGGATCTGTCGGACTCCACCAAAATCCTTCATATCTTTCAAGTTCCTCCTGGATAACATTAGCCGAAACTCCATTGTAAATATATTTTGAATCTGAATTCGAAAGATAGACTAGATTTTCACCATCAAATACATAAATATCTTTTCCTTCAGTCATTGCAATAATTTCTGGATTACATGGAGCTAGCCTAGCCCTTACAATTGGCTTAGAAACTTGTGTACTCCTATTGGAAATAACATAACCCTAAAACTATAAATTTATTTTTTATAGGTAAAGCTTACATCATACTGTAGAACATTACCTCCGGCTAACAAAAGCATAATTCTTTCATTATGTGAAACATGGTATTCATTAACACCATGTAACTGAGTGGACCTCAATCTTTCATAAAGTAAGATTGCCTCCGAACTTCTTTGGTTATTTATTGAACCATTGACAATACCTGAGAATGACATTAGCTCAATATTGCATTTTATTTCACGATCCATTTCAAGATATCCCAAATAGATGTGCTGACTATCTGGAGCAGGACCTGGTGCTAAACCAACAACAACATTTTTATATTTTCCATTAAATAAATTTGAGAATACACGAGGACTCGATAGTTTTACAGATATCCCGGCTTTTGTTTCAGCTTTAATTTTTGAAATTTTCAACTTAATTTCATCATTCGACAGATGATTACCATTTGCCTCTGGAACGAATCTCATAATCTCTAATCCTGCAAAAAAATTTACATAAAGTATGAAAATAAAAATAAAAAAAGCAAATTAAAAACGTGTTAAAAATACATTAGTTTGTAAAATAAAATGTTAAATGTATATTATTAAAGTAAAATATTTTAAAGCATTGAGAAAAAAATCAATTTCAAAACACTAAAAGGTATTACTTCAGAATAAATTGTTTGATGATTAAAATTCCACGGGCAAAATAAAGTACATACCACACACACTTACCACTACAGTCATTCATTCTATTTAAAGGTTCTGTACAATTTGAAAGAAAAATCTAAATAATTTTAACGAATACAATTAAATATTCTCTATTTAGGAATAAATTGACTAACAAACAAAATAAAATATTAGTAATTATTATTTATTATATATCTAGTTTATAATAAGTCTACAAAACTCAACATTTCCACTCGAGATTGATTAAAAAATTTATGAAAAATTCTCTTATTTACCAACATCTAACATACATATAATATTAAAGACACATTCTGAATGTAACGTTGCTACGGTATACCTATTTTATGTGATTAAATTATAATTACTTATTCATAAGTCTCGTCACTACATATCATAACAAAAATACAATCTAATTAATTAGGAAAGGATATATTTAATTATTTACAACTAAATATAATAAACTATACTTATATAGATAGATATCCTACATTTATATAAATAAAGGTCATTTTGTCTAAAAGTTTACGTATTAACATAATTTGGAAAAGAAAATATGTTATTTATTTATTGTGTACATTCATTACAAAGTGAGATAGTATGTTTTTTAATTGCCTGAATGTTTCTAACAAAAATAAATTGCTACGAAATAACATTATATAATATAATCCTAGAGTTTGATATATGACTTCAAATTATTATCAGATGTTATCTTATGTGTTAACAGACTGACGTTTGTTTATAATAAATACACAGTATCTTCTATCACATGCTTTATACTTTGAAACCTTTGGTCTTCTGTTAAATTATTGCGAAATCGTAGTAGATCATGATAAAAAAAGCTTGAAAAAAATTGTTTATACACATAACGATATGGCTAGGAAATCTAATACATATACTAATTTATCGTCAACAAAAAGAAAGGAATGCATAAATTAATCATACAAAAAATCGTGATCAATTTCTTGTCAAATTATTATCCCGATTCATGTGGCTTAATATATTTTTATTATACAAGATATTAAAAAATGAAGAAATGTCATGAATAATTATTTGTTCAATAAGACGACCCTTTTTGATTTGTGATGATATATCATTTTTAAAATTTTATTCACTGTTTAATTTTTCATACAGATTTTAAACATATATTTATCTTAATTTTGTATCAAATACTACTTAGTTAAAAATAAAGAGAATGATGGAGAGATAGTTTAATGTAAAACAGATTTTTTTATAATCATTGGCAAATTTTTTTGTTGATAAATTAATTCCATTAAGAGTATTTTTTAGTTATTCTATAAATATATTACAATTATTAGACAATAACAAATAGTATAATTCTTTTTGTTGATCATTAAAAGACATTCTCCTCCTTATGACATTTTCCTTGCCTTCTCTACTTTAAGTTGCAACTCACAAACTGACCTTGCCTCTTTCTTCTAATTTTAGAGACGATCGATTTCCCCTTTGTCGAGTGATCTTTTATTATATAAGGCTATCTAAATCCATGACATAATAATGTTGAAGATGAAAGCCAAGCGGAATTTTGCTATTCTGCTGGTTGTAGGATTTATTCTAGGGCTTTGGATTCGCTCTACAAGATGGATTACTCTTCAACAATTAAATATTAATTATTCTTTAAGTTGCCTTACTTTTACTGACAATAACAATTTTCTAACTACTAATTCTACTTTTGATAATGAAAAATCTACACAATTACTACTTGTTGGTGTGATGACAGCTCAAAAATATGTTAATACACGTGCATATAATATTTGGAAAACATGGGGACAAAAAGTACCTGGTAAAATAATTTTTTTTGTTGCTGAAGATACAGTTGTTGATTATCCAGATATGCCTGTTGTCAAATTAAAAGGTGTTGATGATACTTATCCACCTCAAAAGAAAAGTTTTTCTATGATTAGATGGATGTATGACAATCATGTAAGTTTATTATATATATCTTAGTAATCTTTTTTGTTTATAATCTTTTTTAGTTAAATGATTTTCACTGGTTTATGAGAGCTGATGATGATCTTTATGTTAGACATGAGGAGATTGAAAAACTTCTCAGATCATTAGATTCTAGTAAAGCTTATATGCTTGGTCAAGCAGGATTAGGAAATAGTGCTGAGTATGGTCTCCTAGCCTTAGGATCCCAAGATAATTATTGTATGGGAGGTCCAGGTGTCGTTTTTTCACGAGAAAGTATTCGTGCTGTAGCACCACATTTACAAAGCTGTCTTTTGAATCTCCTTACAGGTCATGAAGATGTAGAACTTGGAAGATGTTTTAAACGCCATGTTGGTATTCCATGTACATGGAGTTACGAAATGCAAATACTATTCCATAACAATCAAACAGCAACAAATACAATATCTGGTGAATTAAAACAACTCAGAAGTGCCATAACTTTACACCCACTTAAAAACCCTACAAATATGCGAAAAGTTCATATCAAAGCATTAACACTCCAATTAAATGAGTTAAGAGCAAAACGAATAGCTTTAAAAAATGTGCTGAATAAAGAGTTAACAGAACACCGTAATGTATTAAATCGTAAAGTCAACAATAATACATATGATCTTAAAGAATGGGATTATCTTGCGTCTAATAGTATATTGTTTTGCGCTAATAAAGTTATGTGTCCAAGACATACTGTTGAACATACTATGAAATCATCACTTGAATCAACTATTTCACAATTATTTGATGAATTTAACTCCAATGCCCGACAAAGAGGTCGATTTTTACAATTTGAAAATATCCAATATGGATATACAAGATTGGAGGAAAGATTTGGTGTTGATTATATATTGGATATGATATTATGGTTTAAAAAATTTAGATTACCACACCGAGCAACATTATCTGTAAGAAGACATGCCTATGTTCAACAACAATTTGGTGATATTGAAGGAATATCCGAGAAAAAAGCCCGAATATTTGATATTAAAAAAGCAGGAAATTTTGCTAAAAATAAAAATGAACGAGTAGGTATGGATCTTAATTTACCAGGAACATCATATGTCTATCCATCAAAAACAATTCATATTGTTTTACCGCTAAGTGGTCGTTCCTCTACCTTAAGAAGATTTGCTGAGAATTTGAAAAATACTGTGAAAAAGGGTGATGTAGTCTTGAATATTGTTCGTTATGATTCAAAAAATTCAACAGAAGATAAAATAATAAGTGATATACTAGATAATTTGAAAGATACTATAGACGTTAATGAGATCGAAATGGGAAATAGAAATTTCAGTCGAGGTGTTGCATTAACTATCGGAGCTAACGAGTTATCAGACGATTCATTAATTTTCTTCAGTGATGTAGATATGGTATTTGATCAGAACACACTCTATCGTGTTCGAATGAATACAATTAGAGGTGCACAGGTATGTTTATTTATTTATTTATGAAATTAATTGTCATATCCATTAAGGTATATTTTCCAATTGTATTTTCACAATTTTCTCCTCAAACATGGTCTAAAAGCGATATATCATATAATGCAAACATTAACAATACCAACCATTATGTCTACGATAATCATCGTGGTTACTTTAGACATTTTGGATATGGTTTAGTTTCAATATACAAATCAGATTTTGATTTAATTGGAGGGTATAATTTAACTATAAAAGGTTGGGGTATCGAAGATGTTGACTTTTTCTCCAAAGTAATCAATTCATCTTTACGGGTTATGAGGGCACCGGATCCTGGTTTGGTGCATGTTTATCATGATGTTAATTGTTCCGGTGACATGCCAAAACAACAATATCATATGTGCCTTGGTTCAAAAGCGGCTTCGTTAGCTTCATTAGATTATTTAATAGAAAAAATTGAAAATATATAATTGTAACATTTTTTCCATATAACTTTTCTAAATTTCTATTTTTCATAATAAAAATAAAATTATTTAAATTAATATATTTTATTTAACAATAAATTACCACATAAAACGTTGTAGATTGTTTGGTTCAGAAGGCCAAACAAAAGGTTTATATAAAAATAAATACATAACAAAATAATTAATTAAAAGTGATAGTATAATTTCACATATCAAAGGTGTCTTTGAATCATATCGTATTGACAATCTCCATAATGCAAAGTGAACAATAAAATAACGAAACTCTAGTAAACCAGCTGGAACAATAGACAATGCCAATGAAATAAAACCACCAAATATGATAATTGGGTAAATTCTTTTTTTTAATGTGTTAATTAAATAGTAAAATGAAAGAAGATATAGCGGTGAAATGATATATTTAGAATATGTATGGATATTGAGCAATTTGCGCCAGATATAAAAAGTAAAGTGACGATTATCGGCAAGGAGATATGGATGGGCATAAGTAAATTGGTAAATTAAAATATTAAAGATAAATAATAAAATAATTGAAAGGACGATATTTTTGTATAAGAATCTCAGATTTTGTGCAATAGATAAAGTAAAATACGGTAATGTTGATACACAACAAAAAGCCATAAAGTAAAAAAGTTGTGGAAAATGAAGTACTGGTGTATGAGCAGAATGATCACCCAAAACTATTTTTCCGTTATTGTAAAAAACAACAAATGATATACATAATAAAATTAATATTGCTTGAAGAAAAGATTTTTTTAAAAAAACAAAAAATGAGGAAATGTAGTTTTTTGTATCAATTGTTTTTACAAACAATATCCCTAAATAAAGTAAACAAAGAACAATGTTTGTTTGTCTTGTCAAAACAGCAATACCGAAGAAAAAAGTAGCAAGATACGGATTAGAACTGAATGCCAAAAAGACAGAAATGAGAGAAAGTTGATCAGTATAATACAAAGTTGTTGATTGAAAAAATACGGGTAATACCATTATGCAGAGAACATTTAAGTGAGACTCCAATACACTTTCTATAGTTTTAAAATAATATCTTCTAAAGTAAAGTAAAACTAAAAAAGTTAGTGGATAAAGAAATGAATTAAAAAAGCGTTCATTGTAGCAAAATAATTTGTATGTTAACAAATACATTGCTGGTGGTGTTGTTATTTTATCGTTCCATGAAAAATCACCATTACAATATCTACGGTTTTGATCCATATGAAAAATTTCATCCATATATGGTTCCGGAACATTTTTATTCACCAATGACGTAATATAATAATGAATAAAAAATAACACCTTACATGATATTAAAGCTAAAACTATAAAAAAAGATGTGATAAGGATAATACTTACCATAAAAATTTTCCCTTGATAAAAACATTATGGTACGTTAACTGTTTGTCAAAATAGATGCCAAGTCTAGTATATTAATTATTGTCTAAAAATTGTAAAAGTAAATTCTTTTGTTCAGTAGTTATTCAAAGTATAACGAGTAACAATTTTTTCCTAAAACATGTATTAAAAGTCAATTTCTAAACAAATAATTTCAATTTGCCAACAAGATATTATGACAATTTATAAATTAATTAATAGTTTACTATACAATTGCTTAAGTTTTTATATTAAATACTTTCTAGTTACTAATATTTTTATTTCCACTAAATTTTATATAGTGTCCATAAAAAAATTATAAAAAAAATCACTTGTAAAGAATTTAGTAATTTGGATTAAAAGACAAGAATATACAACGATAAAAACTCCCTCTATTTTTATTCATGTCTTAATAGGATTAAATAGTATTGAAAACCGGTTACAACAACTTCATACATTTGATAAACCTAATTAAATTCTCTCACTTTTAATAAAAAGCTTACCAACGAATGACAAACTAAAATCTCATGTGGAAAAATGTTGATACTAACATTATGTGGGGAATCGCTCCAGTATATGTAGTATTATGTCGGAGGAACCTACAATTATATTCAGAAAAACTAAAAGAAAAGTGGCTGTTAGAGAGAAGAGTGTAGAAGATGAAGAAGATGATTTAGATAAGTAAGTTTTTTTTTTCGTTAAACTTTTTAAATGTCAAATTTTTAAGTCTTACTTTAAAAGAAGTTTTAAAGAAACAAAAGTCTCGTGAAACAAAGAGGGGACTTATAAAAATAGATAATTTATCAAAAGATGATTCTTCTAAAAGATGTAAAGTTACAAGAACTGAAAACGATGCTTCTGGTATGGTTTCTGAAGGAAAAAACTCTCAAATTGCAGCAATCCAAATTAAGGATTCATTTCTGTCAAAATTTAGACCTGAAGGTGAAGAAGAAATTGTTACGGAAAAAATGTTTGTTTTCCTCCTTTAAATATTTAATTTATTAATTTCAGGAATAAGGATAATGAGTTAAGAAAGAGAAGAGCACAATTAAATTTAGAGGATGAACCAGAAATTTCTCAAAAGTTTACTACAACTACATTTGATGATGAAATACTTTACAAAGCTGCTGAGAAGATAAATGAAATTGCTGGTAAAAGTAATGTTAAAGAGACTGGTATAGAGATGGATATTGGTATACCAGAGGTGGATGTTGGTTTTGAGTAAGTTTAAAAACTTTATAATGGCAAATTACTTTATTACTTCATAGGAATAAAGTTAAAAGAATAGTAGAACTGGAGGAAAAAAAGAAAAAATTGTCATCGTTAAAAAAGTGAAAAGTTTTATACAGTTTATGATTAACAACTTAAAAAATTAATTAACAGATGACTGAGATATGAATACAACAACAAAACATCTGCTTGAAATACAAGCGCATGTTTGCAAAAACTGATTAAAATTGAATGGTTAATATTACTAACAAAATTTCCAGCGGTTACCGCATTCACGGCAAAATACAAATGTTGTCATAGGTTCATCAGCACTTCTAGTTTGTACTTGTGTGTAGGTACAATTATATTTTCTACATTTTCCACATTTAAACATATCAGTTGGAGTTCCTTCAGCCACAGACATTTGATGTTCTCTGATTGCCTCTTGTGTATATTTTTCTCTTTGCTTTTTCATTGCATCTGAAGCCATGTCTTCACTTGTCATTGTTGCAAACCTTTCAGGAGTAATGACACCAGTTAAAACGTTAGCACGAAGGTCAGGATTTTTTTTGTCCCTTAAGTTAAATATTTTACTACGAATTGCAGCTTTGTATTTATCGTTAGTACCACCATTCAATTTATAGTGTTCTTCTTCGATACGAACTGCTAGATCTTCTGGATCTAAAGTGCCTTCAGGCAGCTCAGCAATGTTAAAGGCACTTATAAACATTCCTATCACTTTATTACGATACTAAAAAAATTATATAAAAATTGATTATGTAAAATTTACCTCGTCTTTATGAATTTTGACATTGGCTGTAAATGTTGATGGAGTAGGTTGTGGTCTGACGATATTGTTTGTTGGCTTTTTAGCAGTTGGTGTATCTTGTTGAGGTGGTGTGTTACTTGGTTTCTTAATAACATTCGTATCCATCTGAGATTTCCATTTCTTGACTAAAGATTTAATCCTTTTATTTAAAGCCTCGTTTCCACTTTTTTTTCTTAGTTCATTCACAGTAATACCAATAAAGGTTCGCTTGAGAATATCAATTGTAATGTCCATACCCTCCAATGCTGCAATCAACTCGGGAGCATCGACAAACTCTTTTTGACCATCAATCATTTGTTGTAGCCTTCTTTTGATATCCAGGATGTCTTTTTCCGAAATGGATGGCATGGCAGTAATTGAAAAATATAAAATACTAACAAAACCAATTAAAAATGAATATAAATTGTATGCTTTTAAAATGCCAATTTTTTGGAGAAATGTACAAACTTAGATAATCTTAGCACTACAATTTAGAATAAAGTGTGCAGAAAATAAAACAACAGTAAGAATGATCAAAGATGAAAGCTGTATAGAAATTTATCTGTTTATCTGTTATAATCAAAATCCTTAAAAAAAATAAATTTATACTCGTTAAGATTTTGTAGTTATAATGTATTTTAATCGTCTCTTTGTGCGAGTTCATTCAATTCTTTATCAATAAAATATTCTCCTATACCAGGTCCCATACGGCGAAGTTTATTGCATAAAATGGTAAACATGTTAATTTCTTCAATTTGTTCTTTCAAGTAATATTCTTCAATAAAGTTTGTTAAATCAAAGTCATTGTTGTTTGATGCAATTTTATGAAGTTCAACGATCGAATTATTATTAGATTTTTCTAAATTCTGTGAAAATAACAAGGCTTCCTCCAATGTCGTTATATCCTGTTGTAGTGGTTTAATTGGGTGTAATTTAACAATTCCACCACGTTTGTGTACATATTCCATAAGTTTTTTTCCATGTTTTGTTTCTTCTTCACTTTGTTTGAAGAAAAATTTTGTCGCTCCTGGTAAAGCTATCGTGTCTCTGGCAAAAATATTTGCCATTGATAAATAATGATAAGATGCAACCAATTCATTATTTATTTGTACGTTAAGTGCATTCTCCACTTCACTCGTAAAGAATTGTTTTCCTGAAACAAAGCCTTTATTTTGCATAATATGATGAATATATGAATTGTAAATTGATGTAGGATAACAAAATGATGATATAAATAATTTATGAAAAAACTAAAAATTTGAATAATTTCGTTATATTATTAAAACATTATAGTTGTATTCCATATAATGTTATTAATAGTATTATTTGTAAAAATAAAAACAGCGGAATATTTATAGTGCATTTGGAAGAGATATTAAGTTCATTGACGAAATTATTGCATCCATCCTCATCACATGAACAGGCCTAGTAATAAATATTTATAATTAGGATAGTTTAGAATGTAACCTACAGTTATGTATTCATTACTTTCAACATGTGGCCAAATTTGAGAGACCATTAAGGGTAGGCAAATTTTACTTTTTTGTAAAAATTGCACTTCTGGTGAGTGAATGTCTCCAGCCTGGAAGACGTCAGAAGTACATCCTCTAATATATAAATAAGGCCTATTTTCATTAAGAATTCCACCAAAAAATTGTTTTTCTAAAACAACGACACAATTTGTTAGACAATCTTTGACAGGAACAAAGTTGGTGGTTTCATAACTATTATCACATGCATAATCAAACCGCGGTTGGAAAAAATTTTGTGGTTTATAATTAAAATTAAATGCTCCTTTTTTATATAAAGCTTCGTACTCCTCTGATGCACAGGAAAAACATCTTAAATTAATTTTTTAACATAAAAAATATTATAATTATGCTTACTGTATTGCCAAAGTATGGTCCTTTATTAATGCGAGAAAATAAAATAGTATTGAGATTAGAAGCATGATGAATAATTTAAAGTATTAATGTGATAATGAGAACAAGAATATATTACTAGATATTATAATAACTTTTTTTAGGAATAATAACGGATTATCATAACTCTTGCTTTATTGTCGCTATTAATATATTTTAGGAATGCTATAAAAAATATAATATATTACTCTTATCTATAATAGACTTTAAAAAAATACAATTTAAATATATTAAGAAAATATTATTGAATTTATAATAAATTTAAGAATGAAAAATATTTGTTAGAATTAAATAAAGTTTCTAATAATCCAATCTAGTTCAGTCTAATTATTTTTTTTATTATTTCTTTCAATGTGGTTTATTTTTATTATTCGTTTAATAGTATATAAAATTTACTTGAATAAAAATGATTTTAACAAAAATTGTTGTGCCTATAATATGGAAATGTGTTAAGATACTAAAAGTTTAGTAATAACGAATTAAACACATAGTTTACATTCATATGTATCTTTCTTGTTACTGATTCAATGTAGAAAATTTTATATAAAATAAAGAAAATCCTAAAATAATATACTAACTCATTATACTTGCTTTAACTCCCTTATATTAGTTAAGAAAAGACAGAAAACTTTCGATTTCCGTCCCTAATTGGGAGGACAAAAGTTACATTTGATGTTTAGTTTTCTTTTGAAAGTTTAAAATTATAAACAAAAAGGAAAGATGAATTACAACGTGGTATGTATGTGTAAACAATGATATTAATGGAAATTGTTTAAGATTGTATTAAAGCCTATTAGCAGATCAAATTTAAAAGTAATTTAAAATATTTAAGTTACATGTAATGATATTGCCATTATATAATATAAATGTATATAAAGAGTTTAAGATTGTTATTATATATAGGAGAAAGATGCAATACTATTTTTCGATACAAGATTTGATTGTTAAATAATGATATTTTAAGAAAGTCTGTCTTTTGGAAAAGGAAAAACTTAACTTCTGTTTCTAATCTTTATGTTTGTTATGAACAACAATAAGAAATGGCTTTTAAAATGTTAAAGTAATGTGATAAGTGATAAGCTTGGAAAGTAAATGTATGAGTGAAAACTTAAGTTTAGTATGATATTATACCAGAAGAATATATAGTACATTATTTAACACTAATTATTCAATCAGAATTTAGGATAAGGCAACTTCCGACAACCTTAAAGACAGAAAAATATTTTTATATGCTTTTTATATATATTAAATATATAGATATAAAGAATAGATGTATAAAAGATCGTTATATATTTATGTGGTTTACGGAGAATTAAAGTAATTAGGGTGAATTTGGCATATATGGATATCTAGCACATAGTAAATATATAAAGTAGAGATTATCTTTGATGAATTGGATATTTATTTTATATAGATTACTGTTAAAAATGGGAAAGAAATTATAAGGTGAATAGAGTATTAAATTATTTATGTTTCTTTCACAGAAAAGCCTTTTATGGGATGATGCGTTCTAAAAAGTCTTTGCAGTCATCAAGTTCCTATAAATTAATTTAATTTAGAAAAAAAAAACAGAAAATAAATTACTTACTTGTCTTGTAACAGAATGATCTAATCCTCTATAAATTTGAAATGTTAATTCATTGTTGCATTTGTTTATAACATCAACAGATTCTTTAACTAATGGTAAATCAATTACCATATCTTGATCTCCAGTACCTAACCATATTGGTGTTTCATTATTAGAAGTACATATACTAGGAAAAAGATGTTTTTGTATAAGATAACATGACATTGTAATTGCACCACCTAATTTAAAGGGAGCAGATAATGTGGAATATAAGGAAAGACAACCACCCATAGAAAAGCCTCCTAGGACAATCCGATTATGTGGGATTCCTATTTTTGTTTCTTCCTCAATTAGTTGATAAATATATTGTCTTCCTTCCTCAACTGAAGCATCATCTTCCATTCTTTTACCATTATTGTTATGAACATCATACCAAGCTGTCATTGGTTCTCCTCCATAAAAGGAATATGGCCTTCTTACGGCAGTTGGAAGAATATATTTTACATGAGGAAGTCTTAATTCATTTTTCAATGAATCCACCCATCCATAAGCTGTATCTCCACGGCCATGTAAAAAAATGACTGTAGCCGTATGGTTTTTTAATGCTGGAATGATGAGAGGCGGAATAGAAGAAACGCTCCTCATCCTAAAATTTAAAAAAAATTAAATTTCATTTTTAATAATGGGAAAATTTGTAATAATAAATTAGGAATCTAAACATAAAAAATTACCAATTAAATGTAATTAAAAATGAAGTTAATATATTACATTCTAAATATAATATAAGGTCTCCATTTTTATAGAGTAATAAATAAGACTTAAAGTATACACATTTTTTAATTGATATATTGCAAGTAATTAAAAAAGGAAACCAACCATTAATATTCACTAAATTATTTCGTTTTTTATAATACAATGTAATAAATAATATTTCACACCTATTACACTTCTTATATTAAAATAAATATTTTGTTTAGTCGAAAAAATACTTGGAAATAAAAAGTACAACAATGCATAATAATAATAATCTTACATTAAACATATATATAATGATATTATAATAATTATAATATTAATAATAAAATACAAACTAGTTATATATATAACATTTTTTTAGCTAATTCTTTTTGACATCATCTATGTGTTCTGTAACTTTTAAGGAAATTTCACTTTTCTCTGGAGAATTTAATTCATTCAAATCTGGTAGTGTTTCAAGTGCTTTAACAACAAGATCTCTGTTTTGTTTTAATAATTTGATGGATTGAGGAATTGTTTGTTTTGAATGTCCATTATTTGTCGTTTGTCCAACCTCGGCAAAATCAACCCATTTATCTAATTGTTCTTTAATTTCCTGTTTTTTAATAGTAAAATGTCGTAATATGACGTCTTTAAATGCAATTGAAGGATTTTTAATTGCATCATACATAGCCCATCTAACTACATTGTGCATAATATTTAAATCGTAGTCAAATGATGCCTAAAAAATAAGAGAATTACTAATTTAAAAAAATAGAAAAACTTACAGCTCTACCATTATCGGTGTTTCGTGAACGTTCATAACCGGGTTCATTAAAATATGGCTCAGAAACAAGAATTAATGATTGAATACTAACGAGAACTTGGAGAAGAGAACTAGTCTCTGAATTCCATCTTTCTTCAGGTCTTCCATGCCATGTATTTAAAATAGAAAGGCAAACTTTACCATCTTGATATAAATTTGGATTGAATCTAACAGATCCTCCACCGGTAGTTAAAAGTTTAACTTGTACAGGACTGTTTGGATAGTCATTGGGGAAGAAGATGTCGAATTCAAAACATCCATTTTCATATGGTGTATCTTTTGGACCAGTTATTAATGCTTTCAATACATCTAATCTCTCTTCGCATGTCTTAATAAAAATAGAACTTCCAAATGTTAAAGGTAATGAATTTTTCAATGTCAACATTTCTTGAGCTATTCTTCTCATTCTTGTTCTAGAAGCAGTCTGTCCACCACCATTTTGTGTAAGATTATGTGCATATAAATATGGGACAACAAAGCATTCATTTTCATTCATAAAAGATATTGGTAAAAATTGATGTTTCTTTAATTCTTCAATATATAAATCTTCTATTGAAACTGTCTCTTTTGTGTCGTTTTTATTAGAACCTTCCATATCGTCATATATCTTTAATTTTAGTGATGTAAACAATGTTTCCATATGTGTTAATAAATTACTCAATGTCGTCTCACTTATCTCCTCATCATTTGACTCATCAGTAGTACTTTCGTTCTCACAAATTTCATCTGTTTCAGATTTTATTCCACAAGTATTATTATCATTTCCACATTTGGCATCTTTCTTAGGAATTGCAGCAATATTTTTAAGATTATTTGTATATGATTTTATATTATCGTAAATATTGCTAAAGTTAGTAAATGTAGTGCAACCTTCTTTGTTAAAGTTGAGTAATATATTTATTAAATCTAATGTTGTTCCAGAATTTTCTAAATAACAAGAGGGTAAATTACTTTTTTCATCATCGTTAACTAATTCTAAATAAGAACATTGAATTGGTTCACAACAAACCATCGTAGAAAGAAGGCTGATTAAAGATTCATATACAACTATATGTTTAGCAATATCCATTACAGAATCATTAGAAAGGTAATTTTTGATATTACTAGATAAAGAAGATCTAAATGCCATTATCAAAAATTCTATTGAAACAAAGTATTTAGTGTTACTTTTAATTTGGACATCCATAGCATGTTGTTCATTGACATCACTTCGCTCAGATAAGGAGTGTCTTGAAATACTCATTGAAGTAAAATCGTCAATACTCGTAGCAACTGCACTACTTAAAGTATTATTTCTTGATCTAGAAAGTCTTGAAGATGCTCTTGAACGAATTTTATCATCATCAAAAATTTCACTTTTAATTGTCATGAAACTTGATAATACGTCAAACATACAAGCAACTATCTTCTCTTCGTTTTTCTTTTTATTAAAATGTTCTTTAACATTCCAATGTTGATTAGTAGTACCATGTCCGTAACCAGTACCCTTAGCCCAGTAAGTATCGCTATCTTTTTTATTTTCATTTCCACTATATATAAAGGAATGTTCTTTATGTCTATTTGAGTGGGATGCACTTTTAGCTTGCATCTCAGAAAGTTTAAATTCTTCGTATTGTTGATGGAATATTATGAGGGAATTTATGTTTACCACAGCCTCATCTGCCACTTTCATTTTTATTTGTCCTTAAATCTTGGAATTTTCCTTTAAGGTGAGAGTAATGCGATAACATTATAAAAACAATATCACAAACACCACTATTTATTGCTTCATGCCTTAAAGCTAAGGCTTCGTTTTCTTGTCCTTTATCTGTATTCATCCTACTAAAGAGTGTCTCAAGAACTTTAAACGGTAAAATAGTTAATGTTTCTTTGTCAATATCCTCGTCCACAGTACAAATTCCTAACAAAATTTTAATTAAATAAACTGACATGTCTCGATTTTGATTAACTAATGCTTCGGCATATCCCTGTAATTTGAGAAATGTATTAAAGGCAATCATTACATATAATGGAATTTGTTGATCATTTACAACAGAAATTGTTTTCATGTCATTGAATAATGCTGCTAAACCGTAGTAATCATTTTCTTTACCATTCTCAATATCTTTGTTATATTTGATATCATCGATACATGCATTTATGTCCATAATTTCTGGAAACTCAGAAGTAAAGCCATTGTTTGAAAATTCATTGGTGTAGAAATTTTTGTTGATATTAACTTTCATCAACTTGTTTTGTATCTGATACATATTATCAATTGTATTATCATGTTCTAACAATTTGCCGTTATTTAATTCATACTTCTTGCCACGTGCTCTTTTTCTATTTAATTTTGAATCACTAGAAAATAGAATATTTTCACTGTCAGATTTAGATAACAGTTCACGAACAGTTTCTGCTATCTTGCAAATATGATTATAACTTTCAGAGGTATTTTTTATATATTCAGACATAAGGCGTAAACCACCATTTTTTGCAAAGTGCATTAACGTTGATTTTGATGGTGAATTAGACTCAACAATAAACTTAAGATGTGAATTATCATTTACAGTTTCATCCAACTTCTTGGATTTAAAGGTAACATTTGAACAATTAACAAATAATGAAAAGAATCCATCAGCCCTATCACCACAATGAGTAGGATACCCAAACGTAGATATAGAATTATTTAATAACGATGGTGAGATACATGATCTTGAAGTAGTACTATAACTTGACTCCGACATTGCATCTGATTCATCATGAGAAACATCGTCTGTTATTGTTGTCGTATCCAGATAACTACTACTTTTATCATTTAACTTAGATAAATCCTTAGCATCACATCTTAAAGCATCAATAATTTGTCCAATAGTCCAATCATTTGATAGATTATCTCTACTATAATATTGGTCCAAATATAATCCATAATTTTCAAGAAAATAGTTTTCTATTTCACTTTTTTTCTTAACTAATTCTTCGAGTTGTTTATTTTTTACTAATGATGAATAAAAATTAGGAACATCGTCAAAAAGATCTTGTGCCCAGTCTGTACTAGCTAAAAACGATTTATCAAATTTTAATCTCTTAAGATTACTTAAAGATTCTCTTTCATTAATCTCAAGTTCTTTAGATAAATCTTCCATTAGATGATTGATAGGAGAATAAAGAGATGCTTTACATAACATGGAATTTCTATCACAGCCAAATAATGGATGTATCATAACAACTCGTGCATTATCTCTTCTAAAGTTATTGGCAACTTCTTGATCTAGTGAAATTTTAACACATATCTTTTCTTCATCAAGAACTATTCTATAAACGAGTTGTTTCGCTGCACTGGTTAGACTCTTAGTTTTTGATTGTACAAGAATTTCTGTGACAGCTTCTGCAATCTTAGCACGATGATTACCTCCATATGATGTTAAATTATTCATTAAATCTATAACTCTATCAGTTACTTCAGAAACAGTAAAGGCTGTCTTCTTAACATATTCATCGAAACTTTCTGATGAGATAAATGTTAATAACGGTATAATAAAGCTTGATGGTTTATAATGATCCAAATATTCACACGCTCCACCAACACGAGATATTTTTGACAAAAAGTTAATAATATTATAAAATATTGTCATCTTATCTTTTGAGGGTTTTGTACAAATTTGATAAATAACCTCAAGATATTGATTGAGTATACCTTTTTCTTTTAATAATTCAATAGCTGTTCCAGATTGACCAATATGTTGAAGATAATACAAGAAATTGCTTGTGCTAATCTCCATAATATTATTTTTTTCCTGATTATATCCAAACGATTCTAAAATTGATGGGAAAAGTAATGGTGTTGCTTTGACAAAAGAACACATTAACCAAGCAGAAGCTTCTGTAACAGGATTTTGACAATATTCTACAAGTTTTGGTAGGAGTGGAATAATTTTACTACCAATCTCAATACATGTCGCTGCAGTATCATGTTTCATTAAATTATCATTTGAATTCTGCCACACGATACATGAAGCAATCCAAATTAATGTTGAATCTAAGTAATTACTAGAACCATTTTTTGGTGAAAGAAGAACTTTGTTAATAATAGAAGGTATTGTTTCTAGGTAAATTTTTTGTCTCGTAACTGTATATGAATGTAGAAGATGTATAGGCAATTTTCTATTTGGCCCTTGTTTAACAATTGTACATGATTGTAACATTGCTTCAGCAAGAAATACCAAACAATCAGGATTGACGTAATTTTCTTCTTGAAGATATTGAATAATAAGGCTTACGGAACTACATGATGACGATTTTTTCTGTTGATCATAATGCAAAAATATTTTACTTAGATGTTTTTGAACCTCTTCACCACCACCATATACCATAAAATATTTAATAAATGAATGAGATAATTCTTCATATTGACTCCAAATATTTACATCATCAGTAAATGTCTTGCTTAAGATATCAAGCCAATTAATAAAATCACGTTCATATTTGAATTTAAACACAAGATTATCAACCGCTGGATATCCATTAATAACAATCTGTGAAATTGATAATGATGAACTATCAATAGGTTTCTGGAAATATAACCTCACAGCATTAACTGGGAATGTACTCATGTTAAATTTAACATCCATCTTTCCTTTTCCAACTACTCTTTGAGCATTGAAATTGGCCCTCCAAGATGATAATGATGGTTCAGTTGCAAACATTGCCTGTACTCCAATACCATTACAATGGTATGGTGTAGCAAACTTGATTTGAATGTCTTTAAGTAATATTTGGTGTGCAAAAGTAAAAGTAAGATGGCAATGAGCTTCTTTTGGGGTAAAATTATAAGTCCAATTGATGGCTCTTGTTCGTTTAACGTTTCCAGGAACATTCGACATAACACCATAGATAGTGTTGTTAAGATTTTTCATTGAACCACTTATATTAGATAATGGTGCATAATTAACCTCTCTATCGAAGTAATTTTTTCCTTTAATCATCGGTAACTTTTCTTCCATTCCAGTAACAGTACTTGTGAGTTTTTGAAGTTGTGAAAATAATTCCGTTGATGGTGATGATGCTGCAAAAGATTGTAGTGATGAATTTACATATCTATTTATTTGATCAGCAATCAGATCAACACCTTTTAATTCACTAAAACTTTTTTTATACTCTACATCTTTTAGCATCAATTGGTAAGCAAACTGGAGTGGTCTTGACATTCCCACAAAATCTTTTCTTTTATCTAAATTCAATATTTCATATGAACTTATATTTTTCAATGAATTTCTACTGTTTTTATTCAAGTACAATACAAAAGGTTCAACAAATTTCTTGGTATTACCACTCATTAAATGGCTACTAAGATTAGTCAATTTTGATATTATATCATAGATGTAGTCTCCAAACGTAATTAATGAAAGTTTAACGGTTTCAAGAGATTCAAAACTTATAGCTCTATCACAATCGCAATATGATAAAATATCCAACATCTTGTAAAGTAAGTTTAATTTTTCTTCTAAGAAAAGTTTTCCATATGACTTATATTTCAATGTATTACTTAAATCTTGGATCATAATAAATAAGAAATTTTCTAGATGAGAATCATTTTCATTTCCTGAATTCTCATCTTTCTTTTGATTTTCGTGCTTAGAGGCAAGTGAAATATAATTATCATGTATAAATTGTGCAGGATCACCGGGAATAAAATTATTTATTGTTTGGAATATACTGTTTTCATTATTATTTTTAATATCTTTTTTAGTTTCATTTTTCTTTTGTTTAATCTTGGTAAATCCATCATTAATAAGTGGATTTACCTTATTTTCATTGTATTTCTTTTTTTCATAATCACTACCCTCTAAGGATCCATCATTATCCATTACTTGAGTGAAACATTTATTTGGTGAAATTGTTTGCCTCTTTTGCAAACCATCCAAATCAAATACATCAGAGAATTTATTATCATTTTCATTACACATCTTACGATCTCTAACAAAAGACAATATTCCATTCAGAATTGGTTCTAATATATGGAAATAAAGTTGATGTTGTTCGTTAAATGAAACTTCTTGGAAACTGATTTTCAACATTATGCTAGTTATGTGATTCATTACAAAAGTATTCTTCTTCAATAGGTGATATTTCTCATTTAGTACATAACTTATAGTATTTAGAATTTTACTTCTAAATGTTACAAAATTCTTTTCATCACGAGATAATGTAGTTAATAAATCTCTAACAGGTGAAAAGAAGGCAGCTCCAAGATTAGTATCATTACTGAGTTGAGCATCAAAGTATGACATGAAGAAATCCTCAAAATGTGTTGAATTAATAAGTTGTCCTGTAACTCTAGAACTAACTGAACAAGAAGTTTCAATAAGTCTTATAGCTTCGTGTGAAATATCAAGAGTATCTGAGGTAAACCAGTAGTTTTTCAAACTAATCAATGTTTCAACAGCTGATTCACTGAGACAAATATCTTCATAAAAGAATTTAGTTTTTCCATGTTGTGAGGTGATTGAATTTAACTTTGTTCTAACATTACCAAGTATATCAAAGAAGGTAACGAGAACATTTTTTGCTAAATTATGATTGTCAATTATAAAATTAAAATCAGATATCAAATTATTAAAAATATTAATAACAGTATACATAGTAATGCCCATGAATTTTTTAGACATCAAATCTTCATATTCACTATACTGTTGTTTCTCCAAAGCCAAATTAACGATATTGCACCATTTTCCAAGACATTCTTTTAATACAATTTCATTGAAAACAATACTAGACTTCAAAGCAACATCAGTAGATTGAGAAAATCTATGATAAACATAACTTTGGTTAGCTGGTAAATAAGGCATTATCAAACAGTCTTTAGCCCATATTTTCTTATGTAAATCAAGTACCGCTTGTTGGCAACTATTTATTCTATTGAATTCCAATGATTGGTTAGCAGAAATATGAGAAGCAAGCACTTCTGTATCCGCAATATTCTTTAAATCTTCAGAAATGTTGTCCAAAAATTCATTCATCGTCTCAATCAAACCTTTTAATCCAGATCTTTTAACATTATCCGTACTAAGAGAATGACTAAAACGCTGTCTTTGATCATTCAATTGTACTTCATATTTCTTAAGTTGATTTTCAATAAAATTGTGGAATGTTAATTCGCATTCTGTTCCAATAACTACATCTTCCAGTAATGATTCGTTGTTATCTTCACTAGTTTGAATATCTAATTTGTTTTTCTTAGTCTCTGACAAACTTTCATCATCGTCAGGACTTGAGTCGTCAGCTTGATCAGATTTCTCGGCAATATCAATAACGTGATCTGTTCCTGATATTGGATCCTTACTGGCTATATCTATGATATCCTTTTCTGAGACATTCTTTGATATATAAGACAATGAAACACTACTTGAATCAATACTAGAAGTTTGATTTCTACCATAGAATATTCCTTCAAATGAGCTGAGAGCTGATAAAGCGGCTCGCGATTGAGTTGAAAAGTCAATATCAAGCTTATAGTCATCTTTATCCATATACCCCATTTCTACAACCATAAAAGATAAATATTCCTCAACAGATTTTGCAGAAAATGCAAATTGTCTTTCAATGACTCTTAGTACATCTATCCACCTAAATACGTAAATCATTGATTCCCCCTTTGAAAGTTTCTTCTTCAAAAATTTTCCAACAAAAGCTGTCAAAACTGTAATACGTATAGATGATGGAATTGTACAAATCTTTTGATCTGACGGTCTTAATAAGTACATAAGAATCATTAAGTATTCATATAACAATTCTTTATCTTGAGAATCAAAGTTTGCCATTGAAAATATATCATGAGGAGTTGACCAGCCCCATTTTGATCTTTCCATTCCCGATGCTATGGCAGTATGTGATGGAGCTTCCATGTTTTCTATATTTATTCGAAGATTTGAGTCATAATCAATTTCAACGCAATCATATCTAAGTTTTGGGAGTTTATCAAATGAAATATTGCCTTCTAATATAGAAGTTAGTCTTTCACCAAGAGACAAATGTTCACGATTAATGACAGATGTATGTAACTTCATCATAGCTTCTAATGATTCAATGGTAATTGGTGTCATATCATGTCCGATATTTTGACTACTATTTAAGATTAATGAATGTTTCTTTACATCACCAATGATAGCTTTATAGAAGTCATCTGTTCCATTTTTATATTCATTAATTTTTTCAAATTTAGTATATGATGAAAGAATATTCCTTATCTGCTGCCTAAATTCAGCATCAATAGAGTCAAGGAATAAACATTGAAGAGCATGTTTAAGCCAATATTGTGTTGTTGTATCAACCATCAATGATATTAAACTATATGTTTTTTCTTTAATAACAAGTGTTAAAGGAAGTGGATGCATACCACCATGGTTACAAACTTTAGAAATTATTTTGCATAAAAGGAGTTTCGTAACAAGAGGTAAGTCAGAATTTGAATTATTGTGGATTTCAAGAAGGAGATTTGTTAATGTATTAACAATTTCTTTACAAAAATCAAATGGCATTTTAAGACGAGCTGAGTATTGCCTAGTTTTACTACTTGAATTATCTTTTTTAAACTGAGGAATATTAAACTTTATATTATTTTGCATACTTTGATTATTATGGAAATTTTTATTTTGTAACATTGACCCAATATTAAATTGTTGTTGGACCATAAAAGTACCAAGATATGGTTGAGTGGAAGTTGGTGATGATGCTATCATATCTCCAAATGAGGGAGTTATTGATACAGATGGTACTCCTAAAGATGAAAAAACATGAGGAGGTATTGGAACTGCACTTTGAGCGGAAACAAAACTAAATTGAAGAGGTGGTGGAACTGTCGATGGAGGAAAAGCAATCGCTACCGTATTTTGTGGTGGAAGTTGCCCAGCAGGAATGCCAGTCTTCTTGGCAGTTATTATATTTTGAGAAGTACTAGGTGATACATTAAAATCTTTTGTCTCAGAGGCATTGACAGAAGTTTTTGGAGATAATGTTGAAATTGCAAAATCTCCAGAAATAAAACTCCATCTATCACATTTTCTTTTGTTAACCACCACAACATCAAAAGCTGTTGAACATAAAGTTAGTGTCCACGTGATTAATTGATGATTTTTGTATAAATTTTTTTCTACACATTGAGACATCAAGAAACTTAGTAATTCTTTCATTGTCAATCCATACAAAGCAGGGAACTTTACTGTACTATGAAGTAAAAATGAGAACATCATAAAGAAATCATCATCAGTTTTATATTGGAAGTAAGTATAGAACTTCTTAAGAACAGATGTGAAAAATTGTGGCCACCAAATTTTAGAGTAGCATGTTTGAAATAGAAGACTAACCAATTTCACACGTGCTTCAGCATTGCCAAATATGACAACATTTCCAAATAGTGATACAGCCGACTCAAGATCAAATAAGTTCTTAACAATATCATTTACCAATTGAGTATTCTTCTTAAAATCATAATTGTCGTCAACATGTGTTATAGAAGATAATGATCGTGTGGATATAGATAAATTCTGAGAAATTTCTAGTAAAAACACTGATATACTTTCAAGATATGCTTGAAGGTGTCCCAAAGTGCAGTCGTCGAAAGATGAACGTCTAGACATAAAAGTGTGTTTTCCATAATCCTTGATAACTTTTAACTGTGCAGTTGTGTTTGCCTCAGACATTCTATTTATAATTCCATTAACAATATTCCATTTCAATTTTTTCATATGACAATTCTCGATATTTTTTAGTAGTGAACCTTGTTCTTCATCATCATTTTCAAGACAACAAATAGAATGACCAATCTCCTTTTCCAAGTATCTGAAGCTAGCTTCCAAATTTTCACGTAATTGTGTCAAATTTTTTAAGTCATATATTTCTTTGCAACTTAAATGCCTGTGGCCATAGAAATTACCAAGACAGAAGGTACTAGCTTCTTTTACAAAATTCTTTACACGCAAAACAAGTGTAACATATTGAACGGGAGACTTTAGATTTATATTATTAAGGATTAAAGCTCTCTTAGAAAACGTATTAGAACTACCAATAATTTCATTTGGAAACTCTTCTCTAAATTGTCCAAGAATATCGATACTTCCTATTGCATTATTTGGAGGAATAACTATATGAGTTAAATAGACTGGGGTTCCAAAATTAATAAGAATAGTTTTCTTAGATCCAACAGTTAATCTGTCCATCGTAACAAGTTCCGGAGTGGGTACTTGAATTGCGGATTGAAGACTCAAGGTAAATTTCTTATTAACCCAATCTGTTTCCTGTCCTTGTCTATTTTTTTCTGATGTCATAGAAGATCCAAAAACTTTTACATGCCCAGTTGTCTCAACAATTTTAAATGTTAAAGGTTCACTTTCCAAAAGACCATTTAAGAAAATTGGGTCTATTATAACATCACGTTCAAAACAATCATTAATGTTGGATGATTCTTTTATCATACTATTATTAATATTTAATTTTGTTTCTATAAAATTGGGTGAGAAGTTTGGAAAAGAATCTATCACAGACATTGGAGGAAATGGAGCCGATATACCATGTTTTTTCTGAGGTTTTTGTTTTAACTGATTGTTTTTAGAGTCACTTGGAGCATCAGAAATCGATGAATTGTTAAAGGTTTGAGTTCCATTAACAATCTTGTAATCTAATAGCTCAAACCATTTCTTTGTATTAATATAGGAGACGCTTTTTATTTCACCTGTACTAACATAACAATTCATGTCATCGCATATACTTAACCATTCATCAGTATTTCCATAAATAAAATTCTTTGATTCAGAACTACCACTTTTTATATTTCCATTTTGAATGAGAAAATCAAAATTGAAGAAACGAATGTAGTCCTCTTTTGTTGATTGAGAATTTCCTCCTAATCTATGTAGGAATCTAGAAAGGAAAAATTCAGGAACAGAAGTTTTAAATCTAGCCATATCCTCTTTAGAAAATGGATTAGAAGCTATCTTTGTCTGATCGTAGTTCTTATTCTTAATTTTTTCTGTTGTATCAAGCACTAATTTTAGATCTTTGTATTCAGATTCACCACAATGGGCAGCTTTATATTGTTCAATAAGAATATTGTAGTTAGTTTGGCTTGTATTGCTAGCAGCATTTGTCAACGAATCAGGAGTTGGTATTTCAGGGTTAATAGGTTTATTGTTGTATTTTCTATTTTTTTCAATGATATTATGAGATTCTCTGTTTGATTCACAATTTAAGTAACTTTTTACTTTCATAATTGTTTTTGGCCAATCAAACATTTCAAGCTCGAAAAAGTCACCAGGATACGAGATTGCTTCAAGTTCAAATAAAAATTCGGTCTTCTGACGTTTTTTATTATATACATCCCCTAGTTCTTTTAATACAGAACAATACATCATCATCGTTTCATTACAAAGTAAAATACTCGAAGTATCATTCATAAAATCAGTAGTTTGATTTAATATTGTTGTCAAAAAGAGTATTAAGTTGTAGAATGAACTGGATTGATCAAAATTTTGTAAAAGTGGAGCAGCTTTATTGGCAAGCATAACCATACTTTTCCAGTAATCTCCATAACATTTTACATCAGATTTAGAGGAATTCATAAGTTTCGTTAACAATAGAATAGTATTATACGACAAATCTTTTGTAGAATGAACAAATCCGTACTCAACAATATCACATATAAAGGTATCATCCTCTGTTAAAAGTAAAAAATTATTAACAACAGAAAGTTGAAGTTGATTTGAGTTGACACCTAATATCCAAATAAGAATCTCAATTGCCTTTATAGATGCTTGCCTCATTTCATTAATTGACATTGATTCTTTCGTAAATTCAGAAGGAAATCTTCCAAAAGCGATATTAAGGAGATTAACATGACATTCGGTGGCTGTTGTCAAAGCATACCTTTGTACCTTGGGCATTTCAATTTTATTACGATCGAAATCACAAATAAGAAAAGATATTTCCTTAACTACGGCAAGTTTCAAATGATCTCCATTTAGAAATTCACATGACTCACGGGAACTTTTTATACCAAGTCTTTCACAT
Organism: Strongyloides venezuelensis; assembly: GCA_963280985.1. Taxonomy (NCBI): domain Eukaryota; kingdom Metazoa; phylum Nematoda; class Chromadorea; order Rhabditida; family Strongyloididae; genus Strongyloides; species Strongyloides venezuelensis. Next base: position 7,031,806 of record CAUJLX010000002.1, on the reverse strand, counting down.
TTATGTACCTTTGAAGCTTTACTCAATAGTCTTTTATTTTTCGAATTGTGAAATGCTGTATGGCTATTAAAAACGGAATTTTCTTTTGATAATAACTTTTGATACCTACTAAGAGATGAAAATTCTGAAGGTAGAAATTCGAGAATGAAATAAAATGTTGTAGCACCACCAGATTTCACAACGATATCACCATTATAATCATAATCACATGTATCAACGAGCATTCTTTCAAAGAGATCATGGTAACCAACTTGACAGAGAATGTTGCCTTGGTCAATATCTGAATGATCCAATAAATTATAGAAATTATCTTTTCCTGATATTGGCATTAGGTGACTTTTAAAAGATTCTAAATTTTTCCTTAGAACTCTTGTATTTGTCTCGTCAAAGAACTCTGTCAAGGTAGAATATTTTTCACCATCCTTTAATTTCATTACACTAAGTTTCATTTGTGGTAAAGGCATATTAACGTCAGCAAGTTTAAACAAAATATTGATGTGAGAGAATGAACTTCCACAAGTGAAAGAGATTTGGTATACCTGACAATACAAGTCATCCTCAATACTAACTGTTGGATCAATATTATAGGATTTCATTGCAAAACACTTCATGTAGTCTTTATTTGACGTAGCAGGTCCTGTTAACATAGAAAATTTATGATCACTGTTAATCTTCCATATTGGTGGTACTTGAATTCTGTATTGACTATATGTTCCAACATTCCCTTCTTTTTTAATAAGATCACCTGTTTTATTATAAATTAATTGAGAACAATTTTGGTCAAACAAAATTGGTTGCATTCGAATAAGGTGCCATAGTTTATTAACATTATCGTTACCAAGTTTTTTATATGCTAAAGTATCCTTGAAATATTCTTTCATTTTATCTACAGTTAGATTTCCAAATACAAGTTTGAAAAGAAGTTTTATATCTGCTTCATTAACAAAATCATCTGTTACAGGCTTGTCAAATTGGAATGCCATTGCTGAATTTTCCTTATCAATTCCAAGTATAATCTGATTTTTAGTTAATGCAAAACTTTCGAAATTTGTTCCCAATAACGCCTTTTCATTTGAATTAAAATCGCATATTTGTAGCATACCATCATGTGTTAGAACTACAGCACCAAAAACAACAAGTGGAAGTTTAGAATTTCCGAAGAAGTCTTTATCCAAAAGACTAAATTTCTTGATCGTTCCATTTGTAATTTCCTTGTGTACAACACCAGTCGGAATTAATGTTTCGGTACATAAACAGGAATGGTTGACTTTAAATGACGTAATGGCACTTGAATTATTCGAATAGTTGTTTACAGTAAAGAAAACATTTTGGAATTCGTTGTCACAGACAATATATTCAATACAGTTTGGATGTTGTAAACTTTTGGAAACCATCTCAGGGACGTTTAGGTAATTTTCAAGTTCAAACTTCTGATTTTCAGAACTATATCTTATTGACGATTCTTTACCATTTATATCACATTCATTGTAGTCATTTGACAAATTATCTTTAAATATATCATCGTCTGAAAAATCACCCAAAGCAAGTAGATCTTCAACTACTACAGCAGCTGTAGTAAATCCCTCAAAAACTTCACGATTCTTTGAAGATTTCTTCCTCTGAATAAGTTTATTTTGCATTGTAGTACGATAAGAAGCAATGATATTCTCGGTTGCGTTACCATCACTCACTTTAAGTGCTAAAATTAATAATGTAGCTGATCCATCATTATAATGACCCGGAAAAACGTTTGAATATGTCTTTTTCGACAAACCCGTAGAACTGTCACTTGTTGTTTTATATGATATTGAACAAAGTGCCGTAATTTGTGAGGTCAATGGTTTATTTATATCAATTCCAATATTAATAAAATGTTTCTTGTATGATAAATCATTAAGTATGTCTACTTTGAATTCTATAAAATCACCAGGAATAATAGAATAAGGCTTGTGTAGAACAACACCACATGTATTATCTCTGTAGTTAACACCAACTGCAACATATTTAGAGTTTGAGTTAGATGTCCCAATAACTATAGAATTAATATTGTTGAGGTGATCAGAGATAGGTCTTGCAACTGTTGATGAAATGGTAACATTCATAGGAATATTATACTGACATTCGTTCTTAAAATGACTGCACTCTTGTGAGTATCTTTCATGTTCCTGAATAGGATCATCGTTTGCTTCCCATGTAGCAAGGCATAAATTGCATGCAAAACAAAAACATCTATCTGTAGCACTTCTTTGACTAGAATGATAGAAACCAGATCGAGCCATATAACTAGGTACAGCTAACGGAAAGTTATTATGAGGCCAAGAGTGAAACGATAGAAAACGTGCCATTTCACTTTTCATGATATGATTATCTTGTGTTTGAACAACCAATGGTTCATTAACAATACTCTTCAATCCCTGACAATATGGATCGAACTCCCACAATGCGACACGTAATCTTTCAAGTAAATGATACCAAAAAAATTCCCTCTTTCCTTCATCATCATTCTCTTTAGTAACACTACTAACGTAATCTAAAAGTTCATATGGTTTTTTTATTGTAACAATCGTTGAACTAAATACTCCTGCATTAACAACTTGCATAGCGTCAAAAATACTTTTATCAAAATAACTCAAGGCTCTATTTTCTTCGCCATCATTACCACTTTCTAGTTTAGATGAAAAATAAGCAGCCCAGTGAATGATTTCTAAAGAACCCATTTCAATTTTAATTTCTTCTTTCTTGTCCTTTTCAAATTGTTTAGGTTGTAGTGAATTTTTCAACATGAATGTAGATTCAAATGAACTTCGAAAATTGATATTTGCGTTATCCGTAATGAATATTAGTTCATCATCACTATTCATATACAATGAAATATCTTTATTTTTAAATTCGCACAGACATACAGGAGTAGTCGATAAATCAGAATTTAATTCATACACAGAACCATTGTCATAATTAAGATAATATTTATCATTTTTTAAATGATAAAAAATATCTTTTACTTTATTTTTTGGTAGAGAAATTTGTAATCTGCAGAGATGATAATAAATTATGATATAAATAAATAATTAATACCTACCTTGACGGATTAATAAGTAAAGGACAATTAGCCAAAGGCTCTAACTGTATAGGTTTTTGTGTTCCCATTTTTCTTGGTAACAGGGAATAATTTTTATTGGCAAAAAGACAATATTCAATATTCCCTAAAGAGAGATGTTGTCAAAATTGGTAATCTAACCTTAAATGAGCAACTACTAAAAGTAAAAAAATGAGTAATCAGTAAAAATAATTCTATACAAAAATATACGAGAATAAGATAAGCAAGTTAAGTATACAACAAAAAAACAAATTATAATATTTAATACCTATATATGTTTTGAAAGTAACAATAATTAAGAAATAAAACCATCGAAACCTGGTAATTACTAGTCGTTTTAAGATACAAATAAAAATGTCTCTCTTTCTGTGCAAAAATTACTCATAGTCTCCAAAGGTGCAAAATACCACAAAATAGCAAAGTACTTTTAGAGGGAAAAGTGTCTCACATCATTGTTTATCGTCTATATGGTGGTGTAAATATTAATAATTTTTCAATGTAAAATTTCATCTCATAGAGGACACCACTTTTCTTATAAAATTTAGTTTCTCATATTTTATTGGAATAATTATATCTTAAAATTTTTAATATTATGTTTATGTAATAAATTTTAAAAAAGAGTGTTTGTCACCAGAAAGCATATAAACACATGTTAGGGACAAATGAGTAGTTGTCAGAAGAGATATGATAATAACAAGTATAAAAAATACTGGAGAAACAAAATCTGGAGTTCGTTAATAATTTAGAGAAATGTATTTCAAATCGAAGTTGTGGAAGTGGATACATCTAAATAACATGAAATTCCCTACCGCGTTGAGATACAACAATGCTTTGAGGATGATAATCATCTCTGTTACGAAAATAAAGCATTGACCTGACTCATAAGCAAAATATTTTTCATCATGAATAACAATTTTTGACCTATATCTAGAAAATAATACATAACGTAGGCCGCGTAATAAATAAATGTATTGAGATTTCTTCAGGTGGAATAAAGAACACAATTTACTTAAAAATAAAAATAATTAAGTTTTTATACTAGCATGGATAAATTTAGAAATCACTATATAAACACTACAATAGATGTTTTGCACTTCATTTGTCATACTCCTAAATCAATTTTTATTCTTCAATAAAATATTGAAAATTCTAGATCATTCTTTAAAATAATACTTAAAAGCGTAATATATCTAACGCATTGTATAATTGCCTTATCTAAGTATGTGTAATAGCAATTATCTTTATATCAATTATTCAATAGGTTTAATAAAACCCATAACATCAGAAATTAGAAAGGACATTTTATGATTGAATCGCACTTTTCTAAGACAAAAACAACATTTTCTATCATAATATTCGTTTCATAAATTATGAAAAATTTAGATCTTTATTTTTCTTTTAAATCATAAGCTAAAAAATTACCGTACAAACATTTTTATTAAAATAATAGTTGAAGGAGTAAAAAGAGGGACAAAATATATGTATAAGAAATTTTAAAAATGCATAAAATGTTTTTTGTATCTATACTAGAGGAATGCTATAAAATGAAATTTTGTTTAAATTTGTTAATTTTAATGAAAAATCATTTTTTGGACAAACGCAATATTAATGGGAAAGCATTTATGGTATTATAAAAAAACCACAATGAGCCACAATAATGTATGCTATTTGTAACGAAAAATAAATTAGTAAAAAAATAAAATTATCAATAAATTAGTTATTTATATTCTAGTGAGAAGAATAATTTTTTTTGTACTCCACTAAAATATAAGCGATATCTGTATTGTGAATATATTTATTAAATGAAAATAATTACTTAACATATGAGGATAAATATAGAAATAATGCTTTTTTAAAAAATCAAAAATTAAATTATGCGTTTTCATTCACTTTACTTTTAAATCACTAACAAAATTGTTTTCAATCTGTCTAGGTAAAATTTTTTTTATTCAATTTTAAGTACATATACAACGTTATCAATGAGAAATTTATTTTGTGATCTATGGCAAATAAAATATTCCACTATAGATAAAAAAATTGAGAAATTCACAGAACTAACTGCATGTATATTTAATGACAAAATATTTTTTTCATTTTAGCAATAAGTATGTTTAAATTTCTTAACAGTAAGAATTTCCAAAAATTTGTCAATTTTTTTGATAAATAGTTTTTACACAATTTAATTGAGAGTTAATTTTTAATACACTAATTACTAGTAGAAAATAATAAAGTAGCATTTGTTAATTTCATAATATAATCACTATAGGTGATAGATTTACAATAAATAAAATACATTATAATTTTTCCTTTACATTATTAACAAATTTCTGATATTTATACAATCTATTTTTAAATAAAAGGTAATATGAGTCTTTTTAAACAGATTATAACTATATTGCTATAAGTTCTAACTTATATTTACCAAAATAATACAACGTTAGAGAAACTAATTTGTAAGTGAAAACTCATGATGTATAAAAAATAAGATTAATAAGCTTCAATTTTTGAATATTGTTTCTTGCTAACAAATGGGTACATCTAAAAATGTAACTTTGTATTAAACAATATAATAGTAATCAAAATTAATATCAATCCTGTAATGTTAAAAATAAAAAATTATATCAATGAAATATGACAAAGTGAAAGTACAAACATAAGAAAGATGTTATAACTTGTTACGTAAGCATCTGTGCAGTATCAATAAAAAATAACTTCATGTTCTTTGTTAAAACTTTTAATTATATTATTTAATGAAGTCTCTATACTATTCTTGTTTGTAAAGAATTACTATTTTATAAAATGCTATGAATCTAAAAATTTTTTTAATTGATTATAAATAACATCATCTATGTTATGCTTTAAAATTAAGGATAGATGTGAGTTTCAATTTTTATGTGAAATTTTATATATTTTCCATTTTAGAAATTATTATGATGTTTCTATTAATGGGTTCTATACTTAGTCGCCTCATAGGTGAATAACACACAAATGGGTAAAACTCCCCCAACAGGTGGGTATGTATTGACCCGTTAAGCTGATCAAGTAAGAAGAAAAAAGAAAGACTTAAAAATTCGTTTTTTTGTAGTGTCCAGGATATGGACAACTTATTTTAAAAAAAGGTAAAAGAAGACTGGATCAAGTTAATAATTAAAAGAGTCTTAAAAATTTAAAAGGTAATTGAAGAGTTCCCAGCAAATTTCAAAAAATTAAAAGTGATGTTATAGCGACAGGAAATATTTTTTATAGGAGATTTGTAAATTTGGGTCTATATATACTCGCCTGTTGGGCGAATTTTACTCGTAATGTGTATTACTCGCTTATGAGGCGAGTATGCACAGACCCCTATTAATAGTGTAAATGTCCAGCAAAATAATACGTAGTTATAGAAATAATTTATATTATAAGTACATTTCCTTTATTATATTATCATATGACGTAGTTAAATGTTTTGATTAATATCTTTTTTATTTATTTTATTTTGTATTTAGTAATAAGATTGTGATTTTTTGCAATTATTCAAAATTTTAACTATTCTAAAGTTATATAAATGAATTGGTAAATTCATTATTTCGTTTTTTATCTTATAATGACTGGCAATGAATTTTTATCTAACATAAGAAGCATATCTTTTGATCATTCACAGTAAGTAGCATAAATCTTAGTTTTTAATATTTTACTAATGATATTTATTTTTTCAGAAGCAATGTAAAGAGAACTATCTTTTTTGCTGGATTTTCTGTTCTTTTAGCTTATCCATTAATACCATTATTAATCTATTTTTTTCCTAAAACTGCACAAAGGATGATGCTTTTTTCTTATACATCGAAATCAGATAATTTGAGTGATCTTCAAAAGAATGGAATAAAATCGAAAGGAAGAAATTTTTACTTAAAAAATAGGAAAGGATTGCGTATTGGATTATATCATATTTTTCCAATGAGTTCAACATTCAATTTTGATAAAACAAAGGATACTGGAGGTAATTTCGAGGATGCATTGAAAAGTTTAAATGATCCAATAATTCTATATTGTCATGGAATTTTTGGTGATCGAGGAAAAGAAAACAGGATAAATATTTATAATAGTATGACTTCGTGGAATTATCATGTAATAACATTAGATTACTGTGGAATTGGAGATTCTGATGGTGTAACAAATGAAGAATCATGTGTGGAGTCAATTATATTGGTTGTAGAATATTTGTATTCACTTGTAAGGAATAATTTCTTTGTCTGGGGTCATTCATCGGGAACAAGTATTTTACTACGTGCAATTGCTGTTCTTTATGAAAAAAAAATTACACCATTAGGTTGTTTTTTGGAGGGGCCATTTAATGATAACTGTAATATATTAAAATTGGATTGGAGATATAAACTTTACTCATGGATTCCTTTTATTGATAATATACTATTTCAATCGGTTCTAACGAACAGTTTAAATTTGGAAATGTTTTCTTATTTACAAAAAGTAAATTGTCCAATTCAAATTTTTCATTCTAACAGTAATTCAATGGTAACTAAAGAATATTACGAAGATCTTTACCATTATATAAAAAATGCTAATCGAGACATTGATATAATAATATTTCATGAATATTTAGAAGATAACAATATTTTTAATGCCAAAAATTTGGAGGAGTTAGTTGCTAAATTTGAATCTAAGTGTCTTAGTAAAAGAGTGAATCAGGATAATTAAGTAATAATATTAATATTTACCACATATTTGTAATTTTTTTATTTAATATATTTAAAAAATCAACGAAATTCAAACTTTGAATATAAACATTGTATATAATATTCTAATGTACAAACAATTTTTAATTGATATAAAAATCATTTTCAATATAGTATTATAATTATTTTTAGAAATGACTATATCAAATTTTGTACATAGTTTATCTAGGTATATTCTAGTTCCATTAGCCTTATATATTTCATTGCCAATAATTTTCAAATGTAGTGGAAAATATGCACAAAAATTTATATATCTCACACAAATACATAATGTATCTAACCTAAAGAATCCTAAACAAAATGGTGTTATTGGAAGGGCTGAAAATTTATACATAAAGGATAAAAATGGTAATAGAATTGGTATATATTACATTCAAGCTCATTCAGATTCTACTTTAAACAAAAATAATACTTCTTATATTACCGGAACAAAAATTTTCAAAAGTGATAGACCATTCGTGATATATTTTCATGGATCAAAAGGTACACGAGCATGTGGGGAAAGAATAAATCTTTACAACATCTTATCACAAGAATTAGATTATAATGTTATTGCACTAGATTATTCTGGTTTTGGTGACTCTGAAGGAGAAGCTGATATAAAAAATATTATAAATTCATCAACAGCCTTAGTTGATTTTGTTGAAACAATATTAAAATGCAATTTTATTGCATGGGGCCATTCGTTAGGTGGAGGAATTTTACTTGAGACATTGGCAGACATTTCATCAAAATATAAGTATCTTTTAGGTGTTATATTGGAATCAACATTTACATCGCTAAATGATAGTTTATATCATCATCCATATACCTTACTTTATAATTGGAATACCAAAATAATGGAAACATTTATAATAAGAACTTTAAATAAACATGGTGTTGTATTCAATAATAAGAATAATATTTCGAAGATAAATGTTCCTATTCTAATTTTACATTCCGTTGATGACAATAAAATTCCAATTCAACTCGGTGAGCAATTATATGAAGAAGCTATAAAAAAAGGAAAAACAATTGATATGATTGTGTATGAGGGAAATGAAAAGTTGGGGCATTCTGGAATATATCGGGCAAATTCTTTCAAGAATGATATTAATAATTATATTAATAAATGTTTTTTTCATAATGGAAAAGCATTGAATATGACAGAACTACTATATAATGAAAACGAAAACATTAACATGTATTGAAAAAATAATCAACTATTTAATTAATATATTTATCATTTGATAATAACATAACTAATCAAGCAATTACAAAATAAATTTGTATAAGTTTTTACAAAAACTCTGTTTGTTGTATATTATTATGTACTTTTATATTGACTTATCAACCTATTCATATAACGAAAAATGAAACGTTCACATTTTCGACTTCTTAGATTTCAGGATTTGATTATGTGCTGGATATTCTAGTTGTATAAAGGTAAAACAAAATCGAGGTTTTTTTGACAGTAACACCTTGAAGGTTCACTTTACATGTTAGAAGTATACTCGAAAAAATTCTAATGATAATTAATTAAGATTTTCACATAAGAAGCTTGTCGTAACTTTATAAATCGTTGATGATATTAAAATATTTTAATAGCAACGAATTAAAAGTGAATAAAATTTTTATCATGTTTGTAAAAGTGTCTTTGTTATATAAAATAAAATTAAAGTTTTATATTAAGTTAAAGTTTAAACATAATCATTAGTTTTACACAAAAGGCTTCATAAAGAATTAAATATTTGATATATGTTATGGTAAGAAATGTTTCATTGGTTTTATTAAAATAAAGTTGTGTTTATGTAAAACCTTTCTTAACAATAATTTTCAGTTAGTTTATCATTTTCGTAAATTCATAAAGTATTGTAAAATTAAAAGTATTTATTTAGTGAATAATCAAACGCGTTGACACCTAATGTCATCACATAATTTAGTATATAAGGTTTAATATTTTATAATTACTACACATCTAGTTGTCATTGTATTTTACCTCTCGATATAGTGGTCCGCCTTATAGAGTTTTTATATAGTCAGTATTTCGTAAGTAGGCGCCACGTATAAAAGCATATTATTTTTCTATTTAAACTTTTTAACTTCAATAAAAAAAAGGACAAATGATGTAAAACGAATATGAATTAATTGAAAACTACCGTAATTTAGTGAAACTTCTTCATATTATATTTTGATTCTTGTTATTATATGCAAAAATTTTATATTTGACTACTCGAAGGCATCAGCTAATAACAATCTGTTAGATAAAAAAAGAGGACTCATAAAAGTAGTAATTCAGAGATAAAAGATGATATAGAATATAAATTTAAGGACTATGTTTTATCGTATCCTAATACTGTCTTTACGTCACCCCAACTTAACAATCAAAAAACAGTAATACGAAAACATCAATGTTATATTAAAAAACAATTTTTTGGAGTAATTTCTTTAATATATATTTCATTGATATATTTTTATTTAAAAAATGCAATAAATTTAAAAAACAACTTATGAGGTTTTTTTTACAATTCATTTACTTTCTTTTACTAGACAGTTCCTGTTGAACTTATATTTAATGATATTAAAAATAGACTTTCGACTAATAATAAATATATAAGAAGAAATTCCTTTCACTCTCTAGTTTTTGTTAACCATCCTGTGTTTGCAAAGATAAGTTTCTGACAACACTCCTTTAATCTTTTCAGTTGAGTACTTATCAGATAATGCGAAACATTAAAAAACATTCTCAATAGACAAGGTATTGCATATATAGTGTTCTGAGATTGTCTTCAACTGTCTAATTTGTACTTAAATGCAATTGAAAATAGTTCATAAGCCATATCTCTTTATATCTGAAACTTCATACGTGTAGATGTATCATCTTAACATCTCTCTTACAACTTCAAGACGAAAATCATTCATCTCAATAACATCTGCTCGTAATTTCCGCAAAGAACTGTTGAAGATATCGTGAAAAGAAGAAGACCGAGCAGCGAGTACCGCTTTATGAACTTTAACTTGAGTGCTTCCGACTTTTATGTTACCATCAGTAAAAAATGATGAATAAAATATACTACCATAATTCAATAATAATTGTGATTGGGGTATTGTAACATTCATCGATATCCCAGAATTTCTATGGTTCTCAAATTGAAGTTCAGTAATCTTCACCTCACAGAATATTGTCAACTTATCATTGATTAATAAACTATTCGATTCATTAAGTAAAAAATCTTTATTGACAAACTTTTCAAACCCCCATCTTTAACAAAATCATTAGATTTTGTAACAAAACGAACGTTTTTAATCTTTCCTTTAGCATCCAAAATAGAAAACTTGTACTTTACTTTTGCTTTTTAAGGACTTCTCAACATTAGAAAACCAGATAAAAACTCCTTTAACTCTTCCTTATTGCCATTTGGATATATTCGTAAATACCACTCTGATTTATTTTTCCATTCAATGAGAAAAGTTGGTGGTTTAATTCTTTCACATGTATCCTCAAGATGGTGTGAAAAGTTTTGTATTGAAAATGTATAGTCGAATTTGGTAGCCTTTGTCAGGACGTTACATAAACCACCTGAAATGATTAATATTTTAAAATTAGTGACAATCCTAACATTATGACAATTGATTTACCAATAGGTTCATCATTCATTTTTCTTTTACGATTTTGATCCATTATTAAAACTCTAATTTTCAGAAATAGTTTCACTATAATTATAAAGAAAAATAAAAATATGGATAAAAAAATACATTTCCGTCGAATTTAAGTAACCTTTAAAGAATTTAAGCTTGATAGAAAATTTAAACCTAGTTTGAAATTAATTAACTATTGATAGTAAAAATAAAAATAAAATAGTAAAAAAAAAGTAACAAAATAAGTTAACCGAAATAATAAAAAAATGAATGATTGCTAAATAAAAACTTTGGACTTATTAATTAACTTGTTTTGAGCAGCCATCTTTAAATTTTGAAATACTTATTAATAATAGTCCTTTGGCAAACAATTAAACAATGGAAAAATAAAATATGATGAGATATCTAACTCGTATCTAAAAAGATTTTTTTAATGCATTTTTATTTCTTTTCACGATGCGCTTTTACTTGTGTTCTGGTGAGTAAAGGTGTATTTTTCTACATTTTGCAAACATTCTATTAAAAATAAAAACACTTCGAATTGAGAGAAAAATTATTTCAAAACAACTAGTATGCATTTATAAATAACATATAAAATTCCAAAAGAAAAGTGTCATTTGGTGTTTTAATTTTGATGGAACTTTTAAACTATCGTTTTAGTTATTATGAGTATTGATATATGTTTGACCAAATAAAAACATTAAACAATAGTAGGCTAATTCATAAAAAAAGTAGTTTACTAAAAGAAATAATTAAGAGAGGGAGAATGACTTAAAGTTTATGGGTTAAATTTTATCAAATATGATACTAGAGTTCATGTTATTAGCAATCTAACAATTACAATAAAATACAAATAAAAAATTTTATTAATGGTATCATTTGATATAAGAATGATTCTTCATAAATATTTATATATCGAAAACATAATTTTATTTACTTATTATAAATATACAAAATATAGATTAAATTACTGGATTCTTAAAGTGCTCGATTTTTCTTCCCTAGAATTGTTATTTGAAGTTGAGGATATATCTAATGATTCCAAAAATAAACACTTAACTAATGATGGGTGATTATTTGCAAGTTTCTCCCAGTTTTCAGTTTCACCAGATATTCAGCATTATCAATAATAAATGTATGACAAAACTCTTTTAACTCTTGACTTGAGAATTCTTCAGAAAGTATAAGACGTTTGCAAACATTCTCTGTAATTAAATTATCACATATAGATTCTTTCGCAATTGCTTTCAATCTATCTAATTTTATACCAGTCTGCAATTGCTAATATTTCATTAGCCATATGTTGTATGTTTAAAATCTCATCTTTATAGATGTATCTCAACATCTCCTTTACAACTTCAACAGGATAGCCTTCTATTTCAATAAAACTTGTTTGTGACTCTCCTAATGCATTTTTGAAGATATCGAAAAAACAGAAGAGGGCGCACTGAGAATTACTTTATGAACTTTAATTTCAGTGTCTCCAGCATTTATAACACAGTATGTAAAAAATGGTGATTTAAACGTATCAATACAATCCAATGATAATTTTGATTGGGGGTATTGTGATATTCGCTGATGTCTCTGAAGTATTAGTGTCAATAATCTCTACCTCACACGATATCGTCAACTTATCGTTGATTAGTAAACCATTTAATTTACTATTATGTAAAAGATTTATCCTAACAAATTTTTAAAACCCCCAACAAACGTCTTTAATACAGTTGTTAGATTTTAAAAAGATCTAACATTTCTCTCCTCTCCTTTGTCATTAACTATAGAAAATTTATATTTTACCTTGGCCTTGTCTGGTTGTTCCAACATCAAAAAAATTGACACATATTCGTTCGATTATTTATCACGACCATTGGGATAAAGCCATAAACACCACTTTGATTTATCTATGCTTCCAATTAAATAAGATGGTGATTCAATTAATACGTCTGTCTTTTCAGGACGTTGTGAAAAGTTTTGTATTGTGCATACAATGTTGAATTTATTAACTTAAGTCTCAATGTCACATGAAATATTTTTAATGAAAATGTTTTAAAACTTGTCAAAAGTGCAATGTTATGTCAGATGACTTAAGATTAGATAATAAATATATCACTCCTTTTACGTTTTCAATCCATGTGTTAAATCCTATAACACGACACAGGAATAAAAAATTGCTAACATTTTCTGTAAGTGATTTCTAAAATCTCTTTTAATTTATATTAGTTATTAAATAAATTATACTACCGAACTAGCAACCAAAATCGAACTTTAATTTTTGAAAATACTTTGCTATAATTATGAAAAAAAAAATTTTTATAAATTTAAACGATACAATAAAACAACATACATATCTTTCTGAGCTCAAGTGTTCTTAGAATAGTTTAAACCCGGTAGAAATCTTAAATTTGGATCTTAAATTAATCAACCGACAACGATAAAAAGAAGAAATAAAGTTGTAAAAGAAACAACAAAATAGCTAGTTTAAAGAATAAAATAAATGACAATTAAATTGAAACTCTAACCTTTTATATCAGGTTGTATTAGAGAGTTATCATCAACTTATCAATTACTTATTGATGGAAATTATTTATTGAAAAATCAAACAATCAAAAAAGAGAATTTGATAAAATATCTTACCTATAACCAGAAGGTTTTTTCTCAATGCATTTCAACATTTTGACGATTAAATTTCATTTATGCTCTAGGAGGTTGAGATACATTTTTTTAAAATTTAACAATATTACATAGAAAAGTGAAAACACTTCAATTCATGAGATTAATTTAAAATAAAGGTATTTTCCAGTGGCATTTTAAATTTTAAAATAGAAGTATCACTTTGATTTTGTAATTTTAGTGAAAATTTGGTCGATGGAAAGGCACCAAATTACGGTAATCTGATATATAAAACTATGAGATCTAGTAAAATATAGAATTTGAAAGAAAATAATAATCTAGCATGTAAATTAAAGGATAATGTTTTATTCAATCCTGATTCGAGTTTCACGAAATGATAAATTGAACAAAATTACAAATTAATATTAAGAAATGATCTTGAAAAAATCAACTTTATGTGGAGGAACAGTTTTTTTTGTTTTTTATACATATTTTATTAATCATATATCTTTATTTTATAGATACAATATATTTAAATGTTAACTTTCTAGGTAATTGGAGTATCTAACTTTTTCTTTTTCTAAGTTTCTTTATACTAAACTAATGTTTAATGACTTTAGATGTATTTTATTGGATAATAATTGACGTATGAGAACATATTTTTATCACTTTTTAATCTTTGCTTAACATTTCATATAAAGATATGTTCTTGACAACATTTCTTTAACCCTTTAATCGGCTGCTTATTATATAATGAAAATCGTTCACAAAAATTATCATTAGACTAACTACTACACAAAGAGCTGTCTGGCATTACTTTCGATCTATTTAATTTATACGTATTTACAATTTAAACATATCATTAGCGATATTTTGTATATTTTAAACTTCATCTAAGTTGATTATTTTAACATCTTCATTACTACTTTAACAAGAAAATCTTTTATTTCTATGATGTTAGTTTGTGATTTTTCTAATGTGGAATTGAAAATCTTATAAAAATTAGAAGATTAAAAATGAAAATTACTTTATTAATCCTAATTTCGGGATCTTTCACTCTTATATACAATCTAATTTTCATCAAAACCAAAACTATTCTATCAATTTCTAGACCAATTTGTCGTTTCTCCAACCACTAAATGAAAAAAAAATTACAAATTTTATTTAAAACCCATTTTGCCAGTCAGTCAAACATTTTTTTAAAATTTTGTACAACTAAAAATTTGACCCCCCATTTTTATTTCATTAATAAAACAAGCAATCAAAAAAATGTATGTTGGCAAATTTATAGGGCCTGAAAATTTGAGACACAGAAGTAGCATTGAGTCAAATTGGAAAAATTGATTTTTACAAATTTCAAAAAAATAGATTTTTTTAAAAGTAAATATTGTTTCTAGGGATAATTTTTTATGAAAAAACGAATGAAAATACTTTCAGCTTGATTAATTTACGTTTTTATACTTTTTTAAAAATTTTTTTTAGTTTTTCCACATTTTGGGTACAAAAATAAAAAAAGCGCATGTTCCCACTACGCTCATTCCATTTCTCGTGTGATTTTACATCTAGATTCATAAAAAGTATAAAAATAAATTGGGAAGGTAAATGTGTTCTTATACAAAATATAGATTCCGATTCAATATAATAGAATATTGATATACTTTTTATATATTTAAAATTTTTATGATTAATATTGTTACTAACAGTAATTTTTTATGAAAAATCAAATTTGCATAGTGAGAACATGCGCTTTTTTTATTTTTATACTCAAATGTTAAATTTTCTGATATATACGAAAATACCTGTATTCTTTTTCACCCAAGATCACATTTACCTTCCCAATTTATTTTTATAATTTTTATGAATCTAGATGTAAAATTACATGAAAAATCGAATAATCATAGTGGAAACATGCGTTTTTTCCATTTTTGTACCCAAAATGTGGGAAAACTAAAGAAAATTTTTAAAAAACTATAAAAACGTAAATTAATCAAGCTGAAAGTATTTTCATTCGTTTTTTCATAAAAAATTATCCCTAGAAACAATATTTACTTTTTTAAAAAATCTATTTATTCGGAATTTGTAAAAATCAATTTTTCCAACTTTGACTCACTGCTACTTCTGTGTCTCAAATTTTCAGGCTCTATAAATTTGCCAACATACATTTTTTTGATTGCTTGTTTCATTAATGAAATAAAAATGGGGAGTCAAATTTTTAGTTGTACATCGAATGTCTGATTGACTCAAAAAACAAGTTTTAAATAATTTCTAGTAAAATAATAAAACTTATCAGAAAGTAATTACTCCTTTTTTACAAAACATAAAATAAAATAAAAATGGTTCAAAATATTAAAATATTCTTTAGAAAATTTATAAAAAAAATCAAGAGATTATTTGGTGGCAAATCAAAAATTTTTTTTAATCAATCGTTCCTTCAGTAGATCTACAATTTTTGATTGAACATGTACAACCTCATTTATGACATTATACAATATGATTTCTAATATTATTTATCTCATGGTTTTTAGAGCAGCCAAGCATATGACAAATCCATTGTAAAATTTAAAAAATTAACTACACACAAAAAAAATCGTTTTTTTGAATATGACACTACTATCATCATAAAATATCACGGACAACTATAGAACAAATTTTAATTACTCTCATTACTAAATTACATTATTCTTAATGTATTATATGAATGATTTTTTATGTAAAGAGCATTGCATATTTTTAACAATTACATCATATAAAAACATTTAAAAGCGTGAATAAAATTACATAATATCATTACTATTTTATATAAAATGTAATTTTTTTTCAAATTACGCTGAATATAAAATATTTTATTATAAAGTTATATTTTCAATTTATTTTTTGCTTGATGCACTCGAATATTTACTAAATTATTAAAATATAACATGTTACTTTATAAATAAACTTTTTTATTTCAATAGATAATAACATAAATTGAAATATATATAGATAAAACTTTTGAAAAAATAAATATAACAATTTAATAAAAACTATATAAGTATCGCTATATATAGTAAAAATAATGATTCTGTTATTAATTTATGTCATTTAATAATATTATTATATTAATTTCTATTACTTAGAACAATTTCAAGCAAGAAAAAAGAATTTGATTGTATAATAGAAAGAAGAAAAATATAATACCTAATTTAACAATAATTATTCTAATACAGATGAAGATGATAAATTATACTCACATGATCAAAACTCTAATGATTATTTTAACGATAGTAATTAGTAAAAAAATAGATTTAGTTTTAATTTAACTTCATAGAATGGTTGTTATTATTTCTATACTAAAGAACATTTTTTTAAAAGATTTCATATTCTTGAATAAAGTAATAAATTAAAATACAATTCACTTCTCAGACTGATATCACATACAAATTTGTATAAAATAACTTAATTATATTTACAAAATATGATTGAATATTAAAGTTAATAACATCTAAAATTTTGCATAAATAGCGTAGCTATTCTGGTAAAATAGTACTGACTTTAAAATAAAATTATAATCACACTAAGATCTTTATAACAATATGCATTTGTTGAGAAATAACAATGATATTTATTTTAAATAACAAGTACATTCATTATAAAATATTTTTTTATAAGGATACGAGAGCGATCACAATTTTATGAATTTTATTTTTGTGTGTGAAAGAAAATTTTATTGTAATAAAAAATAATTTTTTTTCTTCAAAAAAGACATTAGTATAGAAATTAAACAATTATTCATTGAAAAATTGTTGTACTATGCATTTAGAGGCTCCAAACTTTGATAAGATGATTTCAATTTTGATAAATTGGTCTGTGTTTTGACAGATGGTTCGTGAATTGGATAAAGTGGCCCGAATTTCATCAAAATTAGTCCACAAAATATTGAAAAGAACGTTTTTGGATAGTGTAATAAGTAAATAATTATGAAAATAACATATTACCATAATACAATAGTAACTTTGATCAGAGAATTGCGACAATTATTTATGCCTCTGTATTACTAGTTTCAATGGTCTCAACTTTACATAATACTCTCAATTTATCATTAATTAACAAGCCGTTTGATTCATTAAGTAAAAGGTCTTTCTTGATAAATTTCCGAGGCCCTCCACCCTCATTTTTACCAAGTTTAATAACATTCTTTGCAATAATAACATTCTCTTTCTCTTCTTTATCATTTAAAATGGAAAATTTGAGTTTTACTTTTACTCTTTCAGGTTTCAACAATATCAGAAAAACTGACACATATTCCTTAGAATCTTGATCAAAACCATTTGGATATATATCCAAACACCACTCTAATCTGTCTAGGTTTTGAATCACACAAGTTGCTGATCTAATTTGTTGGCCGACTACTTCAAGACGTTTGGAAAAATTTTGTATTGAAAAGACAATGTTAAATTTGGTAACATCTGCCTGGATATTACGTAAATCCCCTAAAATGATAAATATATTAAAATTAGTGACAAGTTCAATGTTATGATAGATGACTTGCCAATAGATTCATCACTCCTTCCTTTGCGTTTTCGATTCATGAGTTTTATTCTTTAAGATTATAGTAGAATAAAATTTTATCACCCTTTCAGTGGGTAACTTCCTGAACCTTTTAATTTATTTCAGTTGCTTACTAAACTATAGCATAAAGCCAGTAATCTGAGATTAAAACTAATTTCCAAATGTAGTTCACTATAATTATAAAGAAAAAATTTTATAAATATAAAATAATGCAACAAAGCAACTTACATTTCTTTCCGAACTTAAGTATTATTTGAATGATTAAAATCTAGGAAAAAACTTTAAGATAAATCAAAAATTAATTAACCGTCAATGGTAAAAAGCAAAAATAAAGTTGTAAAAAACGAGGTTATTCAAACTCAACCGCTGATCAAGATATTATACATTTTTCTTAACTTAACCTTTAAGCGGTTGAGTTTTATGTCGTGACATAAATCAATAAGATCTCAGAATTTAAGAGTTATCTACATTAAATATGCTACATTTTTATGACATTTTGCGACATCTTTGTACATTTTGCAATATCTTTTTTCAGACGGTAGACATTCGCTGATTCATGATTACCCATAATTTTTTCTTTTTTTTTTTAATGCCATTTCGCTTGATCATGGGTGACCATAAGCAAGCTAGTTTCTATTGTCTCTTTTTAACTTAATTAGGGTAAAGATCGCTGTAAAGTCCGAATCTGTGTGTGAATTGAATCCAATGGAATAATCAAAGAATAAGTTAATAAAAAATAAAAAAGAATACTTTTTCACTTGTCCATATTATACACGTTTTTTTTTTTAAAAAAATCATTCTGGCTACGCAATGAACAAGCAAACGTCACTTTTTGCAATTCAATTCCATTTTATTTTAATAATATTATTTACGATTGAACATACGTAAATTATGTCGAAGAATAATTTTTAGGTATAAAAGAAACATGTCTCAAATTGTACAAAGATGGCGGAAATCGGTTCAAAAGATGTCGAAAAAGTGACAATGATGTCATAGAGGATAGTAAAAAGATATCGCAAATTGTCATAAAGATGTAGCAAATTTTACAAAAATGTAGCATATTTAATGTAGTTGACTGTCAAATTCCAAATAATAATTTGAGTGGGCCACCACCAGTAGCAAATTTTGTTTTATAGCAAATGTCTTCCTTTTTTAAATTCTCTTATGATGCTACAGGGAAACTATTTGTCGAAGTTTATATGTTGCTATCGCCATATACACTGAAAAAGTTAAGTGCAGGGATTTTGCACACAAAATCGAAAAATTTCGTTAAATGCAGAATTTTTACACATATGGAAAAGTGCTGAAAATGTGCACACATTATAAGTGCAGATATTATGCACATTTTTAAAGTGCATATATTCTTACATATAAAAATATATAATTAAATATAGAAATAAGTACAAAACAAATAAATAAAAAATAAATATTTATTAACACAAATTTACAATTAAATAAAGTTATTAATTAATTACAATTAATAATAAATGTTTTCTTTTTTCTTCACTAATTTCTTTGTTATCCAATATTAATTAGTACCTAAAATATACTATATTATATTATATTATGGTAAATTGTATATAAAACTTACAATTTTTCCAAGCAATTTTCTTATATATATTAAGAATACCTAAAAAAAATTATAATATGCTTAATTATAAAGAAACTTACAATTTTTTCAAACAATTTTCATATATACAATAGTAATAGCTAAAATATATTATAATATAGTAAATTATATATGAACCTACAATTTTTACAAAACTTTCTCTTCTTTACAATAGGAATGCCTAAAAAATACTATAATATGATTAATTACGCATAAACTTACATTTTTTTCAAAACTACTCCTCCTGTAGTAAATAATAATTTTTAAAATAGATTCAGGCACTTCTGTACTGACAATTATTAATAATAGTTCAACCCCTATAAATAAATTAACATTAATAACAAAGCAGGGTAGGGGTGATAATGATAAAATAATAGTTACGAAATACAATTAAATTAAAGTTTTCGGAATGATGAAAAGATGACGATTGTTTACTATATATAAAGGTTATCCCAATCATCTAGAAATTTCACGAACAATTCTTTTAGCTACATCACCTTATTTAAATTGTCTCGTGATGGGAACATCAAAATTGATATCTTAAAGAGTAAAAATATTCCAAACGAAAACAATTAGTAAAATAAGTTATAAAACCATTTATTAAGACATTTACAATTTATTAAATAATGGAAACTAACAGTTTAGTTCTATCGTTAATGAGCAGTGCAAAAAGAAGTGCTTATGAAAACGAACTTAAAAAATATGAAAACACTAAGGATTTTAAATTTTTTCAAAAGAACATACAAGAAAAAAATGTAAAAAAAGTTGCAAGATATTTAGCGGATGTTTTTTTTTAAAAGTCCTTTTTCAAAAGAAGATAAACGTGATGGTCGTAATTCACGTATAGAATTTTTGGAAACTGCAAAAAATTTATACAACATAAATTTTGATATAAATGGTAAAAAATTTAGCAGATGTTTGACAATAAGAAAACAAAATTCAAAGGTAAAATTTAATACTGTTGAAACATGTGTTGATAATGTTTGCATACGAGTTGAAAATTATTGTCAAGAGGAATCTGATAAATCAAAAAATTAACTAAGACACATATCTCCAGAAGAAATTTTGCTTACTTCTTTATCAATGGATGTGAACTTTATTCTTTTCCAGGATTCTACAGATGATGAAGAAATCAAATTTGTAAGAGAAGAAAAGTTTATTGCAGTAATGAAAGGGAGAGAAGTTATCAAAAAATTTAAATCACCAATACAATCAATTCTTTTTGTAAATACATTAAATGAAAAAAAAGTATCCAAAGAACACAGAGAATTGTTTAAAAGATTGGAATATGTATTGGAAAAAAATAAAAGAAAGTCTCGATAAATTTAGAGAAAAAAATAAATTAAATATTTTTTTTTCGTGTTATATTTTATGTATTAATTTTTTTATATAAGTTTATATAAATTTTTGTTAATTTGTTTCTTTTAAATAAAATTTTTTTATAATATGTTTGTAATTTTTTTTAGATAAAATGATTAAGTGCCCAGCTTGTTACCAAGACGTTCATACAAATGAATGGAAACTACACATAAAACAAGCACACTTTGATGCTGAAAATATTCTTATTGAAAAATGTATAATGGGGAGTTGTTTAAATAGGAATACAAAAAATGCTAGAGGAATAAAGTTAACTCGGTATTATTATCATTTGAAGCAACATCATGGATTAATTACAACTAGAAAAAGACCTTCTAGAACTGGTCAATTGAATTACCCAAATAATACAAATGAGATTAATGATAATGATTTAATTTCCACTACAGCTAATAATGAAGTTGAATTAGATGGTGATTTCAATATTGATAATAAAGAAGTTGAGTCTGTTATTCCGGAAATAGATTTTTTATCCATAAATGATTATGATCCAGAAAAACTTCTTGCAACAATATTCATAAAACATAAATGCAACAGTTCTCTTATACAAGATATTGAAAACGTTATAAAAATAATATTGATGCAAAGTAAAGATAAAGTTTCAAGCTTTGTTGAAACAAATCTTTTAAGTAAAATTAGCCCTAGTAAGGAAGATATTAAGTATGTTGATTTAGATCCTGATGAAAGAATTAGTGGATTTACTACAAATGATCCTGCTTTAATAGAGGATGAAATTAAACAGATATAAGAAAAAAGATTATACACTGTTAATGTTTCCAAAGTTGTAGAAAATTTTTGTATTCGTAATGAACTTAATTTTGACAATGGAAAAATAGATATCGTTTTATACATGGATGAAATTCAACTTAGAAATCCTCTTAAACCATCAGCTTTTTTCAGTTACATAATGAATATTTCTTTTAAAATACTTCATTTTAAAACGATTAAATCTTCTAAGTTGACGTCTATATGTCCTTTTGGATTCAGTATCTCTGAAACTACTAAAATGAAAAAGTATAAAAAACTTATAGCTGCAATTTTGAAAATAATTAAAGATTGCAAACTTACTTTAAATGGTGTAGAACATATTCTCAATATTAAACATGTTGCAGGTGATAATTGTATGCTTGGTTATTTTTTTCAAACAGATATTAGCTTCGGATCCCTTTCATCAAATAGTTGTCGATTGTGTAAGCATCATGGAAATAATTGGCACCTTTTAAATAGAATATCGGCTAATGATAATGAATATTTACGGGTTGAATCTACAAATCCTAATCTTCCATTATAATTAAGTTACACTGTAGATACTCTCCATGACATTGAGGAAGGGTTGATTGCGTATGCAAATGTTGTTATTTTAAATATTCTTGTTAATATTTATGGAGTTAACGAGTATGAAATTGAAAATTACGCAATTAAATATGTGAAAGAAAATAAACTTACATATATAAGGAAATCAATAACTGGAATAAAAATAAAAAATAAAATTAGCCCTCTCTCAAATAATAAGTGTATCCAAAGGAACAAATTTTCCATGTCTGGGGCACAACAAGTCTCTCTTTTGAAAACTTTAATATCTTTTATAAAAAAAATAGAAGATTATTTTGTTTATCAAACAACAATATTTTTAATGCTTTACTTTCTTTTGCTGAAAGTTTAAATGAAATTCAAGTAATAACATCGTTACATGGATTAACAGATGACGATATTCATAAACTTGAAGAAAATATTGATATTTATTTTAATGCTAGACCAGTTTTAATCCATGAAAACTATGATATAACATTAAAAGAACATCTAATTTTACACTATCCAGAAGTTTTTAAAAAAAACCGTACTGATTTTACGCTATTTTCATCAAAAAGGTTCGAAAGTTACAATAAAGTTATTAAAAATCATCTTGCAACAAGTGTAAATTATAAAAATATTCCTTATTTGTGTGCAAAAAAAGCAATGATTTTGGAAAATTGTTATAATATAGTAAAACCAAAAATATAATTTTTCTTTAAGTTTTATAAAAATTTTAAAAATTGCATATTTAATTTTTTTTAATTATTATTGTTTTAATTAATAAATTATTAAAAAAATTTATTATTTTACACAAAAAAAAAATTAATAAAGTTAAGTGCAAAAATATGTACAAAAACGTGTACAAAAATGTGTGCAAGTAATATGTACTTAACTACGTTATGTGCATATTATTTGCACAATGTCATAATTTTGTACATATCCCTGCACTTAACTTTTTCAGTGTACCCTACAACAAACTCTAACCCTCGACCTGCAGTTGAGATTAAATATAATGCTCAACTACATAAAGGTTGGGTTAGGCACCTAAACTCAAACCTTTTTTTGTGGACAGTTGAGTTCTACCTCAGCTTAAAAACCAATAAGATAAGTTAATTTAAATAATAAAATAAATGACAGTAAAAATGAAACTCTGGATTTAATTACCAATTAGTTGAAAGAGTTGTTTTTAAATTATGAAATACTTACTGATAAAAATCTTTAGACGAAAAATTAAACAATGGAAAAAGTGTATGTGATGAAATATCTCACTAATATAAAAAAAATTTTTATCAATACATTTCAATCTTTTTGACGATGTACTTTAATCTATGTTTTTTGGAAGCGAAGGTGTACTTTTTTACAAATTAATCAATATTTCATGGAAAAATGAAAAGCAATCCATTTAAGGCAGAGCTAATTTAAATAACAATAGGTACTTTCGAATGCCATGTAAATGTTTTTTTTTTAAAATTGCATTTTGGTGTCTTAATTTCAGTAGAAATTTTTCTAATATATTTTAATTACCAGGAGAAAAGATATATATTTGGGCAAATGAAGGCATCAAAAAAAGGTAATCTGATATATAAAACGATGAGATCTAGTAAAATAAATAACTCTAAGAAGAAGAATGCTGTAGCATATAAATTTGTGGATTATATTTTATCAAATGTAATACTGGGATTTCAAAATGTCAACAACATAACAATCACAAAATAACATTATTAAATAGTTTTATAGAGATTTTGTATTATACAGGAATAATCTTTTAAAATATTTAATTATTGAAAATGTAATTTTTTTATTTATTTTATAATTTAAATATACAGAAAAAAATAGAATTAAATAAAAAGTTATTAGATTCTTCAAGTTCCTGGTTCTTCTTGTCAAGAACTGTTATTTGAAGTAGAGCATAAATTTAATGATTTCCCAAAATAAATCCTCAGCTCAAGATGGGTGATTTTTAAAGATTTCCTCACAATTATTAGTTTTTCTTAAACTTTTACCATTATCAATAATAAATTTCTAGCAACATTTCCTTAATTCTTTACTTGAAATTTTTTCAGAAAGTATAAAATGTTTGCAAACATTCTCTATAGTTAAACCAACACATAAATATTCAATTGCAATTTCCTTCAATTTATCTAACGCATATTCAATTGCGATTGCTAACACTTCGCTGGCTATATGTTCTATATCTGATACATCTTCTGTGTAAATATATCTTAACATCTTTTTTACAACTTCAACATGAAAATTCTTTATTTCGATGATATTTTTTTGTGATTTTCTTGATGCACTATTGAGGATGTTATAAAAGACAGGAGATCGTGTAGCAAGAACTCCTCTGTGAACTTTTATAGTAGTTCTTCTAACTTTTGCGCTACAATCAGTGAACAGTGATTTATCAAACATACTATCAAAGTCTAGTTATAATTTTGATTGGTGTGTTGTGTCATTTGATATCTCCAAATTATTGTGGTTTCAGATTCAATATAAGTAATCTCTATTAGATACGAAACTGTCAACTTATCATTAGCTAACAATCCGTTAGATTTATTTAGTAAAAAATTTTTCTCAACAAATTCCGAATATCCCCAATTCAAACTTTTACCATTTTCATAACTGTTGTCAAATTTATGAACCTCCCCATTATAATAAGTACATTTATTTTCATCTACGTCATTTTGAATAAATAACTTAAATTTTGCTATTGCTTTGTTGGGCTTTCCAATTCCAGGAAAACTGATACATACTCCTTTGATCCTTCTTTATTACCATTGGGGTATATCCATAAACACCATTCTGACCTTTCTCTGCTTCCATCTACATAAATTGGTAATTCAATTCCTTCATCTGTCTTTTTCAGGACGTTGGGAAAAGTTTTCTATTGAGCACACATGATTGAATTTGTCAACTTTCCCCTGTATTTTGCATAAACCATCTGCAACAATAAATATTTTAAAATTAATGATAATACAAATGTTATAAGAAAAGACTTACCAATAAATTCATCATTACTTCTTTTACGTTTTTGATCCATGTGTTAAATTATAGAAGGCAAAAGTAAAATAAAATTTTATTGACACTTTCTCTAATTGGTTTCTATAATCCTTTTTAATTTATGTAAGTTACTTAAAAAACTATATCACACAGCTTATGATCCAAATTAATTTTAATTTCAGACAATAATCCCACTGAAAATATGAAGAAAAAATCATATAAATATGAAATAATACAATAAAGTAACATACATTTCCCGCCTAACTTAAATATTGTTAGGATAATTTTAATCCGGTGGAAAACTTAAGGCTAAATCTATAATTAATTAACCGATATTAATGGGGAAACATAAACAAATAAATAAAAAAAACATCGAAATAACTCTTTTAAATAATAAAATAAATGGCAGTTAAACCATAACTCCGAATCTAATATCAATTAGTTCTGATGAGTTGTTCCTTAAACCATGAACTACATTCTGATAGATGTATTCTGGTGGACAATAAAACAATCAAAAAAATCTTGCTTATACCAAAATTTTTTTTAAATGCATTTCTACCTTTCTTGACGATGCACTTTTATTTATGTTCTAGAAGAGAAAAATAAACTTTCTACAATTTACCAACATGTCGTGGAAAAGTAAAAACACTCAAAGTTAAAAGAGAGCTTATTTATAGTAACTAATAGGTACCTTCCAATAACATATAAACCTCTAGAACAAATGTGTTATTTTTGTTTTGTACTTTCAACGGAACTCTCCTTTATAATTTTTAATTATTATGTGAAAAAATATATATTGGATCAATTGAAGACATCAAATAACGATATTATTGTTTATAAAAAGAAGGAAAATGCCGAAGGTAGTAATTTTGGGATGAAACTAATCTAACATATAAATTGAGTATAATATTTTTTCAAATTTTGATAGTGGTTTTGTGATATAACTAACTCAATAGTCAAAAAATAATAGTAACAAGCATGGATAGAATTGTCTCATATCAAACAGAACTCAAGAAAGATTCTTTTATAGTATTATTTTTATACGTATAATTATTTGATGTATATATTTTATTACAAGGAAAGTTATAACATTAGGAAAATTAACTTATTAGACAAATGAAATATTTTATTATTTATTCTTTTCTAGGTAATGCTATTTGAGGATATATTTAATAGTTTTAAATATAAAATTCTTAAATAAAATGGGTGGTTTTTTACGAGTTCCTTCCATCATCTGTCTTCATTAAACGTTAACATTAACAGTAACAAATTCTTTACACTACGCTTTCAATACCTCAGTTGATGATCTTTCGGAAAATAAAAGCCGTTTACAAACATTCTCGATAGTTAAATTACCACATAATTATTGTTCAGATAATAAGTATCTCATTTATACTTATCTGTAATCGTTAATACCTTGGTAGTAATATTTTTCAGATTTGAAACTTAATCTGTGTAGATGCGTTTTTACATTTCCTACACAACTTGAATAACAAATACCTTTGTCTCAAGAACATATATTTGTGATCTTTCTATTGACTGTTGATGATGTCGGAAAAAACAGAAGACTGAGCAGCGATTATTGCTTTATTACTTTAATCCTAATGTTTCTGACTTTTATGACATATTCAAGTAATAGTAGTAATTTTAATATATTATCAAAATCTATGATAAACGCTGTTGTAGTACTAAATTATTTTGCTGGTGTTCCTGGATTATCACGATTCACAGATTCTCCAACAAATAATTTACATATTATTGTCAACTTATCGTTAATCAATAAACATTCGATTTGTTTAATAAATAATCTTTCTTAACAAATTTTCCAAGCCCTCAACTCTTTTTTTTTAAAATTCTTTAACCATCCCACTACTAAGAACATTTTTTTCCTTTTCGTTGTCATTTAAAAAATCATATACTTTGCTTTCTGCTTTGTCCTTCTATTCTACCATCAAAAAAATTAATGGATACTCCTTCAATTTTTTCATTTTACCATTACAATATACCTCCAAATGATACTCTGATTTATGTCTCTATTCCAGTTACAAGAGTCGTTGATTTAATGTATTCACTTATCGTTTCTGAACGGAAAAAAGTTTGTTATTTAACATGCATAATTGATTTTGTTAACTTTTGTTTGGGTGTTAAATTAATCATCTGAAAAAAAATAGTTCGAAATCAATGCTAAATTCAATTCTTAAACAAATAATTTACCAATAAATTTGTCATTCCTTCTAAACTCATTTTTCCTTCCTACAAGTTTTTGATACATGATTTTAATGCTATAAGAATGTAGTAACGAAAAATCGTATTGACCCATTAATTTAGATGGTTCTTAGAATCCATTTTAATTTATACCTATTGCTTAAGAAAGGGTATAGAAAATTATTAATAACTGAAGACTAAGTCTGTGTTACAAAAATAGTCTATTATGACATGATAAAATGTATATTAAATTATGAAACAATTAAATAAAACAACTTACATTCTCTCTGAACTTCAGTATTCTTTGATTAATTTAAACCCAGTAAAAATCTAAATATGAAATTATTTAACCTTTAATAATAAAAAAATAAAAATAAAGTTGTAAATAATTAAATTAAAAATTGAAATTTTTGTTAAATTCAATATATTTTTCATATTTTATTTAATTTATGAGCACCTAAAAGAATGAAAATAATCTCTAATTTTTATATTATCATCTCATTAGTCATGAAGCTAGTCTCCTCTTAAGCGTCTTAATATTCATTAACTTATTTTAATTATAACTGTAATCAATTGTTTTTAAAAGCTATTACATTTTTTTTTGTTTTTTAAAAATAAGGTACTTTCTTTCTAGATATATGTAATGTTCCAAAAACTATCTTATTTTAAATAAAATTTCTATAATTATTACACTATTTGAATCATTATTAATACCATATATAAATTTTTTTAGATTTCATATGAAATATAACTTTATATAATGTATTTTCTATTATTGAAGTAATGAATCGAGTAGAATTTTTATTTTATATAGTTAAAGTTTTTATTAACTAATATACATACAATGACATATTTTTGTGGCTTTTAATAGTATTTCAATTCTTGAAAGGATACTACATTCATAGAAAGTGAAGCAGTATAGTAAGAACTAGAAATTATTTTTATTCTTCTACATGTGATTAAATTGAATAAAATATAAAAGTATATTGAATTCATCAACAACATTAATTTTTAATTCGGTTATTTTTAAATTTAAAATGTATAATTTATTTTGTGATACTAGTTTAATACTTTTGTACAAAATTAATTAAATTCCGATAGTGTTAATAAAGTTTTTATTTAAAAAAGTGTAGTAAATTATGTTGCGTAAAAGAATATTCTCCGCTATAAATAATGATAGTCTTAAAATATAATAAACTTTAAAAATTTATATCCGGAACTAAGATTTATGCTTAATAAAGTATAGATTTCATTTTTATAGAATCTCTATATTTTCACGTTAACTTTTTCATCTATCCTTTTTTCCCAATATTCTAACGTTTTCTCCATCACATTAATGACAGATAATGAATTGGAAATCATTTGCCTAAAATCTTTTCTTAATGTTGGTGTTTTGTTATAGTATTCAACAGTTTTTGATAAACTCTTTTCCCCAAAAGATCTAAGATTAACTTTTGGGAAAAAGTTAAATGGTGAATCCAAAAGGTTATTCTCATTAGAATTGGATTCAGTTTCTTTTTTATTATTTGATAATTTATTAGAAGGATTTGATATGTCAATTTCATCATTTGGTATACTAATGTTATCTTTTGACCCATTATTATCATTAATAATATCGTTACCATTCGCTGCCAAAGAATCATAGTATTTATCAATCACATTAAAATCTTTTTCAAAATCATAAAATTCATCTCTAGAAGTTTCACCAAATTTAGTTTTTGGTTCTTGTTGATTATGAAGACTTGAAGATTGTGCCACACTTTTTTGTTTTAACTTTACATAGTAATTGAGTGCTCTTGATTTATGCATAGAAATGGCTTCAGACTCGATTGTTGTATCATAACTATCCATATTATCGAAAAAATTATTATTTCCCCAGTTTTTTGGTCCATTGTTTCTGTTCTTAAAGCCTTTTTTACCTTTTTTATAAACATTTCCATCAATCATCTGTTTTAATGCTCTTTCTTCATCATAAACTTCGAACGAAACACAATAGTTTCCACCTTCTTTTGTAATCTCAACAGAACCATTACTTTTAAGGAAAGCGATTAATTCATCATCAGTCAATGTTAAACCTAATTTTTTAAAGTCATCATACAATGGTCCATATGTGTCCCTAGAACAATTTTAAAGAAAAAACAGGTAGTATAACAACTTACGAGTAATTTTTTTTTAAATCACTAAGATTTGTCTTATTTCCAATGGCTGAAGATTTTAGATAACGGAAAATTTTTTGCGCTTCATCAACACTCATAGTGAAAAAAATTAGTACCCAAATAAAAAAAGTGGTAAAATACGAGTGAAACTAATTAATTTAAAATAAAAAAATAATAGTCTGCTTTTGGAATTATGTTCTTCCTATTCTATTCCGAACATTAAAATCATGTCATAAACAATATTTCCCATCAATTCAATATTATCTATTGGTGGATGAAAACTGTGTCTACCGAGTTCTACAACATATGAGTACTTTGCTTTTACACTTCCATAGTAAAAGTCCATAGAAGAACCATATACAACATAGTTCAAAAACTCTCTAGCTAAACCACATCTATAATTTTCGTTATACTTTCTTTTTATTTCATTTTTGATGTTATTTCCTTTAACATGAAGATAGTTCATTGATGTTGGAAGATAAAAATTAGAAGATGCAAATGGGTAGATTATTAAGTTTCCAAAGGCATGGAAATCTACAACGATATATGGTTTTATCAACAAAGCGTATCTTGATAATGAACTACTTTCTGCTTCTGAATTTGGATAATAACCATTAAATGATTCTGAACATTCAAATGGGTCTGCATTTCTATTAAAACTAAAGCCAAAATTTCTGTTTAAATCAACACCAATACAACAGTGGTCTGAAACTCTTCCATTCCTTATACATTGTCTTCTTGATCGATTCTTTCTCCAATGATTATCTATCAGCATAGAGTATTCATAACCATCAGGATTGACAACAGGAATTATATGTAGTCTATATTTATATAAAATATTATAGTTATTTGAAATGTTGTTTAGTAATTTATTGAGGAAAAATAATGTTGATGAGACTCCTATCCATTCTCTTGCATGAACTCCACTAATAATAAAGTAGTCTTTTTTTATCGTATTTTTGTCAATATCAACTACCAAAACATATATAGGTCTACCTTCATAAGTGGTACCAATTGTCTTGAGACTTGCTATATCACTATAATAGTAACTTACCCATTTTAGGTACCTTTCGATTTCTCCAAATCGACCATACCTGTAAAAGTTAAATGGTGGATTACAATTTAAATTATTTCCCACATCTAGTGTTCCAAACCGCACAAATTAAAATAAAAAAATAAATACAAAGTTGTAAAGTTTTTACCATGTATTTTAAAATATAAGTTTTATTATAAAAACCTATACTTGTTAAATAAACTTTAAAACATTTTAGTATTTGATGTGAAAAGATGCACAACGATTATAAAGTTTGTTTTCATTAATAGCGTGTTTTTAACAATTAAAAAATATTTTTTATTATCTATCATTATACACTATAATTCACTTCAAAAACAAATAACATGTTTCAATTATTACATACATTTTAATTGATCAGTTGAAGAAATCTCAAATACTTTAGAAAACTTCTTAATTAACTTTGGTAAGACATCCATAATAACAATATTTCTACCTATCTCATTAGACAGTGTTGTTACTTCTTTTCCTTCCAAACCACATGGGGTAATTTCTCTAAACCATTTCATATCAGTATTACAATTAAGTGCAAATCCATGATAAGATATACCATGAGAAAAACCCACACCCATAGCACAAATTTTCCGCTTTTCATTGTCTATCCAAACACCAGGATTTATATTTGATCTACCAACATCAATTATGTTAAAATCTTCTTTACACAATTGTATAATTGTTTCTTCTAAAAGATTAATATATCTCTTAACACCAACATTTGAATTTTTATATTCATTATTTGGAGTGACACTTAAAGATGATATTTTGACTATTGGATATCCAACAATTTGGCCTGGTCCATGGAATGTTATAAGGCCACCTCTTCCTACACGATGAAACTCAGCACCAAGAGATTTTAATCGTTCTTCTTCTTCAGTAGAATATAAATGACTACGAATACCAACTGTATATACAGGATGATGTTCTTGTAACAATAAATAACATCTAAATAAATATAGAAAAATTAATTATTATACATTTATAGAACACCATACCTTCTATCATTATTTTTAACTTCTTCTCTATAATGATTTTGTAATTTAATTCCTTCATTATAAGAAATCCTCCCCAACCATATAGGTGTTAAAACACATTGTAACTTCGAAGCTTTTGCAGTTGAAGAAATCATAATGTATAATAATATAAAAAAAAACAATAACAACTATAAAATTTGTCAATAAAAATATTTATTTTCTTTTAGGTAATTTAGCAGATGTTTGATAAAGTTTATCTTCACGTGTTCTTGTATACCATTCGTTTTTATTTGTATAAAATATCTCTTGAAGATCTTTATTTGATGGACCTTTTGAAGAAAATACTCTTGATGGATATTTCTCTTTTAGCTCATTTAATAATGGGCTTGTTGCCTAAATTTAAAATTTATATAAAGAAATCATCTTTCCATACTTACACTACAGGAAGTTTTTTGAACAGGTAATGAATGTTCGTAAGGGAATTCTTGTTCAGGGTGCCAACAAAGAACTGTTCCTGATTTTGTTACAACAATATGATTTTTTCTAAGAAATTATTATTAGATATTTTGCTACACTTACTTTGCTTCAGCTTCTAAATTTGGACGAATAATTGAAGTAAATAACTTTCTGTTAGTAACAACTCTCTTTGGGAATGAAGATAAACAAGTGCTTCCAAACATTTTTGGAAATAAAATTAAACAATTTAACTTTGCTATCTAAAAACGATTGTCGTTTATTTTATTGGAGTATAGTTACTACAGCAATTTTCATAATGTATCGTTGTAACTAGTACTTTGAGAAATATATAGAATTTTGAATAAGTTATTATGTTTTGATAGACAGATTTTTAGTCTCAGATGCGGCAGGAATTTTAATTTTTATATACTAAAAAAATTCTTATTCTACCATAACTTACAAGTTATAAGATGAAATAAAATCGGACAAAAATTCTAAAGTACTCTGATTGATTTAGCAATTTACACCGCTATAGAATATCATATGCTGATTATTTTTATGAAACAACATATTTAATGAATTAATTGTGAAATCCCTAAAACGGTGTAAACCAAAATTGAATGGAAATAAATGTTAAAGATGATAACATTAAAGATCATGCATGGAACTTTATTCATTAAAAGATAAAATTCCTACTCTTAGAGATAATAATTAATTATTTTTCTAAAATTCATAAAATGCATTTTTCTAGATTTTACACATGTTAGATAGCTTGTGAAAATAAACTTATATCTCAAATGAAGTACATTCACTACGCGAATTTTTAAAAATTATAGATCATCATTCAAATAAAACATTTCATAATACAAATTTTGTCATTAAAATAATATTATTAAAAAATACAAAATTCTGCTAACTTGTTAACATTACAACAAATATGGTAATTATTTGTTAAATTTTATATAAATAGACGTAGTCATCATTTCAATAAATTATCTACTATACCTATAAAAATAGTTTTAATCAAAACTAGGTTCCAACACAAGTTTGAATTAAATACTGTTTTTTTTTAACATTTCATATTCTTCTAGATATAAAAACCATTAAATGTTTTTTGAAATTATTTACTACACAAAATAGACGAATTGTTTTGAAAAATTTTCACCTTTTTGGAATATTGTTCTATCTTTTTTATTGAAATTATTAAAATACTTACCGCCGAAATGTCCTCTCCGATAATTGAGTTGATAGTTGTTGATGATGATGAGATTTCACTCTCCGATGGTGGTTCAGACATTGAAATTTTATACGCTGGTCCACCAATTCGTTCACCGGAATTTATTATGCCTAACCTTCCAAGAGATCTAACCGCAGTAAATAATATACAATTCTCTAATTCAAATGGTGGGTCAAAATGTTAGACAAATTCATTTTTGTTTGCTTGTATTTTAGATTTAACACTAGGTGATGATGATATTGTAGCTGGCGAAGTGAATGAACTGAATAGTTCACAATCTTTCAATTTGGAAAATCCAACGACCCATGAAGTATCAAATTTTATGGAACTTTGCAGTACAGGTGATAATGATGATGAAATTGTCAACAATAGTCAAGGAGAACGACATGTTGAAAGTCACCCATGTACAGCCAATGAGAATAGTCTTCCTAGCTGTAATTTGCCTGATGGAACTTTAACGGAACAAAATATAAATATGGAAGAACAACAAAAAGGAAATAGTGGAATAGTTAACAAAGATTCCACCACAGATAAAAATAATGGTTATCCTCCTTATGTTATTAGATGCGAAAATGGATGTAACAATTGTAGAAGAATTAGGTGTCCTAAGGCAAAAAGTTATGCTACAAATAGGGATGACAACTGGTCATATAATGTTAGGTTACCTCTTCTATATATTTATCACTCAGATTACCTTACCAGTGCAATTAAAAGTGGAAATATTGACTGTTATTGTAATCTATGTAAAACTGATGTCGGTGAAACAGGTACAGATTTAATAAATCATGTTATTAATGGACATTTACATTTCAAACGTCATATGTTTAGATGCAGTCTTTGTCGCAATATTAGAACAAATGATATTTTTGTAATTCAAAAGCACTGGAAGGATAAACATTCTGAAAAAGTCAAGTTTACAAATAATTTTATAATACGATGTCAGAAATACAACATCCCCGATGATTTTTGTATATTAATTACTTCTAGAAATAATGCAAAGGTTGTTGACTGCTACAAATCAAAATTTACTAGGTGTTTCGACTACAATAAGTAATACTTTTATATTTAACTTAGTACGTATAATAAATTTATTATTTTTTAATTTTCTATCATATGTTATGTGTAGATAAAGTCAGTAAATCTTGACAATATTTTAAAGTACTGTGATTGATCTTTGAAATTTCTAAAGACATAGAATTTTATATGACAGTCATATTAATGAAAAAATATTTTTAATAAACTAAAGGTAAACGCCTTTTAAGGTTGTAAACAAAACTCCAGCTGGAACAAAGTACTATGAATTGGAAGACATTATTCAATCGACTGTTGAATAAATAATAGAAGCAATCCCCAGTAAGTTTGTAAAAATTCTATTACACACTACGATCATTACACCTCTAACGGTTGATAGAACTAACTACTAAATAAAAAAATACAGCTTTCAATCATAATTTATTATACTATAGCGTGGAAACATTCTCTAGTAGAAATAAATTAAATAATTACAATTTAAAATATAGTCATTATTTAATAAAAAAAATTATATTAATAAAAATAAACATCCAACTGTATTCGTAACCATTAATATTAATCCTCCTAAGATGTCGGTATAACAATCTAAACTGTATAGTTGGTATTGAAGATAACGGTTTGAGGCTTTTCGCGGATAAAGCAAACCCAAAAGCCATGGACGAGGCCAGGAATGTAGAAAAGAAGTGTTAAAAGAACATTTATAACGAATTGAGCATCACATCCGTCATCCAAGAGTACAGCAAGAGGCTAAACATTCCATAAAATTATTATCTTAATATACAATAACTTACGGGGAAAACAACCACTAAGATTAATAATAAAATTCCGAAGCAACAAGTTCTTGCCATAACTGTTGATGTATACTAAAAAGATATCTAGAAATAAAAAAATATACTGAAACATTGATAACGATATTAAACGTTAAAAAATATTATGTCTATAATAAATGAGCCAACATTTCTAAATGCAACAATGAGTTATCTTTTTAATTTAAAATCACAATGTTTAAGCGAAAAATAATAGACAACCCAGTAACAAAAAAAAAACGATAAATGATTTAACAAAAGAGAGAAGCGCTAAAAAACAACTAAAGTTATCATTTTTTTTACAGGTCATATTAGATAGTTATACATGAAGACAACCTAAACATAAATGGGTGCACTATGTGAAAAAACTCTTTGCAGGTATTAATTGGTTTATTAATGACTTAACTTAATTTGAAAAGTTGTCACATTTAGAAAGGATTAGTTGGTTGTAGTAAAATTCGCGAGAAGTTTAATCAAACGTCTCCTCTCAAAATGTTGATAATTTTTCATCAAAAGTTTAATCTTCTCTTTATTTTGTAGGATCTATGGATATGGGAACGTTAGAACCTTTACTGGTGGAAATAAAGGGATGGTTGAACTTTTGAGTATTTTTTTTATAAAAGCTTGTCCAAATTTGTTTTTTGCAAGTCTGACTTTGTCTTTTTTTTCAAATTAACATTTGCTGTTATCCACAATAGTTACATTTTTTATAAAATAAAATTATATAGAGACGTCAGTTGGTAGAAAATTTTCTTCCACATTTCCAAGCTTTCTAATAATTCATTAATTTCAATATCACAACTGTCTCCAATATCTGTGTTGTTGAAAAAAATTTTCTTTAATAGTAAATACATCTAAATTTCAACTATTGTTGAAGAGAAATTTTATTTTATCATCTTTTTTTGTGAAAGATCACTTAAAGGGAAAAAAAGTACTAAGTAAAGTAGGTTATTAAAAATGACAATTTTTTCCTTTTTTATACATTCAAACATTTGTAGCTAGATGGAAATTTTAAATCTGTCAAATGCTTTTAAAAGTATTGAATTCGGAGGATTTCTACACCAAAAAAATCCAGTGAAAATCACCAACAAATATAATAAAGTTTAGACCAACAATTTTGAAATATATAGTGATCATTGCTCTTTAAACTATATTTTTGAAATTTATACCATACTTTTAGTAAGTAAGTATTAAAATTCTGGAACATTGAGAGATATTATTTAAGCAATTGTTGGGCACATACTAGTAATAATCTCAGGTGATTCTGCAAAAACACCATCATACGCTACGATCTTTACACCTCTATTGACCGATAAACACAAAGAAAACCAACTATTAAATAAAAAATTCAGCTTTCCACCAAAATTTATTGTACTATAGCGTGAAAACATCCTTTAGTAGGAATAAGTAAACCAATTATAATTTAAATTATAGTCATTATTTAACAAAAAATTATATTAATAAAAATAAAATTCAACCGGGGTTATAACCTTTCATAATAATCCTCCATAGACATCAGCATAACAATTTACAAAACAAAAATGTTGTTGCAGATGGCGGTTTCAGCTTTTTTACTGTAGTAACAGACCCAAAAACCATGAATAAAACCAGGAATGACGGAAAGAGGTAACCAAACCCCATAAATTTAACTAGGGATGACGGAAAAGAAGTGTTAAAAGGACATTTATAACAATTTGAGCATCAAATCCGTTCGTCAAGTGAACACCAAGAGGCTAGAAACAAAATCCATATAGTTCTTATCTCAATATACAACAACTTACTGGGCAAACAAGTAACAGGATAAATAATAAAAAATCGTAGCAGCAAGTTCTAGTCATATCTTTTAATGTATATTAAAAAAGATATCTACAAATTAAAAAATACTGAAATATTAATAATCGTACTGTACGTTAAAAAAATACTATTTCTAATGTCTATAATGAAAGAGACAACATTTAAAAATGAACACGTTATGTTATCCTTCATGTTAAAATCACAATGTTCAAGGAAAAGAAATATGCAACTTAGTTTCAAAAAAAAGATAGATAAAATGATATGAAAAAGAGTAAAAGCGCTAATAAAACAATTAAAATTGTCCTTTTTTATCGGATATATTAAATATTTATATGTGAAGACAACCTATAAATGAATTGGAGTACTATATGGAAAAACCTTTTATCTTTATTTGTGGTTTATAAATGAATAGTCTTAATTTGAAAAGTATTCCCATTTTTGAAAAGGTTTAATTGATTAAATTCAAAAACCATGAGGAGTTTAATAAAATGTTCTCTCTCTAAATGTTAATACTTTCTTATCAAAAGTTTAATTTTCTCTAATTCATGTAAAAGTTATAATCATTGGAACGTTAGAACTTTTACTTAAAGAAAGAAAAGGGGAGTTGACCTTTGGAACATTTTTCCCTGAGATCTTATGCATACTTCTTTTTCTTGTGGTCGAACTTTGACTTTTCTTTCAAATAAACTTTTGCAGTTATTCAATTAGCCACATTTTTTATAAAATAAGGTTTTAATTATGTTAATTGTAAATGTGTGTACAGTTTTTACAATAGAATAATTTTTTGGAAATTTTATGCTTTTAAAGTTTAACACGTAAAAAAGCAATGAAGTCTAAATGTAAGAATATTTTTTAATAAAAATTTTTTATTCGTAATTAATATTGTTTTTGAAATATTAGTTGTCAGGAACAGTGCATTAAATTAACTAAAATTATTATTTATTTGTCTTTTTGTTTCTTTTTTTCTTTACGCTAATTGTTTTATCATTGTCTTTACATTCAGTTTCAACGTATTTATCCTTGAAGCATGTAAAGGATATTGTGAAGTCATCAGATACATGCATAATAGCACCATAATTATTATGGGTACCGGTATATGTTGGAGCACTAAAGAGTGTTGCAAGTCTTTTATCTCCAAAAAGTTCATATCCATCTTGTACTACTTGATGACCCCTAACAATTAAATTGAGTTTATGGAGTTTTAAAAAGTCATTCAAGGCTAGTTTTCCAAAGAGATGACCAGCACCGCGTGGTGATGCAGTATACAGAGGTGTACTTGGGTTGTCAACAGGATCTGCCCATGTTAATTCAGCTAGAACTCCTAACTCTGGAATTTCGCATGGAATATCAATAAGTTCTAACTCCTTAAGACTACCAATCTCGTTTGTGATTCCTCCATGCATACAAAGTATTTTCCCACCAACATTTGCACAGAACGGCAAACAATTAAAGGCTCGTTGAAATGCTTCATATAAGGATGTCGAGTACCTCATTTTACACTCTTTGAAAAATCCATAATGCATATTCACTGGTCTATAATAAAAAAATTATTTGTTATTTGATATATTAAAACGTACTGTGATTCGTGATTTCCTCTGAGAACAATAATATTATCTGGATATAGTATTCTTAAAGCCAAAAGTAAAGTGATACATTCAATACTAAATGGACCTCTATCTACGTAATCACCGAGGAAGACATACTTTTTGTCAGGTGGGCATCCATTATGAAGAAAAATAGCTTTTAAATCCTGAAATTGACCATGTATGTCTCCGACTAATGTTACTGGTGGTGTTACATTAACTATCCCTTTATCTTTCCAAAAACCTTCTCGAGCTCTGTAACACAGTTCTATAAGCTCAACTTCTGAAAACATAACGGGAGCAATATGTGGTATCCAATCAGTGATGAGACGATTAACTATATCACAAACCCAGTTTTTTGCTTCTTCCCGTGTTTTTGTTGGTACACTTTTTATTTTTTCTGCTGGGGTTAATTTTACTAGACCCAACCTCTGAAGCATTGGTTCTTCTTTTTTAATATTTGTTTCTTTAGTTGGCATAATGAACCAATATACTACATATGAAAAACCACTATTATGACTAATTAAAATACATAATTTATATTGCAAAAATTGTAATTTTACTTCATATAATCAGTTTATTCTTATTATAATATGCGAAAAAATCATTTGTATATACATGATCAGAAGAAATAATATTTTGGTGCAGTTATTCATAGTTTTCATCTTAATATTCAATGTTATATTCTTATATTTTATAAATTTTAATAATATTAACATACAATATAAAAGTATTTACTTACTATTTAAGTTAAAAAAAGTGTTAATTATTTCATTTTATGTATACATCTAATTAATTGTAATGAAATTGTCACTTAATCGTTTTAGTTTTATGATTATAATAGTGTGAGAATTAATAAATTATTTCCGATTAGAGTGGTTGAGTAGCAACACTACTAATATTTTTTTTGCTTGTTCCTGTAGTCTTGTTAGGGGTATCTAATTGTGTATCCATAGGACTTTTAAATTCATTTTTCATTTTCGACTTTTTTGAACGAGATTTTGTGGATGTAGTTGATGTTTTGTCAGGTAAGGTATTTTTTGGAATTGGTATAACATCCGTTGAAAGTTTTATTTTAGCTGCTCCATCATTTAGAATACCCACATTATTATTTAATGGTGGCAAAGGAGGAGTAACCTCTTTTGAGATGTTTTTGTTTTTTAAATCAACTTCTGGAGGTTTATTTTTGTGTTCTACAATGTTTTTCTTCTCAAGGGAATCATATTGATGTTTACGAATTCTAGGTCTATTTAACATCAAATTCCATTCTGGAGATTTTTCTTGATTTGCACATAATATTATTGAATTTAAATCTTTATTTATAAATTCCTCCAATTGAGAATCTAAAATCTTGTCTACAGTTTTCCACGATTTTAAATCATTAAGTTTTTTTACACCACTAGTCCATTCTTCAACTGGTGGAACATTACATTCTGTAGTTATTTGGGTATCAACAAGAATTTTAGCAATATTTTTAAATTCAGCTGCTGTAATTGTTTTTGCCCAGTCTTTTTTATGCTTAATTCTAAAGTGTTTTTTTAAAAACAACGAATGAAGATGGTAATAAAAACGAATTTTTCTTGCTCTTTTTTGTATTTGTCCAATTCTGGTATTCTTAAAGTGTTTTGCAAATTCATTAATATCTTTTTCAAATTCTTTTTGATCTTTTTTAATAATTGTTGTCATAAAAGTTTCATCGTAATCATAATCCCAGTATGAACCATAATATAAATTAACAATATCATAAGTATTTATAACTTTAGCAAGTTGCCATAGCAAATTTTCACGCACTTTTAAAAGACTATCTGGTGAAATGGTATCAGACTTGTTTAATATAACTTTAATTTTTTCTTTGAATGGTTCAAGAAGTTTCATTATTTTAGGAACACAACTGCCTAATCTATTTACATCAAATAGAACAACAATCATTTCAACACGTTGACAAAAATAACGTAATACTTTATTATATTGATAACCAACTCCTGTTCCTTCTTCATCTGTATTTTCATATATTCCAGGTGTATCAATTATATTAACACTTTTTAAAATCTCTGATGGAACTTCAACTTGTTGGAATTTATTTAAAAATTGTTGACCAAATGATTCAACTTGTCTAAATTGGTAGTCTTGCATACATATTATTGTGTTTGAATCAATAACTTTTTCTTCATCCCCATACGTTAAAACAGTAAAATTTTCTGTTGTTGGTTCTGGACCTATTTTTGATCCTTTATATACATTATTTATAATATAATTAATCATAGTTGTTTTTCCTGTAGAATATGGTCCAAGAAAAAGTATAGTTGGTTTTCCTGTAAGTTCACTTTTTGTAAATCCTGGGGTTGTAATTTTATTAAAACTTGTTATCTCTTCAACTGGTCTCACTTTATTAAGATAATACTCGTAAAGTGCATCAAGTGCAGAAGGCATCGCACTAGGTGGGAGCAATGCAGGACACTTCTTTTTATTTAATCCACAAAAAGACATACTGAGAAATAAAAAATATAAAAGATTAAAATAAAATTTATTACAAAAATACAGTCAAAAATTTGTATTATAAATCGAACTGTATGCTAATTTTTTTACACCTAAATACTACCACTTGTCATATCATCTGTCTCATCATTATACTTTATTAACCATTCTGAAATAAAATTTATTGGATCAGCTGGTCTTTTAAGTAATACTTCTGCTAATGCCTTTGTCAGAACTGGTGCTACTGTTCTAGCTAAATATAAACCATTATCTGATGTAGGCATATCTAATCTTTCTTGCATGAATTTTTCATACCTTTGCCTATCAATTTCATCATCATCATCCAATTTTGGTGAAGCTGGTTGACTACTACCATCAGAAAAGTATTCCGGACTTGGTGCTTCATCAACTCTTGGTCCATCAGCAATTATTAAATCATCATCGAAAACATCATTTTCATGATCTCTTTCTTTTAACATTTTTAAATCGAAAACAGTATTCCTTCTATAATAATCAGGAGTTCTACCTTCATTGTCAACTGCCATTGGATCAGCACCAGCTTTTGTAAGAATTTTCAAATAATGACCACCATCTTTTGCTGCAGCAGCATAATGCATTGGTGTTCTTTTATTGTAATCTGGGGCATTAAGAACTGATGTAAAAGATGATGCTATAAAACGTATAATATCAGTTTTTTCATAAACTATAGCTGTATGTAATGGTGTACATCCATTTTTATCTCTAGCTAAAGCTAATTTTTTTGTTGACATTATAGTTTTTATTTTCTCTATATCTCCTTCTTTAATACCTTTATGAATATGTTCAATTGTATCAAGAACATTAGGTAATTCTTCTAAAAATATTTGTGTTTCGGGATTATTTGATGTTTTACCAAAAAGTAGATCACCACAACCAGATAATACTAGTTGTTCTAACTTTGGAATATTCGATTCTCTGATCCATTGTTGAATATTTGATTCTAAATAGCTTGGAGCAACCCTATTATGCAAAACTTGTTTGAGTGCCTCTTTTGTATCCATTCTCATTCTTTCCAAATCAATTTCACCAGGATATCGTAGGTAATATTTTGCTGGTCTACCATTACAATCAAAAATATTTGGATCTGCTCCAACTTTTCTCATTAATTTATAAAGATATCCACCATCTCTCATAGCAGCACTATAATGTAATGGTGTTCTTTTATTTTGATCCATTGCATTAACTGTTTGTGGATAATTTCTAAGTAAATATTTTGCTATATCGATTTTATTGAATACAATCGCTTTATGTAATGGTGTTAATCCATTACAATCTCTACATAAAGCAAGTTTTTTTCTATCAGTTAGTAATTTTACCGCTCTAAGATTTCCTTGTTCTACTGCTTTATGTATTGAATTTATTTTAGCTTGATATTGTGGAAGAACTTCTAAGAAGGACATAGAATCAGCATCATTAACTTGTGCCGTTCTTCCTAATAATAATTCA
Organism: Strongyloides venezuelensis; assembly: GCA_963280985.1. Classification (NCBI taxonomy): domain Eukaryota; kingdom Metazoa; phylum Nematoda; class Chromadorea; order Rhabditida; family Strongyloididae; genus Strongyloides; species Strongyloides venezuelensis. Next base: position 6,988,652 of record CAUJLX010000002.1, on the reverse strand, counting down.
GCATAACCATTCAATACAAGTTCTTCTAATTTTCCAATATTTCCTGTGTGAATCCAATCAGAAATATCTTCTTCCAAGTCTTGTAATAATGGTCTATTTAGTTGCCCTGTTATTAATTGATTAATAACAGCATTATCTTTAAGACTAAGAACATTTAATTTTTTTCCATGTGTACGATAATAAAAAGGAGTATGACCAAATTTATCTTCAATAAAGGCGTCACCTCCAAATCTTTGTAGTACTTTGATCATATGATCACCATTTGGATCTGCAGCAGCATAATGTAAACATGTCCTTCCACAATAATCTGTTAAATTTACTATTTGTGGATATTTAGACAATAAATATCTTACTGTATTTGTTTGTCCATGTAATAATGCTTTGTGTAGCACAGACATACCAAATCTATCACGTGCTGTAGCTAATTGGGGACGGTCTATTAAACTTTTGACTCTCCTAATATCACCTTCCTCAACTGCTTTATGAATTGCAGCAATTTTGGACATATATGGATTCAATCCTTGTAAAAATTCTTGACTTATAGTATTAATTGAACTTTTTTCAACAAGTAAATGTCCTCTTCCATCTAAAACAACTTGTTCTAATGCCGTAACATTACCTCTACTTAGCCATTCATCTATTTGTAATGATGATGGTGCATCTAAAAAAAATATTTTAATTATTAATTTAAAAAAACTAAGAAATTTTTTATTGAAAACCTTCAACTTCCATAATCATATGACTTTCTTCATTAATTTCATTTCCACTACAATTACATTTTTCAATAAAAAAATTGCAAGAATTACAATAAATAAAATAAGTAGATGTTTCATTAAAATTAATAGTAGATATATTACGTAAAAGATTTTTTTTAGAAATAATTATTTTTCTTTGAGCCATTTTTAAAGGATAGATTTTGTACTATAACTAAAAATTTAGAGTCATCGTCATTTTTACAGCTATTAAACGTAAATATTTTCTTCCTTCTAATAGTTATCAATACACGCTATCTAGACATGCAATTGAAGTATTTCAGTAATAAATTATTGCGTATTTATTAGAAGTATTCATGATAAAGTATGATATATTTTAAGAGTTATATTTATAAAATGATAAGAACTTCTATTTTTTTTATCATTTTAATAATAATTTATTTTTTCCCTGGTATGTTGAATAATTAATAAATACATTAAATATACGTTTTCTATTATAATTTAAAAGTAAAAGAAATCATATAAAATGATAGTTCCCTTAATTTTAATGTATGTTTTTATACTTAGAATGTCCTTAAAACAATACCGTATCACTATTAATTATTTCCTTTTATCTAAACAATAATTTGTACACCAAAGTAATGATATCGTTTTAAAATTTCTCCGACACATCTACCATTGTAAAACAATTCAATATCACTAATTACTATACTTTAATTACCGGCATCCTCTTTTATGTGGTTAGAATGAAGTAATTATAAATAAGAAACAATTTTAGAGCGCTCCTTTTGACATATTTTTTAATTATAATTAAAAATAGTATTTGTTATTTAAGAAATTTATTTTTCAAATACTATAAAATGTGTCAAAAGTTTTTTCAATTCTTATTTTTTCTTTAACCAATTATAAGATTATTGTCAATGGATGGTGATGTCAAATTTAGGTGCCTTTTAAAAGTAGGTGGTTCCATATTTAAAATGTTAAAAATGTTTTTATATGTATTATAGTAGAAATCTACTTTTTTTATGTATTAAAATTTTTAAGGAACATACCATTATCAATAATATGTTGAACATCATTTAATGTTGATTTTCTTTCAAGAGAAGGTGCTTTTTTTGGAGAAAGTGGCCTTATAATTCTATCTCCTTTCCCTCTATAGTAATGTGCTGTAAAACCATCTTTGTCTTTGACATCAATTGATGCTCCTTTATCAACAAGCGTATCGTAAATAGCATTTTGTTGAATTGCTGCATAATGAACAGCACTTCTACCAGCTTGATCAACCGTATTTATAAATTTAGAAAAATTATTACCAATAAATTCAACAATATCATGTTTTTCGTTCAATACTGCATGATGTAAGAGAGTTAAACCACGATTATCTCGTGCCTGCACAAGTTCTTCATCAACCATACTTCTTATCTTACGAATGTCATTATCTTCAATTGCTTTTATTGCATTATTGAGACGATTTTGTACGAGGCGGTAATTATGAATATATTTTATTAAATTTTCATTATTTATATGTTTTTTAACAATTTTCCAAATTTGGTCACTTTTACCTTCATGATTAATATTTTCAAGTACTCTATATTGTCTTTTATTAAAGTTAATTGATAATACTCTTTGTTCAATCTCAGGATTAATGGTCTCTTTATCATCTTTAAAAGTGTTAATTGGTTTATTATTTTTTTTAACTTAATTAACGTACCTTCGATAATTTCATCACCTAATGAGTTAGACCTTCTTCCTAATTGTTGTGAAATCATCATTCGTTCTGCTTTAATACTATTAGGACTCTATATAAAAAATATTATGTATATTTATATATAATAATAATAGTTATAATATAAATTTTCAATAAATAAAATGGAAAATATTTGAATTAAAATGGTATTTTGACGAATATATATATTAAAAATTTTCAACTTACAATATCAGCTGTATCATTTGGTTGAGCTCCACTATTAAGCAAAATAGATTCCAATGACTCTATAATATCCGGCTTTTCATGACATATATGAACAAAATGCATTGCTGTTCTCCCATCCTGAAATAATATTTTTGCATGATTAATAAATATCAATTATTCTAATACATTCGTGAATGTAACAAACACCATGTGTCCGTAAACACATTTAAAATAATCATTTAATACATACTTTATTTTCAACAGAAATACATTTAGGATATATCATCAAAAGATACTGAATAAATTCTTCACGATTTAAGATTACAGCCATATGGAGTGGAGTCTGCCCTTCAATATTATGAAAGGTGGCCATTTGATATGAATCAACTAATTGTTTAAATGTTTGTATATCATTATCAATAATAGATTGATGAATTGCTTCTCCACGCATCTGTGTATCATTGTTTAATAATAATGGTATCATATTAAGGAAAAATAAAAAGTTTTAAAATAAAAAAATATTTAAAGGAAGCAATTTAAAACCACAAATATACTATATGTGTTTTTGGTTAATGCTTATTTTAAATTTAAATATTAGTAAAAACATTACAAATTATTGATAAGATTTAACTTACAAAAAGTTCTTTTAACATTCTTATAAGGTCTCTACTTCCTGGCGGAAATATACGATTATCAATTTTATGCCATTCTCCATTTAAAACCATTTCCTCTAATTGAGGTGCATTCCGGTCTGTTATTAAGCGATCTATCTCATCTCCATTAGTTATTGGATCTAATAAAAAATTAATTAGTTTTTAACAAATTATTGTTAGCAAAACTAAATATAAAAGTATTTTGCAATTTTTATATTATCACTTACATCTATTTAAACCTCGTATCTGTTTCATATCTATTAATTCTGGAACTTTTTTATAATTATCTGGAGCATAACCTTCAGCATCAAGAATGGACTCATTTGCCATATGATCTATAAGCATGTCATACATTGTTGAATCGCCATCCATTCCATATATCGCTGCAGCATAATGTAATGGCACTCTTGATTCAACATCTTTTGAATTTATTGATACTAATGGATGAGATAATAATAGTAAGACAACTCTTGGATGATTATGAATTACAGCTAGTGCTAATGTACTACACATGGTAAATGGATGCCTAGCTTGAATACATTTTTTATATCTAATATGTTCTTGAACACTTTCAATATCACCTATGCAAACTGCTTCTAATAATTTTGATATTTTTCTTTTATACTCCGGTAGTATTCTTAAAAATTCCCTTGATCTTATGTTAGATGATTCTTTACCATCAAGTAAATGTGCTTCACCACGCAATACCAAATTTTCAAGTTTATTAATTTCACCAGATATCAACCAATAATTAATGTTACTTGCTTCACTTTTAATTCCTAAATTAATAATTAAAAAATTAGCAAATATAGATCAATGATAAAAAGTTAACCTTTGATGCTCATTTCTCTTCTTAGTGATACTTTCATTTTTTGGACTTCTTTTTTAAACTATATATATATATATATACATAAAAATATATATATAAATATGTAACTTTATTTTAACCCAACAATGAGAAACTTTGTTATTTTTTTTCTTATTTAGCTTAAATGAAAGAAAAATTACAGTTATAGAGAGGGAAGTAATTTGGAATAAAAACATTCACCACATTTACAAATATATATTATTATATTTTCAATCAGTATACTCTTTCATAATGAGAAGGAGTATTAGAAAAAAATTTGATGACGCTTTTATAAGGATATCAGTTATCATATAAGTCATTTTTCAAAATGATAAGGATTTCGAATTCATTACCATGGTGACAATAAAAAGGAATGATAAGGATAAGAAATTTTTAATTTATAAAGTTGTATTATCTCGAATATAAAAATAGATTCAATTATAAAAAAAATATGTCATGTTTATTATTATTTTTTAAATTATATCTTATCTAATAAGAAGATTTAAAGGAGATTATGTAAATATGTATGTGAACAAAATATAAACAATATTTTGATTTCAATATAATAACGTCTGGAAGAAAATTAATGTTCCAACAACTTTACACATAATTAATTATAAATTTTATCTTTCAAGTAACTTTATACATTTAGAATGCAAAATATTATATATATACCTAAGATGTACTTTAAATATACACTATCATTTTAACAACTTATATGTGGAGAATACATCTTTTTGGTCTACTTGATATACTATATGACCAAATTATTTAATATATGGAGGACACTGTAATTATTTGTTCAACCAAATTTTTCTTTCAATTTTAATTATATATTACCAATGACAAATTATTTTAAACTTTATTTTTATAATATTATTTATAAAAATCGAATAATAAAATAATAATAATTCTTTATATTTATATATACATATATTTTATGGATGTCTACTTTTTGTATGACACCATTATTAATAAAAATTAATTGAATTAATAACTTTTTTATCAATCATCATCAGCTTAAAGGTTATTAAATGTTAAAAACTTTTTACAACTTTTATTATAATAATCATTATTTTAATGTAAATAATACACATGTATATATACTATAATTGAATAAGATTTTACGATCTGATACATGAGATGAGGCGCCACAGACCACAGGAAGTTGCCATAAATTTTTTTTCCTAAATATAAAATAAATAAAATTAATTGTAAGGTAAAATATTCAAACAACAATTTTGATGATAATAATAAAAAGATGTCATCAAAGAGGTTTTGAAACAAAAGGTACGTTTTTCTTTATTTTTTACCTTTTTACTATTTATTATTACCTTACACATTCATCCTCTTTTCAATACTAAAACATCGGCCAGTTGTTACAACTTTTTTTTTCCATTAATATCTTTATACATTATTATAATTGCACATGATTTTATGAGGCTGTCATTTATGATAACATTAAACTTTTGAAACTGCTTCCTTTTCTTAATATTAGTAACAATAAAGCAAATATTATGGTTATTTTATGGCTTCTTATGATTTCTGAAGTGTGATATAATTACTGAAGGTAATTTGATCCAAATTGTCAATCACGATAAATACATGGAAATTGACATTTTTATTTATTAAAGATTAATATTATCTCAATATACATATCAAAACAAAATTGTTTAATTAAAAAAAATTTTTTTCTTTTCTTTTTTGTCAATGGGTAGATGGAAAAATTCTAGTATTAAGAAGTGTATATATTTCAATTTTAATAACTAATAACAACCCTATTAACTCATCAACTCTCCACTCCAAACAGTTAATATATAAATCATAATTTATTCTACAATAAAAAAAATAATCACCATTCAATGTATTTTTTTTTGTAAAATCAAATTTAAATGGACAATAAAGTTTAATTATATTCAAGATACAATAATTATCCTAAAATATCCACTTAGAATGGCAGTTTATTTTATATTCATGAAGTTAGATTAAAATTAAGTATCATAAATCTTTTAACAACCAGCTAACAATCATCACTTTATTATTTTCTAATCATTATTTTACCTCTATTATATAAATATTTTGACATTTCCATTTCCTTACAATTATCACTTTCAAGGTAATATAAAATATGTTTTAAAAACTATTGTATTATATTTAAAACTTACTAATTACTATATCTAAATCTCTTAGTGGTAATATTTTAAGAAAATTTTTATGACATCTTACATGTCAATTAGATCTTTTTTTTCACTTTTAATTAAATGCTAACAAGGTGGAGTTAGTGTAATTCATTGGTGATACATATTAATTGTCTCTGTTACTTCTTCCGTTAAGCCCTCTATTCAATTTTTATATTTTTAAGAAATTCATCAAGGACAGGTAAGCTAGATGTAATGATAATTTGTAAAGGAAGATTATTAAAATCACTACATAAACATAATCCATATTTAATTCAACATTTAATTTTTTTGCAACATTTTTTTTCCTTAAATTTACAGATAACAGGACATTTATTTGATGTTATTTTCCAACTAGTTATCATATCAATTATAAATATACCATTATTTTATTTTAGCCTATTATTTCTCAATATTATTTTTAATCTTAACCTACACTTTCAAATAATCATGCCAAACTTCTTTTTTTATATATTTATTTTATTAGATGATCATAAAGTTACATGGAAAATGATTTTACCCATCAACCTAGCTTTCTTTACCTCCACTACAGCAATTTATTTCATTTCTTTACCGACATAATCAAATATCAATCTTTGAGGTAATCATTCAATTTCATGTCTCACCTCATCAATTTTCTTCTTGACTTCTTAATTTCTTTTATATAATAATGGCCCGGTTTGGAGCCGTTAGTATTTTTATTTATGGAACGGATATTCATTCATCTATATATATATTTGTTTTAACATACATTTCATCAATTTTTTATTTAACATGACAAGACGTATTAGAAATTTTTGAGGAAGGTTATAAGAAAGTAACAATTATAAAGAGATAATACAAAAATTACTTTATTCAGGACCTCTACCTAATTTTATAAACTCTACTACCGACAATCACTTAACTACTACCATTAATACCAATTTCATATATATATAATATATTTGTATAAATTTCTTTTTTCTAAAGCCATATTCTTATTTTAATAATAAGTAACTACATCTTTTGTTAAGATACCTCTTTTTATTCAAATCATCATCCGACCTTGTCCTATCAACTTAACACTCCTTTGGCCTGAGCTATCCTTTTATGTCCTTACATTAATTAACACAACACCTAATAAAAGATTCTATTGTTTTGGTATGAGAAAAACTTTTTCTATACCTCTAAAAGTTATTAGATCACATTTTTATAAAGAAAACTTAAGAAAACTGTAAAGAAATTATCTTTTTTACCTCATCTAACTAATATCCAGAAATATTTTGACCTTGAATTTTCTTTTATTTTTCTTCATAATTCCAAAACATTGATAAAATAAATATATATAGATAGGTTATAATAATTATTATTCTTATTAATAATTTTCCTTACACCTATCTACATTATACAAATACAATAAAATATTGTATCATTTTGAAACAAATTATTTTATTTACAATGATCCATTACCTATCATAGTAATAATACCCTAATAAAATAAAAGAAGGAGTTCTCCAAACCGTTCTTTACTCTTTAATTGGTAGTATTTATCTTAAAGCATAAATATCTCTTTTACCTTTACCCTTCTACCTTTTTTATCATTAATATTATATACGCTTTTTTTTACAGGCAATTATAGCTATCCACTTTTTTTTTGATCCATTCATTCATATCAACTCTATATATACATATATGTTCTCCAATTATCTATCAATAAAAAAAAAACTGTTACGACATCGCTATATCTTAAAGTATTCTTCTTCTCCTCCAAATTTATTTTTATTGTATTTAATTCAAATAGTATTAGCTATCAATTTTTGATATATTTTTACCCTTCTCTCCATAAAATATATTATTAATGTTTTATAAAACTATCAACAATTGCGCAATTGTACTTCTTTTATTTTTTAAATATAATCTAACATCACTTTTTAACAATATAATAATGCTATTATAAAAATTTTGACAATGAAAAGATGATTATATACAATATTTATACATCTTCTTTCCTATTTCCAATATAATCCTCCAAATATAGCTGTAGACAAAAAAAATTTATTTTTTTTGGAGAGTAATAGAGCTAGAGACTGTAACTGTTTAACAGTTCAGTTATAAATATATTACCGTATGTCACGCCTCTTCAATGTATTATAATGAATGTATCTATTTTGTGGGAGGATAATCGTTCCTTATTATATATTGCTGTATAGGAAATGATCGTTTATTGAAATGAAATTTTTTGCTACTTTTTAATGTCATTTGAAAAATTATTAATAAATATTTATTGGATATATTAAAATGATGTTGTATTTTCAATTACCTTCTGCATCTTTTTATATTGGAATATATATTTTTTATTTTTTTCACCGATAATTTACTTTTTCGTAAAAATGTTCTGATTAATTGAATATTTGATAATTTCTTTAAATTTTTTTATTATAGAAAAAGACAGAATATGTCAGCGATGTGGTTCTCAAATGACTTAACATCGTCAAAAGTATTTTCCATTAATTCCTCATTATCACCTTACAGTGGTATATTTTCATTACCAATTCCTAATGCAAAATTATTTAATCAAATTAATGAAAATATACAGACCGAAAAATGTGTTGATATTGATAAGAATGATGAGAAAAATCTTAAAAAGAATAACAATAATAATTCTTTTATGATTAAAAGTTTGTTAAGTTCACTTATAGAAGAAGAGGAAAAAAAATCAAAAATTGATATAAAAAGGTTACTTCCAATACCACAGCAAATACCAACACCATTTCCTGTATGTTATAGAATTATAATATATTTTTAATTAATATTTTGTTATAGTATGTTTCTGTTCCCGTTCCTGTTCCCCAAACTTCAATAGAATATGTTAATGGCGGTTATGGTATTAAAAATCCACTATTGTCAAATAATAATAATCCACCGGATGTTGATAGTACACCAGCACCAACGTCAAGCCCTGGAGAATTTATTTGTAGAACTTGTGGTAAAAAATTTACTCTACAAAGATTATTAAATCGCCATGTCAAATGTCATAGTGAAGTAAAACGATATTTATGTACTTTTTGTGGTAAAGGATTTTCTGATACATTTGACTTGAAACGCCATACTCGTACCCATACAGGTGTTCGCCCCTACAAGTGTCACCATTGCGATAAATCATTTACTCAAAGGTGTTCTCTTGAATCCCATTTAAGAAAAGTTCATGGTGAAATTCATAATTATGCTTATAAGCAAAGACGATCCAAGGTAAGCTTTTATATTTTTAAAATATATTTATTTACTTTGCACAACTATTAAGTAGATTTTTATATTACTAAAAACTATTTACCATATCAAAGACTCTTTTATTTATAAATGTATATATTACAGGTTTTTGTTTGTGAAGATTGTGGTTATACATCACCAAATTATGATGAATATATATCTCATTTACGTGTAACACACCCGTTATCAGCGGTTTTAATGAAATTAACAAATCCAATTACACCATCGACGTCTTCATTCACATCAACACCCTCTCCCACCTCATTATCATCACCACCAATTCCTATGCCATTAATGAATACATCATCTGATATGTGTGTTTTTACTACACTCTTTACAAATACAGTACCACAAAAAAACACAAATTTATTTGAACCAACTATCAGTCCTAGATTGTCATCAAATGGCTCCGCCATATCGAATTCACCATCATCTTCATCTAATTAAAAATTTTAAAAAATAAAACAAATTTTTTGGTATATTGGTATTATAGCAGTCATATTGACAAAACTTTTTTTTTAAATAAATAATATTTTATCAGATTTTCCAATAGATATTTTATTTATGTAAATAAAATTCTCATTATGTTTATAAAATGGTTTTTTAATTTAAATAGAAATATTAAAAAAGTGGTAGAATATATTAAGTTTACTAGAAGATTATTTAGATAAAGTAAAATAATAAAAAAATGAGATTGCACTTTTGTAAAAAGGAGATTTGAATTTTAATTTGTTAGGAAGAGGAAGAAAAAATCAATTAATTCATATGTTTACTTAATAATAAAAACGATATTTTAAGGTAATTAGAAAATCTTCCCACATCATATTTGGTTCAATAAATCACCGACTTTTTCGTTAAATTTCCTATGCCTTTGTCCTGATGTTATGTAAATACTAATAAAATTTTATTACCAATTTAAAAATGTTATGATAAATTAAATTTATTTAAAACTACATAATTGTAACGTGTAATAAAACTTTGATTTCCTAATTTTTTTCATCATTTATATCTTAAGAATTCTAATGAAAATTTTCTTTTGATGTTTTAAGTAATTAAAATTTCTTCAAATAGATTTTTTACTATAAATGTAAGTTTAAACATTTTTTATACAAAAGTCTTTAAGATGTTTTTTTAATTAGTAAAAAATGTTACTTGTGTTTTAAAATAACTTATCAAAAGTTTATTTGAACATTGTTGAATATTTCCAGCTATTTCTTTTTATCAAAATAATAATGTACAACAGACATAGGAGATTAAAAGAATACTGATATATTCAATCTATATTTAAAAAAGACAACATAAGTCTACCATTTTACTTGTTTAAAGTCTTTAATGTTAAAAGAAAGACTTATAAAAAGATTATGTGTTAGCAATTAACGTTAAATTAAAAGTAAATAACATACATGGAAGAAAGTTAAACCAAGAAAAAATTGTTATTCATGTCAAATTTGTCTCAATAAAAATACCAACAGATTCATAGAATGATTGTCGTTGATCAGTTTTAACATATACTACTAAAAAAATAAATTTGAAATGATAAATTTAAAGAACCAACATACCATTTGAATCAAACGAATCCCTATATTCTACATTAATTGATGCTTGCTCAATAACATTATAGAAGATTGAAGAGACACTATTTTTTATATATCCATCGTCAGGAAATGTTGAATTTATAGGCATATGCCCTGTTATCCTAACATATTCAATATTGTCACCAATACCTGGAATTTCAAAAAAAATCGGAATATTATAAATATTACGATTTCCCTTTGATGCCAAATAACATTTCTTTATTAATGAAGCAAATATATTAAAAAAATGTGGTGAATACAGATAATGCAGATCTAATGTTGTATGGTGGCGAACAACACAATACTGTCTGGTAACAAATAATTGTGAAGTATTTAAATAATTGTAGGCTATCTCGGTAACCGCTTCAAGTGACACTTTATAATCTTCTATAGCTTTTGGAATGTTTTCTTTTTGTGTAAAACCTTCAATAAAATTACTTAATAATGACCAAGCATCAGTAATCCTTTTACTAGCAGATTCTTTTGTTATATTTTTTGCCATTTCATTACTCAGCAAACGTGAAAAATCATTAGCTGAGTATTTTGTGTAATAGCCAAAATGAGCTGTGAATCCAATATACCTTTTCTTTTGATCTTCTATTAAAATTCCAAATATTTCTTTTCTTCGTTGAGCATTTAATGTTGAATAATTTTGATTAACCTCATTTAACTCAATACCCAACTGAACAAGTAAATGTTTCATCTTTAAAACACCACTTTGAGTATAAAGTTTTGCTTTCGCAATATAATTCTCTGATTGTGACATACTTTTTATCAAACTCCAATGTCGATATAATGGTAATAGTAATCTTAAAAAGCTGAAGTTAATCATAATTAAAAAAATATCCTTACTCAATATCAAAAGTTAACCTTAATTTATCATCACTTTTATCTAATTCACCTGTTTTACTATTTGTGAACTTTTTTATTAACATTGCTAATCTATCAACACACGCATTTGTGAAAGCATCTTGTGTAATAAGTTTATCTACCATTTGACTTGTAAGACCAACAACACCACACCACATTAATTCAATATTTGATTTTCCCATAGAATGTGCCAACTCAATCATAAAAACAGACGATGCTATAGCTGTCCAACTGAATTCATAATATTTTGCCAATACATACCTTTGATTTTGTTGAAACCTCCTTGCATTATTTTCATGGCGAATAGTTCGTTCAAATCCACTCTCCTCATTTTCAGCATCCTCCTCATCACTACTAGTGTAATCATAGAGACTATTTGCTGGTGGTATTTGCAAATCATCTAAATCACCTTCCGGAAGTAGTACACGTATCGAATCATCACCGTAAATATTTTTTAAACAAATAGGACGCCTTGAATCGAGAACAAAAACAATAGTATCTTCAGGTCTGTCAATAATATTTAAATCTTTATTACCACCACAATTAATTAAAAGTATAGCACCACCCAATTGAATACAATCCCCCATCAAAGATTGGAGATCAGTAAAACTATCCACAGCAATGAAGGTTATTGATATATCGTCAAATTTTAGTAAAGTCTAAAAACCTTTCATAATAAAATCATCCTATATCTTTATAAAAACATACATTCAATATTTTAAAAGAACATAAAGCATCTACATCCGTATTGAAGATAACACATGTTGGCTAAAAATATTTTTAAATAAAAAAATAAACAATGACCTTACTCTTTGAGATATGACATCATAGAAATTTTTCTTAAAATCTTCTTGAATAATCATTTAAAAATTCAATGATAAATATAAAAAAAAATAAAAGGCAATATAAAATGTTGGAAAGTAATAAACAATGATATTATAGCGCCTTAATTATAACATGGACCGCGTAGTAATTTACCTTATAATATCTCAATAATACATGGAACATTTTATTTTTGGATGAAAATATTCATAAAATAATGAATAGTTAAATTAAAGTTTAATTAAAAGGAATATAAGGTATCATATTAACTATTGAAGAAACTGTTTGTTATATTTTATAAATGTCTATATTACTTCAACTATTAGAGATTCTGTTTGGAGGATTAGTTATTCTTAGTTTTTACGTTATATATTTAGGTACCATTTATGGAAATCAAGATGACAAAAAAAATGATGAAAAACAAAGCAATAAAAATAATCAAACTTGTTTTTCTCAAAGCTCAAACGCATCTGAAAAAGTCGGTAGTCCGAGTTTGAGGAGTAGAGAAGTAACGTGCACAGGAGGGGATGATCTTCCGATAGAAAAAGGAGAAAGTACTTATAGATACGTTGAAAGTTTACCATTAGATGATGAAAATTCACAAAGAATATCACTTAGAAAAGAATTATTAGAGAAATCACCAGTACAAGAACACTATTAAAAATATGATTAAAAAGTATATTTTTAATTAAAAAAACGTTAATCTCCAAAATAATACATTGAACAATAAAATTTTTTACGAATTTTGTTTAAACATATCTTTACTAGTACATATAGCTACGTAATTTTGCTCAACAGAATGTGTACCAGCTGAGTTTGTTGCAGTAACTTTGTAAATTCCTTGATCAGATTGTTGTGGATTCTAAATTTAATTTATATATATATGCAAAATAATTTATTCAATAAATTTACCTTTAAAGTCATAGTAACAGCCCATTTACCAACCATCTTTTTTTGTTTCATAACGTATTTGTCACCAGAAGGTAACTCTTTATCCTTGAAAAACCATTTTATAGTAGGTTCAGGGTTAGCATTGCACATGCATTCAAATAGTACAGAACCATCTGGTCTAACTTGAAGACTTGGTGCTTTTTCGAAAAAAGGTGGACAAACCATAACTTTATTATCCAGACAAAATATAGAGGATATAAAATCAATGTATATGATACTAACTGCTTAATCACTGCCATCGTTCGATTTATTTATACCTCCTACGCATCACTTGAAAAGATATTTTGTGCACACTTAAAGTTTAATAACATTTATTGAGGGATAACAGAAGGATAAAAATGAAAAACACAAAACGAAATGATGATCTTGTTAGTAAAATTGTTAATCACAAACCAACTGAATACACACTAAAACTTTTGTCTCTTTAAAATATTTGGTCTCCATTGTAAAGGATGACTTTCTTCTGTTGCTGTCAAATCTTCTTTGTACATTTTTATGCTTTTGTCAGCATCACCAGTTATTAACCGCGATCCAGACTTATCAAATGTCATACAAAAGATACCTGATTCAGAATCAATAGAACCGGGCTGTGCTTTAACTTGGTCTTGTTGGAAACAAAAACCACTATTCCAATCCCAAAAATGTAAAGACCCATTGTCACCACCTGAAACTAAGACACCATCTTCGTTACAAGCTAATGCGTTGATAACAGCTTGATGTTGATTAAGCGAACGAACCATCTCAGCATTCTTAGATTTCCATTGCCTGATATTATTCGTTGATCCACTGGCAAACATATACAATGTTGGATGTAAAGCTAACGCACGAACACTTTTTTTGTGGTGAGTTAGTGTACACCATGTTTTTCCTGCTGCTAGGTCCCATAAACGTATCGTTGAGTCATGAGATCCAGAGATAACTTGAGGATTCGTTGACTGTGTAGCAACACATGCAACTGTATTTGAATGTCCCGTTAATGTATGAATTTGTGCTTTAGTTCTAATATCCCATACACGAACTGTACAATCTCTTCCAGCTGTACAAAGGATATCTAATGTTGGATGAACTGAAAGCCCCTGAACAGCTGAAAGATGACCATGGTAATGTCTAACAACTTTATTAACTTCAAGATCCCAACATTTTACTTGTTTATCTTCTCCACAGCTGAATAAAAATGGATGTCTAGGAGATATCTTAACTCCTCTTACAGATGATATGTGTCCAGTTAAAGATAGTTTTAAATTACCGGTGGCAAGATCCCAGACTTTAATTATTCTATCGGATCCACCTGTTACAAAATATTGATTCCCAGGTTCAACATCGACACATCTAACCCATCCTGTATGACCAGCAATGACACGATACAATTTCCATGGTGGATGCCACTTTGGTTTTACAGTTAAAGGTGCTTTTGAGGGTAGTAACATTCTAATATTATTGTCAGTGAATTCTTTACTACCCGAAATTGCATTTGAAACTTTATCTGTTACTCCAGAAGTTATCGCTAATTGATTATTTTCTGGACCCTTAATACTCAATTGATTCTTAAGACTTTCAACAGCCTGTCCTATGAATTGATGTTTTGGCAAATTCATTTTTTCATCAATTAAATCTTTCTTATTTTTCTCTATGGCCGTTTTAATAGAACTACACTCTGAATTTATTTTATATTTCTTCCATAATTGTACACTAAAGAAAGATTTTATAAAAAGATTAAATATTTAATAGGACAAAACATTACCTTTCATCATCATAAGGAGATATTTCATAGTCATGGTAAAATAACTCATGAGTTCTTTTCATTGAATGACATATTGTATCTAAAAGTTGCTTCCTCTTTTCTAAAACATCTTGTGGTAGATTAATATTTTTTACAGCATTATCATTTGTTGATATATCAACATTTTGTGAAACCTCTGCCATAACTAAAAAATTAAACGCAAGGCACACTATCCCAAACTCTTAATTTTCTTCTAATTACCTCAAATCTTTTCAAGACTCTGTAATTTGATGGCGGGTTTTCTATAAATAACAAATCATTTTTATTTCTACTCAAAAATAAGAAACATTTTGCAATTATTAAATCATTCATTTTTTCGTAATCTTTCAATTTAAAAAACACATAGCAGAAAAGAACTACCTTTTTATTAATCGATATTTTTTTATCATTAAATAGTATTTTTCTCTATTTAATTTATTTTAGGCAGAATTTATTTGAAACCATGAATCGCAAAAATTTAAAATCTCCACGGTTAACTGAGTATAAAACCAGAAATGCCGGATGGAAAGATGATATTAGGAAGGAGTGTTTTCGTAAAATTCGGGAAAATAGAGAAAACAGGTTTAATTCCTTTAGAAATATTAAAACGATTAATGAGGAGGAAGCCATGGAGACTACTGGTATTGATGTAATTAAGGGATTTCTTATTGAAAATAGTATCCCTGAGAATGAAGATGAATTAATTGATATGGTAAAAGAGATATATGAAGAAGTTTTTCTTGCAAGGTATGTTGTTTTACATTTTAATGAGTAACGTAGTTATCTTTCAGAGTATGAATTTTATGAAGAGTTTAAACACCAGTGTATGAAGTACGATATTAATGAATATGTAAAGGCCATGGCATCTGAAAATGATATCGGGAGATATGTTTCATGTCCAAATTGTCCCGATGGACGTGTGACGCTGAAAAAAGTCAGTAGATACAATGTTATCGCTTCATGTAAGAACTGTGATTTTTGTCACACGTTTTACAATGAATGTATTTCTCCTGATGAGGATGACGTAAATGAATTGTTCCAAATTGCTATAACAAAACACTACAAAACTGGTTGCTTTAAAAAAGCTCCTATTATTTCTATAAAAGGACAAGATATACGTGGGAAGGATAGTTTCTTGTTAATTCATTGTAGTGAATGTGGATATAGTGATAGATTTAATTTTGACTTTTTTTAACTTCGCTCCTTGTTTTTGCCATAAGTGTCTGGTGAATTTTAATTTAATTTATGTAGATAATTGAATAAATTTATTTATTGATTGTTTTTTGTTTTTATACCTGTGGTGATGATACTTTTTTTAAGGAAATAAAAAAAGTGAGTAATTTATTTGTTAGGGATAGTTTTTTGTGCTATGTACTTCTTTTTAGCAATAAAAAGGAAACATGCCATAATTAAATCATCCAAATGAATAAAAATATTTCTTTATCTAGTAGTAGAGAACTATAAACGCAACTTTATAATATTATCATGGGGATTGAGTATTCCATCTGTCTTCTATTCGTTTGGTTCCAAATGTTGCTATATATTAAGGTGAATAACGTTGAGTTCTTAATTTAGAAATGTAAATAGTTAAATTTTTATTATTATATTTCTTAAAGTTTTGTTGTTTAAGATTTTGTTGTATAAAATGTGTTTCATGAGACTAAAGTTTGTATATAGAAATTATATAAAATTATTCTTACTATATATAAATGGAATATATTTTTTTTTGTTTTTGTAGCATAAATGTTACTTAGGTGAACATTTCGAGAACAATAGTTTACCAAAGAGACATATATCTTTATGGCATACATATATTCCATTAAAATATGGAAATAGAAAAAAAATAATTTGTTTCTTTTTTCCAAAACCTTTATATTAAAAAATCTCATTAAAATCAAAATTTTGTTTTCTTTTGACTATCATTTTTACATTTATCTTTTTTTTAGAAAATTTTACAAAGTTATTTTATTTCTATTTTCCCCTACAATACTATATCACTTTTACATTTATATTTATCCATATCTATTTCTTTTTTAAGTTAAATGGCCATCTTAACACACTATATTGCCTCCTAGAAATTTAAGATTATTTTGTTTTCATTTTTGATAAATTATCTTATCATTATTATTGGAATATAATAATAAGATGGGTTTTTTTGATAGTATTGTAGGTTTATTTAATATATATTTATAAGCTGCCTTTATGGTTTGCGCATAAATTTTTTGGAATATTTATATATAAAATAATATTAATTGACCGAAATGGAGTCTTTTTGTATATACCATTCTCTTGGATTCATTTGTCTAAAGTGGCATTTGAAAAATGGCATGTTTGTAGATTAGTGTAGATGGTGTTATAATGTCGTACAAATGTCAACGACATATATTTTACTCATTTTTCTGATAAAGAAAAAGTTTGTCTTTTACATATAAAAAACTGTCCTTTTCATAAACATTTTATATACATTTTGTCACTTTCATTTTTCACCTCTATTTGATCATTATCATCATAGACGATAAGACAATTTTTTTGAAACTTTACTTGTTTGTTGCGATTGACCTTTTAGTAATAACTTAATTGTTTTTAAGTGTTATTCACTTTAATCTCCTAAAATACTTTTCTTTTCTTATTTTTCTTTGATTAGAATACTAAAACTTTCCGCTTCATGATTTTTGAATTGAAGCATTAACTGTTTATAGGTTTTATAATATATAAACCAATTTATGTTATATACATGAAAGACAATTTTTTAAAGAAGAGATATCTTAAAATGTATTTTTATATCATTGTATTGTTAAGATGCCGTGAGTGAAATACTTATAGTTAAAAGAAAGTATTTAGGAAATGTTAATTCATTTTTAACATTTTATTTACTATTCTTCTAAATGTTATTTTGTTGTTTAGATTTATAATGTCTTTGGAAGAAGAGTTGAATATTAAAATATTAAAGTTCAAAATTAAGAGACTCTTTTTGACTTTTTGTAATATTGTTAGCTATAAAATTTACCTTCCATTTGACAATGATTATTATTGACAACTATTATTTTCCTAGCTTACCACAAAGATGTTTTAATTTTTCTTTTATTACATATAAATATATACATAGTTCAGTAATGTTATCATCTTTACATTAAAATCTACTAAAATTCTTCCTCAATAACTTTTAAAATATTTGATTTGAGGTAGCCTATTTAATTTGTGATATATATAAATTAAAAGATAAAAGATATAATAATCATAATTTTATAACAATCTTTATAGGATACTAAATTTTCATTTTATCATTATATTTCAATACATCAAAAGAATAGCCACTAAATTTGTGATGTTGTGGCAATAGCAGTTTTAAAATCTGGTGTTGTACTTGACACTTGAAGTTATTGTTGATTTGTGAACGCATTTAGAAATTAAACTGCGCATTACACTTTTAACCTTTAATTTCTATATAAATAAATACTATATTATTAGTGAAAAACATTATTAATCTTCTATGTTTATTTATAATATATTGTAAGATAATAAAATGGTGTTATTGTATGATTTTAAGGAAATCATCATTTGAGAAAGTTGATAGTACATACTTTAAGTGAAATGCAAACTTACTTACATTAATAGCATATGCTTTAAATTTTCATTATTCTCACATTCCAACTATATATATTGAATGATTGAACAGTTACAAACTTAGACATTTTGTATTATTTTTATAAAATTATATATATCTTGTAACTTTTTGTATAATAATTATACAAAATTTTGATATAATGTATCATTTTTTATGAGAAATTCTTATTTATATTTTATTTATATATTATTATGGTAAAAACTATATTATATTTGAGATTTGACAATATTTGCTATCACATTTTCAATGCTAAAGTTATTTACTTTTCCTTACTTTTCTTTTTATATATTTTGAAAGCAACTATAAGTTTTTGAAGAATTTTGTTGATAAGACAATATTTAAGATTTTATTGTCTAAGAGTTACGTTACAGGGATGATTTTATATTTATTACATAAAATTGATTATTCTTTAAAAGTAATTATTAATAATATTTTTTTCTTACAAAATAAAATAAATTTCTTTTAAGTTTTTATCACACTTTTCTTTATTTATTTTTGGGAGTTCCCCCTATAATAATCTTAACATCTTTGATATACATTATCACTTTGTAATCTAAAGACTTTGTTTTGAAATTTTACTAATTATTAAATAACAAAAGAAAGTAGATAAATTTGTAATTGTGTACTATTTAACAAAACCGGTCATGAATATATTTTCACTTAAATGCTACAGTTAAAATGATATTAACGCTAACACGTACTGCAATGAGACTTTTTCTTTATATATTTTCTTTATATAATTTTCTCTACGTATACTTTAATTAAAAATGTGTCTTTTTCATTGGTTGCCTAAGTTTTAGAAAACTTTTACAAAACTTTATTTACTAATTTTTTTTATATATTTTGTAACATTATTTTAATGTAATTTCCTTTTCTTGTTTTTAAGTAACCAGATATATTAGGATAAATATCCGACTGTTAGCCAAATTTTTGGTCAATGTTAATTGATGATTTTATTAGTTTAATTTTATAAAAACTAGTATTCAATTTGTAAAGCATGAACTAAATTTAAGTTTATTTCTATCATAAATTGTATTGAAGTCAATATCGTAAAATGTTCTCTCCTTTTTAGTACATCAAAATTTTGTCATATAATTTAGACAATACATCTAATTTATTTTTATTTATATATATAATATTCACCTCTTTATTTAGCAATAATAAATCTATATATCTATCAATATAATAATATTTTGTTGGAAAATGTAATTTGAGATTTTAAAATAAGTATACAAATACCAAGCTTACAATTGTTACTGATTTTTCATATGCGTAATATTTTTCTTCCATTCTGTCATCAAAAAAATTTTTAAATATAAATTATAAATTAAGCACTTTAAAAAATTGTTTTGATTTAATTTCTTTCCTTTAATATCTCTATTCTTCTATTTCAACTCTAGTTTGTGATAAATTTTTAAAAAATATATATTGTTTTAAAAAATAATGTAATTATCATACCTGTTTTTATTTATATTAAAGGAAAGTATGACGAAATTGTTAATTTCTTGCTAATATTTTTATATTCTATTTAAATGTTCTAATTTCTAAATTAATTAAGTCCTTGTTTAAATGGTGGTGGGCAAAAAAATCTTCTTTTTCATATTTTAATTTTCATTATTTTTAATTGACACATAATCATATATATTAGATAATATTTTAAACTACTTCTAAAATATCTCTAATATACAATGACTTTTTTGCCATTTTTCACTTCATATACTATATTTTATATTATTTATCTAGGAAGAGGATATATGTATTTTTACTTAACAGTTAAATAAAAGAGTAAAAAAAGCGACATATTTAGAAAGATGATTGACAAAACTTTTTCACAATTTCCCATTATCAATTCTTAGAAAACGGTAAGAAGTTTACAAGTACATTATTTATTATATATTGTATGATAGATATATTTTATTTTAGAAAGATAAAAAAATTTTTTAAATGGGAAAAGAATTATTTTAGATGATAAATATGTTTAATATCCTTTATTTTAATGGGTATTAAGATACCATGGATAATATGTATATATTTTTTTATAACAATTTGTAAATTTTAGGTGTTATAATATTCTATATATTTTAAGTTATATATTTCTTATATTATCCACACTTTGAGGCATTTTTAATAAAGATATTATGGAGTGCTTTTCGCATATATTTCTTGAATATTGTAATACACATTCTTGAAAGTTTTAATAATACTGAAGATTTTGATATTATATAAAGTTTAAGTGTTGATTCTGTTAATTTATTGTTGTAAATCTTATAATCAGATCAAAGTAAATTCTTTTTAAGAAAATATTAATTAACCTTGTATCAATGTACATTTAGTTACATTACTTATTTATCACTATTCCACGTATTATTCTATATTATATTATTCAGTATTAAATGATGAAAAATTTTTACTTAATTTTGTATATATTTTATTTTTCTTCTATTTCAATATTTAAAAAAATTATATTATTAAAAACAAGTGATTTTTAAGAATAGTAATGAATGTAAGACTCATTTTTTAATCTATATATATGTATAATTTCATATTTTTAATCAACTAGTTCTTATTATTAAAATAATTAATAATCTCAAATATTAACAACTAATATATTTTTTGTCTCATTCTTTCCATGTAAATATGATATAAGAACCAAACAATCATTAAATATATTTATTTAAAGTATTTTTTTAAGAAGAAAATAAATAAAGAATAAATAAAATTTATATCAGTGATCCATAGATAATAATTAAATTTATTTTTCATTTTATTTTTATATAAATTCACATTACTTTTTCTTTCACTATATTATATATAGTGAAATTATCAAATGTAATTTTCCATAAATAATGAAGAATTTTTATCTTTAATCATCATTTAATTTAAAATAATTTCCACTTAAAGTTAAATAAAGTGTTTTCTTATTTAATGATACAATATGTAATATATATCAATATTAGTAAACTTCAATATGTTTGCTATTATCTTATTGTCTTTCATTTATTATAATATATTTAAAAATACAAAACAGATTGGTGACTGACCACAATTTTAACTATATTATTTATTTTTAAAGTATACAAAATGTATTTTAATCAACTGTTATTAAAATTTAATATTAAATACAGCTTTTTATAGATTATTATTATTTATATAATTGAATTGTCAAAAAATACTTATTATACTATATTCTATTTTATATATTCTTTTCTATGATGTATATTCCTCCAGACCGTCTCTCTTCAAGGAGAGAAAGTAGTGGTAGTGATTATGGTACAGTTGATCATACTAATCAAGGAAATTCTTTTAATAATTTTGGTAGTTTGCGTCGATCATTAAGGCAAATGAATCCTTTTAAAAGTAAACTATTCAGGCTACCTGCAACACCAAGGTTATCAAGAAAAAACAAAGGTTCAAGTGGAGTTGAAACAACAGGTTGGAATTTCGAAAGACCTTCATCCGTAGCATCATTAAAAGAATCTATTTCTAATGTAGATAATAATACTTCACAACAAAATTTATCTACCACTAATTATCAAAATTCTCCATCATTAATGATTAGAAAGACTAATGGCGAGCATATTAAAATAGAGTCATTTAGAAAATCATCTATTGATAGCTCATTTGAAACAAAAAACACAACCTCCTTCACCTCGTCACCCCTTAGGAGTTCCTCATTTCGGGTATGTCGAGGTTGTGTCACATCAACAACACCAAAAGATAGTAATCCTAATGGGCTTTTACCACCATCAGGAAATATTCAAACACCAAGTCATATTAGTAATAATAATCATCGCTTAAGTTATAATGATAGTCTTAGAAAAGGACAATTAAATGACGAAGTTGAAAAGCAAAAAACGTTAATAGAGGGTACAAGAGGATTACAAATATCTCCTCCTGTTGACAAAAGAAATAGTTGTTACCAAAGATTACCAAGTAATCAATATTCTTCTAATGGTGAAGTTTATGATGCTCACTGGAGGACAACTTCATTAAATCCTCAAATAGATATCAATTCACATCAAGTAATGTCATTTACATCACAAATGCCATCTCCATGTAATTCAACAATTTCATTACTGGGAACTGCTTCAAAAAATACATTAAAAAATGCAAATCTTGGCACATCATCTGTTAGATCGACCAAAGATGTTCCATTTCAAAGAGCATCTGTTATGGGACTTTTTAATAGGTCTGAAGATGGTACACAATCAGCCAGAAGTAGCTTTAGAGGTCCCACATCTCCTATTAGTTTCAATAACTCATTTGAAGTTAAAAGTTACCAAACATCAACTAATTCACTTCTTAAGAGTGAATTATCATTTAACAATGAAAATAATTCCTATAGGTCACCTTTGGTAAGTCAAATTAATTTTAACAATCTTCTTACGTATAACAAAAAAATTTAACGATATAATTATCAGAAATTTTTCTTAATAACGAGATAGTAAAGCGATAGTATGTTAGAGGGTTTTCAATGTAACTAATTTTTTTTATGCATTAATTTTCATCCAGTGTTTGGAAATTACGCTTTTAATGGACAAAAGTGAACATTTCTTTTTTACTGTGTAAAAAAATTATTCTTTTTGGTTCCATTACATTAACTGTTTTTACAAATTCACTTCGTTTTTAATGAGTATATTTTATTTTAAATCCCATGATTGAATTCTTGAGACTAACAATAAATAATTAAACAACATACAATTTGAGAAAGTACTTAATCTCGACCACTGGTATAATGGGCACACCCTTTCACAATAAATGACTAGATTTTTTATAAAAATAAAAATATAATTTTACAATAATAAGAATATAAAAAGGTGTAGTAAAACCATCCTGTTTTCAAGAATTCTCAAATATAATTTCCTTTAATAGTATATGATAAATAGTGAAATTCATTCTATAATATAAAATTTCAAACGAAAAATTGATTGTTAATTCATTTTAATTAGATTTTTTTCATTAACAATTGTTATTATGTAATGAAAATTGTATTGTCAAGTTAAATTGTATTTTTGGAGAAAATTTTATTTACTTATATTCATTGTCATTAACTTTTCTTTTCAATAAAAAATCCCTAAACACAAAAAAAAAATTTAAAAATAAAATATAGAGAAAAAAATGTTTATTTAGTTAAAAATTGGTGTATTTGCGGAGCGGGGGTGTAGCTCAGTGGTAGAGTGTTCCCTTCGCATGGGAAAAGTCGCGGGTTCAAATCTCCGTCACCTCCATATTTAACAATTTTATAACTTATGTCTTTTCGATCTTTGATGTCTTGTTTTTAGAACATTACACAATTATTTACCTTGGAAGATTTTACTGTACCGTGTGAGATGGATATTACGTTCGTTGGCCGAGAATGGCTTTTTAAAGAATTGTACAGAACGGCTGTTCTTGAAAAAACACAATTTTGCGTTATTGAAGGAGCTAATGGATCCGGGAAATCAGCTATTATTAGACATATCATATTACACAGCCCTTTTTTTCTTAAAAAAGTATGTTTGTTAAACTAAATTATTATATATTTTAATGAAAAAAATATAAATAGAAAAGTTTTTCTATCAAAGATCTAATGTTAAAAAGAGAATATATTAGTTGAGAATTTCTCATTATTTTTAATGAGTAGATGAAATTTCTTCATGCAATGTACTATTAAATGGACGCCACGGCGGCCCTGTGGCCTAATGGCGAAGGCGTCTGTCTCCTAAGCAGAAGAATGTGGGTTCGAGTCCCATCAGGGTCGTTCTTCAATCTCTTTTTACCAAGAAAAAGTTATTTTGCTTAAAATTAAATAATTACACTTTTTTCTAGACAATTAATGGAGATACTGTTGATTCTGGTATAGTATTAGAGTCAAATGAATCATCAATGCCATGTGTAAATTTAAATTCAAGAAACTATGAGTGGCTTCGTCAAATCTCAAATCGTGTTGTAGCTTATCACAATTGTCGATTATACTCAGCCACAAGTTGTGCAATACCGGAATTTATTTGTAATCTCGTATCACAATTTGTACAGTGTAACAAATTTTATCCATTAGCTGAGTTTTTAAGTAAACCAGAAAATTCACATTATCTTACGGCTGTTAGTAATCCTATAGAATGCTGTAAATATGATCCTATTGAATTGTTTAGTAAAGCTATTGGTGAACCACTATGTAGTATGTATGATTTAACAAAAGATGAATCATCAAATTGTTGTATTATATTAATTGATTCATTGGATGAGGCAGATTTCCATAGACTTGAAGATGGTGAATCTATATCATGGTTCTTATCAGAAATACGAAAATTTATTCCTTCATGGTTACGCTTCATCTTAACATCATCAAATCAGGATGTTCTTCATGGTTTAGACATTAGGTCAGTTCATATTGATGATGCAGAAATGGACGAAAGAATACTACGTGATTGTCGATTATTAATTGAAAATTCATTAAGTAGTTACTCAGATTGTGATGAGTATCAAGAGTTTGTTGAAAAAGTTTTACATTTTTCTCAAGGAAATATGCTTTTTATTCACATGATCATTGATCTTGTTGATAGAGAATTAATTGAAATATCTTCTCATATACCAAATGATATATCTCAATTATATTTAATATATTTTAAGAATATCTTTAAGAAAGGAGAAACATTTGATGCTGTATCTCCAATTCTAGCAGTTATTATAGCTTCATTAAGACCACTTAAATTCAATGAATTATTAAGAATTTTAAATTCAAGAAGTGAAGAACCATATATGACGGAGGATAATTTAACATCATTATTATCATTAATGATACCTTTATTATCTAGATTACAAAATGGTTCTGTAATTATTAGTCATCAAACATTTAGAGAATGGATAATAAAATGTGCTGGACAAACAAATTACGTTGTTGATGTTAGACAGGGACATATTCTTCATGCTACTAGTTATCTTAGAAATTATGAAAAATTATCTATTGACCAAATTTTTGAGTTAGCTCATCATTTACTTAAAGCTAATCCCCATAAATATATGAGAGATGGTATTGGTGATGATTTACCTAATGGTAAAGATTGTCAATTAGTCTGGTTACAAATGGCTGGACAATCATTACTAAAAAATTCATTATTGTATCATAAAAATATTATTTATCCAAATTCAAAAGTTTCACGTTTACTTTTATTAGCAGGAGCTGACGCTAATGTTTGTTGGTCAGACTCACAGGAACCTATTTTATTTGGTTATGCACGAACAAATAATGTCGCAATGATTCAATTGTTGCTTCAATTTGGGGCAGAAGTTGATTATAGGTGTCCTTGTACCGGATCAACAGCTTTAATGGAAGCCTCTAAAAAAGGTAATATTGAAGCAGCAAAAATTTTGCTACAATTTGGTGCAATATTTTATAATCAAGATGAGGAAGGTTTATGTGCCCTAAGTCATGCGGCTGCCGGCGGACATATAAATTTAGTTATATTTTTATTAGAAGAATCAGATATAATCAACCATCAAAATAATATAAATCAGGGTAATTTTAATGCGCCAATTGCTTATCTTCGAAGTAGTTCTATAAATAAAGCATTTGAAAGTGCTGCATGTTATGGGAAAGTTCAAATATGTAAGTATTTATTAGATTGTACTGATGCTATAACTGATATGTCAACTGCTATGTGTTCCGCTTGTACCTCTGGTCAATCAGAGACTGTTCAATTTCTATTGTCTAGAGGTGCTTATTTATCAATGAATCAATATTGGAATGGAAAATCAGCTTTAATTTGTGCAATCGAAAGTGGAAGTTGGGATTTAGTTGTAAATGTTTTGTCAACTGGTAATATTGATGTAAATACTGATCGTTGTGAAAATGCCTACACACCACTTATTGTTGCTTCTAGAAAGGGTCACGTTGGATTAGTAGATTTATTAATTAATCACGGTGCGATTTTGGATATACCAGATAATACAGGCAAAACAGCTGTAATTCACTCTATAATTTGTAAACATGCTTCCACAGCTGCACTGTTAATAGATCGAGGTTGTAATGTAAAAGTACTTGATAATGATGGAAATAGTTTATTACATTTTATAGGGGAATATAGTACAAAATGTCTAATTGATAAATTACTTGATCTTGGTTTATCATTAGAAGAAAAAAACAATGAAGGTCTAAGACCTATTGAAATTGCAATGAAATATAGAAATAGAATTGCAATGGATGGATTTTTAAGAAAAGGAGCTAGACTTCGTGCAACAACATGGAAGATAGCTGTTGAAGTTGATCCAGAAATGACATTAATTTTAATTAGAAAATTATTAGATGATGCATCATTTTTATTAAGAAAAAAACTAATAAATGATGCAATGCATAGATTTCATTATGCTTTAGCTAGATGTAATGAATTACTTGAAATATTTGAATCATCAAATCTTAGTAATAATGAACGTAAAAATTTTTCAAAAATTATTCCACAATTAAAACACTTTAAGCTTCAAATACTTTTTGCTACAGCTCGTTTAAATCGTAAAAATGGCGAATTAATGGAAGCTATAGAAAATTGTAGTGATGCATTAATACTAGCACAGGATAATGATGATCATCGTTGTGAACTTCATTTACTTCGTGCTAAGTGTTTCTTTGATGCACAAAATGTGGGTAGAGCTCGTAGAGATGCTGAAATTGCTAATGGTATAAAACCTGGTAATATAGATGTACAAAATTTGCTAAATGTTTTATGTATGCCAACTGGTGACAGAGATTAATATTTGCCTTATTAATTTTATTTTTTGTAAGTATATATATTTATATATATATATATATTGAAACGATATTTCTTTCAATAATGTGACTATTTTTAACAATAATTTACAATTAATAAATTTATTGTTATCGGAAATTATGTTTGTTTAATAATATTTTGACTATAATTAATAAAGTGTAATTGTTTTTATCATTTCTAATATAAAAAAAAGTGAAGGTAAAGACAGATATTAATGTAAATAATTAACAATAGTTATTGTAATATAAAATTCTAGTATTTTTGTTTATATTAAAAATTGTATGATTAAATTCTGTCAATATTTATATAATAACTGACATACGTATGTAAAAAGAATTTTATGTATCAAATTTTTTTATTATTTATAAACAACTATGTACAAATTTTTGTTTTTTTTAAATGATAGAATTGTTGTGTTTTATCAAAAAAAGTTATAAAGTTACAAATAAAGAAAATTATAATCAAATGATATTGTCAAAACTAAAATAATGAATAGCAAAAGATCATTGTTTAATTTTATAATACTAATTTAATATAAAAAATTATATAGAAATCTGAGATGCGCTTTTTGTTTTTCTAAAATGAATCAAAGAAATGTTATAGTGATATAGTCAAAAATTTTAATAAAATTTTGACTTTTAGAAGATTATGACGAAAGCTTCAAATATAGGATTAAGACAGTTAAATGTCATGAGTCTCAGTAGTTTAATGTTTGTCAATGAATATTGTAATTTTTTTATTTACAATTATTGGTTTTTAAAGGGATATTAATATATTTCCATCTATAAATGTCATAAATTTTTATTCCTCATTGTAAAAAATAAAGATTTCTTTTTAAAAATAACTTGAAGTTTTGTTAATTCAATGAAAATAATAAAATAACAATATCAGATTTGAACTTAATATTTGGCTGGAATCAGATGATGACTTTCTTGAAAAAATTAATTTTGTTTGTTATTTTTATACTGAAAATTATTTTATTTATGCAATTCCTTAAAATGTTAATTTTTATTCATCTGATAATCGTTCTATAGTTTTTGTGATAATTTAGAGAATGGGGAAGATTCATGAAAATTGATTAAGAAATAATTTTAATGTGTTTATTATCGTTTCCTTTTTTAAATTTATTTTCTATTATCCGGAATGACTATTTTAAAATTTAACTTATTTAAAATTCTAAATAGCTAAATGATAAATGTTGGATAAAGTTATAAAAATTTTTGTCTAATAGTTGAAAATTTTAAACTTTCACATTCTTAGTATCAAACTAGCGAAATGAGATACTCATAAGTTTTTATTATAATATTCTTTTTTATTCACAATTAAGTGATCAGTTTTTTTTTTAAATCTTTAATTTGAAAAATAATTGTTCTTTGGTAAATGACCGTTTGGATCATCTTGAAAATTAGACATTTCAAACATAATATAGCTTTACAGAAACTTTCTTTCAAATTCTGGAATAAATGTATATTACTATTGCCATTTAGTAAAATAACTATTTAAAAATTTATAAAAGTTATTTTGAAAGTAAATAATCACTAGTATCTGGTGTACATTGAAAATAATTATTTTATTTTTTAATCAATTAAAAGTTATTAAATTGATAATTCATTATTTAAAAAAATTTTAATTACAATTTGTATTTTACTATAAAGGTCAAAGGAAAATATAAGTGATTTAATATATTTGAGTTAATTGTTATTATTTAAATTAATTAAACTATTTATGTAGTAGTCGTGGCAATAAAAATTCTGTACTATATTCATTTTTTCTCATTACTTTATACTTTGCGTACATTTTTAGAGGTTTATAAAAATAGTAAATAATAATAGTTATATGTCCAATTTTCAAACTATTTTTTGCAAATTCTTAACTTAAGGAAGAAGCTCATATTTTAAATTTTTTATAAATTTAAGTACCAAATATCTTTTTTTTAAAATATTTTAAATTTAATGATGTATTTTAAATTATACTCAAAGGAAACTGAGCATTTTTTGAGTTTAACATTTTATTATCTTTCATATAACTACTTTAAGTACACGAAGAGAAATTTTTTCATGTGCTTAAATTTTCATTGATCATTTTTATATTAGATAATTTTTGAAAAAGTATAAATAAATAAATAGTATTACATAAATTTGTTTTGTTTAACTTAAAAATATACAATGTTTATGGACATTTTCTCAAATTATTTTAAAAATTTATTTTTATTGAATTATTTCCAATTCTATCGATATTAAATATAAATTACTATTCCTTAGTTTATCTTTTTTTATAGCACTATCTGCATTAAAATTTTTAAAAAAAATTTCTTTACCATAATATAGGAATTGCAAAAACAATAACATAAGAAAGTTATTGTTAATTTTTAAATTCTATGTTATGAGTTGTTGTTGATGATCATTGATATTTTTTTCTATTTTTTGTTTATTTTTAATTACAGATAATTATTATGTTGTAGATGTATTGTTAATAAAAAAAATGATTATTTTTTTTATTTTCAATAATTGTCAACATTTATAAACTTAGAAACTATACCTTTTATTTTTGAGGATTCTTAAATAAAATAATTAATTAAAAAAAGTTTTTGATCAATTGCAATTTGGGCACTTCTAATAAAATAAATAACACTTTCAGACTAAATTTGTCATGTATTACATTGAAGCATAAATAAGGAATGCACAACAATATTTGTCGAATTATTTATTTATATAAAAAATTACAGCTTGCAATAGAAGTTGACCATATTTAGTATTTTTTCATGGAGAAAATATGAATGTTCACAAGATATAATTAGATATTCCTGTGATAGTTTATTATTTACCACCTTTCAATTACTTATTCTAACTATATATCAATTGCTTTTGTCACACCTAAAAAGTTTCATTAAAAATATACATAATATAGTTATCTTTTATTCCATTTATTAAAATAAATAACTTATAAATGCTAATATTATAATGGTATATATTAAAATAATAGTAATGTTTTGAAATAGTACTTAAATAGATTTTATCAAGTATATCTCTTTCCATGCTTAATAAATATTTTCTTAAATATGCCAAAAAAATCCTATATGTCATTATATTGCTTATTATTTTAATAGCACTTTTTTTATCATAGTTTCATAATACTTTTAATTTGGTATTAAAGTGTATTTGTTCAAAAGATTCCAATTTAGATAAAGTTTATTTTTCAGTTTCATTACAAAAATATTGAAGCAATTCTAGTCAATCAAATGAGACTATGCAAAAATAAACTCTTATATAATCTGATAAACTCTTTAGTACGGATTTTTATTGTCAAATATTATATCTTAAATTATCTATTTTATGTATAAATAATGTAAAATAAAACATTTATGATATTATATCGTTTTAATGAGTTATGGAATAAAATATAGTATATATTCATCTTCTTAAATAATCATTTAAATCAAAACAAAATTGAATTTGATTACTGCTTATTAGACGATGTATATAGTAAAAGAATGTGTAGACAATATAATTTAAACCTCATTATCAATAAAGCATTTAACTCTTTTATGTTTAGTTTCCGCTAAACTTATTTTTGGAAACTGTTAAGGATAACAGTATATTATAAGTGAACTTGTATAGTTTTATATATATTTACCCAATTTGTCTTTTTTATTGTAGTTGAAAATATAATTATAAAAGAATATAAGAGATATTTGATGTGAGAAAAATTTTGAATTAAATGGTATTTAAAGAAGTTCATCAACATAATAGATGGTGATGATATTATTAATATATTTCAAAAGTTCAAATCATATTTTT
Source organism: Strongyloides venezuelensis (assembly GCA_963280985.1). Lineage (NCBI taxonomy): Eukaryota > Metazoa > Nematoda > Chromadorea > Rhabditida > Strongyloididae > Strongyloides > Strongyloides venezuelensis. The sequence goes on along the minus strand of CAUJLX010000002.1, from coordinate 6,956,965 downwards.
TATTTTATAATTGTTTTTTTTTCGACATTTAAAATATATAGTATTTTGAAGTTGTCGGCAATTGTTAATTGTCGTGTCATTCAAAATTCTATAGGACTATAAAAACATTATCTCATGGGTATTTTTTATTTCTCAAAATCCGTTTAACCTTTTACATACTTCTCCCGACTACTTATTATCAATTCTTTTTGTAACTTCTTTCGAAACATATTCTGTCACAATTGATAATGACCATATTACTTTTATTATTCTCGTCTATTGTCTTTTTGATTGGTACATTTTAAATATTAAGTTTTTAAAAAGAATGGACATGAAAGATTATTTCATGATATTACATCCCTTCTTATATTTTATTGAGAATACATAATAATCAACAGTATGTTTTCTTTTATTAAATATTAACAGTATATGTATGTTTAGCTTGAAAATTACTTATATAATTTCTGCTTAATGAGGTTTTATAATTGAGTTAATAAAGATCTTTTAATATATAATATACTTATTTTATTATTCCTATAACTGTATAGTCATTAAAATGATATTTTCTATTTTTTTACTATAATATATTATTTATTTACTAATTAATAGTACTACACAATTATAAATATGTATAGTGATAATATTTAATAAATGTTTTTAAAAACATGATAGCTCTAAGGATTAATTAAACACAAAAGAATATAGTTATCATAGACAATTATTAATATGCATGAAAAAACATATTCATGATTTAAAATAACCTTTTAAATAACAAAATTGTAATTTTTTTCTAGAAAACAATCAACGAATGTATGTGTGGGGTTAATGCATCTTTAACAAGGAATTTCTTGTGGGTGTGGTTTCCTCCTTCAAGAGGATGCCATTTTGGTGGCATTCACTAAAAAATGTTTATATATTTTTAAAAGTTTTATCCACCATTAGTTTATTTTCAACAAGCAATGATCATAAAAGATTGAAAATATTTTAATTTCATAATTTTTATACTAGATTTTGAGTATCAATTAAATTAATTTGATTTCATTAATCATCTTCTGAAGAAGATTTTAGCTTAATGAATTTTTCAATGTAACATAATTAGGTTAATGAAATTTATACTATTTTTAACTATTATCTAATAAATCTATTATTAATGCAGCCAAATTAGAATATATGCTTTAAGAAATATTACGTAACTATTCATTGGATTCATTAATTTCTAACATTCTCCATCCATAATGAGGGCTAATCTATATATGATGTATAAATAATTATTATCTTATTTTTCAGTTTTTTTTTTAACTATCTTTAATAAATATTGCATTTAATGCTCTATTAAATAAAAAATAATATTGTTAATAATGGAACAAATAAATATTATTAAATTATACTTATTCATTCAAATATTTTATACATGTTTTGACAGTGTTTTTACACTTAGCTGTTTGGTAATAAGGCCTGGTATGTTTTATTTAAATATGTTTTTGTTATTTTTTCTATAAAAAATATTAAAGCTATATTAAAAATACTTTTTTATTATATTCCATGAAGTGATTTAAGAATTGTAGTTTTTTATATTATGTTTTTGAGAATATGCTTAGAAAATTTAATAAGTTACTTTATTATATAGTTTAAAATGTTTTAAACAAAATTTTCTTTTTAAATTTAAAGAATTTATTTAAAATTATTTCCTTTTGTCTGGAGTAAAAAGTGAAAGGTAATATAGGAAACGATAAATTTTGTGAATATTTTGTAGTAAAATATAACTCATTTAAATTTTGAAAGTAGATTTTTATTTTATCTCATAAAATTATGCAACATTTTAACAATTCCTCATATTTTAAATTATTGTATTTATAATTAAGTTCCTGGTCGTTTTGAAAAAATAAAATTTTTGTATGCATTAAAAAAGATATTTATAAGGAACTATGTTCTTTTTGTGAAGTGTAACGTAAAAATTTTATCAAACATAAGTTACATGATTATTATGAAAATTTAAATTACTATTTAATGAGGAAAGATAAATAAGAAAATATAATAATTTATTTGTAGGAAAAGGACTGATGAGTGAAAAATGCCCTCAACACGCAGTTGGTTGTAGAATAAGAATTGAGGGTGATATTATACAATGGTACGAATATTCAAAATTGTATGACAGGAACCAATTAGTTTGTGTTCATCAAAATGAGTATAATTTAAAAGAAATGAAAAAAAGTGGTTGTATAAAGAAGAAATCTGGAAGTGTACGATGCTGGTGCTATGGACAAAGTAATTGCAACAATCCGGATGTATCAACTATGTTATACCAGGGATTTTTGCAATTAGATGACTATGAATTTGATAAAATTGTTGAAGCAAGTAGATACAAATGATCAGCCAGATTATGAAAATTTTGATGAAGATAATATTGATGATAATAATTCAATAAAGAACGGACAATATAGAACTATGAAGCCATTATATACAAATTCATGGTCATATCAATTGAAAACAAATAATAAAGATCCTATTCACCATATTGTAGGTTGTATAACAAATAATTTCTACTACTTTTTTTGTTAGGCACATCCAATAAGAGGTGGAAAAGATGCTAGACAAGATCCAGAAACAATTAATAATACAGAATATGCATTAATACAACAAAATAAATTTGTCAATACTTTAAAAGTTGGTAAAATCTCTAATGAGGATAGACATACTAAGTATGTTGATGTTGGAGAAGATAAAAAAAATGATGATGACAAAATAATATCTAAAGCCATGAGACCTATTTCTAAAAATATTGGAAATATTAATGAATTAGGGAAAATTGAAATAGGGAAAAATAACCCAGATAGTACGAAAAATTACCATAGGGGAAAAGGTGTAAAAATTGAAAAACAAACAAGACTATACATTCAAAGTACTAAGGAACCAAAATATTCTAAAGAGGAAAGAGAAAAACATTTAGACGAGTTAGAGAGGAAAATTTTATTATCATCAAACCCAGAAGTTACTGAAGATGAATTTTCAGAGTTAATTAATACTGATGGACAAGTCAAAATCCCATCAGAAATATCATTTCACGGTGAATCTAATTATGCTGATATGATTGATAATGTTGAGGATGAACCATCAAAAACAAGAAAAAATACAAATGATAACTTTTTATCCCAAGTAAAAACAAATAATGTTTCAGATAAAAAAATGCCAAGCTTTATTTTGGTAGTGTTTTTCCTACTAAAATTAATAATTTTATAAATTTGGTTTTAAAATATATGATTTATAAAAAGAAATTTAATAAAAAATATAATTTTTATGTTAATGATAGATGGTCTTTTTAAGTGACATATTTTTTTTGTTGATATAACTTATTAATACTGCTTTAAAAATATATATAAATGTAGACAAATTAATTGTTAATCAATATTCAAAACTTCTTCGCCTATAGATAAATTCGCAATTCTTGTTTTCCATTGTTCATCATTTTTAACACTTAATTATATGAAAAAAATTTATATTTCGTTACTAAGTTAATTAAAATGATAATTTTTGTAAGTATTTGACAAACGAAGATGCTTTTCATGAATTTGCAATCTCAAATAAATTAGCCAACTAGATTGCATTGGATCCAAGAGATTTTCATTTGTACCAATCATGTAATTTTACATAATTAACACCGATAAAGTTTAAAAAACCTAACTGAAACTTTATTTAAAATGTTTACGACGAGAAAAAAAAATATTCATTTACTTGACTATTTGAAATTTTAGTCAATTTAAAGATATTGTCTATTGAAGGAATGTTTTTAATCACTTCAAATTCTCAAACAAACACATCTTTTAACATCTGCTCAACACATCATTTTAATTAGAAAAAATACAATCCTCAATTTAAATGACTACTTTTATGGAAAATACCAAATAAACATAAAGTTAGTAAAAAATGTCTAGTCTTAGTATAAAAAAATATGACACTAAAACTTATCACAATAAAATATTATCCATGTTTTTCCAAGTAGACTATATTCCAATATCCTTGTAAATTTATCTCATTTCGCATTCCTGTCACCACATTAAACTAAGGTGGAGCATTTGTTGATATTTTATTTTTTTCATTGAAGTATCACTTTTCAATTATCTTTAAAAATATTTTATATTCTTTTAGATAGAATTTAATATTTTAAATGTGATAATGTATAGATTTTTTTGTGGTATTTAATTTCTACTATCAACACTAGTATTTTTGTTTACTCTTATCTACTGAATTTTTTTGAAATTAATTCAGTAAAGGTTTTTATTATACTTTACTGATTTACTTTAAGAATAAATTTTATATATTAGGTATTTTAAATAAATTAAAATAGAAAAGGTATTATGAATTTTTTTACAATTAATATTGATTTTTTTGTATTATAAATAAAATTTTGGGTTAACTCTTCATTTATATATATTTAATTAGTTTTTTTGTTTTTCATAGTCTAATATTTATGGTACATATCAGTAGTTTTTACATTATAGATAGTTATTTTATCTATTAAATTATGAAATAAAATTTCTTATTTATTAAACAAAATATAAATATTTCTAAATTTTTTAAATTTTAGTTATTTAACTAATGGGAAGAAAAACAAAGTCAAAAAATAAAGCTTTGGCAGCATTTAAAAAAGAAAAAGCATTGTGGAAAGATGCTGCTTCAATGGATGCTGCACAACAAGCATTGATACAATCTGAAAATAATATAAGAATGATTGTTGATATTGCTACCACTGGATTTCCACCAGATGACCAAATTGTGTTAGATTACGATGATTTTCCAGAAAGATTAAAAATATTAATGACAGAGATTGAGGGAATAATCAAAGAACCACATTCTGATAAGAGTACTCCTGAAACTAGTCCAATTAAAACATTAAAATTATTTGAATTACTTATAAAATATCAAGGATCTGAGGAAGGATGGGATTCAGTAACCTCTGAGTGGCTTCAAAAATATGCCAATATTCTTTTGAGCCAAATGAAAGAAAGTGATACTTCCGGCAGAGGTTCATCTATCTTTGATGAAGAGTCACAAAAGTTTATGAGAGCTTTTAGTAAGTATAAGGAAAATTATTTAAAAGAAGAAATGAAAGGTAAATCAAACGTAAAAGAAAAAAATACAAAATATAAAAATGTTCATAATTGTGAAAATGATAAAGAAAAACAATGTAGTAGTAAGAAAAGTTCTCCTTCTACAACAAATACTGATAATAATGAAAAAAATTCTTGTGATGATAGTTTGAAAAAAGTTTCCTCTAAAGACGGAAATTTCAAAGATGCTTGGAAGTATTATGTAAATTAAAAAAAATAGTATATCAATAAATTATTAATTTATTTTAGGATAAATTAGTTGAAATAAAAGAAAAAGACTCTGAAAGAAATAGAATTGGGTTACCAAAAATAAAGTGCAATACTATGAAATGTTTCTGGAGTGTCCATGCAGTGGTTGGTGTTAATGAAGATGTTAATTTTGGAAGTTTTGTTACAGAAAATTGTTCTAACAATTTTAGTGGATTGATTTACCCGGTTTCTGGAATGGTAAATTATAACAAGAATTATTCTACTAAAGAAGACATTACCAATCCATTTAATGCTTATGTTCCATTTTCATGTGAACTTGTTAGAAGATTAGCTAGCAAAGATATGATTATGGGTCGTTTATTGGATTCATATTTAAAGGATGACGTAAATGAAAGTGTAAACAAAAGTAGTTTGTTAAATTTAAAAGAAGAACTTGATTTTGCATCATATTGTGAAATGAAAACATTGGTAATTAAGTTAAGTAATAGAATGAATGCCAATTATGGTCGATATTTAGCTGATTGGTTATGTAGAGTTGACAGAAATGTTCAAATATTTGTTGAGTTAGAAACAGATATTGATTTTTATCATGATAACTCTACAAAAGAAAAACCTATTAATAGTGTTTGGGAAATTTGGAGTTATTTCCGTGCTCAATTCAATCACGCATTCTTTTCAAATCTCCATGTTATTTTAAAATTTTCATCATCTGATATTCCTGATGAGTTTCTTCCTGGTTCTCATAACTTAAAACGATGGAAAGGAGAACCATTAGTTGGTTTTACAATTGATTACGACATTTTAGATTGTCATGGTAAATTTGAAGATGCCTTTTTCCCAGATATAATAATGAGGTCATTATCAACTCTATGGAATCCAGCATACCATTTTTTGATTTTTTCTAATGATACTTTTTATTTAACTCGTGTTGTGAGAGAAAAAGTCATCACAAAATTGAAAGATTCATTAATGGCTATTGACTATGACGATAAATATTATGAATCTCATTTTAAATACCATGGGAATTTTATGCTTCAAAATCCACTACAGCCATGTGCAGATAATTTAACTTCTGGTATATATCATGCTTTCGAAAGTGATACAGTAAAATATAAAAAATATGCATTGGCCATATATTATGCAATAAAAAAAAGTATAACTGAACAACTGTTGGAACATATTTCAAATATAAATCAACCAAAAGTATTGGATGTCATTGGTGTTGATATCGCAATTCTTGGAGCTGGACGAGGACATCTTTTAACTTCTATTCTTTGGGCATATAAAAAAATAATCGCTGAGGCGCCAGAAAAAAATATCTCTATCGTTATTCATGTTGTTGAAAAAAATAATTTAGCTCTGTTAGATTGTAGGAAGGTTTATGAATATATAGAAGGCTTCACTATAAAACCTGTTAACATTGAAATGAGAGAGTGGGCAAAACAAATGCATAACAGCCAAAATCGTCTTCCTGATATTGTTGTCAGTGAACTTTTAGGTTCATTTGGATGTAATGAACTTGCTCCGGATTTATTATACGAGGTTGAATCATACATTTACCATCCAAAACAAATATGGATACCAAAGATAGTTGAATCATACATACAACCAATAACTAATATTCCGGCATTGCAATTTTTGTTTGATGAAGCAATATTTCACTCAGATTTTGATGGGGGACAAGGAAGGAACAATTCCCGACGTTTTTATACATTTATGGATGTATTTAAAAAAGCCAAACCAATATCACCATACTCAGATAGATTATATATTGCTCAACCATCACCCGTTTATAAAATTGATAATCCAAAATATTGTTTTACTTTTCTACATCCACAATATGATAATTTAATTAATATCAACCCGGAAGATTTGTCAGGCCATTCAACTATAAATTTTAAGGCACGTAGTACATGTGACATTACAGGTTTTCAGGGTTATTTTGTTGCAACATTATATGAAGAAGAAGGTAGAGCTGTAATATTATCATCATGCCCACATGTTAATAAATTAGAAGCTGTAAAATATAATTTTGAATGTTTATCTACATCATGGTTTCCTGCGTTTTTCCCTTTGAGAGGTCCTATTAGACTACAAGAGGATGAGGAATTTTCATTTGAAATATTTCGTAAGACTGACAAAACTGGTGTCTGGTATGAATGGCGTTTTATTGGACAAGATAATAAACTCGAAGATCTTCAAAATGAAAATGGTGAAGAATATTTTATTTTCAAAAACACTAATTTAAATATACGTTAACGGCTAAATACTATTTTTATTAACTTTCAACTATATTAGTCATATTTTAAATTTGTAAATAAATTTTTTTCCCAAATTAAAATATTAATTAAAGTAAAATGTAACATGTAATTCTAATTTTTTGTCACAGATTATTAGATAATTGTAGACAATATAAATTAAAGGAAATTTTTCCACAAAATGAGTGAAATATAAAATATCATTTAATTTTACTAGGAAAAAATTTACAATATTCCTTTGATAGTAAATGAATAAAAACATTATCATTTAATTAAAACGTAAAAAGCAATGTTACCAATTTTTTTAACTCCGGAAATTTGACTTTTTAAAATTAGAATTTGTTTTTTTTAATGTATTTAAACGTATAAATTTAATAGTCATCATTAAGAATAAGTCTGTTTTTTTTAGAATGACTTTATATCAAGATAAGTGTAATTATACTCAATTCAGACGTGAATTAGAAAATGTATTTAGTGGTATTAAAATATTATTGTTGGATAAATTAGAAAACCCTAACGATTATTGGGTAAGCGTTGATTTAAAACTTACCAAAAAAGATATGGGTGATGACTATAACTTCTCACAAGCTAATGAAAATTTTAATAAAATGATTCTTGAAAAAGAAAAAAGAAGAAAAAAATATGAAAAGGTGGATGAAGATGAATATGAAAAGATAAGAAAAGCTGAAAAGAGAAAATCAAGAAAAAAGAAAGAAAAAATTGTTACATTAGATGATTCAGATTCTTCAAGAGATACAGTTGATAAAACAAATTGTTCTAATGATTCTTCAAAATCACTTGTATCAGCCAAAAGTAAGAAATCAAAAAAGAAGAGGTCTTGTAAGAAGAAAAATATGAAAAGTTCAAAAACAAAGAATAAAAAAGAGAGGAGCATTTCTAAAAGAAACAAAAGGAGAGATTTACATAGTATTAGAAAAACCCGATATTTTCCAAACCTAGATGATGATGTTTTCTATGAAGAATCTATGTCAAAGATTATAAGAGATGGTAAAAATCTAAACAACAACGGATCAATAAATCAAGAAACTTCTGGAGTTACATTGGATACAAATCATGTTAATCAAAGAAATGTATCACCACAAAATGAACTATCATTATCAAAAATAGATCCAAAATTACTAACATCAAAAAATAAATCCTTGCATTTTCATAGAAACAAAACATTAAGATTTATAAGAGAAGCTTGTTGTAATTCAAGAATTGTACTTTTTAAATCTCAAAAGTGAATTCTTCAGTTGCCAATAATATTAAATACAATATTCGCTAAGATTTTTATAACTCCTAAAACCTCAAGAATTATTCTTTAAATTAGTTAAAATAATAAATATTATTTTTTTATTCAGTTATTTTTTTGTGCAGATAGTAATTAATTACTCACCTATTTTACTCATCATAGTAGTTTTATTTCTGTGCTTATCTTTAGTGCAATATTGTTTTTAAAAAAATATGTCAAAATTAATTAACTATTTTTATATTTTAAATTTAGTTATAAAATAACTCAAAAAAGTTTGTCATTAATATATACTCTTTATAGTAAGTTATTAATTCACCGTAAGTCCATAACACTTAAAATGCCTTCACACAAAATAAAAAATTAGATTTTTTAAAAAAGTAATAATTTGTCCCGCCTTAAAGTTTACATTTTTAAAACTTGCGACTAATTTTAATGCCATTATACTGTATATGAAAATTAAATCAAAAGTAGTATAATCATTACAATAAATTACTTTTTCGTATGATAATATTTCTATCTTAAAACTTAAGTTATTCTCTACAATATATTTCAATGTACATTATTAGAGTCAATTTTAAGTAAAATTATTAATGCTCCAATAAAGAGTATTTATTAACATATCTTAGTACAGCGGACCCTTGATTAACCGAGCGGAGAAATTTTAACAAAAATTTACAAATTAAAATTTTATACATAAAAAAAATTCATTTAATTACTTTAGGGAAAGAGATGCTTACCTGTGTACGTGCATAAAATATATGGATTACTGATTAAAAAAACCATCTATAAAATGCCTATTTGATTTTAAATTAATAAGGCAGCTAATATACTAAGAAATTTTAGAAAACTTAGCTTTAAAAAAATTCGATCTGATTTAACTCAAAAAAATAGGAGATTTCTTAAAATCCAAATAATTTTTTGTTTCGTATACTTACAAAAAAAATTTATATTAAATATCGACATGCAATGAGTTATTTTCTATACAAAAATTAAAAATTATATTTTTTTATTCATTTTCGATTATCCGAACTACCTTTTGTCTCCAAGGGGTTCGGATAATCGAGAATCTACTTTACTTTCATTTTAAATTTTTACTTGACAGGAAAGATTGCTTAACTAACAATGCCGTTTTGTTAAAGTTGACATTAGATTATAAACAAAATCACCTCATTGGTAGAAATAAAAAAACAAATGCTATTGTTCTTATTACTATTATATAAAGCATATAGTTACTAATAAAGTCAGGAGTAAAGTTCTTATTTAAATAATTTTCCAAATGTGTTCGCGTTTTTAAAAAATGTAGTACCAAATCATATATGATTATTCATTTGGATCTTTAACAAATAATATAATGATATTTATTTTTTAGCTTCAGTCAAAATGTGATATAAAACTTTACATTGTATCTCTTAAATTGTTAGCTAAGAGGGTGATTCCAAAAATTTTTCTTTTGGTTATTTTTAATGTTCTCAATTTTCTCCAAATATCTCCTAAAATAATTTACTTTTTCATTTTAGTATTTCTAATTCGTGTTATGTTTAAGTTATTTTTTCATACTGTTACTATTTTATCTATATTTGTTAGTAAAAAAAAAATGGATGCAGGTGGTGAAGGTAATATACTCTTTGAACTATTAAAAATAAATTTGGTTAGAAAACAAATTTTCAAATACATTTCATCATTTTCTGACATAAATAATCTTATGAATGTTTGTAAATTTATGAAATTTGATCTTGAGAAAGAAAAAATTGAAAAGAGTATGCTTATTTATTTTGATTTGCAAGATGTTCTAATTACATATGACGATTAGTATGATCTACCTTCTGGTATTTCGAGATTGAGTAATTTTGCGGTTGTAGAGGATATTATTTTTAAAGATTTACTAAATAGTTCAAGAACATTTTTTGATGAGACATTACCCATAGGTAATTCTGTGTCCTATTATAATGTTGGTCTACAAATAAATTAATGGAAAGAGGAGGGTCGTGTTCCTTTTATTGAGAAACTAACTGAGGAATTAAATCTAAATTACATCACACGAAAGGATGTTAAAGATCTTATGTTCTTACATAGACATAGAAGTGATAAATAAGCTTGCATAATCTTGGATGCCTTAAGTCACGTGAAACACGATAGTATAACAAAGATATTCCTTCCAATAGGGTGTTTTGGACCTCCATCAACAAGATATAGTACGATAAATGGTAATATTTTCAAGGAAATTTCCCAAATCCTACTGAAATTTCTCTGATGACATTTGATTATATTCCCGAAAGCATTCTATGATTTAGTCTGTCGCAAGGATATTTTTGAAAGATTCGTTCAGCAATTGTCAACTACCAAAAACCCCACAATATCCTTTAAATCTTTGAAACGTGATAACGAAATGGAGGCTGATGAACTGATGGAAATTATAAACATTATAACCAAAAATAATGTTAAAAGTTAAACTTGGATTAAATGTAGATTGTTCCAGCTTTCGAGGAGAGTGTAATTATTGTTTTCATGAAAAAAGGTTCTTTTTATCGGTGAAACAACACACTACAGTCGCTTTTGGTACAATAAGATATCGTGATAAATTATCCCACAGTATCGACATTTTGAAAGCTTTTAAGAACTTAAGTGTATTACATTTGAAGTTTGGATTGAATAGTGTTATTAATAATTTTATGGCTTCTTATAATCCAAAATCTAGAGGTTTTCGGACTTAGAAAATTGAAAATCTTGAAAAATGTAAAGCTTGAATATGAAAAAGATTTAGATGATCATGACTCTGATATATTAAATTCGTTTTATCAATTCCTTGAGTTCATTTGTTCAATGATGCCAAGAAATGTTGAGGTATTATAATTGATAAATGTACCTGATATGAATAACGTTACAGCTAAGATGATAACTTAGTACATGACAAACATTAAATTACTTAAGATCGATTGCTCTCCTATGAAGAAAGTGATAGTTTAGACAACTTTAACATACTATAACGCCTTATTTCACATGAGTTCTGTCCAGTAGGAATCCAAACCACTCTAAAACTTCCTGCTTTTAAACATAATAAGTGGACTACCAAATCGAACGATTTAGCTTTTACCAATAAATTTATTAAATCACATTATGAGAAGTTTACAAAACTCATAAGTGATAACGAAGATAGATACATATTATTTAATGATATCCATCATTGGCATTCGTATAAATGCGACATTCAGAAGTATTTTTTTTCATAGCGCTAAGAAAATTGTAATATAATTTTTAAATTTTATCATACTTAATATTAATAGTTTTACTGTAAATTTATAATTAAATTAAATACTCATATTGTTTAAAGAGTACTGTTATTATAAAGAAATTTTGAAGATGGGTGTGTTTAAACGTCATATAAATGTGAAAAATAAACTATTTTTATGTAGTGAATGAATAGTTATATATCTCTTAGAGCTATTGCTTAAGTATATAAAAGTAAGTTTTAGATTTTTGCTTGTCTCACCTTGTTTGAGTACCTCAAGAAGCTTACTTTAAATATTTAAATTATCGAGTCATAGTTTTTGTTTTGTTTAATTAGCAATTGCTACTGGAAAGATATTTTTTCATCCGAACTTGGAGACCATTTAACTTAATGATAATGTAATGGTAAGAATTTTACTTCACATGTTTTAGAATATAAGAAGAAGAAAGTGATAATTATTGTTTCTTATGAAGCAAGAAAAAGCAAATAAAAGTGCTGAGGTCTTAACATTTGATATAAATACAGCAAGTATTCAAAGAGTGCTTGTAAATTAAACAGAACTTTCAATGGGATTTTTAAGATAGTATAAAAAAAACTACTATATCATTTGAAAATTCGTGAAACCCAATAATTTATTTTTAAATTAATAAACTAAACTCAAAGTTAAAGATTTAGGAGTTTATATAAGAAACTCATATACAAATATATTCTTAGCACAATTTAAGCATACTAAAATTCCATAAAATTTTCAATCTGAAAAATGTTACGTGCTCTGTTAAGGAAACTGTCCTCAAATTGAAGAAAAAATTTATCTCTTGAAAAAGATATCTTACCTTCGAAACATCATACGGAGAATCTTTTGATGGTACCTCAACAATAGCAGGAATACTGCCCTTGTAGTGATCAATTGTTTGGCGGATGAGATCAGCAACCTTTTGATTGATAATAATTATTGCAATATCTTTTCTTTTGACAAATCTATTAAATGCTTCCTCAATTTCGAATGTAGTTGTGTTCCTTTCAACAATAAAGTAATTTTCTTCTCTGTTATCGCTTATTTCACCAATTCCACCGAGTAGGAATCCAACGACAGTGTCTTGGTCGCCGATAACTGATAAGATTTGTCCTTTCTTGAGAGTTCTAGTCATTTTTAATGAATCTTAAAGTAAATATTTAATTTATATGTCGTGTATTTGTGAAAAAATTCAATATACTAGTCGATGGTAACCTTAGATCTATACGGTATTTACAGTAAATGTGACTCTAAGTTTCTAAAGAAATGTAAAATACCACTTTAGAAAACTAAATATTGTATTTCAGTGTCATGTCACCACAAAGTATTCATTTTATATATCAATTATAATAATCAAATTTTTTTTAATATAAAGAAAATAAATATGTTTTTGTGAATAACGAAAAAATTTGTCAATATCTACGAGAGACAAACTATTTCTTCATATGTTACATAACTCTCAAACAATCAAATGTATGACAAGTCTTATCAAAAGACAGCATAAGGTAAAAGACCAGCGTTACTTTGACCCTTTTGAGTTGCGAGACACTTTTTAAAAAAAGATTCCCATTTCCTCAACTTCACCTTTGACTTTTTATACTTTTCTTTAATGTAAATGATTGTGATGATAATTATAAATTGCAAGTACCGTGGGCTCTCGATTATCCGAACTCTCGATTAACCAAACGAAGTAATTTTCACAAAAATTTACAAATTAAAAATTTTGTACATAAAAAATATTCAATTACATACTTTAGGCAAAGAGATGCTTTCCTTTTTTACAAATGTAAAATATATAAAGTACTGATTTTGAATAAAATATCTATAAAATTTCAATTTTTTTGAATTAATAAGACAGCTATGTATTAAGAAATTTGAAAAACTTAGCTTCAAAAAAGGCAATCTTATTTAACTCTAAAAAATAAGCGATTTCTAAAGGTTTAATAATTTTTTGTCTCGTATATTTACCAAAAAATTGATATTTAATATCTATACCGGTATGAAATGAGTTACTTTCTATGTAAACGTTGAAAAGTTATATTTTTTTTATTCATGTTCGGCTATCCGAAATTTTAGTTATCGAACTACCTTTGGTCCCGAGGGGTTCGGATAATCGAGAGTCTACTGTATATATATAACATTTATTGTATTGTAAGGATAAAAATGTATCTTCACCAAAATAAAAGTTACCATTTTTTTATTATTAAATAACAACCAATGAGCACATTTGATTGTTTTTGTTTTAATTAAATCTAACCCTTTAAATGTGATAGCCGTAGTTATTTAACCCTTAATTTATCCACAATTTTCCATTTTTATTATTTATTTTATTTGGTATTCTTTTTGATATCCAATTATGCTTATCGACGTTTAATTTTCATGAGAGAAATATTTCATAACGTCATAGTAGACTACGTATCGATATCCGCTATTTCAATTGAATAAATCCTATTAGAAATTTTCTAATCTTTATCATTTTAATTAGCTTATTTTCTATCATATTTTTGTTCTCTTGTGATTGTTTACGACAGCAATGAGTAGCAAACCAGTTGTAGTAACGTGCAAAGTTAGTCATAACATTTTTGGATTATTAATAATTATTTTAGGAGTTAATTTTTTATAAATTCAGCTTAGACGATTTTAAGCACTGTTTGACTGCTGTATCCTGTCCCATTTCAAGGAACAGAGATGCTCTTCACCGAAGGCTCAAACAAATACTTGAAAACGGGAAGGCACAAGACAAGACAATATAAGTCATACTACAGGGAAGTGTTAGGGAAAATTATTGTTCTTCAGACGTGCTGAGAGCCCTTCCAGAAATCCGTGCAGTGTCTTTTAATGACAAAGTAGAAAATGATGATGTTATGACTGAAACTAACATCCCAATAAAAAAGTTTTACTTCCATAAGAATGTTAGGAATCCATCTGGATGGAAAATAATTTTGTCAAAAGATATTTCTGCTCCGTTTACATTTGATTTCAAGCTGCCATGTGAAGTAGAAGATTCTATACTATCTTCCAATGATTCTAAGTCTTCAAAAGATCGCTCAATACTCCACTATGCTCAAATTATCGAGGGAGGCAATTTACCACACAAGGATTGCTATCCTCTTTGAATGAGGATGTTTATTAGTTCACGGATCTTTTATCATGTGAAATTACTTACAGTTCTGAAGATAAAAAGAACCGTGAAAATATGTCGATCAACCTAAATGATGTGGTATTTAAATTGTCTAAGATTAGTAAAATAAAAGAAAGTTTACGAATAGGAATTTGCTTTGATGTAGCTGAAAACACTGAGTGTACCTTTGCTTATGCTGTATTCTTTTCTTCTCTCAAAACAATGGAGGAGTTGTTAATTGAAACTACAAATAAAGCTAGGACTACGGTTGATGAGTTTGATAGTGATTTGGAAAAATGGCTAATGGAAGGAGATGATTTAATCTTAGATTCTACTAAGATTCCTCTCAAATCTTCACTATCGTTTACAAGAATAAAAATCCCATTTAGGGGTAAACATTGCAAACATATTTCTCCAGAGGATCTTGAAACTTATGTTAGTATCAATAAGGTTGCTGAATCTTGATTGTATAGGTAATGTAAAAGCCCTTGTACACCAGGTGATATAAGAGTTGATGAGTAAGCTTTTGATTTTCCTGTATTTTTTTATAGATTATACTTTCAGATTTTACACAAAAGTTCTCCAAAATCACCCTGATGTCGAGAAGATTGAACTTTCCCCTGGAGCAGAATATAGAATTGCTGGATACGAGAAAAAGTTAAGTATCAATAACTCAAAGGTTATTAGGGCTGAGATAGATATTAAATAGCGATGAGATAATATTAATAGGTAATGAAGAGATTGATGATTCGTTTCGTGAGAACCTCTCTCAAGTTGACAATAATGGGAATCAGTTGCCTTTAAATGCTAGTTCCAACATTAATGTAACTGACTATATTGAATTGGATGGTAGTTTTGATGATGAACCACTAGTTAAGCTTACAAAAGTCGGAAAATTCAAATCAATTCTGCTAAGACTTCTGTTAAAAAGTCTGATACTAAATTATCGATAGGGAAATCAAGACAGGAGGATACATCTGGTTCCAATGGAATAGTTAATTTTGAATCTTTACCAAGTCATCCCAAATCATCTAAACTTTCTGAAATATTTGCTTCGTTGGGAAGAACGGAAATCTCTTCACCAACTTCAACCAATGTATCCATTCCCAGATTCCAACGAACTTCTGCTTCCCAACTGAGATCAATTGACGTAGTTAAGGACAATATTACTAGACAATGTCCTGTCATTATGGAACTTGTAAAAGGATTTATTGTTAACAGTGATTTCTATGATATGTATGTATCCTTAGGAATTGAAAGCTTGAGACACTGTAGAGCTAGAATATAAGTGATGAATTGTAGGAGATCTGCACCATGCCTGAAGTTCGAACACTTTTCCTTAAGAAGTAGATGTGATTGAAAATGAATTGCAAAGAACTTTTTTAGAATTTTTATTTCTCAGAATCTCGAAAACTAAGTCTGGTTATGGTATTTATTAATAGTAAATTGTGACTATAATATATAAATTTTTTTATGATAAAATTTTGTAAGACTTTTTTTATTACTTACCTGAATATCATAGTGAAAACACTCTTAGAAAAGTGTTTAATATTTGAAACATAAAAATAATGATAAGAAATTTAAAATAAAATCAGCATTGTTACGCACTCTTAGTTAATCTTTGGCTAATAGAAGAGGTTATTTTACAAATTCCTTAGTTCCCTTATAATGTGTTTCAAGGAATTCAAAATATTAAGTGAAATACAAGTATATATTTATAAATACAATGGATATCTACAATTTATTAAAAAAATACAATTCTATACAATAATCATATACATGACATTAGAAGTCTCCGAAACTCGGTCAACAAGACACTTCAAACACTATAGCGTCTAGTTCGTGCCAAATTTCTCTCATTATTATTTTTTCTACTCCAATTTATATACTATAGTATCTTGTTTTAATAGGCTTAAATCTTTGTTTACGAAATTGTGTTAAATAATATTCCTCCATCTCATATAACAAAGACCGTTCTGTTAGATTTAATTTCGAATATACGTAAGATTTCAAATAACTTCCGCCAGAACTAGCATGAAATGTGGGAAAGATATTCTTCATCGACTAGCTTAAATCAATTTTTGAAGTGAATCACGGTTTAGATAAACTTGACGAACAAATTCAAGAATAAATAATCCACCATTATCTTTATTATCTTGTCTATATGGATCTCTTAAGTTAACTGTTTTTATTTTTCCTTCATCAAAACAGAAATCATTTTTACAATTTTTTCTCCTAATGAACGAAGACAAGCTTCGATGTACTGAGTGAGAACAAAAGTATAAAAGCTACATTTTGAAGACAAATTGTTGGTCAGTGAATCATAAATGACAATATGTAACTAATCTTTAGCTTCGGTTTCCATTGAAGAAACAACAAATTTGTGTTTTAAGCAATTCTTCTGTTGATATACAATTCCAGTCAACCAATGATTACTAGCATGCATTGGAACAATAAGAAAATTGAAATCAAATATAGAATAGAAAACAGGCAGGGAAGGATAGATTTTCTCACTTGAAATTCTTCTGGCATTCATTTTAAGTTGATGTAAAAAATTCTCGTCAAGGTATAAAGTTAAGTAACAAGACATCTCTCTCGTTAAACTTGTATACAATAACATGTTATAAATTTTACAACAAATTTTCTTCGGTGTTAAGAAAACTCTGTAACGAGTCTTTTCATTCTCAGCCTCCATTTATTGAGATAACTGTCTATTATATCGGAGTGAAGTCATTGAGTTTTAAATATACAACAAAATGCTTTACCATGTACATAGTAAGTTTCATTTGTCTCAACATTCTATGATTAAAACATCTTGGTATTTGCAAATTCTCCAAAAATTGTAATACTTTTAATGGTACTTAAGCGCAGAGGTACATTGTTGCCTAAATTACCTTCTACGAGCTTCTTCATTTTCAATAAGAAGTTTGATAATACCATATTTGAAGTATCAACTGAATAGTTATTTTTCGTTGAGACAATATATCGTTTTCCACATCTCTCATTAGAAGTATAACTGATTGGTTTCAACCTAAATGGTGAAGCAGGTATTTCTAATTGATAAAAGTTGATGATTTCAAAGGGGATTTTATA
This sequence comes from Strongyloides venezuelensis, assembly GCA_963280985.1. Classification (NCBI taxonomy): domain Eukaryota; kingdom Metazoa; phylum Nematoda; class Chromadorea; order Rhabditida; family Strongyloididae; genus Strongyloides; species Strongyloides venezuelensis. Next base: position 6,938,705 of record CAUJLX010000002.1, on the reverse strand, counting down.
CGAGTTGTCATCGTTAGGACTAGGATTACAGAACTCATGAAGTTTACGGTAACCCATAAATGGATTCACTGCTACTGTTCAATATCGGTATGGTTACAAATACCTTATTAAATGATTCATCATCACATCTATATGACCCAGATCCTAACCACATACTTAAAAGTTTCCGAAAACTCCCCGATGATATCGTCAAAACAATACCCACACCCCTTTTTCCATTGTTATCCAAGAACTCAAACATCGTTGCTACTAATGTCATCATATATTGTAAATTTATCTCAACTTTAGATACATAACTTCTTAATATGTGTTTCATAGAAATGGATTCATGAATATGGTCGAATGAACAACAAATAATTAATTCATTCAGTAGAAAGACATCCGATGACAATTTTATTTCTTCACCATTTGCATAGATTGTTTTTGTCTTCACAATATCAAAATTATTTCCTCAATGTTTCCATCCCCTTTTGTCGTAGATCATAATCATTTCCATTATTTCATTACTGGTTCTGAATTCACCACTATTATAATACACTACTTCCCCGCTCATTCTTCCTCATAAATAAAATTACAAAACGGTTACAAAGTAAAGACAATAAGAGAAGATTGACAGCTAATACCCTCCAAAACTCTTCTCTAAATTGGTGGTTTAAATTAAACATTTTTGAATTTCGCAATCAGTATTGACGCTAATATTGTACTTTCTGATATTGCTGAATTAGAATATCGAAATGATATTGGTGTTTTTTTTTAAATTTCCAGAATTATTATGATTCTAGTTAACCAATATGGGATAAAAATAGATTAGGGGGTACATAAATTTCAGTGAAATAAATTCTAAATTTAAAAATTAACTAATTATTTTATTATAAAGGGAACTATACTATTGTTAATTGCATAAGAATTTTAATATAGTCTGTAAAGATACTTCGCACACTTTATCAATTTAACTTCTCTTCTCATGAACTTTAGACTATCATTTCAGAAGACACTTTGTTTGAAGGAACTTTAGCTTGATGGTAATTTGACTACTTTATAAATAGATGTATTGTATATTAATCATTATATCCGTCTTTTTATAACATTATATTTAGGTTTTTACCAATCATTGTAATAAAAATAGATAGTTTTTTATGTAACATCATGTGTTTATAGTTATAAAACAAATGTCTACTTAACAAATATGTAGAAAACTTTAAACATTTATTAAACAATTCTTTTTTTGATTTCTATTTATTTTAGAAGTTATGCCAAATAGTCAAGACAGAAATATTTTAACTAATGAACTAGCAATAGAAAAATGCAGGGTATGTTATAAAGTTACTTATATTTAAAAAATGTTTTTAGGATTTAATTTTGAAAAAGTTTAGGACAGTTGATTTGTACAGTTGCTTAAAGCGAATCAAGCACAAACCCTCTGGAAGTAAAACACAATTGCAGAGAATTCTATACGATATCTTCGAGCTACACACAGATGACGAAGAACTTGTCAAAATTATACTAGATCGTGGAGATATTTTGGATTGTTATTTGGAAACTGGTATTGAGATTGATGATGCAAGGATAATTCCAACATTGGACATAGAGTATTTTTCTAGTTATATAGAACGCAAGAATGTTTTTACTATGAGAAGACTTTACTTTTATAAGGATATTCAAAAGATAGGAGGCTGGAGTTGCGTTACAATCAGGAGTATTGATTATCGCGTATCTTTGGACTTTAAGTTAGCAACAAACCTATTCAATGGATTGTTTCTTGAAGCGGAATCAGGAATGCCTCCTCAAACAACGTTTCTCCTTCGATGTGCAAGGATTAATGATGATGATAGGGCAATAAATGCACTAAAGGATGATTATCCAGTGGGAATGAAGCTATTTATTAATGAAGTTGATTTCACTAGTCTTCTACCACGCGAGATTTTCTACAATAGTAGAGATAGGAGGGAACGTCTGTCATCTCCAACTATTCTCAATAAAGCGATTCTTGAATGTCAAGAAGATTGTGGAAAAAGTGATTATCTCAATATCAGAGTGGAATTTGCCAGGGCCCGTAACAAAAACAACACATACGCAATTGGGGTCTTCTTATCAACCCAAGCAAGTGTTGAAGACTTGTGTAATGAAATACTATCCCGTGAAAGAATTGCAATTGATGAATTTAAAAAAGATTTTGTAAAATTTCTGCCAAAATTTCGAGATATTGAGTTAGATTGTACTAAGATCAACTTACTATCCTCAGCAACATTTAGTAGGATAAGAATCCCTTTTCGTGGGAGAAACTGCAATCACATCATTCCAGATGATCTTGAAGATTACCTAACTATTAATAAAGGTAATGAAAAGTGGTTGTGTAAAATTTGCAAGAACCTCTGTACACCTGATGATATTATAATTGATGAGTAAGTTGTTTTTAGTGTTTTTTATTACTTTAATAATTTTATAGGTTCTTTGAGAAAGTTCTTTATAATCACCCGGATGATGATGAAATTTTTTTGTACAACGGAGAGAAGCTGAAATATAAACTGGGTGACGGGATAGAGATGTATATAGATGATTTGTTGGAAAAGAAGGATGATAAAGAAGTAAGTGATGTTAATATTGGTGTAATTGAAGGTGATGAGAAAGTAGTTAGTGACAAATAGAAGTTCTCGTCTGAAAACATTAACATTTATGAAGTCTTTGGAGTACTGAAGAAAAAGAAGAAGAGAAATCTCCAGTTTATTGATAAAAAAGTTAAGGTGCTTCTTACAAAATTGTTTTGCTAATTAATGTATATAGATGTAAATTTTATTGTATAATAATTTTATTCTAGTACTGTACTTCTAGTTATTTGTTTTAATAAAAAATTATTACAAAAAAAATACTATGTCCCGATAAAAATTATTATTGACTTTTTTATGCTGATTAAAAGTTTTATTTATCAAAACACAATACACACAGAAAAGATACAAGTTCGTGCAAAAATTGGTCAATTTTTCCAGATATTAAAATTCAAATTTGATTGGAATTAGGGCTAGTTTATTTTGTAAATATTTCTCTAATAAAAATTAAAACGATAATTAAAACTTTAATTAAGTAAGTTGTTATTTTACTACGATATTATTTTTAATTGGAAACTTAAGTTGATTTCTACAATGCATTTAGAAATACAAAATTAAAAAGTTAGATTTAATTAAAATTATAAATGTTCTATGAAGAGCATTTTTAACATATCATGGTATATTATTAATATTTTTATACTGTTTGAATTATTTAGAATTATATTTTTATATGAAATTAAATCACCGAAGGCTAAACTTGTTTTTACAATATTTTTCAAGATCATCATGAAAAATCAAAATTTCAGAAATTCATAAAATAATGTGTATTTTTACTCATAATAAAAAGTTACTTTAAAAAATTTAAAAAAGAGCAAATATCATAAAAAAATATTGAGATTGAATAGAAGTTATATTACATCTAAATTTCAAACATGCATGTAATTATAAGTAACGCCAACATTTATGCGCCAAACTAGTATTTCGCTTCATTTACAGCATTTTTAGTGTTGCATATGTTTTTAAAATTTAAATGAAAGTTAATTTTTTTACCAAGTAGGACATTTTATTAAATTTCATCATTATTTGTCAAAATTTACCCTTATTTTGTGTATATTCAATCTTTAAAATCTTTTAATTTTGAGAAAAAACGTTTCACATTGATAAAAATTTTTGTGGAATAGATAACAGAGATGTTAAATTTTAAATATTATTTGTATTAGTTATATTTTGTAGCATTACATTTCTACATAAATGTCAAAATTTCTTTATTATTTTACATACTTGAAGCTTACATGTTACATTTTTCTCTTTTTTTGTTATTTAACTTTCTATATACTATTTATACTTGTGGAAAAAAAGTAAACAAGCTGATATTGGAAAAAATGAAAGACAAAAGATGGAAAGTGATAAAAAGCGTTTCAAAAACAATTTTATAGAACAGAAAAGTAAATCATTAGACCCCAATGATCAAAACATAAATGGTAATAACGATAATAAGTATGGTGGTGTTAAAACAATGAAATTTAAAAAAATTAATGTTAAAAGTGGAAGAAGTCTAAATTTAAAAGAAGTAAAGAAAAGTACCTCAAAAAGATTATTAAAAGGTGGACCTAATAATGAGGTAAGAGTTAGTAATGTAGCTATAGTTGATATTGTCGAAAATTGTAAACAAAATGAAAAAAAAGTGACAAGCAATGCTGTTACTAATAGAGAAGAAAAACAACGAAAAAAAACTGACAAATCTATTGATACTTTTAAGAAGTTAGTAAATCTTCCAAAAGATGCTTTTACTTCTCCAGTAAGTGCGAAGGCACCAGTGGATCCCTCTCAATATGTATTTTGACATAATTAACATTGTTAGTATGTTATTTTTAATTTTTAATCATCAAACTAATAAATCTCCAGTGGTAAAAACTATAATTTGTCAAAAACTTTTTCTATTAGTTGTATAAATAAAGCTGTAAATATTTTTGATTTAAATGAATAAACTTTTGAAAATCCAACAATTTTTTAGATTCCTCACTTCCCAATTAATGCTAATTTTTGCTTCCAATGATAACATAGGGGAATTTGTGTATAAATATGGAATAATTAGGATTTAATTTTTTTTAACCATTTTGGCAAAAATAAATAAATTTTATATATTTTAAAGCAATTTCATTCAAAACTCCTTGAAGATTATGTTGATTGATGTAAACTTTACTTATTGAAATCCAACACCTAGAATCATAGATCAAAGAAAACGCTTTCTCTTAGTCATTTGTATTTACAAAAAAAGTACTTCTATAATAAATATAAATTTCACTTGTAAGTCTAGAATAATACTTTGAGATGTGTTTTCATAATTTTGCTGAAAAAATTATTTACATTTTTGTTTACTAATTTTAACATTTATTACAAATGCCATTAATTGACTTTGACAACATAATTTAACAATTTAATTCTAAAACAAATATTATTGGAGAAACGTTTCATGCATTATCAAAACCTTTAAACAACAAACTTTTTAATAATTTTTGTTCAGAATGCCTGAACAACAGGATATAGTTTTTAAAATATTCAACATAGTTAAGTGTGCAGCTCTGGGGACAATAAAGAATTCCGAATTTGCTTCAATTATAAAGAGTGCCATTGATAATAAAACATTAACGCGAAAGGAGATGCATCAAATTTGTGGTATGTTCTAATTTACTTAGATGTTTTTTATTTATTTTTAAATTCAGGTTTAGTAATAACAGCGTTTTTTGATGAGGATAATTATGGCTTAAAATATTTAAATCCACTAGAAAGTTTAATAAATCTATGCGTAATATCAGGCGATATTGTTATTGGAGCAATACTTAAAACAAAATTTGAAAAACTTGATAAAAAAAAGATAGGAAACTTTTTTGTTCTATTTAAATTTGTTGATTTTTTGGTTTCTAAAAAGAAACCAACTTCTAGCAAAGGAAATGATGTTATGAAAGTTGCAGAGGAAATTCTAAGTATTTTTAATTGGTATGTAGAATTATCAACATGGGATGAAAGTGAAACATTTACAAATTATGTTGCCAAAAGACTATTTGCACTACTGCAGAACAGATATAACTGTATACTTCTACATGCTACATCAAAAAAATCAAGTGAATGTAAAAAACTTCTAGAATCTAGAGCTGTTGTCCTCGAAACTAAATATCCAGAAATTTCCTCATATATTAGAGAGAATGTTTTAATTTTTAAGTCAACCTTAGAAAGGCCTTATTCTTCGGGTTTGCACCATGATTTTGAATCAATTTCATCAATGATGACTGTGTATGCTACATTACGTACATTAGAATCAGCTAGAGATATTGCTGAGGCTGTTTACATGGCATCAAAGAATTTGCAATTTACTAAAATTAAAATGTTGTATGATATGTTTAAAGGAGTTTTATATAATTTTGCTAATAATAAAACAAGACGTGAGGGAAGATTATTTTTAGGATTTGCTATTATAAAATTTCCTAAAATTATTAAATCATTGGTATGTGATTTACGGGTGTTAGATGAAATTGACATTGTAGCAACACTAGCTAAAATAGCAACAGAATCAAAACTATTATGTATTGTTGATTTTCAATGTAAATATAGCTTTTGGGAACTTTTTATAAGTGGATTAGAAAGAGAAGGTGTAATTAGCGAATCCAATACGGAACAAGCACTATATTTTAGATCATTAGATTATAAAGAAAATAAAGAAACATATGAAAATGGTTTATTTTTAAAGCCAAATATAAATTTTCCATTGAATGAATGTATAAATGCATGGGAACATCTAATAAAATTACCTTTAGATAATCTTCCAACAGTTTTGAAGGGTCTAAAACATGTTATAGGTATAGAGAAGGGAGAAGATAATTTTACAGGTATTCTAATGACAATGTGGTTTAAAGAAGAACTTGGAAATCTAAGTAGACTATTTTCAAAAATTAATTATTTGTGTCAATGTAAAAATGACTCACTTGATGAAGATTCTAAGGCAATACGTCTAGAACTGTTTGACACAACTTTGATATTGCTTTTTACAATATACTTTCACTTTCCAGATTTTACTATAGAAGAATTTATTGGATTACCGAAAAAAGGAGAGGAAAGTGAAAATGAAGAATCGTTTTTGTTTTATATTTGGAATACCAAGATTGATAAAAAGATAAATATTCCTAATGATCCTGAAGAACGTACTTTCGAATTTGATTGGGATGCGCCACCGATAGCATTAATCGAAAATCCTTCAGACGATGTAGAAAATGAGTTAGATCAAATTATTAATGCGATAACTGACGGTGAAAATAATAAGAATGTTAAAAAAAGTACAGAAGAGGATGAAAAAAGGTGGTTCATGAGAATTATGAGAAAATGGATGATACTGAAAATCTTGATTTAATAGGAAATGATATAAAAAGGGATGACGTAAATGAGGGAGGAGAAACTAAAGATGACAAAGAAAATGAAGGTGGTGAAGTGAAGATGGAAAGGCTGAAATGCCCATTAAAATTAGAAAATGATGAAGAAATAGATAGTCAAACAAGATTAATTGTGGATAATTTGTATAAAGATAAGCCTTTTTGGGATGATGAAATTGATTTTGCACAAGCCATTAAATTTATTCCAAAAATAGCCTTCACATTGTGTGAAGACTTAAGAATGAAATTACATGATAAAAGCAATATTTTAGATGCTTTTTGGTGTTTTAGATCAATGCCATCATTAGTAATTTGTCTATTTCAATGTCTTGAGACAGGTAATAATACTCATGCTCGAAATGAAGTACTTGATGCAATTCAAATTGTATTAAAGAAAGGAAAATTTGACGATGATACAGTTTATAATAAATGGCATTTTGTATATAAAATTATAGGAAAAAAGATAAATGATTTGGTGAAGATTAAAGCTTTTCAACAGCCTGGAACACATTTTTTGATAAGTGGATTTAGAAAAACACTACCTGTACTAGAGTATAAAGAAATTCCTCATCCACATATTATTGCAGATGCCATGATATATACTATAAAACATAATTTTGTTCTTCCTGAAGCATTGCGAATATTCGATCATTATATTTCTGTGAAAGGAATAACTTCATGGTGTGATTCATGTTTTCAAGAGTTACTTAGACTTGAGACACCTGATGAATTAGATTTAGCTTCTTCCCTCCTACTCTCTATAGCTTTTTGTAGGCCTACTGAATGCTTTAATGAAATTACAAAACATATTGTTGATTCTATACTTAATGCTGATACTTGGTATATGGCAACACATCAACCAGGAAGATCTGCATTAGCGAGGCTTTTGGTTAGGTCAATGTGTTGTATGATCTGGGTATCTGAAAATAGGAAACACAAAGAAATATATGAAAAACAACTTTCTTTTAATGAGGAAGACCCAAACATGAACACTTTAGAAATTGTATTTTCTAGATTTTATAAAGAAACATTAAGTGGACATCTAAAACCAACAATATCATTTATCATTGAATTCATCTATGAATTGGCAATAGCACCTCAAACACCGGAACTTTCAAGATTGTACTCATTTGTGAGTAGAAAATTTATTTTTAACCTCGCCAGACTCGATCCATACTCCGTGACAATTGATCTCTACTATAGAATTTTTAACTTCGATGACAATGGTGACAATGGACTTTTACAATTTGCAACTTTACATCGTTTTAAAGGAATACTTTAATATTGTATTAAATTTTTAATTTATTTTTAATAAACAATTTAGTTAATTTTATAACTATTTTAATGACAATTTTTTTATAGTAAATTGTTTAGTCATAAAATTATTATTTTCAATTTTTAAACAAGCATCCTTGTTTGGGTGAACATTTATTGATACCAAAATTGATAAGTTTAACAAATAATCTTTACAAGTAAATAAATATTTATCGGATTGTTTTTAGAAATTAAGATTAACTGATTTTTTATTATTTAAAACCATGAAAAAAAATTCAAAAATTGTATACGATTTAATTCAACAACTGTTAGCCAAACCAAATTATAATTTATTTAATATAAGTACACAATTTTTCCTTTAAGAATACACATCCATTTTATAATAATAAAAAATTATACGAAAAATAACATTTCAATAGGTAAAATTACTCTAATAATGCATGAATAGACATTATTCACAATAATTTCTTATAACGACAATAACTGCAGAAGCTTAAATTCCGGGAAAATGATGACATTGCATTGTTATATAAAACTTTTTCATTTCTTAATTTTTTCACATTGTTTTGTTTATTAACTACATCAATATGACTTCTATGAATTGGGCTGTTCTCTACAGTGATGTTCCTAGCAATGATAAGGAACTTTTAATGTATGTTTAGAAACCCGTAATTTTTTACTGTTATTTTCTAGAGAAAATGTAACAGACTTTATTGGTATTCTCACAGAGGAAGCTGATGATTTAGATCTTCTATGTAGTATGGCACCAGAAGCTGTAGCTGTATATGAGAATACAGAAAAAGATAGTACTTTCGAAAAGTTGTATGAAAAATTGAATAAGGAACATCCAGAGGTAATGTACGTTGTTCAAGTTATGAAAAATAAAGCTAAACAAGATGAGATATTTGCTAGGATGATGGCATCAAAATATGGTCTTATTTTACAAGTATTCTCCGTTGAAGAAGCTTTAAATGGTTTTAAATTTGACAATCCCGAGGCTGCTTTCGAACAGTTTTGTTCTCATATAGAAAATAGATTAACAAAAATGGTTGAAGAAGAAAATAATGGATTAGATTTAACTGTTTATTTTGACGTTGATCCCGTTGATCAACAATTAGCTTCAAAATCAAAAAATGAAGAGAAAGTTTTAAAGTTATTACAATATAAACTTGAAAAATTAAATCTAGAAAATATATTGACGCCGGAAGCTTATGAGTCAAGTCTCTTAGTTACAGGTTATCCCTCCGAGTGGAATTCTTTTAGAGTTGCTGGGATTTTCTCTAAATTCCCTGTAGAGGATATTGTTAGTGTTGGTAGAGGTATTTCATTAGTCACCTTTGAAACTAAGTTTATTGCTGCACAAGCGGCTGCCACAATTATTGGTCTTAAACTTGAAGATAAAAATAAGTATGTACTTCTACCTTTAGTAGAAGATGTAAGATGTGCTACTAAAAAAATAACATCTATTATTAATGCTTGTTAATCGGTTATTATTGTGAATAAATTTTTAGCATTATAGTTTATCATTTAAAAGTCGACACCACATTTCATGTTTGCTGGAACAGCTTTGTCTAAATAAAAAAAATATATGTTAGTAGAAACAAATTTACCTATTTGTTTTGGATAAGGAAGATTTAAGTTATTCATTGTCTCAATAAATTTCTCCTTGTTTTGTGTTAATCTGGGATTATATTTCTTTTCTTCTTCAACGGTTGTATAAGTGACACCATTATAATCATGAGCGGGATATAATTTATAATGATCCGGTAATGTGAATATATTGTTGTAAACTGAATCGTAAAGTTTATCAGCGGATCCTTCTTGAAAATCTGTTCTTCCACATGATCGTATTAATAATGTATCTCCAGTGAAGGCACTCTCTAAGTCATCAGAAATAATAGTCATACAACCTTGTGTATGTCCTGGAGTTGGCTTAAAGTTTAAATCTATTTCACCTATTTTTAAACTTTCTTTGAAATTTATATACATATCAGCTTTTGCCTTAGTAAATGAACTTAAAACAGATTTCATAGATGGAAATAATTTTTTCAATAAGCCAGTTCCAGTTATGTGATCAGCATGAACATGAGTATTAATTCCATAAATAAGGTTTAAATCTAATTCCTTAATATATTTTGCATCTCTTTCAACTGTTTCCAAGACGGGATCAATAATGACAGCATTTCTAGTTTTTTTACAACCTATTATGTAAGTATATGTAGACGACTCTTTTTCAAAGAACTATAAATATATATTTATAATTAAAAAAATACTAATATAAAAAATTGTATATGTCTACCTGTCTAAAAATAATAGGCTTTCTCATATTTGTTAATTTTTGAAAAAATATTCCTAGAGACCTGTAGAGAAAAAATAAATTTTATAAAAAATATAATATAATTGTTATATTAAAATGTCATACTTGCATATTATGTTATCTTTAAATAAAAAAACCTTTATTTTTATTTTTAAAAGTAATAAAAACCCTTTGCAAAATTACAATATATATCACAAAAATTTTAGATAAACATAAGTGTGACAACAATAAAATGATTGGGCATAAATCGGGAAATTTTTAGTAATTTTAATCGATTGTGTTAATATATTTTATATTAGTCTAGCAAAGAAAAAAAAGAATGTCAAAGAAAAGAGGTAATAATTAAAAATATAGTTCAAAATTTGGTTCAAATCGCTGGCATTCATGATTTAAGACTTCCGAAAAATTGAACAATTTCCCACACCTATTGCATTTTGTTTTCTGACATTTTTTATAACTAGCTTCCGCAAGTTGATTATGTCTAGTAATATTGATAGTACCATCGACACTGGGGACATTAACAATTTTCGGAGGTGTTGAACGAATGTATAATGGTAGTTGCTTTTGAATAGTTTCCCAGATAATCAAACATTGCTCCTGGTGTGTTTTAATAATATGGGACTCACAAAATATTCCACAAATAAAACACATCAAATGGTTTTCACAATTTTCTTGTGATGAGTATAATGTTTGTGTACCTGGTCTATCTAGAACATTTTCCGTAGATTCATTTATAACAATAGTTTGTAATTTTTCAATAACTTCTTGAGTAAAGTCAGTTGATGAGGTTGAATTTTTGACAACAACACCACGCTCATTATCTTCGTTTGAAAATCTTCGTCCATTGTTATTTATGTAAATATTTGCATAAGAATTAGATTTTTTATTGTTCTTATTTTCATTGCTTGATGACGATTTACTTCTATTCAATGGAGTCTTTTTTCTTCGTTTACCATTTTTGTCATTAATATTAGGAAGGGTAAAGTTTTTATTCTGCAAATTATTAATATCTTCCTGTATTTTACTATTAGGATTATCAAAACATTTCGGTTGATGTAAATTTAATGAATACTTAGAATACAAACGGTGACAATATAAGCAAGGTGTTAAATTTGACATTTTAAATGATAATACCTTTTAATAACAAGAAAAATATAATAGTTTAATTTTTAAAAGATGTAAAGCAAAAATAAATATAGTTTTATTAAAAAATAAATAGTTAATTAAAATAAATTACATAAAAACGACTTTAATTTTTATCTTTTACAAGTAATAACTAATATTACAAATATAAAAATTATGTTATAGGTTGCCAAGGAATTTTGAAGTTAATATAAAAAGTGACAGTGTTAAAAATAAATCTATTGATTAACATTATAGTAATTATTGTGTACTAATAAATTAACACTACTAGATATAAAACTTCAATTTAATTGCTTTTTTTTATTTACTCAAAATCATTTTAATTGCTTTTTTTTTTTACTCAAAATCATTTTAATTTCTTTTCCTTTTGTTAGATATGAATAAAAGATAAAGTATATTTTATGCTTTATTGTAAAAAAAAATTAATTAAGTAGTAATTTTTAAATTACTTTCATGAGTTTTCATATGTTCTTGAAGGTAATCATTTTTAGTAAATCTTTCATCACATATCTGACATTTTATTTCTTTATTACAATAATGTTTCTTTTTATGTAATTCTAATCTCCCTTTTGTACTAAAAGCCATTTTACATAAATGACATCTATGATTACGAGAATGTCTATGGACATGACTATGACCTTGAAGAGCATTTAATGATGTAAACTGCTTTAAACATATAGTACAAGTAAACTCATTTATTTCAATTAACCTTTTCCTTTCTTGGTCTCCTGAGGTAACTACTGAATTTGTAGGGGATGTAGATAAAATATTTTCATTATTGGAATCACATTTTAGTATTTCTTTCCTTTCTTCACTATTTATTATTTCTTCTAATAAGCTTTTATTATTTTTAAAGATTAAAGTTGTTGGGGGCAAGGGATAATTTAAATGAAACTCTGCATGCATTGACAATTGCCATTGTGATTTGATGCTTTGCCTGCATACACAACAACTTATTTGGGATTTCTCTATTTTATGTTCTAGTGAATGTTCTATGAACTTTTTTTTTCCCTCTAATACCATATGGCAAATACCGCATCTATTTGATTTACCTATCTTACAATGGATTTGAAGGCGATGATTATCTAAAGCAAATTGTGAAGTACATTCTTTATCACAAACTGAACATTTTAAGTTTTTAGGTAAAAATAAAGACATTGATGACTTTATATCATCTTCTGATGGAACAGGTAATGTTGGAGTTTCTTGTTGAATAAGAGGCACTACAATAGGGAGTATTCTGTTTCCATTATTATGTATCAACTTAATATGATTAGTAAAAGTATCTAAATTAGGAAATGTTACTGAACAAATGATACAATTATATTGGATAATTTCTTTTCTATGAATAAGCATATGATCTTGGAAGATATTATATTGATTAAAAAATTTTAGGCAATGAGAACAACGATATAGTGTTTCTGAATGTTTCTCAATATAATGCTGACGGTACAAATTGTCATTATAAAAAATTTCATCTGGGCAATAAGGACATGCGAAACTAGAAGGATGTTGTCAAAAAATGATCTAGAATGTGAAGTTCAAGAAGTTTTTGTGTACTGAAAATTTGTTTACATATTGGACATGATGTTGAGATGTTCTTTTTTTCTTCATCCAAACTATTAATATGACTTTTCATATGATCTGCAAAAAGATTAAAGTCAATATACTCATTATGACATTGTTGACAAACAAATTTAGCACCACTATCATTGGCCATTAGAATATCTTTTGTATGAGTTTCAAGAATATGTTTTTTAAGCTCTTGATTATTAATATATATCTTTTTGCAGAAGCAACATTCAGATGAATTTAGGAGATTTGCATTGAGAGATGAGTAAATTTTTAATTCTTTATCAGAATTGTCTTCTTCTGCATAAACTGAAAGTAAAATAAATATTTAGTAAAAAGGAATAAATTAAAACTTACAGTTAGTGATTTTTGCTTTAGACATCCTTTTAAAATATATTTTTATAAGAAATCTTCTGAAAAAATAAAAAAAAAAGTAGTAATGAATATAAATCAATCTAAAGGAAATAAAGCTTATCACTCTCATTATCTTCTAAGTGAATCGTCTAATAAAACTCTAGAAAGAATGTCAAACAACATTTGGAATAGTTTTCTTCTATAACATTATCCTATTATTTTGTAAACCCCTGAAGACCTCCTAATAAGAGAAGGTTTTTAATGAAGGAAATATATATATATATATAGTGGGATTGATAAACATTTTTTTCAATAATTTTCCCTACAAACTACAAAATTAGTTCTAATATTTAAATGCATAATATATAGATAGATACTGATATTTCATAGGGTTTTTGTAGAAGTTGTATGAAGGAGAATTGTATAATGGATATTAAGAAATGAAAATTACAAAGAAAATAAGCCTCATCTCTCTAGGGTTCCAGGAATCTCCAGAGAAATAGGAAGCGAGTGTTGTTGTTTTACAATTTGATAAAGATATTTATAGGATTATAAAAGATATGGTTGGAGGATAGTTTATAACGTCTATGAAGATGTAAAATTGTTGAAACTCTTTTCATCAAACTAAACATTTGTATTTTGATTAAATATCATAAAATGTTGTTTTTTTTTCATGAATATGAGAGAAAATAAACTATCTAATTTACTATTAAAGAAGAGGAGGTTTGGTAAAAAAAACTTCCTTCTTGAAATCCCCAATCATCTAATCAAAAGAAAGCTTTAAATATCTTTTTCTTTTAATAATGGTTCATCACTCAAAGTCCCTAATTAAATTAATTCTATCTTTATGGTTGTTATAGGGAACAGAAATTATCGTAAGCTTACTAAACAAAAGGAGAAGATCGAAAAAGATAAGAAAATTGGCTGGGGAGTACCTAGTAAAATTTTATAGCCATACAAAACTCTCACTATATTGAGAAGGAAAAAATCTATTGGGAAATAAAAAAAATTTTGTCAACTGAATTTAATCTATCTTCTCTACCAAAGTTATTTTTGAACATTAAACTATATGAATTAGCTATTAAAACAACATTAAACCTTGTTTTGAAAAGACAACTTTTAAAACAAAAAAAAACATTATGATTTTTATTGCTCACCAATAAATTTATTTAAACGTGTTTTTTTATTAAAAAACTAAAAAATAATGTCTTGTATAAATATATAATAATTTATATAACACCCATCATATTTTTAGGGAAATTTTTTTGGCAATTTGAAAAAGAAAAAAAATCAACTGTATTTGAGTTTTGTACTGTTATAAAACTATTTATATCTGTCGTTGAGTGTTCTGTATTTAATATGCAATTATTTTCTTCATTATCATGAAAATAGGTAATTGATAGGCAATCTTCGTTATTTAAACATTTACCAATGCATTGTTGTATATTTGAAAGTTTAAATGAATCAATTGCATAGCCTATTAATATTTTCTGTTTTTTCCTAATGGGGTATTTACTCAAAACTTTACATTTATCTGCTAGTGATTCTGAAATATATAAAAAATAGGATAATGAATAAATAGTTATGATAAAATGTACCTTGTAAACATATACTTTCATAATGATTATAATTATTATTTTTTACTAAATGGTTGTTACCCTCAAAATCCGAACCTTTCTCATGCAAATGACATTCTTTTTTAATAAAATTGAATGAAAAACTAGAACATAAAATATTGTAACCTTCTAAAGATAAATTTTTGCTGCATGATTCCTGACATTTTTTCAATGTACTCCTCTGTATTGTTGATTTTGATACATTTTCTCCTAGTCGATGTCCTTCACTTTTAATATAGTAAAGTTGCTCACCATTAGGACAAGAAACAGAAACAGGAAATGATTTATAAAATCTATCATCGTTATTTAATGTTTCTGAGAATGAAGATAGCTCTTCATTAGTAGATGTAATGTTTAAATTTTCTATTATACTTTGTGGTATAACCTTATTTTCAGATTTAACAATAAACGTTGTACTTCCTAGTGCCTTTCTCTTTATTTTATAATCATCATTTACTTCCTCCTTCATTCTTCTCTCACCAATATTATTGTCCATAAATTCTAATTCTTCACTATCAATTACAACACCCTCCTCATTACTTATACTTCTTTCTTCATCATATATTTCTAAAAAATGTAAACATCATAAGTTATAGAAAAAAAAAGCATTAGGTAATTAATAACATTAAACTAAATTTATATTAATATTTAACTTACTCTTAATGCACTCTATAACACCACCATCTTTTCTAGATGGAAAAAGAAGATTAACACCGTTAAATGGAACACTATATTTTTGAATTAGTTTTTTTTCATCATCTACAACCATATGTCTTTTAGATTCTTTATTTTCTTCTATTACATAAAGATCGCAAATTTTTAATTTTCTATGAAAAGCAACAAGTAAACATTCTGAATGTGAAATACAAAACATGGCACATTCTTTTTCTGAAATATTAATTCTTTTTTCTTTACTTTTTAATGTGTTCATGAAATAGTCTTCTTTAATCTCAAAACATTTTAAAACCAATTTTGAATGATAATTTTCTTTATCATAAGATTTTCCTATAAGTGTTGGTTTTTCTTTCTCAACTAAAACATTTCCAAATTGTATTGGTGTACTATATTCTTTCTTATTATCACCATTTTTCTTTTCATTAAGATAGTATAAATTATTTGGATAATATTTTAATAAATTGTCACCAATTATCATATTTGTACTATCTTTTGATTTCTTTAATTTCATTACTTTTTCCTGAATTTTTGGATCATTAATAACTTGATAAGGAAATAAAGATAATACTTTTGATGTAGGTAATTGTACAGGTGAAGGTATATCAAAAATGTATGGTTTTTCACTAAATTCTTTATTCTTATCGTAGTAATAATTTTCCTTCATTATTGGCTGTAATAATGAACCAAAAGCATAATTTTTATGATTATTACTAACATGATTATCATCAATAAAATTATTTTCATGTGTATTTTCAATTCTTTGTATCTCATTGTTATTACTATAAGTATTAATATTTTTAATATTATCATTTAATGAGGGCAACAAAATATTGGGTAATTTTATTATATTGTTACCACCTGAGACAACCTTTTTGACACTATTTTCTTCTATTCCATTTATCTGAGATTTAGTTACGAACGTTAGGTGTTGTTGAGGTATTTTGGAGTATGTAAGTATTTTGTATGAATCACGGTCATCTTCTGTCTTTAATATTTGTAATGGAGTGCTTTCTTTTGTTGGTCTAACAATTGGAAGTCTACTGTTAACGGTTGTTGTTATTAGAAGTTTACTTTCAAGTTGAGGTAAAAATGTCGTTGTTGAAATAAATAAACTTTCGTTTTTTATCTCTTCATCTTTTTTATTTAATTGTTCTTTACTTGTAAATAAATCAAATTCTCTTTCAAAAGCATCTGTTACAGTAAATGGTAAATTTGTGGATAATCCATCTCCAAAACTAGGTACATCTCTGTTAACATTATCATCATATTTGAAATTTTTATTAATTAAACCACTTGGAATTGTTGTTGACTTGATTGTTGTTGATATTACTTTATTAGTATCTTCATATTGTGTTATATCATTATCCACATTAATAAGTGATGGTATAGAGGCTTCATTAAAATATACACCAAATCTTTGAATGTTACTTGAATTAAATTTTCTTCCATGAGGTTGTAATTTTCTTATATCACGAGTTTTATAATCATGACTCTTCAAATAACCCATGTTAGTAAGTGAATTATTGAGAAGTGCACTAAAATTAATTTTTTCCTCTTTCATAGGTAGTTTTATAATTGAATCCTGTTTTTTAGTACCTTTGTCAAATACTTTTAATTCTATTGACTTTCCTTTAGTCGGGTGAATTCTTTTTCGAATCTTTTTGATATATGACTTTTTTAAGGTAACAGTAGTGGGTAAGGATGTTACAAAAACATCATTCACATTGTTTTCATTATCAAACATACGCATGTGTCGTAAAATGGCATTATGTTTTACTAAATCATTCAATGATGTTCTATTACCTGTCTTAATATTGTATCCATAATTGTTGTAAATGGATGTGGAAGAAAATCCTGAAACAGAAGAATTTCCTAAAACAGATAATGTAAATATAAATCAAAGAAAAAATTATATTTGTCACAAGATGTCCTAGTTGTTATGAAAGAGGATAATATAAGATTAAGGAAACTTACCTCTGTCTGTGAAATCTTTATTGTACATAATTCCTGTGATTAATATCGGTAATAGGAGAAGTTGAATAAAATAAAAAATCACCATTCTTTAAAGGGTAACAAGAAAAAAATATAAATAAATTTTCAAACAATATGGTTTCTGGTAATTATAGAAAATGTTGCACTACAAAACAAGTTAAAATAATAATATATTAAATAAAAGAGAAAGTATAGTAATTATTTTAGAAAAAATATGTAAATTAAATTTTGTAGTTGTAGGGAAACTGATCATTTTGTATAAATTGTAAATTGACCTTTAGTCATATAAATTAAGTTGTCACATCCTATGATTTTGTTATCTATACTTACAAAATTGCAATATTATTATCCTTTCAAAAAAATCTTCTTTTGTACTATAATACCTCAAAAAAGAAACAATAATATGTACATAAAAATATTAATAATTGTATGTCAAGGAAATTCTTCTATACTAAAACTAATTAATATGTTTTATAGAGGAAAAATCAAAAATTCATATTAATATTTAAAATTAATTAGAAGCGTTACAAATGAATTATTTTTTAAATGATAAAAAAAATAAAATTTAATGAGAAATAATTAGGAAAAATATATGAGAGTATTCCAACAATGACCTGAATGAATCTTTAACTAATGAATTGTGAGGAATGAAAAATAAAATATAGGAGGATTTTATATCTTTTGATTTGAATAAGAGTTAAACATCTATTAATAAGTAGTCTTATCATAAAAGTTACACACATATACTTATGTATTTTACAATTACATCCATAATAAATATTACAAAGAAAATATATAATATTACTTCACTGACCAAATATGTACAATTTTAGGACATATCATATAAAGCTAATAGAAATGTAAAATATGAAAAGTTATTGTGTTAAAAAATCGAGTATTTGAAAATGAAACGATCATAACCTATTATTAGATAGGTAAAAAAAGAGTTATATTGAAGTGGTTTAGTAAAAAGGTGATTTGAAAAATTTTTGATTTTTCTTATTGTTCCTAAAAGTAGGTAACAAACCATTCATCTATCTTAACCACATTGGTTGGTATATATTTATTTATTTATTTCCACAAATATAGGAAAAGATTTATTTTAAATTTAGTATTAAGATCAAAAATATATCATATATCTTTTCTTAAAATAACTGACATCTTGTCTACTCTAATGTTTTTAATTTTTAAATAAACTTTCATTCTTTTTAATAAAAAGTATAAATTTAATGAAAAGACATTTGAATGTTGATTTTAATGATCCTTCAAAAAACAATTTGATTTATTTAAAGTTATAATGAAAAATTATTTCACCACAATGTGGTAAAGATGTATGAGAGGTGTCTTCTTGTAATGATAAATGGTAACTAGAACAGACTTGAGGATAAGAACACCCTACACGGTGATTTATATCTCGTCTATTTATGACAAAAATTTTTCCCCAAGGAGAATCATTTTTATGAAGAGGAGTAGAGAATTTGATTGCCGCTTATTAAAAGAATATAAAATTCTTTAGGACATTGTTAAGAATACTCATGCTTGTATACTTTAATATTTTTTTTACAACTTCCTTTTAATATATACATCATGTCCTTATATAATATATCGGTATTTACACTTTCTAAAAGAGAAGGATCATGTATTAATATATGCTTCAAATCATTTCCTCTTTTACACACTCCCTCCAACTATTCCGGCCACCCCTTTGTCGGTAGATGAACTTTGATTGGTATGTTACATAAAGTCATTAGCTAATTAGTTAACTTATTTAAAGTAATGTTTTCAGTATTATGTTAAATACTATTACTTAATATTTTTTTATTAAAGTATCACACTAATATTAAAATAAACAAAACATTTATTTATTAGTTCTTTATGCATATAATTATATTGTTATTTTTATGTTTTATACTATAATTTTCAATTATCACTCTTTATAAATAATAGTTTTCTCAAGTTTTAAATTCTACCAAATCCTATCTTGAAAGCATTTACAAATTAATGAAATGATAATATTATTTTCTTATTATTTTTATTAATGCCTTCTCACCAGTCGTCATCGTATAGGATGTGTGTAACAGAATCACTGGATGATGAGTGTTGTATACATATCTTCAAATTGGCCATATGGTAATAAGTGTGAGAATAAGGTGAAGCCTCTTTTCACTTATATATTAACTTTTACACTTCCGCTCCACCCTTTAAAGATATTTGTTAGATAATAATCAACATCATAAAATCAAATTGTTTTCCATTATATATTCATTAACAAGTTTATTTCATTCAACATTCCATTATTTTTTAGGAAATACTTATTACTAGTATCATCCTCAACAAAATACAGAAGAAAAATACCTTCATGACTTCGTATTTTAACAACCAGTTTCTTGGACTTTTCCTTCAACAACAAAATCACTACCTAGGTTATGTTCAAAATAATACACCTTTATTCGCACCAATTATAAATGGGATGCCTATCGTTAGAATTCCTAATATTATTGAAAAAAATTTCACTAATTCAAATGTAAGTTCACCCGAATCAACAATTAGCATGGAAGAGGATACAAAAGAAAATAAACAAAATGTAAAGAGGGTTACTGATTTTACAAAGATTACAAGACTTCTTGACATTCAAAATGACTCAAATAATGAGAGTGAAAATAATGAAATTAGAGAAAAATTTATAAGAAGGAAACGTAAAACACTCTCAACGGATATCTCAATACCATCTAAATCTTCACAAAGCCCAAATTGTTCTTGTCCTATATGTGGTAAAGGTTTCTCTAGACATTGGCTTCTCCAGGGACATATACGAACACACAGTATGTTTTGACTTTTTTACCAATATTAAATATTAATTATTATAATTTAGCTGGAGAAAAACCATTTAAATGTACTATTTGTAAAAAAGCTTTTGCCGACAAGTCAAATCTTAGAGCACACATTCAAACACATTCTGGAATCAAGCCATTTGAATGCCACCGTTGTGGTAAAAGATTTGCATTAAAAAGTTACCTTTCCAAGCATGAAGAATCAAGTTGTGCAAGAATAAATGTAAAAATATCACCAAAGAATACGTCTTTTTTTACAAGTTTACCTTTCAATCACCAATATTTGCGTAGTGAAATGCCATTAAATGTACCAAATTTTTCTCTTCTTTTTCCACCACCTTCAAAAATGTAAATTAAATTATAGACATTATCATATGACTATTTCAAGAATTTCTTATTATAAATATATTTAATGTCATAATAAAGTGCCATGTCATATATAAGCTTTATATATTATATTACCGTATACCTGTCAACTATATAAAAAACATATTGCTTCAATATGCTTTAACTACCATTAAAAAGAAACATTTCAATTAAATTAAGTAACTTTTTTACTAAAATTTTATTATCTCTTTGTCCAAAACTTTTAACCACACGCCAGTCAGACTCCACTGAAGCGGTATGTTTTCTTTAATGTGCCACAACATTAAAGTGTACCCTCACACCATAAAATAACGTTTTTGAGGATAGGTGAAAGAGTAATTTTAAAATTCATTTGATTGAAAAAGTAGATTTGTTTTTTCTTACCATTGAATATTCAATGATTATATGAGAATACAAACAAAATTTATTTGACTTCTATTTGATCTATTCATTATAATTTCATTAATATTTATAAATATATAAATATTTTTTACCAAATAAATCTTTCACAAGCATATTAATAAATATTCTCAATTTTTTATAAAAAATATATACTTTTACGTAATTATATTTAAATACAAAATAAATAAAAATATTTAATTTTATCTTTGATATTGTAATTGATATTTATTGTTACTAAAGGAATGAATTATAAAGTTTAAAAATGAAAAATATATCTATATATAAAAAACATGATTAAAAAAACTATTGTTGTCATATTCTTGCTAATACATAGTGTATAATTGAATTATAGATATTTTGATGAGAAATTGTGGTTTTAAAAATTTTATATTGTAGTATATAATAAAATAGTTATAAAATATATTAAAAGCTTATACATATATTAAAAATTCAATTGAAATAATTTTTGATAACATTAAATTGATTATGCTAAAAAGGTGAAAATATTTATCAATATTATCCGGTTTTGGTTGTACAAAATTGCATATTATTATTGTATATATTGTATAATTGAAATAGATTTTAAAATATTTTGATTTACAAATGTCTATATACAGTTAATGTTTATTGCGACTGACA
The DNA here is from genome assembly GCA_963280985.1 of Strongyloides venezuelensis. Taxonomy (NCBI): domain Eukaryota; kingdom Metazoa; phylum Nematoda; class Chromadorea; order Rhabditida; family Strongyloididae; genus Strongyloides; species Strongyloides venezuelensis. The sequence continues at coordinate 6,916,559 of CAUJLX010000002.1, read as the reverse complement.
TTGTTAGTTTATCTATTTTTCTAAATATTTTTGGGTGCTGGAATACATGTCAAAATGAAATTTGGTAAAAAACTTATGGATATGGATAAAGAGGAACTTTATCAAGTTTACTCCGCTATCAGTAAATTGAAATACCCAAAACTTGATATTGAAGAGGTTCAAGAGGAAATTATAAAATGGTAAGTTGATTTTATAAATATAAACATTACACATTAAAAAAATTCCTTTTGTTAAGGTTATTAGAGAATAAATTATCACTCAAACATATTTTTTTATTTTATCGAGATGATGATGATATATTAAAACATAAATATTTGTTATCCAGAAATTCTGATACACCATGTCATTGTTGCTCAACTTTGCCAACATCATATAAAGAATTTAAAAATGAAAAAATTAGTAATTGTAATCCTACAAGAAGAGGTAATAAAAGATAATTTGTTATTATTACTAACAATTAACTATGTAATCATAAAAATTTTAGAGGAAAAAAAAAAGAACTCAATAGGAAAAGTTGATAAAACAGATGTTAATAATGTGTCAAAACAAGACAGAGAAAAGAAATCAGATATTGTTTTATCTCCTAATGAGTTAATAAAAAGAAATGAGAATGATATTATTGCAAGATCTGGTAATACAACAAAAATTAATCCTATCACTGAACAACCAAAACTTGGTGAACATTTAAAAAATAATAATAATAAGAGTGAGAAAAAAGGAAAAAGTAAAGGTGGTTGTTGTTCATGGTGTAGAAATTTTTGTACTACTTGTAAAGCAGAATTTGGTAAATGTTGTATTGATATTTTAGGGAATATTTAATAATTTAATTTAATATGTTATACAAGGTGTTCAGTATTAAATTACACTTTTTTATGTTTGTAAAATGAGATATACATATTTAAAAATATATATGGATAAGAAAATTAACAATTAAAATAATAACTTTTTTATTTACAATGTCACATGTAACTTTATCTTTGGTTAATAAATATTTTTTTATACAAAAATTATATATCTTATTTATATAAGTAATGTAGGAATACCATAGAAAACAACTGAACCGGCTGTCAAATAACACAATCTAACTGATTCTCTTGCTTTTACCATATAATATGTGATTGTTTTTTTATTCATATCATTGTCATTCTTGTTATTATTTTTAAATGCTTTGTGAAAAATGTACTCAAAGAATTTATTTATTTCTCTATCTGTTACAAGAATAGTGCATCCAAGAATACCTGGTCCAGAAGATGTAAAATAATTTTCTACCATATCCAGATGTGAATAACCATTTGACGAAGGTCCAAGTCTAACACTTGAACAACCCATAAGTATAGCCGTAGAATTGAATTTTTGTTCTTTTAACGCAACCCTAAATACTTGTTTACCATTACCATGTCCAATATACACTAGAAAATCCTTTTTTGAAGTAAATTCTTTTACAATCTCGGGTTTAGGCCATTCACCTCTTATACCTTCCCATTTCATATTTTGTAATAAATTTAACATCCAATCTTCTGTATCTTTTAAATCACCTTTTGGATTGATAATATAATATGAATTACTTGTATCTAAATTGCTTATTGTACTATTTTCTATTAATAATGCATAATTCATTATTGATGGCATACGAGTAGTCATAGGTCGATAGTTAAAAAATGATACCATTTCCCATGGGTAAAGTGAAATTTCATTATCAAGAATAAGGGTTGTAAAAATCTCTTTTGGACATTCTATCATTTCAGAGGAGGTACTATTACGAGAAAATTTTGATGGAAGGTATCCAGCACCTTTTAATTCACGTGTAATTTTTGAAAATAAACTTTTAAAAAGTGATGAAAGTGATTGAATAATTTCAATACTCATTGGATAGATAGTTGTAATATCTTTTAAGATGTTTTTGAAATCAGTCATTGTTAAGAATGGAACAGCTGAAGCCATACTTATTGCAACACTAGTAGGATAGTTTACTTTTTCCAATGCACGAACGAAAGACATAAAACATGGCGACGATGGTAACTCCGTATATGGAAGTAGTAAAAATGCCGTCGAACCTAGAACTTCTTTTTGAATTCTTTTGCATATATATTTGTATGAATCTTCTAAAGAATACCTAACAGACCAAAATACACGGCCAGATACTTTACCACTTTCTTTTGTTAATTTATCGTGAACATCAAGAAATTTGTGATGTATAGTGTTGAAATAATTTGCATGAAGTTTTTTTACCGGTATAACAAGAGGTTTTATATTCCTATGAAGTTTCATTAGCCATAAAACATTATCATCATCCATAAATAATTGTATTACTGTTGAGTTTGCGGGAAAATAATTTATAACATAATATTTGAAATCTTCTAATGAAGAAAAGTAATATTTAAGGGAACCAGTAGAACTCATTAAGGACCTTGTTGCAACACCTGTACATTCAGTTACCACCCAAGCTATTTCCCATTCATCCATCTTAACAATATCGTAAACCCTTAATAGACTTGACAAAATCAATCTTTTATTCGAAACATCCATAAAACGAAGATTAGATGTAAAAATTTCAAATATTTCTCTGACTTTTTTCTCCAGTAATTCACATTCTCTACCATTACAATATTTTCGCAGTGATAAATAATCCAAACTACCAACTGGAGGAAGTCGTGAATTGTTAAAAGCAATAATATAATCAATAACTGATTTTTTATTTAAATTTATAGTTCTATTGAATGCTTTAGCAATTGCAGTATCCTTTTTGTTAAGATCTTTCATAATATTATTTGCTTCTTCAGATATTATATCATCCAATGCTAGTTCAATTCCATTCATAATGTTGAGAGGAGTATCATAACAAGAATTCGGTATAACAAGATATGACTTTAACGAGTGTTTTTTAGATATTAATACAGTTGAAACATTCATATTGTAGAATTCTGAGCAATGAAAATTTGCTATCGTTCTTACCCTTTTCAGTATCACAGAAAGTGTTTGAGTATTAAATTGTTCTGTGCTAGAAGTTATAGTTTTAATTACAGCTCCACAAAATAGATAACCACTATTTCTGGTTAAAATACCACACTTAGGTACTTCAGAAATATTGTCCGTTGTTCTACACCATTCTTTACTATAGAGATCAACAACTTCTCCCCAATTTGCAGAATAATCCATCAATGATTCAATTTTAGATGAAGAATCATTTTTCTCTTCAAGTAACCAATTTGAAAAAAGTTTCTCTAGTCTCATTAATCTATTTATTGATAAAAGTCTACATCTTTGACATCGACACAATTTTCTATGAAATTTAACTTTTAATAAAGAGTTGAAAAGATTTTCGCATTCGGTTTTATCAAAAGAATCATCACCAGCTGATAAGTAATCACAACTCGTATCGAAGATTGAGTCTACTGATACATCTTTTTGTGGGGGTGTATTTTCAATTTCATCAACATTAGTATTATCAAACACATTTGATGCTAGGTACACTAGATCACGAACACGTGGAGTTTCTTTAACTAGATATTCTGACATACCAATAGTATTCACTAAGGAAAGAAATCGGTATTGACATCCAATACGTAACGAAACAGAAATTAACTGTAGGCACTTAATATTACAATCTTTAACTCTCCCTGAGTCTTGTAACATTCGTGAATACAATAAACTCTCCTCAAAAAGAAGCGAAGTAACAGAAAGTGCACTAACGAAATTATCATTTTTTCCATTAATGTCAAAATCCATTGGTACATTAGAGGCAAAATCCTTATAATAGTGATATAAAATCGATGGAATTAATTTTTCTGATATTTTTGCTCGTAATTTCAAATAATTTTCATTAATACCACTGTCACTTTTGTCAAGCATCTTAAGGTATACTTTACTCAGTGATAAAGGAACCTGAGCATCATACGAAGTGATTGATTTAAATTCTTTCGAGATAAATTTACTTTCAATTTCCAAAATACTATTCAAGTTTTTTTGTATGTCTTCTTTTGTCATAGGGCAATGACATTTTAAATAAATATTATAAGCTTTATATGCGATAGAATAATTTTCAGTACCTATCTTTTCCTTCTGAATAATTTGATGTAGTTTAGTTAACGTTTTCTTAAGTAATGACAAATCATTAGAAATAATACAAATCCTCAAAATACATGTCAAAGTTGTGAAATCTCGCGAGTAAACTTCAAAAACCATTTTAAAAAGATCAATGGCTTCAATATAGTATCCATGAAGCATGTAAATAGCACCTAATGTCCGCAATAACGCAATTGACTTTCCAAAAATGCCTTTATCTATATCATCTTTCTTTTCCAAAAGTAATGGAAATATATCTGATTTTGCTGTTCTATATATTCCTTCTATTTGGTGAATAAGATCAATCTTGCTCAATTCCACCAGACACTTCTTGACTACATCTAGCCAAATATCACTATCAACATCAGCTTCAACGAAAAAGTATGCATCCTTGTAGAGCTTACAATTATTAATAATATTAAGTATCTAAGACAGTTATTAAAATAAAAATCACTGAATTTACCTTTTTGATGACAACTGTTTTCGCAGCCCATTGTTGTTTTACATGATCATTTGCACATACTACAAGTTCGTTTAATTTTTCGCTAGCAGATTTTGTTCGTGATGATTTTGAGGATTTTTTTTCCATACTATATGAATAAAAATATGTTGATTAAATAGATACAATTTGTAGAAAAAACCCTATATTACTAAATCTGAATAAAAGCACATAAGAAAACCTTTCGTTTCAAGACTCAACCGCCTGATTTTGGTAAGAAGTATGATAAGATAATAAGTGTAGTAAAATTTTGATTATTATTTTATATGATCGGAAATTCAACTTTGCATTGTTGATATGTTAATTTTTGTTTAAGGAATTTTTTTATAAGAAGATGATTTTGTTTTTATCATACTTTTTTTCACGATGAAAGGTAATTCAAATGATGGATTACGTATCATTGGAATGCGTCATAGTGAACGTCTGGATCATGTTTATCCAAAATGGTTTAAAAAATTGAATAAATGTTCAGATTATGAGGCATTTGATGCAAATATGCCATTTGAAATTCCTAATAGATACAACATGAGCGATTACGAAGAAGATACAGTATTAACACTGTTTGGTACTCTTATCTCTCAATTTACAGGAAAAGGCTTTACATTATGCAAATCAACTCCAAACTACATTTATTGTTCTCCAGCACTTCGTTCCATTCAAACTGCCGTTGGAGTTCTAGATGGTTCTGGTAGTGTGGCAAATATTAAAATTGAACCAGGATTGTTTGAAAATTGTACTCTTTATCAAAATAAAAAAATCCCCACTTTTATGACATCAGAGGAACTTTTAAATACAGGATTTAAAGATATTGATTATGAATATAGGCCTTACTGGAGCCTTGACGATGTAAGTGAAAAAAAGGTGTTACTTTTAATTGATATATATATATATATATATTTAGTTATTCCCAATTGAAAGGAAAGAAAGTGACTACATTAAACGTTTCAATGAAACTGTATCATACATTCAAAAAAGACATGCTGGGGAGGATGCAGTAATATTGCTAGTCGGTCATGCATCTACAGTAGATTTACTTCTAAATTATTATTATGAAAGAGAAAGGGCATATGAGGAAAAATATTTACTGAAAATAGGTGATTATATACCATATTGTTCAAGTATTGGTTTTGATCAAGAGAGAGCAAACAAGAAAAACTTTACTATTAACACCAACGTTTCAATACCTTTTACAAAATATAATTTTACAACACAATTCGACGAAAATTTTGTGTATCGCGATATCACGGAACTACAACATTTAATTCCATCAACGAAACCAAAACAATATAATTGATAGATTGATAAAAATTAATTTAAGAAAAAAAATTTTTTATTATATCATTTCTAATAGCAACTTCTCAAGTTTATAAAATGCTTCTTGTAATAAGATAAGATACGAAATAAATTTTTATACAATTGTATGATAAAACTGGATTATTTATTTATTTCTTTTTAATAATATACATAGTTACGCATCTGTTAACTATATGTTGTCTTAATGTGTTGATAAAAATATTTTATCTATGTAATAAAAAAAATATATATAGTGATACAATTTGTCGATTTTTAATAAAGGGAATATATACAATTTAGTTATGAATATGACTAGGAGGTGAAAGATTCCGTGTCTACACAAAGATATAGTTGTATTCAATAGATTAAAATAACACATTCATTTAGTGTAAACTTATATTGGTTTTTGCAAATACGTATGAGCTTCGTTTTTAACATACTTTTGTAAGTTTTTTATTGTATTTATTAAAAATGATTTGGTACCCGATTTTATCAAATTAACTGGAACTTTTCCTTTTATGTTGTTATTGAAAACCCATTCATAAAGAGAGCAGTTGTCATTCACTTTTGAGATCCTCATTAAATTAACACCATTTTCACCTCGAATTAATTTTCCTGTACTATCAGGAGGTTTGATTGCTGATTTAACACTTACAAATATTCCATTAAAAATATCATCTTCACGATTATAAATAATCCTCCTGACATCAAGAAAATCTCTTGATGAGATGTGGCCTAACATTGCTGGAGCACTTATTGAATAAACAACTTCTGTACACTCATCAACAACTAATAATTTTTCTGTCGACTTAATTTGATTGTTATATTTAATTTGATCTTTCCAAATAATTTGATAAAGGACAAATGTATTAGTATCACATGTTGTTTTAATATAATAGCTATTATTTTCATCATTATATGATATAAAAATATTTCCTTCTGACAGGACTTTCCATGTACTTATTTGTTGCCATATTTTTTCCGCTTTATATTCAGCGATTGTAATTGCATGTTGGTAATCCTCTATCGTCATATTTTCTGAATCACTTCCTTGTACAATAGATTCAGTTTTTTCATTATCTTCATCCTCCGATGAAACATCTCTTGCTGTTCCAAATGCATCATCATCTGTGATATAGGAATTTGGAATCATTCTGTTTTGTAAATTATTGATTCCACCAGCTCTCCCTAGGTTATTTGTATGAGTTCCACCAAATTCCGTTGATTGATAATATGCTTGTCTTTCTCTATTTAAGACTCTAAATGGCATCAACCACAATTCAAACCAAGCAACAATAAATGTAGCAACAATAACTAAATATGCTGGTAATGACCCGTTACTTTTGTTAAAGAAAAATAAAACTTTAATAGCAATAAAAATAGTCGTTATAGAGGTAGATAATGCAACTGGACCCCAATGTCTAATCCAACAAATAGCATAAGTCGTGAGAAGAAATGTCATACGTACGAATGCTACAAATACTACATCAAATAACGATTTCTCGAAGAAATGGGGTTTGAAAAGGTTTATTTCATCAAAGAAAACTTTGGCCCAATCAGCATCTCCTTGGGATACCTATAATAGACAAATAAAAATATATTAAAAATAAAGAATAATACATACAGTAGATAATAACCATAATACTGTTGTTAAACAAAAATCAAAAACAGAAACAATTAAAAATTTTCTTCTATCTTTTCCCATACCGTGATCTTCGTCAAGTAGTGGGTCTAATAATGAACTCCTTCTACTTTGAATAGCCATGTCTTTCTGATTATCTTTGTTGCTATCAATTGATCGATTTCTTTCTACTGATTTAGATTGTGCCTTATTAGGTTGTCTTGAAATGTGATTAAATTCTTTTTGGTAGTGAGTCAGTGATGTGGAATGATTAGTATTAGAGGAATATGATAAGCTTAAAAAAGGCTTTCTTTCGTTTTTAGAAGGATTCTGAAAATGTAGCGATTCCATTGAATAATATTATCAAACATGTGTAATAAAAAATGATGTACAAATTTGGGCTAATAAATGGTAAGAGAAAAATAATAAATATGTAGTTATACATTTTAGGTCCACTACTAGTGAAAAGATAAGCTGAAATGAAGATGTGAAATGCCGTCTTATCTTTATATATATATATATATACAATTATACATTACCATATTTATATAAGGTACTGAAAAATTATAAACATTTATCAAGGTAAAAATAATATATTTAAATATTATCTACTAACCATTTATTGATTACCACTCTCATACAGTTAAAATAATAACAACTTTATATTAATGTTTTACTTATTTTATGATAAAATAATTATTATAATAAATATTTCATTTCGACAAGTTGAAAGAAAATAATATATATTGATTTTGTTGACAGAAGTTTTGTAATCATACAAAAACTAGAATGAATAAAATAACATTTCAAGAGTAGACAAGTGATAGTTTGTTTGTTTTTTGATAATATTTGTGACATTTGTCCACAATGTTTTATGGAATTTAATTATATTAAACGTTTTATTTTAAACCATTACAAAAAAAATATATTTTTGCAAAAATGTTCCATTGATTTTATCACATTAAATGCATAAATAATAACTTTTTTAACATAAAGGACTATTTATTTCCAAGTGTGTCGTAAATTAATTCAATTATCTTCTTTTTTTGTTTGAAGGGTGAGAGGTTATTAATGGCTTTTGTTATATGGGAAATTAAAACAATATGATGGAATATTTTATATTTTTACACATAATTATTAAAAGTTAGATAAATATTACATAATGTTATAGTTAGCGAATGTTTAAACAATTTCAACAAAACTGATAAAATAAATTAATATAATATTTGTAAATAATCATAGTATGAATAAATAAATTTTTACATATATTAATATAAAGTAATTGTGAACTTTCTTTTTTTTAATAGTATGATCAGGGACAAAAGTATTATAAATTATGTTGTAAAAATTCCAAATGTGCAAATATACACAATGAAGAGGGTGAATAAATATATTATTTAACAATGGAATATGGTACTGAAGGATAAATTTTTTTTAAAAAAGTTTTAACCTCTCTATGTATCTTGTATAAATATGTTGTAAAATTTTTTCCCACACACTTTAGCTTTACATGTAATTTTACTCCAAATCTAATAAAATGTAAATAAAATAACATCTCACTAGGAATCTCGCATCCTTACAAAGGCTAATATCTTTAACTATCAACTATCTATATTACTTATATTCCCTCTTTTCCATCTATCTTTAAATTTGCCACTCTTTTTATATATTGATTGTTTTTTGATATTCTTTTATTTTATTAATAATTATTTACTATATCTAAAAAAATATTATTAACATATATATTCAATAGCTTTTTTATTTACTTTTAAAATATTTTTTATTATGGAAAAATTGGCAAAAATAAAGAAATAAAATATTATTTATTAATGTTAAAATAAAACTTTTTAATGTTTATCTTGTATTTCAATAAGTTTCTGTTATCAAATATGTAGAATATTAATTTTCTTTCCGTTTTATTCATTTATTTAACTAATCATATATATAAACATTTACTAATATTTGAAATAAAATATAAATTCATCACTTATTTCTTCCAATAAAATGTTTATTGCTAAAGTTCAAACCTTCAATTCAATAAACTTAAATATTTAAACTATAAAATATACTATTCATGGACTGTTAGTAACTTTAAAATACATATTTATCAAGATTTTTTAATAAATTTATATTACCAATGAAGTATCAAAGCTTTGATAACAGTTAATCCACCAGCTAAAGATTAAATAGATACTTTTCAGTTTAAAGTAACTTAAATAGTTCACAAATTTTTATTATATATGAATTATATTCCTTTCCTTTCATTTTTAATTATTCTGCTGGTATCTCATTCAACTCTATTATGTAAAAGCAGTTGGTAGAAATGTATGTAACCTATTGAAATATATAAATTTTAAATAGCCCTTAAAACACAATGTCGTAATTTAACATTATATTATATTTATTAGAAAATAATTCTTCTATTATTTATAACTTATATAATATGCATATCTTAGATCACTAAATATCTTATTTAAATGGTAGAGATTTTTATAAAAAAATCTTTTTATTATTTTTATATTAAAACTTTTTATGAAGATTATTTATATGTGATAGAAAAAGTTTGTCTGTTTCAAAATATTATATTTTACAAAATTAGTGGAGACACGGAATGTTTACTTTTATAACATTATATTTTTTCATTCTCCAATATACAGTATCATAAAAATCTTTTTCTTTTCTTTTAAAATTTTTCAATGTAACATTAAACATATTTTGTTCTATCCATTAATGATATAAATATAAAAATTTCAATAATCATTTAAAAAATATGAATATTATACAAAAGCTCATCATTTTCCTTTATTTGTCTTTATAATATATTTCACATTAACATTTAGGACAATTTTTACTAATAAATATAAAACTTTTATAATTTAATTTTAAAATTATTTTTATACCATAAAAATATACTGTATTTAAATAATTTATTTTTCAGTCTAAATTACAATATGTTTTTTGATATTTTATTATCATTAATGAATGTAAAAAACCAAACATAATAATTATATGATGATAGTTGTTTTTAATTTCAGATAGTATTATTTTGATAAAAAAAATATTGGCCTTCTTCTAAATCTGGATTAGTAGAAATATGAGGAGTAGTCGGAAGTATCAGCCTTTGATAATATTATGTATTGGAGTATTAATTGGTATTTTAATAGGAATGATGTTAACTGTTAATGATGGCATGGTTTATGTTCCTACATCATTAGAAGAGATTGAAAAGAAGTTTTCAAATGATGGTGAAAAACAGATAACAGGAGGGGGAGGCTATATTGATGACGGTAGTGTAAAAACCGACGATAAAGAAGGTCCAGAAAGTATATTCCGATTTCATTTTAATGAATCTATTCATGAAAAAAGTATGTTGAACTATAAAAAATAAATTACTAAATTATTTTTAGATAAGTTAAATGTTCCACAATTACTAGCAAAAAAAGTAAGAATATTCTGCTGGGTGTTGACAGGAAAACAAAATCACCAAAAGCGTGCCGTTCACGTTAAAGCTACATGGTTAAAAAGATGTAATAATTATGTGTTTATGTCATCGGAAGATGATCCATCACTTCCAGCCATCAATTTAAATATAAGTGAAGGAAGAAATCATTTATGGGGAAAAACTAAAGCAGCCTTTAAATATTTATATGATAATTATTATAATGATTATGATTGGTTTATTAAAGCCGATGATGATACGTTTGTTGTTGTTGAAAATCTTCGATTTATGTTATTGTCCCATTCACCATTTGAGCCAATATATTTTGGATGTAAATTTAAACCATTTACAAAGCAAGGATACATGTCAGGTGGAGCAGGATATATCATGAGTAGGGAAGCATTACGTAAATTTATAACTGAAGGTTTAAATGATCCTAAAAAGTGTAAACAAGGGGAGAGTGGTGCTGAAGATGCAGAAATGGGAAAATGCTTAGAGAAAATCGGTGTTAAAGCTGGTGATTCAAGAGACGACTTGGGACAACATAGATTTCTACCATTTGGTCCAACAAGTCACCTTGTAATGAAACAAACCAATCCAAAATTTTGGTTCTGGAGGTATATGTATTATCCAATAAAGCAAGGAGAATCTTGTTGTAGTGATTATGCTATATCTTTTCACTATATTAATGCAAATGCAATGTATGAATTAGAATACCTTATTTATCACCTCAAACCTTTTGGTGTTATATCAAGTTTGGCAGAGAAATTTATCCTAGAAGGTCGTGGAGATAAAATTAATGAAATAGAAAAAAAGATGTTAACTACTGCCTATGAAATGTCTATTTTGACTGAAGGCAAGGATGATTTCTTCCCAAAAACACTAGATGACCTTGATAAATTAATAAGCAATAAATTGTATCCAGATTCAAAAGAGTCAAATTTAGAAAAAAGTTAATTTATTTTTTATTAGCAAATTAACCCCCATTATGGGTTGTATTGCCAAAAGTTGCCATGCATCATATTCATTCCGTGTATAGCCTTTTTATTTTGTAAAATTATTTATAATGTAGTTGAATTAGTAATAATTTTATACAAAAGATTTATATATACAAATAATTATTATATAATCTACATGTTAGCTTATCGCTTTCTTTATACATCATATCTGCATAGCTTATTTTTAAATTTATTTTTACCATATATAACTTTATTTTTATTTGTAAATAGTATTATTTATTAATATTGTACAAAAAAAAAACAATAAAGATTTTTTTAAGTCTAATATTTTTCACTAAAATATAGTATTTATAAAAACATCGAGATTATCTCGGAATACTATTTTTTTTACAATAATTATTTTATGTATTGAATAGACAATTCATTATGAATATTTTTGATATAGTCATTGAATTTTATTACAATAAAAAACATTCAATATTAAAATTATACTCAATAATTTGATTACTTTATCATTTAATATATGATGAGAAATTCCAACATTCATTATAGACGTGCATGTTACATTACTAAAACCATTAATACTTTCTGTAAGCCTCTTTTTCGAAAATGCAAATTTCAGTCATTTAAATACTAGTTTAATATTAAATATATTATAACAAAAGAAATATTATTTTATACTAGATTTTTTGAAAGTTCTGTACTTATACCAATTTCAAACAATAATTTTTCTCAATTTCTTCAAAATTGAAAGTGTAAATAAAGCAAAATGCAGTTTTTTATACTTTACAATATATTTTGAAAAAAAAATTCTAAAAACTGTGTTTACTGCTCCTTGTCAAATAGTTTTCATTAACTTTCTAAACGATAAGTAATTTTTTTTAATTAAAGAAGGAACCGTTAACATATGAGGGTAAATAAATAGCAATGTACTATTTATTGGTAAATTTTATATACTAGAAAGGTGATAATTTCCTTATTATTAATACTTTTTATATAATAAATAATAATATTATATATGTAACAAGAATTCATTATCAATCCATAAAAGTTTACTTTCTATTAGAATACTTTCCACAGACTCAGCATCACGCCTTCTCAGTCACGTGTTTTATTCGATTATAAGTCAAATTTAATCTCAAAACAACTACAAAATACTCACCAATAATTCGATGAAGAGAGCATAATCATAGTAAATATTGATGGTAAAAGATTGGATCAAAATAAAAATGTCATTCTTTTCCCAATGCTTTGCGATACTATTAAGATGAAAGTTCCGAAAAAACACAAAATCGTTTGTTTCACATTTTATACATTGAGAAAAATAAAAATATGTTTTAAATGAAAGCATAAATTGCTATTATAATAAATGAATTCATTTATAAAATTCATTTGTTTAACTGTTGTATAGTTAACATGTGATCTGTTTGCTTTACAGAAAATGTTATAAATTTTGAAAACAGCTGCCTTACCTCAATTGTGACGAATACGTATCACTAAAACATTTATTATTTCTTTTGGATTGATAGAGTGTCACAAAACCTCAAACACTGTTAATATATCTCGATAGTTTCTTATTTTTCTTTAAACCACACCCATAACACAAAGTACGTTGAAGCGTTGACAAACGTTTGCGATATTCCAATTTTTGAATATACAAATTGTTTATCAATTTTTTTATTCAATTTTTAGCTAAATAATGTCTGGTCGTGGTAAAGGTGGAAAGGGTCTTGGAAAAGGTGGTGCAAAACGCCATCGTAAAGTTCTTCGTGACAACATCCAAGGAATTACAAAACCCGCTATTAGACGTCTTGCACGCAGAGGTGGCGTTAAACGTATTTCTGGACTCATATATGAAGAGACACGTACTGTTCTCAAATCATTCCTTGAAAATGTCATTCGTGATGCTGTAACCTACTGTGAACATGCTAAAAGAAAAACTGTTACAGCTATGGATGTTGTATATGCTCTCAAAAGACAAGGAAGAACTCTTTATGGATTTGGAGGATAATACGTTCCAGCGTTTATTGATTGCATCTCATTATCTCTTGTGATTTAAACTGATAATTACTTTTTTTTAATATACTTTGTAATTTTTTTGTTCTCTAAATAAACAATACTTTTGTGGATAATATATTTATATTTTATTTTGTTATCATTGTATCAAATAGATTAAATTTTATAATTGATATTGTGTCATACGTATGCATTATTCTAACATTATTCATTGTTAATCACCAATATTTTCTGTTCCTTTCTTAGGCATTAAATTAGTTGGTATATTTGGTAGAACTCCTCCTTGAGCAATAGTAACACCTGATAAAAGTTTATTTAATTCTTCATCATTTCTAATAGCTAACTGTAAGTGCCTTGGGTTGATTCTAGTTTTTTTGTTGTCACGAGCGGCATTACCAGCTAACTCAAGAACTTCAGCAGCAAGGTACTCTAGGACAGCAGCAAGATACACTGGAGCACCTGCTCCAACGCGTTCAGCATAATTTCCTCTACGTAGCATACGATGAAGTCTTCCTACAGGAAATTGTAATCCTGCACGACTAGAACGTGATTTAGATTTACCAGAAGATTTAGCTTTTCCTCCCTTACCACGTCCTGACATCTTTATTTAAAATTAGATATTTCTGTAACGAAAAAAAATTATCATACGAAACTTGTAATATATGAAAATTTCAAAATGAATGGAATGAACTATCCTCCTGTCTTGATATTTCGTTTCAAAAGATATATTACATAACTTTCAGTCACCTGATGTTTATACTGGAATCTTTCTCTATGACCAATAAAAGTATTGTCGTTTCTGAAGTTGTCATACACCTCTCTTTTCGATGATACATATTATTTGCATTTTAATTTTTATTTTACCCAATTATAAATAAATCACCTACAAGTGCTATTTATTTTTTTTTCTATCTTTTGTAATGCATTTTTTTATTTTTAGATATGCCTCCAGCAACCGCGTCTAAGGGAAAAAAAGCAGTTAAGAGTCAAAAATCAACTGTTCATAATGATAGAAAAGGTAAAAAAAAGACAAGAAAGGAGACATATTCTGTTTATATTTATCGTGTTTTGAAGCAAGTCCATCCAGATACGGGAATTTCCTCAAAAGCTATGTCAATTATGAATTCATTTGTTAATGATGTTTTTGAAAGAATAGCTAGTGAAGCTTCAAAACTAGCTCATTATAACAAAAAATCAACTATTTCATCTAGAGAAATTCAAACAGCTGTAAGACTTATTCTTCCTGGTGAATTAGCTAAACATGCAGTATCAGAAGGAACTAAAGCCGTAACTAAGTACACAAGTTCTAAGTAAATAATTTATTTAAAATTTTTACTTCCTATAAATTTGTTATTTCATTTTTACATTACTATTATGATAGTGATGTGGTAGTGATTAGACATAATTTTAAGAGGAAAATGTTAAGAAGAATACATTCTTATTTTTGATTGAATAATTTATCATATGAAAGGATTTCTTCTGAGGTACCGTTAACAACGAAGAAAGGATGTTGTTTTAACTTTTTTAGGGTAATTCTTGTCTCTGGATTGCAATCTAATGTCTCTACAACTACATCATGAATTTCTTTACTTAATACTTTTTCTTTATATTTATCAAAAATGCCTTCATCATCGTCATCTACACTACTTGATGAATCAATAATTTTTGGCCTTGTACCGCAATATTTTTCATATAACATCTCTAATTCTGGCATATCACTAAATGGGGTAAATCCATTTATCATTGTACATATTGTAATACCTAAACTATAAATATCGCTACTGCAGTGATAACCAACAAGATCCTGTTTAAGTACCTCTGGTGCAAGATAATTTAAACAATCTTTTAATATATCAGGATCATACTCATTGATATTATCACTTTTTCTTATCCAATGTTTTTTAGTGTTTAAAGAAACAGCTGTATGAAAACCAACGAGTTTTACAATTCCATTTTTATTTATAAGAATATTTGGGCACATAATACTCCTATGGACAATTCTTTTTCCTGCTAGATATTCAATTGCATCAAGAAGTTTGAATGAAATATACGCAACAGCTTTTTCAGGTAAACCATATGTATAATTAGTACTTATTATTGTACTAGCATCAACACATCCTAAAATATTTTTATAATTGAATTCAATAGTCATATCATCAGGTACTTCTATACTAGATGGGAGTAAAATCCTTTCATGTCCAAGTCCATTAAATAATTCATCAAGTTCTTTTTTTAATGTTTCTGGTTTTGTATTTTGGAGATTTAATATATCAATTCTTGAAATATTAGTTCCCTTCTTATCTTGTACATATTTAGTAACTATAGGAACAATTTGATAACGATTAAAACTATGTAATGACATACTATAACTAATAAAATTAATACTTTGCTTAAAACAAATTAAATATAAGAAATTAAATTAAAAATAATGTATAAAAAAATGGAAAATAACATTATAAAATAATTAATAATAAAAATCTTTATAATTTTTTAAGAAAAAAAATAATTACTCAAAATAGAAATATATATTACTTTAACGTAAAATTCAAATCATTCTCAGAATGGTGTTCATCTGAAGTTAGTTATATGAATCAAATGTATTCTTTTTCATAGAAACCTCATTCTTTATCTCATTTTATAATATTTATTTGCAAAAAACTCGTCTTCTACCCAAGAATGTTCTTTTGTTATATATAATAATAAAAAGTGTGTAATTTATTTCAAAGATACACTATCTCTTGTATAAAAATTAATAAACTCAATTTGATAAATGAATACTGTGGTTAGTTTATATTATTATTATAATATTCGTCTCCTAATTAATATAGAAAAGAGACAATATAATATAGTTTTGATGATAAATTAATACATCTCCCAAATGTATGCTATCCTTTTACTAGTTGGAGTTTTAGGAATAGAATATCCTTTTGGTTGATAGTAATATCTGTCATGTGACATTACATTCGGCATTGTAAATGACATACCATTTGGCATTGGTGATTGTATTGGTGTTCCTGGCAAACTTGGATAATTCATTTGAACAGTATTTGGTGTCATTTCATAATAATTGGTGCCAGCACCTTGATTATTATCTATACAATCATTAAACAAAGATTCAGCTACTTGTCTTGATACATGTTGATTCTCATCCTCTTCTGCTATAGACATCCTCTTCAATAAATCCAATGTTTGACTATTACGTTTTGGATTTTTTTCTTTACGTCCATGTAAATTTAATGGTGATGGTTTTGGTTTCTCATCTTTAGATGATTGTGCATCAAGAAATTTATCAAATGCTCTGGCAAATGTTGG
This sequence comes from Strongyloides venezuelensis, assembly GCA_963280985.1. Lineage (NCBI taxonomy): Eukaryota > Metazoa > Nematoda > Chromadorea > Rhabditida > Strongyloididae > Strongyloides > Strongyloides venezuelensis. Next base: position 6,899,358 of record CAUJLX010000002.1, on the reverse strand, counting down.
TGTTGGTGGAGCATAATAATGAGGATAAACTGGACCTTGAACAAATGAATAATGATTTGAATTTCCATCGAAAAATGGGGAACCATTTGATGGATGGTTAGGAATACCTTGCGGTGTTGGTGGTTGAGATGGAAAGAAATATCCATGTTGAGGCATTGAATTGTGTCCTCCTATCATAAGATTTGGTGATTGTGGTACTAAAGTAAATGGACTTCTGGGTGGTGGATTATCCATAGAATGTAATGGAGCATGGTAAAGTGGAATCATAGGGATTGATTGTGGTGGAGGTGGAGGGGGTTGACTCATAACTAATGGTGTTGGTGGTTGAACAAAACGTTGACGTCTACTTTGATTTCTCATTTCACTATTATTGTTAACATTTTGTTGCGGGTTAGATGGAATATTACTAGTGTTATTACTATTAGGATTGTTATGTTGTATCTTTTGAGCATTGTTTCCACTGCCTCTTAATTCCAATGTTGAATGAGCATACGTACATTTGTCACCTTTTCGACATCCTTGACCAGACTTTGCTTCACGGCACATTCGTGTTTTATAAACAGAACGTGAATGTGGGAGTCTTTGACTTGAGTCAGTATTTCTTGCAGTTAGACATTTTTCCTTTTGAACTCTCTTAAAATCAGAATAAACATGAACAATTTCAGTTGCTGCAGATGTATATTTGGCTAATTGTTCCCATGTTAATGAGTCATTTTGGTCTTTGTCTAATTTATCTAACTCAATAATTATATCAAAAGACTCCTTAAGTCGCCTTAGGTTAAATGAATCTCCACTCTTGGATATTAATGCCATTAGATCGTCAACCAAACTCTCAAAGGATAACGGCAGTAAAAGTCTATCAATAATACTTTGCATATGACACTTATGATCTTGGTCACCATATAATAATGAACTCCATTGTTCTGGTGAAATTCTAATACCAGCTTCTAAAGCAATTTGAACTATTTGAGCATCATGTTCTGCTCGTAAACTAAGATAATCACGAAATTCTTCTCTAAGCCTCATCAAAGAGCTTTTACCTTCCCTCTTGATAACCGTAAAACAACTGGCTCTATAAAGAAGTTGAACAACATGTCCAACAGATGTCTTTGATATTTGTGGATAGTCAGCCGTCAACATTTGAACAGCATACAAAACAAGATTTTTACGTGAAATTTCGGCTCCTTGTTCTAAAGTCAAACATACCAATTTCAATATATCTTCTTGCATGGCTGGTCCCAAAAATTGTGCTCCACGTTGCCTTACTGCACACCACAATTGTGTAGAAACACTATACGGATTTTGTAATTTGGAAGAAAATTCATTGATAATTCTCTCTACCAAACTTTTAATCTGCTTACCAATTTGAGATCTTCCTTCTTTTTCCGTTAATTGACAAGAAATTAATTGAATTATTTTCTTTTGGACTTGCGTTGATAAAGTTTCACTCCAAATTGCACCACCCTTCTCACAATCAACTCTTCTCAAGAAAGAAACAATTTCAAAAAAATTATTCTCAACAATTTCTTTGTGTTTTTTATCGACGTCATCCTCTAGACTGGAATCTTTTACATCATCAATATAATCACAGATGATTTTAAGCAAAGCAACATTAACAGGATATTTTCTAACATTATCAAAATGTTGCTTAAAATTTCCAAAACACTCACATATCTTTCCATCTCCATCCAAAGAACGGAGTATACAGTCCTTACAAGTGATATGACCACATAATAAATTAATAGGCAATTTGTCTTTAGAAAATAAAGTAGAACATACAGTGCAGCACAATACCTCTGCCCACGTGTTTGAGGATACTGATTTTGCCATTACATTGATGAAGTGTTAACACCTATAAATAAAGTGCATTAAAATATAATGAAAAAGAAATGCAGCTGTCTAACGCAAACGAGATTTTAAAAATAATTGTGAATAAAAATATAATCAATGAAACTTAATCATTAGTGATGACATTAAATAACCGTTAGAAAAAAAACTGTTATAAGCAGGTAGAGAATTAAAATATAAAAAATAAAATTGTGGTTGAGGATACAATATAATAAAAAATATGTATAACAAATAATTTGGAAGAACAAACATAACAATTAAAATCTTCTGTTCACAATGTGATTGTTTGGTAATTAGCAAATGAACAAAAGTCATTCGATAAATTGTTGCAATGCTTTGGATTAAAATTTGTCCTCCTAACATTAAGATTCCTTCTTGCTGTCTCTTCCATAATTGCTCCAGTGCACAATAAAATTTTACATTCATCATTTTTTAGGAGATACTTTAAACTCTCTGAGACTGCCTTTAAACATTCATCAGAAAGGTAAGGTGGGTCAGCAATTACATAGTCATACTTATTTCTATGCGAAATATCTATATTAAGAGGATCATTAAAGTCATAGAAGGAGTAGTCTTCTGGAAATTGTTCGCCAAATCGACGATCAAACTCGAATAAATGTATAGATATTTTCCCATTGCGATAAGCATCGGTTTGACGGAAAAATCTCATTAATGTGGGAGAAGAAACTAATCCAATTTTTCCACCATTTTCTCCAAGAGCTTCTACAGCTTCATTGACTAATTTGTTGGATGTTTCATCATCGTACCAAAACTGACTCATCTACAAAAAAATTAGAAAAAAACCAATAATTATAAAGTAGTAAGGAGATAGGGAAGTGATATACACACATATAATAATATCATATGACATTTAATGCGTTATAAAAGTAAAAACTTTCTGGAGGTTTTAAAAGTAAACTAACCTTCCAATTTTCCGGAATGGGTTCCGTTTCCGGAGGAATAATGTCCTTTTGTTCCTCCAGAAATTCTTTTAATGCTGCTAATGTAGCTGCTGATAATTGTGGCATGTCATCATCCTCATCCATGATGATGATGATAAATGTTGTTTACTTTGTCAGTTGGTGTTGCGTAGGTTGAAATATATAGAGTGCAGCAAAAATAAAATTACTTGTTTAATCAGCAGGATATAATGTTTTGAAATTGTTAACTAAAATAAAATAATATTTAGAAATGAATTTAATTATATACATTGTTCATAGATATGCCTTTCCGCAAAGGCCAAACTTGAAAATGTTTTTTTTACACATTAAACACTAAGACTACGTCTTATAAAGATTATTTGGAGTGATGTATTCCGGCGGTGTTGTTTGAAAATTGAATTTCGGTGACAGTTATCAATTTCTTTACGTAATAATTTAATGACAAAAATGTTAGCAAAATACGATCCTAATGCAGGAAAATTATCTTTTCTGGATTTGCAATTGAAATTAAATACTCTGGATGATGGTAAGATTTTTAAATGGATTTAAATTTTATAAGCAAAATGTTATAGGTAAAAAAGTGGCCGTTGAAATTGAAAAATGTCAAAAATTAATAACTCTTGAATTAAGAGGAAATAGTTTGGGACCAGGAGCTGTTGATCCAATCGCTGAAGCTTTAAAAAAACACAAGGAGTTAAAAAGAATTTTATGGAGTGATTTATTTACTGGACGTTTGAAGACAGAAATACCGGCAATTCTTGAGAAAATGTTGGATGGGATAACATCATCTGGTGCAATGTTAAAAGAGATCGATCTTTCGGACAATGCATTAGGACCAGTAGGCGTAGAAGGAATAAAGAAATTCCTTGCTAGTGAATCAGCAATGGACATAGAAATTGTTAAACTTTATAATAATGGATTAGGTATCGGTGGGAAAACAATAGCAAATTGTTTCGTGCAATGTTTAAAAAAAGCAATTCTCAAGGGGAAGTGGTTTAATTTAAAAGTATTTATTGCTGGTAGAAATCGTTTAGAAAACACGTGTGCGATAGCATTTGCTCACGCTTTCAAGATGATTGGAACATTAGAAGATATACAAATCATTCAAAATGGTATTTGGGCTGATGGAATCAGAGCTCTTGCTGATTGTTTCCGTTTTAATCCCAACCTTCGCATTATTGACCTTTCTGATAACACCTGTACACACAGAGGAGCTGTTGCATTAGCTAACGTGGTACCCATGTTAAAAAAATTAGAGAAACTTGCACTTGGAGACTGCCTTTGTAGAGATAGAGGAAGTTTGAAAATTTTTAGAGCTATTGCTAAAGGACAGCTTAAAAATCTTAAAGAAATAGATATTTCAGGAAGTGAAATTACCCCAAAAGGCGCAATTGAGATAGACAAAATTTGCAAGGAACATTTGAAGGGTGTCACTGTCAAACTTCATTGCAATAATTTTTCATCTGAATTTGGGAAATTGACAAATGCATTAAAGAGCATCGATTTAGGTGATGAGGACGATGATCAAGGAAGTGATGTAGAAGAGGACGAACTATGGAATTCATGTGTTAATGGTACTGAAGATCTACCAATTCATATAATATTTGATTTCATAAAATCCCCTAATTCTCATTCGTTAGGAAGGGTTTTAAAGCGCAGAGACGATGTTATTGATGAATTAGAAGATGATATGAGGGTTAACCTCAACCCATATACAACTGCACGTTTTATTGCAGCTACAACAACAGCTGTTATTCCAAATAGTAAAGAAGAAAAATTAGCTTCTGAAATGCTTGTTGAAATTTTAAAAAGGGGTCGTCAAATAATGCGGTCAAATCTTCCAGTTTTGATGCAATTATCAAATAACTTAATATCTTTTTCATGTTTGGTTAAGTCGGAAGTTCAAGAGAAGGTCCCTGTCAACTTTGACATTCTTAAAAATCTTACTGGTGATCAAGTTCCTGAATTTACCAAATCCATATCTGCCTGGTGATAGAATAATCCATATTACTTTTAATCCTTATTATTAATCTTGTTTTATTTTAAATTTATCTTTGTGTAAAATAAAAATCAAATAACAAATCAAAATATTTAAACACTTTTATTGAATAGTGAAATGTTATGGTTTTTCAGATTTACAAAAAAAAATATTTACTTTGTCTTTGACAACCCATAACACATTAATCCAGCCATTGATAATAGGAGCGTTGCAAATATAATTAAGTATAGACTTACGCAGGCAAAAGCTGTTCTGTATAGTACAGCATCACAATAATGTTCTTCAAACATTCCTTGACTATAATGAACATATTGAATATTTCCAAATACCCATATACATCCTAAAAAAATAATAAATAAATATTATAAGATAATAAAAAATGAACCAACCTAGTATTGTCCAAACAATAATGACAATAAAAATTATAACATTGACACCACTTATACATACTTCTCCCAGAACACTTCGGTTATTTATATGTGAATTTAAAGCTTTCATTTTTCTCAATTGAAGTTGACGCTTCGGTATCACACAACATCTTTGCATTGATAGTGTTATTGTGAAAATTAATGTCAAAAGTCCTGACACTAACAAATATACTGAGATCATTTCTTCAATTCTACAGAATGGAAAATTAAAAGAAGCTACTAAAATACAAACTACTCCAAATATGGACAAACAAAATAATATTAAGTAATATATATCTAAAAATAATTTTATTATTGTAAATAAATGACAATTAACTTACAATCAGGTATGCTAGATCCAACAACAGTTTTTAGATTTTTAATAAATTCTGTTGTATCATCAGATTGTGTAAAAACATCGCTTAATCTTTCTGTTCTTTTAGATGTTTCTGTAATATTATCTTCATTAGATAGTTTTAATCTAACGGATTCTGAGGGATATCTAATATTACCATTATTTTGTTTTTCATTTTGAGGAGTTCTAAAATATTTAGTGTATGTAGCATTTGACATACTATCTCCAGAGTAATTCTTATCATAATTTCCAATATTACTTATTAAAGGTAGGCGTTTACTGAAAAATTTTGAATAAATAAATATATTATATCAAAGAAAAGTAAATAAAATTACTTGTTTCTTCCATATCTGGAGTATCCGGAACCTTGAATAGTATCATTGTACACTCTGTTTTGATAAGGTCTACTTTGGGGATTATTACTACCTTGACGGGAGAGAGAAACTTCATCATACGCATTTACAAGCTTCATTACTTTATATTATTCCTATTTCAAAAGTAAATATATGCATTCAAATCTTCTTATATATGTCAGTAGTTTTAGAAATATATCAATACAATTATTTGATACTACTTTGTTTGTTTTGGTATTTTTAAATGTTTTATTTCAACTGACATATAATAGTATTTTATTGTAAATAATATTTAACCCAAAAGATAACTTCAATAAAGAATAATCTATAAAATAGTGTTTTAGAATTTAAATTAATATTTGACTCATATGTGTTTCATGTAAAATTATTCGTCATTTATTTAAATGCATATAAATTAATAATTTTTTGTAGAAATATTATTGATAAAAAAAATCAGATATCAATTAAAAATTAAATCGAACAGATTTTTATTTTATTGTATAAGAAATGATAAAAAATTTAACTAACCTGTGTGAGTAAAAAGAAATGTAAAGGTAAAATTAAATATCGAGTTAAAACTATATTTATGATGGTTGATAAAAGTAAATCTAAAATACCGCAGTTAATTTAAAATGTAAGCAAAAGAAAATTTTTATTTAAATATAATTTTATATTAGTTGGTGCTTGAACAGCATATACGTGTATTGCGGGACTGTTGAAATGGAAAGCATGACACATGAGCCTTATCAAAGATGAGACATTTGGATGCTATTTTTACGTTTATCTATTATAAAAGAATTATTTTTAATCATTCTTTTACTTTCCAAATTGAGTTTCAATGAGGATCGAATTATTACATTGTGTTAATCATCAAAAGTGTCCTTTTAAGTAAGTAATATTTACATAAATGATGAACAAAATAAAAGAGTTATTAGGAAAATCATCTATGACTCATTAAATAATTAAAAAAAGTATTTGTTTAAAAAATGTATACTGGTGTAAAGGGTAAACTTAGTTCAAATAATAATTCATATCTTTATTAAAAGATGTTATATAAAATGTCTATCTAAGATAATTAACATTGTTTATTTAAGTATAAAAAATTTCATAAAATACTTTATTATAAAAAAAGCGGATGAGAGTGTAGCATCTACCCATAAGTAATTACATAAATTATAAAAATATCTTAAGTTTTAAAATTTTTTATTGTAAAATAAATAAAAGTCTTTTTATTTTAAAGAATAAAAGTTGTCTTCCATATTAAAAAAAGTTATTGAAATAAAATAATATCAATAGGTAATCAAAGAAAAGTATATGATTAACAGTAAAATTTTTCTTATTGCAAAAATATTATGATTCTTTATGCGACTATAAATAATCATATGATGTTTGAATTATAAAGAATGAAAAAGCAATTTAATTATTTTAAAATTAAAAATCATATTTATTGCTTATGATAATCACATATATTAAAATTTTATTTAAATATTTATTTGTAAATGATTAAAGAAATGTTAATGTGAATAAAATTTATTACATCTGTATTAATTACTTTTGATTTTCTTCTAATTGTTTTTTCATTAAATCTTCAATAGACATTGAATTTGATTCATTCTCACCAAAACAGAAATGTTTTATATGGTCCCATCCAACGATAATAATAATAATGAAAAGAGTAAGTTGAAACCCAAAAGAGTATTAATTGAAATTGATGAACTTCATACCATTCTTTTACTGGACCAATTTCTCCATGTGGTTTATAAACTTCATCATATATAAATTTTCTATTATTTGTTTTATCATTTGTATCTTGACCACACACAAAAAAATAAAGTATTCCACTGATTATGAGGAATAATTTTAATTTAAACATAATTAATACTAAACTAATGAAAGAGAATATTATATAGTGAAAGAAAATTTAGTTGTTAATAATAATATATTTCCATAATGAAAGATGTAATAGTTAAATTTCTTGTTATTGAAAGTTAAAAAGTTTAGAAAAATTTTTCCTATTAAGGTATATAATTATTCCTAAAGAGAACCACGATAATATAATTGCAACAACATATGAAAATACGCTTCTATCACTGCAATAGATTGTTGGGCAATGTGCTGGTTGTTGTTGGAGAAGATAATAAAAATCAGAAAACCAATAAGTTACTTAAAAAAAGATATTATTATTAAAAAGTAAAAAATTACCAAATGCAGCTAATCCTGTTAAAATAATACCAACAATAATTAAAAGAATTACTAAGAATATAGCTATAGGTGGAGACCAATTCAATGAAAGTAAAACTGTTAAAATAAATGAAAGAAGTATAAATGATCCAATAAAATATAAAGTATTTGGAACTGTTGGTTTGATGTCACATAATCCAAAACCAAAAAAAGCTAGTAGAAATAAAAATAAAGGAATTAGAATTAAGAGAAGGGAAAAAAAGTATTTTAATATTTTGAGACATATTAAAAGTTTAGTTTTTTTAATAAGTAAATCAGTAATATCTTCTTTCCTAGATTTTTCTACATCGTCTTTTGAACTTCTCCGACTAAGTGGTATCATTTCGTCATAACTTTTTCTACGATCTCCTTTTTTATCTAACCACCAACAAAAGTTATCTTTTAAATTATCATAGTCTGTTCCATCATCTTTAAAATGAACTTTTTTTGTAAAGTCATCTCTCCTTTTGAATGATTTTTCCATTTCTATATCACTATTAATTGAATCGAAACATTTTTCATCAATTTCACTAGATACAACTAAAGACGAATCATGAGCTTCAAAGTTTACACTACCACTTTCATCTATATAAGGAAACTCTTCATGTTCATCACAAACATCTTTTGTAAAAGTTTTTTCCAATCTTGTTTCCACCAATTCATATTCATCTTTAAAATTTTTTAATGGTAAACTTTGATACATAGTACTTTCATGATATTGTAAAAATTCCTCACAAATAGGAGAATAACTAGATATAAATAATAGATATTAAACTTATAATAAAACATACCTTTCTCTTATTTCTTCTATTTCTTTTTTTTTAAACATTTTGTAGAGGTAAATAACAAAATTTTACAATAACAGAATAAGATAGAACGAAACACTAAATATAGTAATCGAAGACTAAGGCGTTAAAAATACAAAAACATTATGAATTTATTTTATTCTTTGTCATGTATTAAACGTATTTCAAGCAAAATCATTCATCTATTTTTAAATAACATTCCCGTTATTACTAATTATTTTTTATTTCCTAAACACTATGATAAATTCAAAGAATTTTCCTTACAATACCTATACTTTTCATATCATTCCATATGGCTTATACTAAAAAATGACTAAGATTGATTTGAAAATTAATGAAAAACTATATTTTGTAAAATGAATCACTTAAGAAGAAAAAACAATTGTGTTTCATATTACGAATCAGGAAAACTTTCATGCATCTCAAATTATTTTGTAAACAATTTCATGCATATTATGCATATTAATTTTTACTATGAATGATTATACCATACTTAATGAACTATTTATTTTATCCTCTATTTATGTGTAGATTTTAAAATAATTGTATAGTTTGGTTAATATTTATACATTTAAGTAATCTATAAATATGAATCATTTTCTTATGTTATTAAATTAAAAAAGTATATTAATGTAAATTGATTAGATTTTATAATTTAGCAGTAAATCTTGTTAACAGATTCCAGTGTCTTTCAAGACGGTTTAGGTCATTATGAAGTACTTCAATATTAGGAGTTCCTTTATCCAATAAAATTTGATGTTTCTCAATAAAAGCTTCCAATGATTTTTCATACTATAACAATTAGTAACAAAAAAGATCACATATATAAAACTTACAATCTCGAATTCACCTTTTGCTAGCATTCCTCTAATATTATTGTGTAAAAATTTTCCCTCTAACTCTATTGTTTTTTTCTCCAAATCATCAAGTAAAATTTTAAGACACTCCAAAGTATATTCAGTTCTAATTACATTTTTGGCTACATCTGCACTTCTAGCGAAACAATCCTTTTTAAGTAATTTATTATCAAACAACTTTGTGATAAATAGACTTGGAAATGTAGAAAGTAGTGGATTCTTACTATTCTCGTCCTCTTTTGTAATACCAATAATATCACGATCATTATTGTCATCATCTCGATTAAAGATAGGGTTTACGTAGGGGAATTTCAAATCTCCATAAAATTTTGTCTTATTAGCTTCTTGAGTTAGATTAAAAAGACTGCTATTAAAAGACGAAGTATTTGAGGCATCCATTTTAAAACAAAGGAAAAATGAAAATAGATTAATGAGATTAAGAAAATAAAGATTACAAATTATTTGGGTAGATGTATATATAGTAGTCATTTATAGTAAAAACAAAAAAGATAAAAATATGCATAAATTAGTATGGTTAATTTTTATATACATATAACAATAATAAATTTAGAAAGGTGTTCTTCCATTTCTTCTAAAATGAGTCCACCAAAACTCGCGTAAACAACAGGGTAAAAATTCTTCACGTCCATAGTACAGCACAAAAATAAAAAAAATACAAAATAAAAAAATTGTCTAAAACAGTATAAATTTAAATAAAAATATTCCCTTACCATTGAAAAAATAACCCGTAATACAGATATACAAAGATTTCCACGTATAGGACTTATCAGTTTTTTTTCATTATTTGTTTCATAAAATTCAAATGAATTTTCAGAAAGACTTTCATCAGGTATACTCATGTCTGAATCTATAGTTCCTTCATCTTCATGATCATCTATAATTCCTGAAGTTTCTTCTGAATGATGTAATTCTTTTATCTCAATTGTTATACTTTGTCGTTTATTTGCTTCGTTAATGTGTATAGAATCAAATTCAGTAATCAGATTGTCTATATCGTCAGAAACAATAAAGTCAATATTAATATCGGAGTCGTTTATGTTACTTTCTTCTAACTCAGTTATAGTTTCATCAAAATTTTTTAAAGCAAATATTTCATCAATGCTATTTCCGACTAGTGAGAAACGGAAAGAGTCTTCAGTAACTTTTTTAATAACTTTATTAACATACTGTTTGTAGTCATCTATCAAGCGGTCATTACCATTTTGAGAAAGTTTATCTAGTAATTCATCACCAATGAGAAAATGTTTTTGTCTTGCGTGATATTCAATTTTGAATAATGACCAACTATCTATTATATGTTGCCCCTCTTTTTTCCAATTCTTTAATTGAGAAACATCTAGATCCTCATTTTTTGGAATAAATTCAAGGAAATGTCTCCAAGAGTCCCAAATATCTATAAAATGAAAAATAAAATTCTTCTCATTTTCAATATCTTCTGATAATTTGCTTATTTTATCATTAACATCATTTAATAAAACTTCTAAATTTTGTTTTCCTCTTTCAAACGATGATTCATTTGCGAAAACTGACATTTTTTCATATTCCTCAATTTTAAAAATAAGTTCAATAATTTTTTCTTGATGACTATTTAACTGTTCTAAAATACTTTCAGCTTCACACAATCCGTTACAAACAATTTTTTGAAATTTTTTATCCTCCTCAATTATATTTTGTATGCAGTACATGACTTCTTCATAGTACATATCCCGTTTATCATTACTATTCTTTGATTTCATATATTTAAAATATTTTTCTCTCGAAATATTTAACCAAGACCGCAATCTTAATGTATAACTGGGATTTTTTATAACCATTAACATTAACTCAACAGATTTAATTATACTTACAAATTGAAACATATCTTCTTCAGAACCAGAATAAGAATTACACATTTTATGATTTATATTTTTAATTTTCACCAAGGCTTCGTTAAAGTTAGCAAATTCATATATACAATTGTGCAAATTATTGATACTTTCAAATGTCTTTGTTAGAGAATCAAGAAGTTTCTTAATTTTTGTATTATTTTTTTTGTCCAGCAACATACAACTTATAATTGAAACTTCAAAATTAAGTTTGTCTAGTTTTCTTTCTAATTTATAACTTATACTTTCATCATATTCTATAGTTTTAATTTCACTTTCATATTCATCTATTTTCTTTTCAAAAGATGAAATATTTTTCTCTATATTTTGAATAAAAATTTCATCATTTTTAGACAATTCTGCAAATCTTCCTCTGTTTTTGTTATAAAATTTAATTGCGTTAATATCCAATAAAGTTGTAAGACTTTCATTTGTCTGTGTGTCATCATTAAAAAAATTAATTCTACTAGTATCCATAATTAAGTTGTTAAAATAATCCTTCATACATCTAAAAAAATTATCTGTTTGGTAAAATGTTGCAAAAAGGTTAATTTTGAAAATAAAAATTTTTGCGGTAAAATAAGGGTACTCTAAATAAAGAGAAAAAATATTTACGCCCTAACATATTATCCATTTGATTACCACTGTTTGACATATTTTTAGAATATCTAGGTATTTTTAGAAATAAACATCAATAAATAATTTGTTCCAGAAATAAACGGTCTTAGAGGAAATATGGTTTTTTTTGTATTAGAGAACATGGAATTTTTGAAATAATTAAATGTATATTATGATGATTAACAATAATAAGATTAAAAGTGGTATGGGAATGTTAAAATTCCACTTAGTAATAACGATGAATAAATATAAATAAGTTTTGTGTACGTTGTTAGATAGATTTTCAACTATATTTTTAAGTTATAAATATCTTGACATCGATTAATTTGTTATTGTTCCTTATAATGTTTGTCATTCATGATTTAAATCTGTCAAATATTGTTTTGTTAAATCGATAAGGGAGGATTGATCAGTGAATAAATTCTTTTATTTGTTCTTTTCGTATTTTCAATATTCTTCCTCATTAATTTTGATGTATTTATGACTGAGCAGACATATTAACACTTATTTTAAGTATTGAAATTAAAAATTTTTTGTCATAAAAAACAAATACTAAAATTAATTAAGTAAGCAATTTAATTGTAGTATGGTTAAGAAAAGGTAATTTATTTTAAATAGATATGGTAGTAATAAATGCCGCTTTAAATATTAAATATCTTTGTGAGGACCACTAACAAAGTCAAGTTATAATATTTAAAATAACAATAAATATACATGTTTTACACTTTTTAATGTTAATGTTTTTTATTCAAATATCATGTATTTTAATCTTTCTTTTAACATTTTTTATTATTTAGGTCAATTTATCAACTATTATTTCCATTTTTTGTGGCATTTAAGAAAGAGATATTTATTTGATCAAGCATATAAACTATTTTGAAGACCAAAATGAATAAAAAATCTAATATATCTAAACTTTATTCCTTTTGACTATAAGTGAAATGGTTTTTTATGTATCATTATTTTAGAAAGTTAAATGTTAACTTCTAAATTAATTATTGTCTCTTTTTTAATTATCTTTTTAAGTGTAGACCGTTTAATAACATCTTAAATTGTATAATATGCTATAATTTCATTATATATTTAATTACATAATGAGTTTATTATCATAATTTAGCAATTTATTTTTTTTTAAATTTATTTATGTAATCTAACAAAGGAAAAAATGATATCGTCTTATAAAATCATACAAAAAGTAATTAATTTTTAATGTCTTAAATAATAGTTAAGAAATGTATTATAGAAACTAAAAAATATTGATACTGTATATTATTTTCTATAATTTCTTGTTCACCAAGTCATCATTAAAGAGACAATTATAAAACATTTTTTTATTAATCTATTAGAATAAATATACAAATTTATAATTGTGGGTGTACGTGATCAAAGAAGGCCAGTAGCATAAAGAAGGTCAAACTTATAAGTGTGAAAATAACTAGAAGAACTCTATCAAGGACATTAGAAAAGTACTCCCATTCTAATGCACTTCTTCTAGCTAACTTTTGTTTTTTGATGAAAATATGGTTTAATTGAAACATCTTATTGGTTCTAGGTCTCCTTTCATTACAATAATAATTAGATGATGTACTTTTAATTGTTTTTATTGAAGCACCATTGACCGTTCTTTGGAGGGTACCAAAATTTGTTATTGGTTTATTTGGAAAATTTTTCTGCTGTTTAACTTTTAATAATAAGGCATATTGACGTGTAATTTTATCCATTCTTTTTTGGTATTCATATACATCATATTCTTTTAATCGTCTTGACATTTCTTTGAAAAAACTTGGTGATTCGATAGCTAAACTGTCACTGTCGTTATTTTTAGCTAACTCTTCTAAAAATTCTAACAATTCTGCATCTATTTGTTGTATACTTAATCTTTTCTCCGATACAAATCCATACTCCATCCATATTTCTACTAATTGTATAGGTGGTTCAAGAATAATCCACCATAAGTAATTATGCATTAATATTTTTCTTACCATTTTTGGTAACGGTGATACATTTATCTTTTTTCTATGCAAAAATAAAACTAATGTTGCCATAAAAGTTCCAAATACAATAATAAAAATTATACACATATAATACCAGCCCATTAATGGAACATAGTTAGATGTTGATGGCATTTTATTGCAAACCATTAGAAGCATAATACTCATGGTTAAAAGCGTATTAATACCAAGATATAATTTTTCATTTCTTTCACTATCAGAACTACTTGGTGTAAAGAATCCTGTTACGGCAACAACCGTTATTATGGATGTTGGAAGGACAAGATTAATTATATAATACAATGGTTTTCTTTTGATATAAAGATGAGCATATAACATAACCCAGGGATTCTCACAACATTTATATTTAACAGGAATTCTTGTAAATTTAAATGATAACACTTCCCATTCATCATTAGGTGCCATATTTTTGAGATTAATATCTTCTGTTGTATAATGATAATCAATTACACTAGAATCATGTGTCCAAGATGAAAATATCATCGAAACATTTTGTTGATCATAAGGAAAAAATTTTACTGACATTGAACAAGAAAATTTATATATTGCTGGAAACATTAATCTAACATGTGCACCAGAAGTAGAATTCGGATTAGCCGTTATAATTACATTCATCAATGATTCTGTCTTTTTTTGTTCTAAACTTTCTGAATTATATAAGTATGTATCTGGTATCCATACTTGATCATATGGCAGAATTAATTGTTGTATTCCTGAATAATCATCCGGATTCCAATTTAAAAATTCATCATACCAATCTTGAACCATCCACACGTTGACTGTTATTGATTGTAATCTTTCATTCTACAAAATTAATTGTAAAATATAAAATTATAAAACTTACAACTTCTAAAATTTGATATAAACTCATTGAAACGTTAATATTTGTTGGTAATTTAAAATCAATTCTTGGATGGACAGATTTTTCATAGTATTCTGGATCAGTTAAATCATCAACAAGTCTTTTCAATGGATTAAAATTTTCATTTCCCTTAATAGAATTAATTAAATTGTAATACTCTTCAGGTGTAATATTTTTATTCAATGAATTAATATTTTCTAAATTTGCTATTGAATCTTGCATTGTAGTTTCCTTATTTAAATCAATAATTTTTATTTCATCATTAATTGCTATCTCAGTCTGATATTTATTAGGATTTCTTTCTTCATTAATTTTTGTGTACGTTCCATCAAAAAATTTTATTTTATCTAGGTATATTCTACCGGGATATAGTGAGATATTCTTACTTGGTTTAAACTTATTTTTATTCTCATATGTAGAAGGAGACTCTTGATATGTTGAAGGTACTTTAAAAAATATTAATAATAAAATAAGTTTCATTATTAATTACTAATCAATTTTTGTGTCATTAAACTAAAATAAAGCATGTAATTACGATATATTTAAAAAAGAAATAATTCTATATACTATTTATAAATTATAAATATTAAAAAGACTAAATATGTTAAAATAAATATATTTTATATTCTAATATATATTATTAAAAATCATTCAACCTTAAAATGGCCCGAATTATTAATAATATTTTAGAACCTATCTTCCATAATAACACCCCTTTTGGGTAAAAATAATATTAGGCAATAAAAATAAAATCAAAATATGGTAAATAGGGGTAAAATAATATTTTTTAAAAAAGTATGGAAGATATATTTTTGCCAAAGTGAGATATATACAATTGTAAAAAGAATAGTCGATTATTAATATTTTACTTCAATGACAAATACATAACAATTTTTAGTTTTTTCAATCAAATATAACATATATTTAGTAATATTTCAAAATTAATATTTAATTTATAAATGAAAAACAACCATTGAATGGAAAAGAGTGAAATTTGAGGAAGAAAATTATTAACAGATGATTGATAAATGTTTTTTGGTGTATTTTTATGAATGAAATTAATAAAAGATTTCTTTCAAAATAAATTTATTGCATGAATAACATTTACTATATATAGTTAAATAATTATTTAATGACTTATCCATTTATATAATAAGAAAATTCATAAAAATACCTATAGTAATGGATACAGTTTATTAAAACTAAATTTTAAAAAATAAAATGGGTTTTAGGAAACATCATAATCTAAAAATAGTAAAAAAATTAAAATTTTACTTATTATTTGGAACAAATTATAATTTCCATGGTTAAATTTCTAAAGAATATGGCAAAACTTTTCTATTATATACTAATATTTTTTAATTTTTTTTCGGCCCACTTCTTTTTCATTTTAAATTAAATAATTCCCCAACTGATAATATAATCTTTAACATTTCAATAAAATAAAGTGTTTGTTATAAAGTTTAACTATATCAAATAATTGCAAAATTTTTAATTTCCTTAACAATATACTTTCATTTTCTTTTTTCCCCCATCATTTGTGGGCCCATTTACAATAAATGTATGTACATATTGGAGATGGTTAATTAAATCAAAATCATTTTAAAAGTAATTAGAAATTTTATAAATATATTTATATTTTATTTAAAATGTAAAAAGCTGTTATTATTATAAAAATATAAGATAAATTATATTTGAAGCCTATATCCCTTACTTATTTATTTATTTATTTATTTTCTTTTAAACTAATACAGGTTTTCCACGTTTATAACAGTTAGGTTGTATTTCTTCGTCATCTATTTCACTGTTCTCTTCAGATATCATATCTTCTAGTAATATTTCTGGTATCGTTTCATTTATAATTGATTTATCACACCTTCTTTGCCATACCTCGTTTTCATGGAATTCCTCTCTAACATTTTCATTCATTTTTAATACATTATTTGTTATCCTACAATTCGGATGATTCATAGAAACATTTCTTACTGGTATTGAAGGTTTTCCACTTTTACTACAATATCCATTATGTATTATTTCTTTTGTTGAAGTAAATCTTTGACAATCTTCAAATGATAGAGGCGATGAAGGATTCATTAACATACTCATTTTCATTGCATCAGGATTCATTGACAGAACATTTTCATTATTTCTTCTTAAGGTTTCTACTCTCCTATTTACCTCTTTAACTTTTTTATTTCTATGTATTATTATTGTAATTATTATCAATATTATTACTACTATCATGCCACTTGTTGAAATAATTATTATTTGATCAGAATAACAATTTGCTTCATCACTAAAATCCATTTCTGCACAATTTCCTATTCCATTACATACTAATGTTTCATTAATACACAATCTTGTTCTTTGAGCACAAACATTTTGTCCATCATCAATACAAATTTCACCTCCTCTACATGTAAAACCTTTACAATTTTTTTCCATTCCTTCTTCAACTAAATCATGTACCTCTGTCCATCTTAGCTTAAAACCAATAGGTTTACCCTCTAATTCATATTTATTGTACTGCTCCGATGAAGGATTTTCAAAAGAGACAAATTTTATTATAACTCTATTTCCCTCAGACAAAAAACTCTTTGACTCCTCATCTGCATAATACAATTCATTTCCACAGTATTTTGCTTCCATCTTTGTTTTAGTAAATTTTCTTGGAACACCAAATTCTGGTTTTCCTTCATGTTTATATCCATCAATAATATGAAGGTAAGCCTTGTCACATTCAGCTAAAATAAAATTTTATTAGCACTTTATTATGTATAAATAAAATTTCTAAAAAAAACAATTTTTGAGAGTGTACATGTTTTTTCTCTACATAAACTTCTTTTCCTTGTGTTTTTTGGTAATAAAAAAAGTTTAATTTAAATAAATTTTGACAACCTTATTTTAATTTATCAACAAATAAGAAAATATTTTGTTCAAATTAGTATTTTTTATTTAATTACTACTTTTTTTAAAGAAACAAGGAAATAAATTTAACTTTTTACTTACCCATAGTTAAGGATATGTCGAGATGTGTTATTCTTATGTAAATTCGTTTTCCAATTCCAACACGAATCAACCAATAACAGGTAGAATTAGATGGATAAGTTGATGGGTATCCTGGAGATTGTATAGATCCTGTTAACTCTTCTTTGCCTTCCTCTATTTTTCCACCACATTCTTTTAAATATTTTTTATTTACTTCATCCATATAACTAGCAGGTTGTGGAATTTTTTCTATAATTAATAAATATAATAATATTAATAATTTATTACCTTCAGGAATAAACTCATATTTAATTTTAAAGCCTCTTTTATTGCTCATTTTGGATGTAATAAAAATAATTTCAATTTTATGTTGCATAGTTTTAATAGGTTTCGGTAATTTATTACCACACATCCTATTTTCATAATGTCTTCTACCATTTCTATCGATAACAACCACCAAAAGATAATCATTTAAGCATTGCTTACTACTAAGAAAATAATTTTCCAACTCAAAGTCTATGAAAGATAACTGTATAACAAGATTTGGAGTACCCGTTAAAATATAACTACAATTTTGATTTGGTGGATAATTTGATGGATAATTTGGTGATAATATATAACCAGAGGTATAGTTAGATGCTTTTATGATATTTGAAGACTCACAACTTGAAATTATCTCATTCCCTACTCCTAGATCAATATTTAAAAATATTATAATAAATAATAATTCATGGAATCTTCTTTTACGTTTCCATTGTTTAAAAAACCATTTCATTATTTCTACAAAATTATACCATAGACATTTATATAAAAAAATAAATGTCATACAAAAATAATATAGAAAATATGTATATAAAATATAGAAATATAGATAATGTCTTTTTTAAGGAAAGAAAAATGTTATGGTCAACAAAATATATTAGAAAACAGAAAGAAAGTGCCCATAAATTAGCTCCTCTCTCCGTTCTCCTAATTTAATATATCTTCACAAATTAAACTTAAACGGCTATATCGCTAAAACTTTTTATCATATTATAAGAGGATAAATGGGGTATTTGGTATAAAATATATATTTATATATATGTATATTCTTATATCATGATTGATTATAAACTTATTTTTCCTTCCTTTAAAGGCGTGCCCCTTTCTTTTATGGTAAAACTTTTCATATCCATAAAATCAGTTAAGCCTCCCCTTCTTTCTTTTTATCCTTCTTCGCTATCGAATAGAAGAGAGATAAGATAATTGATGGAAAAAAAATATTATTTCATATCATAAATTATAAATTTTTAGTGAAAAACACTCTCTATATATTGATAAATAAGTTCAATTTTACTTTTTGTCAAAATATCTTTAAGGATAATATGTATAAGAAATATATATATAAAGAATATGCAAAATAAAAATGCTAAATATTTTTAATGCTCAATATGTTCACATTAAAATATATCCCCAATATACAACATCAAATATATTTAAAAAATTTAAATAATTCGTGGAAAAGAAAAATAGTAAAGAATAAAAAAGAAAGTTTTGGCAAAAAGTTATTGTTCAAATTTTATATTCATAAGAGTGGTTCCTTAAGAGGCATACCATAATAATGAAAATTAAATATTTAGAAGAGGATAGACTTACAAAATACTTTCTTTCTTCTTTTTATAGGTGTTATATCATTATTTAATAAATTGCTTTTAAATCTTCCATTTAAAACTTATATTTACGATATAGTTATTTCTAGTAACAACTATAGAAAACAAAAATTATGTCGTCTTTTATTTTTAAATGGACTCGTTAAAAAATAATAACTGTTCAAAGTATAAATACAAGTATTTTACAATAAATAAAGAAATTAATAGTATTAATAATAAATATTTTCTCTTGTTTGACTTAATTGGAAATAACTAAAATTTAAAACTGAATTTTTAAGTCTTTCTCAACACCAGTATCATATAAATAGTATGGAACTATTGCTTCAATACAACTAACAGCTATACCACTTTGTGCCGTTCCATTAGGTGTAATAGTAGCAGCTTCATGAAGAAGGTCTAAAGCTTTTTCGAATTTCCGTAAACCAGCATAACTTAATGCCATTGAAACAAGATTTGATACATCTCTACATTCCATTGATATTGCTTTCCTATGAAATAATACTGATTCTTTATAACGACATAGTCGTCTACAAACTTGTCCTAAGTTATTTAATAATACCTCCCATCTCGGAGATATTGGAGAGTCTAGGTATGCCCTTAAATATGAATGTTCCAATTTCGACGGTCCATCTGGATTTCCCATCACAATATGTAATGCTTGTGTCCAAATATACATAGCTCTTTCCAGATCCTCAAAAAGATCCTTACTATAGTGCATTGCTCCATCTTCAATTAGAATCATTATATTACCGGGAGATAATCTCATAGCGTCCTTCAAAAAATTGTGTGATAAACATAAATTGTGAGTCTTCATGTGTTGAACAGCAATATACATTAATGGTTCCCAGGAACCTTCTAACAATCTATGACATCTAAAGTAACAATTTAACGCTTGTTCATGTTCACCACCTAAAGAATTTGCATGTCCCATAGCCATCCAACCTTCACCAAAGTTAGGATTCATAAGAATCGCTTTATTAAAATATTGTTTAGCTGCAAAATATTGTTCTATAGAGACATAGTAACATCCAACTGCATACCATGCTACTTCACCTTCAGAACATTTGTCAACTAATTCATGAGAAATAACAAATAATTGTTCACTTTTTTTCATCTCCGTCAGCACAGCCAAATGAAGAAGAAAGAAAAATGAATTAAAACCATATTTGCTATATAAATCTTGAGTGATTTCTAAACATCTCTGATTTTCTCCGGCATTATAATATTTCATTGCTTTTATTGTTATCATATCAATGTCATCAACTAACTTGTCATGAATTTTCAATGCTTTCTGATTCTTAGATAATCTTTCTTTTAATACAGGGTTCTCTACTAATGAAACAATATCTTTTTTCTCAGCTTTCTTTGGTTTTGTAAATCTTAATTGTCCCTCTTTGGCATTACCAGGTCTTGGTCCATTGAGTTGGAGCCATTTCTTTTCTTTTTGTGGACCAAATAATCTCATTGCATACCAATCATTCTCATCAATTATTCCAAACTCAAAATCATTCATAGGTCTAACTGGTGGTTGATTTTGATAAGATTCAACATATATTCGCATTACCTCAATAATATCTGAACAATTATCAGGTATACTGCTCAATAATTTATTAATTTCATCTCTCTTTAGAAGATGATACTTAAGGACGAAATCCCATGCTTCATAGCAGCATATATCCAATTTGAGACAATTTAAAAAACATGCTTTAGCTGCTTCGCGGTTAACAACTTTTGTATAAACTTTACCTAACAGTAACAAAAGAGCTGCCTCCAAATCGTATTCTTCAACCATTTTATCGAGTGCAGCTTTATCATCTGAAGTTGGATAGTATGATTCTTTTTTATATTTCGTTACATGAGGTTCAAAAGAGACCTCTGGAACACCATCCCACTTTCCTACAAGTGCAAGAGGTAGGAGGACAATTTCATTGTGCATGTTTTGATGCCATAACGAATTGACATAATAATATGTTAAAGCAAGATGTGAAAATATACAATCTTGTGATGTAAGATAATCAGAAATCCTCATCCAACATTGAGCTGCAGATAGTGTTCTTACAAATTGAGCAATATCCTTAAACTCTGGTCTCCCATTACTAATGTCATAATGTTTTGTTGCAAAGGCTAACCTTTTATCAGCCCAAAAAATAGCACTATTCATTTGATCATTCTTTAGACATTTCTCAATTTTTTCATCAAACATCTTTGGGTCTCCCTCAGAAATTTGGAGCGCCAAAAGGTCATCAGCAAAAGTTTTATTACTTTTTGACGTCCTTAATCTGGATTTTCTAATTAGCTATTTTTAACCAAAAAACTAAAAACGACTTACTTTGGTTTTGGCTGCCCTCTGGAGGATGGTGAAACTGAAGGCTGAGCGATCCTTTTAACTGGTGTTTTTGCTGTTCCAACCATCTTTTTGGTTTCTACTAATATTTACAAATCAAAAAAAATTACACAAAATGTTACTTGAGAAAAAATTTAAGATGGATAGAATAGAAAAAAGATGAATAGATTATTGTTATAGTATGAGTGATGCAAATGTCTGTATAACTTTTATTGTTGCGATTGGGAAAATATGTACTAGTTTTATGCCTGTACTTTGTAGCTTATATTTGTTTTCACAAAAGTTTTCTTTGCTATCTGTTATTGATGGTTTTTTATTAGTAATTTGTCTTATTTTTCTCTTAAACAAATATATTAATAATTTCCCGTTTTTTGATGAAAAAATGTCACAATAGTAAAGTTAGATAAAAAATTTATCTATAAAGTACTTTAAATTACAAGTATAAAACTGGTATGTGAAAATAATGGTAAAAAAAATTAAATAGAAAATATTTTTATTGAAAGTTAGTAAATTTGATAATAGACTTTAAAATATAAATTAGAGTTAGTTTTCTATTCAATATAAAATTTTATACAAGTTTGTTATTTCACCAATATAAGCCATTTCTCTATAACATTATCCATCTTCGGGGTACCAACAGCTTTTGATTGCCTAAATGCAACTTCTATAGTTCCATCTGTCTTCCTTCTACCTTCAAGAATTGGAACTTTAAGAGCTACTGTGGCAAAATGTTCCAAATCAGAGAGTGGAACTTCGACATTTCCAACCAATTTATCACTTCTAAGGAAACCACCTTTGTGGTAAATTTCAAGTTTTAATTTCCCACGTAATATAACTCTTTGGAATGCTCTAGCTCCTCTGCCAATTTTAAATATTATTTTTTCATTATATTCTTAAAATAAAAAATAAAATATTATACACATCTATTCAAACATACCTGGAGAGTTAGTATAGTTAACGACAGCTGTCGTTCCAACTTGATGTGAATTATGTGGATATGGAAATTCGTATTTGATATAACAACAAAGATCATTCTCCTTATATCCAGTCAATGGTTTAATATTTAATGCTGAATTAATAGTAAATTCAAGGGTACCATCATCAAGATCCGTATTTATTTGTGCTCTTGGTAATTTTTTTTCTAAATATTGGAATTTAGGCAATCTATTTCCTCGTGCTGATTTTCTGAGATAAACAATATCCTCTAATGTGTCAAGTGTTAAATCTTCATATAGTAGTGCATTAATCGGATCATTTTGTGCAACAATTTGAGGCAAATTCTGCAAACAATATGCCAGTTGTTTCATCAGAGTTTTTTCTATTTTACTGAAGAATGGTTCTGGACTGACAATGGTACATTTTAAAGCTGAATTTGGTATATTCAATTGTGGGGGTATTGGTACTTTACGTAAGTCTGCTGGTAAACCATTATCACTTGCTTCTATCATTGGCTCAAGACCTTTTACAACTTTTAAATATTCTTTTGCTTTCTCTATATCATTTTGTTGCTTTGAAACTATTGCTTGTTCTTTAAATCTTTTTTGACGACGTTTTAAGAAGTATGATTGTGCTTCTTGCTTAGAAAGTTTAGAAATATCTATTTTTTGTTTAGCAACCGATCCTATAGAGACAGTTGATGCTTTTCTTGTTGACGAGGATGATGGTTGTTCCTTTCTTTCATCTGGAGATTTTTTTGTTTGAATAGGTGGTGGTTTCGTTTGTACAGAAGGAGTAGCATAACTGTTTACTGATATTGGTTGCATTCCAGGAGGACAAGGAAGATCATTAATTTCGGGTAGTTTACCTTGCTTAGCAATTTGTACAGCTTCATCATAAAGTTTAATAATTCTTTGATTACTTCTTACTTTCCTATCTTCTCCTTTTGTCTCAAGTTGTTTAACATAATCTATGAAAAATTGCCTTCTTAATATTAAATCATCGGCCAAACTTTTAGGTTTCTCTGGTTTTTTTGCTTTATATGGCTCTGGAGGTGGTGGTATATCATCAGGGTCACAATCATCAATGTTAGTAATATCAATTGCTTTAAGAGCTTCTTTAAATTGTGAGACAAATTGTAGATATTCCAGTGTTTTTTCTTTGTCTCCAGCTTCTTTAGCTTTTTGAGCACAATCTAAGTACTGTGAAAGACGTTCCTTCAACAAACTTTGAATCTTATTTAACTTAGACTTCTTAGTTTCGACAAGAAGAGTTGAAGTTTGAACTGAATTCCTTGGTGGCAATGGTGGCGGATCATCAAGTTTTCTGACCTTACTAGCAACTTCATTTGCTTCAATGCCCTTAGGTACTGGTGGTATATCTTCTTCGTCTATTTTCCCTCCATTTTTTACAAGACTTTGAAGTTCTTGAATCTTAGTAATACTTCTTTGGCATCTTCTAACTTTAGCATTGTCACTATTTTTCTTTGATGCGTCAAGTTGTTTTGTATAGAATGTTAATGCATCATCTAACTTTGTAATCATTTCCTTATCAATTGTTGTAGGAGGATTAACAACGTTAGTTTTAGGTTTAACACTTTCACCGGTAATTTGATTTAACTCGTCTAATAACCCTTCATCATCACTCTCCAAAGCACCTTCATCTGCTTTAATTTTTCTCTTATTCCCATTTTTTTCATATTTGTCTTGAGACAGTTTGTCCAGTCCTAAATCATCGTCATCAATATCATGACCACTCTCTTTCATCAACCTTGCAAGTTCAGCTTCGCAATCACTATCATCATCTTCATCAATTCCTAAACTTTTTAATTCCTTCTCTAGATCCGGATCATTATTAACATCTCCATAGATATTAGTCTCAAAATTAGAAATGTCAAAATTCATCGCTAAAATATTTTAAAATAAATTTAAAAAAATATATTTGTGTGTGTAACAACGTATAAGTAGGGATAAACTTTTTTTCAATAACAAATAACATACATTTCATAGTCTGTGTTCCACTATTTTTTAAGGCTTTCTGGTGAAGAAATTTTCTAGGAGTCATATGGGATTGTCTCTTTACTTTTATATTTTCTGCTAAACACATTCAAATATGGTGTTTATTACTTTTTATTAAGTTTTTTTTTACGCTTTGGAAATTTATTAGATGTAATGTAGAGAGAGGAAAGTACACAGATGAGGTAATGGAAGTGCGTTACTTTAAGAGTAGAGTTTATTAAAAGATGGATTTGTTATTGTTTTTTAATGTGTGTATATGAGTTAATTAAAAATATTTGAACATTTAAATTTTTTAAGTAGTTATTTTATTTTAACTATAAACAAATTTGCATTCTTTATATTGATTATGCATTTTGAGATATCGTGTCAAGAAAAGATACAAAATTAATTTGATAATTGTTATCATTATAGTTAAGAAAATTTCATCAAAGAGAATGTCTTCCAAAATTCTTTCACGTCTCAATACAAAAAGGTCTGCTCTTCTTATTTGTGATCTTCAAGAAAAGTTCAGGTAAGGAGGATAAAATAATGATAAAATATTTTACGGAAAATTAACAGAAATAACATACAATACTTTCCTGAAATTGTTACTGTAACGAAACGCCTCATTACTGGAGCAAATATTCTTAATGTAAAAACTCTAGCAACAGAACAGTACCCAAAAGGACTTGGTCAAACCGTTGAGGAACTTGAACTTAAAAAGTTTAATATTCCTGTAGTTGAGAAACTAAAATTTTCAATGTGTGGATCGGAGTTGATGAAACACCTTCCAGAAGATAACGAATCTATTATTCTTTGTGGCATTGAAGGACATGTATGTGTTCTTCAGAGTACATTAGATTTCTTAGAACAAGGAAAAGATGTTCATGTTGTTGTTGACGCTGTTAGTTCTAGAACAATGTTTGATAGGTATGTTTATATTTTTAATGATAATTCAATTTTTTTAAGAAAATATGCTTTTGAAAGATTAAAAGCAGCTGGAGCAAAGTTACGTACCAGTGAATCTATTCTATTTGAATTAATGAGAGGTTCTGATCATCCAAAATTCCGTGAAGTTCAAAAACTTGTTCTTTCACCAGCTCCTGATTCGGGATTATTGACTATTTAGATATTCACTAATTGATTTATTTGTTTCTTATCATATTATCATTTATAAGTGTAGTTACAACTATTTCACGTGACGATATCTTGATATAGATTATTGTATATCGTCTATTAACTTTTGTTAGTTGTAATTATTTTTAATATATTTATAGAATAAAAATGTCTAATAATAGTCTTTCTCTTATCAATATTGAAACAAGTATATTGTTTGTTTGTGATGTTCAAGAAAAGTTCAGGTACATTTTTTTTACTTTTAAAAAAATAATAATAAAGAGATATTTTTGTTATAGGCCATCAATAAGTCACTTTAATGAAATTGTAACAGTGATTCAACGTTTAATAAAAGCGTGTAATATTTTAGATATCAAAATAGTTGGAACAGAACAATATCCAAAAGGACTAGGACATACTATAGAAGAGCTTTCAATAGTAGAAAATAAGATAAAAGTCTTTGAGAAGAAAGTCTTTTCTATGTTAACAGATGATATTAAAAACGAAATAGGAAAAGAAGTAAAGACAGTAATTTTGTGTGGTCTAGAAACACATATATGCGTTCTTCAAACAACAAAAGAGTTACTTCAAAACGGCTATGAAGTTATTATTATAGCTGATGGAGTATCCTCAAGAACAATTGGAGATAAGAAAATTGCTTTAAGACACCTTGAGAAAATTGGTGCTCAAGTAAGAACAAGTGAATCTATATTATTTGAACTTATAAAAACAGCTGACCATCCCAAATTTAGGGAGATTCAAAAAATTATTCTTACTCCAGCACCAGATACAGGACTATCCCATATTTGACTTTAAGTATCTTTACATTCATGTTAAAATTATGATAAAATTAATTCTCTTTACTTAAAATAAAGAAGGATGGCATACTTTTTGGGACAAAATTTGTTTTAATAATCTTGTTACTTGTAAAAATCTCTCATTTATCACTAAAATTGTTTACTTTTGAAGGACCATTAAATGTGAATAGATAAGTAGATGGATTATATAATATAGAAGAAATATTAAGAAAAATAAAATATATTACAGTATTTAAAGATTAAAATTTTATTTCTTTTTATTCTTTAAAAGATATACTTTTGAAATTCTTTACTATTTTATTCATTATTGTTTTTCCCATAGTCATGAGTTGGGGTAATTGGGATATTCCTAGAACTGGTAAAAAATTACAAGAATGGACGAATAAAAATATTTTCACTGAATCGTTTGATATTGGTTACCAACAACAATCACAACAAACATATGATCCATTTAATGCTTGGGATCGTGATATTGCAACAGATACTATTAAAGAAGAATCACTACCAGGAGAAAATGGATATGGAAATATTGGAGTAGAAAAAAACGAGATAAGTTATCAAGACTCAGGTCCAGGAGATATTAAAAGTATTCACGGTGATGAGGAAGAGGAAGATTCTCATGGAGGAGGTCAACCTATTACAGCACTCCAAGCTGCATGGAATGTAACAAATGCTATACAAGGAATGTTTATTGTAGGTTTACCAATTGCTGTTAAAGTAGGAGGATGGTGGACAATATTTTTTCTTGTTGGAGCTGCATATATATGTTATGTAACAGGAGTTTTATTGATAGAATGTTTGTATGAAAAAAATGTAAAGGTAAGAAAAAGTTATAAAGAAGTTGCCGATACAGTTAGACCAGGTCTTGGTAATTGGGTTTTAGCAGCACAATTACTAGAACTAGTATCAACATGTATTTTATATTTAGTATTGGCAGGAGATTTACTTCAAGGTTGTGTACCAAGTGTAGATAAATCCGCATGGATGATGATAGTTTCAGCTGTTCTTCTTGGTACAGCTTTTATAGATGATATTAGAAAAGTAAGTGATTTATCATTTTTAAATGGAATATCACACTTAGTTAATTAACGCGATAATGTTTATTTATTGCCTTTCTGAATTCTCAACATGGGACTTTTCTTCTGTAACTTTTTTCCCTCGAATACGTTCAATGCCAACAATGATAGGCGTAGTAGTCTTTGGATACACTTCTCATATATTTCTACCATCCCTAGAAGGTTCAATGGTTAAACCAACAGAATTTCGGTGGATGTTAAAATGGTCACACATAGCAGCAGCAATTTTCAAAGCCGTTTTTGGTTTAATAGGATTTTTAACATTTGGAGAGTACACACAAAAAGAAATATCTAATTCCTTTGCCAAACCAAACATTTAAAATTATTATAAATCTTATATTAGTCGTTAAGGCACTTCTATCTTATCCATTACCATATTATGCTATTGTTCAACTTATCATGGAACGTTTCTTTAATAGAAATAACAAATCACTCTTCCGTTCGTGTTTTGGAGCAGACGGTAGTCTTCGTGAATGGGCACTTTGTTTAAGAATAATTCTTATCTTATTTACTTTAACAGCATCCTTAAGTGTACCATATTTGATAGAGGTTATGGGATTAATAGGAAATATTACTGGAACAATGCTTAGTTTTATATGGCCTGCATATTTTCATCTTATTATTAAACAAAGCCAAGGGACTTTAAAAGAGAGTGAAAGAAAATTTAACAAATTTGTCATATTTCTTGGAATATTTTTAATGGTTATTGGAATACAATATTCATTTCTTGAGTTACTCAATGAAATTAAAGCAAATAGACATTATGATTATTAATTTTTTTATAATAAAAAACTATAAATTAAAGTATTATTTTTACTCTATTAAGATGATCCTGAAAAACTTTTCTGTTGACTTGTTCTACTAATATGACCTTGTTCAATTTTGTAGGATCTGATAACCGAATTTAAACTCATATCGAAATCAGAATATTCTCCATTTTTAACATAATCACAAAATTCTGGTGACAAATTTATACGACCATCGTAACAAATATCAGGGGTAGGTACACCGAATTCTCTAAATATATTATTAAAAAGTAACTATAAATATAACTTACTCTACAATTAAACACACTGCTAGTTGAATACAACCTCCAATTGCAACAATTTTAAAAAAATCATTTCTTACCACTTTTTTTGATTGAAATACCTGTTCTCGTGCTTTTACTAATTGTTGGGATAGAAGCCGTAAACTGTTATACATTTTAAATCGTCTGAGCTTCTATCACTGTCAAAGAAAAAGTTGAACTAGTTGATAAACTAACTTTTATTTTAGAAGCGTTATTCCACAAAATGTCGTGATAATAATTTATGAATGTTATAGTTCTATATCGTTTAAATTGCAATTTATAGGTTTTAGATTAGTTTTAAATTCGAATTCTTTTAAAATATTTTTCTAGAGCCTATAATAAGGTGTGAATGTAATAATATTGGCTAAATCATTATAATTTCCTCTAATTTTCATTTTAAAGAAAGATCCCAAATATGCCCTAGAAAAGAAATTGAGCTACTAAGCTAAGCGTAATATTAAAAAAATTTATACTGTACAGAAAATATTAATAACTTAACCTAAAAAAATAATATATGATGCACTGTATAATTATATATTATAAGGGAACGTTATGTTAAACTTTAAAATCCATGATCATCTAAGAAAAAAACACTGATAGAATTCAATAAAAATATTATTATTAACTTATCTTATACAACTAAGTTATTTTACTAAAATAGAACAAATTCACATAAAAAATAAACAGATAGCTTACACAAAATTTTAATATAACATAACATAAAAGCCATTATTTAATTTGCACTTTCAAAGTATATATCATAACAATTATCAATATGTTTTTTACAAACTCTCACAAATGTTCTTTAATAAAAATATTCTAATTTCTATTTTTTTTTAATATTTTTAATTATTTATTTATATTAAAATAACATATATAAATATTTTCATGACACAGTTTGAAATCATTTTTCATGAAGATCCTATGCAGATAAAATTGTTAACATTTTAGAAAAGTGTAATTTTGATTTAAAACTTTTACTACAGTATTTATCAATTTTACTCAGTACATATGAGTGAAGATCAAATTGAAGTAAATCCAAGAAAAAGAAAACACGAAGATATTGAAGACTATGAAATGAATTTTATAGTTAAAGAAGGTTAGTATTTTAAAAAAAAATATTTAACATTTTTTTAGGTATCCGTTATTTGGAACCATATTGGTGTGTATATAAATGCCGTGCCAAAGGACGATGGATTAATGAAAAACTAGTTGACGTCTTTACCAGAGAATTCATTTCAGCCAATCCTTATTATATTGTATGTAATTTTTTTAAACTTATTTCGTAGCATTTTAATTATTTTGTAGAAATTAGCAATAAAGACAGGTAGAATGTTTATCAATGGTGAAAGAATGACAGATTTAGACTATATTATAAAAAATTCCGATTACATTGCACATGTAGCACATCGCCATGAACATGAAGTACTGGATAAAAAAATTGAAATCATAGACAATAATGACAATTACCTTGTTGTTAATAAACCACCTTCATTACCTGTCCATCCTTGTGGCAAATATAAAGTTCATTCTATAGTAGAACAATTAAGAATACAACAGGGCATCAGTAATTTACGGGTGCTCCATCGTTTGGATAAAAATGTTTCTGGAGTATTAATGTTTGCCAAAAATTACGATGCTGATGTGGAATTTAAAAAGTTAATGCAAAATGGAGGTATTCGTAAAGAGTATATTGCCTTAGTGGAAGGAGAGTTTCCTGACGATGAGATTGTTTGTAAAGAACCATTAGGTAACCTTATTATTACTATGGGTATACAATGTGTTAGAAAAGATGGTAAAGACGCCAAAAGTACGTTTAAAAAAATTTGGACAGATGGTAAAAGATCACTAGTCAGTTGCAAGATTGAATCAGGAAGAACACATCAAATTAGAGTACATTTGCAGTATGTTGGACATCCAATAATAAATGATCAATTATATAACTCAACAGTTTGGGGAGAAAAAAAAGGAAAACATGGCGAATATGGAAAAGATCTACAAGTTCTTTCAAAAGACATCTCTGAATCTCATAAATCTTCATTATGGCATGAAAAACCAAATTTAGAATTTGAAGAAAATATGTTAAGATGGGCAAATGGTGATAAGGAACCACCAATTATAGATATTAAAGACACAACCTCAATCAACGATCTACCAACATATGATCCTTTTTGTGTTGGATGTAATGTAACGAAGAAAAAAATATCCCTCAACAATTTTATGATATGTCTTCACTGTATTAAGTATGAAACAGATAATTGGAAATATGAAACAGCTTATCCATCATGGGCTACTGCACCTTTTCCTGGAGAGAGACAATAAAAACAACATCTCTTAAAGTGAACTTTTATCTTTTGGGTAATATGATGTTGTACTTTGATCGAAAAAAGACTTTCGTCTATCTACTACATATTGGGTTAAAAAATAAAATGCATTTGTTGTTATTTTTTACTTTGAATTAATAAAATTGTTGTGTGGAGAAGGCGGTGTTGGATCGCTATTTTGGTTGTTGGGCAATATAAAAGCTCACTTTTCCAGTATTTTTTTTTCAGTTATTATTTTACTGATTTACTTCTTGTAGTACTACAGTCATTTACTTTCGACTATCATTTTATTTATCCTAATCATAAAGGAATATGAAGAAAATCGTTTGCCCATTCTGTACCAATAATTTAATGAACTATGAGAAGTTAGTTTTTTTGTTATTTATTATATTATTTTCTTATTTTAGACTCAAAGCTCATATTAGAATTCACTTTCACGAATTGGATGATGGAAAAGAATTCCAATTCCACTGCAAGGGAACATCAAGTAACAACCATTGCACCCATCCCCCTTTCAACTGCATTAGAAGTTATCTTCACCATTTAGTCTTTTCACATCATTGTGAGAAAAAATAACTACAGAGCTTCTGCTGTTTACTATCTAAATAGTAAATTAAATTAAATTATTCTCATTTTATTTTTTACCTTGGATTTTTATCAAATTAATAAACTTTTTATTTTCCATAGTTCTTTTTTCTAGTATTATCTTGAGAAGATGAATTAACAATTTGGGAATGTGTTTGTTTATGTAGTACTTTTCTTGATCATGCCCACTAGGTTCGTGTTTTTTTACTTTATTAGCTTTTAAATATATGACCTATATAATTGTTTAAAACTTTCTTTAATAATGTCTCAAAGAAAATTTCGTATAGCGTAAGTGATAGTGTTTTTATCTATAAGTTAAAACAGTACAAACATTTAAGGCTTGTTTCCGACTTCTTCTGTCCCAATACAGGTGGAATTGAAACACATCTATACTTTTTATCGAAATGTTTATTAGAAAAAGGACATCATGTTATTATGCTTACAAGATCATATGGTAAAAGAAAAGGTATTTATAATTTAAGTACGGGTTTGAAAGTCTATTATCTACCTATTTATACATTATCAATAGGTATAACTTTACCAACTGCATGTTCATCATTTCCATGGATTAGAAATATTTTAAAAAGAGAAGATATTGAAATTATTCATGGTCATTCGGTATGCTTATCAATTACCTATCCTATTTTTTTATTGACTTTTTTTAGAGTTTTTCATCATTTGCTGGGGAATGTTTATTTTGGGGAAGGACACTAAATTTAAAAACTATTTTAACTGATCACTCGTTAATGAGTCTTTCAGATTTAAGTTCTGTTCTTACTAATAAACTTTATCTTAGATACATTGTACCAATAACAGGAAAAATTATTTGTGTATCCTATGCTCATAAAGAAAATATTTATGTAAGATGTAAAGTTAGAAGTGAGAATATATTTGTTATTCCTAATGCTATAGATTCATCATTATTCCTACCAGATAAAGATAAATTTTACGGTAATGATTTGACTATTGTTGTAGCATGTCGATTAGTCTATAGAAAAGGTGCTGATTTGCTAAAATATGTCATACCAAAAGTATGTTCTTTACATTCAAATGTTAAATTTTTAATTGCTGGTGATGGGCCCAAAAGAGTTGATTTAGAGGAAATGAGGGAAAAGTATAATTTATTTGATAGAGTTGCCATGATTGGTATGGTTCCTCATAATAAGATAGCTGAAACACTTGTACAAGGTCAAATTTTTCTTAATACCTCATTGACAGAAGCTTTTTGTATTGCTATCGTTGAAGCAGCTTCATGTGGATTACATGTTATCTCTACAAGGGTTGGTGGTGTATCAGAAGTGTTACCTGAAAATATGTTAACAACTGTTGAGGTAAATGTATCTTCTATTGTCGATGGTTGCCTTAAGGCTATTAAATTATTTGAAGAAGGTAAAATTATGGATCCTGAGGTGAAGCATGAACTTGTTAAACCAATGTATAATTGGGAGAATATTGCTGCAAGGACAGAAATTGTCTATGAAAAAGTTATGACTGAAAAGGGATTATCAACATGGGATGAGATTTGTATCTTTAAAAATAATGGATTAGCATTTGGCTTATGTTGGATTGGAATGTGTATCTTTTTAAAAGTCATCTCAACTTTAATGAATATTTTTTATCCTATTTCCAGTGAAAAAGATAAAAAGAAAGAATAAATAATATTTATTTAATGAAGAGATTATTTTTATTTGGTTAATCCATATCTTTACTTGATGTTATAAAAAAAACTAGTTTTTTTCTAAATTCCTAATTTTAGAAATACCATGTTAAAAGTTATTGGACAAGGATTTATTTCAAGAAATGTTTTAAAAAATATTTTTATAAGAACAGTTGCTGGTGGTCCAAGTAATCCCTTGGTTGTTGAACGACTTCAAAACGAAGACAAAGGAATTGTTTTAATGAAAATGACAAACCCGTCAACAAAAAATGCTCTTTCACGTTTACTTGTTAAACAATTGATAGAGAACCTAGATGAAATTAAATTTGACAAGGAGGCACGTGTCGTAATATTAAAAAGTGATGTTCCTGGAGCGTTTTGTACGGGAGCTGATTTGAAAGAAAGAAAACTAATGCCTCAAGATGAGGTTCCAAAGTTTGTTGATACCCTCCGACAGATGACCGTTAAATTTTCATCACTACCAATTCCTGTTATTGCCGTTGTGGATGGTTATGCACTTGGTGGTGGTTTAGAAGTTGCTTTGTCCTGTGATCTTCGTGTCGCTGGAGAAAACGCTAAAATGGGGTTAATTGAGACAAAATTAGCTATTATTCCTGGTGCAGGAGGTACTCAGAGATTATCAAGAATAGTTGGACCAGCTAAAGCCAAAGAATTAATTTTGACTGCCAAAATAATTGATGGTAAAGAAGGTGAGAAAATTGGGTTGGTAAATTGTTGTGTCCAAAATCCAGATGACAAAGCAATGGAAATGGCTAAACAAATTTTAAAAACGGGGCCTATTGCTTCAAAACTAGCTAAAGTTGCTGTTGATGAAGGATTGGAAGTAAGTTTAAATCAAGGATTTACCATTGAACAACAATGTTATGCTCAAGTAATTCCAACCAAAGATAGAGTAGAAGCATTAGCTGCTTTCGCAGAAAAAAGAAATCCAATATTTAAAGGTGAATAGAAGATTTTAGGATATTTTATTATATTAATTTAATGTGATTAGATTGAATTAAATTAATGTTTATTGATTTTTTTCATAGTCATCATGATTTGGGTAGAAGTATGCTGATTTATAAACTTTTTTCACTTCATCTTCTAATTTATCGGCATGTTCCATACCAATTGTTTCACAGGTTATTCTTACTCTTGTATACATTATTCCTAATTTTTCAAATCCTCTTTCGTAGCGAATATCTTTAATTATTGCTCCAACTTTACTTGTGATATTTATAACTTGTGCTAAACTATCAGGTCGCTCAGTGATAAGAACATTAAATCGAATAATGCGACGATCTAATGCTAGTCCTTTATCAAGACATTCCTTTAATTTTGTAATATCAATATTTCCTCCAGATAAAACACAAACAACTTTCTTTCCTTTAACTAAATCACGAATTTCATCAATTAATAGACTAGACACTGATATTGCTCCTGCTCCTTCACAAATTAATCGTTCCCACTCCAAAAACCGATATACTCCCACAGCAATATCTTCTTCATCAACACAAAATGAATAATCTATATATTTTTTTGCAGTTGCAAAAGCATTAACACCAATTTTTTCTACAGCCAATCCGTCAGCAATCGTTGGTTTACTTTTTACATAAGTATATTTGTTATTTTTTAAACTAACATGAAATGCTGGACATGATGCAGCTTGAACACCTATTATTTTTACTGATGGCTTAAGTTTTTTTAATGCTACAGACATTCCAGCTATTAGGCCACCTCCACCTATTGGTATTATAACGATATCAACATCTGGCAACTGAAATTATCAGAAAAATGATAACTACTGAAATTTATAGAAACATACATCTTCAAGAATCTCTAATGAAACAGTTCCTGCTCCAGCTAGAACGTCAATATTGTCATATCCATTAACATATTTTCCACCCTTCTTAGTAGCTTCTCTTAAAGCAGCATCTCTTGCATCATTAACAGTATCTCCAGTCAGTACAACATTTGCTCCAAGTTTTTTACAATTTTCAACTTTTATAAGGGGTGCATAAACAGGCATATAAATATTTATTGGAATTTTAAGATTTCTTCCATGATAACTCATTGCTAAACCATGATTACCAGCTGATGCTGCATAGACACCTAATTGCTTCTCCTCTTCTGATAACTTCAACAAAGCATTCCTTGCTCCGCGTTCCTTAAAACTTCCAGTAAATTGAGTAAATTCCTTCTTAAGGTATATTTGAGCTTCTACAGCATGTGAAATACGATCAGATAAATCAAGAGAAGTCTTTTTAATTCCAGATCTAATTCTTTTCATTGCTTCCTTAATTTCATGGAACTGTAAAATTTTAGGATTGTCTGGATCACAATGAACATCAAAAGTAGATTCATCTCTCTTCTTGACCATATTGTGCAAAAACTTTTAAACTCATTATTTCCATAATAATTTATATAGTTTAAAAATCTGAATGTGAAATAATAAAATTTTTGCTTGATGTAATATGATAAAAGAATTAAATAGTCTAAAATTTAGTTTGAATAATTTTTGCTATTTATAATGATATACGACATTATTTTTAAATATGTGACCGCTGTATTCTATATTTATACATTCAAATGTTTGGCAATATTTATTTTTCTGTTTCATTCAACAAAATTTGTATGGATCTTGTTGAAACTTTTAAGATGTCATTATAAATATGATCCTTCGGTAACTTCAATTCGAAATCTAACAAGGAACTTCTATTTGACTTATCCTAATAATGAAACTATTGGCCTATGGCACACATTTACCTAATAGTACAAGTGATAAATTAAAAGAGAAAGAAAGTAAAATGCGTGGTAAAGATTTCGAAACAGCTCTTTCATCAAACACAAATCAAAAAGTTATCATATATTGCCATGGTTTATTTGGGTACCGTGGAAATAGGAGATCTGTTAAAATTATAAATTTTGTCGGAGAAAGGGACGGTCATGTTTTTGCACTTGATTATCGTGGTTGTGCTGATACTGATGGAGAGTTTTGTGAAAAAAAGTGTTATGAAGATGTGAAAACGGTATATAGATATGTTTCAAAATTTGCACCAAATCGTATTGGATTGTGGGGTCATGGTACTGGAGCAGCGATAGCGGCAAAAGTTGCAGCAGAGTTAAATGAAGAAGGCTTGCCTCTAGCAGAACTTTTTTTGGAAGCTCCATTTACTAATTTTGTAGAAGCTATATTAGAGTTACCGTTAATAAGGACATCGAGAATTATAGGATATTATATTAAAAAAATAATACACAAATATCCTGAAATTGCTAATAGGATGGCAGTAGATAAAATATTTAATCAAATTTCATGTCATGTAATATTACTTCATTCAAAAGATGATACAATTTATCCTTATTACATGTCTCAACAGCTATATCTTTTGGCTCGTGAAAATGAAATGACATGCCATTTATACTTATTTGATGAATCTTATGGTTTGGGGCATTATAACATAATTGATACACCGGATATGAAAGCTATTTACTATAGTATTGGTAACACACCATCAATTTAAGGTATTTTTTTTAATAATTTTTAAGTTATAACAATATAATCTTCTCATACTGGCTATAAAATTTAAAAGATGATTTAAAAGATTTATTTATTTTAAAATCAATTATAATTAAATTATTTTATTGTTAAATTTTATATAATAAATTATTTTTAAGAAAAGTGCCATTCAATATAACACCATACCTACGAATTATATTCTTCTTCAACTATCGTTATTTTATGTTAAAAATATCTTTATGCAATAGTTGTAAAGGGAAATTTGATTTATCATTAAAGAACCATTTATTTATATGAATAATAAAAAAATTAAATAAACTGGTATTTTAAAATTTTGAAGAATGAAAAGCAAAGTGTTCTTCAATAAAAGTGGCAATGTAAAAATAAGAATGATCATAACCTTCGCGAAGTTTATAATCAACAACAATATTGTTATTCTTTACTTCTAAAAAATTTCCAGGAAGTAATTCTTTCTTTTCCAAAAATCCATCAGCACTTCCTTGATCCATAAATATATTCATCTGTGGACCTGAATAGTTTTTAGCAAGTTCAGTAGCATCGTATTGCTTCCAAGCTTCTTTATCATCACCCAAATATCCTTTAAAAGCTGTAATTCCCCATGGAGAAATAGTAGGATTACAGATTGCAGCAAACGAAGAAATAGACTTGAAAATATGTGGATTTCTCAAACCTATTACTAGTGCACCATGTCCTCCCATAGAATGTCCAAATATTCCAAATTTATCTCCATCACAATTAAATTCTTTTTTAATCAAATTGACAAGTTCATTTGATACATATGAATACATTCTATAATTCTTTTTCCATTTTTTAATAGTACTATCAACATAAAATCCAGCACCCTTTCCAAAGGACCAAGTATCGGAATCACCTTCAATATCAACTCCTCTTGGTGAGGTATCTGGATTAACAACAATAATTTTATATTTTGATGCAAATCGTTGGAAACCAGATTTTTCAATAAAGTTATTTTCCGTACATGTTAAACCTTAACAAAGATATACGGTATATATGAATTATAATTACCTGATAAATAAAATAATACAGGGAACTTTTTTTCCTCATATCCATCAGGAAGATAAATTCCAAAACGTGCAGTTGAAGCCAATTCACTACTGTTAAATGAAAAAATCTTCTGATAACCATTGAAGGAGCGTACAGAAGAAACACTGTTTAACATTTTTCTAATGAAAAAATACTTTTTATCCCTAAAAAATAACTTTAATATCAACAAAAATTTAATTTTTCCAATATCATTCCTAGTAAGAAAATGAAAAATCGGTTTCATTATCACAAAAATATAGATTTAACTTGTATAATATGCGTATTTTCTGTCATATTTATTTCCAATCAAATTGATAGTAATTATAAATTGTATTTTTAATGATATTACAATGTTATTTATTATTTGTAAAATGACATATTAATATTTTTAGTTATCTAAATAAGACTTGATCTTCTACTTTTTGTCAAAACAATTTTACTATAAAAACGCAATGACTATTGTTTATAACACTACAATTTTCTATGCAAAAACTCACTAGAAAATATATTCTTAAAATATTTTAACTCCATTTTGAAAATAGTAAAATTTTCACTAATAAAAAAACATTTATTTAAAAGCACTAAATAAAGACTCCATATTCCAAGAAGAATATAAACAAGCAACTAGAGGAACCCAGTGTATGATGAGATATGTATGTATGAGAAATTTGGAAAAGGTTTTATCATCGCATCATTCTTCTATAATATTCCCTATCATTTCTATAATTTATAATCACCTGATAGTAGTATATAATTTTTTATTATAAAATACAATTGTTGTATAAATAAATAACGATCTTTTTGACATATATATAATATTAGATATATGTAAACTAAATAAGATTATAGTAAATATTTTTTTTGTTATGAACCATTTTTCTGGATTTAGTGAATTAATCTATAATTACATAAAAAATATGGAGCCTTACTTGGCAGTAGATTTTGAAGAAATTGATCTTGTAGAAAAGGCTAATGAAGTTGTAATATTGGGTAAAAAATTTACCAAAGAAGATGGTGTGTTTAATTATCTCTGTTTGTTAATACTTTTTTTTATTTAACAATTGATCAATATTATTTTACTATATTTCAGGTTACCAGAAAGTTAAAGAATTTGTTAGAAGCAGACTTTGGATGACGTATAGAAAAGATTTTACTAAAATTGGAGGTACTGGACCTTCAAGTGATCAAGGATGGGGGTGTATGTTAAGGTGTGGCCAAATGCTTTTAGCTCAAGCTATCGTTGACATTAAACTCGGGAAAGATTGGATTTGGGATCCAAATACTTCTGCTAATGACCAAAATTACATTAAAATTCTTAATCTGTTTCAAGATGATAAGACATCCAATTATTCCATTCACCAGATTGCCCAAATGGGGGTTTCTGAAGGTAAAAATGTTGGAGAATGGTTAGGCCCTAATACAGTATCACAAGTGTTAAAGAAATTAGTTTTCTATGA
The DNA here is from genome assembly GCA_963280985.1 of Strongyloides venezuelensis. Lineage (NCBI taxonomy): Eukaryota > Metazoa > Nematoda > Chromadorea > Rhabditida > Strongyloididae > Strongyloides > Strongyloides venezuelensis. Next base: position 6,859,596 of record CAUJLX010000002.1, on the reverse strand, counting down.
TGATTGGAGTAATATACGTGTTCATGTGGCTATGGATAATGTATTGATTCATGATGATGTAAAAAAAGTTGCTACTGTTCAGAGAGATGATCAAAATGAATGGAAAAATTTATTAATAATTATACCTTTAAGGTTGGGTTTAACATCCATCAACAGAGATTATATTCCTGCAATCAAGATGTTTTACGAACTTAAACAATGTGCCGGAATAATTGGTGGAAGACCAAATAGAGCACTTTATTTTATTGGAATGGCTGATGAAGAAATGCTATATTTAGATCCGCATATATGTCAACCAGTAATTGACATTAATGAACAGATGGAGGCTGTTGATGTCAAAGACAATGGATCCTTAAATGAAAAATTTGATGAAAATGATGGAGTAAAAGTTGATATCGAAGAACCAACTTCATCATCATTATTAATTAATGATGCATCTTTTCACTGTGATTGTGTCGCTCATATGGATTATGAGCAAATGGATCCATCATTAGCTTTAGCATTTGTATGTAAAGATAAGCCTGACTACGATGATTTAACTAAGAATCTTGAAACTGTATTGAAAGCTTCATTACCACCTCTGTTTGAAATGCTTTCTGAAAGGCCTAAAGGATGGCCAAAATTTGTTCCTTATACAGGTGTAGAAAGTTCTTTTAATTTTAAAGAATATACTGATTTTGGAGATCCTAATATGGATAGTGATGATGAGTTTGAAGTTTTGTCATAAATATTTATTTTCTAAAAATATTAACACTTACATATAAACAACATATATTAAATATAGTAAAATATTGTATATATTTAATAAATTGCTTTTAACTTAACAATGTAAAAATTACTACTAATTTATTGAATTTTTAATTTCTAAAAATATTAAAACATTATGCTTAATTTTTAGGGAAACTACAGTTATCAAAATATTTATACATGTCATTTTTGCTCAAGTTTTTATTAGCTTATCAATGCTTGAAAAAAATATAAAATAATAATACAATAGATTATGATTACCATCATATTTTATATCATAATAGTGTAGAATACTTGCTAATGTACAAACTTTGAATATATTATTAATACAATAAAATTAAAATTGTTATAAATGAAATAGCAGTATATTCTTATAAATATAAATTAATACATTTTATCAAGTCTACACTACCATAGTTACTTACCGAAACAAATACTCGAGTACATACAAATTATTTTTCTCAATGTTTTAAGCCTAAATGTTTCAAATTGTGTTTTTTTTTGAATGACTCTTAGTACGAAATCTATTGGAATGTTTCAATTTCTTAAGATATTACATTTTAGGTGAATTATTTTGTGATTCTAATAGTTATGGAAAATTCACAAATTAACGTACCTACCTGGTCTAAATACCTTTGTGCAGCTATCGTTAGTGGAGCTGTCATCTATGTCGGAGGACGACTCTTTTTATGGGTAAGAATACATATAAAAAAATTTTTTTAATTTTATCTTAGTCAAATGACGATAACAAAAACAATAAAAAAGTAGATATATCAAAATATGGTAAAATTTCTGAAAATGGAAAAAAGGCTGCTCAGTTAAAAGCTGATGGTAATGAATTTTTCAAAAACAAAGACTATACTAATGCTGTCAAGACATACCTTGAAGCTATTTCACTTTGTGACGAGACCTTTAGATCATAGTTTACTAGCTGAGTTACATCAAAATGCAGCTGCATCATACAATTATCTCGGTGACCACGAAAAAGAAATTGAACATTGTACTATATCATTGAAATTTTCACCAGGATTTATAAAGGCTCTTAAAAGAAGAGCTGCAGCCTATGAAAAAACACGCTCTATAAAGAATGCTGGAGACGACTATTTATTGTTAGCGTCTCTAGAACCAAAACAAGCAGCTATGTATCAAGATAAAGCTGTAGAGGCTTATAAATTGGCTGCTACAATAGTTGCTGACTATAAATTCAAAAAACTTCCAGAAGAGGCCAGACCAATAGTTCATCAACAAATGTTTGCATATCTTTTTCACACAAGTATTCACAATCCATTGGCTTTATACGTTAGAAGGAAAAAAGATTGTAGTGTATTGGCTGAGGAACCAGAAGTACAGGAAGTAGTTCAACTTTTAAGAGATCATAAATTCGATGAAGCATTTGAAATTTGCGAAAAGTATATCTCCCAGTTTAATTTCGATACTAAAAAAATTGAATTTTACTACTTAGTGGAAATACTTTATCTGAAATGTTTAATTGTTCAAAGAAGATATACATTAGCAAAAAGTGTTTATGAAGAAATTGAAAATAGATATAATAATGAAACAATAGAAATTGATGAGAAATATCTCAACGACTTTATGCTTACATGGAAAATTTTAGGCATGGAATTGAGTTTTAGACTCGGTAATGATGAAGGAGAAGATTTCTTTAACAATAAAATGGGGCAATATAAAGAGAATACTGATTCATACTTAAATCATGGAATTTTCAAGATCTCTACGAGTATGACTGAATTGGCTAGCAGTGCAGAGAAAGCCTATTCACTTGACAATAATAACATTTACGCAATGTGGTATCAATATTATGGTCAATGTATTAATTCATTAATGACTGGAGATTATTCATGTTTTATTAAAAAAGCCCATGAATTAGAAAATAAACTTAAAGGTTATGGTTATACAGAAGACTCTTATATTGGATGGTTCTTTTTATCTCAGGTTGTAGCAATGGATAACTATAAAGAATCTTCAAGGATCCTTAAAGAATGTTCCAAAATTTATCCTAAGAACGTTTTTAATAAAATTATTGATATTTCTACTGCGGCAAGTTCAGAAGATGCCTCATCTCCAGAATCATACCTTATGTATATGCTTAAAGTGAAGAAAGTTATTGAAGATGTTTTTGAGGTTGATAAATATAATTCTGCTGCCTTTAAATTAAAAGCTAGAATACTAATGGAGGAAAGTAAGGCAGAAGAAGCCATGGAATGTCTGGATGAAGCCTTGAAATATGCTTCAACTATTGATGAGTATGCTGATGTAATCTTAGATAGTTACTTATTCAAAGGATCCATTAATATTAGTCAACGAAGAACACCATTAGTTAAATAAATGAAAAGGAGTTACACAGGAATATCCTTTCAGAATTCTTTTGTTACCAATATATTATAGATTATCTTGTTTTAGTTTAGAATGATTATTACTCTTATACTAATGGTCAAAGTTATATAAATATTTCTGTTCATTCCCCATAATTAATTTTTTTAGAGTAGAAATAAATGATATTATTTTTACAACGTAATAGTTAAATATATTTTGTAAGATATAGAAAACACAAGGACTAAATATTAACAGAATCTAAATATTTTCAATAATAACTTAAAAATGATAAAAAAATAATCCCAATGATTTATAAGAGATTTCCTGACTAAAATTTTGCTGATATAGTATGAAGAACATACTACCTTTCAGCAATTCTAAGAAACTACTAACTACTCCTTTTTTTTATTTATGAGTAATATTAATTATATTTACATATAAAAAGTTTAAAAAATAATTTTAATGTTGGTAAATAAAATTTCTATTAGAATAAAATTTAGATCTCGAACTATTTTTTCTTCTATTATATTTACAATTTATGAATAAAAATTTCATTTTACTAATTTTTTTTTTCTAAATCTGGTAAAGATTGTTCAACAATTTCAATAACATTTTTATCACCAAATGGTGGAGGTCCTATTAACCTTTTAACGTCTTCATATGACAATGAATCCTTCGTCAATAATTCTTTTGCTAGTATATTAAGTTTATCCATGTTTTCCTTTATCAATTTTTCTGCTGTGTAATATGCTTTTGAAACTAATTCTTTTGCTTCTATATCAATAATGCGTGCAAGTTCATTCCCATACATTTTTTTAGCAAAATCTGGGTTTGCTAGTGATTGATCTGGAGAAAAACTTAATGGTCCTACTCTGCTACTCATCCCATAAATTTTAACTTGAGCATATGCTTGTTTCGTTACTTTATCTAAGTCATCCTGAGCACCAGTTGTTATTCTATTAAAAAATATATTTTCTGCAGCCCGTCCACCAAGCATCATACACATTCTATCAAATAATTCTTCTTTTGTAAACAATTTTTTATCACGAGGTGTGTATTGAGCAAAACCCAAAGCTGCTGATGTTCTCGGAAGAATAGTAACTTTGAGAAGAGCATCCGTATGTTCTAACAACCATCCAACTAAAGCATGGCCTGCTTCATGATATGCAACAGTCTCTCTTTCTTCTTTAACAAGAGTTTTAGTTTTCTTCTCCGGTCCAGCAAGAACTCGTTCCAAAGCATAATTAAGTTCTTTTGCTGTAACAACTTTTTTCATGTTACTTGCAGCATTAATAGCGGCTTCATTAACAATATTTGATATATCTGCACCACTCATACCCGGTGTCATTTGTGCAAGTCTACCAGAATAAAAAGATGGAGCACTATCTAATTTGATTTTTTTCAAGTAAAGTTCAAATAATTCTTTTCTTTCAATATTAGTTGGGAGATCAATAGAAATATGTCTATCAAATCGTCCAGGTCTCATTAATGCTTTATCTAAAATATCTGGCCTGTTGGTACTGGCAAAAACAACTATTCCATTTCCTGAGCCCATACCATCCATTTCAACAAGCAATTGATTTAAAGTTTGTTCAATTTCAGTGTCTCCACTACTAAAACTGGAATTTCCCTCGTGCCTTTTTTTTCCCAATAGTATCAATTTCATCAATATAAATTATACATGGGGCTCTCTTTTTTGCTTCTTTAAATAAATCACGTACTCTAGATGCGCCTAATCCACCAATCATTTCAACAAATTCTGTTCCATTAATATTGAGGAAAGGAACATTAGATTCTGCAGCGAGAGCTTTTGCTAACAAGGTTTTTCCACATCCAGGTGGTCCAGTCATAATAGCACCTTTTGGAAGTTTCGCACCAAGTCTTGTATATTTCGAAGGATTTTTAAGATAATCAAGAAATTCCATTATTTCTACTTTTGCTTCATGAATCCCAGCGACATCTTTAAACTTAGTATCAAGATTTGCTCCCTTGATATTAGGGTCATATATTTTAATTTTAGCTTTCTGCATCGCTGAAAAAGGACCCATAGGTTGTATTTTGCCTGTTTTCTTTAAAAATAAATACATCAGAGAAATAATCACACAAGTTAGGAATATTTTTAATGAAAAAAGTTCATCATCAAATCTTTTGAATTTTATTTCAACCCAGTTGCTAGGTTCAATTCCACATTTTATTTCTGTTTTTCTGATATCATTTTCAAATTTATTTAAATTAGAAAGTTCAATTTTGTATTTAGGTTGAAGTAATGAACCATCTTGCAATCCAGCTTTTGTATTAACAAAAGCATAAGCTTCATTGTTTTCAGGAGTAATAATAATCTGATAAACTTTACCAGAGGGAAGAATCATACTAATAAATTCATTCTGAGAAATCGTAATATTTTCTGCAGACGATTTATGATCCTTGATGAACATAAAGTAAAAACCATACCCAAATATAAAAATATTTAATCCCTTAGAAAAAGTAGATAATGTCTTGGAAATTATTTTTTTATTTTTTTCATTAGGATCTTTTTTATCATTTTCTTTTGAGTCGTCATTACTATTTGATGATTTATTTGAAGATTTATCCTCATGTTTTTCTAAATTATTTTTTATTTGTTGAATACGCTCCCTCCTTTTCTCATAATTTTTTGATGTTAATCTTTTATTTCGTGCTAGAACTAGATAATTTAAAAATTAAAAAAGTAAATTTGTTCCCCATACCTATTGGTGATGATGCAATTTTATAAAGACTGTCGTATTTTATTTGAAAGATTTCTAAGTAATTTTGAAAACTGTTGTTTTTAGTGATTATTGAAGGTATGCCACTTAAATTGTGTAGCCTTTTAATACTTCTTAACATTCTAAAAATAAAAAAAATAGTAGTTATGAAACGTAACTGAAAAATCTAGTATTAAGAGAATGAAAATTAAGTTTCTTAATATGATAACAATGAAATCTTTCAAATACACTTTTTTCAAACATATTTTCCGTATGGGAGTATCATAGTGTAGAATTGTGGTTATTTTAAAGTAGTTGAGAGGGTTGAAAATGTTTGATAGTATTTTGAAGCTTTTCAACATTTAAAAATGCTATATTTTGAGAAAATATTGATATCGATATTGATTGGATGATATGGAAAAAACATTTGTTATTGATAGTTTTGTAAAAAAAATGTATGGAAGAAGTGATAATTGTTTCAAAAAATCTTGCAAACTTATAGCGAATTTAGACAAAAGTAAGATTATCACTAATTCATATTGCTAGTTCATAGTTTTCCGCCTTTAACATAAATATTTATTATTATTAAAACTTTAAGAGATAAATACAAACAAAAGTTTGCATTCCATGTTTTATTTTCAAATTTCAAATATTTAGTTTCATAATAATTTTTGTATTTCCTAGTGTCCAATTCGAAAAATTCACATTTTGCATAAAGATGAGAAGTTAGCGATCTATCATGAATATAATTTTATAATTACTAATTTAATTTTTTAAAATTTATTTCGTCCATATCTAAAAAACACGAATTACTCGTGCTGTTGCCATTCAATTTATGCATTTGACTAATTATAAAGTTTTGTTTTAAAAGTTTAACGGGCAAACATCAAAACAAAAGTGCATATAACATAGCATTTAATCAACAAAATTAATAGTTTAGATGGGTGTAAGTAAAAAAGCTTCTAATCAAGAAATTCCTCAAATAAATAATTTGAATGGTATTTCATTTACAAAAAACAATCAAATTGATAGGGATTAAAATTGATCACAATTTTCTCTTGGTAAACAACTAAAGATAGTTGTATTTTGATGAAATGTGGTGGTTTTTTTTCCATTGCATCATATTGTAACTAATAGTGTTATTTTATTGCTCTCAGAATTTTGCTTACAATAATAAAAAAAATTTTTACTAGTTGTTCATATGCTAATTACAATGTTCTCAAATGCTACTTTAAGTATATTTCATATTTTCTGCAAAAATAGTATATATGTTATTTATGTATGTATTATAATTGATGAAAAAAAAGTACTCCATTTGTTAAATTAATCAAATTTCATCTTTTTTTTAATTCAATATTTTGATCAAGAAAGTGTAGTTTAGAAACAAAAAACCTATGATAAAAGAATCCTACGACACTAGAATGCTTTCAAATTAAGCAATTACAGGTTCGCTCTTGCCATAGTGTCCTTTATAAATTCAAATTTTTTTAAAGCAAATCTCCAGTTTTTATAAAAAAAATCACCTATAAATGTTCAAACATTTATTCATATCGAATACCATATAAATTGTGACCAAAATTTTTTATAAATAGATTGTATTTCTGATTAAATTTGATATTTTATCGGAAAAAGAAATTTAATATTTATAAAATAGTATAAAGGAAATATAAAAAAGCACTAAGTTAAATCATTAATGAAATCGTTAGCTATTTCTGAAGCAACACGAAGGCCACTACAAAAAGCAGCAGATAATGTACCTTGTTCACATAAATTAGTATGTTCCCCAGCAAAATAAATCCCATTCAAGTGATCCAAATTTTTAAAATGTATTGGTTTAGCCAGTTCTTTTACAATACCCTCATCCCCAATTGGTATAACATGATAACATTGTATATATTCTTCATCATTCCAATTTTTATTTATTACCGAAGTATATGGAACATAGGATTTTTCGAAAATCGATTTTAACATGTAAGCAGACCTTTCTATGAACTTTTCTTCGCTCCAAGTAAACGTTTTTGAAGCATTCTGACCTCCCCAAAGAACAACGAGTATCGGTTTCAGTGGTACAGCATACACAATAACCATTTCTTCAGAAGAATTAAAGGGATTAGCGACTTTAGAAAATACTGAAACTTTTTTATCCCAAAATATTTCATCAAATTGAAAGATTAACTCTCTTTTAACAGCGAGTTTACATTTATTTATTGCTTGTTTTTTAGAAGATGGTAATTCTGGTTCAAACTTAACTGTTTCTGTTTTTAAAACACCTATAGGTAATGTAGATACAACAATATCGCATATTTCTTTAAAATCTGAACCACTAAGAATGAATTTTTCTTTTGTTTCACTATATGTTATACATTTTACAGGTTTATTAACTGATATATTAATATTATCACTAAGTTTTTCTATCATATCCGAAAGGCCATTATTAAGGGAGAAAAACTTTTGCCTCTTATTAGACCACGAAAATTGTTTCATTGATGAAATTTTCAATTCTTTAACACAACAACCAAATGCTTGCTCTATTGAACTAAAGAATAATGTCTGAAGTTGATCGTATATAAAATGGGGTGCCCCATTTTGGTAGTATGACGCTGAATCTAAAAGTTCATTCATTAATTCAATTAACTCCCGTGTATCTTTAAGATCTTCACATATAAGATTAAATTTTTTAAGTGACACATGTGCAAGAAGATCAGAAATAACTGTATTACGAGCTTCAGCCTCACGACTTTTAGTTGAATTGTTTTTCGAATTCCTTTGGTCTCTAATAAATCTAAAAAATGCATTTTTTCCTTCTATCGTAGTCTGAAAGAATACTATGAAGATTACAATAGCCATCAATGCATGCTTGGCCTAATTTATTGAATAAATCATCAAACTCATTTAAGATATTTTCTCTTAAAACATTTGCCATTGAATCTTTTCTTTCTTTCATTAGTTCAAAGGCTTCATATAAAGTCATTTCGGATATAGATGAGTCTTCAGAATAGATTAGTAAATCTAAATCCTCCATAAATATTTTACAAGCTACACTAAAAGCAACTTCTTTAAACAGATCTTTCTTGTGATCTAATAATATCACTTTATCTGGAATTACTTGAGTGTCAATTGAGCATTGATCCAGTAAAATATTAAGATGGTCCTTCCATTCTGTTGTTAACAAAAAAGCACCAATATCTACTTTCACACCATTACTTTCAATTGTCTCTATTCTACCACCAATCTTGTCTCGAGCTTCTAAAACTACAACATTTAAACCTAGTCTGGAGAGTTGCTTGGCACATGTTAGTCCAGCCAGTCCACTTCCAATAATGACAACCTTCTTTTTTTCTTTTGGTATATATATCTCTCTATCCATAATACTTAGGACGCCATAATTTATAAAACAATTTCGAAAAAGAAATAAATAAGTTTCTTTTATTAATGAAATATAATCTTCATTTCCATCCATTTTAATACAGATATCCTTAGTACTTCCATCCTCTTCTTCTTCTTTCTTTTGTGGAAAATAATAATGAAGTACTGATGACAAAGACATATACATACTACTATATTTATACCATTCAGCCAATATTTTATTTCTTATGGAAAGATAATGTGACACTGAGTCTGGATTTTCAACAATATTAGGAAATTTCTCTTTTTCTAAATTACTCATTGATGTTAAAGGTAACTCAGATGTATTGCCAATTTTAAGAAGAACTATCATTAAATTATTCCAGTAATTAAAATTACTATTTAAAACTTACATAATTCATCAGTCATAGTTTTAACGTAAGGATCATTTGGAGAATCTGAACTTCGGATATCTATTAAAATATCCTCATATTCTCGTTGTAGAAATTTTTGGTGATTTGAGGGGTCTTCAGAAAAAAAGTCAAATTTTAATTTATCAGAACAAAATGTCGAAAGTAGTAATTCTGCCATATTAGAAATTAACTCTTGTTTATACTTCTACCATTGATACAATCAAATTTTTTAATAGTACTGTTATAACCTCCTATAAACGTTTTTCCATTTTCTTTTCAAGAAACTGCTTGTTTTTCAGGTAAAGTTTGCATTATTCTAGTATTATTTGAACATTTGTTTTTAGTGGTTTTTGTATTTGTTTGTCGGCTAATTTAATTCTTTTACAATGGATGGCTTATCAAGGACCAGAAAAGGGACTGTAATTAACAAAATAGAAAAATCTTTGTTTGTCCACAAGGATGATGAACGATCCACGAATACAGAAGGTGGACTAAGATCTCGAAAATTATTCAAACCTCTACCTCCAGCAAAGCAGGTGGAAGCCGAAGCATTAGCAGCAAAAAAGGCTCAAGAAGAGGAAGAAAGAATACAAAAAGAAAAAGAGGAATCTGGTATACAAGATCATTTGCGAAGATGCAAAGAGCTTAATCGAGTTTCCTTTGAATATGATGTTAACTTGGTAGATCTCGTTGACAATATGATAGACGATGGAATGGGATCAGAAATAAATGATATCTTTGAGATTGCACTTTACCCTAAACTTGAAAAACTTATGGGTAAGAAGCTCACAGATTTGGATAAAAAGTTTTTTGCTAGATCACTCCTAAGTTCAAATGTGATGAAAGTAACAAAAGACAAATTGTGTGAAACTATATCGACTACTTATTTTAAAGATATCGGAAACCTCCAGTGGAAAGGAATGGAAAACTACGAAGGAAATGAAAAGACTATGGAAAATATACAAGATGCTATTAGAAGGAAGATTAAATTGGCGGAACAGATAAATGAATTGACGAGCAATAAGTAATATTTTTTTTATAATTGTATAAATTTTATGTATTATTACATTTTATAGTCTTAACTAATTAACTACTTTTCACATTAATAAAGTAATGATTTTTAATTTTTGTTTTGTAGTTAACTCTTTTTTCTAAAACTCAGTCACCAAAAAGAAAAGTTTTTTTGTGGAGTAGTGCGCCTCTCCCGGTAAAATTACATTAGACTGAAATTTTTTGAATACTAAATTTTAGTACACATTGACAATTATTTTATGTTAAAGTTTGTTAATTTTTAGATTTAAATTTTTATATTTATATTATAAAAAAATGGAGAATTCTCCTGTACCATTAGCAAAGGTAAGTCTTGCAAAGTATCATCATTATAGTGTTTCATCTTGGTTTAGAAGTTATTAGAGAAGGCACGCGAAAGACAAAAAGAAATTGACGATTATTGTGCATCACCCATTAAATGTCCTGTTGATAGAGGTCGCACCTCGTCGTTAAATAAAGAAAATATGAAGCCACCACTTCAAAAAGAGCAAGTAGAAGATGTTGTAACATCAACAACTTCTCATAAGCCAAATCATTTTACCGCCATTGCTGAAAGTTATAAGAATTTTGAGTATGAATCCTGCCATGTTCCTAAAAGTAAAGAAGATTATTTACTCAGTACTCCCAGAAAAATTAGTGAAACTTTTGAACACTTGCCTTCGGAAAGTGGTAATATTAAGTCATCTATTGTGGCAAATGGTTTCTATCAGGTAAGTTTAAGGCGATTTTTTACCTTACCACTTTATTTGTAGGTAGAGGATCAAATTGATTCATCTAATAAACCGGAAACTCCATGCCAAGAAGTCTGTGATAAGATAGATGTAAGCTATCAGTTAAAAAAACAATTTCATGTATATTTTTAGGTACTTCCGACATCAGAAGAATCAGTGGAAAATAATGGGGACCAAATGAACGATGTGGAAAAAGATTTTAATCGACTTTCTGTTGTGAATGTAATACATTCATTAGACGAAGTTGAGAAAGACCAAAGAATGTCTGACAAAAGTAAATCTTCTGTGACTTCACCAAATGTCACAAATACAAAAGCTATGGATATCGTAAAAAAATTTGATTGTAATTCTAGGAATTTTCGTACACCACATAAGCAAGCTGCCGTCAAATTCATTAATGGTAAAGTTGCTGTTAAATCTCTGAGACCTGGGGCTTTGTCACCAACTCTGTTGTATGGAAGTAAACATAAAATTGATATGAGAAATTCTGAGATTGTCATTCCGGAAAGTGCATCTGTTAAAAATTTAAAATCAAGGTGGGAAGCAAATATCACAAGTGGGGTAAAGATGGAAACTAATGATAGAAAGATTTCTAGTGATAGTGAAAACATTATTGAAAATACTCCTACTTCAGAGGTTTTAGTTGTTGAAGAGAAGGAGGAAGAGACTTTGGAATATTGTAACAGTGTCTTACAAGAAGTAGAAGAAGATTCTAAATCTGAAGTTGAGGAAGGTCAGGAAGATAAAATAATAGATGAAGCTTTTGAATTTGTCCATGTTGAAGAGCCGAATACACCTTCACCAAGTTTTGATTGTAAGATTCCAAAGAATTTAATGGATGACATCAGCTCTGAATTAAATAAATTCGACACACCACGAAATCGCTTAGCTGAGAAAATGATCCTCACAACAGATATAGCAGTTGATTCGCCTCAACGCCAACTCGTCCATAGAATTTCATTTTACAGAAAAAAAGCAAAAGAAATAGAGGAGGTCGTTAGACACAATATTGATTCAGCATCATCAGATGTTGTCTCTTCGTCAGGGTGTAGTGGTTGTGGAACAAGTAGTGGAAGCCATAATAATGAGTATTCATGTGAAGGATATATCGACATTGAAGCTAAAATCAAAAAGTTAGAGGAAGGTATCCGTGTTCAGCACGATCAAATAGCTCAGGCTTCAAGAGCAATTTTATACTGCAGAGAAAATGATCTTTTTAAAGGGAGTCGTGAAGAGATTGATGCTCAACGTGCACTTTTGATTGCTAATGAAAAGAAAAAAGTTTTATTATTAGAGTATGAAAAAATTAAAAAAGGTGGAGTTCCAAGTTCATTCACGAGAGATCCTAGAGGTGCATTGTCTATTACAAGTATTTTAGTTAGACTTTCAAAAGAATTTGTTTATATGCATGTCCATCAGAAAATTGACTCATATGTCTACTACTTTATTGTTTTAGTCAAAATAGCTGAAAAGGTTTTTCATACTCAATTAATTTCAACTGATACGGAGATTAAAAATGGATACATTGAATTTCCTGTTCTTATAAATATTAGAAATTTACCAACTAATTTCGTTGGTCAATTGGAAATATTTAGTTTGCGTACAAAGAAAGATTCGAGACATGGTAAAGATTCAAAAGGTAGAAATAAAACATTGACACCATTTAAAAGACTTTCACAGTCGATGTCATCATCAAGTAGCCATCAATCTATTCCTTCATCACATAGTATTGTAAGCTCAAATTTTCATAAAATTGGAATGCTTACTTTCGACATTTCTCAAGTTAGTAAGGAATCATTTGTTCTGAAAGATGTTAAACAACCATTGGAAGGGAAAATAAATATTAAAATGGATTGTATTCCAGAAAAAGGATCAACTATTGAGTATAAAGGATTCTTAAACCTTTATCAATTTGTTGGAGATTTATCTTCATGGAATAGATATTGGTGTGTTCTCAAAGGACCAAGTATGGTATTTTGGAAGTATCCGGAGGAAGAAGATAAAAAATCACCTGCGATAATAATTGATCTTGAATCAGTTAAAGGTGGAGTAAAACATATCAATGATGAAAGTGCTTGCTTCCCAAACACAATGGAATTAAATGTAGAGGTACTTGAGAATGGGAAATTAACAACTATTCGTATTTTATTTGCTGCTGATACGACTCCACAAATGGAATCTTGGTTGACATATATAAATGAAACGACCAAGTACATTTCTCTTTGGAATATTAAAAAAAAGCCCTCTAAAAATAATCTGGTAAAATGTTTTACGAATTAATTTCCAGTCTAAAATGTTAAAAAAGAAGCACAGTTTATATTAATTATTAACATTTTAAGTAAAGTATATATTTAATATGTCTTTTGGATTTTTGATCTTTTTGAAATTTGATTTTTTTATGTAAATAAGTATCAATAAAGAATAGGTGTTTAGTTTTTTTTCTATCTTTTGCTCATATAAATATTATGAATACAATTCATTATAGTTAATTAATATAGTAAAATGTTATTTATTACATCGAAATAGATTAGTGCAATAATAAAAAGTTAGATTTTTCTTTAAAAACATTTTGAATTTGAAATTCTATATTATTGTAATTTGTTTTCTAATTTTGTACATGTCATGATTATATACAAGTTGTAGTTAAAAATTTTACCACTTATTTACATACATTCTTCTCAAAAACATCTCTTTCAATAACTTTTTAACTAAAAAAATATAAATAAAAAGGTAAATTGAAACTATTTTTTCTATTTATAAAGAAAAAACATATTACATAGAAATTTAATTTAACTTAAGATAAACTTTAAATATAAATATAATCTTTACAGACAAGCTTAATATATTCGCAGACACCATTTCTACAAATAACTTTTTCAAAAAAGAATACTTAAAAATAAAGTTTGTTATTCTTAACAACCACTTAAAGTTTTCTAAAAATTAAAAATAAATGACTACACAGCAAAAGTTTAAGAAGAGTTCAAAAAATAATTTATTCAAGAATAACTGGTACTTGAACTCAAATTTTTCATAACTATTTTTATTTACATTCAGATATAAGAGATAAATGAGTATTAATATGACACGAAAAAGTTTTATTTTTATTTCGTAATTTTAGTTTATTTTAATCATTTAAAAAATAATTATAACATTTACAAATTATGATATGGCATACTTTATATTTTATTTCATTAAATTTTATTATTACCAAAGGATATTTTGTTGATTATAATGAGGAAAGACATGTATGGCCTGGTGGAGTTATTCCTTATGAGTTGAGTAATGATTTCGGTATGTTATAATTAATATTTATTATGATTGTTATTTTTTAGAAACAGATTTTGTTACAAATTTCCTTGATGCTGTAATGGAAATTCAGGAAAACTCTTGTTTAACATTTAGACCAAAAACATCTGATGATGAATATTTCATACGTCTGAAAAAAGGCGAAACATGTTGGTCATTTGTCGGTCTACAAAGGGAAATGATTGATAAAGGACAAACATTATCACTTAACAATGAATGTTCCTCAACAAAAGGAACAATATTACACTATTTATTTCATGCTATTGGTTTCTTTCATGAACATACACGTTTTGACAGAGATAATTTTATAACAGTACTGGAAGAAAATATAAGAAAAGATAAACTCTCATATTTCCATAAACGTTCTCAAGAAAATGTTGATTTACTTGGACCATATGATTTTTTTTCAATAATGCACTATGATGTTATGGCGTATTCAATAGAACCCGGAAAAAAACGTTCATTTAAAATTAAGGTACCAGGCATTGATGTTAATCAAATTGGTCAAAGAAAATTTTTAAGTCCAGGAGACTTGCGTAAATTAAATACTTTATATAAATGTAAAGACAAAAAACAAGAGGTAGTTGAAAAAATTATCAAACCAGGAACACCAATGAGGAAGATTAACAGAAAGAGTAATTTTTTGAAAGACAATCGATGTAGAACAATTGAAGAAGGTTCTTGTGAAGATCAATTAGAGGTAATTCCATGTATTTGATATAATAAAAAAATCTTTAAAACGTTTTTTTAAAAAACATTCTTTTTGTATTATATTAATAATTGTATGAATAATTTTTTAGAAATGTCCTACAATGGCACAAGAAGGTGATTGTGAGAAGAAACCTGGAGTAATGTTGAAATATTGTAAAAAATCCTGTTGTAATTGTGATGATAAGAAGTGCTTTGATACAATAGATGCACAAAAATTTAACACGCTCTGTGTTTCATTTAATATTATTAATGGAACAAGAAGATCTCTCTGCAACATGGATCATACAAGGCAAAATGCAATGGATTACTGTCCTTTGACTTGTGGGATATGCTAATAAAGGTGAAATAACATTTATAATTAAATTAAATTCTAAGTGACATCTTGAGTATATAGTAAAAAATATCAGATATACTTTTTCTTTTAACTAATATCTTTTGAACAAGATAATTTTCTTTTACTATATGATATACTGTTACTTCCCCTATATTCTTTTGATTCTTTTTCTCTTTGTTCTTTTTGCTGTTGAAAGGTATCTGGAGACCAGGCACGCTGTTTTCTATGATGTTTATACTCATCTATATCATATATTGGATCTCCAAGTGTAATTGAACAAAATTTCTGTAGGTTTTTAGTACCGCACTTTGATGTATCTTCTGATGAGTCCATTCTAGCATTTACTATTCTATCAAATAATGCTCTTCTCATTTCTTTTTCTACAGTAAAAATATTTCTCCTATTTTCACCTAAACCAATTCTATCATATATGATTCCATCTACTTTTAAGACCTTTTTGAAATATTCCACATGCTTTTTATCATTCAATTCATCACCCCAAACGAAGACTACTAAACCATAATTCTTAGCAGCTTCAATACTACTTTGATCTTTTAAAACATCCTCACTATGAAAGTTGACACCAAGTAAAGATGTTCCAGCAACAAAATGAACGGCATTTAAAGAACTATGTGTTCTCTCGTCTTTATATACCATGTATTTGGTATCATTACCAACAGATAAGAAAAGAACTGGATATTTATTTTGTTTTAATGAAATCATTAAACAAGTATCAGGGTCAAAACTTGAAAATACGATTCTCCTATCACCTGCAAATGCTAGAACGTCACTTAATATAACATCAACAAATTCATTTCTTTCAAAATAATTTGAACATTCATGAACACCATCTATTTGTATAATTGGATATTTCACTTCAATGTTAAAACCAACACCTTTGTCAACCATTAATAATGCTTCTGTTAATGTAGGAAATGAATGTCTTGTTTGGCACTCATTAGAATTAGAAGTTACCCTGCTATCTTTATCCCAATTTATACTTTTGTGTTTAACGTGATCTAAATGTAAAAGTTTTAATTGCTGTAAGGTAAGATCCTTAACGGCTAACTCATAAAGATCAGTCGCTTGTTCTGAAACTGAATTTTGTGAATCATTAGAAGAACTTTTCCTGCTGTCGTCACTATTAATGCTACTTATACTATCTGTTACTTTTAAATGTTCAGGACCAGTATTAATATTACTACCATTTTTCTTAGCTACTGAAACTAAAACATGAAAATCGTGGAATATTACAGCTTTTTTATCTTTCGTCAATTGAACATCAAATTCAACCATATCAGCACCATTTTCAGCAGCTGAATTTAGTGAATGAATGGTATTTTCTCTGGCAGCTGTATGTTTGGTATATGAATCCCCCATACCACGGTGTCCTACCTCAACAGTACTACGTTTTTTCCAATGCCTAATGAATGTTTTTTCCATAGTTAAACTATGTATTAATGATTCTGCTTGAAGGGGTTTAACAACTAAATAATCAATTTCAATTTTTCCTATGGGTTCAGCATTTTTACTCATTAACGGTAATTGCGTTTTACCAGAAGTATCGGGTAATGAGGATGGAAAGGCGAAAGCAGTACATTTTTTTGAATAATAAAGTAAACCTGATTCCTTATTTGTTCTCTCAACAAATATCTCTATACAAAAACCAAGATATTCAACAGAGACAGATTGCGTACGGAACATGAAATAATCTACCCCTTTTTTAAATTTCTCCCCATACTCATGTTGTCTTTTGTAAATAGGATTTTCTTTTGACAATGGCGCTACATCCGTTTCACTGAAACTTGGTACTGAACAGCTTTTGATATTACTATTATCCTGACTATTCTCTCCATCATCATCAGATTCTTCACCATAACTTTTATATCTAACATCTAAAGGAGTAACTTTAATTCTAAACGTATCCTCTACAACTTTGTTTCCTTTAAAAAATTTCAAAGGATTACCACCAATTCTCAATAATATTTCATTATGATATTTATCATGAAGCCATCCATGAGATATGCGACTCCTACCAGCATGAAAACCAAATTCATCATTAACTTTCTCACGGCAAACTCCATTTCTCATATTAGATTCAACCTGTAACATAACAGCTCTAGGCTTAAAAAATGATTCCCACTGGCTAATGATAAGAGTCTTTTCTTCTTCAGTATTATCATCACAATTTCTTTCCAAATAATAACCAATGAAATATCTAAATTCTACTTTTTTCAAACTTGTTGCAATGGTACCCTTCCATACCTCATTACTAGAAGTGTTTGAGAAAATTTGTATTAGAATAAATATAACAATAAAAATAAAATTACTTTTCACTGCATGGTGTTAACTCCAGTGCTCCTTTTGGATCCCATATCCCTAGATCTGTTGCTGATCCAGTTACAAATACTTTTTCATAAGATTTTGTTCCACCTGGGACAGAGACAGTAAAGTATAACTTTACCTTTCCTGGTACTGTTGGAGAACCTTCCACAGACATCAAAGGCCTACTTCTCACAAAAATAATAGATTATAGAATCTATTTATATATTATTATATACCTCTATAAAAGTTAAAAAAAAAGAAAATAATTAAATAAATGAAAAATTATATTTTATAAAAAACAATTATTATAAAAACATACTAAAAGGTTAAACAAAAATCATTTAGAATAACATAAGGTCACATATAAACAAAAAAATATATATTAGATAAATTTGAGGAAATAGAAAATTTAAAAATGAATAAGAAAAGTAAAGGGAATAATGGATAAAAAAATATGATAGACGTTAATATTTTTCTCTCTCACTCTATATATACGCATTTCATTTCGATCTTATAAAGTTTTCTAGAAAGAATAAAAAAGAGAAAAGGGTCAATTTATTGCTTTAAATTTAAATATAGGAGAAATATTAAAAAAGACACTTCAGTTAAATATATACTAGACATATGTATTTATTTTAAAATAACAATAATGTGGCTTGGAAAAATTATATCAGGGCAAAAAACAGGGAGAAAAAGTCAAACAAAACACCAACATGTGATAAGGATATAATATAAAGTTTAAAGAATATTTAACTAGTTATTATGACGGTTTATAAGAACTATATGATTAATAGACAATAAATATAAAAATATAAAATACCGCGTATTCTTGTGATATGAAATTTTTATAATCACAACTACCAATATTTTTGAGTGCGTCATGCGCCATCCAAATTTTTAAGTCCCCTCCTATCTATTAAATTTTAAATGTTAAGGGAAAATTGAACAACTTTGATGACGTTTCACCGGTAAAATACTTGGTTTTTAAGCGAAATATGAATTATTTCAATTGTAGATATATAAAATAAAATTAATACGATGACAAAGATAATGATTTAAACTACTTGTTAAAATTATCTTTAGAGAAAAATGTAAACATCAAAAATTACTACAAAAGATAATTTTGAATGTAGATGATATTATACATATATCTCTATCATTTTTAACACTAATATACAAACATTTTTATATATTTGGGATGTTTAAGATTATCGATATATATAGTTAATTATATTATTGTTTAAAAGACATTCCATAAAACTCCGATAAGATAAGCGATAGTCGAAATAATAAGGTCCTCTTAGAAGATTATTAAAGTATGACTGACGATAAGATAATACTGTTATTTAAAACAATAAAAGAATAATGATATATATTATATAGACCTTTGACCGTTAGGAAATTCAATAGAAAATGGTGAAATATTGAATAGAATTTTTATATAAAATGAAGTGTTAAAAGTAAAGAATGAATAAAAAGAGAAAGACAACATGAATGAAGAAAAATTTAAAGGAATTAAAAGTACTAAAGAATAAATAACTGTATGTACTGGAAGTGTTTAGTAGAGTAAATATCTCTACCATAAACAAACAATAAATAATATATATGTATAAGTATAAAAAATTATGGCATTTTATCATATTAACAAGTCACATGAAAATTTTATCATAAATATCATATGTAGTATCTCCTAATAATACTAGTACTATGTTACACTAACTAATGAGTTAAAAACACATAAGAGAATTAAAGATATCATTTACGGAAATTTTTTTTCTCCCATCTATTATAGAATAAAATAGATTATACATAGCTAACAAATTGTGAAGAATTGTTAAATTGAATGAAATATTATGCAATTAATACACATCATTTTTGAGGGTACGATAACCAAAATAAACAAATCCTATCGCGCCTTTTTTTATTGGAAAATGGTACATCTCGCTGTGTTAATGATATTGTGGCACGAAGGTGATAAGGACTCATCTCTCATTGTATCAAATATGCAATATATTCGGTCTTTTTATTTTATTTCTTTATGTACACTGATATCTGTCAGCATTTTTATGGCCTAAGCAAATATACCAATATACACGTATATTTATCAGAAAATGGAGTAAAATTATTACCTGCAAAAGTAAAATAGAAATTTACCGAATTTCAAGTACAGATAAACTTTTAATCTTATCACAGTTGTAGTTTGTCTCTTCATCTACATATATCATATGTTTACTTCTTCTTCTATTCTTTATCATGATATCAAAAAATGTTTATATATTATTAATTTTACTACCAAAGGAAAAAAAAGAATAATAAATCAGTGATGACAAAATATCTTACCAATTTTTAATCTTATAATTTAATATTTTTAAAAACTTGCTTTTTTTAATTGTCCTTTTAGTAACAAATATAAAGCGTTTTGTCTTTACGAAAGTATATGTTAAATTATTAGAATTTTGAGTAGAGATTACTGAACTGGTAAAAAAATAAGTGAAAATATTTGTTTTGATATTTTAAATACATTTTATATACATGGATAATCGTCATTCATACTATGAAAAGATAATTAAAGATCCTCTTTTTGGCATTTATGTATTTATATACTATGAAAATTAAATTTCTAAAAATATTTTTAAAAAAATATATTTTCCACCAACAACAAAATTATTTGGAGTGAATAGTTAGTAAATTTGGGACAGTAATTTTAAATAATAAAAATGTTGAATGATTTCTTTAAAATTGATATTTTGTTTTTTTGTTATTCTACAAATAAGAAAAGGGAGAACTTCCTTTTTACGTGCATAACAAAACATTAAAAATACTTTTAAGGGGTAATATAAATATATGTTTTTTTTTTATTTTTTATCTAAGGTAAAGTAATAAAAATTTCCAAGTAATATACTTTTCTTTTTATTATAAAATAAATGTATTATTGTAAATAAAAGGGGTTAACAAGATGGATGTATATTTTTGATAAATATTTAATTGAAAAATCACTTATAATATAAGATTAATTTTTAAAAAATATATCAGACAGGAATAATAAAATTGATTCAACTTTATATACTATATATATGATTGTACAAGCGTTATTTATATATACTTATAAAATGAGGAAAAAATGTCTTAAATTAATTTTTATCACCATTATCTTCTTTAACAATTACGTCATCATTTTCCTCGTGATTCAATTTTTCTCTATCAAATGACATAATACTTCCCATTGCTTTTAAATTATCCATTCCCTGTTTTCCGGAAAGGAGAGAGATCATAAAATTTTGATTTCCTGTTACTTGTCCCGAAGGGTTCCATAATGGATTAGAGGTAAAACAAGGAAATGATTGATTTTGAGGTAATGGCATAGGAAAAGTTGTGGATGAATTTCTGATAAAAGGGAATGCTTGTGTAACAGGTGGGAATAAACTGCTTGCCATAAGTGGTGCCCTTCCATAAATCGATGAATTGAAATTGCCTTGGTGAATCATATTATGAGAAGTATTAAAGAAAGGTATTTGATTATTTTGTAATATTCCTCCAACTCCATTTACCATTGGTGGAGTTATTGATGATCCATTACTTAATATTTCTGTAGAAAAAGTTTGATTAAGTGAGGTATTGTTTGAAGAGGATCCTTGAAGGTAATCATATGAAGAATGTTTCTTATCTTCTTTTCCTCCGATCCCAGAAGTTGAAATACTTTTCACGTCAAAACCTAAAATGATATTTTTATTTATTCATTTGCTCATCAGGTGTTAGGTGTAAGTTCGTAGTATTAAGTGTAAATTAAAGCAAATAATAAAGATAAAGGGAAAGAGTATTTAATGGATATGATAAGTGAATGTAATTATTATGAAATTTGAGACATGGTAGAGGAAGAGAAAAAAGTGATTGGAAGTTGCAATTTTAGATGACACATTAGTGATTGTTATTATTTGAAGATGTTATAATTTACTTACAATTATTATTAGTTACGTTTTGAAGTGTTGTAGAGATTGTTGTTGATAATGGTGTTGGTGATGAGGATGGTGATAAAAGACGAGTTACTTTTCCACCACCGGATTCTAATGATATTGGAGATGATGACCGTTTTCTTACTTGTCTTAGAAGATCATTTGCTAAAAAGTAACAAAAAAAATTATTATTAATGAGATGAATAAAAGTTACAGTTTGCTAAACTAAGAAGGACACCCAACTCCCGTGCTTCTTGTTCCTCCTGACTTTGTTGTCTTCTTAAAGCCACTTGTGCAGCCATGATTCTTTGCCTATCGGCAATCAGCATGCATTTTTCACATTGGCAATCTTTATAGGGACAAAATCTTTTATGAGCTAAAGTAAATTCGTATTGTAAAATTAATTATTCAAGTATAATATAAAAAATTACCTTTAAGAACAGAAACAGCTCCATGATTTCTACATCTAGCACATTTAGGAGTTCGTTGATTTTTTTCTTGCCTCAATTTAAGAATCTTCTGCAAATCTATTTGTGAAATACCATTTGAAAGTATCAATTCTTCTTTAGTGTTAGTAATAGTTTCCATTCTATATAAGAATCTATGTATATAAATTATAAGTATATTGCAAATATAATAATAATAGTAAAAGCTACAATTGGAAGTGTCAAAAATTAAATGAATAATAACCTTTTTAATAAAAGTTAAACTCTTTTTATCTTATTTAACTCCACCCTAATATATATTATGTTTAAAAAGTCAGATAGAGAGAGTTATACTAATAATAATATTATTATTATTAAAATGTATTCATTGAGGAGGGATACAAAAAGTTATTAGCTTGTTAAAGAAATAATAAACATAAGTGGATATTATATATGATAGGTAAAGAAGCAATTATAACTAAATTTTTTTATCTCTTTTCCAAAGACTATTTCATTTAAACAGTTATGAGATATGGAAATTGATAGAAGGAGGATGTAAGAGAAAGTATTATATTATAAAAGAATAGGGAATACTGTAATATAGCTATTAAAAAGATTTAATAGAAAATATTAATAAAAATGTAAATTTTTAACTTTATTCTTGAAATTTTTTTTGTTAGTTAAAATAAATTGATTTTGAAGAGGATTTATTATGTTAAGAATCATTTAAATGATATGTGTTATCATTTCTCAAGTTGTTGTATAGTAATAAAGATGGAAGTTATGAAAATATTTATGAAAACCTTTTTGAAGTATCAAGTTCTTAAGAAACATTTACCATAAATGTCATTATTTAATTTTCTTTCTAATTTGGGTGATTGCTGAAGTTGAAGGAAGTTAAGATTTAATATTCTGTAAATATATTATTGCAATATGTATCTTCAATTAACATTTATGAGGATTAGGAATGAGATAAGCTTCTTGAGTACTGAAGTTAAGATTAAATTTAAAAGAACTTGTAATTAATAATAAATAGCTAATAGATTATCGGTTATGTAAGGGAAGTGTTGGGGTGGAAAGAAGGACCTACAGAAGGTAATTGGTTATTGTAGTTGAATAAAATAGTTAGAAGCCTCTAATTGTCTTGCTAATCATAATGTTTAAAAATCATAATTTTAATTGACTTTCAAGTGATTATTATGTCTTTCCATTTCAATAAAGAGGATATTATTACTTTGATTAAATTTAAACTTTATCTATCTCATTTAACATTATTTTCTTGTAAATAAACTATAAAATAACAATGTAAATTAATATAAATATGAAAAAAATATTGATAATAAAAGGAAACTGAATCTGTTAACAAAAGTAAAAACTTATATAAATATCACTTCCCATTATCTCGTGATCAATTTTTGATAATTAAACAAAGACAAATTAACTCGTAATTTCATTGTTTCAACTGATTTGTATATTGTTAAACATAATAATAAGTACATATCTTCTTACAGAAGCATAAATCAACAAATCCACTTTACACCTTTTTACCTTATCTATCATTTAATGTTTACTTAGTTCATCTCTCATACTTGTAGATGATTCTTAATATGCTAATAATTACACTTCCTGTTACTTCTTGAAGTGTCTATCTTAATAAGGAGTAACTCATAAACAAAAAAAAATTAATTTCTTTAGAAAAAGTTTTTACTGTTTACATAATAATGGTATACTAATATTCATTAAGTAGATTCTTCAAAACTTTTCATGTCATTGTTTTTCTCGGTTTTTCTTTTAGATCTTTTTTAACTTAAGTATAGATTAAAGGGAAATGATGTAAATAGTAGAATTATATAATCTCTTAATAATAATCCCTCTTGTATATTTTTGTGTTTTTTTAAAATATTGATAATTTTTAATACTTTGGTAGTACATTATTTTAATGTTAAACTTTTCTTTCTTTTAATTTGCTTACAATAGCATTAAAAGTTATAGTAAATTTACAACAAAGTAAAAACTGTTTCACCTATTAATTAATTATTTAGCGAATAAGATTTACAAAAATACAAAAAATTATTTATAATGTTAAAATTTCATTTATTTACTTGAGTAAAATTAAGTAAATCTCCTTAACAAGGTCAATTACTTTAAGCCAATTTTTTTCCAACTCATTAGATATTTTGTACATCATATTAACATCCCTTAAATAAATTTAATCTAAAAACTATTTCATTCTATTTATGATTTCATATTACCATTAAAAAGATATGCTTGAAAAGATATTTAACTGAAATATTCTTAACACAAATAGTCTATACTTATGTTAAATTTAAATTGCCTTCAAATAAACAAATAACATATTTCATGAAATTAAATATTTTTCAATGATAGATGATAAGTGTTTATTATCAAAATAAATATCTTTTTTTATAACAAAAAAATAAATGATATATAAATTTTTTTATATATATAAGAATTGAAAATATAGTCTTTAATACTTATTAACTGAAACACTAATGTAGTGATAATATATTTTCCTTGATTTTATGTACAAAAAATCATCTTCTCTTTGTACATGTATAATTAATGACCCGTTCACATAATTCTTTATACTTTTGATATTTTTCTTCATAGTAATAAATGTAATATTAAGAAGAAAATTCAAATATTGTAGTATTTGTCACTTTTCAGAGTTGAGGAGTGATAAGAATTATCTGTCGAAGAAGGAAGATTATTTAAATTTGTAACATATGGTTGATTGTATTGTGAATGATTATCTCCTATTATGGGATAATGTTGAGATCTAGAGGTACGTAATAATGTTGAATGTCCATCTATTTGAAGGGCTATCTCATCGTTATTAGCAGATAGTCTTGGTGTCATAGAATCTGGAATTGACGAATCAATTAATCGGGGTGGAATAAAAGGAGTAGCTGTCATGATTGGACGGATATTAACGACTTTTCCATATGGATTTGTATCATAGGCATCTATTATATCGTGAACACCAGTTGATGTACTTCTTTTCATATAGTCAGAATTTCTACTAGAATCATTTGATAATGAACTTGTAGCTATTGATAAACTTTTTTCACTCTTATCACCATCAGATGGATCACGTTTCCGTAGAATGATAATAACTAGTAAAAATCCAATTATTACAAGAAGTGAAATAAAGATTATAATTATTATAAAAGCATATTCATTAGAAAAGAATCCACTCCTCTTAATATATTCCTTTTCTTCTTTGATACTTCCCATAGTTCTATCTTTGGGAACATCTAATAAAGTACTAGGAATAAAGTTAGTTAATGATTCTTCTGTAGTAGTTAATAGAAAATCTGGACATGAAGCTTTTTCACTAAATATTGATGATTGATTGGTTTTTAAACTACTCTTATCAAAACAATTATTTTCTTTTAAATTCCATAAACAACCACTATTGTGATTTCTATGCAAACATTTAGAGCACGACAAAGAGAGTGTTAAACAAAAATCTAAATTAATTTTTTGGACTATTCCATCTTCCAAAATGACAAGATAATCCTTAACTATAAGAAGGTCTCTTATTGGTTTAGTTGATACTTTAATTTCCATGATATTTTCAATGACGTTCTCCTCATTATTATTTTTTACAATCATTTTTTTAATTACACCATTATCAGTACCAACGTATAAAATATCTTCTTTACCATGTTCAACAGCCACAGCCATATATCTATCTTCACCGTGGCCCATTGTTGTAACTTGAGCAGTCTTAAATTTATTAGGTATAACTTCCTTAACAAGTGTATTTCTTTTAGCATAAGCAACCTCATTATCTGATAAATTTTTTGAATTGTTTATACAACTTCCTGGTTTATAATTAATATTTAACTCTTTTTTATATCTCCATAAATTTCCTTGTAACAACTGCCCCATGAAAGGTGAAGTAGAAAATATTTTATCAATCATGGTTAAATCATAACCACAAACAGCTGATTGAGCAATACCAGCCAAAGATGAGGTAAATGTAGCATAAATAGTTTTACTTTCTTTTACAAATGATATTGATTCTATTTGATCAAAATAGAATGGATACCTTCCGGAGATGGAACAGTTAAGTCTTGCTTTAACAAAGGAAGTCCATTCATTTGCATATCTTCTTGGACCACCTCTATCGGAACGGCACATTCTTACAACTCTAGAATATATTATTGGATCACAATTATCGCATTCTGTTGCTTCTTCGCGTAACCAATAATAAATATACTAAAAAGTATAGATGTTTAATAAGGTTTATAATTTTATTTATATTAAATGTTGTTTATAATCAGAAAATCATGTTCCAGTGATGTAGTAGAACAAATTATTTTTTATTTAAAAATACTTTCATTTTTTATATTTATTTCATCCCTTAATTAAAAAATATTCTATGTGATAATTCTTTTACAACTATATATACAATTGCAATCAAATATTGAAACAAGAAATTTATCATAAAAATTTATCATTATTTGATCAATGGAATTAATTAATCAACTTAACATAATAGAAACGATCATTCAATTATTACCTATTAATCAATCTAGGTGCTAAGATTTAACCACAATTATTATCTAAAGACTTCTCATTAATAAGAAAAAAGATCGAACAAAACTAGAATATTTTATTAAAGCATTCTTCAAATTATCTTTTATTACAACACTTTTTATTATATATACAATAAAGAAAATTACAGATATATGTATGTTGAGTTTATGATTTTCATAAATAATATCCATATAATCATATGAGTATTAAAATTTGATCTTATTCTATCAAATGTTAATTAAAGTAATAATCTTTAATGTTTATTACTGATAAAGATTTAATTTCCCTTACATCAATCAAAATTAACATTCAAATACCGTAAAATTTTATTAAATATAATTTTTTACTAAACTAAAAGAATATAAATTATTTTTGATTACTTTTACAAAATTTTAATAAATACACCTTTAACCTTGTAACAAATCTTTAATCATATTTCTTATTTCCAATTTAAAATCACATTTGTTGAGGTAATTGAATAAAGAAAGAGTAAATTAAAAAGACTAAAATTTTAATTATCTCTCTTAACATTCAATCAAATCTTTCCTTATATAATATATTTTATCAATGACAAAATTAAACACTTACTTAATTTTCCTCTACTACTAATTTAGTAATTGTATACATATGTATATCTTTCAATTAATAACTTTTCTTGCTCTATTCACCTAAACAACAAATTAAATCCTTTTTGTGTAATTGATAAAATAAATTGAAAAGAACACTTTTTAAGTACTATAGATGTATATTTTATTAAAAAGATTTATATATGTCATTATCACCTTTTTTAATGTTTGCCTACTACATACATTAGGATCATTAATCAACCTCCAACCTGTAGATATATGAAAAAAAGTGACGAAAAAAGGACTTTTTTTTAAAAAAATTTGTAATTTGTTCTTTGATATCTAAAAACATACCTCGCCATACATGAAAGAACCAACAAAATGTGGGCTATTCAAAAATCTTTCATCATCCTTCACCGTCCTAATTCCCAAATCTGATTGATTGGAGACTGTTACATTTCTTCGGTAAATTAATGGATCCATTGAGTCAAAGTCTGTCACTACAACAATAATAAATTAATATAATTTTAATGCACTAATAAAAGTATGTGAATAAATTATTATTGCATTCTTATAACTACTATTGAAGATGAACATATGTTTAATACTATTAAATATGCCATAATTTCCAATTTATAGTAAGAAAAAAAAAGAATTTTTCCTTTATTAATAGATACATACCTGAACTAGTATATAATTCATCACCATCTCTAATGAAGGTTGACTCAAAAAATGGATCATACGGTACAATTCCAATACCAGAAAATTGAAAAATATTTCCAGCTTCCTCTCTCATATTACCTTCAATTACACGACATTTAGGTTTAAATGAATTCGTTCCACATATCAATGTTCTGTTACTTGAAACTTCAGGTGACAAAACACGAATATAATTATGACATTCTTCTTCACTTCTACCTTTTGCTATACATTCCTCTTGATCTTTTTTAGAACTAATCCATGTATATGATGTTAATACATCACCAGTTGGGATAGAAATATTATAAGCTTTGTCACGTCCACCTACCACTACATAACTATTGTGATCAGTTGATAAAATTTTCAAATGATCAAGATATAATTCAATATTATTAAGATTCGATGATAAGACTTTTATCTATAAAAATAGTTATAAAAATAATCTCTTTTTGAAAAGAAAATAAGTTTTTTATTCTTATTGTTAATCCTTTTTATATGTTAATTCTATTTTTTACATTAATAATAAATCAAGATAGATGATTGTAATCATATTACTGTCATAATGTTAAGTTGTAAAAAGATTAATATTTTAAAAATTATCTTTTTATCATTCCATTTTGTTGCATACATAAACACAGATAAGTTGATCACTTAAATTGTAAAATGATTACATGAAAGTTAAAACAATAAATTTTATGTATATGAGATCCCTATCATATGTATTATTTATATACATATAAGAAAACATTTCTCTTTGTAATAAAAATCTATTTTAATGTATGAAACTATAAATTACAAACTTTTATAATTTATATGGTAAGGATATGATCACCGTCAATATAAAAATACTTTATTTCATTCCTTATTTCCTTTTGCCATCATCTATGATAGACCCTTTTTAAAATGGTTTCCGTATATAAAAGAGGCGAAAAAAAGATTCTTATCAGAAGTGTTAAAATAATTGCTCTCCTTCTTCATGGTACCGATACATAAAGTTTAACATATATAAGAAAATAACATAAACTAATCCAATCATACAAGATAAAATCACATAAATACATTTTATAATTTGAAGGCCATAATTAAGAAGGCAAAACATACATATAACCCTCTTCAAAAGGTAATTTTGTTAAAATAATAATTGAAACAAAACCTTTTTTGATATTTTAATGTTAACTAATTGTGAAAAAAATATCAGTAACTACTATTTATTTAAACAAAAAATAACAAGTAGTAATAAAAGATTTAAAGAGATAATCTTATCACTAGAACAAATAAACTGTGTTGTACTAAACAATATTGAGATAGTGTGAAAAGCACAATGGTTTAACATAAAAACTGGCTTTTTATTTTATCTAACTTAAAGATACTTTACCGGAAGCCTACCATTTTTTAATACCTCTTTTTTTAATATATATTTAGATAAAACAAAATACTAGTTTAATATTTAATAGAACAAATATTTATTATAACAAAAAGTTTATATCTTTTTTTTAACAATTCGTTTTATTATCTAAGATAATTTTGGATATTATTTTTAGAATTAAAAGAATTACACATGCGATAGAAGCAATAGCATCTTTTTATGATCAAAAATCTTAAATCAAAGATTTATAATAATTTTCGACTTTATGGTTAAACTTCTTTGTACCCTACCAAAATAAGATAATTATTTTGACAAATAAAGTATTATAAATCACAGTAAAAAAACTCATTATGACAGGTGTTTAAAACAACATTAAGGTTTTTTTTTATAAAAAATAAACTAACCTGTGGAGATGTCATTAAAAATAACATTATTATCTTCTTTTCCAGTTTCAATTCTCGAAGTACAAATTGATCCAGATAAAAGAGAAACTAATATCAATATAATAATATTTTTTATATATATAAATAATTCTTTTCTCATTATAATAAGTAGTATCAAAAGTTTAATGTAATTATTTTAACTTTTCATTTAACATGTCATGGAGAATAACTTTAGATAAATATATGTTTATTAATTCTCCTTATATAGAAGTTTGTTAATATTTTTTTCTTCCTTAATTGTTGATTTAAAGACAATTTTTAAAAGGCGTAGTTATAATTTTATTATAACTTCTTATCAATTTTCTATATGGTTAATAGTTTAATAAAAATACCTGTAAAATAAATTAATTAATTGACTCTCTTTAAATTGAATATATACTGAAAATATGATAAAAAAAAAAGAATAAAAAGGTAGAAAAGTTTTTGGAAAAAATTTAATTTAAAAAGAGTAATTAAACGGATGGCAGATATTAGAGAATAAAATAAAATTTTTAACAACATTTTAAAGAGTAGTAATTAAAAGTGAAAAAATTTTTTATATATTTTTATTCTTTTATTACATCATACTTAATAATATTAACGATATCCTTTATGATAGACAGGGCTATTAACACAATACTGTTACATTAACATAAAGTAGGTAATAGAATTTTAAGTTTCATGGTAAAGTTGTTTGATCTCATATTATTACCTAAGTACCCTCCTAAGTAGGAGTATCAAAAAGTGATAGATAATATAAATGAACATATAAGATGGTGTGTATGATGATCAATACCATCCCTATTATATGTATTTATTTTATCTAAAATATATATATAGCATTTATACCTAAGATAATAAGGCGTTCCTATGTACAATAAATACCTTTTTCTATTATTCATAATCACCATAAATATTATCATTAATAGGTAATATTTTTTAAGTAATACAAATACACACCACATAAAAAAAAGATGTGCTTCTTGTTGGACATTGCTTTCATAAACTATAACAACACTAGTTATTTTCTCCTCAATTCATCATAATTGTTTAACTAAATGATTTGAAACATTTTTAATACTTTTAATATTATTATAAAATAAATCAAAAAGTAGCATGGAGGAATCTTTTATAATGATAAATAAAGGTGGTAATAATGAGATGGTGAAACAGAAAAAAAAAATCAGTTAAAAAAAATGTCATTGTTTGATTTATTTCAACTCATGCTCTATTATTTTCTATCAAAAACATATATGTGATATGCACTAGTAAAAATGAAACAAAATTATTAACACCTTCCTATCACAGAATATTATTATTCTTATTTAGTTTTATTTTTTACATTTTATAATATTATAAAATTTACTGAAGTGGAATAAATCATTAAATTTTGATAGGGCATTTTTTGTATTTCTAAAAAAATGATACAAAAATTTTATGATCTAAAAAGGACAAAATTGACTTTTAACTAAATTGATACTTACGGTGGTAATAGTAGAATTTAAAATAAAAAGATACATCCAAAAAATAATATATTAAAATGTGATCATATATAGAGAGAAAAAAGACCAAAAGATGTTGACAAATTTTTTTTTATAAAATTGGTGGCGGGAGGTTTTTATGAAATGAAGGAAGTTTTTAATTGTAATATTATTTACAATGCCATTTTATGTTGTTAAAAATTGGGCACTTTAAGATGTGTATATTGTAATTATATTTACCTACCTACAGCATAACTAAATATATTCCTTAGTAATTTCTAAAAGTATCATTAAAGTTAAATGAAAATATGGGATTAATAAAATAAGAAAAATTTTCAAAGTTTTTATTAACAAGAAGTTGTAAATTTTATGGACGTTTAAATATATTTTTTTGATGTTAAAATAGATATTCTAATTTTATAGTTGTAGATCATAACATATCATGATCAATGATTATTCTTATCTTTTGGAAGAAAAAACGTTGTATCCACCAAGAATGACACCAGAATGTCTATCGAGAGAAGAGAGAGGAACCCTTTGTATATCTCAATATAATGCATGAAAAAGGTTAATGAAAAAAGAATTAAGGAGAAAAAATTAAATAAAAAGATAATATAATTGGACTTTAGAACATTAATCAATTAACTATTTTGATAACATCCCATGATAAGATTATTTTAGAGTGTAAAAAATATAATCTTTCATTGTAAAATAAAAAAGTATAACATTAAACTTTTTAGATGACAAAAAGTAATTGCTATAATGTAAAAATGATGTGATTTAGAAGATAAGGTTGACAATTAAAAGTATCAATCTGTCAATATGTAATAATGTTTTATACATACAAAATATTAAGATGGAACTTCAAAATTCAGGTTTATTAAAAAATAAAAAGATGTTCATATTTGACATATTTAATATTGCTTTTTTAATCTTTTAGATATCTTTTCAATATATCAATGATTTAAAGGAAGATAATTGAAAATTTATTTTCTTTATTTTGTTGTTTTGGTGTGTCAAAGAATATGATTGTAAAAAATATGAATTTTGAAAGATAATATTGGTTCACTTTTACATATTGTTAAGTTAATAGAGTAATAAGATTATAGTACAAGTGTAATCAGTAGAAGTATAAAGAAAGGAAACAAATAATTAATAATTTTTTTTGTTATCAATCACTGTAAAAAGATGGATAGATATAAAATTGAAAGTAATAATTTAATAATACGAAGTGTAAAGATATCGTTTTAAGCATAGATTTAGTATGTTCCTACTACAAGTATATATATTATTTTTAAACATTTCATGAGAAAAATATTTTTAAAAATCAACTAAAAAAGATTACTGGTATTTAGTGTAGTTGGATAAAAATAAAGGTGCTAAAAAGAACTTTTTATTACAAGGTAATAAAATTTAATTTTTCATGAGAAGGTATCGTGAGAGAATTAGTAAAATCTTTTGTTTATTATAATTGCTCATCACTGTGAGAGAGAAAAAAGATTTTTGAGATATATATTTTATAATATGGAAAAAAAAAACTTGTATTTATAAAAGTTTACTTACTCATTTTAATATGAGTTAATGAATAAAAATATATCCCTATATTGTATTACAATTTACTCTAGTTGAGGAAAGAAGGTAAAAATATTTTATTGAAGGTCGTAGGCTTTTTATAATACATACCGTTTAATGGATATATTTATAGATATAATTTTTACCCAAATTTTAATATTCTTTTAACAATCAAATATTTACAAATGAAATGGAAAATATTGTATAACCTTCAACAATGAAAAGGAATCTTTTCTGGATAGTTTATCTTTTCCATAAAAAAAATAAATAAAGATTTATACATATAAAATAACTATAAATATTTAATGTTAATATAATAAAATAAATCAAAAAGTTATTCTTTAGAAAGTGAAAATAACGTAGTTGGTTGATCTTAACATGATAAAATAACTATGCTGCTTTAAAGTTTATATATTATCGTGTGAGAAAGAAAGTAAAATGTCAGCAAAAGATAGGGGACATCAAAGTAGTTTTATAGGCATGAATCAATCATAATATTACATTTAATTGTTTAAATGTACCATTTAAAGCTTTATAATTTACCATTTTACACCACAGCTCTTTTTTTGCCTACACTTCTATTGGTACTTTAGATAATACAAAAGATTTATAAATAAAAAAATTTTGATTAAAAGATGACAGTTATGTAAGAAGAGTAATTTGATTGAAATGTGAAGTGTAAGATTTTATATCTAACATACAGGCGAATTATCTATATTTGTTTACTTTTTTTAAATAAATGATATGGATGTTATTTTAAACAATTTTTAAGAATTTGTTGGGTGTAAAAAATTAGTAAAATGTTAGGATAAAGTAGTTTTGTATAATTGATATAATGACAGTTATATGACTTAAACATTATCAATTATAGCTATCATGTATCTTGAATTTTTTTAAAATAACTTTATAAAGTTGTTATCGTTTAAAGTGTAACTAAATAAATTTATATATGATGCACTAAATTATAATAAAGATATCTTGAAAAATGTCTTTTCTGCTTGGAAGATAATCTTTGTATACATATTTTTTAAATTATAAATTGTCAATCTTAAGATATTTATTTTTTAAATTCTGCTCCTATGAGAGAGGATGTTAAAAGTATTTCAGGAAAGATGAATAATCCAAATTATATAATATGTATTTTTAAAGATTTATGAAATAATAAAGTTTTTAGGTTTTTAGTATGGAAAATGGATTTGATGGAAAAATATTTAGAAATTTATAATATTCATTTGTCATTTCAATAGATTATCATAAATTGATTCATGCTATACAATATTAAAGAATAAACTTAATAATATTCTTATTATAATACGCCATTATTTAAAAGTGACTATTCATATATTTACTTATTTTGAGGTAAATAACAAATAAGAATTAAATAGTATGATATAATTCTTCTAAAACTAAAATATTTTTAATATTTTGATATTTATATATATCAATAAAAAGTAATAAACTTTTTTAGCCTCCTCTTAAAACCACTAGAAATTCAGGAAGACAGTAATTTATGGAAATAATTATCTTATACTAATAACGAAAGATAAATATAAAGATGATAGAAATGATAAAACCAGCAGTTTAATGAGTTATATAATCAAAAAGGAATATTTCTTAACATATTTGTAATCTAAAAAAATAAATAAGTTATATATAAAACAATTATTTTTACTAAAAAATAACACTTATTGGTGGGAATAATTAAATATTTGAAAAGTTAAGTTGAGACATTAAAATTTTATTACAGAAAATGATTTATTTAAACATCTTTTGATTTGGTTATTATAAATAAAAAAAGAATTACATTTATAGTAGATTAATGAGAAAGAGAAATTACAACAATATTTGGTAATGAAAAATTTTGATAAAAAGTTAATGGAAAAGTAAAATTTCTTCCATATTCTAGGTTAATCAAATGGAAGGAGAACAGTTAATGGAATGAAATGTCAAAAAAGTCGTTGCTACCTAGGGTGGAGGTGAAATAATCTAATATATTTAGAATGAGACAATTTTACATCAAAATTTCTAATTCTCCCAAAATAAGGAATTTTTTTTCTTAAATAGTTTTGTATAATATCTTTTTTAAATAATCAAATACATGTCCATATATATGTAATATATAATTTGTGGAGCATAAAATGTTAATATATTTATTAATAATCTTACTGTCAAAATTATTTAAAATAGTTATTAAATAATTATTTTTCTAAGTAGAATAATAGCCGTTTTTTATATGAAAAAATAATATATTATAAACAATTTTTTAAATTACATTAATAGGTTTATATGTACATAAATTACTATAATAAGAAGGTGTTCAATAAAAGTTGAATTATAAGGAAGAATAATAGATAAAAATAGTAAAATTATGGACATATGATAGACCAATTACCGATTAATTTTAACAAAAGTGTTATAAAAAAAATAAATAAAATTATTTTAAAGTGACATATGGAAATGTTGTACATGGATATTCATAGATATTAATGGACATAAAAATGTATAAATAATTTTGATAGAAATAAAATAATTTCTAAAATAAGGGAAATGCTATTTAACATAATGGTGGTGGCAAGATATGATGGGATCCAATTAAGATGGTTGAAAATAATGAAGCACTTTCACTGTCATGTCAATTTTAACAAAATTGACTCAAATTATGTTATAGTTAATCAGTTAAAATGTTTCTATCATTAAAAATAGTAAATGGTAATTTGGTCTTTTGTATTGAAAATATTAAATTTATATGTAAAAATAGTATTCAATTATTTCTTTTATATCGTTTTAATATTATTGTACAAGATTATATTGTACAAATATTAAAATTATTATTCTAACGTGTATATCATCTTCACATGTTATAAATGGCAATAAAACTGAAAAAATAAAGAAATTTTGGGGATGTATAGTAGAAATTATTCCACTAAATTAGTTAAATTAAACATATAAAACAATAGTAGATTTAAATGAAAGATTAATATAACACATAAAAGAAAAAGAATAAAAGAAACTTGTTAAAATTTATGACTATAAAAATGTTAAATCAAAAAGTTATCAGTAAATTTATTGTTTAGGCTTTATTATATTTTTACTAAACAATTACACTTACACTAATACGTTTAAAATAAAAATGATACTTTATTTAATTTATTTATTACATAAATTAAAGGACATTTTCTAATAAATATTTTTGAGGTATTATTTATTTTAGTAGATGAGATGTATAAATGAGAGATTAATGAGGAAAGACATTTGATCTAGAAATATTATATTATTCTTCTTTACACATTTTAATAAATATATTTTATGAAAGGTAAAAATAAAAAATAAATATTATCCAACCACTAATGAGAATAGGTATCACAAATTGTACTTTATAGCAACGTATATTAACTTATTTAAAAAATAAACATTTTATATGTGTAAATATATTTTGTAAATCAAAGAAATGATAATTTTTTTCCATCTTTAATCAAGGGCATCAATTTGAGGTCTCAGTGTGTCGTCTCTCTCATTAAACCATTCTTCACCTTCTTACCTTTCCTATACATGGAGATAAATTACCAAACTTTTTTCTTCACTCAAAATACTTTTGAATAAAAGGTCATTGAAAAGAAATAATTACTATTAAAAAGAAATAATCATAAATCACTGAGTTAAAAAAATGTGTTTAAGGTTTATATAAATGTAAATATCTATCAGTTACAAAAATGAACCTTTCCTGAACAATTAAATACTCAATAACAATTACCTGTTACAAAATTATTTTTGTACTTTATAATGCTAATGTTACTAGTAACAATAGTTAAAAAAATAAAGGACAACTAAATATAATTTTCTTATTACTACCAAAAGAAGAAAAGATAACTATAGATAATTACAGATAGTTAAAAAATAATATGACTTTTATTCAGATGTCTTTAAAAGGTAAATAATAGGTTACGCATAAACAATCAAACTATATTTGCTGTACCAAAAAAAGAATACTTTAAATTAACGGATTAATTTTGATTATAAAATTTTTAATGTATTTTTACATGCAGGAGTAAAGAAAAAAATAATTTAAGAAAAGATTTAAATTTTAAAAACTCTATATTGGTAGGTTCATTTATTATTTGAAAACAAAATGTAAATAATAATGTGTTCATCGAGAGGAAGTTAAATGTATGATGTATAAAAGATTGAATAAATTATTATTATATGGATAGATAATGTAGTGATTAATTATCATAAAATAAATAGAAAAAGCGGTTAAAAAAATTAAATTTAGATAATGAAAGAACAACATTGTTTGTTCAAAGACTATGCTCATAACAAGATATCAATCTTAGATTTATTTGATCTCTTTCTAAGTATAATCTTTCTTCTTAATATAGTAAATAAAAACATGACTAGTTGGAAAATAAACAAAAGTTTGTTAAAAGAAAAATATTAAGAACAATAAAATATAAAAGTGTAATGTCATAACCATAATAAGGGGTATTTAGTATAAACGTTATACACTTGAAAATTATTAAATAATCATATATGAAGGTGATGATCTTGTAAGCATTTTAATTTTTAAAGATGACTAAAATATAATATAGCGTATAATTCTAACAATCTTGTTATAGAAGATAATAGGTAGTATTAGCTTTCAACTTTCCCAAGACTCCTGACCACTTACTAAATTGAACAATGTCAAATTAAACCTGATCATTTTTAAAAGTGAATATAAAGATTAAATCAACAAAAATCCTTAACAATACCAAACTTTTCTTATATAGTGTTAAATATGGATAGATTATTGTTATATAACTAGACATTAAGTGATTTTCTATAAAAGTATCAAATGTAATAATATATAATAAAGAAATATCTTATAATTGTTATTTATAAACTTTTATTACCACCTACCAAAAATTTTCACTAACTAAAAGTGAACGATAGATTAAGTTACATTTAAGGAGTGAAGTGGATTTTGAAGAATATAAAGGAAGAAAATTTTAAATTTTTCCAATTCTCTACAATAACATATAAATTGTAATAAAATAACTTTTAAATAATAAAATTATACTATATTGTAAAGGGAATTATCAAAAAAAGAAAGAAGAAGGAATTTTGAAAAGTGAGATGATTCTAAAGAAAATTGTAAAAGTACAAAATTACATTTCATATCTTTATTAATCAAAGAGAAGTTATCTGAAAAGTTACAAAGAAGAGCAATTTTTATGACAAAATAATAATATAAATAAAAAGAGTATGTAAAAACTTTTGTTTCAACTCAATGGACCAAGAATAATTTTTAACAATAATGATTGATTGTGAAAATGATAATAAATTGTTAGAATATACATATGAAGCTACCATAAGAAAAACCAGATTTTAATTTAATTAATTGGAATAGAAGGACAAGCTTAAAAGTAGATATTAAAATATATCTTTTTTAAAAATTATTTATATTTTAAAAGAAGGAAAATAATTTTTTTAACGTGTATTATGTAAAAAATTTTACAATGTATTGTTAGTATTTAAAACGTACAAAATACGAGTGGTGTCATTAGAAAATGAAAGTGTATGCTAGTAATTAGATTAAGAAGTTATAAATGTAAAAAAAGTATCTTATCTAGATATGATAACTTTAATTAATTAATGAATTTTATTTTAACGTTAATGTTACCTATTACATTAGCCTGTTTGTTTATATAAAAATAAAGTTTTTTTAAATAAACTATAAGAAGTGTTATATCTTAAATTATAAACATTAACTGTATATGTTACTTGGTACTTAAGTATTTTATATATCTTTATATCATTTAACAATATAAAAAGGGTCAAGAATAGCGTGAAGCAAGGAATAGATAAGAGTCTGTAAGTATTTTATGGCAATAAGACTGTTGTTTCAAGTGCTAAGATCATCTGATTGGAGGAGATTAACACTAATATAAAATATCTATAAATTTAAAT
Source organism: Strongyloides venezuelensis (assembly GCA_963280985.1). Lineage (NCBI taxonomy): Eukaryota > Metazoa > Nematoda > Chromadorea > Rhabditida > Strongyloididae > Strongyloides > Strongyloides venezuelensis. The sequence continues at coordinate 6,820,581 of CAUJLX010000002.1, read as the reverse complement.
AAATGAAAGGAATGTAAATAAATCTCTTATCGATCAAAATATTTTCTTATCAATTGAAAATTCCCATAAAAAAATTGTCAATATTTTAATTAAAATAGCTAAACAAATAATTTTTAATAAACAATACATTTAGCGTTTCTTCTATTATTTTAAATGATAAGCAAGTTCATTATAGTAGTAAAACAACCTTCAGTCCAATTTTTTTATTTGTTACTACTATAAGGTATCAGGTACAGTAAAAACAAAGCAAATTTAATAGACGACTGTTGTTATTTATTTTACAAAAGAGATAAAAAACCTTTCGTAAACCTCTTTTTGTCTAAAGTGTTATGTTATTGAAAAATATGAAAATAAGAAGATATATTTCTATCTTAAAAATTTATTTATTTGTTTATAATAGGAAATAATAAGAAATATTACATAAATAAAGCTCAGAGATTCCACCGGATTAAAGAAGTAAAAAATTTAATAGTACCTAAGAAAATATTATGATAATGACATTATAATGTCAAAATCATATATACATATATTCTTTTGGTATATAATCTTTTTGTTTGGGTTGTCGTATTATTTTCCATGAATTTAGAAATGATGATTTAGATTGTTGAAGATCTTCAGCTGTAATTGATGAATATTCATGGTACTCTGACAAACTTGATTTTACAGAAGGTATAGTAGATATTGGTGGGGGCCTTATCAATCCAGATGCATTTAATTCAGTAAACTTTTGACCTCTTATAGGAGGGTTTTCAACATCATAAAATATTCCATTTGTCACATCTGAAGAATGGGATGTTGGTGTTCCTGTTGTCAATGTACTCCTTGTTGTTGTATTTGTATAAGAATACTTATTTAAAAATTCGTCATTTGGTCTTCTTTGTTTAATAATAATTATTACTAAAACCATAGCGAGTAAGAAAAACATTAAAACTACAACTAAAAGTACAATTGTATAACCTCGCTGATTTGGTGATAGTAAAAAGGAATCAAAAATAGATGATTCATCCTCATTTTTATTATTTTCTGTTTCATCTGGGCACCAAGGACATTTTTGTTGGTGTTTACCAACTTCAACATTTGCCTTAAAACAATTACCCTCAAGAATAATTTCTGTTATTTCTGAATCGGTCGTCAAAGATGGAAAAACTTCAATGTAATTTGATTTATCACAAACAACGGGAACATTAAATAATGAATCAACACCAAAAACTGAAGCAGTAACTGATAAGTCGTTTGGTGAAGCATTTTCAAAATATGCATTAATTGGCATTTTATTTTTCTATAATAATTATTTATACTTTATTAATATTAATAAAAAAATGAAAACTTACAATACTTAGTCGTTCAATTACGGGGGAATCAACCCTACTAGCAATACTATTATCAGCAACATAAAAGGCTATTTGGAACCTTGGCTGAAGGCACCTATCAATTGTAAGGCAATTTTTCTTCCATTCCACACTCTTTACATTTCCTGTTATCCAAAATTTATCGTCGTTGAAAGAGTTAACTTTTAACGATAACATAAAGAGAAAATATATAAAGAGTTTCATAATGATTGTACAATTAAACAAATTACTTCTAGACCAAATTTTAACTTATTTATATTATAATAAGAAACATAAGCACAGCATGTAGTGTGAAACTAACAGAATTTAGCTAAAGGTTTTGTAATCTGATTCTAATAGTTTGTTTAATCTCAACTCTGATCGGCTAGATATAAAGATATGTGATGAACTCCAAATGTGTGAGAGAAAAAGTTTTATGTGAAGCAATAAAAACTTCCAACATTTTACAAACAAATTTATTTATAGCTAATAGCAAACATTTTTTTAATAATATAAACTCTATGTTTTCATAAAGGGTGCTTTAAGATATAATCTTCAGCTTTCCTCAACAAATCTTCCATCTCAGGAAAGGTAGTTAATTTTATACATTCCTCAAGTTCACAAAATTTAGAATTTTGATGTTCATGTGATAAAGTTACTGAATCAGCATTTTTCAATTTCCCTAGATAATATCGTACTGTTTTTGGTCGCCCATTAACATCGTACTTCATTACGTAATCAAAATCTTTATATACATCATACTGCTCAGGGGAAATGTTTGCTTCCTCTTTTGTTTCTCTTAATGCTGCTGTCCATTCATCCTCACCAGGGTCTAAGTGACCTGAAGATAAATAAACGTTGATATTAAATCTTTAAAAATTAATGTTACCTTTCGGTGGTGTCCAGTGATAAGGTGGATAGGAAGCTTGAAGTATCAAATATTCTATCTTACTTTCGATTTTTCTAAAAATAAGAACACCAGCAGCACGTTCAATGTCCATTTTAAAAGAGAAAACACTTCTAGTGAGCTGTCTTGCAAATAAATTTCCAAATGATGATAAAATGTTTACTCTAGAAATGAAAAACCTTATCAGGATATCACCTAGCAACCTACTAGTAAACGTAATCCCAAATAATGGTAAAAATATTCTTTTCATTTCTTTTCAAGAAATCACTATAGTTGGCGGGACTTGAAACATTTCAAATTTAATGACGCATAAACGATGACCTCTTCCTTAAAATATATGACAAATCGTTTTGCGGGAAATAAACAATGGTATATCGTCACTTAATACAAAAAGAGTAACCAATTTTTAACTGTCTAACAATATAGGCGACACTTTGAGAGTTTGTTTCATCTCACAAAGTATCATTGTCTTATTATTACTCTTTGCATTCAAAGACACCTAATTTAACCGACGAAACTAAAAACAATGGAGAATTCTCCAGTTCCATTGGCACAGGTAAGGGTGTAATTATTGGTAGTGCATGATGAATAATTTTATTTGTTTAGAAGTTACTTGAAAAAGCCCGACAAAGGCAAAAAGAGATAGATGAATGTGATTCGCCTGTTACATTGCATTCATCTAAGACATATTCAGCACCAGTAAAGATTAAGGAGAATAGAGCTCCATCACCACCAAAAGATTCAGAAAGAAATGTATTAACAAGTCTCAACTCTCCTAAAAAGAATCGTTTTGCAGAGATTGCCGAGGCATACAGTAATTTTGAATATAAACCTTCAAATGTACCTAAAAATAAGGAAGACTACTTAGTTGGGTCACCCAGAAAAACTATTGAATCTCCAAAGTCGTCTACTTTTGCTTCACCTAGAAATGTGCAGACTACTCAAACTCAGAAAATTTTGAGATTTGCTGATAAGGAAGAAAATATACCATGCGGTCCATTACATGAGTCAACTGCGATAGAGGATGATGAAAGTAAGGCTAATGAATTAATTAGTAGTATCGAACAGGTAACTTTGTTAAACTATTTGTATAAGTTTTAATATCTGTTTGTATGTTACCGTCTTTAGTCTTGTAATGATGATATTCCTCCTGTACCAACAACGAGTCCTCCTCATGAGGACGACGAAGGAATTAACAATGTAAGCTTTATCTTTAACATTTTTTTGCCGTCTTTTGTGTTCTTTGGTGCCGAGTCTTTATCTCTTTTTTAATATTTAGATATCGCCAATATCAGATATAAAGAAAAATCCATTAGGGTCAAGGTGTCAAGAGACAACAATCATTACGAAGAAAGTTATTACAACAACATCAACAACAGAAATAAAATACATGGATGATGATGATGATGAAGATAATGTTACTAAACCAGAGGTGTGTACTCCTACGTCAAAAGTTCCCCCAATAACTAGGACAAAGGCATTGGATATTGCAAGAAGATTTGATTCTAAGGTTGCGCAAGCACCGGCAACTTGTAAACAGGCTGCTGTTAAGTATATTGGTGGGAATGTTGCTGTTAAATCCATGAGACCAGGAGCATTATCGCCAACATTACTATATGGAAATAAGAATAAAGTTGATATGAAGAATTCAGAAGTTGTTGTGCCACAAACTACATCTGTCAAGAATTTGAAATCCAAGTGGGAGGCAAACATTTCATCTGGAAATAATGTTGAGCCAGCTGAAAAAGAAATTCCAAAAAGTAATATCAAGCGGATATTTGAAGCACCCTTCGACCAACCTGTTGGTGACTGTAAATCCCCATGGAAGGATAAGCTTAATAATGAAGAACCACCTTTAAAATCTACGAAGACAAATACAAGTTTAACAGCAAATGAACTTAATGTTGAGGAGAAACCTAAACTAAAAGAGGATTCAGATAACGACTCTTTCAAAACACCAACTCGTGAATTTAAATTTGATTATGAAGTTGGTTCTGAAGAGCGTTTAATTGATGATGCATTTGGCTTTGTACAATTTGAAAATTCAGCCATTCCGTCGCCTTTTTCTGACTACAGAACACCACGTGGGAATGAAGAGCACCGTAGTTTAATGGATGACATTAATACAGAATTAAATAAATTCTGTACACCACGTACACATTTGAGAAGTGACACAACTAAAGAAGGATTGTGTAGTTCTACAGATTCCCCTCAACGTCAGCTTGTTCATAGTATTTCATTTTATCGGAAGAAGGCAAAAGAAATTGAGGAAGTTGTAAAACATAATGTTGATTCATCAAATTTAGAGACTGTATCTTCTTCGGGCTGCAGTGGTAGCGGAATAAGTGCTGGAAGTAATGCAAACGAAGGTATCTGTGAGGATTATATTGATATTGAAGCAACAATGAAAGAATTACAAGATGGTATACGTGTTCAACAAGATCAGATTGCCCAAGCATCAAGAGCTATATCATATTGTAGACAAAACAATACTTTTAAAGGAAGTCGTGAAGAAGTTGATGCTCAACGTGCTCTTTTGATAGCTAATGAGAAAAGAAAAGCTTTATCTTTAGAGTATGAGAAAATAAGAAAAAATGGAATTCCTAGTAGTTTCTCTAAAGAACCAAGGGGTACATTGTCTATCATGAATATTGCTGTTAGACTTTCTCGAGAGTTTATTAATATGTATATCAATCAAAAGGCCGATTCATATTTATATTATTTTATTGCTCTTATCAAGTTTGCAGATAAAGTCCTTCATACACAATTGGTATCTAGTGACACTGGAGTACAAAGCGGATATATCGAATTTTCAGCTTACATAAATCTTAAAAACCTTCCAAGTAATTTTATAGTTACCTTAGATATCTTCAGTTTACGTACAATGAGAGAATCAAAACATGCGAAGGATACTAAAAACAAAAGTAAAACATTGACGCCATTTAAGAAACTTACTCATTCAACTCCATCTTCAAATAATCTCCCGAGCTTTACGTCACCTGGTGGTGTGGCTGGTGTCGTTGACCCAAGTTTCCAAAAAGCTGGTACTTTGAGTTTCAATTTGTCTCAAGTTAGTAGAAAAAATTTTATGCTAAATGATGTTGTGCAACCACTAGAAGGAACGGTTAGTCTAAATATGAAATGCCATGCAGAGAAAGGGTCAGGTATTGAATATAAGGGATTTTTGAATCTTTATCAGTATGTTGGAGATTTATCATCATGGAATAGGTATTGGTGTGTCCTTAAGGGTACAAACATGACATTTTGGAAGTATCCTGAAGAAGAAGATAAAAAAGCACCTGCAATAATTGTTGATCTTGAATCGGTAAAGGGTGAAGTGAAACATACAAATGATGAGAGTGCATGCTTCCCAAATACCATGGAGATGTTTGTGGATGTATTTGACCAGGGTAAAGTTTCAACAATTCGGATTATGTTCGCTGCAGATACATCTCCACAAATGGCATCGTGGCTAACAAATATCAATGAGAGCCTCAAATTTATCTCCCTTTGGAATTGTAAGAAAACATCTTCAGTTGTGTGAAGTTGAAAGCCAGTTTGTCATAATAAAGAAGGAGAGAAAGAAGTTTATTTACAGAATGTGGGAGGGAATTATATACTTTAAATATTTTATACTTAGAACAATATTTATATTTATAAAGCTACCAATGTCTTATTTTAACATTTTTTATAATTTTTTTTTGTATTTTATATCTCAATAAATTAAACTAGAAAGGTGCAATTATTTTATTAAGAAGTAAAACTTATTTCATTTTAGTGGATTGGCTTTATATTTACTACCCGTTGGAAAAAGTAGATATACTTTTTAGAAGTTTTTTTTGTTTATAAATGTTTAGTGTACCGAAATTATAAGTAATATTGACTGTATTATTTCGGTTGGGAAGAAATTTTAACATCATTTTTTAACATGTAATTTTATTAAACCTGGAGGAAAAAGACACAGAAAAATCCCAAAAAATGATATATTAAAATTAAGACATGACATCTCCTTCCTTCAAAAAGTTCTCCAAACGTGTTCTATCATCTAAAATGATAGACTTAAGGTAATCTCCAGATTTCTTTTGAATCTCAATTCTTTTCTTAAATGCCTTTTTTGTTTGAGGAAGAAAGTAATGAATAACTACTTTCTTTTTCAAGGTATCAATCAACTTCTCTTCAAGGTTATCAGAACAAATCAATACATTTCCAAAGGTAGCAGGAAAATTTTGACGATTTTCTGAAACGTTGTCGTTTGAAACTTTAAAAGGTATTCCAAGTGAGCTAAGCTTGTATTTGACAATTAAAAGAGAAATGGCTGTAGTGAAGTAAATAACAATGTTTTTGTTATTCTTACTAAGGATACGGGTAATTAAATTTTGGATGCAAGAAACGGTGTCAATGTGGTTGGTAAAAAATAAGTCCAATCCAAGCTCAGGAATTCTTTTAAAAGAGTCATTAATGATACTGTTTTTTTTACCGTCATTTACACGTAATTCTGAAATGACTTTGTCTTCTCTAGTGAGTCCAATGAGAGAGATGCATGTAGATTCCTTTTCCAAGAATTGTGTTTGTAGTTTATTTTCAGTACCTCTAAAGTCAATACAACTAAGAATTGTTGTGATATTTGAAGTACCCTTGCTTCTAACTTTGTTAAGTATTTCCATTAAAGTTTTATTTTTGTCTATTGAAGCGAAACATGAAGCCTGTTCAATAACAACATATTTTAATCCTTTGAATGATTGTTCCATGGTTAAAAGATTATTAAACAAAAGAACAGCTTTTGTAATTATTATATAATATCCATTTTCAATCTCAACATTTAATGAACGTTTTTGTCCAGAAATTACAGATATAGGAAAACCTAAAAAAATACTTCCTATCTATAAAATAAATATATAACATACGTAAACACATCTCATTGGCAAGTTTTGTAATATCCTTTACCATTTCAGAAGACCATGTAATGATAAGTCCAACACATCTTCTATTGTCATTTTTACGTTCTCTTTTAATAGCTTCATTGACCATTGGAATTAAATAACCAGTAGATTTGCCAGTTTGTTTACCAGCCTTCAAAATAATATCGTATTCCTTATTGATCATTGCTTTAATGAGCATTTTTTGTGGGACCTTTTGTGTATTTTTTACCTAATTCCTCCAAACGCATAATCAAAGTAGGCTCCAAATTCAGTTTATTGAATGGAAATAATTTTCGCTCCATATTTGAAGAGTATGTTGACGAGAAAAATTAACCGCAATTTTATAAAAATGAGGAAAGATATCGAACTTATAGAATATACAAAAATGACTGTTTTATTAACAGAAGATGTTCGGAGTTCATGAATGATAGAAAGTACAATCTGTTGCTAATAAGTGATGCGTATTATCTATTGGTTCAATACTTTGTTGACCATAAGAAATGTTAGAAAAATGTTTTAAAAGGTCTAAAAAACACTAGAACAAACTATTAAAAAAGTCATAGATTATTCAGTTAATAATTAGAAATTGTGACCATAGAAGAGCGTTTTATATAAATATACAAAACACCAAAAAAAAACCAAGATTATACATTAGTTTCTTAACAATAACCAATATTATATAGGCTTTGTTTATCAATTTGATAATGTACCTATGAACAAAAATAATCTCGTGAAATAAAAAAAATTATTGAAATTTAGTAAATATAAATAACGAAAACATTATTTGATAATAGAAAAATAACATTTTAAATTTTTCTATTTAAACTTTTTTTAGCTAATGTAAAATAACAAATTCAAAAAATTGTACTACTTACATAGAAAGCCTAAACATGTCGGTTTGATTGACCATTCTTAAAAAATTACCAACTCCAGATAATTTTAAAATAACCAATAATACAAAATGGGTAAAACCATAAAGTACAAAATGGTGTGAACTGTACTCATTTTTACATAAAATATATGCGTCAAATCGACATGTTTAACTTTTTAATGTAATGTAGTACTGAACATTTTTTAAAAAAATTTATATAAATTAACCAGATATACTTTTTTATTTCCATAAAAAAAATTCAAATTACTAGAGGTTATAAAGAAGAGTTATTATTAATGCCTTACCTTTTAAACTTCATCTAAATATTAAAGCTATATAATAATAATATATGAATCTTTGTTAATTAAATTATTAAATATATTTGAATATAATAATGAATAAGATGTATTAGTTTATCTCTTCTTTTTTTAAATTTGAATTAAACAATAAATTTTTCCAAATTTTATGATTATTTAGTACTCACTTTTTTTCCTTCACATTAAAAATTTATGTATGAAGTTCAATGAGTTATTTTTATTCATTTTCTGCTATTTTACTTATCCAAAACAAGGCAAACTGGAAGAATGGCAAAATCCTATTAACCCCTTGGATATGAAGGATTTTCTCGTGGATTTTTATAAAAGAGGTTATAGAAGTTCAAACAATACAATCAAAATCACATCAGGATTTTTAAGTCATATTGAAACAAGTAATAGTGAAACCCTTGTTTTAAATTACTACAAGGGTGATAATATTTTACTTTATCTTGATTCTTTTCCGACAAGCATCAAAGAAAGAAAAATTTATATCATAGAGGAGGAATCAGGAGAAGTAGTAGATAAAACAAATTATAATGTTATTAATACTTTAGAAGGCCTGTTTATTTTTTTAAAATTTGATGTGACAAATTTTGCACAATCATACACTATTTCGTATACAAATTAAGGATGATATACGATTAAAGGTGAATTTTGAAGTACGCTTTCATTCGTACAATGAAGAGCAAGATTCTACAATCGACAATGAGGTATTTATATCCACTCCATTTAATATTCCTATAGACGATACATCTACTTTTATCATTTGTGCTCTTAAAAAACAAAGTAAAGATTTAACGATGTACTTTGAATATAAAGACAAAAAAACAGGAAAATATAATCGTGTTATGGAGAATAATAAATTCTTTAAAAATCGTAATAGCAGATTTAAAACACTGATTTTTGTATCTGAAACGGTATTACAAAGCAAGTCTCAGAAATTTAAATGTTCTGTGAAAGATAAAAAATTACAAAAAATACTTGTTCAAATAACAACTTCTTATACTCCGGATATGAAGAAATATGATTTGAACGATGCTGGAACAAAAGAACCTATACAGAAAAGTAAAGAAAGGAAGCGATCATATGTTAAAGATCTTCTTACTATCCTAATAATTATTATGCTATCAATTCGCTTGTTTGGATCAATAGTAATAAACTTCTTGCAAAGAGCCTATTTTTTGACATTCAAAAGTAATAATGATGAATATAATTGATAAAATATTATTTCAAATGTAACAACTACATAGCTATAAACGTATTTTTAAACTTTTTTCTGTGTAGATATCAATTTTTAATTTTTCTATAGTAATTAATTAAATTCTTCAACAACAAACTTTATATTAACTCGGTGTAATAATAAATAAATGGTATTTTTTGACTTCTTTCATTTTTAAAATGAACAATCCATAAATTGCATCAAGTAAAGAATTATTGCCCAACTCTACTACTAAATTTGAAAAAGAATTTTTATCCACTATAGCAAAAATAAGAAACGTTTACCCAACTGTTTCTTTGTGAATTTGTTTCCCGCATTTATTTTATTTTAATTTCATAGTATTTTATATTCTTAAAATTATTCTAAGTGTTAAGATGGGATCAGATGATGATGAAAATAGTTATCGCCGTAAAAAAAAACCAACTCGTATAGAAAGATTATATGGCCAACGTCGATATACTTTTGGTAAACCACAAACTTTTAATCATCTTTTGACTAAAAGTAATTCAACTTTACCTTTAAATAAAGGCACTACGGATACTAAAAAATTTCAAGTAAGTTGTACTGTATAATTTTTTATGTTACTTTAAATTGTAGTTGAATTTAGATAACACGAAAAAGGTTATCACAAATAATTTTGAAAACAGTAACCATGTTGTTCAATCTCAGAAAAATGAAAGTTTTTCTGTTGATAGTGAAATAATTATTATAGATGATGATATTAATTTCTTTGATGCATCTGTTAATAATACTGAACCAGGTGAAAATTTAGAAATGGAAGTAGGAGAAGAAACAATTAGTTTAGATAATGTAAAGAAAATCAGTAATAATGAATCTGTTGATGTTTCGGATTCGTTTATTAATTTTTTAGATATCAAAGATTTTGAAAATCACAACTCTAGTTGTACAGGTAATAAACGACCACATTCTGGTGATAATGAAAGAGAGGAAGAAGTAAAATCACAAAAAATGGATAATGCCACAAATGAAAAAAGATTTAATAAATTTACTTCTCCTATTAGAAATTCTACTTCAAGAAAAAATAGGAGTAAAGTACAACCACATCATGAACCACCAAAATTCGTTACAGCTAGCAACAAAGATCCTACAACCATTGATCATAATTCTATAAAAAAGGTTACTAAAGATGAAACAAATATTTCTGAAGAACCCGTGGCAACATCTTTAAAGAAAAATCTTCCAAATAACGATAAAAAAGATGCCGATGATGATCCAGTTATTAAGGAGGGTCCATTAAAGGGGTGTGAAAGGCATTTAGTCGAAATGATTGAAAGAGAAATCATGCATGAAAAAGAAGAAATTCCGTGGGAATCTATTTGTGGTCTTGAAAGAGAAAAAAATGCTTTAATGGAAGCTGTTGTTTGGCCAATGGTCCATCCTGAAATTTTCGATCCTCATCTTCGCAAACCTGACAAAGGAATTTTATTATTTGGTCCTCCGGGTACGGGAAAGACAATGCTTGCTAAATGTGTAGCTTCTCAATCAAAAGCAACTTTTTTCAATGTCTCTGCCAGTTCGTTATCCTCTAAATGGCATGGAGAATCTGAGAAACTAATCAGAACATTGTTTACTGTTGCTGCAGCTAAAGCCCCAAGTGTCGTCTTCATCGATGAAATTGATTCTTTTTTATCAAAAAGGTCTGATGGTGAAGCTGAAACAGCTCGTAAAGTAAAAACAGAATTCTTAGTAAGAATGGATGGAGTAGTAACAAATTTCACGGAAAAAAGGGTAATGATACTCGCTGCATCAAATAAGGCTTCTGAAATTGATGAAGCAGCAAGAAGGCGGTTTACAAAACGTTTATTAATTTCCTTACCTGGTGGACCATCAAGAAGATCTATTATAACAAAACTAATAGATGGTCAACACCTTCTGACAAGTGATGAGTTTGATGTACTTGTCGACATGACAGATGGTTTCTCTGGTGCTGATGTTGCACTACTTTGTACTGAAGCAAGTATGTATTCTATACGGGAGCTAAAACATAAATTGTCACTACCATATCCAATTTCTAAAAGTGATATTAGGAAAATTACGTTTGATGATTTTAAGAAAGCGCTGAAAATCGTCAAACCAACAGTCTCTGAGGACGAAGCAAAATCTTATAACGTGTTTGCTGAAAAGTTTGCTTCTAACTTCAAAATATAGTAAAAAACCTCATAGTCTACGTGAAGAGAAATTTTGTTTGAAAGTTATTTTTTGATTTATTTTGTAATATAGTATTTTCGATTGTTTTGTAAATATGACTAAAATTATTTATTGTAAACCTCCATTGTAAAAAATACAATTATAAATTTAGCCGTAAAAATGTTTAAAAATTTCTATGATTCTAACACCTTAAAAATAAAATTTTCTATCATTATAAACAAATTGATTAAATTTACGTACCCAATAGTTAATACAAAAGCTAAACAAAACATAGAGAACGATTACTGTGGAAATGAGGAATTAAAAAATCATTAACCTATTTTAAATTCTAAATTGTAATAGTTATATTTATTTTAAAAAACAAGTCATTAAAAATATTTACTTATATAACTAAAAAAATAAACTTATATTATAAAAAAAATATTCATTGATATATATAAAGAAAATTATTAATTATTTGAAGCCCATGAACTTGTATCATCAGCAATATGAATACGAGAAGTGTCAACATTAATAGTTCTGCATGTTGTAATTAATTCTACTTGAGCAATATTTCCAGAAACACTTTTTGCCATTCCAACATAACCCTTGTACGGGCCTTTAGTAATCTTAACGGTCTTACCAACCAATGGATTGTGTAGAAAATTTGAACTGTTATTTGCAGTTGGAAAGTTATATTGAGTATTGTTGTCATTTCTGTTGCGAAAGATAGGATCTACAGTTCTTCTAATAGATGAATATAGATTTCCGCCAATTACACCACTACTTAAATTTGATACATCTTCAACATCTATTGAAGCTTGCGCGGGTAACTCGGAATTTCCGTATAAAACAACATCTTTTTGCTTTACAACAAAATACCCTCCATTTTCATTTTTGGATGGATCGTGAAGGAACAAAAATCCTCTGCAGACAAATTTAACAGTGGCGATTGTTTTTTTGTCAACTGAGTTTTTTTGAGCATAATTACCTCTGACGATAACGACTTGATTACCAACTGTAATTTCATTCTGATTCATGTCAAATGTTCTTCCACTTCGAGATGTTATTTTTTCAAAAATTTTGCTTGGTTCACGTGTTACGATATTATTAAATTGATTAAGTATCTCCATCTTCTTATTAAAAATTCTAATGATAATTCCGACTTCATTAGAGTCGAGTTTTACAACGTCTAAATAGGAGTACATTCCACAAGAATCAACACCAGAAGAAATTTCTGTAGATCCGACACAATTATTGGCAGGTACTTTATTTTCTTCTTTTGTTAAATCAGAAATGTAATATATAAATGAAGAGTCATATTTTACAACAATTCCCGTGTCGTTGGAATTCTTTCCGCTTACAACTTTAATGTGATCTCCAATGTCAAAATATTTCCCAATATCTGCTTTCCCAACTCTAACATGCTGTCCAAATGCACCTCCTAAAGTCGTTATATTGACAATAATTGAATCGTCTTTAATATCTTGAATTACTCCGCGCATATTAACATAATCTTTACCTAACAATTGAACTTTGTCTCCAACTTCAACCTTAGCACTAATATTTACAACAGAAGACAAAGAACTGTACATATTATCCCCTTCAGAAATTGAAGCATCAAAAAGAGCTAATTCATCTGTCGATGGAACAACACCTTCAGACTCAATTAATTTGACACTAAACCACTTAAAAAGAAATCCATTGGCATATTCGTTGTTTTCAAATATATATACTCCTTTGTTTAAGACATAGTCTCCACCACACTTTTTAATTTTAACTGGATTAAAGAGAGCTTTCTGTATACGCTTATGTCTTCTTTTCTTTTCAGCAAGTAATTCTTGTTCATTCATATCTAAACGAAGTTGTCCTCTTAGCTTTTTATAATCAATTCTTGGAATTAATTTTAAAAGAACCATATTTTCTTCTTCATCAATCTGGACGATTTGAGCTAAGTCACCGCAGTACTTAGCCCTCTTAAAACGGACAAATGCTCCAACTTTTACGTTTATACGCTCGGGCTTTTCAGTAATAGTATCTACAAAGTCTTCATCTCTTACAGCCTTCAATTTCTGAGGTATTACATTTCTAACACCTTTGATAAATGAGTCAACTGCAAACTTATTTTTTGACAAAACATATACATATGACTTTTCTGAATCCTTAGATATAACAGAAAAAATATCTATCTCCTCACGAGTATTATTCTTTAAAAACGAGAGTCTTTTGTTTAGAATTTTAGCCACATTTTTTGCTTCTCCCATCCTCGTTTTTACTATCCAAAGTTTAGCGCCGTTAGGTGGCTTGGAAACAACTCCATTCTCGCTTTCATCCTCGTCATCACTTTCAGTATAGTAATTATTTCTTTTTGAATGATACTTTGCTTGGAAATATGCATTCAAATCATCTTCGCTTAACTTGTTAAATACTTGACCATACAGATTACGATGTCTTCTGGGTGCTGTGATAGTAGTAGCAAGTTCTCTTTCTGATTCAACAGACTCGTCCTCTGATGTCTCCTCGTAGGCAGATGAATCTTCCTCAGCCTCGGATACCTCATCGCAAATGAAAGGATTTACTGCTCGAGTGGGTCTTCTTATTACTTCTTCGTCAGATTCATCGTACAATGATTCCTCATCTTCTCGGAGGCGTTTAACAGATGTCAAACTTGTATCACTGGGATAAGGTCTTTTAATCTAAAATTAAAAACTAATGTTGAAAAACTTTTTTCCCAAACATACAGTAAGTTTTAAATTATTATTATTTTTATTTGGTCTATCCTCTTCACTACTTAAGATTTCTGATTTGGGGGATCTCCCCTCTTCATCACTAGACGAAAGCTCATACTTCAACATCTTGGGGAAAAAGGTTAAAAATATCCCGTAAAAAAATTAATGACAATAATTATAAAATTAAAAACGTCTTTCCAATGAACTGTGTCTGATCCGATTCTCCTTGGGAGAAGTATTAGACTTACCTACACATTTTTCCAAACAAAACAGAAAGAGTATTTTACCTTCTACAAAATTAGTGTAAAATTACAGTGAAAATGATTGGTTCCTTTGTGTAAAAGGCTATTTTGTTTTTTTAGTTGCTGTTGTTGAATTTGTTGAACATAAAAGTAGGATTTTAACAAGAAAAGTTACGCTTCAATTTCATGTACAAAACTCGGAATACTTTGTAAATTGAGAGAGAGTTTATTGCGAGATAAAGTAATTTATATTGTGTCAAAATATATGTCCTAATAAACAGAAAATTTATATTTGTTTCAATGTAACTGTATTTTTTTATAGATAACAATTCTTTATTTTTTATCTACAATATGGATGGGGCAAGCTTTTTTAGAAATGAGCCATACTATGATAATGACTCTTATACAATGTTTAATAGATATGGTGAAGCAAGGGACCAAGCTGATGGAAGGCCCAACGATAGTTTATCTGATAAATCATTAACGTTGAAAAGAAAGATTTTCTATTGCTTTACGCCAAAAGTAAGATTATAATGTCAGTACATTGACTTCTATTTTTTTTAGATTGCTATTACGACTATTCTCTTAATAACATTGTGTTTTTTATCTATGAATTTATACATTCTTTTTGACAATGCATTCAACCCAGATATTACAGAAAATGACATTATTATTAATATTCCTGTTTTCTTTATGAAAGATGGTTTTGCAATATCATACAATCACCTGAGAATATCATTTTCTTTTGTGAACAGTTTCTTCCTCTCACTTTCCCTGGCTTTCACGTTTAGTGGTTACTATACTGGAGCACTACATTTTTTCAAGTTCCAGCAATTTTATATTTTATTTGAGTTACTTATCTATTTGACACTGTCTATATTTATTTTTTGTTGCTATATACTTGGTAGAAGTGAATTGAGTTATGTTTTGAAGGAGTTACAACATTTCTTTGGATTCTGTTTCCTTTTTACAATGGGACCGAGAATAATTATCTCTATCTGGGTTTACTATGTCCTTGATTCTGATATTTTTGACTATCCAAGATACTGTATTCACTCATTTTAACTAACTATTTCTAATAGATATTTAATTTACTATTTATATTTGTCTATTTTTATAATTTTAATAAATTTGCTAGTGTGAAAAGTTCCACTTGTCTTTTTATTTTATCTGGTAATTAGATCCCTATGAACTAAAGAAAAACGTTATGCGCCTACTAGTACGTTGACGAAATTAAGGTTATAAAGTTGTTGTGTAATATTGTACATACCAAGGAAAAGATAAACTTCCATAAATGAAATATTCCTATCTATTTTTTTTACAAATATTGAGGTCACGTGTTGTCATCTAACGTGGTTATAAAACACTTCGAAACTACCGCCACATTTTATTGTCTTTTATATATTTTCTCTATGAGAAAATGCTACCAATAGGCGAGTTGGAAAGACGCCTTATTGTGTAAATATCTTATATGAGTAACTTTTATTCTCAAATATATTTTACTATTCCATTGCAAATTAAAATATGACATAAACTCTCTTATATTCGTTTCATAAGATTGATTTTTACATTTTTCATTAAAATTTTAAAAAATACCATAAATGTCCTTCATAGTTGTTTGGCCGAATTTTGACAATGGAATTAGTGATAGTTATGCAATGTAAAACATTTGTCGATAATATGGTAGGACATGTCATTATTTTTGCACTGAATAGTTATAAAGTCCCATTGTCATTCATTTTATCGATTCACCACTAGATTTTTATTTATTCAAATTTTTTATTTTCTTTATTCCTATAAATTTATTTAAATGAATTGTTTTAAAATAGTACGTGCTTGCTTTGTTTTTCAATAGTTCCTGGTTACATTGCAATTTTTTTTAGTTTCGTGATGGAGCCTTATGATCTCGTCGCTAACATGCCATCATCATTCGAGGAAATGGTGATGTCGAAAAAATGGTTAGATAGAAAAGAGGCACTTGAAAATGTTGTAAATATTGCATCAAAATATGATGATTTTGATCCAAAAGCTTCCTATCACAGACTTTGTGATCAGTTAAAACAGGTAGAAATTTGATTTTAATGATGAGTTATTTGTTTTTAAATATTTAGATTATCGCTAAAGATGCTAATATAAATGTTGCTGCTGTTGCGGCAAGGCTTGTAACGATTTTAGCAAATGGATTAAAGAACAAATTTAAAGACTATGGGACACCATTTGTTGCTGTTATTTTTGATAAATTTAAGGAAAAGAAAGCAGTTCTTAGGGATCCTCTGTGTGAGACTATAGACGCCATTGGGAAGTATTGTCCCTTCGACAATATCGTAGATGATATTGTAACAGCCATGGAGAAACCAAATCCTTCACAGAAAAGTCAGATTGATCTTTTCTTTTACCGTTACTTCCAAAGGTTTAGAGCTTCAGATGCTCCTAAGAAATTAATCAAAGGTATTACGCCCGTTCTTGCTAAACATTGTTTCGATTCTGATAGTGAAGTGAGAGAAGCAGCAATGTCATGTTTAGGATGCCTAATGTTTGTCATTGGTGAGAAGGATCTTACTAAGATGGTTGGGGATTTAAACCAGGATACTTTAAAGTGGACAAAGATCCAAGAGACAAAGGGTGAAATTGAAAAGAAGGCCAAGGAAGCTGATGCCGCTAAAGCACCAGCAAAAAAGAAGAAAGCTGCTAAAGTGGAAAGTGATGTTGAAGAAGAAGATGAATCAGAGAGTGAGGAAGAGTCTATTGAAAAAGTTGAGGAGAAACAAGTTGATCCATTTGATGAACTCGAACCGGTGGATGTTATTTCTCGTCTACCGAATAATTTTTTCACTGACATTGAAAGCAAGAAGTGGACTGAAAGGAGGGATGCTCTTCAGGCACTACTTGACTTATGTACTACCCATAAGAGATTGGATCCAAAGGCTGCCGTTGGGGATATTGTCCCTAATTTAAAATTTATTCTTGAAAAGGATGCAAATATAAATGTTGCTGCACTTTCTGCAAAATGTTTAAGTGCTTTTGCATACGGATTACGTCAAAAATTTGCTCCTTTTGTACCAAGTATAGCAGGTGTGATTTTCGAGAAATTTAAAGAAAAGAAACCAACACTAAGGGATCCATTAGTTGAGTTGATCGACAACATTGCAGCATATTGTGTTTCTGTTGAGACAATGCAGGAGGACATAAGTACAGCTTTGGAAAAACAAAATCCTAACATCAAAGCTCAGGTATCACTATTTCTGCAACGTGTTTTCAAAACTCTAAATTCATCAACACTACCCAAGAAATTTGTTAAAGACGTAGCACCACTTCTTGCAAAGGTTACTGGAGTTTCTGATCCAGAAGCTCGTGATTCTGCATGTGCCGCATTGGGTGCACTACAAAGGATTATAGGCGAGAAGGCTATTAACAATCTCGTTGGTGATGTTGCAAATGATAAAGTCAAGATGGTAAAGATAAAAGAATTCTGTGATAAGATGATAGAAGAAAATGGCCCTGCCGTTTGCGAGATGGTTCAATCTATTCACAAAGCTGACGTAAGTTTCAACGCCTTATGCTTTTGTTTTTATATTGTGTTGTGTTTGTTTAGGCTAAAAAAGGTGCAACTAAAGGTACAGCTAAAAAGGCTGTGCGTAAAAAAGTTGAAGTGAAATCGGAAGATGACGATGATGATGGCGAGGTAAGATGTTTGTAATTTTATTGTTTTTATATCCTTTTTTTATTTTTTATTTTACGCCATAATTTTATTTTTAAAATTTTAGCCTATGAAACCTCTACCAAAAACAGCTTTAAGTAATGAGACTGATGAAAATGAAGGAGTTAATGAAAGGAAGACTGGCACAAAGAAGAAAAATCCTCTTGGATCAAAAAATACTAAATCACCAACATCGTCCGATGAGGGAAAACCAGTAGAAACTATACTGTCTTTGAATTCAAATAAAAACCAACGTTTTAAGGATGAGGCTAAATTAAAACTTTTGAAGTGGCAGTTTGAAGTACCACAACCAGATCATCTACAACAACTTCAATCACAATTGAAGGAGGTCGTATCAATGGATGTATTTGGGAAACTATATAATAAAGATTTTAAGCAACAGCTTAAAGCTTTAGATATTCTCATCGATCTTTGTGGTTCTGATGGCCAAGCTGTAATTGCAAACTCTGATTTGTTGTTCAAATGGATTACGTTGAGGATTTTGGAAACAAACCCTACTGTTCTGATGAAGTGCTTGGACCTTGGTCAAAGTATTTGTAGAACTTATCAAGAACAACAAGCATCGTTGCACGATATTGAAGTTTCGTCATTTGTACCATTTTTATTGCTAAAAACCGGAGAGACAAAGGAACCAATCCGTGCGGCTGTAAGGAAATTGGTTTTCGATTTCTGTGAAATAGTTTCACCCTCCAAAATATATGGTCACTTGGTTGATGCTTTAAAAACAAAAAATTCAAGAATGAAAGCTGAATGTCTAAGTATTATAGAAAGTCTCATCGACGATTGTTATGATGACATCGCTACTACCCATTCTTCATCATTTAAAATTATTGCTGCTTCTATATCTGACAGAGATAATAATGTTAGAAATGGTGCCTTAAATTGCTTCGTCGCTGCTTATCGTTCTGCCGGTACTGATATATATAAATTAGCTGGTAAATTAAATGATAAAGATAAAGCATATTTGGATGAAAGAATCAAAAGAAGTGGAGTACAAATTTCTAGTCCAAAATCAAGTTCTACACCTCTTCGTGGGAAGGCTAAAATTGTGAAACCTGCTAACGTGCCTGTTGTTGTTCCTCATAATGCAGGCAATATAACAATGGATGAGCCTACTACAGACATGTGTCAGACATCTGACTTAAGTGCAACAATTATTGAAGCTCCTGAAAAAAGAAGGTTAACTTCTAGAGTAAACCCTGAATTTGGTTCAATCGACGACAATGTTTGTGATGTGGACATTGATGCTGAGTTCCCAGATTTGGATGTTGAAGTAGTCGAGAATGAGCCTCCTGCGTTTAGTGCAAATGATAATCAAATACTTAAGAAAGCTTTACCATTGGAATCAGATATATTAAATGTGCAGACTATCGAGACACCAACTATAAATGTATCCCAATACCAACATGAAATTTCTCAGCTCGATCACATACTCTCAAAAGTAACTTCTAATGATGTTAATGAGTCTTCTTATGCTATATCCGACTTGTTTTCAATACTTGGTAATCGTGGTTCATTCCCTATTGATGTTATTAAATACAAGATTGATGATATTGTATTATCAATTTGTAAGGACATTGACGCCTACAAAGAGAATTTTACAACCCAAGAGTCCATTCCCGAAAATATTTCTCAATTCTGTAAAAGCATATTCAATGTAATGCTTTGTATAATGAATGATCCTGAATACATTGAATTTATCAAGCCAGAAACTATTGGAACATTTTTATGTGTAATTCTTGGTTGTGTTTCAAGATCATATACCTCATCTAATGAACTATGGAAAAATTCCATTAGTTCTTCTCTTAACCACACAACTGTAAAGTTATGTGATAATTGCAACTACAATACCGTTATGTTGGGAATTGTTGATTGTATGACTAAAAATATTAACACAGCATCAAATGACAGAGTTTTTAATTTGGCGAGAAAATGCATGGATAAATTATCTACGTTAACAACAAAGAAGAACCATGAATGGGATGCTGAAATTTGTTTATCAGCTATGGCAACCATAATGAAGCTTTTCACACCATCACAAGAAAAAATTTACGAGATAACATTCCATGCTATTAGAAATCATATTCAGCGTTTGGTCGTTGTCAACAAAGCGAAAGTTAAGGAAGCTGTAGAGAGAAATTCTCATCAAAGAGATAAGGTTTGGCAGTATGCAGCAAGATGTTTGGATAAAATTATGCCTGCAGAAACTGAAGAACTCACTAGTCTTATAATGAAGATAAACGGGATGTCAAACGATGAAATCGTCAAATTACTTGTAAATTCACCGATCATTAGTTGCGAATGGGACGCTTTCTTTGAGTCAGGGAAATCACGTGATGCTGTATTACGAGATCATGTTTTTAAAGCTATTCGTGAAAAAGATAATACTTTATACGAAAGTATTAGGCATAAATTCAATTTAACAGCTTCATTAAAACCAGAATCTGGGAAGTTATGGTCAAAAGATATTCTTTTGCACGACTTTGTTTATTTAACCGGTGACCGTTTGCAACGTCTAATGAAAAACGTCAAGAAATCTCAGGAGTTAATAAATTCTGTTTCTGTTGTTTCTAATGCTAAAAGAACACACTCTATTCCACCACCAGGGCATAATAAGATAGTAACATCCAGAACAAGTACTCAATTAACAAATGCAAATCTACTAAATCAGACAGCTATATCTTCTGTTCCTATTCCACAATTCAAGAAACCAAAACGCCTCTCAGTTCAAGATTGTGAATATTTGAAAGAAAGAATTGCTCAGATAAAAAATGCTTGATTTTTTTGCTTTTATGTAAATTTAAATTGTATTTTATATTATTACTAATCTCTAATGAGTAATTATTGTACACTTTTTCTATAACAATAAATGACCATTTCAATTTTTACTATATATTAGAATTTCTAACCAATAAAAATTATTTTATAATTGTTGTAAACAAATTTTTCGTACATTTTTTTCTTAAATTTTACATTTTTTTATATAAATTTTATACCTGTTAAATATTAATAATGAATACTTCACAGACAATATATATAAAGAGAAATGAATCTTCAAGACCGGCAATAAATAATTACTATTATACTAATGATAAAAAAGTTGATGACTCACTACCATTATTCGGAGTCTTTCTTAATTTTGTATCATTTGCAACAATACTTTTTTTGGTTTCAATAATTATAGCTTACTTAATCTATACTGTGTTTTATAAAAATTCTGAAAAGGAAGAGAGAAAAGTAAAAGATGAGAAATCGAAAGAAGATATATTCGATCGAGTAAGTTTTATGTTGCATCAATAATATAATATGATTTTTAAGGAACGCAACAATATGGTAAGACATTTTGATAGAAGAAATCCTTATGACAAAAATGTTATGGACAATAATGAATGTCCATGTAAACACCGTCATTTACAACCAAATATTTATCAAAATAGTTTAGAAAATAAGATTGGTTATGGACAACTAGTAACTACAACTTTTGATAAATGCTTATGTAAAAAAAAGTGTGAAGAATGTACAGTAAAATGCAGAAGACCATTAAATGTTCCAATTATTAATATCGAAGAACATCTCCATAAAGAGAATGAGCATGAGAAATCGGTAATTATTGAAAAATTAGACTTTGTTCCATGTCTAAGATCGCACAAAGAATGTTTTATATCTAGAAAGTAGTTTTTTCTCTTGTAATATAATATAATAATCATATTATAAATATTGTCATAATAAAAGTGTCTTAAAAAATTTATTTTAATAAATATTGACTTTTAAAAACAGCCAACATTTAAAAAGACAGACCAATAAATAATATGGAAAAAAAGAAAAAATAAAGGAAATGCTATTCTAGAAAAAAGATCTATTTGAGAGGGTTTAAAATTATATTCCCTAGTTTTGGATTTTCTTTTATTTGGTATCAATGCTATGTGATTAGATGATATATTTAATAGTGGTATATCTTGATCAGATGGTTGCATATATGTCTAAAAAATTATTATAAGATCTTTTGTTTTAACTTTTTAGGTACACTTACAACATATGTTTCATTATTATTATTTCTAATTAATTGTGGGTGTTTAGTTTCATTAATCTCAAAACAAGAAATTTTTGCAGATTGATTGTATTGCTTCATCTTCTTTCTACTTTCATTATTTTTTCTTCTTTTTAATAAATACCCAACTGCAGCGTATTCAATTAGACTGGCAAAGACGATGAAAAAACATACACCAAGGAAGATATCTAAACTTTTAACATAACTAACTTTCGGTAAAGAAGAATTATTAGATGTCATTATTGTAGTCATACTGAGAAGTGTTAAAAGGCCTAAACTTATTCTACTTGAATTGGCTTCTCTTGATAACCAAAATGATACCCAACTTATTACTACTATTAGTGATGATGGAAAGTATATTTGAATAAGATAAAATCCAATATTTCTTTTGAATATAAAAAATGCAGATAATCTTGAATAGTCACCTGTAGTTAACCTTATAGTTCTTTGTATATAATCATGTTTGTCAACAGTAAAATGTGCTAAGTGAACATTTTCATCAATTGTTAAAGCTTGTCCAGGATTATTTGGTTCATCATCATACCATCTATATATTATATCAGCTGTTGAATATCCATAACTCTAAAAATTAAATTATAGATTTACATAAAACGAACTTACCTCTATTTCTAAGCTACAGTTTTGAACATCAAGTGGAAACTAAAAAATTTAAAGAAGTGTATAAAATTTACAACTTACTGTATGTAAATTCATGGGACAATTTGCAATAACTAAAAATTAAAATGTATAAATGTAGACTAAGTATTAATACCTGTTAATCGAATACTTCTAAGAACATTTCCATCTTTGTCTATTCTTAAAAAAGAATTATGTGTTGTTGTTTCATGAAAAAATGATTTTTTTTCATTTGGAAAGAATGTATCTAAATGTTATAGGTAAAAAAAAGATTTCTACACAAACCTGGTGTCCATATAGATTTCACCATATCTATTCCAATTGTTAATGAATTTATATTAATCGAATTATATTTACCAAAAGCTAATCGTGTATCTTTCCAAAATTGTCTAAGATATAAATCTACAGAAAAATCCATTGTTACTTCTGATATAGCAGATATTGTAATAATATGTGCAGTCACACTTATAACTGTTGGTTCTCCTAAAAATTATTTATTATTACAATTAGCTGTCTAAATAAATACCTCCATAATTCGGTCGAATTCTTTTATCATGACTCATAATTAGAGCATCTAATAATCTTGTAACATTAACTTCTAATCCTGCATTATTATTATTTTGATCAAATAATTTATCATTATCGCTATCCCTAAATTTAGTATTTTCGTCCAAGTTTCTATCTAATTCTTTTTTAAAATTCACATTATTATTATAATTCTAAAAATAGATTCTTAAAAAATTTATATGTTTAAATCTTACAGCATTAAAAGTTTTAGATGAAAGTGATTTACCAATATTACCACAACATAAAAATATTAATATTAAATATAATATATAAGTTTGTAGTGACATTCCAGTTTTATAACAGGCCAATATTATTTTCATCATAAAATTTGGAACTATATATGTAATTTTGAATGGTGAAAGCTTTTTGATTTTTAATTATTTTAATATTGATATAACTTTAAAAGAATAAACAACCAAAAAGATTCTAAAAAATTTAATTACATTGTTTTTAGATTGAGTTTATGTCAATACTAAACTAATTTATGTATAATATTATAATAAAACAATGAAAACATCTGCTGAATAATTTTTTTCATATTTTATTGTTTTTAATTTTTTAAAAATAAAAAGATTATGCGCTTTATTTACAAAAAATATCAAAATATTATTCATCTTTTTTTTCTAGGGACAAAATTTTTAAAAACCAAATAGTCAATAAAAATTTTATAAATTTATTTAGTAATTAAATTTAAAAACTAATTTTAAATGAAAAAAAATTGGAAACAATAAATATTTTTTAACACAGCTTACTATATTTAAAAATATTTTGGCAAAAAAAATTTTTGAATAATCTATTGTTATAAATGCTAATATTTTAAAAATATTTATTCATATTGTCGTCATTAATTAACTACTTATTAACATTTTAAATATAACAAAATTAATTCATTGAATCAAAAAAATTGTATTGAAATATATATTTTTGGAGTTGGTAAAATTGTCAATTGGTTATTTGGATTAAACGAAGTATTTATTTGGTATTCCAAAATAATATATAAAACTAAAATGATAATGGTTTATAATATACATCTAGCTTTAATATAAGGATAATAATTATACTAATTTAGTGACTACTCATTTTTTATACGAAAAAATTTAGAAGTTTTTGATAATTAATAAAAAGGTTTTTAAAAAAGCACATATTAATAATTATTTTATATTTCATAGATTAAAATCTCCAAAGAATACGTATATGTATAATTTGTATTTATATGCAATATTAGAAAGGATTTTTTAAATGCGGGAAAGATTGCACATCTGTTATTTAAAAAACCACTTTTTTTATTCATATTTACATTAAAAAGTAATAAGATAAAGTTTAAAAATAAAACGTAGGAATATAATTTTAAAATTTGATTTCTGATAGATTGAATAGAACTTTATAAATATTTTAAGACAACTGTGCACTTTCTTGGGAATGATAAATTTGTCCATGGAACAAAAATTTTCAGTTACTAATGAGTAAATGTTTTTATGTGAAAAATATACTATTTATGAAACATTTTTCAAGAAAAACACTAATATTTGTTCAATTACTGTGTGGAAAAGTTGTTTGCTTCATAAAAAGCAATTATTTTTATTTATAATTCGAAAGCGTCATAATTTTCTTAAGCTTACTCTTGAGAAAGTTTTATTAAAAGAATATACTATAATATTTTTGTTACAACTAAGTAATTTGAGCAAAGACACACTTAGTATTACTAAAATAGAATAATTTTTTAAGTGATATATATTTATAATATAAAAAAATCTTAAATTATTATATTTAAAATATTTTTTAGTGATTTAAAAAAAATTAAAGAAGAAAATTATTTTTATGCATAAAAAATTCGTATCATAATATTTATAAAAATTAAAGAATACTGATAATATGAATACATCAAAAAGACAATTAAAACTTAAAAAAATATATTAATACCATAAAAAATTAGTTTAACATTCGTTACAGTCACATTAATAATGCACTTTTAAAAAATTAATAGAAATTTTAAAAAAGGTTATTCATTAAATTATATGTTTAATGGATAGGTTTACAATAATTTGATGCTATTTCAAACTTTATCATATGAAATTATTCTAGTTATAATATTAATATTGAAGTGAAAACATTATATAATTATATTAAATTTCATCCTTAAGATTATAAAATATTTATATAATAATGAATCTAAAAGCATATGTTTCCTAAAAATTTTTTTATCTAAATTTAGTCATAATATATTCGAATTTGTTATTAATATTTTTTGAGTTTATATAGTTATATCAAAAAGAATGTTGTGATTCTACTAATATAAAAACAACAATATCAATTATTTGTTTGAATAGAATGCTTAATTTATTTGAATATATAAATAGAAAAGAAATTCTTGAGAACCTAATAATATTTAAAGAGTCACTTTGAAATATTTATAAAATTGAAATGTGAATACCAAGGATATTTATGTACGTATTGAACTTAATCTAACTTTCTGATGATGCATAAAAATTATGAATATATATCATAATTGGAAATTGAATTAAAATGTACATATAGGAAAATAGTTAAAATTTTCATTTCAACATATTTTGATGTATTAAATCTCTTTTTATATACTTAAGGCATCTATATCAAAAGATATTCCCACATAAAATTTAATGATATATAAAATATTTTTCAAAGAACTTTTTAATTTAAATGATACAATATAGGGTTTATTATTTTTTTAAACTAATTTTAAAATATTACAAATTACTATTATTAATACTTAATAACTATAAATTAAATATAAATTGTTTGTAATATTATAAGATAAATTTTCTAATCTATCATTTAAATGATTAATTGATAATATGTATTACTAGTAAAATAATACAAAAAAATTTGACTTACTTTGACACATGTATATTCTTGATATAGTATAAAAATAATATTGAGGAAGAAGAATATTTATTTACCATAAATAAAAGTGTAAGCTATTTAGTTATTTTTGTTCCTGTCCTTTCAAAAATTTAATATTTTTTCAAAATATTACTTGTTAAATTGCGTGACATGCTTAACCTTTAATTGTAGCTTTCCATAAAATTTTTCTTACAAATTGGGCTATTGTTATAAAATAGACTAACGAAGGTTATTAAAGTTAAACATTTAAATAAACTTATAAAAATTTTTTACAATAACTTTATCCTAAATAAAATATAAAAAAAATACCATTATTATATATAAAGTAAGAAATTTTAAATAATATATAGTATTGAAAATATGTTAATATAAAATTTATTATGACAGACTCAAATAACGTCAAACATATAGTATTAATTTAAAAATTATATATCATTGACTGGGTTAACATTTTCATGAATTGATATAGAGTAATTAGAACCTAGAGTTGAGGAAAATGATGGGTCGAAATTGTAGATCAAACTTAGAGATGGAGACTTTCTTGCTAAGGTTTTTGGAAATAATTCATCCTTTGTTGGTGATATTACAATACTTGGTATAAATGATACTGATGACCTTAAAATACATTAAAGATAAATTCTTTTACATAGTAAATCTTTTTACTAACTAAAAAACATACAATTTTGAATCCTTTCTTGAATCATAAGAATCAACGTAACTATGGCTACCTATTATATGTGCACTGCTTGCCCACATTTTGTCATTATTTTTATTTAACCATGCCGTAACTTTATTCTTTGCTTTTTGTAGCTTTCTCTTGTGTCTTTTGTAGTACTCAAATTCTTCACGATATCTCATTGTATATAATAAGTTTTCTATTTCAATTGTTTCCCTAGAACGTTTAATAGAACGAAACATCAACATCAATATAACAAATGAAAACATTAAAATAATTGCAACTGTGTAAATAACAGCACCTAAGTCATTATTATGGTCACCATTAAAAATATTTTTTTTGTTTCCATATAAATAGTTTAATTTTTTACTAGATGGACTAGCTTCACATATTTGGTAAACTTTATGAATACATAAACATAAATCTAATGTACTTGTATTTGTAATATTGGCAATATTTTCAAAAATATCGTTTTCACTTGATGAATTACTGGATGAAGTTGTATTTTCATTTAACAATTTATTTAGAAGCATTTGTCAAATAATATAAACTAAAACTATAACAGCAAATAAAAACTACATGAAATTAAATAATATAAAATATAACATATTTATGAAATATTATTTCCAACACTTAAATAAAAGAAGTATGAAATTTTTAATTTATTAGATATTTTTTTTATGCTTATGACGTTAAAACAATTTTACATCATCAAAACAAGTCATAAAAAATATCAAATAAATCTTCTTTTGTAAATTATTTATATTTAATTCATTGTTAATTATTAAATATATAATATTTATATTCTTTAAATGATATTTTCTAAAATAATTAAAATATTAGTATAAATTCTTAATAAAATATCAAAAATTATGAAACTGTACTTTGTGTTAAAAACAAAATACTGTATTTCACTCATCTTTGCAAATTTTTTTCTGTCTAATTAATAAAAGATAAGGTATTTCATACATTATAAGTTATATTTAATTTATACGAAATTATATGCATAAATTATTTTTATTTATGTGTTATTTTATAAAATACCATAGTTCAACAACTATTTATGAAAATTTCATGAACTATTAATTTTAAACAATTAAAAATATATAATTAATATGATAATAATAGTAACTAATTTACTTGTGAAATATTTAGTAAATATAGATATTTTACTATTTAAACTAAAACAATCATTTATTCATTTCCATAGTGATAATAGGTATTTTAATATCTTTAAATCGGTTACATCCCAGCTTTAAAATTTGTTTCCTAAGATTTTTGTCGAAAAAATAATGTTTGCTGTTATGTTTATATATAGAAGTATTAGCTCTGAATTTTTTAGATAGGAAATAAACGCTGTATTGAAATTTATAATTATTATTATTATATATGCTTTCTTTTTTTAATAAATATTTTAATACTTGTTCTAACATTAAGTTTTTTTATTACTTTTGTTTTAAAAAAATTTATATTACGTTGTTAAATTATTTTAAATAGATTTAGGGAGCTTAAACAAACATTTTTTAACTTTTATAATATTTTTGATTTATTGAAAACGTTAATCTCTTAAAAACAGTGCACTTTGGACTTATATAAAATACTTTAATATGGCATTTATCAGTGAAGCTATATACGTCAATTAAAGTACTTTAAGTTATTAATATACAGATGTATCTGTAGATTCGATTTAAATCCTAAGCTTTTCTACTTAATAATATAAGTTTATCTTATACAGGATAAGTATATATTTTGTATTATTTTAAATATTAATAATTGTCTAAATTTCCTCGAAACCTTATATTCAAAGACTATTATTTTATTGAAATAGATTATAAATGTTCATATAAAATCTTGAAATCCTCATTCTATGTTTTAGGGGCAAATTTATTTTTACTATATTTAAACTAAATAATTGTAAAATATACTTTTTCTGATGGATTTAAAACCAGAAGATGTATCATTGTACCTTAAAAGTAACCCTTCCTTCCTAGAAAATTACGTCTGTAGTCCATCTATTACAAGACAAACATTTGAGAGATGGGTTCATAGAAGGACAACAATGAGAAATCGTAGACAAGGTAGTCTTACAACATCTAATTCCAACTTAAAAATTGGTGCTGCATGGAATGTAAGTTAATGTTACAACATAATTTTTTATTAATACCCTTTAGCCTGAAGACATAAGCAAATGTAGAAATTTCTTAGCTGAAAATGCATCACAACAAATTAATTTGATGTATGAACTGGCAGTTATATGTGCACAAGAGTGTTCCTCTGCAGAAGCCGTTGAGTTAATTGTTCATAATGAAGAAGACAATAATAGTTATAGAGTAACAAAAGAGGAAAATGAAATAAGATTAAAGAGAATAAAAAAAATTAAAAAAAGCTATGCTGCAGCAAGTTATGTTTTACAAGTTTATGATTGTAATGAGATAAAAGAAACACATTTGGCAGATATATATTTTTTCGGAACTAATTTTAATGATAGAGATGTTCGTTTAGCAAACATTTTTGGAGCAACATTTGGTTCAATTTTTTATTTTGGTAAGGGAAATATTAAAGAAAAAAGTAAAAATGGTAATGAATCATCTATGTCAACAACAAGTTCTCAAGAGTCCACTGAAATTATTGAAAAAAGCAGAAAATTAACAAAATTCCTGTTAGAAGTTGTCAAGTCAATTTTTCAGGAAGTTGCTTCTATGGATACATTAATTATAAAAATTATGAATTTCGCACAACGGCTCGTTGATGCAGATAGAGCTTCACTATTTTTGGTGGACTCAAAATCAAAAGAACTTTATGCAAGAATTTTTGATGTTGGTGTACAATCAGAAGAAGCTGAAAGTTTAGAGAATCATGGACAAAAGGAAATAAGATTTCCTATTGGTAAAGGTATTGCTGGAACTGTTGCTCAAACTGGTAAAGGGTTAAATATACCAGATGCATATAAAGATGAAAGGTTTAATCCTGAAGTAGATCATAAAACAGGTTATCAAACAAAAAATATCTTGTGTATGCCAATATTTATAAGAAGAATGGTAATTGGTGTTGTTCAAATGGTCAATAAACGTACAGGAGAGTTTACAAATGAAGATGCTGAGGCTTTTGAAACTTTTGCTATATATTGCGGATTAGCATTGCATCATGCAAAGTTATATGATAAGATAAGAAAAGAAGAACAAAAATATAGAGTGGCATTAGAAGTCTTAACTTATCACTCATCATGTAATAAAGATGAAGTAACAAAAATTAAAAAATACCAAGAAGGTATCGATGACATGCCACCAGAAATGTTAAACTTTGATTTTAATAGTATGACATTATCTGAACTAGAAAAACCAGTATTTGCAATTAAAATGTTTCAAAAATTATTTGGTGGAAGAATACGATTTGATCCTGATGATTTAATAAGATTTACTTTAACAGTACGTAAAAATTATAGAAAAGTTCCTTACCATAATTGGCAACATGGCTTTACAGTTGCACATAGTTTATTTTATTTGCTTCTTTCTACAAATATTTTTAAACCACATGAAGCATTAGCTATGTACATTGCAGCTATATGTCACGATCTTGATCATCGTGGAAAAAATAATGCATACATGAAGACAATGAGTACACCATTAGCAGCAATATACTCAACATCTGTTATGGAACACCATCATTTTAATCAAACTATAACAATATTACAACAAGAAGGACACAATGTTCTTCGTTACCTTGATACTGAGGAATATAAAGAAGCTTTAGGTTTAATAAAACATTGTATTTTAGCTACTGATTTAGCATTATTCTTCTCAAATAAGGCTAAATTAAATAATATTATTGACAAATCAACTTTTGATTGGAAAAATGAAGATTGTCGTGCTTTAGGTCAGGCAATAATAATGACGGGATGTGACTTAATTGCATCAGCCAAACCATGGCAAGTACAATCAGAAACTGTTAAAGTTATTTTTGAAGAATTTTATGAACAAGGTGATGCTGAAAGAATGAACGGTCGAGAACCAATTGCTATGATGGATAGACAAAAATCTGGGGAATTACCAGAAATGCAAGTAGGTTTTATGAGAGGAATTTGTTTACCATGTTATGATTTACTTGCTAAAATAATACCTGAATGTAAGCATTTAAGGGAAAATGCATTATTCAATACCTCCAAATGGGAAGAAATGGCAGAAGAATATAAAAATAAAAAAGAATCAAAAGAATAAATTTTTCGTCATTTTCCTCTATATAAATTAATATTTTTAATATAATAATTTAATATAAACAAAAACCTTGTAAACAATCTATTATAAAAGATAGTAAAATCTTTACAAACTTATTATGTTTATAAATAATACTAAATTATACGATTTAAAATAATAATATATAATAATTTACCATAATACGATTTCCATAAATTAAATAATTTTTTTACATCTATTATTTGTAAAAGATAACTCTACAATAAAATTATCATTTTTAAAAAGTTTGTCTAGAATATGATACTTGTTTATCATATATTATAAGTACAAATGTGCCTAAGACAGATTAATTATAAATATTTTTTAAAAAATATTTTTTTTATTTTATTAATTATTTTGACAATTTATTTATTCATTAATATCTCTATTTTAATACGAAATTCTAATAATAATTCTAAAATTTTAAACGAAGTTGAATCAAATGATTTGGATAGTGATCTGAAAAGTGAGGAAAAATATATTTTTGAGAATGATTTTTTCATACCAAATGAACCATTTTTTACACCAATTCCTGGTACAGAGAACATAGAATGCTCA
Source organism: Strongyloides venezuelensis (assembly GCA_963280985.1). Taxonomy (NCBI): domain Eukaryota; kingdom Metazoa; phylum Nematoda; class Chromadorea; order Rhabditida; family Strongyloididae; genus Strongyloides; species Strongyloides venezuelensis. The sequence continues at coordinate 6,788,589 of CAUJLX010000002.1, read as the reverse complement.
TTATATTATAAAAAGGAAAATGGTGTAATTGCTAGAAAATATGGGTTTCAAAGAAAAAAATACAAATCAAAACAAGATATTGACTTAGAAATGTCTTGTAATGCTATTAAAAAGAGACATTTTTTCCCTACTAAAAAATTTCACACAATTGAAGAAGAAACTTTTCCACTAGCTTATTCTATGCTTGTATATAAGGTAAATAAACTAGAAATTCCATATAAAACATATATTTTGTAGAATTATTATCAGTTAGAGCTTCAATTATCACTAACATACTCACAATATAATCATTATTGTTTCATCATTGATTCTAAATCAAATTCCTTGTTCCATGAACAAATAATAAAGCTTGGTTCATGTTTCGAGAATGTTTATATTATGAAAAAAGAATTTACTCTTGATAGTAATGGAAAAAACTATGCTAATGGTCATATGGAATGTTTACGACATTTGATATCAAAAAATTGGAATTATGTATTTCTTTTACAAAATCACGATTTCCCGTTGAAGACAAATCTACAATTAATAAGAATATTAAAACTTTACAATGGTGCAAGTGATTTTCAAATGGTTCCGGGATACATAGAAAGAATAGATATATATAATGATTGGTCATTTACAAATTTAAAAATTTTTAAAAATTTCTCAAAAAATTATAACGAAAATGGATATCCCTATTGGTTAAATTTCGTTAAAGGGTTTAGTGAAGTGACATTATCGAGGATTGATGTTAACTATATGTTTGATGAATTAGATTTAACAACATTACTTAATGAATTAGACTATCGTAAACATGGAATTGATGAAATGTTTTGGTCTACAATATTGTCAGATGAAAATATAAATTTTCCTGGTGGTATGCCAAATTATTGTACAAATCTTGGGAAAAGAGTAGAATACATAACAAGAAAAAGTATTTGGAGAACAAAAAGAGTATGTAGAAGTGGATTAATTAGACATGATATTTGTATTCATGGTATGGAAGATTTTTATAAATTAAATTATTACCCACATTTATTTATTAATAAGTTAATGGTTGAATATGATGCAGGAGCAGTTAAATGTTGGAGTGAAATATTGTGGAATAAAAGATATGGTAATTGGAGCAATGATATTTATGAAGAATACTACAAAGGAACACCACATGTCAAATGGAGAGATTGTAAAATAAAAAATACATGTTCGAGTACAGGACCTTTATGTGATAATGATATTAATTTTAACGACAGGCGTTTATAAAAATGTGTTATGAAATATTATTAATGAAATACTTTTTTCTTTCAAGAAATTTTAGAATGTAGTATTAAAAATTTTAGTAATTTTAATTTTGGTCAGTTTTTTCTTTCCCATTTAAAATATTTACTTTTTTACATTCATTTTGCAAGTTTTTACTCCCATTGCTTTTTTCATTTCTTCTGGAATCGGTGGTTCTTCTCGTGATGATAAAAATTTCAGAATTTCAATAAAATTTGGTCTATAAGATGCTTCTTTATATAAACAGTATGAGTAACATTTCAAGACATTAGAGGGGACATCATTTGGAAGATCCAACGGTTTATCACCAGCCGTTATAATTGTTTTAACTTCAGCATTAGTCTTTCCAGGAAATGGGTCGTTATGACAATGATTAAAAATTTCCCACATTAAAATTCCATATGCCCATACATCAGTTTTCATTTGAAAGAATCCTGTTGATATTGTCTCTGGAGCACACCAACGAATTGCTATTTTTTGATTTTTTCCTGCTTTAACAGGTTCTTTAGATATAACAGATAATCCAAAATCACTAATTTTTACTTCATCGTTACCACCAAGTAAACAATTTCTTGCTGCAATGTCACGGTGAATGACATCACGTGTTGATAAATAGCACAGTCCTCTTGCAGCATCAGTGTACAATATTTAATAAGGTGTTTATATGGTAGAGGATTTCTCTTGAGATACGATTTCAGTGATCCGCCATAACACATTTCTAAAACCATTAGTATTGGTGTTGAATGAAGTGTAACTCCATAAATCTTTACAATATTTTCATGCTCAAATTGATTCATAAACCTAAACTCTTTCATAAATTCATCACGATCGGCTTTTGTAGCAAATCCTTTAAGATTTTTACATGCTACTTTAATAAAACTTCCATCAATACGTCTCATAACAGCTTCATAGACCTCACCAAATGCACCTAAAAATATTTTTTAATATTATAAATAAATAATTTAAATTTACCTTCTCCAATTTTTTGCTTAACTTCAATATTTTCAGCATTTAGATAGTGACTTTGCTGTTCAATAGGTCTTTTAATATACGCCGATACATCATCAACAGGGAAGATTATTACCTATATGAAAATGTAATAAATCTTCAGGTCTATTAAATGTATGTTTCTTAATAAAGAAAACACCGTCAGACGTCCGATTCATAAGTGCGTGGACAATTCCATTAGAATGTCTAACACAAATAAAATATTCGAATTTTCCATTAACTTCTGCTCTTCTAAATAAATAATCTCCTGGTTCCTTTAATAAATACTCAATTTCATCAATCGGCACATCAGCATGATAGCATTTTAAAGCCTGTGCCAAATATAGACCCCACTGATCACCTGGATCACGTTTACCGTTTCCAGGACCACCATTCTGTGCGTTATTATTTGATGAACCAGCAGTTTGTGTTGATTCTGATGGTGCAGCCGAATTAGGAGTTTGTGATGGCTTTCTTCTTCCATTTCTTTTTATAGAGCGGGCATTTTTAACTGACTTATCTGATCCGTTATTTCTACGACGCATATCTCAAAAATGTTAAAAAAGTGAAATTTTTCCGCTTATATTGTTTTTTTTATATTCAGAAGTATTAATTGATAAATAATAATTAAATTTCTTCCGTTCAATTCAAATTAACATTTGTACCATATCATTTTTATGATCAATGTAAAAATTTTTCTAAATTAATTTTTTTTAAAAAATATTAGTAGTTATTATTTTTTGCATAAAGTTATTTATTAGAAATTGAATAGGATACATTATTATTAAAAAAAATATTAAATAATTAAAAATTTTAAATTACTTTTTTCATGCATTCATATCATTAATATTTTCAGGTTGATTATATCTTTCATATTGTTTAAATATTACCAATTGACCTATAACAAAAATTATTGTTAAAAGGATAATCAAAAAAGTTAATATTCCTAAAATGATAAATGGAATAGATGAAAATAATATTGCATCTTGTTCCGAGATAGGTCGACTGTTTTGTTTGTCATTTGGTTCAATATTTGTAAGATAACCTGATAGATTCATAAACGGATAAATCATGTTTGCCTTATTGTTAGGATGTTGATTATTTCTTTTTTCTGAGGAGTTATAAATTGTAAAATTTTGTACTGTTGTGAAGAATGATTTAGTCATAGTTTGGTAATTACAATTAATAGTTATTCGATATTCTGGGTGTAAAGGAATGAAATTTACGAAATCTTTTGTAACATCAAAGACCGATGTAGAATGGAAAATTTCTAAAAGTCCTATTGTTTCGCTTTTATCATTGCTAACTTCAATTTTGATTAATTTTCCAACGTTTGGATGAACTTTTTTACAATGTGGATATGAATTTTTATTGTACAAAACATTAGCAGGTTGCAGAGCAATTGTCATATAATTTTCTGGTAAAATATAAACATTTTTTACTTGTAAACTTTTTCTGTTCAACGATTTTGCTATTTTATCAACATTACAAGTATATTCTCCATACGACTTTAGACTCTCTTTCGACAACATTAAAAGTTTATCTCCTTTTAATTGTTTATTATTTACAGAATCTTTTTTAATCACTAAAATATCTGCTCCTTTAGAATAGTAATTTTTATAATGTTTTTCATTTACATTATTAACTTCGCTTAAGCATCTGACAGAAAAATTCCCATCTGAATTAGAATCATTAATATATAAATACCAAACATTTTCGTGATTTATAATTTTTAAATCATCAACAGTTGGAGTGATTATAAAATTTTTATCTTCACTTGTTACAATGCATGACGGAATAATAAATATTTCATCGGTAGTGTTTGTGTTATTGAAAATATTTCTATCCAAATTGTTTAAATTATAAAAATACTTCTTTTGATTAACATATTCATTACTATCTTTTTTTGTATTGATAAATATTTTGCTATTTGTAAATTGAGAATCTTCATCTAAATAAGTATATATGACTTTATTATTTTCATAAGGTTCAGAACAACTATCTATTGTTTGAATAGTTGTTTCTTCAATTTTTTTTCTTAAAACCTCATTTCCATTACTTTCTAATTTGTAACCTAGAATAATATCAGGAAGTGTTGGTTGTCGAAGAATTCCACATTCAAAAAAATTATTACTATTAGAACTTTGAAATATTGGTATAAATAGATGTGAAGGCTTTTCATAATTGAAAAAAAATACACCATTTTCTAAAACATATTTATCAGGAATATATTTAATATTTGAATATTCCGTTGTATATTTTGAGTATGGACAAGGATAAAGTAAAAATATTTGACTAAAGTATGGAACAGTAGTATAATGAATTTTTTTGGTACTTGATTTCAGCAAAATTAAAATTGCATAATCTACCGTTATAAGGTTTGTTGAAGTATAAAATGTAGTTTCATTTAATTGATTGTCAATCATAGTAAGTCCAAATTCACATTTTAATAATGTAAAATCAATATAATTTCTATTTGCTGCTGATGGCACAAAAAGTTTAGTTGGATATGAATCTTCACTTAATTTTAATTTCATATTAATGTTAAATACGTATCCACTGGAACTTTCTTGATACTTTTCAAAATTAATGTAAAATATCTTTCTACTATTAATTGAAAGGTGATTTGGAACACTCAATGAACCATTATACATTAATAACTTTGATAATTTTTCATTAATCTTGTACCCACTTTCAGAGTTTTCATTCCCATCTCGAACATCACCTATAATTTTATAATCATTGAGTGATTGTATTCCATTTTTAATGGATAAAAACAACATAGTGTAAAATAAAAATTTAAACATTGTAAAACATTTATAATTTTTAGAAATACTTTATCTCATATTCAATCACTTTTTAAATACACATTTAGGTTTAAAAATTTTGAAATTATAATAATTACTAAAATTCAAATTGTAAACAATTACATTTTGGTATAAATAAATTTTGAAACTTTTTAATTGATAAAAAATGCAGAAAACTTATGATAAACATTATGGAAATATGCTTTTAAAAATTAAATCAATTTTATTTAAAAGTAATTAGAATCTTAATTTTAGTGGTAGTTATTAAAAATATACATAATATAATACAATTGAAAAAATCTGTAGAAAAATAATCTTTTAAAAATTGATTAAATTAGGGGCTCCTTGTTCTACGTCGACCTCTGGCAGAAGATGAGGTAAAACTTCTATTACCATTACGAGCAACATTGTTATTTTTTCTAACTCCACCAAAACTTTTTCCTCTTTTATAATTAGTTTTAGATTTTCTATTAGAAGTAGATGGAGGATTGAGTATTGCAGGTGACTGATATGCATTTTCAATTAAAAACATATCTAACTCTCTGATCATTTTGACTTGATCATTTTTATCAATCATTCTCCAAAATTCATTTAATGATGCCATTATTCTTCCACCATACTTTTTAATTTTCAATCTACTCATATTATCAATAGATAAGAGCTCAGTATTAGTCCTTGGTAGGAGGGCCGCAATTTGATCAACAGCTTCATCAGTCAATATTTCCTTCGGGTTTAATAATCTTTCTTCTTTTGCAATTTGAGTTCTTAATGATTGAATTTTAAATTTAGCACATTGATAAACTTCTTTGTGCTTACTTTTGAATTTCTCTTTTACTACTTCAGCTTCCTTAACATCAACTTTCACCATAAAATGCTTATTTAAATCATCGTCACTTTTGAATTTTACAGGAAGCATATGAATGTAAAATTTTGGTTTACAATTGGATGCTAAAAACTTTTCTCCTTCTTCAGATAAGACTACATATCCAACGATAGTTGTGTTGTTCCTTCCAAATTTTATTTCTCGAATGTTTTCATAAGCAAAGCCATCGGTGATTAATTTAATGATCAATCGACAAGCATCGGTATCTTTCAAGAATCTTCCTTTATTATACATTGGCAGTTTCCCAATGTTTTGTCCTCTATTACCACCATCGATTTTGACTTTACCTCTTAAACAATCCGACAATTGTTTTACTGTCAATGACATTATCTTTATAGATTGGAAAATCAAAGTAACCATTTCTGTCATCTCGTATAAATTGAAACTTACATTTCTAGTTTTACTACAATTTCTACAACAAGTAGTTTGATCAGCTTTACAATCTCCAGAATCGTAGATTTCTCCAAAATGTTCAACAAGGAGTTTTCTTTGACATCCTGAGACACATTCACAATATTCTATCATTTCATTAATGTTGGCGTGTTGCATCTTTTTGACTGCATCAGACTTCACAATTTTAGTACCATTATCGATAGGATCTTCAACAAATTTTCTTAATTTTATACAATCAGTATAGCTGTAAAGAATACAACAATGAGAAGGTAAACCGTCTCTCCCAGCTCTACCACTTTCTTGATAATAACTTTCAATACTTTTTGGCATTGACATGTGTACAACAAATCGAACATCTGGTTTATCTATTCCCATACCAAAAGCAATTGTTGCACATACAACTCTAACTCCTCCTGACATCCAAATTTGTTGTGCTTCTCTTCTTTGTTTATCATTAAGTCCTGCATGATATATGACTGCAGTTTCTCCTAAACTTTCAATGAGATTTTTTGCGTTGGTACAGTCATTTTTAGAAAAACAAAAAATAATGCCAGATCCTGTACGATATGTTTTGAATAAGCCCTCAAGTAACTTTTTAGTGTTACCTAATGATTTATCTACGACATCATATTTCAAATTTGGTCTAACGAATGTTGAAATAAATAATTTCGATGACTCAATTTTCAATAATCTTTTAGTATCCGTTACAATTTTAGGGGTAGCCGTAGCCGTCAAAGCAATGATTGGAACACGTGGATAATCAAATGTTTCTCTAAGAGTTTTAAGCTTTGTGTAGTCTGGTCTAAAATCATGTCCCCATTGAGATACACAATGAACTTCGTCTATAACAAAACGACTCAGTTTTTTCTTTTGGTGAAGTTCTTTTAAAAGATTGATAAAACGTGGATCAGCAGCGATTTTTTCTGGAGTTACATAAAGCAATTTTATACTACCATCAAAGTTTGTCAGAATCTCATAAATTTTGGTAGCTTTTGATTGGTTGACATCACTTGTTAACTTTTCTGTCTTGATACCAATTTGATTCATTTTATCATACTGATCGTCAATGAGAGCACGTAATGGAGATATAACAACCGTTAATCCATCTTCAAGTACTGCTGGTAGTTGATAACATAATGATTTACCGGCTCCTGTAGGCATTAGTATAAAAACATCTTTACCAGATAATGATGCAGTAATAGCAGATTTTTGTCTATGCCTAAAGTCGTCATGACCAAACACATTTCTTAAAGCCTCATACATCTTATTAACTGTTATACTTGAAAGGTGCTTACTTTCATCTTGATATTCCTCACCATCATCAACTAGGAATCCACGAAATTTCCCATGCATATCCTCACGATTACCATAGTCCCAATCCATCTCCTCGTCCTCAACAGCTTCATCGTTTTGGCTTAGTTTCTTATTATCTACAGCAAAATCATTAATGTCAAGATCCTCCTCAAAACTATCGTCTAATAGTATGAAATCAGAAATATTATTTTCTGCATTAGATGTAACATCAGTTATTGCAGTCTCTGCGAAATTCCGGAAAATAGGAACATCTTCATCACTAACATCCTTAAATGTATGGAAAACAGGTAAAACTTCTGCTTCTAAATCTTTTGGAATTGTGACTACTTCCGTTGTTGAAGATACGGATTTTGCATTAAGGCCCTTATTCTGAAACAAAATCATAAGACTATAATAAAGATCGCAACCTACATTATTTATAACATTATTAGAGTTACAATTTTCTGAATCAATCATTTCATTTTTATTATTTTCATATATTTGCTCTATATTTATCGTTCTATCATCATAATTAGTGGAACGAAAGTATTCTGGCATCACAAAATTTGGATCTGGTATGATAAAGGTAAAACCTCCAAACTTATATTTTTTCCCAGGCTCTGGACATTTATCATTGATTGAATTACTATTCATGATATATAAAAAACACCAAAATGGATACTATTGACAATCAATTGTAAAAAATGAAATAACTCATCACAATGTCATACTATTTATAGTTAAATGTATGTGAACAAAAGATACGGATTACATACTTGTTCATCAATTAATTATTCCTTTTTATGAAAAATTGTAAATGGAGTAATATACACACTACTTTTCGGTATTCAAAGGTTAATCATTTTAAAAATAAAACACAAGAAATTTGAATCTTGCAAATTTTTGCTATTCACAATCATATAATTTTAAATTAAATAATTAACTCTATAAGAACTAAACGATATACATACAATATTTTATACTAAAAATTAAATAAGGTTATTTTGGTTGACATTAAATACAATAAATATTTACATTAAATTATCTTCGAAGTCATTGGATCTATAAGAATCATAGTTTCTTTTCTTTTCAATTTCTTCATAGACTAACTTTTCAAAATCAAATCTTTTCTCTACGGGTTCTCTTACTTTGGGTTTTTTAGGTTTATTTTTTGATTTAACTATGTGTTTGGCTGCTGGGAGATAATATACGGGACGTTTTGTTTTCTCAGAACCATTATTTGATGATATTGATAAATTAAAAGAACCACCGGTAATGTTAAACATTCCTCGAGATGTGTTCTCTATGTCTGCTAAGCCTAGTGTAGCATTGAAAAATCTTTCAGGATTTGTGTTATAGTCAATACTTTGATGATTAATAGAATTAATTTTAGGCACTTCTAGAGATTGATTTTTGTCTTGGCTTCCTTCTTCCAAATAATCTTCATAAATTCCAGAAGATCGTGATGATGTTTCAGTAAGTGGAAAAAAATTAGTCAATTGTGTTTCATCATTAATGTTTTGATTACTTAGAGATTTGTTATAAGGTGTAAGAAAGTCATTTCTTTCACTAAAGGAGTTTAGTAAAGATGGTGAAGAAACCGGAGACTCAGGATTAATAATATCACCAAGAAATACTCTTTGTGTTTGTTGAAAACATCCTTTAATTTCTCTACAAGGTTCCATTGGTGTATTAACCTTATGAAGTTGCTTGAAATTCACCCTCATTAGATTTAAATGAACCTGATAGTAGATAATAAGGCATAGACGATTCAACTTCAATAACTCCTTCTCCTTTCAAATCAATCATTTTCCTCGTAGTATCCTTATGAGGATATTGAGTTTCTTCATTAGTAAAAGAACCTTTATAAATAGAATCATCAAGTTGTTGCGAAAATCTAAAACTATCCATTTCTTCTATAGCTTGAGTAGCAAGGCTACCAGAAATTTCATAACTCTCTGCAGAACCCTCATATTGATTAAAGAATTCTAACCATATTTCAGACCAATTAGAAGGAAAGCCAAACCTAAAACATTCTATAATTTCTACCGAATATCCAAGTTCCTAACATTTTTTCAGAGTCTATAGGTGTAACTAGTTTGTAGAGCTCTTGTTTACCACAAAGAATCACGTCAATATCTTCCCTGTCACGAACCACGGCTTCACAATAAGTATGATCATTGTAACTATCCGAAGCACAATCAAGATATCCTATCAATACCACATAAAAATCATCTTCATTTTCACTGAGATGTAACTAAAAAGGACTTTAATAACATTTTGTACAGATAAACATACGTCAAGATACCAATTTTTAATACTTACGGCACTGGTGATATAAACATCCTTGTAATTACTCATATCTCGAAAAGCAACATCCAATAATTCGCTTGGAAGAGACAAATCACTTTTTGACTTGACTTGTGAAAAAAAGTTTTCAATCATAGGTACCCAGTTAGTTGGGAAGCCATATCTAAAGCACGATATGAATTCTATGGTAAAACCCTTGTGTACCATTTTGCGTTCATTTATTGGGCTTTCAAGGGTCACATATACATTATCATCACATAAAATTGTATTGAATTTGACTACCCTTATTACGGGGTCGGTAATATATTTGGTGCCTGTTATTAAAAAAGATATTATTTTCTCCAACTATTCCTTTTAAAACTATATCAAAATCATTGTTCACTCCTTCGATAAACTAAAAACAAAATGTTTCTTATGTTAATTTAAATTTAAACTTACTTTTATGGACCAATTAGATAATTTAACAAGTTTTTTTCCACATAAGGAAGTCATTTTATCGGTAGAAGGTAGGGTTATATACAAAGTATATACAGTTAATATAAATTATATACACTTGAATTTTTACTGATAAAAAAACCTACAACTAAATAAAATATTATAATAAAATTTCAGACAAAAAATGATGTTATAATGACCGATTATTAAATTATCCACAATATATAAAGTCATCATTTGCGTAATATATCATTTTTTGGAAAGGTAAAGCAAAAATAAACCCTTTCTACTTATTAGATATTTTAGAAGTTCTTTTTGGGAACAAAAGATCGAATTTACATATTATAACTAGTATATATTACTGGATAAAGCTACACTAGTTTGATTGGGTTAGTATGTATTTACTCCCATTTCGAAATGGGAATAAATACATACTAGCCCATTAAGGCCAGTGAAGTTTTCACCCATATTACTTTATGCAAATACAGATTTTAGAAACAAAAAAATTTATTTCCGAATAATCTCACAATTGACGTTGTAGCAGACATTTTTTTGAAGAAGGGTAAAATAAAACACTACCTTTATTTAAAATGGAGGTAGATTTTAAAATTTATGTATATTTTTACCCACCCTGTATATGATGACTATATACAATTTTATTTATTTTAAATATCTATTGCATTCCTATATATATATATACTTATATCTTATTCTATGTTTTCTGAATATTATGGACAAATTGTAAGTAACAAATCAATTTTGTAAATAGTCTTTGCTATTAGTTAGTGATTCATAAATTGCATCTAATCGATATTTTAGATTTTTAAAATAAAGTGTTTTAGTTTAATTTTAAACTATCTTTCACTATTCTTAAGTTTTAAATATTAAACACCCTTTCCATTACATTTACTACGACATTAAGGTATATAATACAACTAAAATTGTACAGATATTTTATTATAGATAGAAAAATAAAATTACACATTAATAGTTATAAATGATTTAAAATTAAATACACTCATTAAAAATTTACAATATCTTATTATTTATAAAAATTTCTGGAATATTAGAATAACCCCAAAAATGTTTACTAACCAATTATCTTCAATCGCATTTACTTTTTCCAGAATAGCGATCGAACTTCAGGCATTGAAAGGACTTCCCACAATTCATCACTTGTGTCTACAGGCTTCCAAATTTGAAAATCTTCAAGTTTTGAAGACACATACATATTGTAGTAGTTACTATTAGTAATAATTTTTCTTACAATTTCCATGACGAGAGGACATTTTTTAACAACAAGATCTTTAATTACATCAACTGCTTTGTTCTGGGATTCAGAAATTTGGGGTAGAAAGGGAGTGGATCCATTTAGTACAGTAGATGTAGGAAAAATTGTTCCTCTGGTTGAAGCAAACTTTTCGGAATGAATAGACGGTTCAGAAGGACTTGGTAAAGACTCCAAATTAATTGCTCCACCCGAATTAATTACATTCACTGGCTTTGGGGTAATTCTCGATTGTATAGTACCGCACTCTTCAGCAGGAATTTCTTGAGAAACAATATTAATTTTCCTGGTCCTTGGAATCTTAATTGGTGGTTCTTTATCAAAGCTGTTATCCAATACAATACATTCATTTGGATTATTTTTGGAATTAGCATTTAAAGGTAACGGATTTTCATTATATTCAATTGGAGAAAGGTTCTCAAGAAGTGGTTTATTTTCTTTATCATAATTCAATGACGTTACCATATTACTGTCATTTACTCGACCACTATTAGGAACCTTTTAGGTTGTTGATACGTAACTTTGTCTCATATCCAGCTAATTTATACTCTGCTCCAGGGAAAAGTTCAATCTCCTCAACATTAGGGTGCTTTTGGAGAACTTTTGTGAAAAATCTGAAAGCACAATCAGTAGAAAAAACAGGGAAAATGAAAATAACTTACTCGTCAATTCTTATATCATCTGGTGTGCAAGGGCTTTTACAATGTCTGCACAACCAGGACTCAATAGTTCCGTTGATTCTAATATAGGTCTCGAGGTCTTCAGGAGAAATATGTTTGCAATTTCTACCCCGAAATGGAATCTTTATTCTCTCTAAGGATAATGAAGATTTTAGTGAGATTTTAGCAGAATCTAAGACTAAACCATCTTCACCTGACAAATATTTGTCCAGATCATTCCCAAACTCCTCAAGCGATATCTTCACCTTATTTTTACTTTCAAACACTAATTCTTCCACTGTTTTGAGTGTGGAAGAGAATACGGCGAACGCAAAAGTAAAGCCAACTTCTGTATCTCCATCAAAACCAATTGTTACCCGTATATATTCTCCAATTACACTAACTTTAGACAATTTAAATATTGCTTCATTTAGATTCACTGGAACATTCAGACGATCCTCTTTATTCACATCATCGTAAACAATTTTACGAGGAAGAAGATCTGTGAACTCTTGGGAATTAATAAATATCTTCATTCCATAAGGGTAGCAATCTTCGTATGGTAAATTATTTCCCTTCATTAATTTTAACTGATCGAAGTAACAAGCATTTCTTAAGAGATGAAGAATTATCTGAACAGAGTATAGAATTGAGTACTTCAGCCGGTAATTTAAAATAAAATATAATTTTACTAGAAGTACCTAATTTCGAAGTTGTCTTCCATCCTGATAAATTGACAAAGTTCTTGTGAAAATAAGGTTCCTTCATCGTGATATTAGTTCCAGTTACAATATTGTCACTTTTTACTTTATCATTCTTAGGCACTTCACGACTTTCTAGGAAAGCTTCCAACACACCCGGCGAACAATAATTCATTTTTGCACTCCTCTCCAATATAGCTTTTATCGTCTTTTTTTGAGTTACACTGGTTTCAAGTGCGCACTCGAGCCTTTTCTGAAGAGTTTCCTTTTTCCCTGAAGTTGGACACAAGGACAAAACACTCAAACAATATCGTATATCATTCAAAACAAATTTTCCTAAGATTAGTCTCTGAAATACAATTATAATGCAAAAAAAACTATGACTTACTTTACAGAAACTCCTTATCTGATATTCCGATCATTATGGCTGTAGGCATCCATAAGAAGCAAAGTTATGACAGAAAATAGATAAACTAAAATGATAAAGATTAAAAATTTCTAAAGAGTTCAATTTGGTTGAATTCTCGAAAACCGTACATAGTAAAATCTACTTAATATATTTTAATGTTGTCACAAAACATGTCATTAAAAATATAGAGCAAAAAATAATGGGCTCATGTTTTAGCATCACTCAAATAACAAATCAATCCAAACTTTTAGCATATTTCTACTCTTGTTTTGACTGAGCATAAAAAACGTTTTACCAATTAACTGTCAGCAAAAGTATCATTTGCTTATTGATAATCTTAGAATTTACATAATGAAAAAATGTTAATTCAGCATATTTGATCACATTCTTATCTAAAAGAACGCTTACTAGAAAAGATAAAAATGCCCGAATGTGTTAATTGTCGACAATTTACTAAATTTAAAAAATGCACTACCCATAGAATACGGAGAATCTACAAAAATCACTACTACAAGAAACGAATCTTAATATTTGGTGTACTAAGATATTATAGTAATATTTCTCTCGTAAAAATGAAAGCGTCGATAGGGAATTGTGAACATTACAATAAATACCAAATAAAATAGATAATTAAAAACAAAAAAGTTGCGAATGAATTAAGGATGAATAGTTACTGTAGTTACAAGATTATTACCAGCAAATTTCTTTTGAGAAGACAACAAGCAAATTGAATGGCTGGTTGTTATTTAACAATAAAAAACAATGACTTTTATTCCATTAAGGTAAATAATGCAATTAAACCCCAACAAAACAATAACTATTATATTTATAATGTTTTATAATATTTTTATACAGTAACGTACTCTTAGAAATATATAAGATCAGATGTGAATTTGAGGAAATCTTTTTATGTATCTTCCAACTTGCTGTTGTTGCTTTGATAAATAATCTATAAAATTATTTAGTAATTTCGATTTAATGGCCAATAGTTAATATGTTTGAAGACTTCTGTAACACTGCTGAATGATGACATAAGAAATACTTTATTTTATTTTAATGTAAGTATCTATTTCGTTGCATTAATAAAAAAATATATAATTGTTTCTTACTTTAGGTTTTCTGAATCTGTTGGACAAAGGTGCAAGGAAGAGAATAAATATTTTGAATAATTTTTATTATCACTTTAATGGTTTATTAATCTCATTTGATCAATATTTCAGATTTTTGGAATATAGGATTTTAGTTTTATTTAAAAATATCTTAAGTTTTAAATATTATAAATCATTTCAAGCACCTTTACAACAGTATTAAAATAGATAATACAAAAAAAGCATCGTACAAATGTTTTATCATAAGCAAAATAAAGAAATTAAATTATACACTATATACAAAACATTTACAAATAAACACAGTTATTTAAAATATACAATATATGAGCTGCTAAAAAAAAAACCCCAAAAATTTTATCAACCAATTTATTTTTAATCGCATTTACTTTTTTGAGAATAACGATCAAACTTCATGCTTGGTGAGGATCTCCCACAATTCATCACTAATGCCCACAGGTTTCCAAACTTTAAAATCTCCAGGTTTTAAAGAGATATACATATCATAAAAATTACTATTCGTAATAATTCTTTTTACAATTTCCATCACGAGAGGACTTTTTTTAGTAACAAGATCTTTAATTACACAAACTGCTTCCTGTTGAGATCCAGAAGTTTGTGTGGAAAAGGAAATGGATCCATTTATTGAAGTAGGTGTAGAAAAACTCGTACTTCTATACGAAGATGACATCTCAGAATCACTAAATGGTTCAGAAGAAATTGATGAAGACTCCAAACTAATTGTTCGATTTGAACTAATTATACCCGCTGAATTTGTCGTCTTTCTTGATTGTGTGGTATCACACTTTTCAGTAGGAACTTCCCGAGAAACAATAATAAGTTGTCTAGGTTTTGGAACCTTAACCGGAGGCTCCTTTTCAAAACTGTCATCCGACACAATACATATCAGTTACATTATTGTTTGTATTAACATTTAAAGGTAACCGATTCTCATAATATTCAATTGGAGAGAGGCTCTCAAAAAATGAATCATATTCTTCACTGTCAGTCATTAATACTATTACTTTATTATCATTTTCTCGTCCACCCTTAATAACTTTTTGAGTTATTTATATTTATCTTTCCCTCATGTCCAACTATTTTATATTCTAATCCAGGGAAAAGTTCAATCTCTTCAACATTAGGGTGATTTTTGAGAACTTTTGTGAAAAATCTAGAAAGTATAATTAGCAACAAATAGAAGAAAACAAAAAAACTTACTCATCAATTCTTATGTCATCTGGTGTACAAAGATTTTTACATTGCCTACACAGCCAAGATTGATTAGCCTCGTTGATCTTGATATATGTTTCGAGGTCTTCCGGTGAAATATGGTTGCAGTTCTTCCCTCGAAATGGAATTTTTATCCTTTCTCGTGACACTAAAGAGTTGAGGGAAACTTTAATAGACTCAAGAATTAACCCATCCTCTCCTGTCAAGCATTTCTCCAGATCATTACCAAACTCCTCAACTGATATCCTTGGCTTATTTGTACTTTCAAGTACCAATTCTTCCACCTTTTTGAGAGTGGAAGAGAATACAGCGAATGCAAATTCATTGATTGCAGCTCCATTAACAAGAATTTCCATCGATAGGCATTCTTCTCTAGCTTTACCAACTCTAGACAATGTAAGTATTGCTTCATTTAAATTTGTTGGGATATTTCTACCGAGATAAGAGATATGTGAACTCCTGTGAATCAATAAGTATCCTCATTCCATAAGGGCAACAATCTTCGTATGGCAAATTTATTTCCTTCATTAATTTTAGCTGATCGGAGTATCAAGCATTTCTTAGGAGATGAAGAATTATCTGAACATAGTATAGAATTGAATACCTCAGCCGGTAACTTAAAATTAAATACGATTGACTCAGAAATACCCTTTGATGGCACAGTTTTCCATCCCGATAAATTGACAAAGTTCTTATATAAATAAGGTTCCTTCATTGTGATATTAGTTCCAGGTACAATAACGCCATTATTCAATCTATCATTGTAATGCACCTCAAGATTTTCTAGGAAAGTTTTCAACACATCTGGAGAACAATAATTCATGCTAATACTCCTCTTCAATATAGTTTTCACCATTTTTTTTTGTGTTATACTGGATTCAAGTCCTTCCTTGAGCATTCGTTGGAGAGATACTCTGTCCGAAACAATTGGCCAAGGCATAACAATAAAACAATGTCTCATATCACTCAAACAAAATTTCTGTGAAAGTAGTTCCTAAAACATTATTAACTATGTAAAAAAAATCATGACTTACTTTGCATGTCTCTATATCTGATTTTCTAGCCATTACGGCTATAGGTACTTAGAAGAAAACAAGGTTACCACGGAAAATAAATTAACTAAAGTAATAAAGATTAAAAATCTCTAAAATGCTTAATTTTCGAATGCTGTGAACGTAAAATCTACTTATTCACATGAAAATTACGTAAAAAAAATTTCATCGAAAATGTAGTGCGAAAAAAATTGGCTTTTGTTTTGACGCTACACAGATAACACACCAATCTAAACTTTGGGATATTTCTACTCCTGTTCTAATTAAGCACAAACAACATCTTACCAATTAGTTGTTGTTAAAAACATTATTTGCTAATTTGTAATTTTAGAAATTAAATAATAAAAATGTATAATTCAGTATATACTATTACATTCTCATTTGATGGGAACACTTATCAAAAACGACAAAAAATGGACCGAATGTGTTAGTTGTCGACAATCTACTAAAGGTTAATAAATGCACTACCCATAGAATACGAAAAATCTACAAAAATCACTACTACAAGAAACGAATCTTAATATTTGGTGTACTAAGACATTATAATAATATTTCTTTCATAGAAATTAAAGCGTCGATTGGGCATAGTAAATAGTAGAACGATACTAATTAAACTGAATAATTAAAAACAGAAAGTTGTGAGAGAATTAAGGATTAGTTATTAACTACCACTACAAAATTACTAGCAATGCATTTCTTTTGAGAAGATAGCAAGCAAATATACTGGCTGGTTGTTATTTGACAATAAAAAACAATAACTTTTATTTAGGTAAATGATACAATAAAACCTCGACAAAACAATAACTATTAATTTAAATACTTTATGATGTCTTCATACAATATTGTACTCTTGAAAATATTATAAGACCACATGTGAAATTAAAGAAATCTATCTATATGTCTTTCAACTTGATACAGTTGTCTTGATATGTAGTACTTCATAAAATTATTTAATAATTTCAATTTGATGGTCGATAATTAATATGTTTGAAAACGTATGTAAAACTGTTAAATGATTACATAAAATAAGTTTTAGTGTTGAAAAAGGTAGTGAAACATTGTCCTTTTAGTAAATGTCATTTCCGACAAGATATATGACATGTTTGATTTTCTGGGAGTAACCTAACACGTGAAAAATACTTTGTACCACGTAGATTTCGAAGATTATTTTATCATTCACAAAATATATGCTTATTTTCTTTATATTGAAAAAAAAATTTGGTTACTATATTATTATTGATAGTTTATGTATAAGACAAATATTATGTAAATGTATTTGAAGTTTCTAAATGAATTTTTTATATTGAGAGGAAATATATATTAGTGATTAATATTTTATTTAAATTAAATATCGATAAACAAATTTTGGGAATTTAATAATTTTAGAAAAGTTTTATATTTGAACAAATATTAAACTATTAAATATGTCATTAAACAACATTTTGATGCGAAATTAAAAGATTTTCTAATGTTTTCTATTTAGAAATACCATTATTATCATAAAGATATGTATTATATCCGTAAATAAAATGATTGTAGCAAAGACATTTTCACCTGGTTTAATTTCATTTCTTACATCATTTAGTATCAGTTTAAGTTCTACAAACAAATACATTGATAACAACAAAATTGCAGCAAATAAAATTATATTTTGAAGCCATGACATCCCATTAAATAGAAGATTCAATATGATTAGAAGAATTGAAGTTAGTGATGAAAGTATAGTAAAATTCCATAATACTCCTTTTCTAGTTACATCTATACTCCAACATTTAACTAATAATCCAATGACAATTACAATTAACATTATTCCCAGTACAATTAATGGTATTAAATGTGATTCAAAGTATAAGGTAAAAAGTGCTGATAAAAAACCAATGCATAATGTATTCAGAAGTACTAAAATCATATTACATGGATATTTTCTTCTTGGTGTTTTTAGGAATATAGTAAAAACGTAAATAACGGCCCACAAAATAAATATTCCACATAGTGCTGCGGAAAAATATTTTCTATTTTCTTGATTATAGAACCATTGTCTAATAAATGGAATATATGTTAATGCAATTATAGTTAAGATAATAGTTAACATTGATATAACAACTTTAAGAACATTCAATATAAATTTTTCCCGAGCAAAATTATTTTTGAAATAGTATTCATTGTTGATTTTGGCGTTCAAATTTTCATTCAAACTTGAAATATCTAATATGCTCGGCAAGCTACGTGTACATTTTACAGGATAATTTTGTTTTCCATTAAACTTGTCATTTTCCCGTCTATTTGTTTTTGAACTTAATTTGTCATTTATTTTAGATTTTCCAACAATTGTTGATTGAGATTCATATTTTGGGATGCAGGAATTTTTTACCAGTAATTTATCTTTATCAACATTAGAAAATTTTTCACTACTAAATTTTTTGTTTGGAAGCCCATGCTCAATGGCACGAGCTTTGTCCTGTAACATTATAAACGAAAGTAGAATTAATTAATCTTTATATTTAGTTATACAATTTTAAATATTGATTTGATATTATAAAATTTGCATTTTTTTATTTGATTATAATTCTTCTCTATTGATAATAATATTTTTTGATGTAAAAATGTTTATATATAAAAATTTTTTATAATCTTTTTACTCACCTCAAATTCAATAAAACATTTCCATTAAATAATGGTGGTCTGCTTTTTGGTACTTTTAAATCTAGGCTTACCATAAATAATTTCAAATCATTGTAATATTATTATGTACATATTTATTATAATAATAACATTTTATCTTGTAAAAAATTAATCAACATAGTTTGAATGTCCGTTTAGAAATAGAATTACAATTATTATAAATCACTAAAATAGACTAAAAAATAAGGTATTTTTTAGGCAAATGATTTTCACTATAAAAAGGTCTTGTTTATGTCGAAATGTAAGTATATACGATAAACTATAACTTTTATTATGGTACCCTATAAAATACTAGTGATCTTAAATTTACTTTTTATTTGCAGCTCTTTAGAAGATCAAGAATTTTTAATAAGAGAAATAAGGTAAACTGCTAGGTTTTTATTAATTATTAATACTATCTTTAGTAACGGAAAATTAATTGGAAAAAAAGTGTACTCTACAAATGGTAAAATATTCGGATATGCATATACCGGTATACCATATGGATCTCCACCTGTTGGATCACTACGCTTTAAGGCTCCTTTAGATCCAAATAACTGGGATGGTATCAAAAATTGTACAGTATTACCGAAAGGATGTTTTATATTCAGGACGAAAAGTAAAAAAATATTATATGATACTAAAGAAATGTCTGAAGATTGTTTGTATCTTAACGTATATACTAGTAAGAAATGTTTAATTAATGGTAAATGTCCTGTTGTACTATATGTATATGGTGGAAAATTTGTTACTGGGAGTGTAAAATCATTTAACGAAAGCAAGTTTAATTGAAAATTTTGCAAATGAAGACAGAAATATTGTTTTTGTTAACTTCAATTATCGTGGTGGTATATTGGGATTTTTAGCTTTGAATCAAAAATATAAGTTATCAATGAACACAAATGTAGCAATGTATGATGTTATTGAAGCTTTGAAATGGATTAAAAAAAATATTATTTCTTTTGGTGGAGATAAAGATGATGTAACTTTAATGGGACATTCATCTGGTGGCGTGATTGCGAGTTATGTTTATACATCCCCTAGATCGAAAGGATTGATTAATAAGGTTATTATTATGTCGGCAACACATAGGCATGTTCATTTCAAAGACGCTAATGAATTTTATGGAAGACAAACGGCAATTCAAGCAAGGTGTGCAGGTTATCATACTGATTGGAATTCAATAGATCAAATTGAAAGTGTATTAAATTGTTTAAGAAATTTAAGTTTATTGGAACTTTCTAAGTACAGTGACGAGGTCGAAGATAGCTGTTGGGAGTATTTAGGGCCATCTTCTGATTATGAATCTCATTCATTTATGCAATATGACTGGAATAAGTTATCACAATCAAGAAATAATATTCCCATTTTAATAGGTAATGCGGTTTATGAATTACAAGAAGGAAAATATCTTCTAGATTCAAATAATAAGGTTAATATAGAAAAATTAAAACTATATTGTAATAATTTTCTCGGTTATGATGAATTTGAGAATCCAAATAAATTTGTTGAAACGTGTGTTGAAGAGTATAAAAATGACAGTAAAAGAACAATATTAATTGGAGATGAAAAACATATTTTTCTTCAAAATATTTTAATATCCAATGAAGCAACGAAATCAGGAGGAAAGGTGTTTTTATATCAATTTAACTATAAAAAAACAGGTGAAGCAATAAAACCTAAAAATTATCCATTAACACCACATCATTCAACAGAATTGGTTTATGTTATAGGGCTTAATAAAAACAAATTTACTGATAAAGATTACAAAATACAAGAATATCACTCAAGAATGTATACAAATTTTATAAGAAATTCCAATCCAAGCGATAATGAAATAATCTTCGAAAAATATGATCCGGAAAAAAACAATTATTATAGTGTTGATTTTAATGACAATGGAGTTACAATAAGTGACATGAAAGATAAATATAATGAAAAAGCTTTAAATTTCTGGTTAAAAAGTGTCAGTAAATATGATCACAGAATATCAGAAGATGAACATGTACATTTTTTACCTTTACACCATAAATTATTCAATCAATGTAACATTTCATATAATTCATATCTGTTCAATTTTTTCTACACAAATGATCTAAAGAAGAATGTGAAAAATCGTACCAACAATGATTGTGACAGAAGCTTAACAGAGGAATTCATTTATTTTTTATTGTTATTAATACCATTAATTATAATTATTGCTATTATATTTTTATTCTTTAAAATATATTAAAAACACGCTGTAATAATATAATTTTTATGACCGACAATAGTTGTACATCATTTAGAAATTCTGATACTTTCAGAAACTTTAAATCGATAACAATGGAATCTGTAGTCAAAAAGCCGCTAAATCAGTGTAGTAACTATCATATTAACTCAAGCATTAAAGATCGAAAACAAAAGTTAAACAACAAACAAATTTTTATAAATCTTACAATGTTCGAAAAATAAACCATTAAAATGTATTTCCTAAAATAAATTTACATACGATATTGTTTATTAAATTTATTTGTCATTAAAATTATTAAAAAAATTAATTATAGCTCCAATGAGATCAATTATAGGTTTGTTAGAAGATTTTTCCGGTCAAAATTTTATAGATTTGATCAATTGTTCAGGTAGTTCGCTTTCTTTTATTTATATTTTATGACACAATGGAATTTCTATTATTACTTAGTTAAATTAAAATCAATATCCAAACTATGTAGATCGGGGAACTTTAATAAATGCTAGATTTATTGTAAAAAAAGTTTCTCCGTTTATTGAGAAAAATAATCCCTGCATGATGGAACAAAAATTGAGTTATATCCCTTTTTTTGGTTGGAAAAAGTTAGACGATAGATATTGAATCAAATTTTTAATATAAAAATTCAGTATGGTAATCAATAGAATAAAGCCTCATATTATTCTCAAACATAAAAATAAACTATGCTTCTTCTTATAAGCAATTTTCCTTTTTTTTGCTTTATTTCAAATGAAAAGTACCCCCTGTAAGTTACAGAATTTCTGAAAGAACGACATTTCATCTGCCTCAAGATGATTGAAAACCTAGCTATCAACTTCATGAACGGAATTTTATCTATTGAAACCTTCGCGTTATTTATATGGCTATGAGTGATAAATGTTGCAAGTTCCACACTAAGGAAGAATTCTTACGCCATAGCTATTTACGCTTTGTAGATCATGGATTGCTTAGCCCTATAGCTAATTAGATTAGGTTTTGTAACAAAGTACTAATTTAGTTAATTATATAAATTACAAAGTAATTTTTATCGATATTGTTAACATATTTTGTATTGTATATATTAACTAATATAGTTGAAGCTGAATATTAAGGTGAAAAATTGAAGATTCAATTATGTAGTTTTTCAAAATGACGGAGTACTTCCTATTGACGCTCAAAAGTAGAAGTTGTGAGTTTTGGACATTAATTCCCTCTGTATTCACCATGAAAAGACACTTCCAATGGTATCCAAAATAAAAAAACGCGTCGACGACATAATTATTGCGTAATACACTCTCACATATACATTTTTTTAGATTGTTAATGACAAGAGGACATAATGGAATAGATGAGACAGGAGCAAAGTTCAATCAAAAGTCCTTACTTTCTTCATAATAGAACACCACTCATTGACTTATTCCAATACATGATCTGCAATAGAAAAACATATATGTGTGAAAGAAAATAATTATAAAAACCCGACGACGCATAGATAGTGCATGTTATATTTTGAAATTTTTGCTTTGAGCGGTAAGCAAACAAAAAAAGAGAGGCTATCTCCACAACTCCACAAATGTTTTTTATTCTGATTATCGTAAAAAGATTAATTTTCCCCTTTAAACCTGACAATTATTTAATTTTCCATTTAACCATATGTATTCTAACATATTATACTATTTAGTGTTATATATGTGTTTGTTAACTTTCCAGACATTCATTTTAACATGATATCTTAAATGTCTGGACGTGTATTAATAGTAGTTGCCATTTTTACTTGTGTTTCACGGATGAGTTGACCTAATACGTATAATATTTCTATTTCCCGATTATTTTATTCATTATTCCTGATTTGAGGAGGCATCAACGTTTATATTTATTTTTTTTATTTCTACCAATAATTTCTTTTCATTTTATTTAAGATATATTTCTCGATTTTAATAATTTTATCATCAAGTTATATTTATTCTAATTGATATTTTTTTAGTTATACATTTAGTTAAGTGTACTGTAACTTGTTAGTCAATTAAGTATGAGTAAGAACGTCAAGAAGAACAAGGAAAATGTTCTCACCGAAAAAAAGATTGAGCAGATTAGTAATGCCGACTTGTTAAAAAGAGAAGGGGTAAGTTTGATGGTTCATCGTTCTTTATAATATTTTTTAGATCATCATCGATAGTGATCCAGTTTACTGCCCAAAGAAGAATCCGGGTTCTGCTGGAACAACTATAAAGTTGTTTACCAACTATTTTGGATTAAAATTAAATAATACCCAAGGAACCGTTGTATATCAATATGAGATCGAAATTAGCAAGATCTTAAACAATGGAAAAAAAGTCTGTGTCAACAAGAAGAGAGAAGCTGGGGCGAAGACGAATGAGTAAGTTTTATGCGGTATTATTTTGAATTTACGTGTTGTTTTTAGCTACTTGGAGCAGATTTCCAGAAGGAGTTTGGTTACTTTATGGCCAGCTTTTCATGAGGTCTTGAAAAAACACCAAATTGCTAGACCAGCCTCATCAATTACCGACTTTAATAGGATTCTTTACATGTTGGATCCTATTCACAATAGCTTTAAGAATGAGGAAAACAAAAATGAATTCTTCACATTATCTTTGGACAAGAATGATTTCCCAGACAAGATTGCTAATTGTGATGAAGTAAAAGATGTTGAGAAGTTGGAATACAACATAAGATTTACTAATGAATTCGAGGCCGCAGACTCTATTTTTTCTGATAACGTTTTGGATCGCGATGGTGTTCAATACCTCGCTTTATTACTCTCGATGAAGATGAGTTTGGATAAAGGAAAACGTGTCTATCTATGAAAACGGAAAAAATTACCTTACCCGACCGTTAAATCATGGATTTAAGGAATCTGATATCCCGGAGTTACATGGAGGCAAGAGACTTGGAATTGGCTCTCAGAAGACAGTTAAGCTTATTGAAGGTCGTAAGGGGGAAGCCGGAATCTCATTGGCTGTTGATACTAAAAGAACTGCTTTCCACGAGCCAATGCTTTTATCGGAAAAATTCAACGCTTTGTTAGCTAACCCAAGAGGCGGTGTAGGTAAATTTACTGGTGCAAACGTCAAGAAGGTAGTTGACAACATGAAAGGATTAGCTTGCCATTGTGTTCATTTGAAGAATAAGATCGTAATTGTCTCAAATATCTCTACTGAGACAGCGAACAATAAGAAAATTACGGTCGATGGGAAAACTTGTTCGGTCTCGGATTACTACAAGAAGAAGTACAACATTACGCTTAGGAATCCTGATCTTCCATTGGTCGTCCAAAAGAATGTTTTCAAAGGTAACAAGGAAGAATGCTACTATCCAATGGAGTTACTAAGAGTTGCTGATTTTCAACGAGTTAGACAAAGTGCCCAAACACCTGAGCAAATTTCTGCCATGATAAGACAATGTGCTACTGCTCCATGTAAAAGATTATCTGAAATTCATAATCTTTTCTCTGCCTTTCAATTAACTTCAAATGAGTACCTTAAAGAAGCCAGTATTACAGTTGAAGGAAACGTTTTGGCAGCGACTGGAAGACAATTAAATCCTCCAACCCTTTTATGCAGCAACAATAAATCTATTCAGGTTACAAACCAAAATGGAAGTTGGGAATTGGGTAGAGATACAGTCTTCAATGTACCATCTAGCATTTCCAATTGGTGCGCTGTTTTAATCCAAGGTAATGGGAGATTCGATGTTAATATGAAGACTGCTGAAACATTTGTTAAAATGTATGTTAAAACTGCCCGCACCCATGGTGTCAAGATTACCGACTGTGCTGAAATATGCCAGTGCCCCTCTAACGAGAGAGAGCTTCTAAATCTCTTTGACTACTTGAAGAAGCACAAGACTGGATTTGTTTTGTTTATGACTCCCGACAGTGTCACATCTCTCCATAACTTGGTCAAATTGTATGAGAGACAGTTTGGAATACCGACACAAGATCTCAAACACAGTACTGTCTCGAAAACTGTCGAGAAGAATCAGTACCGCACTTTGGAGAATATTATCATGAAGTCGAACATTAAGAAAGGTGGTCATAACTTTGACCTTAAAAATGTTATTAAATCAGATAGAATGATAATGGGAATTGGGTTTAACCACACAATTAGTGGTGATGAAGATAGTTTATCCGTAGTTGGTTATGCTGCCAACACAAGAAAAATTCCAAGTGAATTCGCTGGAGATGTACACTACATCCAATTCGCTCGAGATGGAAAGATTGAATTCTATGATAAGGTTATTCAAAATTCTGTCCAAAATTTCAGAGTTTCACGTGGAATTCTTCCAAAGGAGATATTCATTTACCGTACATCTGGAAGTGAAGGAAGATACAACGACTATTGTATCTATGAAATCCCATACATAAAGGCAAAGATCAAGCAATATGCTCCAGGGGCAAAGCTTGTCTTTATTGTTGTTGAAAAGGCACACAATGTAAGATTTTTCAAGGACAAGATCAACCCCACTGATAAGGCTCCTTTCCAAAATGTTGCACCAGGATCTGTTATTGACACCGGAATAACAAACCCAAAATTGTGTGAGTTCTTCCTCACCTCACATTCTGGCCTCCAAGGAACTGCCAAAACACCAAAATACGTCATTCTCTATGATGATTTGAATGTTAAAATGGATGAGTTGGAAGGTTTGACCAACTCTTTGGCCTATGGTTACCAAATTGTGTCTTTACCAACAAGTCTTCCTGCACCTGTTTACATTGCAAATCAATATGCCGAACGTGGTAGAAATATGCTTAATGCAAACAATACTAAGATGGGTCCAAAGAAGGTAATTCAAGATGAAGAAGGTGCTAACAAAGAATTCTCTTATGCTGCAACAATATTCAGCAACGTTAGAATAAATGCCTAAAATTGATATTATTTTAATAATTATTATAATTTTTCTACTTTCTTTTTCTTTTGTTTGTTGTGTTTACTGCTTTTAAATAATAAAGAAGATCTTAAAATGTTAGTAGTTTGTTGGAAATTTGATTTCATGAATTATTTGTTTTGTAAAAAATTCAAATGGTGGTGTT
This sequence comes from Strongyloides venezuelensis, assembly GCA_963280985.1. NCBI lineage: Eukaryota > Metazoa > Nematoda > Chromadorea > Rhabditida > Strongyloididae > Strongyloides > Strongyloides venezuelensis. Next base: position 6,761,841 of record CAUJLX010000002.1, on the reverse strand, counting down.
TCTTTTAAGAGTGAACATGGATCAACCCTAAAATGCATTAGAAATATATTTTTTGTTAATTAGCTGATACGTAAAATCATTAGTACAGACATTAATTTCGTCAAAAAGTTTAAGACATCATATTTTATTAGTTGTGAAAATATGCAAAAGCATTTAAATACCTCTATCAATTAAAGGTAAAATTTGACATTTTAAAGTGATCTTCTATTACTTTGATCATATCTTAACTAAATATGATGAAACATTTCCCCAACAATCCAATGGTATTTTAGGTGGAAAAGTCATAAATTTACCCTTTTTCATTTAGTGATTCTACCACATATTTGTATTTGAGGTTATATAAAATCAATACCTATATTCTTCATATATCTAAACTCTGCCCATAGATAGAGATTATATAACCTCTTGTATTTCGAAATTGCGTCCGACTATTGCAAACCACTGTCTTAATGTAGCTAGTATTTTAGATTATTTCCCATCCTACTAATTTCATACGTAAATTTTTTCTTATATTTACAAATTTTCCACTTACGCTTTAAACATTCTTTCATTCAGTCATTAGTAGATTGTCATTGTTTGCATTTAAATCATAATTTTTTTACCTTAACATTTTGGTATTTTATATATTAACATGTTCATGAAATCGTATCAGGTATTGCATTAAGTAGCCAATTAACTTTTATAAAAACAATTTTTTATGATGTCATTTTCTATGTTTTTTATTTGCAAAAGATCTAATTATACTTTTTAGATGTCTAAATATAACCATAAAACCACATCTGATGTTGATTTTGAAGATGATCAAGAACTGTCGAGGTTATATAAAGAAGCCTTGGATTCTCTTGTAAATGAGGTGAATAACGAAAAAGACAGTCATGCTAAATTTAATCATTCAATTAATAGTAGAAAAAGGAAAATGGGTAAATTGCATAAAGAGTTTTCTCATTCTATAATATTATAGGAAGCCGAAAATCGCGAAATAAAAAAGATGATTCGCAGGAGAAAACTAATTACGGAGGACAGGGCAGCTATAACCATCTAAACAAATCTAAAACTTTTTTATTGGGCGGAGGTACCAAAAAGCCGCGACGTGATTCGTCAAAAACAACCAAAACGCCAGGATATTTGGGAAAACCTACTGTTCCAAAGATGCCTTCTGACTTAGCCTCTAGTGTTAATCACTACTTCAATACAACTAGAAGAGTGGAACAAATAAACAGTTCTTTACCTAGAAATTTTGTTGATGGTACTGGAACATTTAATCCGGAAAATGACTTTGAAACTATCTGGAATATTACAGTTAATCGTGTTGAGGATATGGAGAAAGAATTAAAAAAACTTCGCATGGAGTTGACTATTCTTATTGACCAATATCATAATCAGTTAAGGGTAGAAGAGAAATACAAAGACAATGTAATTAGTGAGCACGGAATTTTTACAAGAAAACTCTCTCCCGTGAACTTTACTCCAGATAGTTTAAAAGATTCACCTCAATTAAACGAAGCAATAATGATGTATGAGTGTAATGAAAGGGTTGTGAACAATATGAAAATTAAATATTTAGAGAAGTTTATTGAGCACAAAGCATTTGTTGAAACATATAAAGAATTTCGTGCATTTTTCAGAAATTTATCTCATTACAAAAAGGATTATGATAATTATTTAATAAAGTTACAAGCTTATTACAATACTATGGAGAGTACTCAAAAGTGTTTTGAGGAAAACTGTGGCCTAAATGATAAGATTAAGAGAAAAAGAGTAAGATTAAGCACAAGTTCTAGTGCATTGGATGAAGTTAATGTTAATTCATCAACTTCCTATGGTTCCTCTACTTATTCAGCAACACCTTCATTATTATGTAATGGGAAAAATAGTATATTTACCGATTCAACTAGTGCTCCTTTGAAGAATCCTTATACACATGGTAATGAAAATCAGTCCCGAGGTAACATTTTAAATAACTGTTATAAACCGATTGACGATATTCATTTCTTTATGGATGCACGTTTATCTTGTAACTCAAATAATAACATAATTAGTAGTAGCAATTGTTTTGATAAATCGACAAGTGTTGATAATGCTAGTAGTATTAACACAAATGATAAATCAAAAGATGAAGTTATGAATGATAAATTATTTAGTTTTGTAAACATATGCAACAATATTAATAGTGATACCATTTTTCGTGAGGAGTGTTCAAAAAAACAAATATCTTTAAATGATTCAAATGATGTTGGTATAGTAATAACTAAAGTTGTAGATAATTCTGTGAGTGTTTCCTCAACATCATCACCATTACCTCCTCCTCCCTCAACAGACGTTTACATTAATGAAGAATATCATTTGCAAGATATTGTCTCAAGTGAGTCAGATACTATTTCAGTAAAGGAGGTGCCTAGTGAACTTCACTCGTCAATTGATGAAATTGATGATTTATTGTGTTACTTCGATGTATATGGTGAATGTATGGATAATAAATGTCAAAAGTTTGTTTAATTTTATCATATTTATTTATACTTTTTTTTAGTCTTCATCAAACTCACAAAAAACTTTTGATTGAATGCATCAGTTATTGTTCTTCTTCACCTGCACTTCATGATGCTATAATTAATGAAAAGAATAAAAGCGGTGATACTTTGGCCTATTATATTTTTTCTGTCTTACGGAAAAATGGATATAATTATGAGGTAACAATTAGAAAATTGGATGAATTTGTTGGAAAATGATAAAAATGATAGTTTTAGTTCTAGAGAAAGAATAATTTTTTTTATTAAAAATGTCTTGTATTTTATTCTATTGGTGCTAGTGAAATATAATTTATTAACACAATACTGGTATTTTGCCTTTGGTTTATTATTAAGATTATTGATTCTTCCACAATAGATTTTGTAAATTTTAAATATTCCTAATAATTTATATAAATTAGTTTATTTTTAACTTATTATTTCTATTTTTTAATTGATAATAGTACATAAGATTAAATTGAATTTAAAGTACTTTGTTGTTTTTTTTGCTAAAATAATTAATTTAGACAAAATGCTCTTGAAATCAGATTTAATTCACAGTTAAAATTTTCTTTTTGAAAGAGTAACCTAATAACTAAATGTATTTTTAATGTAGATTTCGATAAGATTTTTTGACTCATTTTGTCCTATATAAATTGCTCTTTTTTGTTCAACTCTTTGCGTTGCAGTATAAATTCTACATACAGAAATCTTGACTGCTATCCATAATTATAACTAAGCCAACATTTTATTTCAAGTTAATTTTTTCTTTAGTTATTGTTGAAGATTGTAAAATTTTAATAGTATTTGGTTTGTTCATAATATCAAATATAAAAAAGGACCAAAGTTCAGTAAACAGTATTCTCAAACAATATTTAATGTAAAATCTAGTTAATTCTTATATAGTTCTTTTCTTGATTGCATATTGAATATGATGCTTTCCTTATTACTGTTAATTATCCAAAAGATACTCCACATTTTATTCTCTCGGACTACAAATATTTTATATTATTCGCGATAAAATAAACTATCATTATTGTGCAGTAAAATTAAAAAAAGAAGAGTTATAACCTTAAACCACCTCAACTTATTATTATATTTATTTATCCTTTTTTAAAACGATTTTCTTTCATATTTATCGAATTACATCCAATTAATCGTACGAAATTTAACCATCTTCAAAGTTTCTTCATCAATCAATATTTTATAAGCATTCCAACATCTTTTATTGCCTATATATTTTTTGAATAAATTCCTTTATTTCTCAATAAATGAGTGTCACTACCAACGTGAACTCTTTCAAATTCTCCGACAATAAGGCAAATTTGACAAAAAAAATTAACGTTTAATTTTTAACACATTTTTCTAAAAACACATCTTGGTTAACACAACTATTGTATAGTTAGATTTCGGAACTTAAAAATTGGAGGGAAAAGTTGTTAATAATAAGATAGAACAATAGAAATGAAATTGATGGGATTACTTTAAAATAAAGTATAAAAGAGTGTTAATAACCTCATATAAATATAAAGAAATTGTTAGAGTATTTCTTCATTTTGAAATAGTTAAATTGTTTCTCACATTGTATTTCTGGGAAATATTTCTCTTGTAAGTATTTAATTATCATGGTTAAGACTAGAGGTCAAATAAGAAAATCTATAAAGAAGTATTTTCGGGTACCTAAGGTCGAAGAATTTAAAAAGCATAGAAATGTCAAAAAAAGAAAAGTGGTAGGTTCCAGATTAAAAAATCAAGTATTATTTTCTTTTGTATCTCAAGATCTATGAAGTCCCACGAAATTGATGGTAGTAATAGGAATCAAACTTTATCTAATGCTGAGATTGATGGAAGAAGTGATGGTATTTGTATCTCAGCATCTATGGAACATTACCAAAATATTTGTAATAATGAAAATCAAACTTCAGCTAGTGCTGAAATAGTTGGAAGAAGTAATTATCTAATGTCATTAGTCATAAGAATACTGCCAAATCACAGGGATAGATATAACTTAGAAACCTACATGTAAATATTTTTACAACTTATGTAGTGAAAGGAGGAATTTTATACCATTTTTAAAGCTTAGGGATAGGAGAATATAGATACTTCCAGTAGAAAATGTCGAGGAGCTTTTTCGTTCTTTCAAAATATAAAATTCTTCCAAAATACATCGATTATTAATGTTCCATTTCATATTAAGGGATTCTAGTTTATATTTGGAAAATTATTCGAGGATGATATTGCTTAATAATTTTCGTATTAGAAAATTGGAAATTGAGTTCATTGATCCTCGGTATATAGCACATTTAAGACGTCTAAATTGTTTTGAATTTGTAGAAAGTGTCACACTCGATATCAATAATTCACTTCTGGTAGGAAAAAGTATTTTCGATTATTGGAAAAATTTAAGTTCAAGAACTATAAAAGTTCACTCATCTTTGTCCAGCTCGATATTACATCCAAGATAATTTTTCGGACAGTCGATTATTAAAGTTTTTCCCATGTAGTGTAAAAAATATTCAATTTTGATTGTGCTTGTAACAAAATCAGTTGGCTGTTTAATTTAACTGATTATTTTCTTAAAAGACGTTTTGATACTTTAGAATTTGGGAATAAATTCTTATCCGGAATTGATAGTGTTTGGAATTTTGGGGATAAATTGGTGAAATTAATTAAACGTTTCAAACATGTAAAAATTGTACTTAAAGATGAACTATCTCATAGTATTACAGGATACTTTTTTAAAAACATGATATTTATATGGTAAATTAAAGATACCGAAATCGAGTTTGATGTTAAATCATCTCTTAAGAAGTTAGAAGACGATCAAAATAGGCTTTTTATACCTGAGCGTGAACAGACGCCTGAGGGTTTCGCTGAAGAAATATTTAAATTGATATTTTTTAAAAATGAAATGCCTTAGTGTTATGTGTGAAAGAAACTGTACTAAACTTTCAATTCGATTTAGAGGTCTGTTTGCAAAACATGTTGATAAAATGACAAACTTAAAAGCATTAGAAGTCTCGATGAAAATTTTCAGTGGTTTGAAGGAAGTTTTATTCTTTGTAAACAGATTAAGTATTGGGATTAATAATCTTAAATTCGTTAATTGTGGAAGATAAATAACTATGTAACGCAGTTGTTATCCACAAGTTGTCCAAATACTGAAAATTTATCAATAGAAAGTGTAAACTGAAGAAATATATCAATGAAGGGAAGTAGCATCTCTTTTCAGGAATCTCAAATGTTTATATATTTTATTTTTACACGATCAAGGAAATATTAATTTATTCAAGAAATTAGTGGAAGCTATTAATGAAAATGGTTTGAAGGTAACTACTTGGCATGAAATGGATTTTCTTCAAATTATTTTTAAATTCACTAACCGCTAGAGTGAAATCAGAAGTGGAAGAAATATAAAGAAATACGCCAAGGAAAAGTGGAGTATTCTTTGTAAATTATTATCCTGAAACTCATTGTTCTAGTAGTAATGTATTTGAAGTTGTCTTTCAAAAGAGGGGTGAATATTATTCAGAATTTATGGATGTATTTAAATAAACCATAATTGATTTGTATGTAAAAACTAATTGCGTATATCTTAAATTTTATAATTTTTTTTAATTTATATTCGTTGTAATTAATATAGTAAATTTATTTAAATTGCTTAAGAGTTACCATAAGCTTTTGTTTTCTGAAAACTTATTATTTATTGAAGTTTTCTTCCAACGTATGTTTAAAAATATCTCTGCAAGCAACCAATATTAAATTGTGTTTTTCATTCAAATAAAAAGGTAAGAATTTTAAAGAAATTTTGTGGTCATTTTCCTTTCTCCATTGAATAACATCCATCCTATTTTTCCACTTTTATAGAAGTTTATTCTACAAATATCTATCTTTTAAAATTATTTTAAAAGCATTATTTTCAAACTTTTCACTGAATTGAATCTCTAAGTCTCATAGAGACCAATAATTCACTTATTTTTTAAAAAATTCTTTTCATCACTTTATCAATAGCAATTATATTAGTTATTTTTTCTTTTATAGTATAAGTTCTATTTCAAGAAATCATAAAAAAAAACTCTATGACTAATTCCGCATTTAAAATCACATGAAAGTGTAAAATTTTTTATTGATAATATAGAATATAAAAGCACACAATAAAATGTGTAAGGTAAAAAAAATAAAAGGCAAATAATTTTAATATGCAATTATATAATACTGTAGATTTTTTAACTATTAAATATTTATAAATTATCATTAAAATTTTATTAAATAATAAAAGCATTGGACAAATATTCGATATGATAAATTATATTTTCTCTTTTTTTTAATTTGGTAGAATACTGTACTATAAAACATAGCGCATATAATTGCAAAAAATGACACTTATTGATTGAGTATGGAATATAAATTCACTAAAAAATAATATTGTATGTGGTTATTTTAAATCCATCTCTATGTATTTTTAGAATGAAACTATGAAAAGTGAATACGCACTTATTAGAAAACATTTCGAGTTTTGTATAATAGCAAATGTTGACAATAAAAATTGAAAATCTAATAAGAAAAATTTACTATTAAAAAGTTTGTCATTATAATAAAGTAATTATATTAAAACTTCAATAACTTTTCTATACTTAACTCTTTATCTATATTAGCATATAAAAATCATTTGTTTGTCAAAGACTAATATATACATTATAGAATCATAGTAAAAACCAATATTTAATGAAATTTTTAATAACAATGTTGCATATTTCGTTATGTTTTTAAAGATGAATGAAAGAATATACCTTGAAAATATGACAAAAAAATTTTTAATAAATTACTAACAACTAATTTGAAACATTACTAATATAAAATCATCTAATTATAATTTATATTACATAATTACAAGAGTTAATTTATAATTATCCACTTTTCTTTACTTGTTATCCAATCTAATTTATCTGTCAAATTTAAATATTTTGAACAAGCCTCAACACTCACACACAAACCATATTTATGTGAAAAGGATTCTTTAAAACTATTTTGTCTACAGTTTTCTAAATTTCTAGTTATATCATTAAAATAATTATTCCATGTTTTTTGTTCTGTGATTGATGGATCTTTTTGAAGTTTTAACTTAAAATTGTTAGTTAAAATTTGACCCGTTTCTTTTAAAATATTTGTATAACTTTGATTAAATTTTTTTTCAATATCTGGCATTCTTCTTAAATGATATATTTCAGCTTCTTTATTTATAACATAATTAATTTTATCTGATGGTAATTTCTTGTCAACTAAATGAACATGAAATCGATTTATAAATTCTGGCCTATATATATTTTTTTGGTATGCTGGTCTTTTAAAAGGTTTAGTATCTATTCTAGCATTTTCAAAATATAAAAAATTTACATCTTCTAAACTATCAACGTTGTAATTTTTTTTAAGCGTAACTCTTCTACTTTCAAAACTCCACGCTATATAGCTATTATTTTCTTGATTTTTTAGAAATTCAGTAACAGTTCTAGTTTGATTATTCTTCAAAACAATAATTTCATCCCAATCAAATACAGCAACATATTTACTTTCTCTTAAACTTCTAATATAGTGCATTGCATCATAAATTGAAAGAATAGCTTCATATTGAAATGTAAACAAATTTGGATTAAAATCTTGATTATATTTGTTATATTGTGTGTCTATAGGTCTATAAATATTTGGTAAAATAGGCCACTCTATAAATTCAATTTCAATCCATTTATTATCATTATACCATTTAATTGTTTTTTCTATATCTTTGGTATATGATGTTCGACCAATGTAAACTTTTGTAGCACCTTGAGTAATCCAATATTCAAAAAATTGGATCATTATATGAAAATCGCTCATATAATATAATGGTTGAACAAATACTGCTAGAAAATGTTTATATACAAAATTAGGAGTTTCAAGTAATATTGAAGTTGAATTGTATAGTGGTATTGTATATGTTTGATTTGAAGTTTTATACCACAAATGAATAAATTTTGAGGTACTTAATAATAAATTATTTGATGAAAACATATGTGTCGGTGGTAATTTGAATGTTGCTACATACCCCGTAAAGATGCATCCGTGATAATAATATTCAGGACATTTTCTTCCCCATTGGCATTTTATATTTCCATCAACATTTCCTTCAATTAGAAATAAATTGTTATTATTATGCGCAAATGATTTTGTTGTAATTAGCGGTACTTCTATAGTATTATTTGAAATCAAAAAAGCTCTTCTTGTAAATGCAACTTCTGGAATGTATTGTTCACTTGGATTTTCAGACAATATTACAAGAGGATATTCTTTTTTTTCATCAATTTTATTATTTTTAATATTCACATTTTTTTTTATATCTATACAAACATTTTCCTCTGGAATACTATCTTCTAAATAAAAAATATTTTCCTTCTCTATATACATGATAAATATACAACAACTAATAAACATTAACATAAAAATTTTTTTCAACATTCTACTTGGTACAAAATAAAAACTTTGCACTACCATCACAATTTTGTAGTAAAACTTTTTTGTTCAACAAACAAAAAGGTTAACGTATAAAAATTAATAAATAAATATTTTTCAATAAATTTGATTTATTATAATAGAAAAAAATACAGTATTGTCTAACAAATTGGTTTCCTTTCAAATAAAATCATTTTTAAATCAATTTAACATGGTTTATATAGTTATGATAAATAATTTATGAATGGTAATGCCCACACAAAATAATCATTTAAATGTTTAGCTACTTATAAATGTATTAGTTAAAATTGATAAACAATACCGAATTTTGAAGTATGCATTAATTCTTCGTAAAGATTATTAAATACATTAAGTTGTAAAAAAAATCTGTGCTTCAAATATAAAAATTTTTTTATCTCTGGTAAAAATATAATAAAAAAATAATTACCACTTTTTTAAATTTACATTTGTTCATAGTTCCTCTTTTCACCATACAATAAAATCCAGTTGGATTATCTTTTAATAAATTTAAACAAATGAAATCATTATATATTAATTTTCTACTTAAACAGTATCATACTTTTATGATTTAAATAATTAACCGATAATAATACTAATTTAAATTTCAATAGACATTAAATTCTCAAGTTCTGTCTACCAAAAATTTATTAAACATAACAAAAAACAAAAAATATCAACAAAAACTATTAAATAAAATGACAATAAAAATGTTTATTTTTTTCCAAACCTTTTCTTCTTCTTTGGAGGTTCATTTTTACCTACAAAATTTGATATCTGTTTTTGAGATAATTTCTCAGGTCGATCAGATTTTATTTGAACAATTCCATTTCCAACTCTAGTGATGTTGACTTGTGACAAAGCAGAATCCCATTCTTCGTCATTTCCCTGAATAGCGTACTTCGCAAATTGATCAGAAAGCTCTTTACGCATATTATCTTTATCTCTTTTCTGTCTTTCCTTAATCTCATCAGCAGCTTTTGATAACTCTTCCTCAAGTGAATCAAGTTTTGATTTACTGTCTCCAATAACTTTATCTTTAGGATCTTTAGCTATTATTTGTTCTTCAATTGAATTAAGGCAAAGTTGATCTAAGTAGTCTGATATTTTCCTTATAGTTTTAGAATACAATGCTAGTAATTGATTTACTGGAATGTTAATTTCTTTTGAAACATCCTCAACATTTTTATGTTGTAAACCAACTGCAATTAAAATAGCTGATTGGAGGACAGTTAAATCAATGGTACTCCCTAAATGACCATTGAAATATAATTTTGAAACTGTAGGCATTAAATCAGTTATAAGATGATTATCTATCATATTCCTAGAATATTCATGAAGACGTTTCATATCAGTGTTACTTAAAAACAAAGACAATGTTTCTCTATTATAAACATGATTATTGTAATTGTCTTCACCAAGATTTTTAACAGGTTGAAGGAGAGAAAGTGACATATGTGGAGAAAATTTCTTAAATTCATACCCTAAAAGAGAAATGAAACGATATTTGAATTCTTTCCAGTATCTTTTCAACCATTCTGGTATCTCATTATCCTCATCGTTCAAACTTTTTATAGCAATATTTGTATGTTCCCCTGTTAAATCATTGGTTGTTTGACGAAGGTAAACAGGAATAAAACTGTTTCTCTTCCAGAACCTTAGTAAACTTAATGTTAATCCATATGATACTCCTAAATAATCAAGTTTCTCAGCTTGCCTTTCATTCAGTTTTAACAACAAAGGTGGTAAATTATCTCTAGGAGCAATATTTTCCTCAAGTAAATCTAGTGTTTCATTGTTCTCGATATTTTTTATTTTCTTTTCTTTTATGTTATTATTTAGTACAGGAAATTTACCTTCATAATACTCTGTTAAAAGATTAATTGCCCTTTGTCCATAACCCATAGATTGGTAGTCAGGATGAACAGCAACTCTTACAATACGAGCACCAAGAAGTTGTGGGAAATCATGGTCCAAAAATTGCTGAGAAACAGTCCAAGGAATTAAATCACCAGCAGCACGTTTGCCTCTTCCCAAAGCTGCAGAAATGACATCCTTAGATAAATTTCCTTCATAACAAACTTGAATAACAGCTAATATATCTGGCATCTTAGTTTGATCCTCCTTAACGGGTGCCATTAAAACAAAAATATGATGAGATGGAGCATCAGACAACATCTGAAGATCATTTGGTGTATTCTTGTAATGTGCTGAAACATAAATAGCCATCATGTTACTCAAGAAAGCTTCAGATGCTTTATGATATGAAAAAAGTGTATCTCGATTCACATAATACAATTCACATTTTGTAGGTGGTGGAATTCCTCCAATAAGATTTTGAATATTTGTTGCATCTAAGCATAAAACTTTATTTAACCATATCTCAACTTGATCTCCAGGCTTATATCTAATTGACTCGTCAAGAGAAAGTTCATATAATTTTCTTACATTCGCAGTAGCAAGTTTAATTTCTCCACTCTCAGATTTCATATTTCCTGATGAATCTTGTCTTAACTGTGAAAGCAATTTTAATGAAAGTGACCGTCCTGTTCCCTCATAACCGTTAATTGTAGAAGCTAAAAATACTAAATATGGTCCATCTATTAGTGCCTTAACCATTGGAAGGGGTATAGCGGCTGCTTCATCTATCACAACCAATTCAGCTTGACCGAGTTTAACAACATCGGATGGATGAATATATTGAATTGTTTGTCTATGTTCTCTAAAAATATTAATTCTAACTAAAGCTTTGTTAAATTCTGGATTATTTGATTGAATCAATTCATAATCAGTATGTTCTTCATAATCCATTTGATCAAATCCTTTAACAATAAACTCAAAAAGTGTCTTAAGATTTTCTGGACTAGGTGAGGTGACAAATATACTTGAATATCCAAAACCTATTGCACCAGCAATCGCAAGTCCAAGTGAAGCAGATTTTCCTCTGCCACGTGCTGCTGTAATTGAACAAGTAGCTTTGGCAGATTTTTCTGTAATAACATCTAAAAGTCTTAACAAAACTTTTGCCTGACATTTAGTTTTACACTTCTTTAACAATTCACCTATTGGTTTTGTATCTTCCATAGACTCTTTTAATGCTTCCAATTCCTTATCTTTCTTGTTACTTTTCTCTTCAATTTCCTTAAGATTATTTATATGAGAAGAAATTGGTAAAACATTTAAAGAATCATCAGTGACTAAACAACTCTTGCAACTGCTTAAGGATAGTATAAATCTCTCATTGAATCGTGGAATAATTTCACCATTCCCCTCTGTACGGTAACGTGTATGAACATCCATAGTCATTGTAAACAATTGTCGTAATGAATTCACTGATGAAAGTAATAATACAACAAGACCACCTCCTTCAACCGTTTCAATGGTACGAGCAAGAAGATTTGGAGTAATAGCTTCAAAATCTTGAAGTACAAGCATTCCATAAGTATTTCCTAGAATTTTGTGAGATTCAGAGTAGTAACAATATCTAATTTGTGTTGAAGCAATAAACATTTCAAATGGATCATTTTCATTAATATTTATATTTCCATGATCAGCTTTTGTCTTAATCTTTTTTACTTTGCTCTTCCTTCTAGAATTAAATCCTAGTTCTTTTTTGTAACACCATAATACTGTTGGATGTGAAGAAACTGTAGCTTTTGTCAAAATATGATGTAAAATTGGAATCTAAAATGATTTTATTTTAATACTATTAGATTACTATGTTACCTGATCTCTAGCTTTTTCACCAACGATAACAAACATAGATCTATGTTTTAAAATGATTCCATTTTCAACAAGGATGCGAATTCGGTTATCTAATTTTGTCCTCATCCTTATATTATGAAAATGTTTTAAAACTAAATTTAATTTTTAATAAATACTTTCCCAAAATTTGAAATCTCTAGCTTGTCTTAGAACGATTGGAGTTGCGTTGATAACAATCTGCTAAAAATTACATTTGATATGTCCAGCGGTTTTGTAACAGCAGGAAAAGCTTCTGAAAATGATGGTCCTGAAAAAGGTATACTTCTAGTTTTTAACGAATTCATATATATTTGATGTAGAGTTAATTGATAGGCGACCTCTGTATGAAAGATTGCGAGAAGCAAAGGAAAAAGCACAACAAGAAAAGGAAGATGCAGAAAAATTAGGTTGGTTATTTTATTTAAATTTTCAAAATACCTTTCAGCCAATACTTTATCTGTTGTTACGGAAGATGATAGTGAATTCTATGAAGAATTGAATAAGAAAGTATATTTATTAAATAAACAAAAGCAGGCTGATGAAAAAGATATTATAAACAAAATAAAAATCAAGGAAGCCAAAGAACAAATAGACAATATAAATATAGATTTACCAGATGATATTGATGATGAAAAAGAAATACCTGGAAGTAAGAAAGTTCCTTCCTCTGCCAAAATATCATCCCAAGCTCAACTTTTGGGGAATATTTTAAAGCGCAAATCAAAAGATGATTCTTCAATTGAAAAAAAGAAAGTTGACTTGAAAATTGTTGATTATGGATCGTCAAGTAGTGATGAAGATTAAAAATTTTTTTTGCAAACTAAAGTATTATTCATTTTTAATTTTAAAAAAAAGTCTGCCTAGATAAACTCATCAAATGAGTAAAGGTCAAGAATATTGCTATGTTCTTTTTACATATCCGAGCAATTTGAAAGATATTAAATCAAGCAGAGTAACCTGTTTGCAATGAGTTATGAAGCTAAGACTAACACTTTTGTTTTGTATATAATTTTTTAATAGCTACTGTAATTAACTGAATAAAATGCCTTGTATTTGTTGATAAATTGTAATTTGACACTTTCATTTTCAGTTTCCGGGTTCTTTGCTCCAAATTGTTTTGGTATTTCGTTGCTTACTTGTTTTTTTTACATTATACAAGAATAACTAGAATTTAATGCTGGTAAAATAATAAAATTAATTGGTAAGTTCGGGTGTGTGAAAAAATTATTTTTGTTATGGTATTTTGATGAGTTGGAATACTTGCGAAATACAAATAATGTAGTTACAGTTATCATTTGTTAAAAAATTGCAGAAGTTTTGGCGCATTTCCTGCTTGTCAATATTTGTATATAGGGAGATTTTTACAATAATGTATACTTTTTTTTAGATTTATCATGTCTACTTCAAATTCAATTAGCGTTTCCAATCATTACAATAGTGTAAAGGAAGTAGGATTAAGTGAACGTGACAAAAGCGCCATCTACTACTTAAGAAACTTTAACAATTTTGTTAAAAGCTGTTTGATTCAGGAATTTATTACAAAATTGAAGAATGAAGGTAACTATAATGGTCAGATATTAGATTTATGCTGTGGTAAAGGTGGTGATCTTTTAAAATGGAAAAAAGGATTCGCCAAGAAAGTTGTTATGACAGATATTGCTGAGAAATCTCTAGAACATTGTGGAAATAGATATTCTGAGTTAAAAGCTAAACAGCATCCAAAATTCCCACTGTTTGATATTGAGATAATTCATGCTGACTCAACAATAACAAGAATAGATGAATATATAAAAGATGGTAAGCCATTTGATATATGTAGTTGCCAGTTTTCATTACACTACGCATTTGAAAGCGAACAAAAGGCAAGACAAATGTTACAAAATGCAACAGAAAATATTAAAGAAGGTGGTTATTTTATTGGAACAATTCCTAATGCAAACCTCTTAGTTAGTTTACTAAGAAAAAACAAATCTATTCACTTTAAAAATAAAGTTTGTAGCTTAACATATTTAGGTGTTGAGGGAAAAGATCAAACAGATGAAGAAAGACTCAAAGATATTATGGAAGGTAACATTCCTCTCTTTGGAGGTAAAATTGATTGGCAATTAGATGATCTTGTAAATTGTCCGGAATATTTAGTTCACATCCCTCTGCTTGTTAAAATTCTTGAAGAGTTTAATATGGAATTAGTGTACTGTAAACGCTTTGATGAAGCAATTGATTATTTCATGGATGTAATTCCGGAATCGGAAAGATTATTAGAGATCATAAAGGCTTTAGAGAAATATCCATGTAAATCTAACGAGACACAATTACATGATGAATCTGAATATAAAGCAGCTAAAAAAGCCTTCGAGAAACAAAACTCACGGAACTTTTTTGGTACCATGTCTAAATGTGAATGGGAAGTGACGTCACTGTATATGATATTTGCTTTCCGGAAGAAGACAGTTTAAAATTACTTTAAATATTTTTTACTTTGATCTTTTCAAACTCCCTAACAATAACTTGTACAATATGTTTTTTTGACATAAATATTTGTGCTTATTAAGGCTAATATAAAAAATTGACACGCGACTATTTTACAGTATTTATTAGTTTACAATTATAACAACAACATCACTATAGAAGCCCCTGTTCTTTAAAAATATACATAGAGAAATAACAATAGAAAACAAAAAAAAATTAACGCCACTTTTAATTGGAATTGAAAAAAAAATTGATAGAGATATAGTTACTTTATTCAGTTTCCATTTCGATAACTGCCCTCTTTGAAGTTTGTGTTTGTTTGATCTCTTGGTCTTCCGCAACAGGAGCACGAATGAGATGCATTTTTGTCTGAGCTTTCTTGATAAGTCCCTTCTTCTTGACGACTTTTCCTGGTTTCTGCGCATTTGTGATCAATTGAACATATCTCTTAGTTCTAATTCCTGCAAGCTCTTTCATTTTCTCAATAGCATCATTCCACACAGCCCTTTCATACTTAAGTGGTTCATTTCTTTTAGTCTCAGCTGCCAAAACAAGATCATTCGCCAATTCCTTCCCTCTGAGGCGACGGGAAGTCTTAGTCCATCTAAGTTTCCTTGGATTCTTCTTCTTCTTAAATAATTTGTTACACTTTGAACGGCAAAATCTGAATATCTTTAAAAATTTAATTTACTATTTCAAAATATTTAAAATAAACTTACTGTACTGTCATTTCTAACAAATGTTATTCCATGTCCTGGATAAACATTTGATGAACAAAAAGAACACTTCTCAATACGCATAATTGTTCTCTCTATTTAAAAAAATCTTTCTTAAATTAGCAGTAAAAAGTGGAGATATACGTATTATAGTTTCTTCAGAACATCGTTGCAAGAGATTTTGTGAATATGTCAAAATAAGATCTGTGTTTTATCGTTACATTAGATTAATGAATAAATGTGTTAATAAAAACATAGAGTATTTGTACGTGTACATGTTGTTTTTTCTTATTTCCTACTCTATAAAAATATATATCATATCAATAAACTATCATAATGACTACAGACTACAAAGGTCTTGTTGATGACAACAAAGTTTTAACTAATATGTAGAATTATATACGTACGTCTTATTTATCAAATTTTGCCCTTTAAACAGACAAACTACGTTTCTAATCTAATATTCAAATTATCATGTATGGTAATTATTCCGTACTTACACATATTTTCCATTTTGTTTAACAATGATCTTCTATATAGACGTTTATTTTTTTGTATCTCTCTTGTTTATTTATTTTTTTTTAGATTTATCATGCTGTCTCGTTTAGCCGGTATCTCACGTTCCAAAGGTAATTTCCGTTTTTTTAATTGATTATAAAAAATTGAATGATATTATTATAGTATTATTACCAACTGTTAGATGTTTATCTTCCAGCACTGGACAAGGTGCTGTAACATATACAGTAAAGGATGACATCGCCGTTGTTAAGATGGATTTACCTGGTGAAAAACAAAATGTCTTGAATGAATCTCTTACTAATGGATTCAATAAAGTTTTTGATGAAATCAACAAGAATGATTCAATCAAAGGAGTAGTCATAATGTCAGGTAAAACAGGAAGTTTTGTTGCTGGAGCTGATATTACCATGTTAGAAAAAGCAGGCAGTGCAAGCGCTGTTGAAAGATTATCACGTGAAGGTCAAGCTCAATTTGCAAGAATAGAAGAATTCAAGAAACCAATAGTTGCGGCTATAATGGGACCATGTATGGGTGGTGGTCTAGAATTGGCATTAGCATGTCATTATAGAATTGCTGTCAATAATAAAAGTACTACAATGGCCCTTCCAGAAGTAATGCTAGGTTTAATGCCTGGCGCTGGAGGAACACAACGTTTACCAAAATTGATTTCACTGACCAATGCCATGGATATGATGTTGACAGGTAAAAACATCAAACCTGTTAAAGCTAAAAAAATCGGTCTTGTTGATATGATTGTTGAACCATTAGGTGTTGGTGTTGAACCAGCTGAAATTGGTACTCATAAATATCTTGAGAAAGTTGCAGTTGGTGTCGCTAAAAACATTGCTGATGGATCATTAAAAGTAGAAAGAGTTCGTCCATTCCCTGAACGTGTACAAAATTATTTCCTTTCAAGAAGGCCATTGATAGATTCTGTTGTTATGCGAATGGCAACTGACAAAATTATGAAACAAACATTAGGAAATTACCCAGCACCATTGAAGATTCTTAATACAATTCGTACAGGTTTAGTTGAGGGGTCTGAGGCAGGTTATGATGCAGAAGCAAAGAATTTTGGAGAATTATCTGAAACAGGTGCTTCAAAAGCTTTAATTGGTTTGTTCCATGGTAGTACTGATGCTAAGAAGAATAAATATGGTGAAGGAAGACCTATTAATGAAGTCTCTGTTATCGGAGCTGGATTGATGGGTGCCGGAATTGCTAATGTTACAATTGACAAAGGTATCACAACAAATTTATTGGATATAGATCAAAAAGGATTAGATCGCGGAATGGATCAAATCTTTAAACAACTTGATGGATCAGTAAAAAGAAAAAGATATACTAAATCCGAGAGAGATGTCTTTGCTTCAAAACTAAATACAACAACTAAGTATAGTGAACTTAAGAATAGTGATGTTGTTGTTGAAGCAGTTTTCGAAGACTTAGCTTTAAAACACAAAATTATTCAACAAATTGAGGCCGTTGTTGGAGAAAATTGTGTTGTAGCATCAAATACCTCTGCCCTTCCAATTACTGAAATTGCTAGAGCCTCAAAGAGACCTGAAAATATCATTGGAATGCATTACTTTTCACCTGTTGATAAGATGCAGCTTTTAGAAATTATAACACACGATAAAACATCTAAAGAAACTATTGCTACTGCCGCTAAATTAGGTTTTGCTCAAAAGAAATTAGTTGTTGTTGTAAAAGACTGCCCTGGTTTCTTTGTTGTCCGCTGTCTAGGACCAATGAGTGCTGAAATCTTCAGACTTTTACAAGAAGGTGTTGGACCAAAGGAAGTTGACACAATGACAAAGAAATTTGGCTTCCCAGTTGGAGGTGCTACCTTGGCTGATGAAGTTGGACTTGATGTTGCTATTCATGTCGCTGAATTTTTGACAACAAAACTTGGAAATCGCATGGGAGGAGGAAATAATGCTTTACTTAGAGAACTCGTAGATAATGGACATTTAGGAAAGAAGAATTCAAGTGGTATCTTTACTTACAAGAAGGAAGGCAAAAAAGTAAAGAAAGAGGTAAATGTTGTTGCTGCTAAGATTTTAGAAAAATACAGACAAGATGCCCCAACTGCAGTTTCCTCAACAGAGGATCGTCAACTTCGTGTTATTTCACGTTTTGTTAATGAAGCAACTTTATGTTTACAAGAAGAAGTTATCCGCTCCCCATCTGATGGTGATATTGCCTCAGTCTTTGGAATTGGTTTTCCACCATTCTGGGGAGGTCCATTCAGATTTGTTGACTTATACGGAGCTAGTAAATTAGTCAGCCATATGGAACGTTTTGCCAATGCTTATGATTCAGCACAATTTATGCCTTGTGATTTGTTGATGGACCACGCCAAATCAGGAAAGAAATTCTACAAGTGATAAACCTTATTGAGTGAAATGAAAATTACTTTATAGAAACTCTTTAAGTAATAGGAATAACTAAAATATTTAAAGCATTATGTATATTATCTCTTCTTTTATTTTATATAATACAATATTATTAAAACAAACACTTTATAACTTAACTTTTTCTTTACTCTCACTTATTTATCTTGAAGTGTGAAATACTTTTAGGTGGTGTATCATGTGTATTTTATAAATAAATCCATTTTATGTGTAATTCTCGAGACCATTCCTAAAGTATAATATTATAAAACATTTCATCAAAATAAATATTATTATTGTAACGCTATTCTCTTCTTCGATTTTATCAAACATATCTTTTATTTATTAAATATAGAAAAATATATATGTGTATTTTATAGTGCCTTTTTGTAGTAAAAATTTTACAAATTATTTAATGTTAGTATTAGATTTACATATAATAAACACAGTTTAATTTTTCAGAGATGTTATAAATTTTAACATTAAATAACCATTATATTAAGATACTTGATTGAGATCACTTTTTTAAATTATATATAAAAGAGAACCATTTTTAAAAAGTAAGATAATTAATTTTTTAAACTATATTACAAAATTTATTTATTTTAAAGTGAAGGTCAAAAATTTATAACCATTTAAAATTAAAAAAAGTTTACTTAAACTTTTCTTATTATCAGTTAGTTTGCCTTTTGATTAGTCGATATATTATATTATTATAAAGTATTTATACTCATTATGAACTAATATAATTGTTGAAACATTTTAAAACTATTTTGCTTTAAGCTAACATTTGTAGAAAACCAGTAGCAATAAAAAGAGAGTTAGCTTTTGATATGTACATTTACCCTGCAACAGATCTTGGCATTTGATCTTTCTATCAATAATAATTGACTTCCTAATTACCCTAAAATGAAGCCCGCGAATTTAATACTAGATGCCTCTAAAAGATAGGAGTTTTTTGTCTCCTCCTATATTTTTAAATTCTTAAAACTTTTGCTAGAGCACTTGTTAGACAATCTTTTATATTACTATAGTGTGCCATTGTAGGTCCAATATCTAATGACATTTTATCAAACTATTATCCTTTTACTTTGGTCAACAGAAGGTATTATTTTTAATATAAGTTGCTTTTCATTCTAAGAAATATATATTACTTTTCATATAAAAGATAGTAAACAGTAATTTATAAGATTTTTATAGTAAAATAATTAGATATTTTTCTTTATACATAATAATAATAATTAAAATTTATAGATTTTATCAAAAAAAAAGATGAGGGATAGACTGATCAGTCTACCTTCAACTATTTTTTTAATAAAATTATTGGTATTTTTTCTACTAATAAATATATTTTTACCTACTTATGGAAATAATATAGAATATGCACCATATTATGATGATAGATATCAAGAATTAACTACACCATCAGAGGAGAAAAATGAAAGAGGATTATTTCCAACTATATTTAATTTAGCTACCAATGCAAAAATTACAGCAAATGCAACTTGTGGTCAACGTGGACCAGAACAATTTTGTAAATTAGTAGAACATATAATTGGTCGATCACCTCAATGTGATTATTGCGATGCTAATAATAAATACAAAAGACATCCTATTGAAAATGCCATTGATGGAACATCAGCTTGGTGGCAGTCACCATCACTTGATAATGGATTAGAGTACGAAAAAGTTGATATTGTAATTGATTTAAGACAAGAATATAAGATTGCTTATATTATTGTTAAAGCTGGAAATGCCCCAAGACCTGGAACATGGGTTTTAGAAAAATCATTAGATGGTATTAATTATACACCATGGCAATATTATGCTATGTCTGATTCCGAATGTATGAGACAATTTGGTATTCCAGCTACAATTGGTGTACCAAAATTTAAAAGTGATGATGAAGTTATTTGTACATCATTATACTCAAAACGTGAACCATTAGAACATGGTGAAATTCACACATCTCTTGTTAATAATAGACCAGGTGTTGATCAACCAAGTAAAGCATTACTAGAATTTACTAGAGCTAGATATGTTAGAATTAGACTTCTTAAACTCCAAACATTAAATGCTGATTTAATGATCATTAATAGGCAACAAGGAAAACTCGATGCTTCTGTAACTAGAAGGTATTTTTACTCAATTAAAGATATATCAATTGGAGGTCAATGTATATGTTATGGGCATGCCGATAGTTGCCCATCTGATCCAGAAACAGGACAATTTAAATGCCATTGTCAACATAATACTTATGGTGATAGTTGTTCACAATGTCTACCTCTCTATAATCAATACCCTTGGAAACCAGGTACAAATTTTGAACATAATATTTGTCAACCATGTCAATGTTTTAATCATGCTGATCGTTGTGAGTATGATGAACAAGTCCATAAACAACAACTTTCAATGACTCCAGATGGTATTTTTGAAGGTGGTGGTAAATGTATTGCTTGTCAACATAATACTGCTGGTATAAATTGTGAAATATGTAAAGATGGATACTTTAGACCAAGTGGTATGTCACATTATCGTGAAGATGCCTGTCGTCCATGTGAATGCAATCCAGAAGGATCAGAGACAATGAATTGTGTTCGAGATGAATCTGAGGCAAGTGATGGTAAAAATCCTGGAGATTGCCATTGTAAACCAGGTTTTGGTGGAAGACAATGTGATAGATGTGCACCAGGATTTAGAAATTATCCTATATGTGAACCATGTCCATGTAATCAAGCTGGTTCATTGAATTTTGATTTATGTCAAGAAGATAAATGTATATGTAAGAGTAATGTTGAAGGAATAAATTGTGATAAATGTAAGGAAGGAACAATAAATCTAAATATTAATAATAATGAAGGATGTCAAAAATGTTTCTGTTTCGGTCTTAGTAATAATTGTATGGAAAAAAAATGGAAACAAGATTATATAAGAGGAACAACTGGTTTCAACTTAACTGATTGGCAAAATATGAAAGATATCCCTATGAAAGGTGATCAGGAGACAGATGTCCTTATGTATACAACAACCGATTATAAGAATGAACAACCATTACAATATTGGAGAGCATCAAGTCAATACTCAGGAAATCTTCTTAATTCATATGGCGGTAATCTTAAATATTTCGTTTATTTTGTTCCATCTCAACAAACACAGGTAGCACATATCGCAGATGTTATTATTGAAGGTAATGGTATACAACTTGAATACCATAGTCGTCAAGAATTTTTCCCACGTGAAAATAATTCTGTTATCATACCAATGAAAGAATCATCTGGCTGGTATAATAGTCAAAGTAGAAGTCCTGTTGAGAAGATTGATATGATGCGTGTATTGAGTGATGTTCAATATCTCCTTATTCGTGCTGTTTATAGAAATGGCCAAGTACAATCAACAATATATGGATTATCATTAGATATTGCCAGGGAAAATGATGATTTTGAGGAGGAGGAAGAAGATAATTTATTACCATCAACAAATAACTCTCTTCCATTAAATATTGAAACATTATACGCAGTAAAATCTAAACCAACAAAATATTACATGAAATCTGTTGAAGTATGTGAATGTCCTGAAAATTTCGAAGGTAATTCATGTGAAAGATGCAAAAAAGGATACAGACGTGTTAATAATCAATTATATGGTGGAAGATGTGAAAAATGTGAATGTAATGGTCATTCAGAGGAATGTGATCCATTTACTGGAGCATGTATAAATTGTCAACATAACACAACTGGTGATCACTGTGAAAAATGTATAGATGGTCATGTTGGTAACCCAATATTAGGTGGAATAATTGGTGGATGTTCTCCATGTGCATGCCCATCATTAGATAATAATCATTCTAAAAATTGTGTTCTCTCACAATTAGGAATTCATGGAATATTAGCTAGTAATCAGGAGGATAATTATATTTGTACATCTTGTGATCCTGGTTATGATGGAAATAAATGTGAATTTTGTGCTGATGGATATTTTGGTGATCCTCTTGCCATAAATGGATCATGTAAACCATGTGAATGTAATAATAATATTGATCCATTAGATATTGGAAATTGTGATACAAAAACAGGTAAATGCTTGAAATGTATTTATAATACAGATGGAGATCATTGTGAAAAATGTGCTGATTTCCATTGGGGTGATGCTGATAAACAAACGTGTAAACCATGTGGATGTCATTCTGTTGGTTCATTATCATTAACATGTAATAATATGACTGGAATATGCGATTGTAAAGAAAATTATATTGGTGATCAATGTAATAAATGTATCTCTGAACATGGTGATATTGAAAATGGTTGTCCAAAATGTGATTGTAATGAACTTGGTTCTGAAGGTACAGAATGTGATGAGATCTCCGGACAATGTTCATGTAAAGTAGGAGTTTTCGGAAAACATTGTGACCGTTGTTTAACAAATTACTTCAATTTTACAGTAGATGGTTGTCAATATTGTCATTGTAATCAATTTGGTTCCGTTGACGGAGGAAATTGTGATTCTGTTACTGGAGAATGTGAATGTAAACCTAATGTTGAAGGTACAATGTGTGAAAAATGTAAAGAAGGGTACTTTAATATTACAAGTGGTAGTGGTTGTGTAGAGTGTGAATGTAATAGTATTGGTTCAGAATCACTTATTTGTAATGAAGTTACAGGTGTATGTAAATGTAAACCTGGAGTAACTGGAGATAAATGTGATAAGTGTGAAGTAAATTATTATGGACTTGATGAGAATGGATGTAAAAAGTGTCAAGTATGTAAAGCTGAGGGACAAGTATGTGATCCAGTTACTGGTGAATGTATATGTCCACCAAATACTGTTGGTGAGATGTGTGAAGAATGTACTGAAAATTCTTGGGACTACCATCCATTAAGAGGATGTAGAAAATGTAATTGTGATACAATTGGTTCAATTGACGGTAAATGTAATTCATTAACTGGGCAGTGTCTCTGCAAAGATGGTTATGTTGGACCTAATTGTAATTTATGTAGCAATGGATATTACAATTTCCCTAACTGTGAACCATGTAATTGTAATACTAATGGAACACTTCCATCACAATGTAATGGTGATTTGTGCCTTTGTGATAATGATGGTCAATGTCCCTGTAAAAGTAATGTTATGGGTTTAAAATGTGATGAGTGTAAACAAAATTCATTTTCACTTTCTGGCAGTAATATCAAAGGATGTACAGAATGCTTCTGTTTCGGTAGAAGTGATAAGTGTGAACAAAGTAATTTATATTGGCAACAGATTTATGGGCCAGATAGAGAAGTAACCTTTTCTGCTCCATTTAATGCCTTTACTAAGAAAAACAACATTCGCCTTCTTAAAGAAGAACCAGCTAAATATTTCAGTTACCCGACAGACAGTACACCATTATATTGGCCACTTCCAAAAAATTTCCTTGGTGATAAAATAACTTCATATAATGGATATATTAGATTTAAAGTATACAATAATGATTATAGAAATGGAAATTCACCAATTAAACCAGAACAAATATATTTCAAATATTTCCCACAAGTTATTATTATTGGTAATGATCGATTAACTCTTGAACATATACCTCATGAAATTTCAAATGATGGAAAGTATAAAGTTCATATTCATGAATCACAATGGAGATCTAAATCAACACCACAAGTTAAAGTAACTAGAAGACAATTGATGACTGCTTTACAAAATCTTCAAGCTATATATGTTCGTGCTACCTATAATTATTTAGTTCCTGGTGATCAAGCTGGTATGAAAGAGATATCATTAGATGTTGGTATTAGAGAAGAAGAACTTGGTGAAGGACAGTTAGCAATTAAAGCTATTGGTGTTGAAGAATGTTTAAATTGTCAATCAGGTTATGATAATTCAAGTTGTCAAAATCCATCATCTGGTTACTATAGGAAAAAAACAGTTGATTATTTGAATAGCCCTAATGATATTGATCTAATTGGCTATTCAGTTCCATGTGCATGTAATGCGCATTCTGTAAAATGTCATCCAGAGAGTGGTCGTTGTATGGATTGTCAAGATAATACCATTGGTGATTATTGTGAATATTGTAAACCAGGATTTTATGGCAATGCAACAAATGGTAACTCAAATAGTTGTATAAAATGTGAATGTCCATCGATTGAGAGAAGTTTCTCTGATACATGTATACCTATATCACATGGAAGAGGATTCATGTGTGATAGTTGTAAAAAAGGGTATACTGGAATGTATTGTGAAAAATGTAGTGACGGATATTTTGGTGACCCATCAATTGATAATGGAAAATGTGAAGCATGTAATTGTAATCCTCATGGATCAGTACAATTTACTTGTGATAAAAAAACTGGTCAGTGTGAATGTCGTGATGGTGTTACTGGTAGAAGTTGTGATCTTTGTGAAGAGAGACATGCATTTATTGGTGGTGTCTGTACAACCTGTGATAAAGGATGTACCAAAGAGTTAATGTTTATGGTTGATCAATTAGAAGAACAATTACTTATGAGTAACTTTAGTAATTTAAAACCAGTCCCATGGAAAAGAATTTCTAGAATAGAAAATACAACTAAAGACATAAATACATTTATTCATAATATTAAAGTTGATAATGTAACAATTGATAAACTTGACCCGTCATCATATCTTACAGATCCAAAAGTTCTTCTTGATGAATCAAACTTTATTATGGAGAGGCAAAATAAAACTTATGGACAATTATTACAATATATAAAAGATTCTGAATCAATTTATGATGAAGGAAGAAAACAAAGAAGATTAATCTATGATGTTACAGCACAACTTCGTCAATTTACTTTAACTGGTGGAGCTAAGCTTCCAATTGTTGAGATTGATTATCTTATTACTGAAGGTAAAGAATTTTTAGAAGGTACTAAAAAGAGAGGTGAATATATTGACAAAAGATTCCATTCCGGTATGAGTGCTTATAACAAGAGTAGAGATTTATTAGATCAAGTATTTAAAAAGAAAGTTAATGAAAGTACTTTTAAGGATATTAAAAATCAACTTGATGACTTTATCGATATGTTAGAGGGATATCAAGATACTCTTTGGGATAATGCTAGAATAAATACTAAAGATGCCACCAATAGAAATAACGCATTGCTTCAAAAAGTTGATAATCTCAAAAAGATTGTCTCAGAGATTGAGGAAGTTGAAAGTGTTATCAAAAATCAATTAAGTGAAAGTGAAAACAATGTCAATAAAGCTAAACAAGAAAAATTGTTAGAAATGTTTGATCATTATAATGAAATTAAAGAGACTCTTAAAGAATCACTTAATGATAAAATTACTGCCCTCACAGCATTTGGAGATACATATGGCGAAGCATATAATAAACTTAATCATGATGTTATTAGAAACCAAGGTAAAGCCAAAACTCTTGAACATGAAGCTAGTCGTATAAAAGAAGCTTTTGCTAATACAAAACATGCAACTGAATTACCTGTACAAGCATCTACAGCTTACAAAGACATCATTGAAGCAATTGGTAATTCAACAAATGCTGTCGAGGAGGCAATTGAATCTATAAAAGAAGCTGAGGAACATGCTGACATCTCAAACGAGGAGAGTTTAATAAACTTAGCTAAAAAGAGTTCTGAATTTAGTAAATCTCTTAAAGATAAGGCAAATGAAATAGCTAGAATATGGGATGAAGAGTATTTACCAGAGAAGAATAAAGAGTTAAATGATAGATTAGAAAATCTTTCAAAATCAATGAGTGATTCAGAGAAAATGTTGAAAAATTTCCAAGAAAAATTCTCGAATATGGAGGATCAAAAAGAAAGATTAGAATTATATCCATCATCTCTTGAAGGTACTCACAAGAAAGCTTCTGAAATCAAAACAACAAGTGAAAACATTGCTGAAGAAGTATCAAATTTGGAGAAAGAATTTAGCAATCTAGGAAGTTCTACTGGAAATGAAATTAAGATGGTCATTGATCAAGTTCATAACATTGGAGGTGGTTTAACTACAGATGAGAATAGAATAAAAAATATGGGACATTTATCAGAGAAGAATGGTAAAAAAATCGAAGAATTAAGTCAAAAATTAGGTATCCTTAAAGATAGAATTAAAGAAGCTAGAGAGAGAGCTTCAAGAATTAAATTATCTGTTACTTCTAATGAACGTGGTCATTGTGTAAGATCTTTTATCTCACCAATATATCCATCACCATCAAATAGTTTCAATATTAAATATAGACCAGCTAGAGATGTCCCTGATTCATTAATTATGATTACAATGACCAAAGGACGCCGTACACAGGCTTCTGAATATATTGCTATTGCTCTTCAAGATCAAAGAATTGTAGCTCATTGGAATATTGGTAGTGGAAAGAGATCAGCAACTAATAGTCATCCGATACGTTATATTCCATCTAGTGATAGATTTGCATGGTATAATATTGACTTGAAAAGATCTGGTAATAGTGTTATTCTTAAAGTTGTTCAAGAACAATCTGCACCAGGTGACACACCTAAAAAATTGACAGAAGAAGTCTCTGTAATGGTTGGAAAAATTGATGGAGATAGTAATGTTATATTTAATACTGTACCTGGAGAAACAAAGATTGGATTTGGTTATGATGGAGAGAAAAGTATTAGTAATCTCTTGTCATTGAAAACAGATAAATTTAGGGGAACCGTTGGAGAATTTATTGTTGATAACGAAAAAGTTAACCTTTGGGACTTCAGTTCATCAACAAAGGAATGTGATGGTGGTGTTTCACCTTTCACTCCAACAACTGGTGGATTTATGTTTAAAGATGGTTTTGCTCAAGTTCATATGACAACAGCAGAAAGAGCCAATACAATGTTAACGGTTGAATTTAGTTCCTACTCCAAAGATGGTCTACTATACTTTAGAGGAAATCCAGATGTTAAAGATTTTGTTAGTTTAGAGTTAAGAGATGGGCAAGTTGTATTTAAGGTTAATCTAGGAAATAATAGTTTTGTCAAAGTAACATCTAAAGGACCAGAATATAATGATGGAAAAGTTCATGTTGTTAGAACTATTAGATTTACCAACCAAATTCACCTGCAAGTTGACAGTGAACAAGATAGAGTTTCAGAAACAGTACCTGGAGAAAATACTGCACTAAATGTTAATGAAAATGATCATTTTATTGGTGGTGTTCCAAGTGACTTTGATACATTACCTTTCTCACAATTTGATATTCATTGGAAAGGCTTCTATGGATGTATAAAGAGTGTCAAACCAAATCAAATATCCGATCTAGATTTAGAAAATGTTGTTAGAAGTCATAAAAAAGAAAGTGGATGTGGATATAAAGAAAATCAACTTGAACCAAGTGATCGTGTTATTGGATTTGAAAAGGAAGGTTACTTTATAACAAATGGAATTAAATTTGATTATAATAGCAGCATTTCATTTAACTTTAGAACACGTGATGAAAATGGTATATTGTTATATCAAACTAGTGCAAATCCTAGATAAGTCTAAAAAAATTAAAAGAAGCAGTGAGATGGATGGTAAAGGTTTTATAGCAGTATATCTATTCAAAGGTACAGTTGTTCTAAATATTGGATTTGATGCTACAATAAGAAATGAAATGATATCATTAAAATCAAGAAGCTTATATAATGATGGCTTACTTCACAGTATTTTTATTGCTAGAGAAGAAGATAAAATTTACCTTAGAATTGATGACAAAGAAGTACTAAGAGATTCATTAAATAATGATTTAACAATAGGATCATTAGATCATTCAGTGAATATTGGTGGCATTGATAACCAAGAAAATATCAATGAAAATGAATTACCAATAAAGAATGGAATAATTGGTTGTATTTCAAATGTTTATTACAACTTTGAACTCCTTCCACTTGTACCATTATCACATTTATCAATTATTGGAAATTGTCCTTCATCTCTTAAGGATCTTCTTTTGTCACACGGTAAGTTTATAATATATACATAAGTTTTTTGTTACCTTGAATTGCATGATACATAATATTATTATGTATTTGTTTTCTCCACTTGCTTATATTTAATTAATTAATATTTAGATGATTCAATAATTAATGATGAAGAAAAAATAAAAAATCTAGATAGAACTGTATCAAAAATTGTTATGGGAAATATTGATCCACACCAAAGAGGTGGAAAATATAATTCTAATGGAGAAAATGAGGATGATGAAGATTACGATATGAGTAAGTTATTTATTGCTTTTGAAAATTTTACCTTGCTTAACAAAACCTTTATTTATAAAAATATTAATACGTAATTTCTGTTTAGATGAATTAGAAAATGAGGATAACGATAATAATAACAAATCAAAAAATACCAATATTTGTGGAACATTTATTAAGGATGAAGAAATTACTGCTTCTAGATTTGGAATGACTCATTCATCACACTCAAGAATAAATTTCGTTGAAAAAGAAATTCCTGATTATAAAAATTTCAAATTAAGTCTTGAATTTAAGACAAAAGAAAAGAATGGAATGATATGGGTATGGGCCAATTATAAGAGTTATTCAAGATATTTCTACCTTAATATTGTTAATGGAAGATTACAATTGGATGTTAAAGGACACAAAGGATTACGATCATTTACAATACCAAATATTAGATATAACGATGATAAATGGCATAAAGTTATATTATTAAGAAGAGATAGAGATATATTTATTACAGTTGATGGTGTAACAAAATATGTCCTTAGAGATATATCACATCCTAAGGTTATGAAAAAACGTATGTTTGTTGGTGGTGTTATTTCTAAACATAAGAAATTATTTAACATTACATTACCTGGTTTCAATGGATGTATCAAAGATTTTGAGGTTAATGGTATTAAATATTCTCTTGATAATCCAGAATCAAGTAGAGATATCATACCATGTTCTGTCAATTTAAATTCTCCATCATACATTCACGAAGGTGGTTATGCTGCAATTACAGAGCCATCAAAATACCATAATGTAAAAGGAAATTCAATTAAATTTGGTGTTGACTTTAAGACAGTCACCTCAAATGCAACAATATTTTCCATAGTCAATCCAAATAATCCATCAAAAGAAAGAATCAGTGTAATGATTCTTAATGGGAAATTATTTATTGACTTTAATTTTAAATCTTATGATATTGTTGAAGATTTAATTTTGAAAGCAGATATGTGCCATGGAGATTGGCATAAATTAGCTGTTGAGTTTGGAGAAAAAGGAACTACAATAAACATTGATGACAAACATGAAAATATTGAAACAGAGTTACCAAGTAAACTTTTGAAAATGTTAAGAGATCAAACTATTTATGTTGGAGGTATTAATCCTGACATTAAAGATAAAATTCCAGACTATAAAAACTTTAAATCAATTACTGGATGTATGAGAAACTTGAGAATTGGGGATCGAGAAGTAGAATTCCATCAAATTAAGAAATTAAATAAAGTAATTTCAAATGGTTGTCCATACAACCAATAATTTTATTGTTTAAAAACTCTTTTAACATTTAAATAAAGTTATCTTAAATATATTTCTTTTGATATTTGAACAAGGTGGGACAAACAAAAATCAAAAGTCCACTTTTAAATTACTTAAAAATACACCCCAGATGACATATTATCACATGTAAAAAATTAGCTTCCTATCTATACTCTGAGGGATTGTTTTGGTTTTTGAAATTTTTCTAACATGATTGTTTATCTCGAAAATTATTATATGAAACTATAACAGTATATATATCATTATTAACTATTTTTCGAGCACTTTTAATGTATCAAAATAAATTTTAAAAAAATTTTTATGACATATTTTGTGACCAAAAATAATAAAATATGAATAATTTAGATCTTAAAAATAAAAAATTCGAATTCAACGTGGTCGAAAACGTATATATATATTTTTAATTTACTGAAATTCATTTTTTGGATTTCATGAAATCCATGAACACTCTAACTTCCTGAAAATTACCTGAGGATGTCTAGAAAACTTTTATATATCTCTATTTTAGTTAGTATATCCCGAAGTTGAATTATTTCAAAAAAATATTTGTGACCAACAATTCCCTAAAAGCAAAATATTATTTTGATTGGATGATAAAATAACAAGTAGAAGAGATATTAACACGCTCTTTATTAATTAATTATAGTACAAAGTATCGTGGCCACCTATAGAGATAATAGAAAGTTATAAAATTAAAATAGAACTTACTAATACTATACTATAAATTTTCTCAGGAAGTATTTCATAGAATTTCAATAAATTACCCATATGGTAGTCTAAAAATTATAAATTAGTAAATACAAAGTTATCTAATATATTATTAAAATAGTTACTCGAAATTTATGTTTTAAAGTAATTAAATGTGTTGATAGTAGGGTTATGAAATGATGACATTATTTTTTTGTCATCATGTGTAAGAATTTTTAGAGTTCTCCTTTTTTTTTTTTCAAGACAATTACAACCCTTCTTAAACTAAACCTCAAGATTTGGACCCCAAACATATCTCATTGAAATTGTCTTATTTGATTACGTGTACTCAGAATTTTATTTATCTCTGTAATATATATACTTTTTGATATTGAAACACCAATTTTTAGGGTTATCAATTTTTACGGTGAACTTTTATGTTATTTCTATACTCGGACATGTTTGTCCATTCCAAACAATAGAATAGATAAATTATCTATAATTTCGGTTATTTTAAGAATCAACTTAATACAACTGTGATTTATTATGGTCTTTATTTACATCATTCACAAGAATATTATTGAAAATATGTGTAAGAAGCGCTTCACTTTTTGTAGAAATATTTATATTATTTAGTTTTGTATAATCAGAAATTCTTATTCAGAAGTCTTTTAATTCCACATTCTGAAAAACACTCTCTTTAATGTTGTAATTGATGATAAGTCCAAATTTGTAAATATTTTATCATCAGAAAATCTCGTACAACAATTCTAATTTTTAATCATTCTGTATTTATTGTGCTTTTCGAATAACTTCACAATAAATCTATGATTTAAGAAAGTTTATATTTAGGCATTCGATAAGATTGATGCATTTTATTGATATTAACGATGGTTTAGTTTTAATTAGAACTGTTGGTGAGGAATTTTAAAGATCTTCCAACATTTTCTAGTTGATTCATGAATAGTTGAAATAGTTTAATATCATTTTCTCCAAGTTTGTCAACATAAAGTATTTCTATACCTGAATTTTGTTGGTAGAGTTCATGTAACATATTAAAAATACTGATATTGTTACAGTTTCTGACATCAACTCTGTGATGTCTTCTGGTAACAACGATCTTTAGAAGTTTTGAAAATCTTTTATACCTTTACATCTGTCTAAGAATGAACTAGAGGCAAACTCGCTACAATTGTCGCTACTTACCCGCAGGGCCTGTTTTTTAAAATATTTAAATTTAAAAAATCTTCTTAAACTTTTCGTTTTATAAAAAACACATATAGTAATATTCGAATAAATAGTTCCGTATTTTATAGTATTTATAATTATTATTAAACTTTTGTAGTTTTTTCAATGTTAGGAATTTATAAAATTACATTGTATCGAAATTGTTTATTACATATTTTCATGATTTTAAACTCATTTGATGCTCTAAAGTTTGAGTAATTTTTTACAAATTCCTAATAAATGGAAAATGCAATTTTTATGTGATTTAAAATATAGAAATTTAAAAAACAGATTTAGTTTTAAGATTGACTATTTTTTAAATATTAATAATATTGGAGGTTGATCATAAATATTTTATAATTATTTAACCTAAAATAATCCAATTTGGTCGATTATTATTTTATCATTTCGCATTTTGGTAACATTATAAATAATACTTTTACAATTTTAATACATAATTTTTAAAATATATTATGAGAAATAAATTACAATTTTTTAATATATTTAAAATGATAACAATATTTTTCTAAGTTGATAACATTAAAAATAAATCAAAACAACTACTTGGACACTTTTCGTATTGAAGAAATTTATTTAGACTTTAAAAAGCTACAAATATATTTTAAATCAAAGTATTAATGGTTTTTTTAAAAAAAATTAGAAAATTTATTTTTATAATGTTTGGTGAATAGTTTCGGCTTAGAAATTTTGGTAATTTTCTTTGTAATTCTTGTGAAGCAAAACAAAACTTTTAGATATTTTTACGTTTTTTTAAAAATACGTGTTTGCATTGCCATATCATATATTTTTTAAACTTATAATATGCATAACTAAGTTGCAATAGTTTGAAACAATTTAGTATAGATTATTTTAACATTGAAAGATTTGGAATGAAAAATAAAATTTATTATAGAATTTAATGATATTTAATATAAATTTTGTTAAATTTTAAAAAGTCAAATATAATTTCTTTTAACATGTTTCATTATGTCTTAGTAATTGTAGTATACTGCAATGTTTTTAAATATATTTAATTGGCACAACAATCACATAAATAAGATAAAAACCAATATTTTCCACCTTTTCTATTTACCATATTTTTAGGAATATAAATTAGTATTTTAAATTGTTTAAAACAATTGACTTAATGACTTCTATGAATTATTCTTTTCTAACATTCTTAAAAATAACAGTTATTTTTGTAATTTTTTATTTTATGAGCTCACAAATTTTAAGATCATTCCTATTTAAATAGATGCATATCAAAAACTAAATTTAAATGAAGCTACTATTTATTTTTTTATTCAGCATATTAAAATGCATTTTTTATTTTAGTAGAAGAAAGTACTTAAAATGAAAACCATTTTGAGAGGTAAATCATTTTTTAAATATAAATGAGAATTTACGATGATTTGTTATTTTCCGGGATCGGACTTCTTTGGTAATTTTTATTATTTGGATGTAATAAACATTATAAATTACATCTATAAGTAAAATTTTAAATAAAAAAATTATTTTTTTAAGGAAGAATAAAAGTACCAAATTTTAAAATTTAGTACTTAATGTGATGTATCTCAAAAACGAATAGTGGATTAGAACAATTTATATATCATTTGATAGAGAATTTAATCCCAAATAAAAAATTGTGAACATTTCATATTGAAAAAGTATCATCATTACATACGCTTTTTATAAAATTACATAAATTTAAAAAAAATTGTTTTATTTTTGTTGAGATTATCCTAAAAACAAAAATTCAGATGAAACTAATTCTTATTTTTCCTAATCAGCATATTAGAATGAATTTTTTATTTTAGTAAGAAGGAGTACATAAAATGAAAACCATTTTAAGAGGTAAACTTTCCCTCTAATATTTAGAGAAATTTTCAAAAACATATATTTCTATGAATCAAACCTTTTTTGTCACCTTTTATTGTCTGGGTGTAATAAGCATTAAAAATTACTCCTTTCTGTAAAATTTCAGCTTAATATGATTATTTTTAAAAAGTTTAAGGAGTTACAAATTTCAAGGTCATTCTCATTTAAATAGATGCATCTAAAAAACTAAATCCAGATGAAACTATTATTTATTTTTTTTATTTAGCATGTTTAAATACATTTTTTATTATAATAAAAAAGAGGTACATAAAACGAAAACCATTTTAAACGGGTAAACTTTTCTTCTAAGATATAGGAAAATTTTCGATGACATACTATTTTGGAAATCGAACTTCTTTGGTAAATTTTATTGTTTGCATGTAATAAACATTAAAATTTACATCTATCTGTGGAATTTCGAACAAAATAATCACTATTTGAAGGGGAAATTGAGGTACTAAAATCTTAGAATTTAGTAATTAATGCGATGTATCTCAAGAACGGATAATAAGATTAAGACGTTCTAGATGTCATTTGATAGAGAATTAAATTCCATATATATTTTGTAAACATTTCATGGTGAAAAAGTTCCATCTTTGCATACTTTTTCTTATAAACTTAAAAATTAAGAAAAAATTGACTAATTTGTTTTTGATTAACTCAATAGTGAAAAGAGATAAATTAACGGTTAATATCTTAAAATGTTTGCAACAAATTTCTCTAAGGGGAAATTCAAAACATTTGAAAAAATTGACGTATTGAAACTTTTTCTCTTTCTTAGAACTAAAAAAGTGCACTTTTTCAAAAAATAAAAAAAAAAACACTTTTTTCTTATATCTCGAGAACGAACTAATAAATCGACATAATATATATATTATTCGATAGAGAATTTGTTTTTACATAAAAGTTGTAAACATACTTTATTCAAAAAGTTTCATTTTGACAAACTTTTCTTTAAAAAAACACAAAAAAATTTCAACAACTGGTTTAACGATATTTAAAGTTTTCCGATTTTCTTGAGATCATACTTAAAATGTAAGTTAAAGAGAAACTTAGAATAGTTTTTTTTTTCAATTTTCTTTTCTAAATCCTGATATATCATTTTGAAATGTGAGAATTTATGTTTTTTTGGTAATTTTCGAAAAATTTCAAAATCTCAAGAATGAACCTGAAATCTCAACTTTTTTTTAATTTTTATATTAAAAGCATCTAAAAGTAAATATACCTGTAAAGTTTCAGAGATAAAACGAATAACTTTAAGGAGGTAAATAATAATACACTACAACATGTTTAATCAGGTGTACCTCAAGAACAGGACTTGAGATTAAGATAACATTGCGTTTTTTGAAATCAGCACCTAAAGTTGCATATATTAAGATATGAAAAAACTTGAATATCGAAAATAATTTACAAACCCTCGTTACTCATATATAAAACCTTGAAATTTTCAATATTAAAAAAAAAAGAAAAAGTACCCAATATACTTCTATTAGAAAATCTATTATTTTTTTGTAACTAACATAACAGACACCAAGATCGAGAGAAACCTTATCACCCTTCAGTGGTGGTCAAGTAGTAGTATTTCAAATCCTCAATTTTGCTTATATGAATTTAATTATCATCAATAAATTTTTTATATTTTCTACATGTCTTTTTGAAATTAAAAGCTGCTTTAAGCTTGACTTTATGAGAATATATATTATCACATCATTTAAGAAATTGTAAAATTCTTGTCCTTTTTTTAAATTGCTTTAGTTTCGTATCCATTTCAAAAAAATTGAATAGTTCAATAGTGTAAAGTATTGAAAATATAACAAAATCAGCAAAATTATCACTAAAAATAGAATAACGACTTAGATGTTGTCAGATGAATCAGAAAAAAAAATATCTGATGATCAACTAACATAATACCTATCGAAATAATTATTAAAAATTTTTTTGTTACCTTTAGAAATTTTTTTTTAGATTTTTACTGTCTAATAGCCGAAAACAATCGAAAACAGTTGGCTAAATTTTTTTATTCATTAAACACATATTTTCTCGCGTGAACTTATGATTTACTATTAGTGTATAATTCACAAAAAAGGACAACAAGCAGTGAGAAAAAATTACAAAAATATTATTTAAGTTAGAGTTCTATTGCAAAAGTAAAAACCATATTAATGATTCAATGCTCCGTAATATTTACTCATATCATTTAAGAAAACATCTCTCTCAACTTCATGTTTATACTCGATACAATTTTTACAATTCGCAGAAGATTTTTAATCTGGCCTATCGTGGATAATCTGAATCATCTGGAATCTCAGTGACATTCCCGAGTTCACATTTATTACTTCTTAAAAAATCAAGAAGATGGTAGAATTCACCGTAGAAATATAGACTAAGAAAAATTCCATCGTAATCATTTTTACTCTTCATTTTACGTGATAGCTCCATTGTGAAATATTTCTTGAAGAGACTCTTGAAAAAACCGATGTTCCACGATCCAATATCCACATATATTATATTTGGGATATTTGTAAGTAACTTAGTCACAAAATCGGCTGGTAAAATCTTTGTTCCACGGCATTCAAAGATTTTAAAACATTCAATAGTGTTGAAGGATAATGAAGATAATTGTGGTAAGACATCTTTCAATTCCGTTGAAGGAAAGCATAAATTTTGGATAACAAGCTCTCTCGATTGATGAAAATTTCCCAATTAATGTTTGGAAGCTCGTAAAATCCTTTTCCCTAAGTTTGGAGACAAACAAAAGTCCTATCTTTGTACCTATTTGCAAATACCTGCTCAAGATGTTGAAAATATCAACGTTACCAACAACAGGTATTTTAAGAAAACACAGATTTTTCGTATCAAATATTTGAAAGAACATAGACATCTCTTCATCATTTTGAAACTTAATAGTCTCTGAAAAAGAAAAGTTCAGTAAAAAAATTAATGGTCATCAAAACTACTACCTTGTTTGAATCATTAACATGGACTCAGGAATCACGTAGTTTTTAAGTTCATTGAAAATCAAATCTACAGAAAATGGGCATCCTTCACCATTTTTATCATATTTCATCGAGATGTCATAGAGCTGTTTCCTGTTTATTTAGTGGTAGTTTTCATTAATAAAGTTGTAGAAGCTTCTTGACATGAGCCTTACTTTAAGCATATCCGTCCAGGAGAGTTCCGAGAGAATACGAACAAGAGGAGAATCAGGAAATACAAATATATTACTCTGTTCTTCGGTGTCTTTCTCATCAGAAATAGATTCCATGGTAGAACAATAACTATATTCAAATCAACCCTGAAAAAATATTTAAATATGTTTGAATTGAAAGAATGTATAGAAAAACGAGTCCGAATAAAATCGAGAAATCTCTCACGTTAACCCTGATGAAATTAAAAAGAAGAAGTTTAAGTAAGAAAGTGTTTGCAATAAGATTCATTGCGTACTGAAATATCACTACAAAGAAACGACTATTTTATAGTGGTTTAAATGGCGTGTCAAACAAAAATATTTCTTGTTTCATTCTTTTTATTCGCCTATGACAAAAAAATTTTGAAATCAAGGACTTTTTTTTATCCTATTAAGAATTACTCGGTCTTTCATTTACAATCCAATATATTACGAAATAGAAAAAAGATGGGTTAGATTTACTCAAAAATATAAAGTATAAAAAAACATTAAGCAATTGTATATTGTAAATGATGAACAGTGAATGATGAGGTAGAAATAAATTATTTATGTGCACAACTCCTGATGAGGATAATTTGAATCTTTAACTACAACGACAAAGACTTTTTTCGATTAACAAAGACATGTACAAGAGATTTTCTGGGTCCTAATAATAACATTGTTTTCAAGAAATTCAAGGAGATTAAAACTTTTGATAGTTTGAACGTTTCTAAAAATAGATCTATTGATACTTCTGAAATTATTTGTAGTTTCGATTGTTTTAAAAGTGATTCATCACTACTGTAGTTGTGAACTGTCTTCTTCTCTTGACTTTTATCGTTAATGTATATCATGGAAAGAAGTGTGAAATGTTCTTCGCTTTTTGTAGAAATGTTCATATCATATAGAACTGGATTATTATCATATAAATTGAAGGTGAGATTCTCAACTAGAAATCCTCTATTCCTACACACTGAACAATTAATTTCCTTAAAGTTTTATTTATGATAAATCCAAATTTGGGTTGAATTTTAGTTACGAACCTCCTCTTTAAAAAAATAAATAGAGTATTTAGTTTGTTATAACGGGTATTTTTATAATATATGACAATAAGTAACCACATTTAGAAGTAGATTGTAGATTTTATTTTTTTGTCAATTATCGAACAAAATTTTATTTAACTAACTGTAATGGTTAAATAAGAAACAAATTAATAAAATTGTCAATTTTTCCATAATCAATAGAGATTGATACAACCCTTGTATTAACAAAGAAAGAGAAAATATATTGTTATACTCAACCAAAACAAAATTAATAATTTTTGGTTGTACAAAAGACTACTGTTAGATTAATCTAACTAACTATGGAAATAATTCGATTTTAATTGTTATTTCCTGAGTTGTTTGGATAAAAGATATTTAAAGTCATATCCTGTCCTGAAATAAATACGCATGCTTGATTTAACCATGCTTTTTTTATGTCCGGTGCGCCGTTGTAAACACAATTTTTAGCAAAGGTGTCAGACAAATTTTTTTATTAAAATATATTTTTTTTAAATAGAAACTTAAAAAATAAATAAATGAATATTATATTATAAAATAAATAAATCTGTATTATATAAACTTATTATTAATAATAAAAAGATTTAATTTCAAAATATTTTAAAATGCTTCCTAAATTAAACTGATTTTTAAAGTTTCCATATAGTATAATTTCAACAAACCAAATTTTAAGATAATAAAAGTTATAAGAATATTCAAATGATTGAGAATTACAACCATACATCTTAAAAAATTTTCATTGTTAATTAAAATTCTTGATAGGAACTATAAGATTTCTATAGGTTATAAAAAACTTATTTTGATAATACTTCATATTTTGAAAAAAAAAATCATAAGCATATAATTGATTTAAAAATATCTCAGAAAAATTAAACATTTCAAGTGAAAAAATTATGATGGTGACTGTATGAAACAATCAAATCTCTAACACGAAAAAGAGATGTTAATAAAAAATAATAAATTTATTATTCTTTTTTTAAAATAGAGAATAAACATTGTTATATCAATTTTTAAATAAATTTTTTTCCAAATAAAACATTAAACTTTAATAATTTTAAAAAAATACTGTGTTGAATTTAAAAATTTTTTTTTATTTTATTCTAATCCAATGAGTATATATTTTAAATCGAACTTTTTGATATTTTATAAATTATTATACAATATGAAAAAAACATTCTAATGATACAACTTATGATAATAAAACAATTCATTAAATAAGGTTTTGAATCATTTTGAGTATTTTATTCGACATATATAAGCATTTTAATGGGGAAAATTTGTATGATATCTTTGTTAAAGATTGTCTTTAAAACGGCCACCTAGTATACGAAAGCATGACCAGATCAGTTAAGTGTGTTTATTTCAAGGGAATTATGATATTTTTAAAATTTTTACCTGAAGAAACCAAAGAATAGTAAACACAATTGAATACGTTCTATGATTGGTTAGCACGCATGAAACAGAGTCTGTTTCTTAAAAAAAGTTTATATTGAGTATGATAACTGAGACCAAATACTATTTTATAAAGGTATATCAACTCTTGTTAGTTATGTGGTTTTGTATTTGTAAATTTCTTTTTCTTGGAATATAATAAAATTTCAGATCAAACTTTTATGATATTTTAATTATCCTTCTCCTCAAGATCAATTATTTTTCTAATTGTGATATCACAAAGAACTTGGATATTACCTTTTTCTTCTTTGGTACCATTATTGACAACCTTAAAAACTTCATTATAAATATATTTCTTTAAATTTACGCTTCATTTATCTAATACATCAACATAATGATTTAAGTAAATGTTGCAAATGCCTCAAATACAATTTACTCTAGATTTTACATTAATCATAAATTTGATATCATCCTCATCAAATTCATAAAATGCGAAATTTTTTGTTGTGTCATCGTTAAAATCATCGACTATATGAGCATTATCAGAGTCTATAAAGGAAAAATTCCTGATTGCTTTGATTAATAATCTTTAGATTCTGACGTATTTATATCACAAATCTAAATGTTACTTCAAGAAATAATGATATAAAGAATTACATGTCTTTAAACCTCTGGTATATGTCTAGAAGTCAATCATGAAATCTGATGACTTTAAAACAACTTTTATGTATATCAATTAGGGCATTTTCATTCGAAAAAATTCTGCACTATTGAAGTTTCTAGCTTAACTTTCTTAGAACGTCCTCCATGGTGTTAGAAACCGACATTGAAATTATATTGATTTCATCTTACAATCTGTAGTCAGATTTATATTATATTAGGAAAAAAATAAAGGAAAAGATATATATCATCATAAACTGTACATTAAAGATAAATAAATTTAGTTTATTTTAGTAACAAATTAATGGTAACTGTACAACTATATACAAAATAAAATACATAAAAAAAATTATGATTATCATATAAAGAATATACACTTTCTTTTAATCATTAAAAAATGAGGAATCAACTATACTCTCATTAAGCTGGTAATAAATTGCTTTTCCATATTTAGAATTATTTGGTGGAGAAGACCAGATAGCTGAACTAGATCTAATATATTTCTTTCCTTTAAAAATACTCGCTACTTCAAATTGATGAACTTTTCCAAAAATATTTGAAATCTCACGGAGTGGTCGAGATCCAAACTTTTTATGTTGTTCTTTGAGAGCTGGTCGAAGGCACTCCATATGTGCCCATTTAGGAATAACTTTTCTTGGACAATCCTCGTCATCTGTACCATCTCCTTCAGACAAATCGGCTATGTTATAGTCATCCACCGTTGAAGGAAGTGGAACTTTATCGGGTGTCATTTCATATTCAAAATTGCGAGTGACCGATGTGTTAAGATTAGTAGAATCCAATAAAACAGATGCAAATATGTCCGTCACCTCGACAGACTTCATTTTCTTCTCAAATTCCATAATTGGATTATTTTCAAGAGGTTTTGAGCAGAGAGTTTCAGCTTGGTAACAATTGAATGTGACTTCTGGTGTTATGTTTTCAGGATAACAAGCACGTTGGTTCTTGCGTGAAGGACTGGAAAACGAGTCACCTTCACGCGAAGAAGCACTTTTCCTTTTCCTAGTGGCTGCTGGAGTTTCATATACCAGTTCAGACTTCTCACATGATTCATCCACAATTGTCATCTCCATGGTTGCATTTGTTTCTATTACTTCCATCGGCTTCGTAGAAGTTCTACTAATTATATCCTTGCTAGAGATTTCCGAATGAGGCACAGTAAATGTTGGCGTTTTAAAACACTGGCCATTAGGCATTCCGGGTTTTATCATTTTACCTTTAAACTCTTTAATCCGTTCCTCTTTTTCTTTTTTCTCTCTAAGCATTTCCTCACGCTCCTGTTCCTTTAACCTTCTCCTTTCCACAACTTGTCTAGCTTTTTCTTCTCGTTCTCTATAAAGAATAAATATAGAAGAAAAAATTGAACTAGAAGATCTTACTTTTTAGCTTTTTCAGCTTTCTCTTTCAACAAATCCTTTTTCTTCATATCGGCCCTAAGAAGACTACTGCCCTGTCGTGCAATTAGCACAGCTCCGTCAGTCGTATCTCCATTTCTATTTGGGGTTGTCAAAATGCACGGGGAAGTCGTAGGTATATTTCCGACATTTTTATGTAACCCAATAGTCCCACTAGCTTTGTTTATGACAAATACTCCACGTCCAGATGCTCCAGTGGCATTATGTGATAAATTTGAGTTGACAAAAAGATTCTTCTTCATCCTATCTTTTCGATTTTCAATTGTGTCGTGCATTTTATCTATTTTTGAAACGTTTTTCCCACGTTTTGGAGTTTTCGGGATCTAGAAAAATGGATTATTAAAATGAATGTAACTAACCTTAATTTCATTACCTTCCTGGAACACGGCATCTTTTAAATCATCTCGTTGTGCCTTTAGCATTCTTTGCGCCGCTTCATAATAATCAAGAATCTTTTCATCGTAGACATCGGCGAGTTCCTCTACTTTATCCTCCATGACCTCATACTCCGGGATAATATTTGTAAATACAATGGATGTGAACTCCAGTACAAA
Organism: Strongyloides venezuelensis; assembly: GCA_963280985.1. Lineage (NCBI taxonomy): Eukaryota > Metazoa > Nematoda > Chromadorea > Rhabditida > Strongyloididae > Strongyloides > Strongyloides venezuelensis. Next base: position 6,719,448 of record CAUJLX010000002.1, on the reverse strand, counting down.
GTCATTGCTTGAGAGTTTAGCTATTAGTGTATTTGGTCCTTCTTCTTCGTTTATAGTTTTAAGGTTCCTACGCTGGCGTTTTCTTGGTGCCATTATGTACTAAAAATATATACAATAATAAATTTTTACAATTTTTAAAACATAAAATCCCATAAAAAATTTATGTAAACAACTTAAAATTACGAGAAACTTAAAGACTTTATTCTAATACAATGACAATAAATAAAAAAAAGATGAGAAATATAACGACGATACTTTATGATACTACAACAAAAATTGTTTTACCAGCAAAAATTTTAATCACAATATTGTAAAGAGGCTCGTGGAATATTTATGATAAATTTAGGCTCTTAAGAGTGATAATACTTTGAATTTTAAAGGAGGTGGGGGAATGTATATATAAATGTTGATGGAAACGTATAAGTAATCAAAAAAATTCATTTATAGTTAATAACTAAAAATAGGGTAAAATAAAATCTTTTATTAATTGTAATACAAAAATATCTAACAAGGTAAAAAAAATAGCAAAATGGTATCAGTAAAGGTTAATCTTTTTATATTTCTACCACGATTTCGTACATATTTGTTCAAATTGTGAATAACCTCACATTTACTTATCAAACACAGCAATTGTCATCATTTAAACAATTAAAGTGTAATTTATTAACCCTCTTGTTTATATTTTCTAACTATGTCTGATCGTAAAAATTCCATTCTGAAGCAGACTAATGATAGTTCCAATAGTTCACTTAGAACTCCTGAAAATACTATTAAAAGGCATGTCAGTTTTAGCAGTAAACGTGTTGTTCAGTAGGTTTTGCTATTATTCATATTTTGTTACTATTTATGTAGACATTTTGATAAGACTGATTTAACTATTCGTTTTAACACTCTAATGGAGGAGGAGATTGAATGTTCTGGGTTATCAGGATCATTAAATTCAACAAAAATTCCTATGTCCAAAGAAAGACCAATGACTGAGTATGGGACTCCTGAAAATTCTGCTTTGGAGGGCTTAAACACAACGTTTGACGTATTAGCTACATCTCCTGGTAATATTTCAATTATCAGCACTAGGACTCAAAATACCCCAGCCATGAACGCGACTCGTAGTGTCTTCGGACCATTTGACATCAACACACCGCGCATTGAGGTTTTGAGCGATTCTGAGACTAACGACGACATGGATATTTCATTCGCTAGGACACCTATGAAAGCTTATATGGAAAAGTCAACTCCGGAGGTTGCTAATAACAATATAGCAAACATGTCTGTCACGTCACCGGAAAAGCTGGCACTCGAAAAGGAGAATAACCATTTCGATGAGTGAAAATAATTTCTCACTATCTCAAGACACATCTAATGCACATCAATATTCAAATAATGTGAAACCATCTACATCATTCAAGATACTACCCAATTCATATATCTATAGAAATTCTCCTGCTCATGTATTTGGAGGAAGTATTAGTGCTACAACGGATATACCAGATAATTCTACACCGTTTAGAAGACGAAGTCTAAGTTCAACGAGATCAGGTCGTAGCAATGGTCTCCGAAGATCACTCCTGGAGGAAATGTCTTTTTCTGTGGAGGGTGTTATAACATCACCTGACAAGGAGAATCTATCTAATGTCTTTGATATAGATAACATTAACGAGTCAAATTGTTCACAGTCGTCATTTATAAAACTTAGTTCGCCTGCAAGAACTTGTGAAATTCCACCATTTACTCCAATAACTCCTGTCACCAATGATTTTGTCAATGACAACAGCCTCGTTAATGCATCTGTATTAGGGAATAATATGAAAGGAAATGAGATGGAAGATTATCAGATACATGCTACTAGTCCTAATAAGGATCAACGCTTCTCCAACAATTCGTGCAATTCTGTTGTTAAAGATGTACAAAATATTAATTCTAGTACTGGTAATATATCTAGGAATTCAACAACTTTAGAGGACAAATTTCAAAGCTTCATAAATGATTCTAAAGTTGTCAGTGCCTTAGAAAACGCTAAACTTATTGAAAGTTTCAATGAGAAAAATTGTGACACTATGGATGGCCATTCAAGTTTATCATCAGTAAAGTGTTCTGCAAAAGTTCCTCTTCAAGGAGACCAGTACAAAACATTAGACAATATTTCAACCATTAATTTTGAAAAATCTGAGCAGAGTAAGGGTAAAAGTATTGTAGAAAAACACACCGGAACCTTACATACGATTGTAGAAGAAGAAGAGACTCAACTCTTTGATAAAACAATAAGCATAGATGAGGTGATGGCACGTTCTGAGGAGTTGAAGAATGCTTATACCGATCAAATGAATGTACTAGAAGGTACAGATACGGCTAATCAAGATCATGAAAGTGATATCTTTTATGAGACATCTGGCTTTTCTACTGACGCCGATATATCTATATGGAACAGAAGTGATTCTGTTACACAATCTAACATGTTTCAAAATGATTGTAAAGAATTTGGAAGTTCACTACTCACTAAAAAAGTGGAAACCGATGAACAAAATAACCTTAGTACGACAGATGTGACAATGAGAACAGTTGGAGAATCACTTATCAGCTCTGAATTTTATGATATAACAAGAGCAAAAGAAGGGCTTGACTTTATAAACCCAGTTACCTCTGTCATATACAATGGTAATTATAAGGAATTCGAAGCTAATTACCAACTTAAGTTGGCAATAGCTTTTGTTCAATCAATTTTGTATAATGAATCATTATGTCATCCAATGTTAAAGGATTTTGTTCATGGATTTGAAAAGTCTGCTGAGCTAAAGAATTTTATGGTCAAAGGTGAGACACCTATAAATTTGGATGATCTATACGACAAGGTTTTAGACTTAGAAAATGTTGGCGAGATTATAGATGATCTTCGTCAAGTAAATTTTGATGTTTACAAAACCGTAGCTGATCGAATGGAAGTGTTTTTTGACACAATTTATGACATATATTTCTTATTGTTAGATCATTTATCCGTTAACCAACAGAAACAAATAAAATATAATGATAAAGTTTGTCATGAATGTTTTAGAATATGTAATGAAATGATTGAAATAAAAAAAATGGATGATGAAGAACGTAAAAGTCTTTCGGACTTACTTAATTATATTGTTCCTAAGTATAACTTATAATTTTTATATATGTTTTTTATTTGTATTATTTGATTTGTATATAGAATAAAATTAACAAATTATCAATATTCTCTATTACAATTAATATTTCTGAATTATAATTTTTTTAATACTACTAAATAGAAAATGTTTTAAAAAAGCACCATATTTTTACATAATTTATTCATAAATAACACATCATTAATAATAATTATTACAAATAATTTTTACCTTAGAGGTGCCAAAAGAGAAAAGTATAATTAAATCATTAAAATATATTAAATAATTTTTTATTACGTTAAATGTGTATTTCATACAATTACAAATTCATTATATTAACATAATTATGAAAATTTAATATTAAGATTATTTATTTTATATTTATAAGAAATAGTTTTTAAAATTTTCCAAATAGCATTATTTATAGATTAGTTGATACTACATGATGACAGGACCGACTGGAACAATCGGAGGTGCTGGAACAACCGGAGCAACTGGAACGACCGGAGCAACTGGAGCAACAATAGCTGCACCATAATATCTTCTTCTGCAACAAATGACGCATAGAGTTATTAAAGCAGCAACAAAAAGTACAACCGACACTACGATAATTGATATTACTCCTGCTCCTAAATCTTCTGCTTCTTCTTTGGTCATTGATACACCACCATTTGCATCACTTTGTACCATATTGAAGTTCTAATCTTTTTTGATTCTACAAATTTATTATATTTCTTTTAAGAGACTATAAAATAGTTAAAGCCAATATAAATATTGAAGAATATTTAATTGAAAAAAAATTAAATTGCTATCCTAAAATTTACAGTTAAATAAGCTTTTTTTTCTCGAAATATACATAAAGATTATTTCTCTGTATCAACAATAATTATTAGAATAATAACCCTGTATTATATAATAAAAATTTTAGGGAGAACATAACTAAATCGTAAACACACTTTTAATAGTAAGCCATTACATTTCCAAATATAATATACAAAAAAGTGGAGAATGTGCTCAAAATATTTGTTGTGAACAAAAAATAGTAATCTACGAAGGACTCCTCTAATGAACGAACACAAAAATAGCAAATGAAGAGTTTTTATTGGAGAATCACAACTGAAAAGAATCTTATGAATATATGATATTATAAAAAGTAGTTTAAAATCACATTAGGCGATGACGAGTGGATAAATATTTTTACTTTAATTGTCCCAAATTGATTTTTTATAAAAAGGTGATCTCAATTACAACATATTTAAACCAAGTTTTTATTTTTATACATAAATTCATGAAATAGCAAATGAACTTTATCCTGAAGATTTGATGAGCACCTTATCTTGGATAATACAATCTCACTATCATCAACACTACAGTATCTCAGTTTCTCTTCCAAATTATCAATTATAAAACTTGTTTTACCACTGGTAATGACCCTAAAACTATTATCAGACAATTGGTAAAATAAATCGTTATTATTCGAGCGTTCTTTCCATCTTGCGATGAAACATTTGGTTATAAAAGTGGGTCTTGTTCTTCAGTTACTTTCGTTTTGTTTATTGTTTTTATATCTTTTAATATTTTCTTCAGTTTGGACTGAATCTTGCAAAATTTGATACATTAAGAACATTGATGGAAGTAGCTTTTTGAACCTCATTTTTAAAAGTACAACATGAGATGGTCGATCATCTCCAAAATAAGAATGCTGGTACAGTAGAAGTGTTAGTAATTCAATGTCTATTTGTCTCTGGGTATCCATCTAATTTTAATAAAGAAGTGAGATAATAAATCCTTTAAGAGTATATGAAAAACTTGAGAGCAAGAGTTAATAATTTATAAACATTTTTACTACTGGACTTTTCTTCCATTCCTCACGAAAAGGATTTTTTACATATATATCAATTTGTTGAGGTACATCTAAATGCTCATAAATCTTAAAAGAGTAGTCTTTAATGGAGATTTACGTTATCAGATATCTATATAACATCACATATTGCTTTATTGAACTGATTTGTATTGGACAAGATACATTTAGGCAATTCAAATTTCCCAACCTTCAGTAACGTGTATTATTCATTTAGATACAAGGTTATCATTCTTATGTTCCTGTGGACTATATTATTTGATTAAAGATATACATAAATGCGCTCAACAATTATTTGACTAAGTAACATGTCTTCTGATTCAATACATTTTTTTGTACAGGTAGAAATTAGCAGAGTCTTAAGTTACGACAGTGTTTCAGAATAAGATAAATGTTCCTGAAGTTGTCGAAATGACATATAAGACTAATTATGTTATCGTGCCTCACCAAACCCAGGATCTCAATTTTGTTATTGATCTAAAAAAACTAGAAAAGTCATACATTAAGGTAAACTAACATTTTTGTAAAGCTTAAAGTCATTGTATCCATGTTTAGATATCACTTTTCCAGCATAGATTTCATTTTTATTAACACTGGCAAAATCAAAACAAGCTCAAGTACGTCCATTGCTTATGTAAATCCTTTTTGTAAAATTAATTCCCTTCTCTACATAAGTGACTTTAACGGATGTTCAGGGATCAGATTTGATCGATGGCCAATGTTTGCAATTAGTAATAAGAGGTGTTAATGTTAAATTTATGGAAAAGTAATCGAATAAAAGTCGTGTTAGATGTATTAATATTGTATATAAAAACCCAAAAAGATATATTTTTATGATAATAACCATATTTTCATTAAACTCAAGGTAAAACTAAAACAAAAATTATTAAAATATAAAAAATACTTTTATTTAAAATACCTTTATAAATACAATAATATATATAAAGTAATTTATTGTTTTAAATTAAAAATTATATACATATACATTTTCAGTTCCATTGCAGAAGTTACTAGAATAATTCCCTTTCCCAGGCGAAGGATCCCATAGTTATGCGACGTCTCTCCATCCAAAATTCATCAATCATTTCTCTGCTCTGTAAGAAAAATTATTATCATTATGTTGGAAAAAGTGATAAAACCTTACGGTAAAACTTCTAGCTGATTCCCATGTATTATAATGATGGCTATAGTCTTTCCATTTCACAAGATACCTCCATTCACCATCATCTGAAAGTTTTGCATCTATAATGCATTCCACTTCGTAGAGTTGTTCCGTGTCCTGTCTTACACTGGAGTTCATGTTGCTGCTGTCGGAATCCCCGCAAACCATATTTGTTTCAAACTCGTCGAGAATCCGCTTGGTTAGATACAGAAATATTGACAAAGTTAGAATTTAACAGACTTTTATTTGTATATATATGCATAATTGTGAAATTCTGTCAACTACCAGAATTTTCCCGAATGTTTAGGAATTCTTTTAATATTTGTATCTGTCAAGTTGTAAACTTAGGTAATAAACATGAATTTAATGTTACAAACACGTAGTAGGGTCTAAAGTATGTTTTAGAAAACTTTGATATTTTTTTTAACCTTTAAAAAACAATGATTGAATAAATGTTTTAAAGTCACGCATTTTAAATTTTGTTGATGTTGCTAAAAAAATACTTTAATAGATGGTTTTTTTTGTAGAATTCAAAATGAAGTAACATTAAATAAGGTAAGTGGGAAGAGTATTTTTTAACAAACGACTAAAAAACTTTTCTGATAAAATGTTTTAAAATCTAACTAATATTGTAATATTTTTTTATTATATATGACATTGATATTGTATGTTTAATCAATTAAAATCTTTAAACACTACTTTCTAATTGTTAATACATTCTTAGCTACATTTTTATATCTTCTGTAAACAACTTGGAGGCATCACAAACTTTAACATTTATGTAGCTTGAACAATACTTTGATTTACAATATAAAATGCTAGTAAAATTTTATAATTATTTTAAAAAGATGAATATATAACCTATACGAACGTTTTAAATTGTAGTATTAAAAATCTTTTTGTAAAATGAACATCGAATCAACAAAACATATTGGCTATTTTAAAGTATTTTTTTTAGTAACTGTCTTCTGGTAAATATTTTAATTCTCTAAACAATGTTTATTCTACGTTTCATATGATATCAATAAACTTAAGAATATAAAAAAAGAAATTAACTAAATTTCAACAATAAAATTTTATGTTAAAATACCTTAACAATTATTTTAAATACAACAAGTTGTAAGGGAATCATCAATTTTTCAACGGAAACTGTGAAGTAAAGACCAAAATTCATTAACATCAAGGGAATCTTTTAACATAACCGTCCGTCGTATTTATCTATTTAATAGTTGATTTAAACGGGTATATTCGCAAATTATTGAATTGTTGAAACAAATACCAAACTCTAGATTATTGTAAATTTTTACAATAAGCTTTAATTTCATTGATCTTTGTTCCTCAAAAACTAATAAATACTCTCGAATGTAATTATTCCATATTACTTTATATGACACTTCAGTTAATGTAGCAGGTCCTGAATTGTTATTATCTTCCTAATGGCCGGTTGTGCATAGAGTTTCACTATCATATCCAACATCTAAATTCTCACTATAATGCTTATCCGTTCCAATATATTCATTAAAAGTATCAAATAATCTTTTTTCTCTCTTCCCCTCAACATTGTTTATCCTTAATTTGTTTGACTCAGACATATTTGCGGATTCTGCATTAATTGTGTTCTTCAAAGCTATTTGGTAGCTCTTGTTCCTTATTATTATCCAACTCAAAGTCTTCAACATCAAAATAAATTGAACCTTCGCTATCTTTTGTTAAACAAACATTATCAGAATCACCATAATATTTTGAGTTTTAGCAGGAAAGTGATCCGCAAAATAGTAAACTAGGGGTCTCCAATTCACAAAATAAAAGGTCTCTACTGTTAATATCTATAGCATTTTTTAAATATTTGTTTATATATTATTTTATTACCTGAACACGAATCACTAATACTCTGAATAGTCTTATCCTTAACTAAAATAGTATTATTCTTATCATAATCTTCTATATTTATATTATCGAACCATAGAGAAAAATTACCAGTGTTTATTCCAGTAAAAGCATTATCTAAAGATATATCATGAATGTTGAAATCTTCAGTATTAGTACTATCCTTTAATATAGATAAAAATATTGGTGATTCACTATTATTCTCGACAAAATTTTGTGTTCTACTTTTATTGAGATTTCCAATCTGTAATTTTTTGGCAAAATTTCGTCTGTATAGTGAACTCGTTTCTTTAATATGATCGAGTATAATATTTACATCCAAAACAGAACGTTTAATATTTATCATCTTATCATTCAATTGGGCTAAATGATTTCTTATATTTCGATCGCAAATCATCATCGTTCTATTTAAATCTATAAAATTTTCATCTATGCTTTTTATGTTATAATGAAGGTTTTTTTGCGGATACATTAAACACCTATCAAATTGTTAACTTGACGGTTAATATTAAATAAATAGATAATTTAAGTATAAGAGTTTATTTATAATGGCATAATAAAATACAAGGTAAAATGAGACTGGGAGTGAGACTAAAATAAGAGCTAAACTAAGACTGAGATATCTATGGGATATCTCAGTATTTATATGAGGCTTAGCAAATGGGCGTGCCTACAAAATGATTGAATTTCATTATATGATTTTGAAAGACGATCATTTTTATCAGATATTGAGTCTGTTAGAACCTTTTTTATTATTCTTTGAGTGGTCTAGAAGAATATTGTTAAGCTTTTTAGCTTGCCAAAATTAAAAATTTAGTTATAAAAAAAACGGAAGCATAGTTTGATATTTAAATATATTCGAATATCACTATAAGTCTTACCATCCATAAAAAGTTAATGAAATAAGTTAAAAAAGATTGTTGAAATATATTTATATGAAAAGTTGATTAAAATATTGATGACATAGAATGTTAAGATCCATCTTCCTTTAATAAAGTTTAATTGTTAGCTATTCTTTGACCCAATATTTTGCAGTCATTAGAATACTTTATTTTATATCATTGGTTGATAAAGAAAAATAATTTTCGTTATTTTTGTTAATAGGTCACTAAAATTTGATTAATAACGATATCTTTAACTAATTATGATATAGGTTTACTTTTTGAAACTTAAATAATATTGCTTTGTACAAAAAAATTTTTCAATGAGTAATAAATTGAGAAACAATTAATTCACTTTAAGAATTATTGATAAAAATTTTTAACCAAAATAGTAAAAATGTTTTGAGAAAATGTAATAATTTTTACAATGAAATTGTCAATATCTTATTTAAAGAATTTTAAGCTACTTTTTCAAAATTTTAATATATAAATAAAATAAAAGAATAATAAAAAATGTAAACTATGAAAATTTAAAATTACTGTTTATCTTGGATATTATTTGCAATATCATATAATTTCTTGGAATCATTTTTATTGTCAAATGACATCATCCATGTCTTTTTTTCCTTAAAATTAGAATCCTCATCAGTACACTCACAATATGCTTCATGATCGTCAACTAAAAAGAACTTAATACTTTTATTAATTTTAGCTATTAACTTTGAATTATTCATTGTTGATTTTTCTATAACTAAAAAGAACTCCCTCTCCTCACTATCAAAGAGTATTCTGTATGTTACGTCATTCATTCCACATGTACTTCCTTGTTTGTTGAGATATTTTAATAAGAAATTGCTTTTGTATTGATAAAAAAGAGCTTCATCATTATTGTATATTAAATTGAGGTATGAATTAAGAAATTTATTTAAATTATCAAATTGACTTTGCTTTTTACTAGCATTCAAATTCGAATAACTTTGTAACTTGTTGGAGAGTCTATATGAGTTTTCAAACTCTGTTTTACATGCAATTAAGTCTTTAATTGCATAACATTCACTTTTAAGATCATTCTTTTCATTGTTATTTTTAAATAATTTGAAGTTGTCTTCAGATACCATTTCTACATTATTTTTACTATCCATACATGGAGTGTAAAAAATACTAGTATATTTTCAGGTATTTGGATTTGAATTGTTTTTCATATTCACACTTGAAATAATTGAATTATGATTGCTAATTGTACAATATTCACAATCTTAAAAAAATAAATATAAATTTTTTTTAAAGCTTACTTAAAATACTATTTTCACTGTAATATTCATCATCATTCATATCATTTGACCAAACAAAAGAACTTTTTTTAAAGATTGTTGTTACCGATGATGAATCGAATGGAACAACATTATTAGAATCTGTAACGTCATGTGTATCAAAAGATTCTACTTCCCCATAACTATTAGTATCTTTTAATTTTTCAGATTCGAATTTATTAAAATTGTTGCAATTACCATAAAAATCCGAAAGTTCCTTTTTACAATAATACTAAATTCTTAAATTATTTTACAAACATCTTCCCCAGATTGTAGTAATCTCTATTCTAAGTTATCCAATTTTCTATTAAATTTTTCCTCTCGTTCGAAAAATTCTATGATTTTTACATATGCATTCTATGTTATTAAACAAAATCCATTATCTATTTGAGTCATTCTTTTTTTTTCATTAATTTCATTTTATATTATTTTCGAAAAAAAGGAGCTTTGATAAATTGTTTAATATCCTAAAAAATTTAATTTAAAAAAATATAATACTACAAACACTCACTTCTACTAGATGATGATTTAATAGAAATTCTATTAATTGCAAAAGACATTTTAAAATTATAAGATGATTAAAATGATAAAGATGAATAATAGTCTATAACAAAAATATTATAGTAAGAAGACAACTTTAATCAGATTTAATTGAAGTTATTTTTGCACGTTTATTATGAAGACAGACAAAAAAATGCATACATAGGAGATTATGTTTGCTGTCTACGAGTAGTAACAATAACTTTTGTAGTTTAACGTACGCTATTAAATAAATATTTTGAAATAAGAAATAAAAATATCTTTTGAGATGAGCCTTCCAATTGTCATTAAGTTGTTTTGTTTTAATTCTGAATAGCATTGATGAATTTTCTAGCTATGCTATAGTTAATTTAGCAAAATTTTTCTTATAATATATTTAACTTGAGTTCCATTTCAATTTCGAAAGGTTATTTTTTTATGCGTGAATAGCAAAAGAAAATAATGCACTTCCAACAAGGTTATTTTACATTTGTATTCATGCCACACTTTTGCACATTAAAAAACAAGAGAATTTAGTTCATTTTTTACAGATACACGAATAGCAAAACAAACAACTACAATTGATATAGGATCTCTTTTGACAGTAATAACTGTCTACAGAAACATTGTACCACACCTACCGTATAACAGTAAAAAGTTCATCAGAAATATGAGATAATAAAATAGAGAGTAAAGTAAGAGTTTAAAAAAAACATTATTAAGAGAAGAACAGCAAAGTAGCAGATAATAAAACTTATTTTTATTTTATTTTGTTATTAAAGCACTACAATTAAAGAACACTGTACAAAAAGAAAAATTTATAGAACTTAATCCATCAACAAAGTAAAAGATGCACAAATACCGCCTATTTTTTAAATCCAATTGTAATTGTTTTTAGTTTCTCATCTTCAAAAAATATTCTGGATCTTCGACAGTGAAGAACTTATCCTTGGCAAATTTACTCTCAGAATTCTCCTAATTGAATTCTTCTAGAAGGGTATATGTATGAAAGAAGTAGGAAATTCATTTTAAACTATCAAACTATTTTCCTTTGCTTTTTCCTAGTTTCTTTGAATCTAAAGTTAAAGAGAACGTAAGATGGCAATGATTGCCTCGTCAACCATAACTTACAGTTCCACATTCATTGCTCTTTTCTTCGTATTTTCTTTCGAGTTGGAGATATTTATCTTTGACAGTACCTTCAAATCATTCGGAAAGAAGTGGGAGTTATTTATTTTAATTTTAAATTCTTTGCCATTGTTGAGAATTTCAGGCCATGGTTTAGTTAACATACGACTTTCCGTGAAAGTTTTGCTGGTCCAATCTATAGTGTCTACTATTCTACGATAAATAGCGCGACCAAGACCGTTAAGATCATTGAAGAATCTACCGTAACTGTATGGAGAAAAAACGGCGTAGTAGAATGGGTCACGAGCAGATGGAGTTGTCCAAGGGTCGGTCATGCTATATAGTATAGTACTAGAGAAATGGAAATGCCAAAAAAGACAGGGGAGAAATGGGGAAGTGAACAAAATTCCATTTATATAGACACAAAACAAACTTTTTCTTATTATTCGTCCTCTGTAGATTTTTCTGGAACTTTTTAAAAGACCAAAGGCAAAATAAAAATGAGGGTAAAGTTCAAAAACAAAGAGAAGAGAAATGTTTTCTTGTGAGTAACGAATTGTGAGGGAGACTTTTTAAATAGTTTAATGTCATTTAATGTGGTGAAGAAAGAAATTTAAAAGTTTTTTTTTCTAACGACAGAAAATTACTAAGAAGATGACTATTTTTAAAGCATGGTGTAGTTGTTGTCTTACCTAACAGACATAGGTTTTTGAATGGAGTTCACACACAATTACAACATTTTTAACTTATAAAAAATCGTTTTTAGTTTCTCTTTTGAAGATAGAAAATAGGATGTTTTGTATTTTTTTAACTTTAACAAACCCTGTTATAGTAGCTGACATGTTAAGATTTCCAGATTCCTGTTGGTGCTCCATTATGAAATTTAGCTGTATATTCGCACCTACCTACATCTTTACATGAAAGATTAAATTTTCCTACATAATTCTATAAAAGTTGGTATAGTAGAAAGTTAAATTCGAATTTTTCTCAACGCATTTTGTAGCAAAATAGTAGTCTAGAGAGCATTTTTTCCAGGCACTTTCAGTATTTTCACTAGGCTTCTTCCAATCATTCCATACTCAATATTTCTTTGGGAGATTGATTTGATAGTAACTACACCTAAGTGAACTAAAACTCATTCTGAAACCAATTGGTTTTCAACCTATTTATAGATCATATAGGCAAGTTTGATATTTAAAAAGATTAAATATTTTTACCTGATTCTTGTTCACTGATGCATTTCAGACAGTCTTTTGATCATTAATGCTAAGTGGAAAATTAAAAATAACTAGCTTGAAATACAAACCTTGACTGTTTTTTCTTAATATAGCGAGTTTTTATATATTTTTTTAACTGAACATATAGGTTGTTTTGATATCAGCAAGAGTGAATCACAATAAGTAGATTATTTAAATTGAACATCGTAAAACAATGGTGTGAGTAAAACATGAATATTTAACACTTAATTCTGAAGATATATGAGCAAGTCTGCTGCCTATTTGTCATCATGAAATTTAAAATATTTTGTGATTATTTATTTTTTACTTTCAAAAACTCAAGAATTTACGAGATTTATATACACCTTAATACTTACTGCTGTAATATTTTAGAACAATCTGTATACTCAAATATCTGATAAATATATATATATTTATATCACTAATCATATTTTTTAAAATATGCAAGAAAAAAGTGTGTAGCTTGAGGAAGAATAATTACTAAAATGGTAAACTAATTTACATGTGTCATGATAGCTCAAAACTACAAATTGTGAATCAATGTATTTTATTAAATTAAAAAATTAAATTATAATATAAAATATACAAAAAATAAGGAAAACCGTAGGTTATTATAGAGTCCTTCTATTTAACAGATGAATTGATTCTTTTCCTTTTTCCTTTATTTTTTTAAACCAGGTTTTTTTTTATACTTATAGTTATCATGCATTACTTGGATTTTTTACATTTCGTCTAATTTTTTTTTCATACTCATTTTATTCACTAATTGTTGGATAATTATTTTCGCGATATTAATGCTCAAGTACAAAATTTTCTCTTATTCTACAAATTCTTACCTCCCGATTCTCAAATGAAAGTGATCTATTGTGAATGTTTACCAGAGAATTTTGATTGATATTTGGTTAGGAAAATATAATACTTTAAGAATTACCTAGATTTTGACAAAATGTTAATGAATTGATTTCATTAAAAATGCTTCCAAATTGTATGTTATATTCCATTTCTTTCTTCACTGATTTAGTAAAATTCAAAAGGTTTCGTAAGGAATCAATTTGACGTCAGAATTATTCATAACACTAATCGCACTACATTGTGATGAACGGATGTTAAAATATAAATGTTAAAAAACTTACTTTTACAACAAGATTCTCTTTGCAATTTTTAATTAAATGATTATTATTAATTAATAAATTAGATAGATTGAAATATAGAGATTCTTTCAAAGTAATTGTATTAAATCATCATTTTTCCTATTTAAAAATATGTATCTTTATTAAATACTTAGACTTTTAGACTTACCCATAAACTAAAATTCTAATAACAAATGAATCTTTAGCTATATCTTTTATGAATTGAATAGTGTACATTCCTAATGGAAGAAATGTACAACAACTATACATTCTTGATTCAGGAAGTTGAATGAACGCTGTAAAAATGAGTCTAAAATGGCAAAAAAAACCAACCATATCTTGTGAAGTCTTAGATAACTTTCCTGATTCAATTTTCTCAAAACATCAGCACAAACATTTTTTATCTGTCGTTTTGTGCGAATCAGAAAATCGCCCTCTATTTTTTTATAAACGGTGAAGAAGAAATATGTAATGGAGACAATGTCAATTTAATAGAAACTTTAACGTTTATTTCACTCATATTTAAAATGAGTAAAAGTATAATAAACAAAAAAAAAAACAGTTTAGAAAATGAAAATTTTTTTATATATGTTTAAAAATAAATAAACGATTTGATTTTCTAAGTAGATTTTTTCTTCAATACAATAGAAGTATATAAAACTCTAAATATTAACAATCATCACCAATAAATAATGCTTCTTATAATATACATAATTTAAAATAAATTTTTATTCATAAGGATTAACCCGGTGTTTCAAGATATGTTTCTATTTTTATAATTGTCTGATTAAATTGAATAATCTTAACATGTAAAAGCTTCTTTTTGTGTTTTTATTATTTATTCTTAAAACTTCTTGTTGTTGAGTTAAGTACGTTAACTTAAAAAATATTCTGTCTAGTCAAAGATATCATATTTGTCTATCAAATAGGAAATTTGCGAGATGTGTATGACATTCAATTGAAGTAGGAAAATGTATCCTAAACGGTAATAGGCATGAAAGTTTAAAAAAACGCGATCAATGTATCTTTTCCGAAGTCTAGAATTTCTCATAATCAAACTTTTTGAAAAAGAATCTAACAATTCTTAGAGTAAAATTTTATTTGTGAGTAATGGAATATATACAAAATCTACAATATTTACAATATTCACAAAAAATAGTAAGAGAATATAAATGTTTATTCCTGTGGTTTAAAAAATTAACTTACTAACAAATTATACCCCCTATTTCGCTATTTCTTCTTCTTTTCCACCAATTGAAGACGTTTTTACTAGCGATTTTGTTTGGTTCGCTGCGACCAGAAATACTATTTAGTGCGTCAACAATTATTTTTAAAACGCAATCATCTGGTCGTGCTCCTCCAACCAATTCATACCAATCTTCAAGAAAAGCCACTTCTTCTTCTTTGAATTTCATTTCCTTGTGTTTCCTGACTATCGTAACTGGTGGGACTTTCTTAGGATGCACCTTATATGAACTTAGAGATGAATTTCCACCACTACAAATGGTATCCCTTGCCACTGAAGACAAATTTAAGTTATTGTCTTTATCCGGTGGTGGTGCCACATCTCCACTCATGCTTCTAACATTTGACTGAAGCGCATGAGTTAGTTTTTCATCCACTTGTATAAGGGTTTCAAGTGGAAGTTGTCTGATTGGACAACATTTTACTACATTTGTTACAAACTATAAAGCACACACTATTAATGACAAATTACGAAAACTTACCTGAATGACTGGGTCTGTTGATTGACTTTTATTGTCGCCCATTTTCGAAAGCAAATATTTGATAAAGCTTTCATATACTCTGTCCGCTTTGGTCATTTCAATAAAATCAAAAGATTCCCTATAAACAAAGAAAGAAAATTATTTCAAAAAAATTTAAAACTTACACAGGGACAAGAATTTTTATTGTCATTGAGCCTTCAAGTAGATGGCAGAAAGAGCCGATTTTTGCGTTCATATTGGGAAAGTATGAACACAGTGGATAAAATTCTTGATTTGGGTGTCGAATAAATACTAAAAAAAAATATAAATTTTTGATTTGATAAATTACCTTGGAGATGGTCAACTAAATGTTCTAGGCAACATTTTTCTACAACCTCTTTACACAAGTCGTTGACCACAGTTTTTCCGTCAAGTGATAAAGTTTTCTCAATCTTCAATTGAGACAAATATTGATCACTGACGTCTGTAAAACTGATATTCGGCTTGATGATAACCTTTAAGGCAACTTCATCTGTCATATTCAAGTTACTTGATGACATATTTCTAAAAATAGCATATAATAAAGAAAAAATGATGAAAAAACTCATCTCCTATTGATTTAATCTCGTGTGACAATGTTAATTAACTTTTGTTTATATATATATATGCGTAAATGTGTGGGTGGGATTGACTAATAGAAGTTTCGAGAAGGTTCAAAAAATTCTTCCATAGTTAATACATTTCTTATATTAGGAATGTACAACAATTGACCAAGTCGTAGAATAAACAGTAGTAGTAGTATTTATGATAAAAATTCAAAGTAGAATATGAAAGAGACTTATAATCGTTTACGAATTACATTGTCATTTTTTTAATTTCGTAAAATATATTTTTTCGATATTAAAATATCAGTCTAAACTTTATGCTTTACTGTAATATGATGAGTTTCTTTAATTTATAATGAACTAATTTATGTACATTTTTTATTTGGAATAAAATATTTTACTATTAAAATTTATTTAATGTGAAAGAAATAGCATAAAAAGATAGGAGATATAAAATTTTCTAGTGTCATTTTTTCCATACTTCATATTTATGTTCAGGATTAATCTTACTGTGTAATTTGCAGTTAAAAGCATTAGAAAATGGTTTATAATTTGATAAAGCTAAATTGGTGTGTATTTCCGCTGGAGTATGATAATCATTTATTTGTTTTTCTAAATGTTCTTTACTTTTATGTTCACAAAATATTCTACCATTACTAATAAAAAATAATTGTTCACTGGTGAAATTCTCAAAACCAGAAACTTTAGGTTTTTCACCACCAATACTTTATAGATACTTCAAATAGGCTCTATAAGAAATTTTAATTCCACCATTATATGGAATGTTTTCTTCTAGTGTTAATGAACCGTTTATTTTTTTCATAGTTATACTTTTTTTTTGATCACCGTATTGTTTAACAAAACATTCGATTTTTTTCTAAAATTTTCTATTGATTCAGAGGTTAATATTAATTCATCTTTGTTATCCATTCCGTATCTATATATATTAGAGGAGAAATTTCGTCTTAAATTATTTTCGATTTTTAAAGTTTTGATAAAAAATATATTTAGTACACGTCATTTCTTAGCAAACTGTAAAATATCATATCATTCTTAAGTCTTATTCTTAAGATATACTCTTTCAAACTTGGAAAAAAGGCAAATATAGCCAACCATTTTTGGTATTTAAAATAGTTGTTTGATCTGAAAATTCGCAGAAACATGTAATTGTGGATGTAGAACATGCCTGAAAAAAATTTTACTATTCTATTTTTTTATTCTTAAGATATCGAGATTTCTCAAAATTGCCTTTTATCAACGAAATTTTAGGATTTCAAAACTGATTATCTCAGTAAAGAATAAAGTTTTCAAAAAACAAAAAAAAAAAAACGCATCTGCGCATTTATTTTCTCTACATTTTAAGTATAATCCCAAAAAAATTGATAAAGTTTGAGTATGAGTTTTGTGTTGAAAAGTGATTGCAAAAATATCGAAAAAATGAAATTCGTTTGTTTACTCAAAAATAAATATTTAAAAACTTCTTAATTTCATATTGCTTTATTTACACTTTTTTGCAATAGAACATTCTCTATCAGATGGTATATGTATGAGCTTTATCCGATTATCCGTTATCGAGATATTCTTAATTATATTTAGTCGATTTTTTTTTTTAAAAAAAATTTTTTCTCCATTTTTTTAAAAAATTTCAAAAAAAAAATTGAGAAAATGAACAGCTATTTACGAATTCTCAAAAAGTGCCCAGGGAAATTTTCTTGCGCACATTTTGAGATATTAACGATTAATTTATCTCAATTCATTCTTGAGATAGTCTGAAATAACCTATGAAAATTTTCAAGAATTTTTGCAGATTGACTTTTTTCCAACTTACGTAATAGGAAGACTCTTAAATTTCAAATTAATTATTGAGGTTAATAACAAAGATAATCAAGAAACGCAACTTTAAGAGGAATAAAAATAGCAATGTAATAATCAAAAAAGACTTTGTAACTAAATCTTAACTCACTTTCAAAAATAAAAATTTATTTGTAAGTAAGAAATAAGAAAACAATGCTTGTATAAAAAATTTTAATATTATACAAACACATTTTATCCTTTATAAATATATATGTAGAAAGGAGAAATTAAGGCAAAAAAAAAACTTTAGATTTCTTTCAAAGTTTTTTTAAGAAAATGAAATTAAAAACATGTAGAAATCACCTCAGTTCGAAGTTGCATTTTTAACATATATGAATGTAAAGGTACTAAATATTAAACATATATTATTAATTGTTTTAATAGTTGATATTATACACATAGATGTAATTTTAAATGTTTATTGCCTATAACAATAAAATTAATCAAAAAAGGTCTAATTATTGAGAATTAGTAAGTAATCAAAAATTCCCCTTTACTTTAAAAGAGAAGTTTACCTCTTAAAAGGAGTTTATTTGTAATCACTTTTTGAAATTAGAATAAAAATAATATTTTAAGATTCTGATAAAAAAATAAAAATTAGCTTCAGTTGAATTTTTACTTTTGAGATACATTTATTTAAATGAGAATAATATTGAAATTTGTAATCCCCCAAAATAAAAATTTACAAGAACAACTTATTCTTTTTAAGAAAATCAAAAAACAAATGTTCGTAAAAATCATTGGATTAATTGTTTTAAACAATTTTAAATATCAATTTATATTCCTAAAAATATAGTATATAGAATAGGTAAAAAAATTAATTATTATTTAATTATATGTAATTTTTATGTCAATTAAAAGTTTTTTTAATCAGTACAAGATATGATAATTGTTAAGAAATGATAAAAAATATTTAAATCAAATTATATTTGGCTACTTGAGATTTAATAAAATTTTTCTTGAATACCATACATCCTAGGATAGAATAGATTTTTTTCTTCAAATTTTCTGATCTAAAAACGATCTAAACTAAAATGTTTAAAAATGCCGCAATCTAGCTACGCTCAGTTTAAATTTCTAAAAATTGTTTACAAATTTATGATATAGCGAGACCATCCTTATTTTTTAAAAAATGTAAAAATATCTAAATGCTTTGCCATGCTTTGTAAAAATTAGGAAAAAAAATTAAGCTAAATTTCTAGGTCGAAACATTTGATAAATGAATTTTAAAAGTAAATTTTGTAGTATTTTATTAAAAAAAAATCACCAATACTTTGATTTGAATAAATTTTTATTTTTTTAAAGCCTAGATAAATTTTTAAATACGAAAAGTTTCTGAGTAATTATTTTGATTTATTTTAAATCTTATCAACTTAGAGAAACAGAGAAATATTTTTATCATTTAAATATATTAGAAATTTGTATTTTAATTTATATAATACATTTTTTAAAGTTTTTTTTTTCAAAAAAAAAATAAAACAAAATAAAAAGTATGCATTAAACTAGTAGAATTGTGTTTTATTATGTAACCAAAATGTGAAATTACAAAATAACAATCGCTAAAATTAAATATTTTCAGTTAAATAATTTATGAAATACTCATGGCCAGCGTTAAACATTATTAATATTTTAAAAAATTAACCAAACATAAAACTCATCTGTATTTTAAATTTATATTATATTTAATAACTTACAACTTACATATTTAAAACTAATTAAAAATTTAATGTAAACAATATTTTTAATTCTTATTTCTATATTAAAGAATTGTAAAAAATTATTCAAACTTAGAATCTCAAATGGGTTTACAATCATAAAGATATGTAATAAAACAATTTTGATAAAATATGTTTTATAAACTTTTAAAACTCAAAAATCTATAAAATTTTAATAATAATTTTAAACATTATAAAAACAAGTATAATACTTTGAATTTTAAATGTGCGCTACTACAAACCAAAAGATGTTAAAATTTTTTAAATTTTAAATATTTTAAAAAATTCCTGCATGTAGCGACGAGCACAGCGAGTTTCAATCCATTTAAAAAAGGCTAGCCCCGCGGGTAAGCAGTGACGAGCGAAGCGAGGCTGTTGCTTGTATATACTTATAAAAATTATTGTCAAAAGCATGTAGAATTTCATGGGCAATAACAAATCCAATGCTAATATAATTAAGGGCATGTGGGAAGTATCTACTAAACCATGGTTCTACTAAAATATTTAAATAAGTAGTTAACACGTTAAATAAAAAAAGTACACTGCATTAAAATAAGCAAAATCATCTAAATATTTTTTAGATTTCAAAACGTTATAAATGCAAGATCCATAGGTATGGTTCATTTTTGACAATGTTTCAATATTTTTTTAAACTTATTCAATACTACCACTTTCTGATATCCCTATATCTTTATAACATGTTCCCATTAGCATTAGGCTAGAAAAATCATTAAAGTTAATTTTTTTTTAAATTTAATTTCATCAAGTCTTTGCAAAAGATTATTTCTCGATTTTTTATCGAATATATTTTCTTTTTCATCTATTAATAGTCTAAATTCTCCTTTAATTTTTTTGATCATATCCTCTAGTACAATATAATCATCATGTTTCTCACTTTCTAATCTGCTATTTTTTTCTATAAATAATATACCAAGAGCATTTTTTACAAATTCCCTAATTTCCGATTAACAATTTTTTTTTCTCCAGATAGTTGACTACACTTCTTTCTTAAACTCTAAATATTTTTTATGGCGTTTGATTCATTATTATATTTTCCATCCAAGGTCTCTTAAAGAAAGTAAATAAATACAACAAAAAACAGATATTACCTTCAATGAAATTAATAGAATTTGTTGTAATCTCAGTATAATGAAAACTTTTTTCTTTTTACTTTTTTCTTTTTTATCTTTAATCCATTTACCATAGGTAAGTTTGTAAAAATTATCCATGGATCTACAGTAAAATCAACATACTTAAGAAGACTTTTAGAAAACAATTCTGGATTGTAATTTGTTGAAATTTTTAGTAATTTATTAGCAGTGAATCCTTTTGATATAAAAATATGTTTAAAATAATAAATTATCAATACAAAAACATTCATAATAAATTTTACGCAGACTTCATAATTTTGAGAATTATGAGAAATTTTTTATCATTATATACAGAAAAATAGACGCGGATTCATTTAACAGGTAAAATTTATATAAACTATATTTTCAAGTTTTTTATTTAAAGACATTTTTTATTGCATTTCATTTAATATAAAAATATAAATTAAAACTTTAAACATTTCTATTATGCTAAGTTTTTATTACTATAGAATTTATATTTATAATAATATTTTTGATTTTTAATATCCTAAAATAAAAGCTTAACTACTGTACGATTTCAACAATATTATCTCCATTAGACATATAAAAAGAATGTGTCTTTTTTAACTTTTCATCCGCATTTCAAAATTGAACTCTTTCATTCTATAAATTTATTTTAGAAGTTATATCTTCTATTATTAAAATCTACCTAATATAAAAGAAATAAAATAAAAAGAAATTTTTAATTCTACTTTTGAATTTTCCATACTTCACATTTATGTTCAGGATTCATTGTAGTGTTCAATTTACACTTAAAAGCATTAGAAAACGGTTTATAATTTGATAAAGCTATTATTGTGCGTATTTCTCCTGGAGCGTGTTTATCCTTATTTATTTGATCTTCTAAAGAGCTTTTACTTTTATGTTCACAGAAAGTTCTGCCAAAACTAATAAAAAACAACTGTTCACTGGTGAAACTTTCGAAACCAGGAACTTTAGCCTCCTCACCACCAGTAACTTGAAGATACTTCATAAAAGCCCTATGGGCAATTTTAAGACCACCGTTATCTGCTATATTTTCTGCTAATGTTAATGAACCATTAACATTCTGTCCAGTTATCCTTTCTATTTGAGCACCGTATTGTTTAACAAAACAATCACTTTTTTTTTCAAAGTTTTTTATTGACTCGGATGTTAATATTACATTCCCTTTTTTATCTAGTCCATATATATATTTATAATGATTACTATTGAAAGCATTTAAAATTGCATTTGCAATAACCGATCCAATGTTACCATAATTAAGGGACTGTGGGAAATATCTATTAAACCATGGTTCTTCTAGGGCATTAGGAGAAATTCTAAGCTTATTTAAAACAAAATGATACTCGACATTTTGATGAGCATAATTGAGCACATATTCGTGTGGTTGGAAAATTTTGCGACCACAAGATCCTTCGGAATAATTCATTTTTGATAAAGATTCAATGTTTTTAAGAGCTTCTTCAATATCTTCATTTCCCTGATATCCCTATATTTTTATAACAAGTTTCCATTAATAGAAAACTATAAGTATCATGAAGTTCAAATTTTTTTTTAAGTTTAATTTCATTAAGTTTTTGCAAAAGATTATCCCTTGAATCCTTGTCAAATATATTTTCTCTTTCGTCTATTAATAGTCTAAATTCATCTTTAATTCTTTTAATGATATCTTCTATTATTATATAATCATCATGTGTATCACTATCTATTCTGCTCTTTTTTATAAATAATGACGTAAAAGCATATTTTCCCAAAGATTCAATTTTGATAATACAATTTTCTTTTGCCTGTTCGGATAATTCCATACATTTCTTTCTTAAATTATAAATTTTTTTTATAGCACTTGATTCATTATTATATTTTCCTTCCATAGTCTCTGAAAGCAAATAAATAAAAACAAAAAAGATATTACCTTTAATTAATTTATCGAAATTTGCCCTCTTAATATCATAATTAAAACGTTCGCTATTTTCTCTGTTCTTTTCCATAGTTTTAATCCAATTTCCACATGTAAATTTATAAAAATTATCACATGGTTCTACATCAAGATCAAGAAATTCGTAAAGACTTCTCGAAGCTGGATCTTTATAAATCATTTCAAAACCAAACCTCTCTATATCTGTCAAAGTATCCTTAAACCGGTCAAATAAATTCCCTTGAGATACGGAAAATAATGCATAACAATAAAAAATTATGATAAAAGAGTTCATAATAATCTTAATGAACAACTTTGTAATGAAGAATTATAAGAAAGTAATTATCATTATATACAAAAAATTGATGCAGATTCATAGGAATATGTAAATTTGGCAACCAAGTAAATTCTAAATTTTTATTTAGCGAAGCATTTTATCGCAACTCTTTTGTATGTAGATTTACAGATAGTAAATTTAAAAACTATTTATTTTAAAATATGATTTTTTTATCTCATAATAATATAATATTTTTTATAAATGTTAAAATAAAAATTAGCTTTCACATTAGTATCTAGAAAAAAAAGTTTTTCAGACTTCTTGAGGTTATTTTCAAGAAATTAGAATGCCCATTGGTTTCATGAAATCAAAAAAATGAATTTAATATATCAAAAACATGTATATACATTTTCGACCACTTTGAATTCGATATTATATTTTAAAATATTTAGTTTTTTTATCTTCTACAATTTTTATCAAAAAATATTGTTAGAAGTAAAATTTTTCAAAATTTATCATGGTATCTAAAAAGTATTCAAGAAAATGGTGAAAAATAATGTATACATTGTTATAGTTTCATAAACAATTTTAAGATACGAAATAAAAGTCGAAAAATTTCTGAATCCACAATAAGGCGCAAAATGGAAATGTGAAGCTAATACTTTAGATTTGACAATATGTCATCTAGGGTATTATTTAAGCATATAAACGTGGGTCTTAAATTTTTACTTATCTCACGATGTTCATGTATCTCAACGAAAGATGCTTTAAAAATATATTTGGGTGATTTTTTTGGTAATTAATAAATATATACACAATAAATTTATTCTAATCTCTTTTTTAACATGTAATAAAGTTTTCAGAATTTATTCTTTCTAAAAAATAACATGTTAACTCCTCCTTAATCAAAAAAACCAATTAACTTAGAATATTTTTATATAATATTTTGTGTGTCAATTTATTATTTTATTCCTCTAAAAGCAATCCCTAAATCAACTCTATGAAATATTTAATTAACAACAATTTAACAGTAAAAACAAAATTAATCCCAACGATTTCTTCTGATAAGATCCTTCATTGAATCCTCAACAGTTCTATTATAATGAAGCATATTACCTATGTTTGCAACTCGCTTGTCAGCGTTTTTAAATTCACTAATTCTTTTAGCTTTTCCCAGGCATTGTACTTTGTTCAATTTTTTTCTGCTCAGCTAATCTCAATTTTTCTGGACTTCCGTATTTCTCCCAAAAGAATTGTTCTTTGTCAGATGTCAAATATGGGGTAGAAAGATATCTCATGACATTATATTCTCTTTCAAATCTTTCTCTTAATAATCCAACTTTGTAAGAAGATATAGGAAAATGTGGCCTTCCTGTGGCTTTTCTCTGAGGCAAACTCGGTCCCCTATAACCAATCTCCCACACACGTCTATTCCAATGAATTTTATTAAGATTACCAAACCAAGTACTTGTAAACTTCATTGTATACCTGAAAAGTTTAAATACCTTAATAATTACAAAAACAAGTATTAATTATCGAAAAAACAATTTATAGATTAAAATTTCGAATCAGTATATTTAATTGATAAATTCATCATAGAAAAAAAATTATCATTACAAAGTCATATAAATCTACCATCATATTTCTTTTAAAATAATTAATGTCAATAAAACACAAAATATTAAAACCATCTGTTTTAATAAAGAACATTTAAATATATAAAGTCTTCTTAATTCATTTGTTAAAAATTTTCTTCAATACTTGACAAAAAATTTTTGCATCCTAAATAAATAAAGACAGATAAGCATATATATAAAAAAGATTTAGACTACACATCTCCATTATAGTAAAATTGCATGTTTCCCCTTTAAGAACATATTGTATTTTATTTATTATACATCTATGAATCACTTCTTAATCTTCTATCATTATTTATTCTTTTTAATTCATTTATCAATAATTTCACTCCATGTCCCCATTGGCCTGCTTCATTTCCAAATGACAACATTAATTGATCAAAGAAAATACTTGCATCTTCTAACATATCTCTATCTATTGCATCGACAACAAAATTTAATTTTTTAAGGCATGCATCAGTAATACTGTTATTTTGTATCATTTGATTAAAATTTTCTATTCTTAATTGAATTCCTTTACAAGTTTCTCCTGGAGGAAGACGTAACGTTGCTTTTGTTAAAAATGCTACTAGTTGATTTCCTGATAATGAAACATCTCCAGCTGCTTTTATTGGTGGAACATATGTAGCAGGATCTGGTTGTGTTATCGGTCTTCTCTCTTCAGACATTACCGTATGTGGTGGAGAGAATATGAGATAATTTGGAGAATTATCCAAAGGTATCTCCGAATTCTGATACATTCCACTATGTCCCATGTATGGTAATTGTTGTGTTGATGACTCTGGACGACTTTGGCCCAAAGGTTTTTGTAATGGTTGTTGTAAAACTTGACCAGAATATGAGTTTTGTTGTTGTTGTCCATGATTTGTTACACTCACACCTGAATGAATAACTGCTTTCGTTCCGTTAGGATTTCCTCTTTGATTGTCTATTCTTTGTACACGTGTAAACATATCATCACCCATTGGTGTTTCTTCTTCATCTTTTTTATGCTTTAATGGCATCTCTTGATACTGTTGTTGGTATGTATGATATGGTTGAAAAGCTGAACTAGATGAATTATCTGAATTTATATTTCCACTGAAAGATAATGAATGTGAATTAGATAATAAAGCTCCAGTTTGGTGATTATTTCCTTCTTGAAATTGATTGTTGTTTATGGGGTGATGTATTGCAGTATTATTACCAAAAGAATGTTGATTTTGGGAATAAATTTGTTGACCTAATTGTGGTGCTGATCCGTGATTCGGTCCAAACGAGTTTTGACTATATTGAGAATAGTTTTGTTGTTGTGCAGGATTTTGTAAGTGGTTAAATGTATTCGAATCAATGGTAGAACTCTGAAATACAGTAAAAACGTGAGGAGTATGGTATATATTTTTTTAAAGAAAAACTAACTTGAATCGAAGGATCAACAGGTCGTCTATGCCTAGACATCAAACGGTTTGAGGAGGGCCGATTTGCACTTCTACTTAAATCAGGAGGATCATTCCAACCTGGTGTTACACAAGGTGGCAAAGGTGATGAATAGGAGGAAGACATACTTGGAGATGGTTTCCTATTAATCTTTCCACTAAAAGAATTAAAAATTAAGCAACTTATATATATCGTAATTAATCAGTTTCTATTTTTTTGTTATAATACGAGAAAAAAGAATAGAACAATTATAGGTGTATTATAAATATAAATTGATTAATTCATAATACAAAATTAGTTATATACAACTTGAGATAGACTAAATAGGTAAAAGTTGAATATATTACGAATAATAGATATATATTTTAGTACAATGAATGTATAGGACAACGTTGGAAGGAGCGATCTTCCAACGAATGAATCTAAGAAGTTTACAATTGTCGTGTTAAAACTTTAAATAAATATGTAGAATCAAAACCTGTTGATATTTATCAGATCCTTACGAAACATGTTTTAAGTAGACAATATTGTTCTACTATACATTATATATGGTAGTGTTTTCTTTATAAATTTTAAATTTCTTTTAAGTAGATATGTTGAAAATGAAAGTTTTAATTAAAAGTTAGAAGTTTTAATTCGTTGAATTCTTAATACTAGGAAGAATAAAAAAAATATACATAGCTAATTAATAGATATTACAGGATATACAGTTGATATTTACTAATACGTATAATAAGTTGTTGAATGACGCAACAAAGTATTTAAATGCAATTCTATTATCACTTTGTAAAAATTAAAATGCTATCCCAGACGGGATTATAGAAAAAATAACAATGTACTGAAGATACAAATATTTAATAACAAAATATTTATATTATAAAAAATAATATATACCACCAATCCTTGAATAGATAATATTTGTAGTGCATTTTCTCCTACATTTCTTCTTTAAGAATATATCTTTAAATAACAAATATAATAAATATCTTAAAAAAATCATTTCTAAAAAGGTGACAAAATAATTATAATAATTAATATAATTATATACATGCATGTTAATGCACCTAACCATTAAACACACATATTATATACAATAATAAAAATTGTTGCTATGAGAAAGTTTATTATACAAATGAAGAAATTTTATTTGTACACGCATTTTTTAATGAAAAAAGTTGGGTTTTATAATTCTTACTTAAGAATTTTTAATTATTCAATCTAAATTTTCAATATTTTAATAAAATATATGATTAAGAGTGTTTCAGTGATTTTTAGTGTTTAAATAAGAATGAGAAAATTGGATATTATAAATTAAAATTTGATTATTATTATTAGTATTTTGATAAATTCATGTATTTTTAAAAAAAGATTTTTGGTGATAAGATAGTTTTTTGAATTATGTGGTTTTTTCTTCATCTAGTTTAATTAAGTGGTCAACAAGAGAGGCCTAGTAAACCTGTTATTTACTTAACAATGAATATTAAAAAAGACAAATTTTTTTATGCTCATTCTTTTAAGAACAGTCATATGTATTCATAAATTATTATGGGAATATCATATTTAGTAAGAGAAATTTCCTGATAAAAATAGTTCCTTTCACAATATAATGTGCACGTGAATATAATAATATCATTAAGAAAATGTTCTTAAGAATATACATACACAAACTCTATCTGTTATAATATTAATCTCATAATGTGTAATTCTCTTTATTTGGTAATATGGAATTTAAAATCCAATGACAATCTCCCAAAATTTTTTCTTAAAACGACATCTTTTTTCAGAATGGCTCTTGTTATATTATTTTTATCTCTTAGTTTCCATTTATACATGTTCAATTTTTCTGTATATCTAAAATTGTTATCTTATTTTATAGTATTTTAGTTTAGGAGAAAAAAAGATTCCAACAATGGATGCAAAAAAATTAGGCGAAGCTCTTAAAAAAATGAAGGAGCTAGGAATCGACCCAAAACAAATAATAGCTGCAACTGAAGGAGGAGGAATTAAAGATATTGAGGAGGCAAAAAATCATACTTACGAGTTTTGGAAAACTCAACCAGTTCCTGGATTTGGTATGCTTTATTTTGTTATATTCCTAATATTCATCGTTTTTTAGATGAGGTTGTTACAGAGAATACATTCATATTACCAGATGAACACTATGAGAACACTGTAAGATTAGAGCCATATTCTTTACCAAAAGGATTTGAGTGGTCTGACATTGACATAAATAGTGATGAAGAGTTGAATGAAGTTTACACATTATTAAATGAAAATTATGTTGAAGATGACGACTGTATGTTTCGTTTCGACTATGGACCTGCTTTTCTTAGGTGGGCTTTAACACCACCAGGCTGGTTAAAGACATGGCATTGTGGTGTTCGTGCCACCTCTAGCAAAAAACTCCTAGCATTCATAAGTGCAATTCCAGTTGTAATAAAAACATACGACAAAAAGACCCAAATGGTTGAGATTAATTTCCTATGTGTTCATAAGAAGCTACGATCTAAGCGAGTTGCCCCAGTTTTAATTCGCGAGATTACGAGACGTGTTCATTGTCAAAAAATTTACCAAGCTTGTTTTACAGCTGGAATAATTATTCCTAAGCCAATCGCAGCTTGTAGATATTGGCATAGATCGCTTAATCCTAAGAAACTTATTGATGTTGGTTTTTCACATCTTCCAAGAAATTCTACCATCCAAAGACAAATGAAATTATATAAGCTCCCTGATAAACCAAAAACAGCTAACATTAAGCTCATGGAGGAAAAACATGTGCCATCTGCTTTTAAACTTCTTTCAGAATATCTAGAAAAGTTTGATCTGGCTCCAGTTTTAACTGAAGCTGAATTCAAGCACTTTCTGACACCAATAGAAAATGTAATTTACTGTTATGTAGTTGAGGACAAGGAAGGTAATGTTACTGATTTGTGCTCATTTTATAATCTTCCATCAACTGTTGTTTCTCATCCCAAACACAAGGAAATCAAAGCAGCATACAGTTTTTACAATGTCGCTACAACAGTTCCCTACACACAACTCATGAATGATGCTCTCATCTTTGCTGCAGTAAACAATTTTGATGTATTCAATGCTCTTAATGTTATGGACAATAACGAAGAAATTTTGAAAGAACTTAAATTCGGTATTGGTGATGGTAATCTCCACTATTACTTATATAATTGGAAATGTCCTGAAATGCCTTCTTCAAAAGTTGGACTTGTTTTACAATAAGATCATTCTAATCATATAATACGTATTTTATTTATAAATGTTTATTTGCTTAAATAATGATTATATAAATTATAAATAAAAGAGTTTAAGTTAGTTATTTTTTGTTTTCCAATTCAAGATTGCATTCGCGAATTAGAATCCTTGCGTGAACAATGTGTCTTTTTAGTCTTTCGGTAGAATTTTTATTTCCAGCGTAACATGGTTTTATATCTCTGGACATTTCATCAATTAATTTTGTTAGGTCATCGTACTTAGTATTACTTAAAGAGCCTTCATTAGAAGGTGTTTGTGGTTGTGGCGTTCCACCAGGTGTCCCAGAACGTGAAGGTTGTGGTGTTGAGGCTTTTTTAATGTTTTCTAATTGACCTTGTGCTATAGAAGACAAGACTTCAGATGTTGTAGCTGCTGTTGGAACGGACATGTTGTTAGTAAATAATAATAATATAACTTAGAAACGTTAAAGCGGAAAAAATAAGAATAAAAGTGCAAGATAATACTTACATCAAGACTCCAAAAAAGTAGTAAAATCTTTCTCTTTAAGACTTTATAATAACTATAATTTGCATCTTTGATAACAAAAATTTCAAAAGATAAAAGATTGTTGATTATACTAATACATATTATTTACTTATTTACTCATTCAATATAAATTATTGAATTTTTATAATTTACAAAACTAATGGTATGCAAATAAATTAGTAAAATATTTAAATAAATTTAATTTTCAGGTGTTTTCATTAAATCATGATACAATTTTATATGTCTTATCGATAACTGCCATAACCACCTCAATTACCTTATTTTTTGCTGGTGCTGAAGTGTGTCTCAGAATAAAAAAAAGGGTCATACAGATGGGATTGGTGCCGCACCCTTTTTAGTAACTTTTTTAAGTTGTGTTTTTTGGCTTCAGTACGGTATTCTTAAAGATGATGATGCTGTCATTATGGTAAATTTTATTGGTTGTATGATGGAAGGTGTTTATATATGGTATTATCATTTGAAAACAAGAAACAAAAGAAAATTTCACCGAATAATATTTTTCGAGTGTTGTATTATTATTTGTATGTTATACTATATTAACAGTAATGGTGATATAGAAGATAAAATTGAGAATCTTGGTACAGTTTGTGTAATTTTTAATGTCCTTACAAATAGTGCACCATTTGTAGATTTACACACTGTTGTTAAAAATAAATCAACAGAATCAATGCCATTTCCAATAATACTAGCTGCATGGGCTGGTAGTGTACAATGGTACTTTTATGGTTTCCTTTTAAACGACATCTATTTACAAATTCCTAATGGTCTGTCCGTTATTATATGTACTTTACAATTAGCTTTATTTTTGATCTATCCTTCTAACAAAAATAATAATGTTAGGGATGATGAAGAAAAACTTATTACAGCAAATATATGATAAATATAATAAACATATTTTTACCATTGCAATAATTTTTAAAAAAAACTCATACTTGATTTAAGATCTACTTTCCTTTGAATTCTTTTTTTCAACGATTAAAAGAGACGCGGTTTGTTAAATTTACGAGTATTGAATTGCCACGCGTATTATTTATTTATCTATAGAATTTGTTAATTGTTACAGATATGAATGAATATGTAAATTGGAGTTACAACGATTTAAGTAAGTTTGTTTTTAAATTACTTAATCTTGTTTGTTAAGAAAATGAAAAACTATTCCTATCACATTGCTGGGACAATTTAAAAGAGTCTCTTAACCAATTAGCTTTTTCTAATTACAAAACATACGCTGACGCTAGTAGGACTTCTCAAGAATGTACTACAACAGTATGTTTTCTCTTTTAAATATTTATTTTCCATTTTAAGATAACACAATTAGATGATTTTTTAAGATCGTCTTCTTCAGAAATTAATCATATAATTAATAGTGTTAAGGAATTTTCTGAGAAGAGCAAGGAAATTTACAGAAACTTCGATACACTTAAAAAACTTCATTCCCCAGAATCTGTGGGAAGGCAATTAATATCTTTACCAAAAATGATGGATGATTGTGTTAGAGAAGGTCAATATGAATCTGCATACATGTTAACTAAACTTGGTTTAGATTTAACAAGAAACAGACTAACAGAAAAGCCAATTGTAAAAGCTGTTGCAGAAACTTTAATGGAATCTAGACATAAATTATTAGATGAGCTTTTTAATAAATTTGCTTTTTCAATAGATTTAGCTACTAGTATTAAGGTTATCAGTAGTATAAAACAAATTCCTTTTGTAACAACTGTCCAAATGAAAGTTTCACTCCTTCAATACAGGGATCTTTATTTGGATAAATTATTAGCGAATATAATAGAAGACCAAGATTTTTATATGAAAATGATTGATGTATTTAGAGATTGCATTCACGATACAATTGTTTTATACATATCTGTTTTTCCTGATAGAGTAGTTTCAAGGAAAAATGAAAATGTTAAATGGGAACAATGGAATAAAGGTTCACAAACATTTCTCCTACACTCATGGGCTCTTCATAATATTGATAGAATGTTTGAAAATTTAAATAATATAGAAAGGAATAAAAATTTAATTGATATAGAAGCTATTTACATGAAACTTGTTAGTTGCGCATCATCATTTGCTAGAATTGGATTAGATTTTAGAAATACAGTTTCTAATAAATTTAATCAAATAATGCTCAAATATATTTTTTATAATATCGACATTTGTACAGTAAAATTAACTTCAGCCACAAAATTAAATATCGTTGGTAATGATGAAAATTTTGAGAATGCAACAAAACCGCTGATAGAAAATGAGTTTCTTGCTCTTCATTTAAATAATGTTAAAAACTAAATGGTCGCTTTATCGTTGGGATGATGGAACTGTATATACAAATGAAATTATAGCTATTTTTAACGACATGAGGCATTTTCTTCTACCCTCTAATTTAAATTCAATAATAATAGTATTAAAAAATTCATTCAGACAAATATTTGAATGGTTGGATAATTTTATTGGTGAAGAATATAGGAATAATGAACCATTGGCAGGAGTGATGTTTGTCAGAGAAGTTATACCTTATATTGAAATGTGTTTACAAAAAATATTTCCTTATGATTCTATTAACAATTTATATAATGGAGAGGTTGACAGAAATGAATATGAAACATTTTTAACTTTATTTGATAAAGAGTGTCTTAAAAATTGCAAAAATGCTGAATATTTTGAAAGAATTTATTACGAAGAAAATAACAAAAATGAAGTAAAAGATGAAAATGAAGTATAATTTTAAATATAAAGAGTTTTAATTTAATTAAGAAAATATGTTGATTTTTTTCTATAAATTTTTAGATTCTTCATCTTGTTCATCAAATTTAGCTGAATATAAAGTTTTATGAGTACTAACGGATTCAATCATTCCTCTTGTTGGTTTAGGTATATAAATTCTTGGTATAATCCATGTACTTAAATTGAAAAGATCAAGGAAAACTTTATATTTGTCTGCTATTGTACTTCTGAGATATAAATATCCACTACTTCCGCCACTACCCATTTTATTTCCTATCATTCTTTGAACAGCAAGTAAGTGATTATCTATAAATTATTATTAATTGTATTATTAAATATCTTTTTTATATCTTACATCTCCATTTTGTAAATAATGAATCTATATCCATAAGGTATACAAGAATTTGATATGGTTGTGAAAATCTTGGCATTTCCCTATGTAGACAAATCATCATAGCTCCTTTCATAGCATTATAACTAAATCTTCTCTCTCTCTTTTCAACAGCTGCTTCATGGTACTCTTTATTTAAAATGGTTTCATAACTAGTTTTCGTCTTCTCATATTCAGCCATCGCAATTTTGTATCCCTCAGAATCTTTGTCATAAGTTTCTGCATCACTTTTCATGTGATCAAGGTATTTTCCTACTGCCTCTTCGTATTGGGCCCAAAATCCAGGTTCCTTTTCTGTTGGATGAATACCAGGTGTTCTTTCTAACCATCTCTCTATTAAAACAAACAAGGATGGTTCCTGTTCTGATTTCTCAACTTTTTCTCTTTCATCCTCTGTATCAAATGCATTTTTATAATGTTGAGCATTGTACTTAACACGATTTCTAGGATCAATACCAATTTTATTTTCTAACAATCTGAATTGTAAACTTTGAAACCCTGAACTAGTAGTTAAAAAGCTTCTAAATTCAATAAAATCTAACGGAGACATTGTTTCGAGAATTAACATTTGATCGACTAAAAGTTTTAAAATTCGAACTATTCTTTCTAGATAACTAACAATTTTGAGTGTTTTTGTTTCATCAACAAAACTTCTACTTAATAATTCTCTGATTACATCGATATCGAATATTATCTGTTTAAACCACAATTCGTATGCTTGATGAACGATAATAAAAAGATGTTCATCGTGAACAACTTCACCTTCATTGGTTGCAGAACGAAGTTCTTGAGCATCTAAAAGTTTATCCAACTACAAATAATTAAGAAAATTAAAAGAAAAACAATTAAAAAAATTACCTTTAAATATGTTGAATAAGTTAATGCTCCATGTGCACTTTCAAGTCTGTTAACACCTTTTTGAGCTTCATCTTCATCATCAATACCGGCTTCAAAAACAACTTTATTCTTTTTACATTCTTCCTTAATTTCAATTTTTTGAAAATAAGGACAACCACTACTACTCATTTTATATATTTATTTTTGTAAACAAAATCTACAAATAAAAAGATTTGTAATATTACTAAGCATTTCCATTCTCTATTTATATCTAAAATTTTACTATCAAATGGGTTTGTCTTAAGTCGTAGAAAATTGAGATATTTAATAAATTAACTAATCATTCATTAAAATCAAGCTATAAAAGTTTTATTTCAATATAAAAGAAACAATAAAAGGCTATTAAATATATAAAATGTTATAAAACAATCAAGATGAATCAATTAGATTAAACAGTTTTTAAATCATTAGTAGATAAATGTCAAAAATTGCAAAATCACTAGTAAAATATTTCTTTATATAGTTAGCTTTCACTATGTTTAAAAATAATAGTATATTAATGACGATTATAAATATGGTGTAATTAAATTAAAATAAAAAAAGTTATCATTTATTTTAGAAAACACTGTAAAAAGACTAGAAGATAGGTTAAAATAAAAGGTATTTTTATTAATTGTTTCAATGAAAATTCATCAAAAACACGTTCTTTTTATTTCTTCTGACAAATTAATTTATACAATTTTAAATTTGATTTTCCTTATACAAACATTTACCTAAATAATTATATTTTTTTAAATAAATAATTCAAAACATATATATTTATAAAAATTCCATTGATTTTTTTAATGTTTGTCCAATCATGTGTTCAACAAAATAATCTAATTATTTAATTTTCAAAACATTAATTATTTCCATGAAATCATGGTTCAAACTAGAAAAATCATATTTGATATAAAAAACACTTTTTATTAATTTCTACTATAAAATGTAATCACAAATATAATGATGAAAAAAATCAAAAAAAAATCCACATCTTAATATGAGTGATTAGCTACAAAGAGACTTTCAGCAGCAGCACTTGAAGAAGACTCTCCAGCATATTTTCCAAGAGAAGCGTCCCCATTTGCTTTAGCTCTTGTTAAAAGAGTTTTTTGAGCAGTAGTAACGTTAGAATCCTTTCCATCCCAGGCTTTAAGTACGGATGCTTGGAGGGCTCTTCCAAAACTGAATGTTAAAACCCATGGTTTGAGAAGTTTACATTGATTGATAGCATTTAAATTCTTTGATGCTTCTAATTCAGATTGACCTCCAGACAAGAAAACAACTCCTGGAACGGCTGAAGGTAAGGCACGACGAAGAGCTGTTACTGTAGCAAGACCTATATCTTCAGGAGTGCATGATCCTTTGTAAGATTGTCCTGGAGTAACCATATTTGGTTTTAAGAGAGTTCCTTCTAAATAAACATGATGATCAGAGAGAGCTTTGTAAACATAAGCAAGTGTTTGTTCTGTGACTTTTTGACATCTAGCAAGATCGTGGTCGCCATCACAAAGAACTTCTGGTTCAACAATTGGTACTAATCCATTTTGTTGGCAAATAGAAGCATAACGGGCAAGAACGTTAGCATTTTCTAACAAAGCAACATTCGATGGTGTGTGTGATTGAATTTTCAAAACACAACGCCATTTGGCAAAGTCACAACCACCTTTTTTGAATTCACCACATCTTTTAGCAAGATTGTCAAGTCCTTGGGTAGTTCCTTCATTAATAGTACCAGCTAATGGAACAACTCCAAGATCAAGTTTGATTCCAGGAACAACACCCTTTTTCTTTAAAATATCTACAAATCTTTCACCATTAGAAGCTTTTTGATTATAAGTTTCCTCATAAAGGATAACACCAGAAATATTTTCTCCAAGATTTGGAGTTGTAAAAAGAAGTTCACGATATTTAATTCTATTTTCAACATTATTTTCTAATTTAATAGAGTCAAGACGTTTTCCAATAGTTCCGGTAGATTCATCAGCAGCTAAAATTCCTTTACCTGGTGCAAGAATCTTAGTACAGATATTTCTAAGTTCATCTTCTTGCTCTTTTGTAAGATAAGTTGAGTATGATCCTCCAACTTCAACCATTTTAAATTCAATCTATAAGTAACAATCAATATAAAAAAGTAGTATATGAATAAGTAAAGTTATTTTTGTAAGATTTAAATATTAAAGTAAATAATACACTTGAATTAATGTGTAAAACGATTTATTTATATATTCAAAAAAATGTGACCTAACCAAACAAAGCAACAATGAAAATGAAAGTTATATCACAGAACGAACAATTTTATATAAACATGAATTGATAGCTATACAATTCGCTCCTATCTAAATTGTATAACAATTAAAGAAGTTACATCTTATCTAGATATCAAAATGTCACGTTAAAAGAGTTATACTACAATTTAATTTTTTGACATATACACTTTTTATTTATTTTGACATAAATTATTAAAATAAAACACAATTTAAAAAAATCTATACATTATATTCAATTAAGGTAAAAATATAAATATATAATAAAATATTTTTAAACGTAATTTGACAAAAATTATAAAATGTATAATAAATTTTTTGGGTGTATATAGACATATACATTTTGAAGGAGAGAGAAAATAAGTCATTGAAACTTTTATTAAACTATCATTTGATTAATTTTTTCTACGCGTGTAGATAGTGATTTGCAAAACATAAAGAGAAGTGTTTTTATTTGATGAATTATTTAGTTATTTAAGGATTATTACAAAGTTGCAATTCTCTTTGATTTATTTACTAAATAAAATAAAAAATTTATGATTTTTATAAAACATACAGTTTGACATAGTTATTTTTATCAGACAATAATAAAATAACTTTAACGACATATAATTACATGTAAGAAAGTGCATTTACAATATTAACCATAATGTTTTATTGTTAAAAATGATTTTAAATTATCATGTAGAAATTTTATTTTGTTTTTTCTTATTAACTATTTGTATGTTTGCAATAAACCACCAACTTGCTACGCACGTCAGGGACTGCTCGTAAGATTAAGAATAATCTAGACATTTCTAATAGTAAATAATAATTAATTAAGATACTTAGAAATATTTGTAACATTTAAAAAATATGTTTTTGTAACAATAATTGTTTGATTTAATTTAAATAAGATATAGTAATAGGACAGAGGAGTAATTGATAAGAAGAATTATTTTTTATAGGTAGTTTACCTGACTATATACATAAAGTATTATCAAAAGAACAAACATTTTATTAACGCAAACTTATAAAAATTATAATTAATGGTTAACCCTAAAGAAGTACATTTAGTTTCTTTGAAAGATTATATCTTTGACATTCCCGTGATTTAGAGAGGATTTCACGATCTAGTAAGGTCTTTTAGCTAGTCTAGTGTTCTAAATATAACCATTACATAAGGATGCTTGAAATGTCCGTGAAATGTACAGGTTTAGTATCCAAAATTTTTAAGTTTGAAATAAAATTTAAAAATTGCTTAAATTTTCATCAAATATTTATACAAATACAAAGAGAGAGCATATTTAAAATAAAATCAAGAATTTGGAACTCTTATTTAAAAAAATTAATCATTTTTAACTAAAAAACTTCTAAACATTTTTTTTATTATTTATTAATCATTAATCTTATCAAATTTTCCTCAAAGTTGTAGTAATATTGCTCTATTATCCAGTGTTTGTTCAAAAAAGTATTGTCTTTTTTCTGTTTATTTTTCATACATTATTTGTCTTTGAAGAATACTATACTTTTCTATAGAAAGCAAATAGTATCTGCTTCATGAGATTGAATCTTTCAAATGTTCAGAAATATATTAATAAACGTTGATATTACGTCAAGACTTTATTAAAATAATTTGCATGCTTCATAAATTACTTGTGCCTTAGAGCTATTTTCATATTTGGATTTATTTAATTTTTATTTTATTAAAATTTATAATTAATAATTAATAAGATAAAATACTAAAAAAAGTTTGTATCACTACTGTAAAAACTAATTTTAGTAAATTACTATTCGGTAAACTCATGGATGCATGTTTCTATTAAAAAATGCGTTACATGTAATTTTTGTGATTGAATTGTAAAAAATATTACATTTGGAACAAGGACAATTCTTCTTCATCGACCCAGAGTATCTATTTATTAAATATAAAGTCCATTGAAAATATTAACATGGATTTACAATTTATTAATTTGTAAATATTGATTCAATTGAGTTTATTTTTAAATCTTCAAAATGAAATTAATATTTTTTCTTTCAATGCTGCTGATTTGACTCTATCACAAGATATTTTTTATACACTCTTTAACTAACCTTTTTGGTGTTGCATACATAATTAATCATCAAAATATTATAGTTAAAGTCGCTGCATTATACAAATATTGGTCGTTACTTTTTTTATTAATGAATTTTAATTCATAACAGAATGATAAGTTCATTATTTTCGAGTAATCTTTAATATTTAGTTGGACTATCTCGAGAAAGCCATATTTAATTAAGTTCTTTTAATGTACTTCATAGAATTTGTTGTCTTTCTTTACCAATTATTTGTTAAATTTTATATTTTTGCACTTTATCATTTGTATTGTGTCTTTCAATAGTTTGAATGGTTTTTTAAGTAAATTGAATCTAACAAAACATGCAACATTTTATTATTTTCCATATTACCGATATGTTTCGATATAATCTTCAA
Source organism: Strongyloides venezuelensis (assembly GCA_963280985.1). NCBI lineage: Eukaryota > Metazoa > Nematoda > Chromadorea > Rhabditida > Strongyloididae > Strongyloides > Strongyloides venezuelensis. The sequence goes on along the minus strand of CAUJLX010000002.1, from coordinate 6,680,462 downwards.
AAAACAAGTACTTTTAAAATAAAAGAAAATTAATTTCCATTGCTTATAATAATATACTATTTTTAAACTACTTTTTCTGTAAGATCTTCTGTTTACTAATTTGTTGACACATTATTTTTAAAATTTATATTGCCCAGAGAAATTCATTTCAACAGTTTAATTGTAATGGCATTTGAAATATCTCAATATATACTTTTCAATAAAAAACCTAATATAAGAAAATTATAAAATCTGATAAAGTATTGATAAAATCTTTAAGGAAAATTTTACGTAAAAATGATTAAATATAACAAGCATTTCCTAACAAAATGATACTTTTGTCGTTTTTCATTGTATATAATTTGTATGAAATAAAATGCCTTTTAGTGAATACTTTACCAAAATTTTGAATTATTAATAATATTTGTGAGGTATTTTAGATAAACAAATTTTACTTTTCAATATGAACCATTCATTTTCTAACAAAACAACTGTTTCTGTTGTTACAGGTAAATATTAAAATATGCACTCTTGATAAATACAATAATTTAGGAGCAACAGAAGGAATAGGGCGTCAAATTGTATACACATTAAGCCAAATTGTTGGAAAAGATTCAATAATATATGTTGTTGGGAGAGACACAAAAAAATTACAAGAATTATGTGGAAATATAAACAAGGATTACCAAAATGTAAAATGTATTTATTGGTGTATTGATTTTGGGAAAGATGACGACGAAGAATATAACAAATTGTCAATTGAATTTGAAAATGATATCAAAAAACAAGGAGTTCAAAAAATTGGGATATTTCATATTGCAGGTACCATAGGAGATATCAAAAATAAAGCTCAAGATATTACTTCCAGAGAAAGTTGGGATTATCATTTGAAAGTTAATTTAACATCAATGATTCTTTTTAATAACAATTTGCTTAGTGCTGTTAAAAGTGCTTGCTTAGATTACATGACAACAATTGTATCAATTACATCTCTTTTAGCCATTCAATCATTTAAATGTTTTACTCAGGTAATACTGAATCCTTAGTAGTGTATATGTTTTTAGTACTCTGTTGGACATGCCGCAAGAGAAGCCTTCTTTAGATCATTAGCTGTTGAATGGCCTGAATTAAGAATTTTATCATATTCTCCGGGACCAGTAAAAACTAAGTTAAGAAACTTTATTAATAAAAATGCTTACGATGAAGGTATTCGTGATGCTTTTTCCTGTGATGAGAAGGAAGAATGTGGGGGGAGAGTTGTGTCAACAGAAGAAACGATTAATAAACTTTTTCAATACTTGGCAGAAGATAAATTTGTTAGTGGTAGTAGAGTTGATGTTTTTGATATTTGATGTAAAAAAGAGTTAGTCCTTTGCCACTAATTTTCATTCTTTTTATTTTACATACTTATTTTTAATTCTAATTTAGAAAAATAATATAAATTTCTATTCTTTTCTATTTTTAAAGAAACACTAAAAAAACTAACATTTTTTAGTAAATAGAAACTGTATTCATTGATGAAAGCATAAATTAGAATAGTTTTTTTTTAATTTAGATATTTTTTCTAATAAAACATTCATATAAATGAATATTGTTCTAAATGAATTGTTGTAGTTTCATACTAACATTTGTCAAAATGAAAAGTACAACATTAAATGATTATATTTTTTGTATAACCAAATTGTTTAACTAATAGAGATTTTGCTAAAAATCTTCGAACATTTGTTAAAAAATCTCATTGGGAATAACAGCAAATGTCATCAAAGATATGTTTATACATAGTTATCAAAATCATTTTATTTTTTACTAGTGGAGATATTTTTAATATGCTATTTAAAATTGAAAGTAAATTTTTTACCACGTATTATTTAATGATTATTTTTATTAAATGCACTTTAATTTATTCTTACTAAAATTTTTAACCCTTTTCACTATGTTTATGTTATTTCTAAAAAATATAGAAATTCTTTTTAGTGTCGTTAAAAAATAAATTAACATTTTTAAGATATAAAAAATTATTTTGCATTAAAAGATGTAATTTAATTACAATTTATCTATATTATTTTTACCATTGAATAGTCATAGAATTTAATCAAGCATTAATTTTTAAATATTTATAATTAATATATCTAACATTTTTTATGGTTTTATCTATTTTTATGTTGAAAGTATTTGTTTGGTTGAAATTTTTGAGCTTTATACTTTAATATCTATATATGATAGAAAAAAACTTAATACCCCTTAATATATCACCTTAAAAAGGGAATTATTATATAAATCTAAAACTAATTAATAATTTAAATATATGATACCCTATAAGATTATAACGTTCAGTGGTTTTGATGTAAATATCAGCTACGTAATTTCGAAAATACTAGACTTACACTCCCATATAACTGAATAACTTTTGCACATTCTTATAAGTTTCTAATTACATTTTGAAGAAATTATATATATAATGAAAGTTAGTCTCAAGACGTCGCTAAACATAAAGATAATAACATTTTAATTCCAAATGTTTTTAATTTCACATTTTTATCTTATTTCAATACTTTATCTAGCCTATGCCATTTTCGATTATTTCTTAATTTTGTTCATAATGTTTGATTTGTTTAATGAAGCAACTTAGCTACCGGTTTTAAAAACTTTCTTATTATATTTAAAGCAATAAAAAGTCATAAAATAACTGCATATTATCTTGATATGGAGGATATATTTTAGAAGTGAACTTTAAATGTTAGATTTGTCATTTTTATTGATACATTTTTTTGTTTCAATGCAAAAAGGCGCTTATTATTATTGTTCTTAGACATAAATCTTTCTTGATTATAGTATAATTTAAGAATACAAAACATTATTTTGTTGTACATAAATAATTTAAATTCTCAAATCTGTTAAATAGGGAGTTATAATATTTCAAATGAATAAATCTAAAGTTTTACATAGACAATATATTCTTCTTTATCATGGTTACAGTAAGGTTACCTCAAATTTTAATTCTTTTGTATTAGAACAGGTTTGTTGAAGAATCTTTTCCTATTTATTAATGATTTTTATAGAGCATTGGATCACTAAAAAAAGACTCATTTATATCGACAACTGTTACATTAGAATTGTTGGATTTTAATGCAAGTTATTATTTCCGAGCATATTATGATTAATATTTTTTTCAGATTGTTGTAAGAACATCATACAATTCAGAAATATTAAATTTACCTTACTCTGATTTTTGCGATTATGCAAAATCATCCAAAAAACCATTATATTTTGGCTTAATTTTCGAAGAAGGGACATCAAGAAACAAGAGGTGCTACATATTTTCAATTGATGCAAATTTAGTTAATCATGCATTCCATGAAAAGTATTGTTCTCTTTTTAATTTTGAATGTTCTCAAAATTTTTCTATGTACTCTGAGTGTGATCAATTCCCCTCTGATGTTGATCAAATTGTTGAATCTACAAATTTTTTCCGAAATATTCTGTCAAACGATTTTATGGATTCCATAGATGATATTGAAGACGCCAATGATTCACCGATACATGAAGAATTTGTTGGTAATAGACAGAAACGTAAAGTTGAAGATAAATCATATTCTTGTCATTTACTTGCTAAACGACCTTCCTTAGGAGGTGATACATTAGATAAAGAAGATACTTTTGAGTATAGCGAATGTTACTACCAAACATCAGAAAAGGATAATAATCCTGAAACAAAATTAATATCTGAAACATCTTCAAATGCACTTTTATTTTATAAAACACTCGATGATAAATCACTAAGGAAACCTTTCATGAAATTCCTCGAAGAACAATTTTGTCAAGAAAATTTAGTTTTTTATATAATTGTTAACGAATATAGGGTTGCTAAAGATGAATCAAAACGAATTAATATTGGAAAAGAAATAATTCAAAACCATTTAGAGGATTCAGCTTCAGATCAAATTAATATAGACGATAAAATACGAAAAGAAATATTAAAAAAATCAAACGAAGGAGATTATGGTGTTGAATTATTTGATGCTGCACAATTTCAAATTACTGAAATGATGAAATTTGATTTATGGCCTCGTTTTTTAAAGACGATTAAAGACAAACAAGAAACTTCTTTACCGTTAGATGAACATAAAGAATATATTAATAAACCAAGACTATCTTTACATACTTTAAAAAATAAGTTACTTGGAAAAAAAAATAAGAAAAGTAATGACACTATAAATTATATATTGGATAACAGTGGTTCTCAGAAATCTGCTGAACGCTTTTCAATTCATGTAGATTCGCTTGGACAAAGTTTTAGATCAACAAAAAGCTCGAAGTTGGATAAAATGTTTAAGAGTTGCAGTCAACATAAAAATAGTCTTTCAAGGTCCTTGTCATCAAAGGAAATCAAGACACTCCATAAATTATAATTTTTTAAATTTATTTAAAAAAATATTAGTGTTTTTACTCTTTTCACTTTAGTAAAAATAATAATAATTATTTTTTCTTATAATTATTTCATATATCAATACGAATAAATAGATTATGTTTTAAACTCACATCATTTCGAAACTGTTACTGCCATAAAAAAATTGAGCAAAAAAATTATTTTACATTAATTTCAAAATAATATTCTATATATCTAATTTTTTATTATTTCTTATAAGAGAATATAAATTTTTTTATTAATTTTCCAACTAGGTAGCTTTTAAATAACAGTGCTATTAAAATAATCTTCATGTATTTACGAATTAATTTTTAAAATAACTACTAAATAACTATAATTACGTTCTAAAAAAACAACTTTTTACTTAACTTGATTATGTAATTGATAACAATAATATTTTTTATGTAGTTACTATGGTATTTTCTTTAAAATTGTCATTCATTATGTTTAAATTTCATTTTACAAATTAATGAATTTGTTAGTAAAATTGCTTTTATATTAAAAAAAAAGTGTAATAAATTATTATTTTGTTGTACAATAAGATTGAATTCTCATTTAGCGTAAAATATATAAACTTGTTTGTGTAAAAATAGAAACTTTAGATATTAAAATTTTTATACTGATCTTTTACTAATCATATTGATGCAACGTTTTTCTTGAAATTTATAATTATTTTATTCATATTTCATTTATAAGTGTTAAATTATTTTGCAACCATCTTAATTAATTTATAACCGATTTAATTAAAGAGAAATAAATATTACATTAATTGTAAAAATTTTTTTACACACGTATAATTCAAATTTTTTATGCAATAAATAACTTTTAAAATAAGCAATTCTAAATTAAAAAGGTAGTCTAGAATGCCAACAAATTCAATTTTTAAATTACCATATTTGCAGTCAAGAAATGATGTCAACATTGCTGAAGATTTGAATGATAATATCCGATACAAAAAAGGGAAAATTTCATCACACAACAAAGAAATGCTTTCAATTAATGTTAAAATGAATGTTAAGAATAAGAAAAAGAGCAATAAATTAACGTCACCATCAAGTGAAATAACTCCAACACTCATTATAGCTGTGGAAAATAATTGTCAGAATAATTTTGTTTTACCACTAAACTCAAGTAATAAAATTGTTAGAGATTACAAATTTTTACAGAAGGCACAAACAAATGAACAAATTGTTAATTTAGTTGATGAACCAAAAATAAAAAGAGTAAATACTTTTGCCAGTGTTCATGAAGTAAAAAATAGTAATAAAATTGTTGAAAGATTTACGAACTTTTTTGAAGATGTCAAATATTTTACCAATGTTATTGCTACTTTTTTGTATGTTGTTACACCTCCCACAAGAACAAGTATCGTTAGAAAAGCTGCCTTTCATCCACCACCTAGAGGAAAGAATTATTTTTTAACCAATAATAGTGTATGTTAAAATAATCTTTTTACAATAATTAATGAATAATTTAGGAATTTAATAATATAGTTTTTAAATCAGCAGAAGAAGCACATGGTTGTAAAAATGTTATTTTATGTTTACCAGCACTTATTGATCAAAGGCATATTTCTGTAGATCTTTTCCAACAAATATTAAGAACGAGAGTCAAAATTATTGAGAATAGGATAAAAACAAAAATAGTGACACTTTTATGTAGATGCGCTCATTCATGTAAAACAAACAAAAAGTCTCCATATCTTTTGATTTTTTCTCAACCCAATAGCAGTGACATAGGGAGTGGTATGTTAACAGATCCTAATTTTGTTGACATAGCCGATTATTTAAATATTGATGTTCTCGTGTATGATTATGGAGGATTTGGGTTGAGTCAGTCAAAACCTGGTGAAGAGGAACTTTTTGCTGATATTGATGCTGTTTATGAATATGCTTGTAATGGTTTAAAATATTCTTCAGCAAACATCTTACTTTTTGGATTTAGCATGGGAACAGCTGTCAGTACATACCTTGCTTCAAAAGTTGATGATCTGGCTGGTCTTATCTTATTAGCACCATTTACAAGTCTTTTAAGAGTACTTTTTCAAAAACCAAAAGAAGAAAAAACCAGTAGAGTTGATCAATTTGTTACTGTTGATAGAATTGGTAATGTCAAAGCAAAAACACTTATTATTCATGGAACTAATGATTCAATGGTTAGTATCAAACATGGTATGATACTTTTTTCAAAACTTTCTGATCCAGCTGAACCATTATGGATACAAGGTGGTACACATCAATCTGTTTACAGTGAAAAAATTACATGGAAACGTATTAAGAGATTTTGTAAACATGAACTTCATTTAAAGGATAAATGGAAAAAAGCTGTCTATCTCAAGAAAAAGCGTCGTCGACCAATTACAATAACAAATGTATGCCAAAATTCTATTCTTAATTCATCGCTATCAAATAATGATTTAAGTGACAATTCAAGCAAAGCTTAATATTTATTAAATATAAGGTTTTTTAATTTTAAAATATGATCTTTTATAACATTATACTTTATATACACAAATATATATCAATTATAATCATTACAACATTCTTCTCTCATTAATTGTACTCTAACATAATATTTTAAACATGTTTTAGAAATATTCACATTTTAGACATTATCAATTGATAAAAAGTTTCAAAAAAAGTGATATATAAATAGTTAATGCTAAAAACTTATCTTTGAAATGATAAGGTTCACATATTTATTGTCTGATGGGCAACTACATTTTAAAAAAATATTATAATTATTTAAAGTTGAATATAAGATTATAAAACAAGAATTTTTTATCAAACAATATAGGGAAAGGCGTATATTCATATAAAATATTTAATTATGCAATAAGACGATAAGAGAATCATGATTTATTTTTAAATCAAATTCAATAGAATATATAACACGTTATCATTTTCATAATAGTTGCATAAAATGGTCTTTGAGAATATAAAATATAATTTATTTAATTCTTGTAGATAATTTAAATATGCGTATACATACAGATGAAGATTTTATGAAAATTGCCGTGAAAGAAGCAGAAACCGGTGTTAATGCTAATGATGGTGGTCCTTTTGGAGCTATTGTAGTGAAAAACGATGAAATTGTTGCTACTGGGCATAATATGGTATGATTTAATATACTCTTTTTTTTATTATATAGTTTTATTAAAATTAAGGTTCTTGTTAATAATGATCCAACTTGTCACGCTGAAATAACAGCAATTCGAAATGCATGCAAAGAATTAAAAAATTTTAGTCTTAAAGGTTGTGTCATGTACACAAGTTGTTACCCATGTCCAATGTGTATGGGAGCTATTTTATGGTCAGGAATTGAAAAATGTTATTATGCTGCTAATTCAGTTGAGGTAAAATATTATTATTAAAATATTAAACACAATTTTAGGCTGCATCTGTTGGTTTTAATGATGAAGATTTTCACTTATTTTTACAAGGAAAAAAGTCAAATGTCAAGACAACACTTAATGAATTAAAAGTTGACGAGTATATGAAGCCATTTAATATATGGAATCAAAAAGCTGATAAAATCCCTTATTAGTCTACTGAAGACAAGAAATTTGCTATCTAAATAAATTTTTAGAGTCTATTCATAAGATAAGCTTTTTAGATTTCTTATTAAATTAACATTCTATTACAAAATTTCAATTAATCAAATTATTTTACTAAATGTACAAATGTATGAATGATATAATAAATAGTAATATTCTGTTACAAAAAAAATTATTTATATATTAACTTTTCTTTATTATGTAATGCTTATTTGAAGTCATAAAAATACTATTGAAATGTATATTTTCTATTATTTGAAGTATTTTCAAATTTAACGAGAAACATATTTTCTTCTTTCAAAATGTATAAATGAATACACCATTTAATTTTATTAAATGTATTACTAGGTATAGAATATTTGATTTTTAATTTCTTTTCATGAAAATTTTCGGTCTTTATCATTTTATATAAATTTTTTTTTACTTTATCTATGCAAATTATCTTGTGTATAAAAATTTTTTTAGAAAGAAAATTATTAAAAAGATAAATTATATAACAAGACCATGAAAAGAGTATTTTAACACAAAAAAAAACTATAAAACATGTATAGCGTGAGGAAATTAAATGCCTTAAAAACATCTTTCAATTTATTTACTTATTTTTTTTTGATAGAAACAATTAAATATTTATATACCAAAAAAATGACATAAATATCCATATTTATTTTGCATCAAATCAACCGTCAAAAAACATTTGCATAATAAAATATTTCAAGATTTTTTCAAAAAAATTTCTTAAATCTTGACCTTGTCAACTTCAATATTCATTAATGTGAATCTGATATTGTAAAATAATATGAATGTACAGCTGTGAATGTTTAAAAAAAGACAAAAATAGAATGTTGAAAAGATAAAAGATATGTATTTATAAAAAACGTTAACATATTTCAATCAAAGAAGTATTTTGATTGAGATTTTGTGTTTATAAATATTTAAGCATTATACACATATTGGATATATATTTTCACTATATTATATTTTCGATAGAACAAAAAAAAATGCCATGTCTTTTGAAGGAATCTCATTTTCATGACAATCTGTTAACTTTTTCTTTGTTCATCTATCATTTTTACAAATAAACAGAAGTATACACAAATTTTTTTCCTCAATTCATTAAAGCCTCCCATTTGCCTCTAATTAATAAAAATCACAACACATTTTAGCTTTTTAAACTTAATAATAATAAAAAAATTGCTAAAGCATCTCATACATACACATTAATTTTATATTCTTAGAAAGTTTTTATTATCTCTTATTATTATTCACATTATATACACATTTTCTTAATGGATTTAGAAATATCTATTAATGCTAATTCAAATCTACTTTATTGTGCTCATAAATTATAAAAACTTACATTCCATTAAGCTTATTAAAAAAATCAACTTTTTTTATTTTTCTTTTATTTCTTTAATATAAAGAAGTGTAAATTATTTATTATTCTTGTTTTCTGGAAACATTTTTGACATTTCCTCAAATACATTTTCCAACGACCAGTACATTCTTTATTCTTAAAATTTTTTATTCTCAAATTTTTTTTATGTAGTATCTTCATTTGACAGAATTTACTAAAATATTTTAATGTTTAAGTTACAGAAGAATGGAAGATAAGAGAACATCAACCGGATTGTCAAAAGAAAAGGATAATCATCAACAGATATCTTCACCAGCATTCTTTCCTCATAAAACTTCAGAAATAGCATTTATAGATATATCTTCATTACCACCAAGAGGAGAACATAGTTTGAAAAATCTTATACATCTAGAAGAATTACCAAATACAAAAAAATTATCATACAATTATATTCCTCCACCATTACCAGAAGGTTCAAGACTTTTTGAAATATATACATCCCATCAAAACCAGGCAAGTTTTTCTTTATTATTTTGATACATTATTTTTTTCTTTATATCATATCAGTCTTTATTCTTGTTTATTTACATTTACTCTTCATATCTAATATCTAAATAATTACTTCAAAAGAAAGTGCTAAAAATCCCAAGAATATAATCTAAATATATATCTATAATAATTCATCTCTTATCATTTACACACCCATACAATTTCCCAAACTCCAAATGAATATTCCCAAGAGATTCGTTAAATTAAAACCATCTGCTATATCCAATATCTTATTGTCCCGATTAACATATATTTTATTTTAAATAAAGAATCATATCAAATTTCTTTTCCATATAGAAATATCCTTACACTTTCATTATAACCTTTAATATAAATACATAAAAAATTTATTTAACATCATGCATCATCAAAAGTTAACTTTTAATGGACTTAAACATTTAATACTTTTATAAATATTATAATTATATTTAATTTCATTTTGCTTTTTCTAGTCACCATACTATTCAACTTCCTCATCAACATCAAAAACTATCATGGATGGTGATTCATGTTTAACTTCACCTTCCGATTCAAGAAAAGGTAGAGCAAGTTTCAATGTTACTTCAATACCACAAAGACAAAGTATGAGTTTAACCTTAGATCCAAATAGAAAATCATCTTTTAGTGAAAAACAAGATATGAGAAAAGAAGAAATTGTTAATGAATTATTAAATTTAATTGATAGATTAAGTAGGTTTAACATTTTTATTTTAATGAATTATATTTTTTTAGTAAATTCTCGACGTCTCTACCTTACATTTCTTGATCTTTTTATTTCACTTTACGCAATAGTATCATCCATAATATTCATGAATTCAACACCTCTTATTAAGGAAGAAATCCATTATATGTATACACTTCTTCTCGTCTATGGATGGGGAAAATTTCTTGTATCATTAACGTATATCTTTTCATATCTACAAACCAAAACAAGAATAACATCCTCAATTGGTGGTGGTTTCCAAATCATTGTTGGTGTATTGACGATATTTTTTTACATTCTCATCACACTTTTTACATTAATTGTTGGAGTAATAGGTTTCTATAAATGTTTATTCTTAAATAATTTAATTGAATACAAAGATGAAAATGATCAGTACTATACAACACCAAATGCATACAGAACAACATTATGTATTTTTACATTACAGATATGTTCAGTTGTTGTGAAATGTTGTTGCTGTAAAAATGATAAGAAGAGAAGAACACTTAATGAACACAACAAAAAAGATACCAATGAAATAAATGAACTTCCTTAATAACGAACTAATAATCTCAAAATTTATCTTCAATTAACAAATAGAACATTTTTTTATTTTTTTAACAAAAAATAAAAATCTTAGTTCTAACTAAACAATAATAATATGTACATTTTTTTTAAATAAATTAATTTTCTATAAATATCTGTATTTATATATTACTATTAAAATAGATATTTTTAGAAAAAATTGAATTAAAAAAATTATCTATGTTTGTTCTACCAAATTATTCATTTTTATAGTTTATTTTAACTTTAAAATAATTCTAAGATGAATTTATTGAGTTTATACTTTATCATTATAATTCTTTTATAAAAAAACCTTTTAGTTTACAATCTTTAAAGGTCTAATATTTAAAACTGTTTATTTTAATACTTTATAAAGTATACTATTTTTTAAAAATACTTAACATTATGAAAGCCAAGTATTCTAATTTTTAACTAACTTCAAATTGCTTTTAATATTAAAATTATTTGTTTACCCAAGAAATGGCATACTACGTCACATCTTAATTGAAAACTTCCTTGTATAGAAACTTTAAACATTTTTTTATGGGAATTTAAAAATAGATATAATTAAATATTTTTTTTAATTGAAACGATTTAATTTGAAGAAGTAGATACTAGTAAAACTAATAGAAATTCTAAAAGTTTTAAAAAAGACTCCAATATAAAGTAAAAAATTTAAATTTTATTGTAATTATTTACACTTTATATAGTACAAAAAATTGAATTGTTATAACAAAAAATACAAGCATAAAAAAGTAAAGTTATTATGTATTTAAAAATGAATAGAAGTTAAAAATTTAAGAAAAAATTGTTATTAACAATGGTAAATAACAGAAAAACCTGATTCTTGGTTTAATTTGACGCATATTTTTACAAAATAATTTTCATGTAATTATATTATATTCACCAATAATCGTTGAAAATATAATAATATTATTATTAAACTTATTATGTTATATGTTAATCTATTAAGAAAATATGTTTATTTTATAATTACCACATATTATAATGTCTTACTGAAATATTTAATATTATAAATTTTAAAATTTATTTACCATAATTTTTAGTTGTGTTTTAATTTAATCCATGTAATTTAATAAAGGATAACAAATTTTAGTGGTATTTAAAGTGAAGTAGAATTTACGAGATTAATTTTATTCATACATTTCATCTCATTTTATTGTAAAAAATTATTTAATAAATCTTTGTACACAATAAACTGCTTAATAAAAGAATAGCAAATAATATGACATCAAACTTTAAAAATTCCTAAATAAATACAGTGAAAGAATACTTTTTTGGTAACAACTTATTCAAAATCCAATACACTGTAAAAAAGAAAAAACTTAAAAACACAAACTTAATGTATAATGATAAAACATTAAAATATTTATTCCCTAAAAATATATAAACTATTAAAAAAAAACAAAACAAATTAATTTTTTAAATGTATCTTATGAACAAAAAAAAGACCTTTGTATATGTATATGCAAAGTATAGTTTCAAAAATTTCACAGGATACATTTTAATTTTAAAATTACATATTTACATTGATTTTTAACAAAATATTTCAATTTATAATTTAAAAAATTTAGCCATAAAAAATCAATTATGAATCATAATAATACATATCCATGCCAGAGATTAATTTCTTATTAAAAAGTTAATATAGTAGTAGAAAAATAATTATTTCAGTTTCCGGTTTAATTTTGAATTTAAATACTTTATTAGGTTCACTGAGATAAAAGCCAGGCGGATTCCTTGATTTATTCTTTAATATTAATACTTAGTTGAATCTCGATAACAAACTTCCATGATGGAATAACTTTATCCTCATTTGAAAGAGCATAAAAATTAAATATACTTTTTTATTAATGAAATAAAACAAATTGAAAAAAAATTACAAACTCAATTTCTCCTTTAATATATAAGATGGTCCAGAAGATTGAGGAACTCTTTGAGGTGGCTGTTGATGTGGGCCTGGCTGTGGTTGTTGAGTTTGTTGTTGTGATTGCTGTGATTGTGGTTGGGATGATGGTGGTTTTGTTATATATCGATGAGTTGAGACTGTCTTAACAATGTTAGGATGCCCACTTTGTACACTATATATATAATTACCTGAACCTTGAATTCTATTTGTCGGCATTTGATGAATTTTTCTTCCTGTACCTGCAGGATACATCGTTCTAACCGGTGGTCTAGTTACATTCTGTGGTGTAGGATGATTTTTACTTTGTACATATTGTAAACTTGCAATTCTTGGTATTCCTCTGTCTCCAGAATTAACTACAACAGGTGGATGATATTGTTGTTGGGTAGATGTTTGTTGCTGTGATTGTGGCACACTTATAGGAGATTGCGTTAGTTGCTGCTTTTGTGGACCTTGTGAATGATATTGTTGAATAGTTGTTGTACCAGAACTTGTACTACTACTTTGACTTAAATTACTTGTTCTATTACTTTGAACACTAAATCTTCTTTGATGATTTATATCACCAGCTTGAATATACCTAGTTGTATTTCCTTGTCCAGTATTGTTAATTGTTAATCCTCCACTTCTGAATGTCATAGGCATTAGTTGTGAGGTTTGGCCAACATTCATTTGTGAACTAGAAATATTTACAGGTCTTCTTGCTATTTGTATTGTCCTTGTCGGTCCAATATTAGAATAATCAGATCGAACAATAGGTGCTTGTTGTCTAAAAACGTTACTATCACTAAAATCAACCCTTTCAATTGTTGTACAATCAACTGGATCAAGGAATGAATTATTATTTCCAACACATAGTGCTGTCTTCTTGAAAGGTGTACTTCTATCATGATAATCTTTGACTCTTTGATTCATTGATGCAATTGCATTATCAATATGAGATGGCTTAGTTGGTTGAGATGTATCACTTTTAATCCAATTTTTCAATTTATAATTGGGATCAGAAAAGTTTTTAATAGAAAATCTATTTTCTGGTAGTATACTTAGCCTTTCATTTAAACTCTTTTTCATACTATCAGAAAACTCAGTATAATCAACATTCATTTTGGGTATAAGACTAAAAGTAGACTTCTTTAATGGCTGCGATACTATGACTTTAGCTTCAGCTGCAATAGAAAGTTTTAATATTTTTTTAGCATCATGTAAGTAGAACTCTTCTAATCTCTTTTTACCATGCCTTTTCCTGAATGAATGTTCGGCTTGTGAAATTTGTACTTTCCTTAATTTTCTACCAATCAAATCATATACCTGATCTCTGCCTTCTTCTTTTGGCACAATACTATGTAAGTATCTTAGATGACATTGTCTTGCTGGTCGATATACTTTACTGTACTTATTTACAACACTTTCAACGTATAACCAATTTGGTAATTCACGGCAACGCGATGAAGCAAAATCAACGCTTCGGATATTTTGATCTATTGCTACAGCTTTAAATAAGAAGTAATCTTCAACAACATTCCAATTTAATTGTTCATAATCAGATTTAGCATTATATGAAAAACCACGTTCACCGTAACCAAGCCATGGTTTGTTGAAAACATTATAATCTATCGCTGCTCTTAATTCACCGAATAAGATTGGATCACAACATGTTGGTGGTATTCTAGGACAGTTATAAGTTTCTCCTCCGATTACTGTACGTCTAATTCTTTCTTCAGCCTCCATTGGAATAGGTGATGGAGCCGCAGTATCTGGACAATCTTTTGGTGAACTTTCCATACTTATTACAGCTGATGCAGAAGGGCTATATCTATCATTTGTACGAAGGTATTCGTTGATTGCATTTGTTTGATTGGTATCAACATTAATTACACCTAATTTATTATTTTGTTTTCTTTTTGGCCATTCATAAATGTGTGATGGTAATTCAGCCTCTGTCATAAGATCACTTCGGTACAAGAAATATTGTGATTTATCATAATATGTTAACTCAGAATCATATTGTGTTAATGGTGGTGATAATGGTGCATATGTCTAAAAAAAATTGAATAATAAGAAAATAATGTAAAAAAACTTACAGGGACATCGAAACATGTATGTGGTATCAGCAAAATCTATAAAATAAAAAAAAATATTTAGATTAAATATATAAAAAAATTGTAAAATAAAAAGTGTTTGGAACTTTAAACAGAGAACCCCAGCATCTTGTTACTTTGATTGTAGAAGCTCTCTCCATTGTTGTTTTCCTTTTTTTTTACCATAACTTCTCAGGTAAACAGTAGAGAGATGCTGCCATACAACCCAAGAGCCAAGGTTCAATTTGAAGAAAAACAACAATAGGGTTTTATGAGAGCGAACAACAATCAGTAAACAAGAATTTTATTAATTTTAAAATTAATATAATAAAATATACATAACAATAAAAAAATTTAAATATTTACATATTATAAAAGTTAATTTTGAAGCTTTTTGCTAGGTGAAACTACCAAGTATACATATATATAAGAAAAAAAAATCTACAATAAAATAATAAACTCTCAAAGGAACATAATAAAGAGAATTTTTCCTATAAAATATACAATATAATAGAAAAATAAAGGAGATCTATCTATAGTAGTATGAATCAAAGTAATATATTATGGACTTGTAGTTTTAATAGGTTTATCATCATTGTTTCGTTGGATAGTAAAAATTTTAGAGTTATTAGATATTGGAATTCTTTGAGTTACAGAAGTATTGTTAGTAATTCTCAAAGAAGAAAGAGGCCTTGGTTCTGATCTAGATATAGCAAAGTTAGGTAAAGGATTTCTAGATGGTGGCAAAGACGGAACATTAATTTTTTGTGTGGATGATATATAAGAACAAACTTTAGGCAATACTTGGTTAGTAGTAGTATTTTGTGAATTATTTTTTACACAAATATAAACCACCCTCTTAACATCAGGAGGTTTATTGTTAGTATTTGAAGTTTGAGAAATATTAGAATTAAGTGAAATAGGAGTATTCCTAAATATAGGTTGCCTTACAGGTGGCTTACTTATGGGTAAAGTATTATAGCATTTTCTAGGTGGCTTAATGACGGTAGATACATTTTTCGACAATTTGGCGCAAAATATTCTACCACCATTTTGAGTATAATCCGTTTTTGGAGAATCTGACCTTATTGGTAGATTTTGAGATGCAAAATTACTAACTAATGTGGATGATTTTACAATAGATTTGGGGGGTGTAAATGAGACATTATTTGTACAAGGTTGTTTTATTAATCGTGATGATGATAACTTAGGTGGAAGTGTGGGCGGTGAGACTAAAGATTTGGTTGTAGAAGACAAAGTAACATTAGAATTATTAATTGTTTTAGAAGGTTTACTATTATTACTACTACATTCATCTTTTACAATAACATCAATATCAGAAGTATTGTTTTTAATATTACGTCTTTTCTTAGTAGGATTTTTTCCTTCATTTTTATTACTACGTTTACTAATTTTATCATTTTTCTTGTCTCTACCTCTAGAATGACTAGTGTTACTACTAATACTACTTTTTTTACTAGACTTATCTTTAACTTTACATATTCGTTTAACCTTAGCAAAAGCTTCTCTGTCTTCAGCTTCAATGATCTTATTTAATGCAACACGAGATATACGCTCGGAAGCACGTGAAGGAAGAACATTATTTGGATTAATACGTTTTCTATTTTTTTTAGACGATACCTCATCGAATCCTTCAGTAGATTCCTTGTGTTCATTAGTATTTTCAATAACATCCAATTGGTCATTTATCTAAAAAAAGAAAATTAGAAATATAAAAATATAATTATAAAAAACTACCTCTATTTCTTCCAGGCGTTTCTGTAATTCTGGATCATTTAGTTGTTGCAAATACTTAACAGCATACTTCTCTACGTCAGTAAGACTTTCAACATAAGGTTTTAATTCTTCATTAATTTCTTGATCATCGTAACCTTGTGAATTTGGAAGAATTTCATCATGCTCTGTAGCGGCCTCTTTCTCAGCTAATTCTGCAGCGTTGGCATCTACCTTATCTTCAGTTAAAGCCAGTGCTTTCCTTATTTCATTATCAGAAGCAACCTCAACTTTTGACTCAATAATTTCTTTATCAAGGGATTGAATATTGTCTCTGAACAAATCTTTTATATTCATGTTTCTAAAGTAGTCAGGAGTGAATTTAGCATTATCAATAGCCATCTCTCCGAGTTTTCTTTTCATTGTAGCTCTTTCAAGAATTGCTTCTTCAATAGTATATTCACTAATGAGACGATATATGGTGACATCCTTTGTTTGGCCAATTCTATGACATCTATCTTGAGCTTGTGCGTCCATCGTCGGATTCCAGTCACTATCATAAAATATGACTGTATCAGCACCAGTTAAGTTAATACCTATTCCTCCAGATCTTGTTGAAAGTATAAAGCAGAATATCTTATTATCGTTGTTAAATTGTTCCATCATAGCTTGTCTTTGATCTAAAGGTGTTGAACCATCCAGACGGAAATACTTATAGCCGTGGTAACTCAAAAATTCTTGTAATATATCTAACATGCTAGACATTTGTGTAAATATGAGAACGCGATGACCTTGAGTAAAAAGTTCTCTCAACATAATAGTTAACCTTTGAAGTTTACCACAATCATATTCAATTAACCGTAATTCTGGGAATGAAAACATGGCAGATGTTTCTAACTTATGATAGTAGATATCCAGATTATCATATACTTCTTTTGACATTTTTTCAATATTCTCCATTTCGTTGATAATGTCATAATTTCTTCCCTTACCAACTGGAACAAGTTTAACACCTCTAGAAATTGCTGAATATGTGTAAATGTCAAATTTATCTACACAACCATCAAGAAGATCTTCTAAGAACCTTTTATTGTACATATCTACTGATTTATCATAATCTAACCAATTAAATAGAACAGAATGATCTTTAAGCTCTAAATTCTCACTAAACTCTCTTTTCAATAAACAAATTGTTTCACCATAAATTAATGGATCACGAATATTACTAATACGCTCAACAGATAAAGTACTAATCATATCAGCACAATTTTCTTTCTCCAGTAACTGTTGTTCACGAGCTCGTTTATCAACGAAATCATCTGGATTTAAGGTTCTGAGGTATGTAAAATACTCTGGTGTTTTAAAGTCTTTTTCTTCATTTTCCTCAATATTTTCCATGACAACATCATTATCCACCTGTATCGGTTCCTTTTTAATATTACTTTGATTATTACTTCCTCCTTGAGTAATCTTCTTATTATTGTAATGCGCAGAAACTGCCCGAAAATTAAGTAAAGCTTTTGTTGAATAATTTTTTGGTAACTGTACAAAAGATGAGAAATTTTTATGATCAATTCCGTGAAATCTTAGCTTTCTTGCTTCAGCTTCACCTTTCTTAATTAAAATGAAATCATTTCTAGTGTTTCTTGAAAATTGGAGTTCTTGTAACTTTGTTGGAAATACCACATGATCACAATTTACAACATACATACCAGGTTTTTTCGTTGTTGGATCAACTTCAATTTTACACAATAGTGGTTTTTTATCCTTTAAGACTAAAGGAATCCTATCAATTTCATCATCATCAAAAGACAAAACAAATTCATCACCAACTTTCATGTGTAACATCACTATATTGTCCATATCTAAATCGAATAATCTCTGACCATTTTTGAGATTATCTCTATTGTACATCTTTGTAGAAATAAAATTATGAAAATTTAGTTTGAAACCTTTAAGCTTTGGTATAGCATGTGTATGAGTACTTAAATTTGAAGCGTATTCTTGTCTGGTACATTTAATTTTTCTTAAACAACTCAATGCTCTTATAGAGTAAGATCTGTTACCATTAAATATCAAACATGTAGGTAGATTTCTGAGCTTTTGATCAATAACAGGTTGAGCAATATCGAAAACAATTGCTGGATATGGAACTCTAATGGTAAATAATACAACAGGTGACTCAACAGATCTGGTTTCGTGAAGGTTTGGGTGGTTACAAACTTTACGGAGTTGCATCGTTACATTGAGAACATGAAATATACTACCGGAAGCAAGAAGAGCTTGAGTCTCACGGCGACATATGAAATCATCGTAAAGAGAACGTTGTCTATTAGCTAAACTGCACCTTACGACAATTTCTCGTTTCTTGGGAAGTTGTTTCTCAACATCTTTCTTCAGGCGCCTAAGTAGGAATGGTCTTAAAATATCATGAAGCTTTCCGACAAGTTCAGGATTCGAATCGCCACTACCGCCTGCAAAGTCTACTAATGGATCATTGAACACTTCCTTGAAATCTGATTGAGAAGTAAAAATAGTTGGCATCAAGAACTTTAACAATGAATGAAGTTCCATAAGATCATTTTGAAGAGGCGTTCCGGTTAGTAGGAGACGATTCATAGACTTCAGGTTGACAAGTTTCTGCCACGCTTGACTTTTAAAATTTTTGATTGTATGTGCTTCATCAAGAATAAGATATTGCCATTTACGCTTCCTAAAGACATTTATATCATTTATAATAATCTTGTAAGAAGTTATAACGACATCAAACGAGTCATCCTTCGTCCAGCCCTTTCTTAGGTCACCTCTCTCTTTTGCAGTACCATGATAAACAAGTGTTTTAAAGTTTGGACACCATTTCTTAAATTCCATATCCCAATTAAGAATAACAGATGTTGGTACAATAATTAAGTGTGGCCTCCATATACGTTCTTTTTCAACAAGATAAGCTAACAAAGAAATTGTTTGCAGTGTTTTTCCGAGACCCATTTCATCAGCAAGAATACCATTTACATGTCTTTTGAAAAGAGTATAAAGCCAATTAAGACCTAACAATTGATATTCACGTAACACACCACGTATCATTGAAGGCTGTTCAACATTGATATGAGCACTCTCTAAAGTAAAACCTTGAGGTTGAAGCGTTTGACATTCTTCACGCATCTTCTCGAAGTTTGTTATTTTTGCCTTCGATGATTCAGACGACGCCAACATATTTGAATTATCTTCATCTATCTGATCCCCTGAAGATGATAAAGTCAATTCGTCCTCTGGTAATTCCTCTATCTTCCTTTTCTTAGCTGGTATAATTTCACTAATACTGGTATCATTGTGATTGTAGTTAAAACTTGTGGACATCCCCTGAACCTCAGCAAGATATTCTGGAGGTAGTTCCCTCAATATATCAGATAATGGAGCATTCTGACTTTTTACAAGAGCATCCAATTCATTTAATTCATCGGTTTCATTTACATCATTACTAAATAAAGTGTTGTAGTTACTTTCTTCATCCATTATGTATTCATCTGGTTCAACCGAACCACCTTGTAAAGTCTGTCCAACTTGATTACTAAAAATATTTGCTTGGTCAACGATTTTATCCATATTTTTCCGCCTTATCTCTTGGCGTTTCCTCTTCAAAATAATCTCTTCTTTCATAGTAACCAATTTTGCAGCACCTTCCCAGAATTTCCTTATTTCTTTAGCAACTCTATTGGCCATCTTCTCAGCTCTTATTCTTTGTGCTTTTTCATCTTCCTCATCTTTGCCCTCAATTTTAGATTGAAGTTTCTTTATAGCTCTGCTAATATTTTTCCTATTTTGTTTTTTCATTTTTCTTTCTCTTACAAAATCACTCCACATCCAAGCCATTTCTTCCAACAAAAAATCCCAATGAATTATTTGAGGCTTAGGTTCTTCAACTTGTGGAAGACGTGCTTGAGACCACAATCCCTGTTCTTTAAGTTGTTTTACACGTTTATATATTGAACTTTCACTCTTTACAATCTCAACGTTACTGTTACTACTAGGAACCATCATCGGTGTATCTGAAGGTATTGATGAATTTGGAGCAGTTGAGGTACCACTACCCGTACTATCAGTGATAATAATTTTAAGAGCTTCCGTCGGTCCAACGGCACTTTTTATCTCTCCATTGATATGTCCATCCTCCTGTGGAAGTAACTCAACTGTCTTGGGTGATTCTATTGTTTCTATATTTGACGTCATTCCTGAGATGACTTTCGGTGATGATGTTAATTGTACTTTCATTGGAGATGTCAATTTATTTGGTGATTTCAAGTTTTGAGGCGACAACATCTTTATAGGTGTATTCAGTGCCAACTTCCCAAGTGACACAGGCTTCGAAGGTGTTGATACATTTGATGCAGGTGAAGATTTTACAGGAGTAGCTACTTTCGACGATATCGCCGTGTCGATAATATCATCAACTTCCATTAGAGTTGACTCTTTTTGATTCTCAACTGTCATTAGTTCTTCCTTTATGCTAGCAATGATTTCACTAGCTGTTTCTTTAACAGACCCACTGTCGTTTGTAGAAGGTGAATCACTTAAAGAAGACACATCAGCATCCATAACTTCGGAACTACAAACATCATTATTTGAAACCGGCAAATTGTTTTGTTTGATTTTTGACATATCTATTTCATTTTGCGACTCTGGTACTTGATTATCGACATCAATATCAGTCTCCAAATTTGTATTATCATTTTCAGGCAAAGTTGAAGTATTAGATGAACATTCAACGGAAGGAAAAGCCTTTACTACCTGAGATGAAACGACAGTCTCCTCGTCGGTAACAGACGTCGTAGGTAAACTGTCACTGACAGCTTCTGAAGTATTAAATGAAATATCATTCGACGTAGATGGAATACTTTCTTCTACTTTCACTGGTTTGTTATTAATATCGTCTTCTGATTTTGTCATTTCACTATTACTAAATGTTAAATCGTTCACTGATTCTTTTTCTTCTTCCTGAAAATTATCTTTTTCGTTGTCTTTATCAATAACTTCTTTACTGCTTTCATCACCATTTTCATTATTTAATAATATATCACCGTTAATTTTTTCATTTTTCTCATCACTTTCTTCTGTATCTGATCTAATAATAGATTCCTATAAAAAAAATTAGAAATAAATAAAAAAATTCTTAAACGTACATCAATACCGACTTTAAAAAAATCTCTCTTACTCATTTCAAAAGTTTTATCATCAACTTCAACAGTTATTATTTGTTTTGACCTACATGATGCATTTTTACTAGGTTTAATTCTTTTATCAAACATTTCCACCAAGGTCTCATAGTCAAAGCGTTTGATAGCAGTCCCATTTAAACAACCATCAACAAGTAATTTATGTTTGTTTCCCATAGATTCGGCATCACGTCTTCTGGTAGACCTTCGACTACCTTCTTCTGGCTGAACTACTTCACGCTTATTATTACTTTTATTATTATCTACTGAATTTGAAGTATTTAATAATGGTCCTTCTGATGGTTCTTTAGTTTTCCTTCGTTTACTACTAACAACACTATTTAGTTCTGGCTCCTTTGAAGCTCCTTTTGAGTTTGGACATGAGTCAACAGGACTTTCTTTTGGTATAACACTACTAGAACTTTTTATTCTCGAAGATTTCCTAGTTGGTTTATTCATGACTATAAAACAAAATTTAAATAATATTCAAAATAAATAAATTGCAATTAAAATAAGAATGCATAATTGTAACGAAAAAAAATATTTCAAAATACATAAAACAACTATGAAGATTTACAATAACTTTGTTATAGATAAATATTAAAGTAAAGGCAGAGAAATACAAACTAACAATAATACACAAACAAGTAATTCCTTAAAAAGTTCTTGGCCAAAATCAATATAAAGAAAAATGCACAAATTAAAATGCAGTTCTAAAATATTGGTATAACGTCTACTTTTGTGTGAAAAGCACTTCGCGTCAGAGAACTAAGCATTTTTCATCTATATTCATTTATATATACACATACACATAATTAGTCCAGCATCGTTACATTTTAGTGGGTACAACGCATATTATAGGGAGGTAGGAGAGTTATGCATAAATGTTGTTATGTGTAGTGTTTTTTGAGCAGCAAGGCCATTCTCTTAACATGACGTTAGCAGAAGTATTTCGATAAGCGTATGTCTTCTTCTTACCAAAGGCTAACTAGTGGTATATCTTTATGCGTCGTTACGTCATATGCACTTTCGCGCCATATTGAAGTTTTTGATGCGCCTTAATATTTTTTTTCTACAGTAATTAAGTAGAACTATTATAATATCTCAAGGGAGTCTTCCCGAAAAATGATAGATTTTATGTATTTTTAAAATTAATATTTATTTTCTTGAAAAAAAATTAATATCTTATTTTTCAAAATATTCTCTGTATGTATTTCTTGTCCGCTTGTCACACTAAAAAAAAAGAATAATTATAAATTCATTTATCAAACAAACTCACCACATTAACAGGCATGTTTTGTGTGCCAGTTTTAGTTAAATTTTCAATAATTTTTCCTGCTACTTCAGTCTTCATACCATTTCCAACAGAGACAAATAGCAGCTTTTTTGAGTTAGGAAGTCTTATTATAAGACATCTATTGTCGTGAGGGAGTATATTAATATTATTTTTTATCATGGGGCTATTTTTAATCTCATTTCTTATCATCCTCTTATCGAGATCTTCATCTAATGGATTTAGATCAATATTTTTTGTAACTCCAATAGTTGGTATGTTTAGTTTGCATGAAATGTAGGAAGCTAAGCCAAAATTTCTTTTGTGATATACACCGTTTCCATCAACAATAATAATATCAGGCTTTAAACCAGAATGTTTTGACAGTATTTTTTTCATAAATTCCACTGTACAATTACCTTCTTTAATAGCAAAAAAGGAAGGTATATATGGTTGTGTGTTTATTATAATTTCTTCAAAATAATCAAGTTCAGTATTAGTACTGACATCATAGAAATACACTCCTAAAACACATACTTGTCCCTTGTCCTCTTTGTTGTATGTTCCATCTACGGCAGCAATAATTCTTATGTCATTAATTTGTTTATCTAACTTATCGTTTAATAATAGTTTAAGCTTCGACTAAAATTATAGGAAGGAAATAATAAAATTATATATATTTTATTTGTGAGTGAAAAAATAACAAAAAAAAGTACTATTTTGATTTTTTTACCTCTTCTTCTAACAGGTCTTTCTTCTTAATAGTTGTTTTTTCACTTTCATTAAAGATGTCTTTTACTATAACAATATATGTCCATGTAAACACCATGGCGTGAAAACATGAAGTAAAAATATTGGGTAAAAATGGTAAATTGGGTAAATATATAGGTAGAAATACATTGGTGGTAACCTCTAATAATATTGATATGATTGAAAAAAATTTAGTACTCTTGTTTAGATTTTCCCACAGATTAATTCCATATGTTATTTTAAAAAGTATTTGTATTGCAATGGTTGTTGCTAAGGATAGTGTATATTTGGTAAGATTTTCAAGAGGTGAAAAAATTAATGGAAATATTGTGAAGTGTGAAACAAGATAAAGATTAAAATACAACGATAAATAGGTAAAATCAATGAATGACAATATCATTAATGGTATTAAGGGTAACAAAATAGCTTTTTCATGTACGTGATAGCCAAAGTAAAAAAATGTCATTGAAGATATGAGAAGAGATTGCAAATATTTTACTTCTGTTCTTTTTTTTCCCCTGTTGATTATAATAAGAGGTAATAAAAAGGCAAGAATAAATGTTAGTGTATGATATGGTTTTATGTTTGGGAGTGATGTGTGACTATATTCTTGTACTAACCCGCTTGTGTATTCGGGTTTTTTAATTATATCACCATTCTTCAAGTACCTAGCTAATATAATTCTCAAATTGTATAATATAAAGTCCATTCCATTGTATAGTGACCAAAAATTAGGTGCCCAAAAGGCATGAGTTAAACCTCTTTGAAATGGGAATAATCTTGATAAAATTTGTGATACTCCATCAAGATTTGTTGTGTATAAAAATGGCCCAAAACTTAGTAGTAGTGGTATCAAAACACTGCTTCCCAGTAACACTAAACGTTTTGTAAAACTGATATCTATCGGCAAGAGATAGTTAAACAAAAAGAAGGCCACGTATCCCGGAACATAATAAATATAAATATGTTTGAAATTAAGTAGTATAGCAGTTATCACTGCCGATTTCAAGAAATTTCCTTTAAAAACAAAATGAATTGAAAGCAAAACTAATCCAGTCAAGAAGCCATTATATTGGAAATGAATATTGTCCAAAAGGATTAACGGCGCAAAATATATTAAACTAAAAAAGATAAAATATTTTTTCCGCGCTGTAAATTCTTTTCCACCTTTAAATGGTAAACCTTCTGATATATCTGATATTAAAAAGGCCCCCACATACTGATGTAAAATTATATGGTTATACGTATTGTAAATTTAAAAATTACTTACATATAATAAATCTACTAAAATTACTGTGAATCGTTGGTAATATAAAATACCATCATTCATGATGGGTTTCTCAGATATTTTCAATGAATCTTTTAAGCCAATTTTAAAAGCACCTTGAGCTAGTAACCATTCAAAATAAGCAAAAAATGGTGGATAATCTAATGTCCACTCAGATGTATCTTCATAATACCATTCTGATAAATTTTTTGCGAATGTTATTGCCATCCAATTCCTATGAACCTAAATTTTAAAATAATATTTTTTGTTCAGTTAGTTTTCATAACAACTCTTTTTGGAACTTACTTCAAAATCTGTCGAAGTATAACTTCGAATCAGACATGTCTTGATTGCTATAAGGCATATAGTAGATATCAATGCTACTTTAAAAAAGCTAACATCTGTTGTGTTATCTTTACTCATTTCTTTATTATAATTTTCCACATAAGGATATTAAGTGCGATTTTGAGATTAAATTTCGCTAATAAACAGCTTTCCACGTTAACAATGTCGCGTCTCATGGCGAAAGAAGAGTTATATACTTTAGATGACTACTAGAGGAAGAGAATTCTTTCTTACTGTGATGCAGTATGTAGGTAGTTTTGTTTGCTACAACACGAAGATGTTTCAATTTAATGTGAAGAATGTTTGCTCGAATTTATTAAATAATTCGACTTATTTATATACATTTGTATAATATTTTTAAATATTTAAATTTATTTTTATGCATTTTATATTTACTTCTATCAATTGTGTGCTAAAAATTTTTACCGTATACTCAACACTCTGTTATACTTTACTTTAATGTTATTTGCCTGTGAATGGTATGGTGTGCCATTATTATCTATATATACAAATTTATATATACTATGCCTCTGATTATTTTTATATTTAAATCAATAATCTACTATCTTATTTATTTATTTTTTTAGTTTTTAAATTATTTTAAGCTTCTTATTATGAATATTATTCCTTTGGAAGCATCATCTAGTAAGGAAAAATCTGTCGAAGGGTAAATAATTTTTATGGTAAATTAAATTTACTTCATTCTTTTTAGACCATCACAAAGGATTAGACGTTCAAGGAGATTAGGTGATGTTAAAAATTTTCCAAATGATTTAGATGATCCGAATTTTGACACATTTAGAGATAGAGACGGCGAAAAAATTCATATCGGACCTTTGTTTCAGGCAGATATACCAGACATGTTAAAAAAAGGTGAAGAAGATACAATGTATGATAAATTCAAAAATATGGAAGTTTTGTGGGATCCAAAAAAACTTCATGTAGAGACACTAAATTCTTTTGAAAAGATGAAATTAGATGGTTTTTTAGCGGCAGCAGAAGCATATGGAATTGGCTATACAGATAGCTTGCAAATATTAGCACAACAAAATTATGATCCTTTAGAAGCATGTAAATATATAGAAAGTTTTGAACCGTATCATTATATAAAGCCTTTTACAAAAGAAGAAATTAATGTATATAACTCAATGTTAAGGTTTTCGAAAGAGAAAAGGTTTAAACTTGTTGCTGCAAAAATTGGAAGGCCATTAAATGAAGTCGTTGCTTATCATTACTCGATGAGAAAGCGTAGTTGTCATATGTGTATTCCGGATACAAAAGTTTGTACATGCTTTACTGTTAAAAAGCACTATGGTGATAACATAGTTAAAAATAGAAAAGATTGTTTGAACTGCCATGGGAAATTATATGCCGATGAAAAGGCACTTCCCATAAAACCCAACGAAATAGAAAGTATAAGATTATGCAAACCATGTGAAATATATATAAGATATACCGGTATTTGGAGAAGACCTGTTCTCGAATACAATCCATCACCACCACCGACTAATAATGTTGATATGGAAGAGAAAATGGAAATTGTGGAACAGGATGGTTCTCTTACCACAGCAGAGGATGATGAAGAGAATTTATGCTTTTATAAGACAAAATCTAATCATCTTATCAGTCGTAATGGGCGTCCAAATTTCCCAGATGATCATATGGTTAAAATAATCCATGAAATCACCAATTTTGGTAGCGATAAAGATGCGATTCTCCATGCACTAGAAAAAAATTATAATATCACTGAGTATACGAAAGAAGATATTGAATATTTTATTACATTTTATTCTTTAGATTACAACATTCCGTTTCTCATTGAAGTTGCGAAGACTAGACAGAATGTTGCTGCAAATTCGACGGCGGCACAAAATAAGTAAAAAAAACCACTAACTCTAGTAGTAAAAGGTATTAAATTTTAATTAACCTTCTCATTTATGGAAAAATCATGATTTCATGTTACTAGTATAAATTACTACGTGCATTGTTGTAGTTTTTATGTTTACTATGATTTTAATTATTTATTTTGTATTTATATTAATTAACTTTTCAAGTAAAAATAATATCTAAAAGTTATTACTATCAATTAATTGACATAGAAGATCAATTGAATCTTTAGTATCATTTAATGAATCTATAAAAACGAAATTTCCACCATTACTGAGTTTAATAAAAAGTTCCCCTAATTCATCCCTAAGTTCTTCCCATGTTTCAAGACAATCAGTATGGAAGGAAGGTGATATAATTCCCAATGATTTACATCCTTTCTTTCCAAGATTCGTAACAACATCATCTGTGTATGGTTTTAGCCATTCTAATGGACCAAATCTACTTGAATAAGATGTCACGGTATATGGGAGTGGGTTATACTTTGACGGTTCTTTTTCAATAATGTTTTTGATATAATTTGTAATATATTCAGTTGTTTCATGACATTGATATCCATATGGATCGCCTTTTTGACTATATTTTAATGGTATTCCATGATATGAAAAAATAAGTACTTCAAGTGGAATGTTATCATTTGTCAGTTTTTTCAATACTGAATTACCAATAACTTCTATATATTTTTCAATTTTATAGTATGGGGGAACTATACGTAATGCAGGTTGATATCTTAATTTCAGCATTGTTCTGTATACCTAAAAATATTGTTTTATATATTTATATAATATTTTAAATCAATCTTACCTCATCACATGCTCCACCAACAGTAGCTTGACTATAATGTGGAAAAAGTGGTAAGATTACCAACTTGTCACAACCTTCATTAACAAGAACATTAATTCTCTCCTCAATATTGTGTGGTCCATATCTAAATGCCCAATCGACAATGAAAGGAGATTTAATTTTACTAGATAAATTTTCAATAATTTTATCACATTGATTTCTAGATAACGTTAATAATGGTGATTCATCCTTCTCCATATTCCAGATACTTTTATAACAATTTCTCTTTTTAAAAGGACGAATTGGAAGAATAAAAAGATAAAGTATAGGATACCATATAAATTTACTGATTTCTATAACTCTTTGATCGGTTAAAAATTCTTCAAGATATCTTCTTAAGTCCCAGTATCCATAAGACTTAGGTGTACCTGTATTAATAATAATAATACCAGTCTTTGATGTTCTCTTGATACTATTAATATTCACGGGTAGTTTTACATGATTGGAAACAAGTGATTTTAGATAAACTAAATAAGATTGAATTTTAACATTATTGTTAGACGACATTAGAATTACTTAAATAGCAGGAAAAATATTATTGCACCATATATTTATCATTTTTCTTTTTTATACTACTTCTTATCAAAAAAAGATCATAGACTTAGCAATGTAATAATTATTGTCCGATAAAATATTTTCAGCGTATTAATAATAATATTACTAGTTTTATTTCATTCATCTACAAAATACATTCAGAGATACATAATTACAACCAAACAAATACGGCAAATTGATATAAAAAATAATATGATAATGTATATAAATCTGTATTTGTAAAATAAAATATATCTTTTAAAAAGACTACTAAAATTCTTTTTGTCACATTGTCATTCTTTGATTTGATACTAAGTAAAATATGACACTAATTTTGTTGCACTAGAATACACTGATTTTATTTTTTTAATAGCTTTTTTTCTTGGAGACGTCTACGACTAATCCACTTCTGGAAATATAAAGGAATTAATTAATAGTTTAATATTTAAATATTGTATGTATTACTTACACGAACACGTTCTTTTGTATCTCTTATAGCAATAGCCAAATCTTCTATATCTTTTGGCGTCGGATTTTTGTTGTTGGCGTAAAATTCTTCAAGTATCCTTATCTAAAAAAATATTTAGTGTAATTAATAAAATATATTTGTATATGTACCTCGTCTTTATTAAAATGAGAGTATGGAAGTTTTTCTTTTTTAGGAACTTCATTATTATTTATATTAACATTTAATTCTTCAAGAATCTTTATTTTGATATCCTTAGTGATATTTATATTCATTTCTAAAAAATCATCATGCAAAGAAAGGAATGGTAACACTTACCTTTTTCTAAGGAGCGGATTCTCGCTCTGATTTTATCACGAATCCTTTCTTTTCTGATTTCCCATGAAACTAAACAAGGCTCCATATCAAATGGTTGATTTTATACGATATATTAAATTATTATATAGCTAAAATAAACGATAAATGGAATATAAGAAAAAATTAAATGATGTTATTTTAAATCACATAGCCATCCTTTTTTTTAAATGAATAGTACTGCGAAAGTATCTTAACAAAAATACATTTATATTATTAACCATCATATATCAACACATCTCCTTTCTCACTTGGATAGTAGAATGTAATGATGGTTAAAATAGTTACAATTTTAAAATAACTCAAGGAATGGTAGCATATAAACTTTTGCCTATTAACCTCTTCCTATATAAATAATATTATAAAAATCACACAACTATATTGCATTAAAGCAACAGAGAAGGCATTAAAAAATTAGTATGATACAAAAATCAGTGATGATATATATTGGAAGAGATAGTTAACAACAATATCTTTAGAATTTCCTATATATATAATTAAACATATCTTTCCCATCTAATGGTTCTATTGGAAAGTATTAAAAAAACGTTTGATAGTTTTAAGAAATAAAATGGAGGAAAATTAATTTTATAAAAATTGTACTTTTTGAGTTTAAATTGCTTTGATGCTTGGATAAATGCTATATGTATATTATTTTAACTCCATATGTGCATACCTTTGTATTACTTAACACCTTATTCCCTCCTTTTTAACTTATATTAATTATAATTCAATCTCAAGTAAAAATGTATATCATGAATGATATTTTATCGTATATATTAATGTAATATTTTTTTTAAAAATCATTACTTCAATAAGTAAAAAAAAATGTTTATTAAATTAACATATAATAAAATTTAAAAACAACCATAGTATCTCTTTTTGTAAATTAATTGGGGACTTCATTTATTGTATCAGATATGACACTTTCTATATTGTAAATAATAATTGATGTTGCTGAAATAATAGTTTCTGTAGTAACTGAATATTCCATTTTTGCGTTCAGATTAGTAGTTTCAATAGTTCCATTTCCAGATGGTCCTAATGTAGTGATGTTTGAATGAACAATAGTAGCAACAGGAGTAGTTTCATCCTCCACAATATGAATATTGTAAATATCAATACGATTGACTGAAGACATTAAACACAAAAAAAGAAATAAAATACTACAACCTTAGTAAAAAAATTTATAAATTATATGTGCTTTGAAGGATACAATAAAAAATACGATTTGAGAATAATAAAGAGGCGTGATTTTAATTTAATATTACAAAATATCTTTGCAAGAAAATTCATTGATATTATGACTATTATGAGAAATATGATGATGCAAATCTTCATAAATACATCAGAATACCTCATAACAATTAATTATGTAAAAATGTTAGATAAAATTTTATTTTTAATACGTCAATTATAAATATTAATAAGCATGAAACATTAAAATATTAAACTGCTATATAGTTATACATGTGAATTTTTATCAATAAATATATACACCTATTGCAAAGATAGTTTTTTGATTTAATTATTAAAAAGAATATTATCTTTTTTTGTAAATATTATATTTTTATCCATAATAATTAAATGTAATAAATCATTATATTCAATCTTATACTTTTTTTAAGATGTTTCAATAATTAATTGAGTAGGTTTTTTTTTAAAATTATTACACAACAAATTTTTTAATACATTTTTCATTGTCATTTTAACCTCTTTAAAAAAATATTTTTTTTACGATCATTGATACATTTGACATTCTTTTTCTATTGCATCAAAGGAAATTTAAGTATATTAATTAAAGTAATGATTGTTGTCCCTCTTTCACAAATAATTGCCAATTTTTAACAAAACATATAATTTTTCAACATTTCAATGATACTATTCATTTATACCACCTTTTTTGACAAAAAGATTGATTTAACAGAACAATGCAATAAGACATAAGAATTTTGCTAAAGTTTGTTACGATTACATTACACACTTTAAAAATATTATAAGATTTGCTTTTACAAAAGTTCTCATTTGCTTTAGATGTTTATGATATACAAATTAAGAAATATATTATTTATTATTCATAGATTTCACATTTCTCTGTAACTTTAAAATTATTTGCTATACCAATTTGAAGTGTAATTGTTTGTGTTTTAATTCTTTTACGTACTTCAAACCTTTTTTTATTAGAAGTTTTAAAATTATATTTTTTTGAAAAATTTAATCTTTTAATTTAATTAATTATTGTTTCATTTTCTTAGGTTACTCATCTATAAGAGACTTTTTTTCAATTTAAAGGTCTTTTGAAGTATTTTACAATGTTTTAAGATAATAAAAAGAATGGTTCATAAAATATCAAATAGTTTACTTATTAATATTTAATAATTACTATTTTTTTGTAAGAAGACATTAGAATGTTGTTGAAGATGAAAAATAACGTTGTAATGATAAAAATAATATACTTTAAACATATACTTAACCCGAGTTTTCTCATAATGTGTAATAAAAGTAAAAAGATTGCCAATTTAACATTTTATTTTTTTCCAAGTTATGAAAAGAAAATATAGATATCTCTCAGAAAGATTCGGATAATGTCTTTTATAAATCATATAATTATTAATAAATATTTTTAGGCGTACTTTTAGATTATTTAACTATACATTGCAAATTTTCCGTAAATTTTTTTATCCTGATTATTAAATTTTTCTAAAAAACGATTTTTGTCCACTAATTTTCTCATAATTTTGTTAACATTATTAATATAATTTGTAGATATTTATACATACTTGTAAATCCTTTTTACATTTAAATAAGTATCATATTTATGCTTGATTTCCATGATTATACGACATACTTTATTCTATTAATTACAATAACTAAGAGAAATAAAATTACTACATTTGCTTAATGAAGGTATCAGAAATTGTGTTATTTAATCAAATGATTCACTTTATATAAACGAATAGTTACGTAAATCATAAAAATAACATCTCCATGATTTTAAAACGATAATAATTTCTCTAAAAAATCGATCATCTTGTAATGCTTCTAATAATACTCCTTTACTGTTAATGGTTTTTCTTTTACTTTTTCATGCTATTGTGGTAACAAAATAAGATAAAGTATATTGCTTGTTGTAATAAAAAGAAATTTTTTTGTATATGTGATCAATCAATGTAAAATACGAGAAAATCAATGTTTCTAACTAAAAATTATTCAATAGACCAACGTAAAAATACAGATCAATAAATTTTTTAAATAATTTTTAAATTATCAATTTTTTCATTACAACGAATTTTGAATAAATTTGATGTTTCTGGAAAAAATGAAAAAAGAAACACCTAGTAAAAAATAACCCATCTTATTGTTAAACATTAAACTTCGCGGTAGTTTCAATTCTTAAGATTAATCAGGATCATCAATAATACTAATCTCATTTAGTTGCACCAGCATCTCACTGAATTATAATTATCTAACTTTTTATAGATATTTTAGATACAACGCTTTGCAGAAAAATTCCCCAAAAAAGAAATAATTTTAAAATAAATTGTGTCAAATTTGACGGAAAAGTTTTTTAAACTAATTTCTCTCATTTCAAACAAAATAAATCAATTCCACTATTTAATCGAAAAAGTGACTGAGTTTGAAGAAAGTTATGATAAATACGAAATTGTTTCTTATATTTGCTTAATAATATTATTAAGTTAATACTAGCATACAATTAAATTAAAATATGATTATTATATAATTAAAAAATATATTGACAGTCAAATATATCCCTAAATTTAGAAATATAGATGGTATCTTGTTGAATTATAATTTGCCAAACCGCTCTAAATTTTATTCTAGTTTGGGTAATCATGAATTTCCCTGATTTTCTTGGAGTATTCTTTTCCACTGTATTTAATATTTCCTTTGCGTTTTTATTTGGTGGGTGGAAATAAATACTTAAAAAATTTATTTTTGGCCAATCTAACAAATGATTTCCATTGATTTTATCCTTCTTAATTAAATCATTAATAGTATTTTCAAAATCATATACAAATGAATATTCAATCTCAAGTCCCTTCAAATTTTTAAACATGTAAGTTAATTTTTTAATTGTTATTACATTTGTTGCTACCTCCGTCAAACTCATGTTTTCGGTTTTTGGACATCGTTGTGCTAAAGTTACTACATTTTCGTATCTTAGGAAACCGCAATTGTGTAATTTGATATTTTTTAGATTTTGATTTAATCCACGACATAAATTTAAAAAATCATTTGGATCAGCAAATACATCTAAATCGATCTCAAGTGTCAGTAAATTTTGCATCCGTATTAATCCTTCTTTGATTGACAATATTTCCATATTACCAAAACTATGTCTTTCAATTAAAAATGTAGGAAATATTTTAAAGCTTTTTACACATAAATATCTCTCATTTATTGAGACATTTTCATACAAATTGTAATTTAATTCACTATTATCTTCAGCTGTTGGGGGATCAGGATGTGTCCAAACATCAAAATTACACTTTGCAACATTAAAATGAATGTTAAACAATAAGTTATAATAATCTGTTACAACAAAATTATCCAACACCTGAGAGAAATATTTATTTGAGAATGAAAGGGTAGTTCTACATAATGAAAACTGGATTTCCTTAAAATAATGTACAAAAGAAACGATACATTTCATAGTGTCTTCTGTTGAAAATTCTGTAAAGTTTTTTCCAAGAACCAATGATTCAAGTTCATAATGGTTAAAATTTCTTAAGGCATTTGCCATCCAATCAAAATTCTCTGTTCCACCAATTAAGTGAATGTGCTTTAAACTTTTTGGGAGGGTATAGTTATCATTATTATAAATTGCTCTATTTGAATAATCATAATCAAGATCGTTATTAAGAGCATTTCCAAATATCAGAGTATCCGGTTTTAGACTTTCCCATTCACTAAAAATTTCCAAAGCAATATAGTTGAACTTTAACACATCAAAATATACTGTATTGATGTTTTCAAAGCAGTCCAATTTTTTAAAAAATCTAAAATATCCACTTGGTAAATTTTTAATTTTCAATATTCTGATTTTATATCTGTTCATTTTAATTTTATTAATGGACATTTCCAACTTTTTTGTGTTCCTTCTACTATAATGTGAGATGTTTATGACTAGTACTTCATCAGAAAGTATGTATAATGGTTCTTCTCCTAAAAAATGGATCCAATGTCTTTTTTTAACTCTACCTTTGAACGTTTCCACATATGATCTCTTGCTGTCACATAAAATATTAAAAGCCTTGCATGATTTGGCAATATTTTTTCTCTCCCTAACATTGTCTATATTTCTCACGATTAAATTCATAAGGTCCATATTTCTTCCTACTATTTCTTCAGCAGTCAATGGGCGTAAGCTCTCTTCACTATTTTCAATATTTTTTATTGCTGTCGTCTCTACAAATATGTTAAAAAATGGATGACAATATTTATGCTTACCATTTTTACTGTCTACTTTTGTAGTTTTAAAAGGGATTTCCTTAGTAGATTGAAAAAGTCTTGAGTCATGATGTCTTTTGTTGGCCATATTATTTCCTCATCAATTAATGTAGTGGTAATATTCTTGTTTATTGTGAAACTATATAAATAAATTTTAAAGGTATTGTATTTATAATTCACGGGAGATTATATACCAATTGAATTTGTTATGAAATAATACTTTAAATTTATATTGTTATTTTATTTTTAAATAATTGAAATATACATAAACCATTGAGAACACAGATTTTCCCAATATAAGGAGTCTCGTAGGGTTTAATTTTAATTATACAATGAAAATTGGAACGTGAATTTTAAAATGGGAAAGTATTAACGGGTCACACAGAAGAGAAGTTATTCATGTTATCCAATGGTTGAATTGATAAAATTTTTACATAAGAAAGTTGTTGTATCTTCATAAAATGTTAGTGATACTATAACATTTGGGTTGTAATCATTGTTCAAGTCTATGAAACTTTTACGTGTTTTTAGGTGTGATCTTACCAAATTAAATACACACAATAAAAAATATATCACAAAAAGTAGAAAAATGTATCGATCGTTGATACAATTTTTTTAACAATATATAAATTTTTTAGATTCAACACAAAAAATTTTTCCATTGTTTTGTTACTCAAAATAATATTCAATTTTATTTATTTTTATAAAACTTCTTCATTTTGTTGCACATCTTTTCATTTTGTTACCTACATCTTCGTTTTGTTTCCTAAAAAATAATTAATATTTAAACAAAATAAAAGAAAGGGTGTCTATCGTTTTTACCAGGGAAATTTATTTTAAAGTAAACAATTACCAATAAACAATTTTTTGATTTAAATATATTATCATCAACAGACAAACTGTCTAATAGACTTAATTTATCTTTTTAGTTATAACATTAATTAATAAAAAAAATACATCAAAGTTATTTATATTTAACAAAATGATTTATTATAATATTTTTCTTATTATTTTCATTGTATTTTAATAATTAATTTTTATTATCTTCATAAATAGTAATAACCATTTAAATTAAACTTTTTTTATCTTCAAAAAATTAAATAATTTATAAAATTGATTATTCATTATCAAATAATAAAGTTTATTGTCAATAATTTAAAATAACTAACAAAAAATAACACAATATACTTATATCAAAATGTATGTTAAAATATTATCATGAAAATTTAATAAAATTTCACTAATTTTCTTTCTTCGCAATATATATTGTTTAAATGGCACATTATATCAAATTTAGAATTGCTTTCTTTAATTTTATCATTAATACCTGTTTTTTCTTAAAACGTATGCATCGTTTATTAATCATCAATCTTGAAATAAAAAAAAAAATTTATTTTTGATGTCTATAAATGCTTTTTTTATTCGAAGTATTATTTTTATTAAAAAATTTGTCTAGTTTTTTTCTAAAGTAGCTTTAAAAAATATTTATCATTCAAAAGCTCTCCTTTTATTGTTTTAGTACTGTAGAATTTTTCTACAATCATATGAATAAAAATTTCATTTTACAAGAATGTTAGATATAATATTTTCAACAATTAATACATAGTTCTAATATGTGTAATTTACTAAAAAATCGTTTAAATGTTTCAATTTAAAAATATTAATTTTATTAATGTCCATCAATACTTTTATAAAATAATGTATTTCTATAACATATAAAATAAAATATCCAAATTATTTAGATAAACATTGTCCAAAATTCAATTCTATACGTCTTGAGTTAACATATTCTAAATAATCCCTAAAATAATATATCAGAAAGAGAGATCGGGAAAATATTTTCGATTAAAACTTTTATCTATCTTAATATATGTAGCTTTTTATACCGATTTTCAAATATTATTAATGTTTTAAAAAAATAACGAAAGTTAAAACGAATCTGTACTTTGAATTTCTATAATATTTAATAACTTAAACAAATCATTTTATACTAATTAGAAGTTAAACTTAAGTATTCTGTTCATTTTACTATTTTGTTACTAAAAATTTCTAACATTCAAAAATATATGTAATATTTTAATAGTAATTTATATTGAAATTAATTGGTTGAATGTATGAAAAATATTTTTCTATTAAAATTAAATGACTAAAATGAATTGAAGAATCAAATAATTTGTTTTCTATAGAAGGAAATATTATTTAATATATAAAAATAAAAATGATACATATATAAATTTTTAAAAAAGTATTTAATAATACCATTTAGAAAATATTTAAATATTAATATTTTCCTAAAAATTTTATTTCATAATATTAATAAAAACATTTTTATTTAAACTTTCTCAAAAAAAAATTGTTAAATGTTTTCTTTGTTTTCACTTTTTGATTAATTAATTAATTTTAAATTTATATTGTCAAAATGAATCGTTTCCTTGAAGATGAAGGTATGGAGTAATATAATGGTTTAATAGACGATTTGAAGAGCATTATTTCCAAAAAAATTAATAGTAAACAAAATATTATAATTGAATCTGATTTAAAAAGTCAATGGAAGGAATCTTTGATAACAAAACTTAATTGTGAAAGTAAAGAAATTTATCAGTATGAAAATGTAAATACAAAAAATATAAATGACCAAATAAAAATAATTCAATGAGTTGACAACTTACTTATAGTAATTACAAGAGTATAATAAAGTTCTTGATAAAATCGTTGATGATTTTCAAAATTATTATTTACAACGTACAAAGGAAAGACAATGGATAAAGATTGAGGTTGATATTTGTAAAACAAATTCAAGTATGATGAATCAAGAAATTTTAAATAATTTTGATAGTTTTTTTAATCTCATGCAGACAGAAAAAAAAATTCAAATTTCATTTTGGAAGAATTTTGATGTTTATTAATAGAAAACAAAAAAAATGTGATGATGGTAATAAAAAACAAATAAGTCATGTAAGAACAATAATTACACTATAACAAATTTACAACAGTATAATTTACCCATTTTTGTGCAATTTTTATTTATTATAAGTGCAAACATATGCAAGTTTTTATATGATAATGAAAGTATTAGAAACTTCATCATATTTGAAACTAAAAAAATTTGAAGTGGTTTCAAACGTGAAGTATTATATAATAGTATGTTAAATAAATTTATTGTATGAATGATATATTTTTAGATGAAAAAACAAAACAATCTACTAAAAAAATTTTATTAAGGGTAAATTTTTTTTACGATTAAACATATTTATAATTTTTTACATTTATAATTTAATTAAATCATTGAATATAATTATAAATTATCCTGGTAGTAGAAAAAATTTACTTCAAAATATTTGCATAATTGATCATCCTAAATCTGTTGAAAAATTTCTTTCATCGATAGGAAAATTTGAAAATGAAGAATTTGATAATGATTTGAAAAAGCTAGCATTCGAGTGTAATCGAATAACCTCAATATTTTGCAAAATAGGCATTAGTAATGTTCAATCAACTTACTTTAAAAAATTTTTTAAATTCGAATGTTATAACAAATGCGATAAAATTAATAAAGATTTTTGATAACCAATTCGCCATATGAGGATATTGAAGTAGAAGAAGAGTAAGGAAATTTTAAAATAATTTGTATAAATTTTATCGTGGTACAAAACAAAATAGATTTTTAATTAAATTGATGAAAATTTCTTAAAAGAAGATGTAATTTAGTTATTTTAAATAGAGTGGGAAATAAGTTATAATTGTCATATTTTAAATATAATCCTTAAAGTATATAAACCTTAAGTATTTTAAATCATAAAGATTAATTTATGCATTTTAAAATATGATATACAAATTTGTAAAATTATATACAGAGCAACATGGAATGTACTTTTGTTTTATTTAGAAATTATGGTATAATCATAAAGAGTTATATTGATACGCTTGCTTAATTGTTAACAAAATGTTGAATTTTTTTGTTACAACTCCATATTTTTAATAATTTGTTTAAATTTGACAAAATAATATATAAAGAATCTGACTATGAAGATAATTTTTTAAAAAATGATAACCTTCTATTGTTAAATGCATAAACTACCACTCAATAAAAATTTTTTAATTAAATTAATAGGATAATATGATTAAAAATGTTATATTAAAGAATTATATTTAAATATAATTTACTGAAAAGAATTATGTAAGAATTGAAAATAGAAACGGCAGTTTTCCCTTTATAATTATGTCATTTATGATATAACGATCTCATTATAATAATTGAAGAAATTTCGTTTCATTAAATCCTAGATTTTGTAAAGTAATAGAGATTTTACTTATCGCTATCAATTTTACTAATGTGTAATTACAATATTACAAGATTTTTAAAAAGATTATGCATAATGTCTGTCAAAAACCTTCTTATTTTTGAACATGTAGAAGTATTCCTTGGCTAATAATTAATGTAATTATTTAGAAAAAAGTAAGAATATGTCGAAAAAAGAGTAAATTTTTCAAAGATATAAATTAAATTATCTACAAGCTTCTTTTTATAAAAAACGGAAACAGAAACATAAATTATGTTTATGTTTCCATGATTAAGATATTTATAAAAATAATTTATTATTTTTTAAGCATTATTTACTATTTTATTGTCTTACCTAGTATAAGTAAACTAATAAACGCCCTTTCGAAATGATGGACTACAAAGAGGTCAGTAAATCTGTATGAATTTCTCTAAAAATTATCTTTATGAAGAAAAATAATTTTTTTTTTCTAAAAAATCATTTTTTTTCTTGAATGCATATTTTGTTATTTTTAAAATCATAAGTTAATTTGATAATAAAATGTTTTAATAATAATGTTACTTACAATAATTAAAAAATAGTTTTATTTTATAAATTATAAATTTACAATATGAATTAACATTATTTGAAAATAATAAAATTATGTAGTTATTATTTAGGTATTTTGCTCACATATTTATAAGTTTTTATGTGATAATTTAATGAAATAAAGTAATTATTTATAGAATCACTATATTCTATATAATGTATCTAACTATAAAAAAATGATTAACAAAAAAATATCGGATATTCTTCTTTGATTTTTAATTAATTATTTCAAAAATATAATAGTAATGCTCAATAGTATGTTAGTCTGAAATCATTTATATTTTAATTGTTTATTTATGTTAAACTACTAACTCTAAAATATAATATTAACAAAAAAATTTTTAAATTAATTATAATTAAAATTAAATTTTTTAAAGAAAAAAATGATTTAATAGGGAAGAAAATGATTAGATAGGGAAAAAATTTTATGAATTGTTAAGTTCTAATGAGTTTTTGGGGAAGAAATTGATGAAATTATCTCTGTATTTAACAATTTTTCTAAAAATGTAAAAAGATATCGAATATTATTCCAATTTTTACAAATATTATGTTTTTGTTAAAAAAACGATACACTTTTTTTTTGTGTACATACTCTTTAGATCTTATTTTCACTCCATTTTTCAATGCTGTGTTTTTCCAAAACATGTTATTCACTTTCACGGTAGTTCCAGCAAGTATGACGTTTATTTGTCTAACATTTACCTTCTTAGTTAATCTAATTTTCCAATTTCGAAATATTAACCATTCACTTAGTAATCTTTAATCTGTATTAAAGTATTTGTAAAAAAAAGCACTCTTGAGCAACAGAAAAAATGTTTTTCCCTCTGAATTCAATTGCATATTTTGAAATAAAAAAAAATAGCGTGAAAGCACTTTTTTTCGTTCTCAAGAAGTATAGATGGTAGAAGTCATCTTCTTTGTCAGTTATTATATTTTTTGATATTGTGTGATGGCTGTAGTTTTTTATTTTCATTGGTTTCCTATATTACCATTAGTATTTCTGTATAAATTTAATTACTAATTTTTCGTTGTATTTTATGGTGTTTTGTTTTGACATAAGGATATTGGAGCTGTTTTAGACGTACTTTTTACTCTCTACAGAATTTTGTTACAGTTTCTCGAGTAGAGAAATATATCTACTTTTTTCAGTCGTTCATTTATCAAATATTCTATTAGATTCAGAGTTTCATTTATAAATTATATGTTATTATTGCCTCTTTGAACGTGCTTTTTTCTTTTTCAAGTTGCTTTAGAATTGTATATTTACATTTTTGTTTTTAGATAACTAAAAATGGGAATGCAACAGGAGGCCAGTGAGAGAGATACGGCACAAAAATTATATGATCAGCTCCGTAATTCCACAAGTAGCTGCTTCTTTTCTAATTATAGCTCTCTAGCTAATGGAACTACTTCCCCTCACCTTTGGCCAGAAAGTAAGTTTGTAAATGACCTTTTTTTCATTATACAATTTAGGTGAGCATTTAAACCTTCTTTTATTAGAATATGGTGGGAATGATGAAAAAATTAAAACAAAAGTGTTTTAAAAAGGTGACTGAAACTGTAACACATGTGGAGATGGTTATCAAGTAGCCTATTCTTACGCACCTACAGGAGAACAGATCTTGGGAAAAACACATGAATTTAACTAACACTGTTCTGATAAGAAAGGGTTATTCCAGGATAGATATACCATTTGTCAGCCTTCTGACAATAAAAAAATACTTCCCCAATGGAAAAGTAACCAACTTCAGACTTCCTAATTCATCATTAAAAGGTGTAAAGTATCACCTGGACCCATTTTAGTTTAAGAGCTGCTTATTCAAATGGCTCTAATTAAAAATTGTTTATATTTTATAATATATATATTGTTTGTATATATTGTATTTAGTTAATTAATAACTAACAAATTATTAAATTTTTTCAAATTTAAAAATTAGCTGTAAGACCACCTCTAGTAAAACAACAGTTATTAATTTTGCTTCAATTGGGTATAAGCAAAATGTTCCCTCTTTTTACGTTAATATATGGTGACAATCGTTTATCGAAACTAATTATTTCACGGATCGGCTCTTTATTTAACTACTATAACTTAGCTAAATAAATCGTTTTCCGAAATTTAAGCAAAAAAATTCTTCAGATAACCACATACTTCTAGATATAGATGTTTATAATTTTACATTATAAAAACACCCAATTTACCAAATTAAGTGTTTCATTTAATTGTTTAAAATGAAAGTCCCTAAATTAAAATTTAGCCAGTATGTTTAACACATCCGAATACTAAATAAAAATAATGGACGATTCTCTATATGAATTTAATTATTCAAATAGTAAAGAGTTCAATTCCAGATATCTAATCAGAACAAATTATTCTAACATATGATAAAAAAAATCGACAAAACAATATTTTTGGATAATAATCTATACTTTAAATCCGAAGGAAGT
Organism: Strongyloides venezuelensis; assembly: GCA_963280985.1. NCBI lineage: Eukaryota > Metazoa > Nematoda > Chromadorea > Rhabditida > Strongyloididae > Strongyloides > Strongyloides venezuelensis. The sequence continues at coordinate 6,637,875 of CAUJLX010000002.1, read as the reverse complement.
GAAACATCATTTCGCTTGCACAAGTATAAAAATTCTTAGGGAAAACTACATTATGAAAACCAAAATTATAAGTATATATTTCCCCAAATGTTTTTGGAAAGTGCTTTATAATTCTTTCTGAGAGTAATAAGGAAATTTAAAAAATTATTTACTACATTTTTTAATTGAATATTCATAACTAAGAATGAAACGATATTATGGTGAAAGCAATGGGAAAAAAAGGGCTAGCAAACCTGGTGATCCATATCCAGGACTGCCTGAAGTTTCAGAGGAGCAAAAAGAAAAACATGATGAAGGAACTGCCGATTTAGATGAGGTAAATTATATCATAACCACTTTAAATTCATAGACGCTTTAGGCTGCCGTTAAAACTGGGATACATAAAAAGAAATTTCGCTCAAAAAAACAAAAAATTGTTGCTAGAGCAGAGTATATGGCCAGAGCAGAAATTATTAATAAAGAAGAGGATGGCTATATAGAGGTTGATGAAGATGATCAACCAACGTATTTTATTTCACAGCGAGATATTAAAAATAATGTTGATATAGCAAGTGCTTCAAAAGGCTTTGATTTAGTATTAGATAAATATGGTCCATACAGTCTCGATTTTACCCCTAATGGAAGACATTTAATAATTGGCGGAAGAGTTGGTCATTTAGCTTCATTTGATTGGATGACAAAAAAGTTGCATTGCGAATTTAATACGAGAGAAGAAATTAGATGCGTAAAATGGCTTCATAATGAACAATTGTTTGCAGCTGGTCAATTAAGGTGGACACATATTTATGATAGACAAGGAGTTGAGATACATTGTATAAAACAATTAGACAGAGTAGTATCAATGGAATTTTTACCAAGACATTTTCCTTCTTGTTACAGGAAATCAGAGAGGTTTTTTAAGTTATTTAGATGTAACAATGGGGAAAATGGTTTCTCAATTTCAAACACACCAAGGATCTTTAAATACATTGACACAGAATCCATCAAATGCAATTATTTTAACTGGTTCTTTTAATGGTAAAGTTTCTATGTGGTCACCAAATGTCAGAGAACCATTAGTAGAAATGTTAGCACATAAATCAAACGTATCAAGTATATGTGTTGATAGGACAGGGACATATCTAGCAACATCAGGTGCAGACAAATTTTTAAGAATATGGGATATAAGAAATTTAACACCTCTACATGCTTACAGGCTCCCTACAGTGCCTTCATGTATTACATTCTCACAAAAAAACTGTCTTGCCGTAGGTAGTGAAAACATTGTAAATGTATTCAATGACTCACACTTAGGAACTATGAAGACACCATATTTACGGTACAAGTGTACTGGAACAGTAAACAAACTTCAATTTTGTCCATATGAAGATGTTCTTGGTGTAGGTCATTCTGCTGGTTATACATCTTTACTGATACCTGGTTCAGGAGATCCTAATTTTGATGGATATCAAGTCAATCCTTATGAAACCAAAAAACAAAGACAAGAAAGAGAAGTTAGGCAACTATTGGATAAGATTCAACCAGAATTTATTACATTAGATGCTTCAGAGATTAATAAAGTTAATACAGAAAAATTGGAAGACACTTTCGCTTACAGAGCCAAGATACTTCGTGTTAAAGCTGACATACCAAAATATGTTCCAAGAAAGAAAGCTAGAGGTAAATCAAAAGTTGGAAAATACGAACAAAGAAAACAAGGTATGAAGGCGCAGTTGAGATCTGAAGTCATTGAAAAGAAGAAACAAATTGAAAGAGATATGGGAATTGGTGTTAAGGAATAGAGATTAATTAGTTATGTTAAATTTTCGTTGTTAACATTTTTATGTATTTTTTTGTTTAATAAATCTACTATAATTATTTTCACAATGTAAATAATTTAATGTAAAACACATGAGTGATTATTCTAATAACATTAAAGGTTGAAAGCATTGAAAAAGAATAAACATTGCTTTACTAGTCATAATTTAATCCATTTGTAATCATTTTGTTTTACTAACATACATCCGGTTGTTACCGATATCGTGATGATTTCATGAGCATACGTGTTTTCCCAATCTTAAATTTAAAGTAAAATTTCATTGTCAACTTACATCCGTATTTTATCCCGCGTTTTTAGTATACATATCACCAATCTAAATTTCGTTTTATTTTGAATGTATTTTTGGTTACCGTTTTTAAACATAATTTGAATATCTGCTATATTGTGTATTTTTCAGAAGAAATGTCCTTGGATTTTCATAGGCCTTCCTTCCTTCAGCAACGATTGGTAGAAGTTGAGAGTGAGAGATGTAATCTTTCAACTGCCTTTGGATTATCTGAGTACAAAAGTGGTTCACCTCGCATAGGAAAATATCTTTACGATAGCGGTAAGTTTTTGGAAATATTCACAAAATTCTAGATATTGTTTTTTTTTTTTTAAGAAGGCAAGTGCAAGTATTTTGTTGTTGCTGTAGAAGAGTATCTTTTGCTGTACAACACTGAACAAGTTTGTGGTGAACCAAGGAAGCGTGTTGAGTATTGTCTTGGTAAAGGTGCACGTATTCACGATTGTGCTTTCATGTACCTTGAAGATAACTCTGAAGGTTTGGTTGTCGGAGCAACAACTATAAATGAAGCTGGTGTTAAATGTTATGGTCTTTACTTATTGAGTGCGGGACGTGAAGCAATAATACTGGATGCAATGGCATTCGTTAAAGATGTAGGTTGAAATAAATTGTTTTTTTTAAAATACATTTTTTAGTGCAAAAAAGTTTTTGTTGTCTATGACGAACTACATCGTGATGAATTGAAGAAAATTGATCCTGCTTTTCATAATCATCCTCATCTCATTATGGTTGGTATGGAGGATGGTGCTGGATATTTAACTCACTTCAAAAACACATCAAAATCAAATGCTTTAAGAGACAGGCCTCCCACTCGCCCTACTTCTGCTTTTAATGTTTTAAGGGGTTTTCGGGACAAGAGCAATACATTTTTCTGTTTTGATGCTAGTGGTGAATCCACTCGAATAAAGTTATCTGAAGTTGAAGTATCATCAATATCTTATGTTCATAGTTGTCGTTGTCTTTTAATTGGATTTAATTTTGGTGGTGTTGTTTCGATTAACCTTCTGACACAACAGAAAATTAAAATTAGGATATCTCGAGGTGAAATAAAGGCAATGCAAGTTCAAGAACCCGATGATGATCCAAGGCCAACATCTTATGTATGGGTTGGTTCTCTCATTGGAGGAAGACTTACATTTACACTAATATCACTAATGTTTTATACTGACCCATCGGATCCTTCAATTGTTGATATGAATAAGGTAGCCTTATCTAAGAGGTTAGAATTTGAAGCTGATAAATTTTCTCATTTTCTTGCTTTAAAAGGTATTACAAGAGAACGTACAGTGAAAGCAGATAATACTACAAGACTTGAAGATATTCACAAAAAGGATACTACATTGATGCTTTTTTCATGGATAAATATAACATCAAAGGGTATATCTCTTGAAGGAGCTCTTTTTGATTTAAATATGTATTATTACAAAAGGATGGTTAGTCAAATCCGTGATGACGGAACTTATGCTAAACAATGTCCATTGATATCGCGTTTTTCTATGAATAATCCAAATGGTATTAATTTTGCTGCTCTGCTGGATATTAATTTGGATCCTGAAAGTTTATATAGAGGGAAATCTGACTTAATTGAAAACGTAGATCAATTTTTCTACCCATCTACATATGGATTTGAACTACATACGTTTACTAAGAATGCAGCAACAGTCTTATCATGCGAACCAATTCAATTTCAATTTTTTGAACGTCTTACTCCACTGAAAGAGCATTTGAATGAGCCTGGGATGGCAATACGTTGTTTAACTGCGTTAGGATTTATATCTGTAAAGGAGTCTAGTCAGATGACGGAACATTCTACAAAATGTAGTGCAATACTATCAACCTTGCTTCATAATTTCTCTGGAAATTTGATTATTCAAATGATAAAGGATAGTACAGTTACTGAGAAGTATCTCATACTACTAATAGACTGGTTGTATACAGAAATTCAGAAATGTGTTGATGATTTCCAAAGAATTGTATCTAAATTATTTGAAGAAAATTCAGAAGAATTGTACTCTGCGCAAATAACAAAAGTTAACCATTATATCGGTGTTTTTGAGATGATGAAGGAGATTATAGTAGCTATGAAGGTTAAAGATTTATCGGATAGTGTGCGTGGTCAGTTATATGTTAAGGAAGTGGTTATTGACACATTCTTGTTGTACTCCAGACTTATGAACGTTTTTGTTGAAGTCGGACTTTTCCCAATAACACCGGATGTAATTGAACTTCATAAGTCTCTTGAGGATATACATAATAAAAGGGTGCTTTTGTCACGGAAAAAACTCTATAAATTAGATATTGAGAAGTTGTTGGACTTATTATCAAAAACCGATTTAGAATGCGTAGAAAAATTGTATCCACCAAGAAATCCTGCTATTTTAATTGATTTAATTGTTGCTCCTGAAATTAAAATTATAGGGAAGCTTAGACTTATATCATACTATGCATTGGATATCGGATTCCTCAGAAACAACAATACATTTATTGATAAAGTTCAGTATAATGTTGCGTTTTTCTACAAGGAGAAAGATCCCATCGATTTCTTTGAAATTAAGAAGTGCTGGAGAGAAGATTCAATTGAATTAGAAGACTATAAAGAGAATGCTTATACAATACGACCTGAAAACTTAGACTATGATTATAAAAATAATTTAACGCCTAGAATTGTCGAACGAATTTGTCAAAAAGTATACATGTCTGATGGAGAATTAAAAGATCTTCACGATTACCTATTAAAGCAACCACATGGATTATTTATCTGGAATTATATTGCAGTTAAAAGAGAAGAATTTTCTATGATTGAGCCAATAAATATTAACGTCCTTTCCAATGTTCCTGATGAATGGAAGACACTTTGTGAAATTTCAAAGAATTTGTATGAAAAGGTTAAAGGGAATTCCATTCTCTGGCGTTATAAGATGCCTTCATTATACAATAAAAAAAGTGGATTGAAAAATGAAAGTTTATGTAATTTGACATATGCATCTATTCATGGAAAATCTCAAAATGATAGTGAACTAGTTACAGATAGTAATAAAATAAAGAGTATCGATACAATTGTTGACAAGGACTACCTGGATCATCACTTTGCCGCTCAACGTTATGAAAATTTGTTAAAAACACCTATGTCAGCTTCGAGATGGACACGTGTTAGTAGGCTTACTAATGTTAATAAGTCTCCACCTATGGAACAGCCAAAACAAATTCAGCCAACATCTATTATGAAGTCCCAAGAAAGGGTTTCTCGATTACGTCCGGGAATGAAAATTGGATCACGCATTAGATTTAATCTTCCTGACACTTCGTCGATTGCCGATAATACTGCTGGCGATAGTACATGTTCCACAGACAACAATGATTCAATGAATTCTACATTTAATGGAGTTTTTCCATATTGAAAAGAGTGATGAACAGACTGAATTTGATGACGTTAAATGTGTCTATAAAGCTATAATTCAAGAGAAAATTGAAGAACAGATGTCGAGAACTGTTCTACATGAAGATGGTAAAGTTACAGTTATGGAAACTCAAACAGATGAAGAAATGTTAATGTCTGATTTAGAAAACTCCCCAGCTAAAACTGGTGCAGATCTTATAAATCATATGGAAGAAAGGTCTAAGAATTACAATATTGAACTACCTACTGTTGTTCTCGTACAGTCAACTGAAGAAAAATTAACTTTACAGGAAGATAATACACCAATTTTGAAAAGAAGAAAGTCCTCTATTATTAAGAAAACATTAGCATTTTCTGGAAACAAAGGGACTCATGAAATTAATCAAGACGATAAGATATGTGGATTAAAACGCAATTCTCCATTTGATGAAAATGATGAGAAAGATAGTGGAAGTGCAAAGAAAACCAAAACTAATAAAGAAGAGAATAGTGAAGGCACAAAACAAACGAAAACCAATGATAATGAGGATGAAGTTGTCGTTGAAACAGATATATCCATATCATCTCTTCGTCGATCAGCTCGAATTCATAAACAAAGTGTAGAACCTGAACCTCCATCTGTTCCAACTACACGGAGTAAAATCAAACGTGGAACACCAAGTCGAGAAACTAGTGTTGATCCAGATCTTCCCGTAGAATCAAAAACTGGAACTAAACGTGGTAAAACAAGCCGAGAAAACAGTACTGAACCAGATACTCCTTTAAAAGCTAGAAGTAAACATGTTGCAGCAAGTCGGGAAGCCAGTATTGAACCTGAAGCATCTGCAACAATAAAAATTAGATCTAAACGTGTTGCAGCAAGCAGAGAAACCAGTATCGAACCTGAGGTACCTGCAACAACAAAAACTAGACCAAAACGTGGAGCAGCAAGCCGTGAAGCTAGCCTCGAACCAGATGTACATTCAACAACAAAAACTAGAACAAAACGTGGTACAGCAAGTCGAGAAACGAGTGTTGAACCCGAGGTACCTGCAACACCAAAGAGTAGAACTAGACGTGGTAGTAGTTGTGAGCAAGAAACAGAACTTAGAAGATCTACAAGACTTAGAAGGACTCCTTCGAAAGAATTTGAAAGTAACACTAAGAAAGGATCGAAAAGTCCATCAAGATTACCAACTATCTTAGAGGCGAATGCTGCAAATTCTGAAAAACAAAAATAGAAACTTTATACAGTGTGCATACACGAAATGTGTAATATTATTGTTAATACTTTATTAACATTTATTAAAAAAAAATCACTATTATTATTCAATATATAGATAGATTAATGGAATGTATGTACTAATATTTACAACATAATTATAAATACTTTTCATGTATATTATTCTACTATTAATGTAATTTTTTTCTGCTATTTTTTTATATATTTTTTTGCTATATGTTATAAAAAGTCCTTATTTGATCCATATATTTATATATTGGGAAATTAACTTATTGAGAAAAATAAATGTTTTACTTTAAATGTGTATCATTTTAAAGAAATATTTAGATTTCTAGAAATTCTATTTCAAAGGGAAAATATATTCTCCTTAGTAAACTTTTCTGAATAATCATGTTCTATAGTGTTTTTCAGAGGAAATAGGAGGACTCTAACTAAATTTTAAATATTTAATTAAAGAAGATAAACATTTTAATTTGTTTGTTCGTTAAATTTCTTTGTTACTCTTAAGGAGAAAGTAGATTTTCATCAAACGGTGATTGGAGAAGTGTCTATAGTCATCATTTTGAACCCTCATATTCATTTTCTTTTCTAGAATAATATTAATAATGCTTGATAAAGTTGATGGTTACCTTTCTAAAAAAGTTGAAGAAAGCATCACTGATGGACAGAAAAAAATTTGGTCTGAATTGTTAAATCTTCATTCTTTGAAGTAAGTTATTAAATGAATTTATTATTTCATTTTGTAGACATTGGCACCAGTTTTCGCAAAGCGTTGTACTTCTCCTCAAGAATGAAGAACTTTCAAAAGGATTAGATATGGAGGACTTCTGGAACAGTGTTATTTTAACATATAAAGCTACTCTTGCTCCATATTCTGTTGCTGTCATCGCCCGATATGTTGCTCATGCTATCTTTGATAGAGTTGGGAAAAAAGAGGCTTATGCTTTTTTGGACGATCTTATAAAATACTTCCAAAGTGATGTTACTGCTGTCATCCGCCTTATGACCACTAAAATTGAATTTTATGTAAAAAAGGGCGGTCTACCAGATGAAGGTGAACCTAAACCATATGAATATATTGCTCAAGTGTTAGAGTTAGTTGAAACATGTCCAGGAAAAACTGATGTTTTATCTTGGTATTACTTATCTTTAATGGAATTCTATCGACAAACCCGTGATTATACCCAATTTTATCGTTCTATCATAAATTATTTGAATGTTGCTGACAGTAGTAGTTTCAAAAATGCTGAAAACATACAGTTATATAGTTATTGTATGTGTGAAGCTGCAATTTTATCTCCTGATATATACGATCTTGGAGAATGTTTAAATCATCCAATCCATGAGAAAGCAATCAGCTTAACAGCCGAAAATCGCTGGATTCATACTTTTGTACGTTGTTTTCGTTACTGGGGATTTGGTCAGTTTTAATGATTCTGATTACAAGTCAAGAGAAATTTTCAATGCTTCTTCAGAACTTTTAGAAAGGAAGATCAGACTTTGTGCTGCTTTACAACTAGCATCCACTTCTCCAACAACAACAATACCATATGATGCTTTTGTATCGGTCTGTAGTATTCCACTCAATGATGTTGAGTATCTTTTAATGAAAGCTGTTAGCAAGAAGTTAATCAAAGGAAAAATTGATGAAGTTGGAAAAGTTTTTAATCTTGAATGGATCAAACCGCGTTGTCTTGGAAAGGAACATTTAGGTACTCTACATACAAAATATTCTGATTGGAGAAATACAGTATGTAATTTGAAAAATGAATACAATATGAATTTGGGAGAACTTAGAGAGTCAACTGTAATTGCTCCTGAAGTTTGATATCGTTAAAATAATTTATTATTACGATCTTTATTTAACTTATAATTGACAATTATGATGTTTTGAACTATATTGATATAAAAAAGAAAATAATATTTAGTGATATTCGTGTAAAGATAATTGTAATAAAATTATACATTATTTTTACTTACTTTTAACCAACTAGTGGTGGTCCTGTATATACCATACTCACTTCAGTATTTCCATAAACAGCACAGATTGCTGGAAATAATTTTAGTGGTGGTATATCGTCGAATGCTATTCCTAGGAAGTCGTGTCCTTTTTCAAAATATAATAAACCTTGATCACAATCAAGTATCATTCTTATTTTTTCACCAATTTTATATTTAGGTGCGTTGTTTCTTCGTGGATAGGTACACAATATTTCTCCATTGTGTTGTAAATTACCATTCACTAAATTCCATCCCCATGATTGATCATCACTACCAAGTAATGCATGATAACCAGGACAATGTAAAGCTGCATGTTTTGTGGCAATACCCACAATAGCTACAGTTCCCAAAGGACCTTCCCATACAATTTCCCATGCATGAATACCAGATTTGACACCTATACTTCCTCTAATTCCATCTGTACTTTGAGCAACTGGATGCCTATGAACTGTTATACCATTAGGTTTTACAAACATGTTTTTGGAACTATCTTTAGAGTTCCAAGAATATTTAATTGCTCTTACTTTCAATCTAGGTTTTTTAAAAATATTGAACATTGTTAAATCTTTTATTGTGGTATTTGCTGTTAACTTTGAAAATCTGTTTTTCCAGAATGCATCACTGTAATGTTCTACAATAATATTCCATCTTTTACAAACTAGCATACAGCTTTGAATATCTTTTAATGATAAATATGTGAATATAGATTGTAAAACAAATTGTGGCAAGTTTTCGGCTTCAATATATATCATCGTTTTCTAAAAAGTATATGTTGAAATTTATTAAATTTACTAGATAGTCGTAATTATTTTAAAATTTTATTAAGAAATAGCATATATATGAAATTATAATTTAGTTATATATATTTATCGATTTACAACATTATCATGTTACTTTAAGCAGTAGAGTTATATGCGTGTTTATGTTTAAACTAATGGCACTGGACCGAATATAGTGTAATAGTGGTCAAAAAAATTATTTGTACATAAACACTATCAATCATTATCGATAATGACAGAAATTGTTAAAATTTATTATATTGTTTCTCAGGAATCAACATGCACAGCTAATTTATAATTTCTGTGCTGTGTTTATGCCATATATAAAAACAAAATTAAATTATTATATTTTTAACATAAATCCTGTTTATATGTCTTATTTTAAATCAGACTTGAAATCTATGTAAAGTTCTATTTAATGACAACAACATGATTTTATTTTGTCTAGAAATAAGAAAACTACATAAAATTTTAAACTTTTAAGTTTATTTGAAATATAATTTACAATCGCGATATTATAAAATTAAGTATTATTTTTTATGTTTAAATGCCTTTTTCGCATTTTTCACTTACTGCACAATTTTATAAGTATAATCCTATAATAAAAAAAATTAAAATTCTACAATAATCGCAGTTACGTATTTGAATAAATGTCAGTGTAATCCTTAGACATTTTAACATAACGGTAAAGTAAAAAACAAGTTAGGCAATTTTCAAAAAAAAGTCATAAAAACTAAAATAAAATATCAAAATTTAAAGAGAAATATTTTTGAACGGAGTTATTAAGATTATATTTATAAATTATTTCTTAATTCATAACAATATAAAATCAAAAGTTTCCCTAACAATATACATGAGAAATACGTTAACCTTAAAATTATTTCTTAACTTTAGCGATCTTTGCTTTTGTCCTATCTCTAGTTCCTGCTTTAACTTCACTATCCATTGTGTACATTATTGATGGTTGATTCATTTTGAAAACACTTTCATGGAATATATCATTACTGCCAATAATAAATGGTTGATTGTTATCTTTTTTAACTGCTTCTTCAAATGTAGGAAAAGGAACATTAGGAGAAAGTTTTGAAGGCTGTATACAATCTTTTATCAACAATACATCTCCAACTTCTCCAGGTACACTTCCTTTAATATACATAACTTGTTCGTCCGGATTGATGCGTAAAACATGTAAACCAGATATTGTTCGCCATTCATAACCCATATGACCTGGCATACGTTTTGATGGCCAAATTCGGGCATCTCCAACACCACCAACCGATCCGATACGACGATGAGACTTAGTGGTTCCATGTTTAGGCTGTCCTTTCATACCCCATCTATGAACACCACCCTGAAAACCCCAATCGATTGTTTTACCAGTGGCTGTAATATATTGGCCAACGTTAAAATGTCTAACATCTAATTTTGTTCCTGCTGATAAAATTGCATCTTCAGTTACTAAAAAACTACCTAACTTTAATTTACACGGTACAGAAATGGAATCAAATGCTCTTCTATACTGAGTAGTGAATCTTCTTGGATCTGCATTTATTGCTCCAACAGTTACTTTCCACATTGGTCCATAACGATTGAAAGCTTTTCTTTTTCCAATAATTGATTTAGAAAACCAATCTTCAGGACTTACTGTTGATATTACATGATTATCTTGGATGTGCAGTAAGGTACATAAAACTCTTGTTCCATCATTTAACCATTGTGGAAACACTCCAATTTTAGTCCCTAACAAACCGACTCTTCTAGAATTTGGTGTCCACTTTCTATCACTACTGATATTAATGTTTTCATTAACATTTCCACTCAAAACACTGGATCTTACAATAATTCCAGACTTTTCTTGATTATTCAATTGTTTCAGCATAAATGCATTTTGCGGATCTAAAATTTCTCTTGTATTATCATATTTTTTTGGAATCCACGGTGCTGGAGTTAACGTTCTCCTTCTACCTCGAATTTGATTTACAAACAAACTCTTCGAAGTTGGAGTTAAAAAAGTCGTTAAAGAAATACATTCAGTCAAAGACTTAAACATTAATATGTACCTAAAATACTTTAGACAAATGAAATAAAAATATTATAAAATTATATATTAACAATGGATATATCCAACATGTCTAGAAAATATAAAAAAAACAATCTCTCTTAACAGTAACAATTAAACAATAATGTAACATAATAAACAATCAATTTAGAATTCCATAGAATCATCATAAACATAATCAGGAATATTTTGTTCACTTTCAACATTTCTAGATTCCGCACTTGTTAACAAATTTCTGATTTCTGGTGTAATTTTTGGATGACTTTTAACTTTTATTAGGTTCCTTAATGCATCTCTTTGTTCAGATGAGATATCAGCACGATAATGTTTAATGAAAGTCAAAAGAGATTGATGCCATAATACTGGGAGGTCCCTTGTATCTGTTTCCATTTTTAGAAAATGGAAAACAAGTCCATCTATCACACGGAATGGTAATGTCATTTTCTTTTCGATAAAAGCTTTTATAAAGTACGAATTTGCTCCAGAGTAATTCATTTCGGCAATCTAAAAATAATAAATAGACTAATAAAAGTGAAAAATTACCTTTAACATAGCAGCAGAAGCATGCATCACAGGAATATGTGCTTTATGTAAAACAGAACCGAAAATAGTTGCTTCACGTAAAGAACAAGTTCCGCTCTCACATAATGGTATAATAATACCTTTGAAAAATGCTGCAGTTTTAAAAATTGACTTCCTCAAAGCTTGATATAAATGGAAATTTAATTTTTTTTCTTTCGAGATACTATCCCTTAATCTGGGAAGTAAAATTAGGTAATTATATCTTTGACACATTTTATCATTTAAATTGGCAGTAAACAATCTTGTAGCTGCAAGGTACGCTATATCAGACCAATTTTCAGGATTTGTTAGTGCTAAAATCTGTTCCCAATTAACCATTGATGGTATTATTTTAAAAGCTTTTGGTATCTTCCCTGACCTATAGTTAGCCATAACTTCACCTACTTTTGTAAACATTTCTATAACTTTTGCATCTAATTCTTTTACTGTGACGTCATCAAAATCTTGAAATCTTACTTCTTTTTGTATCGATTCTTTATTCATCTCAATTCTTTGCATAATGATGTCATAAAGTGTACGTTTTTCTTCAACATTATCATTTATATAAAATTTAGCCATTGCCTCCTCTTCCTCTGGATCAATATCAATAACTTCTTCCTCATACTCATAATCACCTACATCATCGTCTGATTCTTCATCATCACTGCCAAACTTTTGTTTTGTTGGCTTACTAGAATTTATATTAATATTTTTTAAAAAAAAAGTTACCTAAAAACTGGTGGAGGAACAGCACTTTTATTATTATTTCCAATTTCAATATCATCTTCTTCCAGCAATTGTTTCTTAGCTTGTTTCAAAACTTTTGCTGAAAGTTTCCCATTGACAAACTCTTCATCTTTAGTTCTTTTAAAATCTCTAGACTTAACACGCAAATTACTTCTCGCCTTTGCTTGAACTGAGGTTTTAATTTGTTCATCTAAAGGAGCTTCACGCCCTATTATGGTATCTCCAACAGCTCCTTTAAGTTTATTTTTTCTACCCATCTTTAAATAATCACAGTAGGATAATCAAAAATAGTATCTACACAAATGAATTATTTTTACTAACTTATGTTAATATTTTTCCAATTTTTGTGAAGAAATTCTTTATAGAAGTAAAATTAAGATTGTTGACCAAATAAAATCAGTCATGATGTTTCATTATTTTATAAAGTTTTTTTCAGTCTTTCTATAAATTTCAAGATAAAAATAAAAAATTTATTTAACATTGATAGAAATATTTTAAAATATTGTAATATGATATACAACATGTAAACCCGATAGCTCTACAGAAACAAATCATTATATTTTGAGCAACAATCGGCAAACCTAAAATACTTTTGACAAAAAAATGACAATAATAAAAAATGAAACAAAATAATAACCGGAGATACTTCTGTGGAGGTTTTTTTCCAAATATTGTAATAAAAAACAAATGTCTTGAATAATTTTCTTTATATTCTCTTCTTTAATATAAATGTGTATCATCTTCCTATTAATATTATATATATGATAAAAAAAATCTATTTACACTTATAATATAAAAAATATATATATTTTTGATTTTTTAATAACCATTCTCTTGTATTAATTCTTCTTTAATAGTAATACCGTTGATTAAATTTTGACTTTGATCACTCCAACTAGAGAGACGCCTTTGTTTTTCTGGTGGAGATTCTGAGTCATTGTTGTGTTGTTGCTTATTGAACAGTAATTTACCATCACTATTTCTTTCTCTATTATCACTCCATGCTAAAGCTGCAGCCATCATAGCGTTTGCATTATTTTTATTTATGGGTTGAAGATTTTGAAATAAATGTTGTTGAGAAGATATTTGTGCTTGATTTAATCCCAAATTTATATTAGATGATGTTGCAGATTGATTAGTAGATTGATTGGTGTTACTTAATGGATGTATCATATTTCCATTAGTATTATTGTTTAGATGGGGATGATGCTGTTGTTGATTGGAATGACAATTGGTTGAAGAGGACGCTGATGGAGGTCGACCACTTGTATTAAGAGTGGATGCATTTATTTGGTGATTTAGAGACATCAAATTCGACTGCATCTGATTATTTACTATCGGTTGCTGTGATGGAGGTCTCGGTATTGGTATAGGTGATGATGATGGGATTATGTGTGATGAATTATTTATATTTGTATTTATGTGTTGAGATTGTTGTTGTGGATGAATGGTTGTTCCTTGGGTTTGTTGTTGTAGATCATTACTCGAATTCATGAATGGAATTGTTGCTGTTTGAAAACCAGAGATACTGCTGGTTGATGGTATTTGGTTTGCTAGCGAAAAAATACTCTTCTCACCTGAAAAATTATTTTTATATTATTTATTTTCTTTTTCTTATTTGACTTACCCTCATAATTATGGGATCCCATAAATGTTTGGTTTAGAAAACTATTTGGTGTAAGAAAGTGTTGGAGATTATTCACCTCATTAAATCCAAGCATACTTTGTAGTCTGTTAGTATTATTCGTGTTTTGTAGTCCATTTATCTGTGAAAGTTGAGACTGCTGTGAACCAAGTGTGTTAATATTTTGTTGTTGGGATTGTGTTAAATTCCCTTGTGGAGAAACATTTGATGTTGAATGTGCTCTAGAGTCATTATTTGAATTATTATTAGATGAATAATTTAAAGGTGTAGATGGTCCTGGTGACTCATCATCAGAATCAATTCCCATTCCACCTTTACCTTCTTTTCTGTGTAATGCATCCATAATATCGTTGTTCGTTCGAGATTCATGAGGTTCATTGTACTCTGTATATTTTAAAAGAACTTTATCCATATCCGTTGATGCGTATTGAAATAATTTATTACTTGAATTAAAAATTATTAATGCTATTTCGCAATCACATAGAACCGAAAGTTCATAAGCTTTTTTCATTAATCCAAATTTACGTTTTGTAAATGTAACCTAAAGGTAAAGTATAAATTTTATGGTAAAGATTATATGCCCTTTTGATACAAACCTGACGATTTCTTTCATCTTGGATTCTTGTAATTTGTATCTTTTTTCTACCCATAATTATATATCAAAATGTAGTGGGATATTAAAAATAATTTATTATTTGTATAAATATTTTATAAGTTGTAAAATAATATATATGTATATATATTTTAATTTGTAGAATAAAAATTAATCTAAAAAAATAAAATTTTAGTATACTTATTTTTATTATATATAATAATTACATGAATTGTTAACGATAAAAAACATAAAAATAGTTAAATATTACAGAACAAAAATAGATAATATATTTTTATCATAATATAATTGTTCGAAGACCATTGGTAACTTTTGATATATTTTAGAAAAATACAATAATATTAAAATTGTTATTATTTTTTTACTCAAGATAACAAAATAAAAACACTGAACAAAAATAATGTTGCTAAATATATCTTAATCGTATAAAAGGGCAAAAAAAATATTTAAAAATAACTTAGAAATTTATAATTTTTTTTGCTGAGATACAATCAAATTTAAAAATGTTGTGCAAAAAGAAGTAATGAAATATTTTTTAATTTTCAAATAGAATATAGGATGCCATTGAGAAGCTGATTTATGCTAGTTGCTAAAAAATAATTTTTTTTTTATTTTTACTGTTGTAAGAATCATAGATGAGATAATTTTTCTAAACATATTGCTTTTTCTTGATTTTATATTAATGATTAATTTTTTTAACAATAAATAAGATATGTTTAAAATGACATTTTATATTAAATATGAAAAAAATTTGTTAGAAAAAGTTAGTAATTTATGTTTTTTTTAAACCTTTTATAAGTTTTAAATATGATATTTATAAGTATAGGCATATCAAATTTAAATACAATAAAATTATTACTTTTTTAAGTATGATATAATTTCTCATACAAATATTTAAGTAGTATTATAACAAAGGTTGGTGTTTAATAATCAAGTTATATGCTTTTCACATATTAATTTCATATTAAAAGAATTTCTTAAAAACTATTTCCTTCTTTATACATTTCTTGACATAAATCTTATACATGCACGACCTTCAAAATTTCAATACATAAACAAATTTATAAATGATATTTCTTCTACTAATAAGATATTTATAATTTAGATCTTAAATTTTTTTTTTATATGATAAAAAAATGTTTAAAACAATAAGCAAGATGAATTATCACTATATGACATAAGAGAAAAAATATAATAAAAACTTCTAGGTGGTTTTTAATTAAAGTATGAAAAAAATTTTGTAGTATAAAAATATGAGTTATGTCTGTTTTCACTAAGTAATTGGCTAAATGCTTTTTTAAAAATATTATAAACAAAAATTATTATTTTAATGACCACGTGAATAAAATTTGAAACTTTATGATCACACAACATTTTATTTAAAATATTTGTAGAAAAAAGCTATCTTATTAGTTGAAAATATGAAAATTGTAATATAATATCAAAAAGTTAGTAAGTTTCGAAAATGTTTAACTGAAGAGTGTGGGAATGTCGATAAAAATGTTAAAAAGTTAGTCTCCAATATATAAGATATAAGGCTTTTGTCTTTAAAATGCACTGATTTAAAAATTAACATTATAAGACATTAAACAATTTTTTAGGAAAAATTTAACAAAAATATAAAATATTGAAAAATGGATGTGCTGAGTTGTTATTTTGACAATAATATTCACCACATTTTCGTCAAATACTTATGCATGCAAAATGTAAATATTGAGATTCTTACAAATACTTCATCTCGCGTTGTTGAAAATATTTCGTTTCCAGAAAATAAATCAACAAATTATTCTGTATAACACTTTTACATTTTAACAAATTTTAACGATTAGAAAGATAAAATAACAAATGACAATAAAGTTAATGTTATTCTTCACACGCATTCTTATGTTAAGATAAATTTAAAATAATATGTATTAAAATGTGGATGAGATATTATAAAACAATTGATAGTTTAGTTAAACATATATATATCAATAGAACAAGCTACTTTTTGTCAGTTGCGCTTTAAATCTTATAATAATTATTTTAAAATAAACTTTTTTATATTTAATGAAAGAATATTAATTGATAATTTTCATATGTAATAAGATTTATGTATATATAAGCAATCTCGAATTATGTTATTACGTAACATAAAAAAAAAGTTTCCTACTTATAAAACTTCTTTTAATTCCTAAGAAATTAAATATTTAGTAGTAACGTCAGAGAGATTCTTAATTAGGATATCACATAGAATCATTATAATATATCATTTTTACGAATTAATTATTATACATAGAAAAAAATGTTGCAACAATTAATTAAACATTGCGCAAAAATTATAAAAAGTTCTTTTATGTTGTTTTTATTAAAGATATTATACATGTATAAATAAGTATATCAAAATAAATGAAAATATATATGCATATAATAGCAGACATACATAATATAATATATTATGTATATATAATATATTATATAAATATATGTATTTATATGCTAAAAATGTACTGTAATTATTTTGTTGCTCCACATTCCGAGACAACATCAAAATTTATAAAAATATATTATTTAAGATGCTTATAATAAAATATTACAATAATCAAGGTTATATTATTATGGCTAATACAAAGGGCAAACAACTCGTGATACATGCACACGACAACCTTATAAATTCATACTTGATCTTGTCTTTGGTGATCTCTAAAATTGAACTATGATGCTGACGGAAAGTTGACAACTAATCAAACTATTAATTAATATTTCTTTTTAACAATACACACAAGTGGTTTGATAATGGAAGTTGATAGAAAGAAACATGATACTGATTACTAAATATTTAATACCAAAAATTTATTTTTGGAAATCTTGTTTCTAATTATAAATATTTTTTCTGGTATCATAGACAATTTTAGATATTTAAATAATTGAGAGAACAAAATACTATAATTAAAATGAGTATTAGAAATACTTATGGAAAAGAAAAAATTTTTATTTACATAAAGTTAAAGACATTTTTTAAAAAAAAAAAGCATATCAATGTTTAATCAAATGGTTTTTCTTAATATTTTTAACTAAATATAGGGAATGAAATCTGAAGAACAAACAGCTTTAATGAGATATATTAAAAACATTTTAATTATCTAATTAGATGAATATCATCATCAAAAGGACCGGAAATAAATGATTTACGTCATTTTATATATCTGTACTTTTTAAAACCACATTTTTATTGGATGTAGAAATAATTCTCTTTTTATAAAAGGAAAGTTTAAAAATAAAAAGTAGAGGGAAATTGTTATCATGCTCAACATTTAATATTATAACTGACTGACAAATCTTTTTCTTACCATGGCATTAGCATGCTTACATTTACAATTCATATATACATATTGTATATATTTTTATTTTATTTTATTCTATCTGTTCAATATAAAAAGAACTGACGGAGTTAGATAAAGCCTCAGGAAATTTTAATATATATTTTCTTAAATTTAGATTCCTTAATATGTAATAAAAAAGGATATATGAAATAAAATGTTTCTAACTTTAAAAATGTGATTTAACATTTTTAAAATAATAAAAAGTAATAAAAATTGTTTAAATGAATGGAAGTATTAAAATTGTTATGTTAAAGTATATAATAAATAAAAAACTTTTAATAAAATAAAATTTCTTAATTTAACTAGATTACGTTTCTCTTAACCTACGTATTTTTCTACTTCAATAAACATAACACTTATTTTATACCTGGATAGTTATTTAATATTTTTTGAAACTATTTAGTAGTTTGATTTAGGCATATAAAATTACCAAAGTTAGTTGTAAAATAAACTTTCAATTTTAAATATACATTTTGTGGATATAAATGTTCATTAATTGATAAATACATATATAAACTTTATAAAGTTTGCAGTTACCATTAAATAAGGTTCTAATAGTATAAAGGATTGATTTTCATGTAATGTATTTCTTACCTAAATTGACGTAATGTGAAAAAATTTAAACAAAAAAATATATAGTGCATATTTAATTTAATACAAATTAGAAAATATAATGCTTATGTAACAAATATAGAAGTATATTATAGAAATAGACAGTGTATATAATATATATAATTTTTTCCTTTTTCTTTGTTTTATCAACATCTTATTTTTAATATTTAATAATACTATTATTATAATTTATAAAATTTCTTAATATCATTGCTATGTAAAAAATTTATGTAAAGTACAATAAATATATAGTTTCATCTACAAGTAAAAAAAATGGTAAGAAATTAGTGTTATATTTAATTAATTATCATGTTATGTCATTTTATGTAGGAAGATTAAGTATATAATTTGTTTTAAAATAAATCATGTAATTATCATTTCATTGTTATTTACCAATAAAATATCATTATCAGTTAAACGAAGTAAAGAATGGTATAAATGTTATTATGTATAGAGAAAACATTTAATATAATAAATCATTTTAAAGTTTGTTTTTAATAGTGACATTTGAACAAATTTAATAGGTTAAAAATAACGATCATGATATCATTTTAGTGCGCAAGAATACACTCTAAAACATCTTATCATAATCATATAGAAATAATATTTAATAGTATGCTTCTTTAACATATTATATTTAATTACCTTTACTTCATTTAATTGAGTAAAATAGGAGACAAAAAAGTAGTTAATTCAACTTTATCGCAATGATTGGAATATTTTAAAGTTATTTCGAGTATTGGCAGCTTAAATTTAGAATGAATAAAATAAATATAGAAATAAGAAATGATAGAGAGATATGGATAACTACACCGCAACATATTTTACTTACTTTTCTTAGAAGGTTACTTTAAAGAGATTGAGATAGGACAGTTTAGAAGTTTAAAAATACTCACATATACCAGTCTTTTTTCAAAGTAGATTTTCTTCAAACTTTTCATCTATTGTATATGTAATATTGGACAAACATTTATTAGAAGGGTAAGAAATTAAAGAGAGACTGTACTGAAAAATCTATATGAGCCATTGGGAGTTGAATATGCAATGACAATATAAAGTTTTTTCTAAAATATAAATAATATCTTTCATCATTTGTTTGAATTGTGCGCGAATCTCTTTTTCGAGGTCCTATACGACGACAAAAAGACACAATCATTTTTGTTAAGGCGACTATCATATTTTGTGTGTACGATTTCTGGTGAGAACAGAAATGAATCAACATACCTCACTTAAGAATTTTTTTTTATCAAATTTGAAGAAATATTTACTGTAAGTATATAGAAAGTGAAAATAACACAAAATAAACAGGTAGCGGATGCTTTTAAGAAGGTTATTGGAGTATAAGTAAAGAATATATGCTATGTTTTTGTTAATAAAGATATAGTTGTACATACTTTAAGTATATTATTCAAACAAAACATCATATTTTTTACCCATTAACTACTTAATCTCAAACCTACTTTATTATCACTAAATAGTGATTTCTCTAATATTCTTCTATAACATCCTCATTATATTCCAAAAAAATTTCATACTTCTACACTACTTATAGTTATCAAACATCATTAACTTATTTTTCTTTAATAACTATTATCTTCGGAAATCTAGATACCTCGTACACAAAAATCTCTAATATTAACATTATTATCCATGCAAATATATACATAACATTTTCTATACATGTAAAAATATTTATTCACTCAAACTTAATATATCTATATCCATCTACTTTGTGTCAGTTAAGTGCAACTTTAAGCAAAACGAAAATGTTTCTCACATTCAGTACATTCGCTCTTGAATCCCTAAGCACTATTCTTCTATATAGTAGCATTTATCAAAATAGTATATGAATTTCACAAAAACCAAACACCATAAATTTGAAAGTCTAAACTTGTTTGAAACATTATATTATACAATCAAGAAAAAAATAATACAAAAATATTTTTAAATTATATAAGTACTTAAAAATTTTAAAAAATAATATATTTGTGTATATAATATAGTATTGAAATTATCCAATAGTTGTTTTTAATTTTTAAATGACGTAAAATTAAAATGAATAAAATAGAAAAACCATTTTTTAAATAAACATTTACAAGCGTCTTCTAAGATACGTAGTAAATCCATATCAATAAGAAATTTTCATAAAGCTCATTATTTTGTAAAAAAAATTATTTAATACACATGTAAATAAATACTTATATAATATTACATGTGTTTATTCAGTTATATCATATTAAGCACGCATATCTAAAATATCTTTGCATAAAATCTATTTTCACTTCATGAATCATCCACAAATATTTTTAATTATAAAAGTATCATTTAAAAATTAAAAATTTTTTCCTTTTATAAAGGAATAAGAATCATTGAAAGTGTAAAAATAAATTGCTAATAAAGTTTTAAATATTAGTCTTACATATATCACATATATATAATGATATGTATATATACCTACTTTTTTGTTATTATAATACATAATAGAGAATAATATTAAATATTAATAAGTTTTAGATGGAAAAGTATTATTTTTAATATCGTCATTTTAATTATTTTAGTAAATCAAACACCCAATTTAATAGCTGCACAAATAAAAAAAATAACAAGGATAATTAAAATTAATCAAAGTTATGTCAAATATTAGTAAGTTTTTAAAGATAAAAAGCACTATAAACATTTATATATTTTAATAACCCTACTATTCCCCAGACGTATAAAATATGTATGCATGTAAATATAATATGTACAATTTGCTCTTCCTACAAACTACCATATATTTATTTGAATCATACCCGTACAATTTATATAAACACATCAAGAATATATATTATAAACAATTGTAACAAAAATACATTACTTAATATAATATAAATAAAATACAATCATACTGGAAAAAAGAAACATCTTATTATTAATGTATATATTATAATAATTATTAAAAATTTATATTTACAATAAAAAAAATCAGATCAACATTGTTATACTAAATAAAAAGTTTAGTTATATGTAAATTGCAAAAAATTCTTTAAATAAAGTGGTTTCATGACATTTAAAGAGGATCATCGTATGAAATATAGTAAGAATAGATTTAAAAATTAGTTTAAATAATCAAAAAAGTCGTGAAAAATATTGGTTAATTTAAAATAAAGCAATTTTCTAACAAGTTTAGTATACTTTTGTTTTTTCATATTAGAATATAAACTAATTGTTTTATAATTGATGTATACTTTTAAAATCAAAGTGACGCCGTAATTATAGATATTTTATAAACAAACACACAAATATTTTAATACATTTTTAAAATTTTTTTATAAACACTTCGTTCGATTATAAAAAAAATTAGGTTTAAACTTTTTTATACATAAAAAGTGCAGATATTTTACGTAAAAGAAATTTTTATTTGGGGCTGTATTTTTTGTGGATATTTAAAATATCATAAACTTTTGTCTCATCAAAAATTTTCAAATACTTCTTGCTAAATATGCATTTTTAATTAATATTTTTGTGCACAAAAAACTTATAATTAATTTCGATTATTTAACTGTTAATGCTTTTTTGTATAAACTATAATATACAATTACGATTTTTCTTGATTGTTTCACGTGCATTGCGTAAGGTTACCATCAACAGGGGTTATATCTAAAATAGCATTCTACCAAAAGTCGAGTACAGTCGCTTCTTACCACGAAAATAAATCAGGGAAAAGGTGGTTTCTAAGAAAAGTCTTTGTTTGCTTAGTACATGGATTTGATTCTTTCTTTAACTTTTTTTACTCTAAATTATTTAGTTTTTCAAAATATATTTTGAAGTTTACCTATAGGAATACTATTTCTTATTATAAAGTACTATTTTTTTCCACAACTTGAAATGCAAGACGATTAATGTTTGTGTAATTTTAGATTTCTTTGGATGGATAAGTTTGTAACCAAAGCAACACTTGGAAAACGTGAGCCATCAATTTTGTCAGATGGTGAAATAACTGATATAATAGAGACTCCTATAAAAAAGTTAAAATTAGATACTACTACTCAAGAAAGTATTTGCAATGAAAATTGTTCTACACCAGAACCATTGCAATCATCTCCTTTAAAAAATATTAATGATGAAAGCTTCTATACGGATTTAACTCCTGGAACTACATCTGTCTCAGATGTAAAAAGAAAAAAATTAAGTAAAGAGGAAAAAGAAATAAGAAGACAGGAAAGAGAAAAAATGAAGGTTTGTTATTTTTTAATAAGGGATATATAAAAGCTAAGGAAATTTTTTTTAATTTTAGAAAGAACGTGAATTAATGGCGGAGAAAAAAAAACAGGAGAAAGAACGTATTGCTAGGTATGTTTATGTTTAAAATATATAAATAGGATATTAATGAGATAATAACGAGATTGACAATTATATATTAGAAAATAAAATAATTAATTATTGGTCGTTACCATATGAAATGACGAATCCTGCATGTAACCATGTTTTAGAAATTTTAATTATTTATAATAAGGAAAAAATAATATATTAATGTATAACATAATAATTTTTAGAGAACGCGAAGAAGAAAGGGCTCGTAAGAAAAAGGAGGAAGAAGAAATAAAAAAAAAAAAGAGGAGGAACGGCAAGTAAAGGAAATTGAACGTGCTAAGAAACGTCAAGAAGAAGAGGAAGCTAAAAAAAAACGAGAAGAAGAGAGGTTGGCTAAAAAAAAGGAACGTGAAGAAATGGAAGCTAAAAAGGAGATGGAAAGACTAGCTAAAAAGAAAGAAGAAGAAGCTAAAAAACTTGCGAAACGTCAAGAAGAAGAGGTAAGTTAATTTAAAAAATAGACAAAATGTGTAATAGTGTATAATACAATAATAATATTTTCATATTTGACTCATTTAAAATATCTTCAACTGTAAAATTAACTTTTATACATCTAAGCAGGTGTTTTACATAAAATTTCACACTTGAGATTATTTTTATCTAGTTTGTTATTCGCACACACTGTCTAATATTTTAGAGAGAAAATATTTTAGAAAAAAAATAGTAAATAGAGAAATGAGGCTTCAAAATATCTGTAAAGTTATATAGGAACAATAAAAAACGGTAACATTGGAAATTGATTTATCAAGCAAGTCGCAATAATACTTTTAGTGTTTAAATATAATTTCATCCCTTCTATAAATATTTACTCAAAAAATTTTCACTCTCCAAAAAATCATATTAATTCAAATCTTTTTTTATAATACATATTTTTGTAGGCCAAACAAAAAAAAGAAAAACTACAGTCACAGATATTATTGAATTTTTTGTGTAAAGCAACACCACAAGAAAAGGAGAAAGATGATGATAAGGATAGTAAGGAGAATTTTTATGTTGAAATTGCTGGATTTCAACCCTTTTATGTTAAAGAGGGTACAATTATGGCACCAATTAATAGAAGGAAAATGTTAAGTGGTGATAAATATGACGATTTTTTAAAATTTACCATTAAAGACGATTATCCTGATTATTTAAATCTTATCAAGAAAAGAAGTTTCAAAACATACGTTGAAAAGATCCCTATGAAGGCTAAGTATTACATGTTCGCTGACAGCTATCGGCCCCCGTATTTCGGTACTTTTAGAAAGAAATCCAAGACAATTACTGGTCGAAGACCTTTTGCAATGGATGAGAAGCTAGATTATGAAGTAATGTCTGAAAATGAATGGGAGGAAGAACCTGAAGGTGACGAATGTCGCAGTGATGATGAAACAGATGAGGTATTGTTATCAACTCGTCCCTTATCTTATAAGAAATAATTTTTTTTTCTAGGAAATAGACTCAGATGATGATGATGATGAAAAAGAATTCTTTGTTGAACCCGGATATTTATCAGAAGGTGAAGGTCAATCTGAGGCAGAAGATGGTAATTCAGATGACAAAGTTACTAAAATTAGTAATAAAAAAAGAGCAGAATTTGTTAAAAAGGAGTGGGAGCAAACTATACAGGATAAAAAAAAGAAGACTAAAAGTAAAAAACTGATTCCAGTTATCTTTGGTCCATCGTACATATCATCTAAAGAGCTAGACTATAACAATTTACCTCCAGGTATTCTAAGATCTATTATATTTGATTGGAGTTTACTTCCTGAAAATGAAGAAGTAGTTAAAATTGAAAATAATGAAATTAACAAGGAACAACAATTAGCTATTCCAAAGATTTCTACAATTTCTTAATGTACTCAATTTGTTATCCCTATTATCTATATTTAACACTTTTTACCATTAATTACAATGTATTTTCTCGGATATGTTTTATCTCATTTAAAATAAATAATTTTTTTCTTATGTTTTAAAAATTTCTCTACTAAGAAATATGTTTTATTACATTTGAAATATTAAAAAACAAAGCTTTCAATTTTAAGTATCGTCAAAAAATATCTTGTTTCAGTAATGCATTTAAAGTAATTTTAACGAGATGTCTTGAGAGAACTTTAAAAATTTACATCATATCTCTAAATAATTGTTATAATGATAAATAAAGAAAAAAATGTCTATTTTAATTATCAATTACAATTTTTTAAGCTTCAAGATGTACAAAATACGAGTATATTTAAGCACCTCAAAATAAAAATAATAATAAAACATAAATATTGCAAATCATATTTATTTGATTTATCATTTCTATTTGCTACTATCAATATACATACCATATTTTTTCCTCATCAATTCAAATATATAATTTAAATTTTCTTATATTTTTGCAGTTTATTTACTTTGTAGGAGAGAAAAAATTATGGATAAACACTTTTTGTTTATATTTTTTT
This sequence comes from Strongyloides venezuelensis, assembly GCA_963280985.1. Taxonomy (NCBI): domain Eukaryota; kingdom Metazoa; phylum Nematoda; class Chromadorea; order Rhabditida; family Strongyloididae; genus Strongyloides; species Strongyloides venezuelensis. The sequence continues at coordinate 6,611,993 of CAUJLX010000002.1, read as the reverse complement.
CTTATAAAAATATATATATATATACATATGGTGTAATAATTTATGAATACATTGAATTGATTAATAATTCATCCTCATCTTCAGTAATCAAATCACTTTTTCTGAAATTAGGATGAAGGGAACGTCGCCGTTGTCTGCATACGTATAAATAGAATATTACTACAATTGCAATTGATATTAGGCCGATAATTGATACATGACTGTTAAAAGAATAATGTGGTAGTTTCCAGATGCTTAATGTGGTATTGGTTTTGGATTCATTACCTGTATTTGTTTTTGTAGGTAAATGTGGTGTTGTTGAACGTACTCTATAAATAAACAACTTTATCATGATTATAAAAGGCTTTTGTTACCTTCCGTTGCAATATTTTTCATCAGAACCATCACCGCATTGGGGAATACCATCACATAAATCATATTGTGCTATACATTCTCCGGAATCACAACTCCACTGAAAAGGAGAACTACATGCTGGATATTGAACGTCGTATATTTGTCCCTTAACAATGGGAAAAAGGAATAAAATGCCAAGGATAATTATTGATGTCATTCGTATACTCCTTTTTTTAAATACGTAAATATTAAATTTTTCTTTTTGCTACCTATAAAAAAAGGAATAACAATAATTTCTTGATTTGTAAATATAATAAAATAACAATATTACTTCTATCAAAAGTAAAGTAATTTAAAAAGATAAAATAGAATAAGATAAGTATTAAAAAAATATTAAAATTTATTCAAAGAATATACTAAAAACATAAAAATAGAATATGCCTAATAGCATATATGCCAAAATATATTTGACGTATATTCTTTCTATCTATGCCATTTCATATCTAAATTTCTTATATTTATTTTACTCTCACTCCAAATAACTACTAGTACATTTTCATCAATATTGTTGGCATAAATTTATTCAACTAATCTTTATCGTTTTTCACTTTAAAACTCTTTTTGTATTCTTTTCATAAAGAAGAAGAGGATAAAAATCTTATCCAAAGAAGTCAATATATCATTTATTTTTGATATGTAAAAATTTTTCAATATTATTTATTTTAAAAACTTCCGTAACCATATGAATCAGAGTAGTAAATTTACTAACAAATATTTACAAAGAGTAATGTGTTAAAAATACTTAATAAAACAACATGCAAAATTTTATTATTTTGTTTTTTCTTTTTACCTTCCAACATATAGGATGTTTCTCATGAAAATATTTAAAATGGTGACTTATAATATACTTTTTGTAAAATTAAATTCTATTAAAAAATGGCATTTTGAATGATAAATAATGTTCAAACAAATGTGTAATTATGGTGAAAAATCTCAAATAAGAAATGACATAAATTAAATGAAAATTACAAAGATATATTGTGAAATGACAAGAAAAATATTATGGAATAAAAAATGACATATTTATGAAATAAATCATTTAAAAAATATAGATATACTCTATTATTAAAATCAATGTACTGGAAAAATGAATTTGAAGAAGATAGGATATTTTTTTTGAGATTTTATAATAATCTCTTGTAAAAAATCATAAATATTTTCGAATAATTTTAATTATTTTCAAATTTGCTTGGATAGAATATAAGTAATTTTAACAAAATTTAAGTCTAATATACAAGTGTACTTGTTGTTTACCAAGAATTATATAGAAATTCATAATACAGGTGTTAATTTTAAATTACCCTTTTCATGAAATTTACTAAATTATACAACAAAATTATGTGTTTAACAATATCATTAAAAAGTTTGTGTCTTACAAAACAAAGTATTTGAAAACATCGTTTTCTGGAACTTTCTAAAAAATTGTTATTATTAAGAATCCTTCATGTTAATTTTTTGTTAACAATTACAAACTTGTTAATTTTATTGTTTATACATCTATTAACTTGATATTTTTTTAAACTTTTTAAATTGCTGTAGATGACAAACTTTTTACCGATTAAATTAAATATAAAATATTTTTGTAAATTTTTATATTAACAAAGCTACGCATTGTATATTTTTACACTCATATAAAATTGATTTTTCGGTAAAATTTTATTTAATATTTTGAATAAAATATGTATATAAACGATAGTCATTTTGTTAATATAGATATAAAAAGGTTTCCATTAAGGATTAGCTAACAAATTCTACAATAATACTCATTACAAAATATTTTTTAGACTTTTAGTTTAAGGAAACCTTTAATCATTCTTTTTGACACTTTTTTCTTTAGGCAGGACTTTTTTATCCTTCTTAATAGGTTCTTTATTTTTATGTGTTCTAACACTTTTCTTTGCCTCTTTCCCATCCATACCTTTTATTATAAAATACAAATCAGCAAAAAAGACAATCGAAGCAATAACAAGGCCAATGACCAGACGTACCTCAAAAGATAAATTTAAACCAGGATACATAAAGGTAATTCCATAAAATCCAAAAGCAAATGAACCACCAACAGTTATAAGTGTGTTAAAAATAGCAATTCCCTGACGATTAACTTCTTTTAATTCTTTTCCAAAATCAGACATCAAGTCAACTTTACCAAAACGTTGTGATGCATCAACTTCTTTTGTCATCTCTTTGTATGCCCTATTATCACGTTCAATTTTTAATTTTTCTGTTAATTTTTTAAACTCTTCGCTTGCAACATGCACTTTAGGTTTACAGAATGTAATTTTATCAAGAACTTTAAAAAAGGGGAAATCTTTTGGTAGAGAGTCTTTCAGTCTTTTGATATCTGAAAGTGTGTATTCATTTTGTTTTAAAAACATCTCCACTTCTTTATTATTCTCATTTTTCAAAAGTTCTTCAACTTCCTTTTTGTTTTCTATTTCATAAAACATTATTGTAATCTTTGGTTATCTAAAAAAATATACGTTATAAATTATTTTTTTCTGTTTTATAATATGAAATCTAATTATGTATTAAAAATGTTAAATATATAGAAAAGTTAGCTTACTCTGAAAAGACCAAATAAATATATTTTGACTAAACAATAAAGCAATATGATAAATCACTCTTAAAAAGAAACTGATAAAACACATTTTGGGAAGTGTTCCTTTTATTTTGTAATATTTTACTATGATATGCTCTTTAATAGTTATGTGATCTATATAAATATAGATTATTACAATTGGGTATTTCTTTGAAAACTATATAAATATATATAGGTGGATGTAAATTTTACAAATACATATATCTAGTTATTAAAATTGATTTTAATGTTATTATTATTAATTGTAGAAAGAGTAATTATATTGAAAAGGGAGTTTTAATAATTTAATTTTAACGAAAATTTTATTATTTTTATACAAATTAGTTTTTCTCTAACTTTATTCAAATCATTTTAATTATTAATTTGTGTTATTTAATGTTTTTACCAACATAAAGAATAGTGCACTTTTACTGCATTTGATTTATGTAATTCTCTACAAGTGTAACAAAGTACAAAGGTTTTTTTTTGTAAAATATATAAAATTAATGATAATTGTAGAAAATATTACATATCATGATATTCGTTCAAAGAGTCAACATATCTTTGGAAAATTACTCTTTTTGATAGATAGTGCCTTTTAAAATTCAAAATATATCTAGCTATCGTCTGATTTTTTATAATAATTGATATTTTTATACTATATTAATAAATACTTTTTTTATAGTCATCTAATTTAAAAGTTTCTTTCATTTTTAGTAAGCTTGTTTTGAAAGTTTAAATTTATTTTTCTATTGTCAGAAAAAAGAGGGTTTTAAGAATGGGTAAGAAATCAAAAGTTTCAAGGGTAAGTGTTTGTCAGAAAAAGCAAATTTCTAAAAGTCATTATTCGCTTGTGGACGATTTTCAAAATTTGTTAAAAAAAGAAGGTACAATATATGAAAGATTTCGTAGTATGACAGATTCGGATTTGGGTGGAGATCTCGCTAATATTATATTGAATCGAATTTCAAAAGAACAAAATAAAAATAAACAATTGGATTTTAATAGTATGAACAATTCCGAGAAATGTGGGATGATGAATGATTTGTTCGAGTATTTTACACGTAAGTTAAATATATAACTAGCTATATTATTTTTTGTTATTTAGTTAATTTTAAATCATCATTTGACAATTCACAAGAAATGAAAGAAAGCTTTTTCTGAGTTTACTTCACGGATATTTTGTAGTCCTTGCACTGATCAAGCCGGTCCATCTTCTATACCTTGTGCCATAGAAATTGCTAGTGAAGAGGTCTTTGTTATTCATGGTGATTCCAGTGATGAAAGTGGAAGTTCCTGTAATAATGAAAATATAATTCCTAGTCCTATAGTTGCTTCCAAAATTAAATCAATACCAGAGAAACCTTCTAAAATAAATGCTATTTTTAGTAACTTTGCTAATTCTCTTCCTTTTTGTATTGCTAATATTTATAGTCTTAAAGCAGAGTTAAGATCAGCTAGGAAAATTATTAATGGTGTTGGTTGGTATGTTTTATATTGATTTTTAAATTTTGATTATTTAAATTTTATAGGAAAATTTTTGTTACAACACATTTTCACAAAAATCAGAATGATTCCGATAAATCACTGTCCTTCTATGTCCAGTGTTGCCCAAATTCGTATGACGATAGGTGGAATGTCAAAGCAAATTGTGAACTTTCAATTTATTCACATGCTAATAAATGTTGGAAAGTTGGTTATCAGTTCTCTCATGTGTTTAATTCAAAATATGATGATTGTGGTTTAGTGCATTTTATTAAATGGAAAGATTTATTTGACAGTGATGAAAAATATGCTTTAGATGGTAAAGTTTATCTCGAGGCTATCATTGACGTTAAAGGACTTCCACAGATAACAAATTATGGAGAGTATAATTCAAGGTTGGAAAAGTATTCTTCGATTTTTGATATGCAAATGTCCAGAGGAAATAAAAGAAAAGCAGAAGAGGTTTGTAATTTAGCTTTAAACTATTGTTTGAAGACAGATCGCAAATTTATAAAAATTTTTGAAGAAAAACGTTCTCTTCTTGTTCAAGATAAAGTTGCTGACACTATTACTAGACTACAACAAGAGCATTTACAAAATGTTGAGAAGGGAACTTCATTAAAAAAGAAAAATAATCTACGGAATTTTTATTTCACCGGTTGTTGTAAGAAAAGTCAACAAACATGTAATCATATGGATAAAAATGAGATATCGTTTAGCAGTGGGAAAATAAAAAAAACAGAAATTATTTGTGATAACCATGAATGTGAGAGTAATGAAAAAATTTAACTCTTGTCGAAAAGAAACCTGCAAGGCAATATAAAATATGTGATTGTGGAAATTTATTTTCGGGATCATTGGAAATTTGTAAAAATTGCGAGAATCAATATCTTATGAGACCATTTTTCTTTGAAATAGGAGATCTTACAATCCCTTTTACGGTTTATAACAAAAAAAGATTGTTTGATTTGCCGGATAATTATATTGTTCGTGGTCCTTATGTAGTCGCGAATAGAAGTGACATGAAGATTGAAAAGTTTATACGTGAACATTTCCTCAAAAAAAGTTTACGTTCTGCAAGGGAAAATAAAAAGAATATTATCAATCTTGATTCAATACTTAATACGCAAAGAAATGATACCGTAGAAAATTTTTATTATGATAAAACAAATTATTTAAACTTTATTGCTAAAAGAACATCAATAATATCACGTTATTTAGATAATTTATCAAAGAATACACCCAAAGAAACAAAAAAATTAGTTATCCAATTTTACGAAAACGATCAATCAATCAACAAAAACAAGTTATTGTCATCTATCAAAGACGATGCTTTAGCTTTTTATTTGCGTATAATACCATTTTGGTTAGATAAGGAAAATGATAATACGAATAAGGATTCCATCTCCTTAAATTTTGATAATGATAAAATCAATGATATAATTAAAATAGCATCTCGTTCTGTAAATAATTTAAAAAAAATATCCGGAAACAAAGTGAAAGATGAAAAAATAAGTTTATTCTGTACTAACATAGATAAATCACTTGAAAAATCAAATTCTTTATCCATTGTGCCGAAATCCTTCATTGAATACATCAAAGAGATACTGCTGTTATGGTCCACTGAATTTGAAAGATTTACACATACAATGAAAGATAAACAAAGGCAGTTGGTGGATGATAATGATAGATTGTGTAAACAATATAAGGGTTTGCAGAAAAATTTTATTGAAACAAAAGAGATGTTTGATAATTTATCTAAAAATTATTCTATTCAAGCAAAAACTGTTTCCTTGTTAAATGAAGTTAAGAAAAAGTGCGAAGAGTATAAGAAAGAGAATGAAATCCTGGTTCGAAATAATCAATCTATAGCTGATTCCAAGAAAAATATGGCTAAAGAATTGGCAAATTTAAAAGAACAAAATAAATTATTAACCAATCAAATTCATGAGAAAAATGCTGCGCTAAAGAAACTTAAAAAGATTGCCGAACAAGAAAAGATAACTTCAAATAAGGAGAATGAAATATTAAGGGCAAGGTGTGTTAGAAGTGAATTAATGTATCTGGAAAAACATTTTTCTACTGGTATTAAAGAATTAAACAAAGCTAAAGAAGAAGCACTAGAGTATATAGATATTATGAAAAATTCTTTAAAAGATATTAACGAAAAATATATAAATATTGTTTATGATAAGATAAAAGAGTTCGAGGATTATATTTGTCAGATAGAGGAAAAAATAGAAATAGCAACTCAAAATCATAAAATTCACGGTGCTTCAATTGAAGGGGGTAAATGTTTATCTCAGATTGGGAAAATTAAAATACAAAAACCTAAAGCACTACCGGAAAAATTAAATACGAATTTATTCACAAAATTAGATGTTGTTTGGTGTGATAATTTAACTTCACAAAGTTCACCAATAAGAAATGGAAGAGTTAATAATAAGGAAATGAAGACAAAAAGTAATGGATTTAGTAGGAAAAGGTTAAATTCCTCTCCAACATCAGATGCATTTTCGTGTTCAAGTGGAGAATCCCGTAAGGTAAAAGATGTTTTTACGGATTGTGGATATTACATTACTTCTGTTTCACCAATTTCTTATGACAATACTCTTAACACCTATGAAATTAGCAATTTCTTGGTGAGTAAAATGGATAGTAAACTTAAGTATGGTCCAGATTATCAAAATTCAAATCATTCAATGTTCTCTCCAACCAATTCATCATCTTCATATGAAGGATTGCAATTTTCCAACACCACCAATATATTTGGAAAGCAAAGTATTTGTGATAATAATCAAAGTGTCTTACAAAATCTTGATTACATTGCCTCTTATGATAGTATTTTAACACCAAAAAAAGATGAAGTAACTCAATGGTATTTTGATTCAGATGTCATGATGGGACCACAGAATGTCAAACAAATATCTCATGATGGATCCTTTGATCTAAAAAAATATACCCGTGATTGTGAAAAAATGCCATCCGATGATTACCAAGCTCTGTATATGGCTTTTTGTTCTTCTAATTCACAAAAATCTGATTGGTGAGATTTATAAATAAATTAATTAATTGGAAATAATAAGAAAATTTTTGTCCTTTTGTTAATATTTAAATAATTACTAATAGTTGTACCTATACAAGTTATATCAAAAAATTACCTAATAAAATATCTTTTTATCAATTACATTACAAAATTTTGCTAAATTGAAACTACTGTTAAAAAAATTTTTCCACAAATCTGTACTATTATGTAAGTAGATGACCAAAGATTATTAAAAGGGTAAATATTGTCAAGAATATTGGTAACACACTCTATTTATCACTAAATCGAAGAAATGAGTTTGATAATTGTGTAGATAACTTTTTTATAGCAGCTTATCTTTAATAGATAAAACTATTTTTTCAATAGTATTTCTAACACACATTATTTACACTTTCATACATTTTAAATAATTTATTTAAAACTATACTGTTTTCCTTATTTTTCTCAATAGAAGACAAAAATTTTTGGTTTTATTTATTTTAATCGCCACGTGATATATAATTTACTAAAATATTTAAAGTTGAAAACACTACTACCTTCTTTTAGCAATAATGTTATGTTTGATTAATTTAAATTGAATTTGATTAGATAATGATGTATCCTGCACGTTTTTATAACATTTAACTATATTTCTAATTTAACTTAATTTCACATATGATATTATATATCTATTATATTCACTAAGTTAGAAATTAATGCATTACCATGTGTTTATTCTACTTTCAACCATGTTTAAAATATTAAACATTTTCCCTTCATATATTTATATCTTTTTATTGATAATTAAAGTTATACATAATATTTTTACGACATTCGATTGAAATAAAATTTATGTATCATTACAAATATCATACCATTTTTAGGATACAAATATTTTTTGTCATAATAAGTTACTAATTTTAACATTGTGAAAGTTAAATAAAGATCAGTGTATAAACTACACTAATTAATTAAACTTTCTCAATCACTACTTGATTGTTAAGATATATCTTCTAAAACTTTTCATAATAAATTAATGTTTGCGCAAGATAGTATCTCTGTTTATTGTTCTTTATAAACTAATAATGTTTTTCTTTATCATAAATAAAAACAGTATTTAAAAACTTGTATTGAAATGCAATTTTTGACCAATGGTTTATAAATTAATATTTAAAAATAATATTTAACTATAAATATTTATTTATCATAGATAAGTACCAACAACTTTTATTATTTAAATGACCAAATTTTAAAAAAAAATCTTTCTTAAGTCAAGTTACTGTTTTGTTATTTTTTAAGTAAAATAATTATATTTCAGTAGAATTTTAGAATTTTCATCCATTAAAATTCACGTGACAGAGCAATTTTTTAAAGTACCTCAACGTGAAAATTCTAATTTTTAATATTTAAAATTTACAATTCATAGATTTTATCATATATATTTTTAGAGTTGTCATGATCTGTCTGTTGTTGTAGTAGTAGTAGCTAAATTTAAATTATTTTTTTTAATATTTACTGAAATAAATATTTTATCTTTGATGTTTCGTGTTTAATTACTTTATCAATAAACTACATTTTGATATTGTGACATATGTATTTTATTTGCCATATTTCCCGTTATAATGTCTTATTTTATTATATTCTTGTTTTACATATTTTTTTTGTATATTTAAAGATAAAAAAATTGTATTTTATTAAAAGTACATAATTTCCTATTTAATATTTTAATTCATCCACTATTTTTATGCTTTTTTCTAATTTTTTTCTATTTACTTTCTTTATTGTTTACATAATGTATCATTTTGTTGTATATAGTGTTTGTTAAATCATTCTAACTATTTATACTCATTTTTTATCATAAACCTAACCAACTTTGTCAATAAAATTCAACCGCACGATAAATATATATAAATAAGTCTTCAAATAATATTTTCTCTTCACACTTTTACATATTCTTTAGTCTCTGAAAAAAATTATTAAAAAACAAGATAGTACTATTTTCTTGATATTTTAATTATATTTTAATAATAAAAAAATATTATATTATTTTTTATAATTGATAAAATGAAACACGGCCCTCCATTTCATTCTTCTTTGTTTATCGCAGAATTTTTGTCCTCTAATAGATAAAATATAATTGTGTAGACGACAAACGACATAGAGAACAACAAACGACTTTTCCAAATATTTCTTCTAAAAAGTAAATGATGACAATATTTTATTTCTTATCTATCGACTTATAACAATGAATAAGATGAACTTTTAATTTAACTTTAAAAAATCTTTTCAATTTCAATAATCATATTACCTAATTAATAATTTATAGAATAAATAGTTTATACAATTTCTTCACATTCTGTACTTTAATTTAATTAGTTAAGTATATTAATCTTGCTTATTATTCATTTTACTAGTCATATAAATATATATCTATACATTTTAAAATTTATATAACATTTTAGTGTTCAATAAAAAAAAGTATTTCGAAATATTTATTATTAAGTTATATGATACAAAATTTTCCAAGGAAACATTTTTGTTTTTTTTATATTAAGAATTTGATGAAATAATGTATAATATTACTTCTCTAATAAATAATGTTAAAAGTTTTTACAACTCCATGAATGGAGCAAATTTATCCGGTGCTATAGATGTTATTGTTGTTGAACAACCTGATGGAGAATTACTCTGTACACCTTTTCATGTAAGATTCGGAAAGTATGGAGTTTTTTACAGTGGTGATAAGGTTTGTCTATTGTTATAACTAATTTTTATTGAAATAATTTTAAGGTTATTGATATAAAAATAAATGGTCAAGATATTCTAAATTTAGAAATGAAATTAACAGATAGTGGTGTTGGGTATTTTATTACTCAAGATAATGAAGAAAAAAGTAGTGTAACGGTAAAAGAGGAGACGACCGATAAAAATATTAATGAAAATACAGATGAAAACTCCGTTCTTAATAATAATTTACAACAACAAGTTGTAAAAAATGATAAAACTCAAGATAAGTAGTATCCCAGTTATTACAATTGACTCGGATACAAACAATTGTACACAAAGTATTGATAATAAAACAAAATTTCTTAAGTCTCTCCCCTTTAACAATAGTATTTTCTCCATGAGGAAAAATAGATCACTACCCGACTTGACGAGCCTTTCTAATTTATCCAAACAAAGAGATTTTGATCAATTAAATGTCCAGAATAATATTATAGATTTTTCTACTTCCAAATCATCAAAGAATGGTGATATTATCGATATAGGTGGCCTCAGTGAAGCTGATGTAGATAGTGTGGATGAAGGATATTTTCTTCCAATTAAAAGTAATGGACATAAAACAGGAAAATTTAGAAGTTACGGTGATATAGCAATTCACAGAAAACAATCTGATTCAAGACTTATATATATGAAACCTCAACCTAATTTCCTTAGAGGTTATGACTTAAAAAAACATAAAGAAATAAAGTATGATGAGTATGTCAAAAAAAGTGAGATTAATGTAAATAAGAAGCATAAAAAAAGTGATGTTCAAGATTACGATAATGAATATGATGGTGATTTAGAAGATAATGGTCTAAAGCCATCACCTATAATGGGAAATAATAGTAGTATAAATCTTATTGGGGAGGCAGCTTTATCTGACTCTGAAGTTGATTACGATGGTAGAAATAATTCAAATTTACAGGAAGTTATTGAGCATGGTGAATGGAAGTGGGGAGAAATTCCTAAAACAAAGGAGGAGGAAGCTGCAGATAAAGAATTACTAAGAAAAAAGAAGATCGCGGAAAATGAGTCAAATAAAAAAAAGAAACAAGACAAAAGACGTAGTGGTTGGAATTTCTGGCCTTTTAGAAGAGATGTTGATGTTGAAAATAGTGACGACGAGGACCAATGTGCCAAACGAATGAAACAAGATGAAGCGATAACTGTTGAAGATCTTCAGGCATACATAAATAATCCTGAAAAATATGACAAATATATGGGTAGTACAAAATTTGATAATGATAAAAAAGCAAAAAGAGAAATATTAGTTAGCGCAACAGATAGTGGAAATCATTCAGCAATTTTATCTAATGTAACATCAGCCGTTACGACACCAACCAGCACAGACGCTATGTCTATTAATTTTGATAGTGATGGTGGAAAAAATTTAGGAAGTTTAAGTGATGGACTTTATGATGATGATATTATAACACCAACTGAAGATAACAAAACAATTATTGATGTTAAAAAAAGAGAATTTAATGGGAAACAAAGAGTTCCTTCTGATACCAGTATAGCATCATTACCTGATCCATTATTTAAAGAAGGAGGTGACAATAAACACATCGAAATTGATGGTCAAAATAAATCATATGACAAAGCAGTTTTTTCACAATCATTACCAAAAGATGAAAATATATTGTCATTAAGAATAGATATTGACGGATCATCATCAAGCACCATACCACCACCATCACCAATGTCTCCACCTCTATCACCGCCACCAGATGACAAATGTAATTTTTCAAATTTTAAACAAACATTACGTTTGACGTCATCACAACTTAAGTCATTAAATCTTCATTACGGATCAAATGAGGCTCATTTTTCAATAACAACTAAATATCAAGGAACATCTTGGTGTAGTTGTCATATCTATCTTTTTAGATGGTATGATAAAATAATAATATCTGATATTGATGGGACAATCACAAAGTCAGATATTTTAGGACATGTTATACCGGCCATTGGTGGTCAATGGGCACATTCTGGAGTAACAAAATTGTATCAAAGAATCAAAAATAATGGTTATAAAATGGTATATTTAAGTAGTAGAGCTATAGGGCAAAGTTATACAACTAAAAATTATTTAAAAAATGTTAATCAAAATAGTGAGGTCCTTCCTGATGGTCCAGTTTTACTATGCCCAGATAGTATAATAACAGCATTCAGGAGAGAGGTTATAGAAAGACGACCGGAGGAATTCAAAATAGCATGTCTTAGTGATTTGAAGGCATTATTTCCAAAAGAATTAGAATCAAATCCATTTGTTGCTGGTTTTGGTAATCGTGATACAGATGTTAAATCTTATCTGGCAGTAGGTATTCCACATAATAAAATCCTTATTGTTAATCCTAACGGTGATGTTAAATGTTCTGACAAAATGGGTATTTCTTTTTCAACAAATTATTATGCAATGGCTATTGAAACTGTTGACTATATGTTTCCACCATTGATTAATGTTGGTGATAAGGATATAGGTAAATTTAATGCGATAAGTGATGTAGCAAATGATGATCAGAAAGGAATAAGTAATGATTCAAATTCCGTACATTCAGATTCACAATTATCAGAAAACTCGGAGACAAAGGATAGAAAAGTATCTACAATGACATACGTATCACCACTTCAAACATCATTCAAACACTCTACGACATCAAGCTCTTTCACTTTCTGGAGAATTCCACCTAATACAGATTCAATATAAATTTATATCTGTTTATAATATATTATTTTATTTTTTCCCTACATATTAGAACAGACTTGAGATTTTGTTTATTTTACTTTTTGTAATTAAGAAGCATATATGTAATTTTAAATATTCCTTCAATAGAAAGATAAATCGTTGAGTTTTAGTGATTCTGTCTTTAGATACGGCTAAATTTCTTAATGTATTACAAGTAAAAGAAAAAACTTCTCTTAGTTTTAGTTTTGTAGTTTTGTTAGTTATTTCATTTAAAAAGTAAACTGATAAAGTAGATTTATTTAAATACTATCATTAGGGACACTTTTTATTGTTAAAAGTTAATTTTATTGTTTATATATATTACACATTAGTAAATATTTTTTACACAATAAAGTTTTTTTTTGGATTAATTTTAAATATAAAAAATTTAATTAAAAACAAAGCATTATCTTTATTCTTCATTAGGAGGATAAGTATATTAAATGCTTTTTAATTATGTGTGACATTATTATATTACATATTGCTTTAAACTCATATTTCAACTTTGTCAGAAAATAATTTTTAAAACTTGATGCTCGTTTAGTTAAAGAAAATTGAATTTCCTTCATATTAAAAATAATAAATTTACTAATAGAGTAAAGAACTACCAATAATACTAGGAAATTTAATAATTCAAAATATTGAAAATTAAATAATGTAAAATATGTTGCAAGAAACTTCTTTCTTTATGTTTACGGATTGATAAATTTTAAGTTTTCTAATAATATTATTAAAAAAGTATTTTCTCGAAATGATAATTTTCATTTAATCTAATGATATTAGAAAAAAAAGATTAAATTTGTATTTCATAGAATAATTACAGAAAAAATTCTTCATGCTTAAGCAACCTTATTTCCTTCATACTCTTTTGCCCATTTATTCCTTTCTTCTTCCGTTAAGAAACGATACTTTTGAGCCATAAATCTTATAAAACCTTGTTCATTATTTTCACCACCTTTATATTGTTCACGAAGCGTCTTTTCATTCTTTGATCTCCAGTATTCATATGCAGATGATGGCTTGGAATTTGGTATGGGAGTAAATGACAACTTTGCTTGCTTTGGGAGATTTAAGGCATTATCTGATACTAGAGCATCAGCTTTTCTTTTGGTAGGAACCGGTGGTGATATAACTCTAGGAGTAGACATAGAGTCAAAGAAATCATCACTACTCGTTACTGCAGATACCTGAGATTCATTAGGCATTGGTGGAACTTCCTTTTTAAATGGGTTTACTGAAAATAAATTTCTTGGTAGCGGCAATTCAGAAGTTGTAGATGATTGTGTAAGTAAATTATTTTCATCTTCTTCATTTCCATTGTTTTTTTCGTCTTCCAAAATAGAATGGGACAAATTTAAATCCTCATTGTTAGTTGTAGTGTTACTTCTGTTAAATGGCGTCTTAGGATACTTTCTTTTTGGTACTGCAATGACAGTAGGCGTAGTAATTTTAGACTTTGGATTCATATTTACATTATTTGAAGATATTGTTTCATCATTATCATCACAAGTACCTTCGAACTCAACTTGCTTCTTCTCCTTTTTCTTTCGTTCCATCATCTCTCTACCAATCTCATTGACCTTTTCACTCAAAACCCTGTAATTTTGTTTACCTGCATAATTACTTAAAGCTTGAATTATTTTTTCTTCATCAGCCATTTTAGCAACATCAATAGCTCTAACTAATCGTTTCGTTGTGGTAGCTAAAGCAAAAAGCCGTAATAATATTCCTGCTTTATTTGTTATTTTACCATCCAAAGTATAATTCATTGAAGGGAAATGCTTATTTAATAGTATTTGATTTTCAAGAGCAAATCTGTCAGTTGATTTGTCGAGTAATGGGAATTCGAACGTTGTTACCTGTATAGAATTCCTATGAGTTACTAGAGGATATTGTCCATTGGTTACATAAACATATCGAATCTGATAAGCTGATGAGAATGTCACAAATACTGGAAATATTGAATCTAACTCATGGGTTATAAGATCACTACCACGTCTTATCGGAAGCCAAGTAGCTGATTTAATATGAAAAACAAAGAAATTAAATTTTGAATCCATAGTCACAATATTAAAATCAGGTGTAAATGAAATAAATTGTAAATTTGAATATGGAGTTAATGAAATGGGGAAACTTTTTGTAGGCTTAGAACTTGATATATAATGAAAATCCATTTTAAGTGGATATTCAACACAGGAATGTCCTTTTTCATCTTTATCACCAGTGAACATGGCCCCACCATCATATCTAACAACGACCAAAATATTATCTTTCATAATCATTGTAACAAGAGGACCATTATAACAGAATACATTTAACTGAATACCGGCTAATGTGTAAATCCTAATAAATTTATAACTTGTAGCAACAGCAATATAATCATCAGATAAAGAAACATTCACAATAGATTCATCACTGTCTTCAAATTCAACTTCCCAATCTCTTGAATTATTATCCCATGAAGCAAAATACTTGACAAATAATTTTGATGGATTTTTTTTCCCATGTTTCGGTGAAGCCAATACAACAGCTTTATTTGAGATGTCACCCATCGTAAAATTGTTAAAGGTATTATCAATAATTATTTCTCCATGAACAGATATATCATGGAAAGAGGCTTCAATAAAGCTTTCATTATCATCACAGCATAATTTTATAATACCATGATTGTTCCATTTAAAAAAACATCCAACATTTGTTTTCGGTGTAGATGTAGTCACAAAAGGAGGTAGAATTTTTGGAGGCTTATATTTGACAACACGTTCTGTGACGATTTTCTCCTCTTCCTCATCGTCATTCATTGCCAAAGTACATGATTGTTTAATTTTTCCAAGATCAAATGAAAGATTTGTTGCCTCATCGTCATCAGCATCCATCTCATCATCAGAGGTTATTACTTTTCTTTTTCATGCCACTAGCAGAAGCTTGAGAAGGTAAAGAATCATTAATCTTTACTTCATATAAGTAAGTCTTTTGTTCTGTATCACATACTATCAATGTGTTTTCTTGATCTTCTAATGGAGACCATGCTAAGGATGTTATTCCAGTAGTGGGTTTACAGGAATCTGAGATACATTTTCCATTGTTTACATCAAAAACAACAATTGTACCATTTGTAGATGATACAGCAAGTTTATCACCTGTACTTGAAATAGCGCAGTTGTTAAAATCTTCAGATACATCACAACTCCATTTACAATCTTCAGAAAAACTATTAGTAGACATCGTGTGGACTATAACCTTAACTCCATTGTCTGTTGGAAGAAATAGAAATTCACCATTTTGTGACCAAGCCATACTGTACAAAACATCTCCTTTTGAAAGATACTTTTTGTTTGAAATGGAGAATTTCCCTAAAGGATCTACTTTTTGTTGACCGAAAGTATCCTTCTCAGCATTTAATCTATAAATATGTACGGTTGAATCAGAAAAAACAGCCGCAAAGTACACTCCTGTAGGATCAACAGAGACCGAAATAACTGGATCACTGGTGTCATATTTATCATATTTCAGAACTTCATGTTTCTCATTCAATTGAAAAGATTTAATAACAAAATCATTTGAAGCAGCCACAACATATCTGCCATCAGAGGAACAATCCAAAGAACAGGTTTCAAGGGAAAATTTCGCTACTACACCATTTACTATTGCTTTTCCATACTCTACCATCACAACGCGATTTTCTTCATTTTCTGTTATAGGATCTTTTGAGATTTGTCCAAGGAATACAGTTTTATTCCACCATGCGATACATGATACATTGTCTTCAGTACATAACTCCTCACGATATTGTAATTTATTCTTAATGTCCAAGCTCCAATAAAAGAGTGAACTATCTGCACCAACAGTTACAAATAACTAAAAAAATAAAAAAGAGTACATACACTAAAATCTTACATTATTTTTCAAATTCATGATAGAGTTTTGATCTTTGTTTAAAGCTATTCTAACGGGTCCCTTAAAATGTGCATGTACTGTTTCAAACGCTTCCATAGCTGCCATTTTTTTTTATTATATTAATAATTAATTTATAAGAAAAATTTAGTCAATGATAACTAAAAACCATGAGAAGTTACAATGTGAGATATGCGCCAGTTTATGTAAAACAATCTTTTTAAGAGAAATACAAATGTTTATTGGAAAAATACACATTACAAAAATAATACTTATTCATCACAATCATCTTTTTCAATGCCAAACTGATGCCTTGATAAATTCCACTCTTTTTTCTCTAGTTCATACATGAAATTTTCAAAGATTTTTTCATTCTTAGGATATTCATTATTTAGTAAGTAATATTCGAGTACAAATAATGCATGAAATTCAGATTTAGTAGTTGATGTTTCTTTAAAATCAATATAGTATATATTTTTTTCATCTAAAAGTATCGTATAGTCTTTATTTTTATAAGATATGTGATCCTTTTTCTTATTTATTTTAATCTTGTTTCCTATTTTGTGTCCTAGATACCTTTTATTAGTTATAACGGATTTAAATAAAGGTTCCTGTTCATTGATAAAATTTATACTAAGATTTTGAAGATTTCCATTGATATACTCTTTTATAACTATATTGTATGTTTGTTGATTGAAAACAGAAAATTTTAACGATTTAACAGCTCTATAATTAGAGTATAGATGAATAAATGTTAATACGATAAATGATATAAGTATTAATATTTGATTTTCGTGTACTAAAGGTAATAATACTAAACTACTAATAAGTGATAGAAGATTAAGTAGCGTTTCTTGACTTCCATCTTTAGCAGCAACATCTGCTATATTGTCTTTTATTGCTTGATGTTGCACTACGACAGTTCTTGTAACACCCTCCAGCAACTCCAACAATTGATCTTAGAATAGATGATAAACAGAGAAGAGAAAAGAATATGGGATAAAATGTTATCAGTGGAGATAATATATCTATAAAAAATGATACATCATTTAATATATCGGCTAGCAATCTCCATGTTTTAGAGTCTATAAAATTTAATTATATTAGATTTGATCTCTCTCTATATATATAACGTACATCTATCTAAATCTGTTCCTTTTTTCCAAGCAAATAAAATTCTTCCAATCATTCCTGAACCATCTTTTAATAACCATGTTAATGTAGCAGCTAAAGCTGTAGCATTTTCATTTCCTACACCAACTCCTTTTAAAACTGCCTGTGTAGCTAAAGCACCATTCATTGATGAAGCAAATGCTTGTAAAGAATCCCAAATTTGATATTCTAAGTAATCTTTAGACACTGAATTGGGATATCCCTTTGGTAAAAAAACTTCATACAAACTGTTGGTAGTTTTTTGTTTATTTTTATAATGCTTTTCCATTGTACCTTAATCGAAAAAGTTTCAATTTTTAATAAAATAGTATAAATTGTTTTTGTGGAAGTATAAAAATATACTATCTATATGTTGTTTTTCTTCTTTTTCACTAACGCCAATATTTGTACTATAAATATACATTATTCCACTAGTAAATTTTCTATTGCAACGTGTCTCCTATATTTTAATTATATTGTTCTCAACTTTTTTACATAAATAAATTTTATATATATATCGTCAACGTCATCAAATAGTGGCATTGTTTAAAATTTATCACTTTTGATAATTTTATTTTTAAATGTTAAAAAAAAGAAAATTTTAAAAGAATGATAGTGTTTATTAATAAAAAAGTCACAACAAATCAGGTATTTATTTATTTTTAATATTTTGTATCGTATTTTAACTTACTATTGTTTTTTCCTTAAAAATTATCCCTCTACCATATTAAATACATTTGTTTTTTAGTCAAGACCATTTGGAATGGCTTTACTTAAAAGATTTGAGACTCAATCTGCTAGAGTCAAAGGTATCTTTGTTATTTTTAATATGAAATCATAATATTTGTTTTATTTTTCTAGGAATATCTTTTCACGCAACAAGACCATGGATATTAGCTGCTCTTCATTCTGGTGTAATTCAACTATGGGACTACAGAATGTGTACCATGGTTGATAAATTCGAGGAACACGATGGTCCCGTAAGAGGAATAGATTTTCATGATCAGCAACCCATTTTTGTTTCTGGTGGTGATGATTACAAAATTAAAGTCTGGAATTATAAACAAAGGAAGTGTCTATTCACTTTACTTGGTCATTTAGATTATATTAGAACAACATTTTTCCATAAAAATTACCCCTGGATTATTTCCGCGTCTGATGATCAAACAATTAGAATATGGAATTGGCAGTCCAGAAATTCGATTGCTATTTTGACAGGACACAATCATTATGTTATGTGTGCACAATTCCATCCAACAGAAGATATTGTAGCTTCAGCATCTCTTGATCAAACAATTAGGATCTGGGATATATCTGGTTTAAAGAAAAAGAATGCTCCACCTGGTATGGGAGGTTCAATGCCATCACGCGTTGGTTCTGGGGCAGGTCCTCTTAGTGCAGCACAAGGTGATTTGTTTGGACAACCTGATATTTTGGTTAAGCATGTTTTGGAAGGACATGATCGTGGTGTTAATTGGGTCTCTTTCCACCAGACACTTCCTCTCTTAGTTTCTGGAGCTGATGATAAACAAGTTAAATTATGGAGATACAATGATGTAAGAGCATGGGAAGTTGATTCTTGTCGTGGACATTACAACAACATCTCTTCGGTTGTTTTCCATCCTAAAGCAGAATTGATATTATCTAATTCTGAAGACAAGTCTATTCGTGTTTGGGATATGCAAAAGAAAACGTGTCTTCATACATTCCGTCATGACAATGATCGTTTCTGGATTCTAGCTAATCATCCTTCTTTAAATATTTTTGCTGCAGGTCATGATAATGGTCTTATTGTTTTTAAAATTGAAAGAGAAAGACCACCATATTGTATTAATGGTAACATTATGTATTATGTAAGAGAACGCCAACTTAGAAGATTAGATTTATCTACAAAAGATGATATTCAATTGGCTACACTCAGACATATTAGAAATTCACCACCATATTATTCAATGCATTTCAATCCAGCTGAGAATGCTTTTATTGTTGTTACACGCCCACACAATCTTGAAGGAAGTACCTATGATTTGTATAAACTTAGTAAAAATGCTGGAGAGAATGGTGTTGCAGAAGAGCCTACTCCACAGAGATCTATTGGAATTGGTGCTGTATGGATAGCTAGAAATAGAATAGCTTCTCTTGAAAAGAATGGTACTGTTACAATTAAAGATTTACAATTGAAAGAAGTAAGAAAGGTTGAACATAATTTGTTCATTGAAGATATATTCTATGCTGGAACAGGATTATTATTATTGAAGACAGTTGAAGGTCTTCAAATGTATGACATCCAACAGAAAAGAGTTGTAGCTTCAATAAAAGCTAATAAAGTTAAATACGTTATATGGTCAAGCAACATGGAATATGCTGCTTTAATCAGTAAGCATACATTAACATTAATGAACAGAAAAATGGAAGTATTATACACTATTCAAGAGACCGTTAGAGTTAAATCTGGTGCATGGGATACAAATGGAATATTTATTTACACAACTACCAATCATATTAAATACGCACTTACAGCCAATGAACATGGTATTATAAGAACACTTGATACACCTTTATACATCGTATCAGTGGAGAACAATGTATTATATTGTTTGAACCGTGAAGCAGAACCAATTATCGTTAATTATGATCCATCTGAATTTAGATTTAAACTTGCATTAATAGAAAGAAGATATGATGAAGTTATGAGACAAGTTAAATGCCAAGGCTTAATTGGACAATCCATAATTGCTTATTTACAAAAGAAAGGATACCCAGAAGTTGCTTTACATTTTGTTAAAGATGTCAAAACTAGATTTGGATTAGCTCTTGAATGTGGAAATATTCAATGTGCATTAGAATGTGCCAAACAAATTGATGAACACTCTGTTTGGGAGGCACTTGGAGAAATTGCTATGATGCAAGGTAATCATCAAATTGTGGAGATGTGCTATCAAAAGACCAAGAATTTTGATAAACTATCTTTCTTGTATCTTATTACTGGAAATTTAGCAAAATTAAACAAAATGATGAAGATTGCCGAGATAAGAAAAGATCTTAATGGTCTTTTTCAAACAGCTGTTGTTCTTGGAGACTCTGAAACACAAATAAGAGTCTTAAAAAATGTTAACCAATACTCATTGGCATTCCTTGCTGCACATACTTATGGAGATGAAGAAGCCATTGAAGAGTTAACAGAAATTCTTGAAAGTCATGAAATCCCATTACCAACAGTTAATGAATCGGCTACACCATTAAAACCACCACTTCCAATAAGACCAATGACTGAAAATTGGCCATTACTTGTTGCTTACAAGAGTGCTTTCGACACTATTGCTGCTCAAGTTCAAAATGAATCCAAACCAAATGGAAAGGGAGTAACAGCAACAATGAAGATCGAAACTACTGATGCATTTGCTGCAGATGAAGATGATGCCGTTGGTGATGCCTGGGGTGCTGATGATGATTACTTAGTTGATGAAGATGGTAATCTCGAAATTGATGAGAATGATATTGCTGTAGGAGATGACGGAGAAGGTGGATGGGATGTTGATGAGGATCTTGAAATCCCAGTCGAAGCTGAACCTACTAAAGATGGTGAAGAAGAAGGTCAATTCTATACAGTTCCATCACGTGGCCAACCACCATCACATTACTGGCCTTCTAATTCCAGACTTGTTGCTGACCATGTTGCCAGTGGATCATTTGAATCAGCAACAAGACTTCTAACAGATCAACTTGGAATTGTTAGATTTGGTCAATTTAAGGATATATTCCTTGGTATTTTTGCTTCTTCAAAAACAGTTTACTGTGGTGCAGGATTATCAACACCTAATTTTTCATTCCCATTAAGAAACTGGCAAAATGCCGCATACAAAAATAGTTTACCAGCAACTGGATATAAAATTAAGACATTAGCACGAAGATTACAAGAAGGTTACCACCTTACAACTAGTGGTAAATTCAACGATGCTATTGATAAATTCCGTCAAATCTTATTATCAATCCCATTATTGGTTGTTGACTCTGAACAAGAAGCTACTGAAGCTACACAACTTTTAGATATTTGTCGTGAATATCTCGTTGGTCTTCTTATGGAAGCTGCTAGAAAAGAATTACCAAAAGCTACTTCTGATGACCATATTCGTAATTGTGAAATGGCAGTATACTTTACACATTGCCAACTTCAACCTGTCCATCAAATATTAACACTTCGTGCTGCTGTGAATTTGTGTTTCAAGTTGAAGGAAATGAAAACATGTTCTTCATTGTGTAGGAGACTACTCGATCTTGGACCTAAAGCTGAGGTTGCTGCACAAATTAGGAAAATATTATCAGTTGCTGAGAAAGACTGTGTTGATGCTAATAAGGTTTGTTATCATTTTTATTGTGTATAATATAATAATTATTTTTTTAGTTAAATTATGATGAATACAATCCATTTGTTATATGTTCACGTACCTATGTTCCATTATATAGAGGAAAACCACAAATAACATGTCCCTTCTGTAAATCATCTTACGCTGAGGAATTTGAAGGTGATATATGTGATGTATGTGAGGTTGCAGAGATAGGAAAAGGAGCTTCAGGTTTACGTATACTTATGTAAAAACTATTTTATTCAATTAATCAAATGGACAAATGAAGGTATACATAGAAGTTATTAAACTCATCTTTAATTTATTTATTTTATTCTGTATTAATTGTTTTAAAAATTCAAAAAAAATTTTTATATTGAAATTTCTATTTATGAAGAGAATAGATATTTCTCATACTTTTAGTAACTTTTTTTGATATAATTAAAAAATATATTTTAACATGTTATAAGATTATATTATTGTTTAATGATTATATTTAAGACTATATATTATTTTGTATCATCTAAACATTTTTCAATTAAAAAATCTACACCAGACAAAATAAATGTATAAAAGTGTATTATTATTATTATCATCATCTTTCATGGAGAACTGGAATGTCCCTTGTAATGATAGAAAAATTTTTTTAATCATTCTCTAAATTTTGACATTCAATTTTCTAGGTGTAATTAACTTGTTCTTCTCTCCTATTTCTCTTCCTAATTTTGTTTAAGGTATAAAATTTTGAGTTTTATATGTTTTGACTTGATGTATTTAAGGTATTCAAAAGCAATCATCTATATTATATATATTGTTAACTTTTTCTTATTTGAGGTAAATAATTTATAAAAAGAAAATTGTATTTTTGTGTAAAATGACATAAACTATCTTATATCATCATCATGGATGATAATGATGGTAGTTATGTAGAAATAGAATAGAACTAGATCAAGTTGATGAGTCTCTTCTCCATTTTCTGATGTTTTGTTGTGTATATAAATTTATATGAAAAGAAAGATAATATAACATTATGTGATATTTTGATGGAACTTCATTAACTCAATTTATTTAAAACAATTTTTATTACATAGTTTTTCAACAGAAAAATCATTGTAATAAAAAATGTAGTATTGTAAAAAAGTAGTAGATATTTTTATTATATTCTATTTTTTTGGAATAAATAATTTCGAAACTTTGATTATGAGTCATAAACGCATATTTTTCAAAGTGATACAATTATGTACATGTATGTAATTTTTGATGATATAATCGTATTTTTTTTATTATTCCTGTTGTCGAAATTGATTTTGAAGATGAATAGAAGAAGAAGGAAATTAGTATATAAAAATATTTTTAAGCAGGTGACTGAAGGAGAGAAAATAATACCATTAAAATAAGAAAATAGATTGTAAAAAAATAGGCAAATTAAAGATAAATTGATAGATATATTTCTATGCACGTAAATATAAAAATAAATGACTTTTTAACTCTCTATTCAAAAACTGGACCATTATTTTCAGGTGCAAAGAATAATTAAATTAATTTTATTTTTGTTATCTTAATAAAACTCATTTTAATATTGTCTTTTATGTTTATATTATAATAATGGCAATAGTAAATAATTTATTTATTGTACCATCTCTCAATCACTTTCTTCTACTAATACTTAAAAGTTTAATATATAAAACATTAATAATACTGCTTGCTGACATGCAGTTACAAATTTTTAAAGATGACCGGTTTGGAGCAATTTTGTAATATCATTTGAGTAAGAAAAAGAGATAGGATCATAAGTTTTTGGTTGTTGGAGAGAAATAAAGAATACATAATATCAACAGAAATTATAATGAAAGTGACGTTAAGGGGATTGGAGGATTGTATGATGATGATTAAAAAATTAAACTTTTTGAAGTGAGGAAAGAATATGTGTATAGGTTTTTAAAGAAACCTATTAAAAATCTTTTTCTAGGATGTGTCTTTTCATTATTATTTCTGAAATTATACTCCGCACCTATATAACACATATACTATAATTCTTTTTTTCATATTATTTCATGTAAAATATATTGTTGTCTTATTATACATCTTTTAAAAATAATATTTATACCAAAAATTCCTGTAATTAAACAGCTTCACTTTTTTTTCATAAGATATAAATATTAAGAAGATAAAAATAATAATATACCCTCTAGTTTTAACAACTAAAATAACATCTTTTTCTCTTTTCTTAGATCATACAAATAAATTCACTCAGTCATTTAAATAATAATCAAAACCACGCATCATCACATAATATTTCATTTTGTCATTTTTGGGAGCACACACTCTTCTTTTTACTCTCTCCAGTCAAAACTGGTGATGATCCCACCTTTTTCTTAACCTTCAAAATCTGCCAAGTACTATTATTTGATTTTCCTTGTGTCCTCTTTCATTCTTAAAGCACTTCTTTGTCTTCTACTCCATATATAAACATATATATATATATTTATAACTATATACATCAACATCTATAAAATCTTATATTTTATTTTTACACTTCCTATCTTTCTTCTAAAGCATCAACTAATTATTTTCAACTCGTTTATAGTTAACTCATGTATAATATTAGAATGTGTTTTTATTTTTAGTAGAAAAGATAAAAACCTTTTAAATTAAAATAATTATAATATTTTATAGAATAAAAGTGATACACAATCTTGTTATCTACCCAAACCAATCTTACCTTTTATAATAAATAGTTTTTTAGTAAAAAAAAATTTATATATATGTGAAACCGTTGTATTAAAAATTAATAGTTAAAAAAAATTTCAGAGATGTGTTTCTTTCCATTTTATAATTCTTAATTTAATTTATTATATAAAACTTTTAATATCATTCATCTTACACCTGACCATTTGCCAGCCCTCCACATCTTAATTTGATTGTTGCCATATTATTAAATTTTACTCTCTTAAAAAAATTGAAATCTTTCATTTATTTCTTTTTTTTGTTTATATTTTTGAGCCTGTTCATTAGAATTACATTGACATTTTTAAGTTTCTCTAATCATGTATATAAATAAAAATGCATGCATTTGTTTATTGGTTGTCATACTTCTTTGAGGAATATTGGGAGTGTTATAAAATTTTTTGATTCTTCTATATTTATTTTACTCTATCTTCTAACCACTTATCAAAAAATTTAACTTTACTTTTATTATAAATTATTATTATTATTATTACCATAGTCATTATATACTAGTATTTTTTTAATTCTTCAAGAAGAGTAAGTACCTATCAAAATAATAAAATTTAATTTTAAAATTATACAATAGTAATATTTAATTTTATTATTAATTATTTTCATAATATCTTCATAAAATCTAATGGATGTGAATATAAAGATATATTATATATAATATATATAATACTATTCAACTAGATTTTAAGATATATGAAGAACATTAATACCATAATATTATCCTTTGAAGTTTATTTACAATATATTTATATAATATCGTCTATAACACTCTATTTCATCTCTTATTCTTTACTTTTGTTAGTAGACTAAGCATAGGCTTATTTATAAAACTTTACATTACAGTATACTTTTGTGTCTCGAGCTAATAGTGTGTATGAATAACCCCAGAAAAAATTTTAAATGTATACTGTAAATATTTGTAAAAAAATTTTTTTAAAAAATCTTAAGAAGTTTATTTGCTGCGTTCCATTAATGTGATCGCATTTAAGAATAAATATACATCAAAAAGTAGTTTATATTATGTTTGTATCACAATAATAATAATTTAAAAGACTTATGACAAAACCTTTTCCATTTATCATTATATATTTTTAAAAAGTACTATACCGCTTCATCCTTGAGATAATTCTTTATTCACCTCAACTAATCCTTATTTCGGTATGATATTTTGTTATCTTAATTCATGGTAATAATAATTAACATTCCTCAAAGTAATGACATCTCCTTTGCCTTTCCATCAATTATCATACCTTTTCTTTCTTTCTTTCTTTTATATATTCTTAAAATAATTATTTCCACCATCTCGCGACTTGAGTTTAATTCTTCTCAAATTTTTTGAGGTCAACGACATTGTCCTCATCATTCTATATTCTTCATTTAATTCTCCTAAACAACAGGAAAATGAATAATTGAACCAAGTTCTGAAAAGAAAAAAATATATACATATACATATATATATTTAATGTAATAATTATTTGTTATAATTACAATAATTTCACAACATCTTAGTAAACCGCGACTTCTATATAATTATTAATAATACCCCCACTTTATCATTCTAAGATTTTGTTATATGTTTTATAAACAAAGTATAATTTTATAATATTTAATTTTAAGAATGCATCTTTTCTGATAAAATAATAATTTTTAAACAACCTTTTCTTTTTCTCATTTTCTTGATCATGATATTTAACGAAACTTCTTTTAAATTTTAGTTGCTTCATTAATTTTTCCATCTCTAGATAACAAATTTTATAATCTTAATTTACGCTTTACTTTAACACATCTACAGTCTATTCCTTTTCTTAATAATTATTCAACATGTTTTTATCTTTAGTCACAAAATTCCTGATATATACATAAGTATTTTAGTTAAAATGCACATTAAAATTCTTATCCTCTTTATGATCAAATCCTTGGAAGGGATATATATTTTCTATTTATGTATATATATTTTATATGTCGGCATTCAATATAAAATTAAAATTGAATAGGAACAAGTAGTGATTTTAAGAATTCCCTCTTATAATAAAAATTTTCACTTTAATTTTTCACATAAATTTATCTTACATCTTCAAGTTAACCTACCACTGTTTCTATATTTTATTAAGTTTATAATCATGAGAAAAGGGTGGTATTCTTCATCATCAACAAAGTTATTTCTTTTACTTATATCTATTAATAGTATTCCTTGAAGTTTAACAACACCTATTCTACTCTTTTAGCTGCTCCAACTTCAAAAATCACAATATTATAGAAGGTCGTTTCTATAAATCATCATCTTTCTATAAACCTAGTAAATAAAAAGGAACACCAGAGGCCTTGTAATATTACTTAAAGAAGTATAACTATCTTCTCTATATATATATTTATGCATTATATATATTTTTCTCTGGTATAATTTAATATATATAAATTGTATGATAAAAGTAAACTAAAAAAATTTAAGAAAAGTCACACTGTATAATAATGGTCTCTTCTTATTCTTTATACTTGACTGATTTCTTGTTCTTGATAATACTAAAAAGTATGATAAATGATATTTTTTAAAAAAACGCATCTCTTTTCTAATAATTAAAATATAGTGATCTATCTAAAAAATTAATATATATACATTATATATACCATTATTACAGCACAATGAACATTTTCTATAGATAAGTATGCTGTATTTGATATTTTCTCATAAAAGATAGTAATTTTTAAGGAGTAAGAAAAATAAAGATAAAGAATATGTGAGTTTGTTAGATGCAAAAATTTGATAGTTAATTATATAATATATATAATATGCGTAATAAAAATATTTAGAGAAAATATATACACTTTTATTTACATATTTTTAACGGTTTGTCTTTTTTTGAAATAAAAAAAAAAGAGGCAGTTAAAGGGAGAAAGAAGATGGATCATACCTACAGTAAAAAATTTGTTAATCTTCAAATATGAAGGTACTATACCATTTGTTATTCATATATCTTGTATTGAATTATTATATTGTACATTTATTTTTATGTAGAAACATAATTGTTATCCTCAATATCTCTCAAAATTTAATATACAGTAATGTTAGTGAGAGATATATATTTACTGGAATTGCTAGTTTAATGGAAATAATTTGATGATTGTTAAGAACCGGAGATGAAAAGAATGAGGTCTTTGTATTGTCACTTCAGATGTATTACTACAAAATTTTAACGTTTCCTTCACACTGATGTATTTATATAATCTTACTTTTATTATTATTTGGAAGAAGTATTTATAAAATTCTTTTGTATTATCATTTTATCCTTTATCCAATCTATTAGTTCTTAATAATTGAGGGAAATATTTAAACATTTTACGTTTAAAATACGTTGATTAAAAGATAGTGATTAGGTTTTTAAATTTAGTAAACTTTCCTCCAAATATTGCTAATCTTATTCTTTAACTTTTTAAATTTTTAAACATTTAAGGTCTTAAATGATAAAAACTTTTATTCATTTAACAATTCTCTTGGAATGTTGTTTTAAATATTTTAAAGTTAAGTTAGGTATGACGAAATTCTTATTGTATATTATTATCAATGATAAAAAATTTAATATAGCATTGGAAGTAGAATTGTGAATTCCTAGATTTCAAATACAATTTTTATCATCACTTTTAAGTTATTTGTTCAGTTAAAGACATCAATTATGCCTAACATATCATGTTTTCTAATTGTTCTTCTATCTCGATGAAAGACTTTTATTATTATAAGGTGGTAATCACAAAAAGAGAAAAGAGACTTTAGCACAAGTAATTTTTATTTTATTGAAAGAAGAAGAATTACTGGTATGTGTATAAGTATAAAGGTAGACGTTTGATTAAATCTTTTCTCAAGTCATTTCTCACCCTAAATATCTAATATACACTTGTATGACTTACATTTATCGTAAGCTTTTTATTCTCCTTCTAATTATTTAATATTTCTACAGTTTATACAAAAGTGGGTTTACGTATTTTCGCGTTGTGACATATTAATTATCTTTCTCAAGAATAAAATAATAGTCATTGTTTTTTAGATTCTTTTTGGGTGTCAGTCCCACTATAAAGATTATCAAAATTTCACTTCTTAATACTGCTTCGGCTATTTCAAACGTATCATTTGGTATAATACCGTCATCACCAAAAATGCCAGAGAAATCAGTTAATGGCACCCCCCTTAATCCAAGACCATATTTTCCACCACCAATGACAAAAAAATTAGTTCAATTGGTGACAGAACATGAATGTTTAGTCAATCACTATGATAATACTTATATGGGACGTTGTAAACGTATGGAGGCATGGAAACAAATTACAAATATTTTAAATCAAGAGTTTGGACTTAATTTTACGGTAAAACAAATTAAAAAAAAGTTTTTTAACATTGAACAAAATACAAAAAATAAAGT
Organism: Strongyloides venezuelensis; assembly: GCA_963280985.1. Classification (NCBI taxonomy): domain Eukaryota; kingdom Metazoa; phylum Nematoda; class Chromadorea; order Rhabditida; family Strongyloididae; genus Strongyloides; species Strongyloides venezuelensis. The sequence continues at coordinate 6,582,481 of CAUJLX010000002.1, read as the reverse complement.
ATATCCAGGTGGTAATGGTTTACCACATGGAGTTGGGAGACCAGTAAAAAGGTAAGTGATTGCAAAATTTTTTCTTTATTATCATCTATAACATAATTTAACATATCATCAATATCTTTTGTTTAAATTATTTTAATTAGGTCTTTTATTTTCTTTATTTTATTTAAAAATATTTACTAAAAAATCTTGAAAATATTTTAAGAATATAATGTACATTATATTGTACCTTTTATTAATTTATTTTTAATGTATATTTTTTAAATTATTTTTTACAGTAAAATTAATATAATTTAAGTAATCTTAATGTGACACTTTTATATTTTACTTTTTACTTTGAACATTGGTATAAAAAATTTAAAGAAAGAACATACAATATTGGTTAATAAATGAGATGTTCTTGTGATACTTGGTATAGTTGTATAGCATCACGATTATAAAAGTAGAATAAAATAAGAAAAAATAATGGCAATGAAAGATCTATATTTAACGGTCTGTACTTTTTAAAATAAAATGACATTTAATGCCTGGGTATGTGTATTGTAAAAATACATGACTGTCTTTCTCAATTCTAAACTAGGTTTAGAGTGGGGAATCATCAAAATTACTAGTAGGATATTTTTTTCTTTTTCGATATTTGTAATTTAAAAGAATAATTAATTGTGTAATATTATTAATGACTCTTTCTTTTCATTATTTTTCTTCTTTTCTTAAATTAGAGTAAAAAATAAAATTATTTTAAGATTATAAAATTTGATCTTGGTAATGGGAAATAAAATGCATTAGTAATAGAAAATATTAAGATTCATATCGGTTCGTTAAACAACACATCACATAAAGGGTCTTCGTTGAATAGATCTTATTATAATAGAAATTGAAAGTTAGCAGTGTTATTCAATGAAGCGTTTAATAAATTAATTTCATTTATCTTGTTTTTAAGAAATTACAAGATATGTCTTCATGTGGTTTCTTTTGATGATGTGATTAAAGTTAATGGATTTCTACTTAAAAATATTTATGTTCTTTTAAAGTAAAGGTATTTTAAATAACTATATTATGCTTTTGTAAATTAACTAGATGATTTTACATTGTCAAAAACATTAGATGTTAGTATTTAAAATTATACTATTTTCTGGAATTAATTTTATGAGGGAACGAAATATTTTGTTGTTTTAAAATGATTTATTAAATATAAAAATAGCGATAATAATCAACTATTATTTTTGAATAAATAAACAGTTATCTTAAATATTAAAAAAACGACAACTTATTAAATCTTATTTATCTATTATTTTGTAGAGAAAGTAGTGCTATGACTGGAGGCGCAGAAGATGAAACCGGAGAGGATATCGTTCCTACAAAATTACCTGCAATGACAGAGACAGAGGGAGAGTATCTAAAGTTATTTAACAATAAATGGAGGAACAAACATGGGGGAAAAATTAACTCTATTGCGAGTAAATTAAAAAAAAATAATTCTAATAAAAATGATAATAATGGTGAATTAAATAAAAGTGAGGATCAACCATCAACAACACCTAGCAATAATGATATTCAAATGAATAATATTGTAGCTGTTCTTTCACAGATGCAAGAAAATAATCAATTAGCTAATGAATATCTAAATGTCTATAATGATAGAGATCAGTTAACAAAAATTCTCCAGTCATTTCAAATTAATTCTGGTGGTGTTCAACATAATCCTCTTTTAAATAGTCAATTTGCTGATCAAATTACGAATATTTCAGCTAGTGGTGAATTAGACACATTAAATTTTAAACCTTCAAATCATTTGTTTGACACATTTCAAGTTTTTCAACAGTCATCTGAAGCCAATAACAATATTATGGGGAATACGAAGAAAGATCAAGATACAAATCTTAACGCAAGCGCTGAAAACGCCTCGATAAATTCTATAGTATCAAATACTACACCAGCAAGAAATGCTCAAACACCAAGTATTATGAGTGAATCTCCAAACCAAGAAGTTGTTGAAATAAATAAGAAATATTTTGAAACAGTTATTGATAAAATAGAGAAGATGCTCAACAACTTTATTGACCATCAAAATGTAAGTTTTTAATTAAATTATCCATTATAAACAACAATTCTTATTTTTTTTTCAGAAAATGACGATCCTCCTTGACAAAATTCTTCAGAAACTTGATTCATAATACAAAAATAAGAAGGTTTTTTTTCTTACAATATAATATTGCCTTAGATACGGGTAATTAAAAATTTCCCTTTTTATTGTCAATCATTTCCATTACACTTTATTTCTTTAAATTTTAAATATAATACAATTTTATCAAATCTCAAAATATTAAATAAATTATTACTTTTCATAAAACTATTCATAATTTTTTCCTTAATATAATTTCTAAAATAATTTGTTTTGTATATCCTTATGTTATATCTTTAAAAAATATACATATTTAATTTTATATTGTAGTAACAATTTTTAATAAGCAATTTTAAAATGTTTAATTTGTTAAATTAAAAATTTTTATCAACACATTTTTCCGGTTGATTTGATTGTAATTATTTTTATCAATATAGTATGTTTTTTGTGTCTACATTTCATGCTTTTTTGTACCAATAAAAATTTATAAAGAATTTATTTATTATTTTATATGGATATAATTTATATAAACCTATTCTAGCAAATATATACAAATATATTTAACAGCTTCAGTTATTTTCACAACAAAATGGTTTCCTCAAAGTGAGATCCTTTTTTCAATGTATAGCTGTAATTGATGAAATTGTTTTTATAGTTCTATAAAAATAAATCTATGTAAACATTTTTATGTAATTTTTTTCTAAATTGTTTGAGCAATATATCTTAATGTAAATCTAGCTGTTCTACCGTTTGGATGATAAATAACAAATATTTGGTTGCCTTCTGATACCGTGTCTTCTTTTGGTCTATAACAACAACTTCTGAAGCCTGTTAACCGTACATCTAATTTGTGCTTTATTTCTACATAACTTTGACACCCGTATGAACATGGGAATTCACCATCTGAAAGACGGAATCTCACCCGCATACCTTCTGGAACACTGATTCTCCAATAACAATGGACATTTTTTCCCTGTGGAGAACGTAATGTTTGCCATTGATTTGATGCACGTATCTCAGCTCCACATGCTATAATAATTATAACATATATTTATTTTTTAACAAAATTAAAACTTACATGATGGCTGAAGTTGAGTGCACTCAACACCGCCTAATCCTTCCGGGCATCTACAAATGTTACAGTTATTGGGATCAGGATATCCGCCTGCTTGGCAATTTAAAGGCCTAAATCCCATACACTTATTTGCACAATAAATATCATTTATTACTTTCGCATCCAAAAAAGCCATTTTTTCAGTACCCATAGTAGTAACATACTTTAATTCTTTTGGTACAATAGTAAAATCAGAAACTTTAACAGCATGTGCAACAGCATGATAATGCATCAAACTTCCATAATCATATGGAACCCTTCTACTGGAGACTTGTTTAATACCAAAAGCTTGTAACATGCTTCTAAAAGGCATAAATGAAGCTGTAGCTTCTTCTAATACATTCCTCCAGTTAATAGAAATATAACGTTCTCGATCAGGTCTTTGATGTGTATGCCAAAAACCTAATGCATGTCCAGTTTCATGAGCAACAACATACTCCTAAAAAAATAAAAGATAAGTATATATATAATTAATTTGTTATGGAAAGGAAAACAAGAAAAAAATTTAATAAATCTATTAATAAAATATAGATGTATTATAACAGGTTGATTTTTTAAATTGTAATATTTGAAACGTTATATATCTTATCTAGTTGACAAGGAATAATAAAACTTAACTATATTTCTACATTATTACCTGTATCTGGTAAAATAACTAAAGATAAAAAAACTAGCTATTGGTGAAGATTATCATCTCTCAAATGCTTATATTCTAAACTTCTTTTTTTCATTCAAATGCAAATAAATTGCCATTTAGTTTTGCTCACACAAACGAAGTATAGTATATGTTTTTTATTATTATTTAAATATATTTAAATTCAAAAGTCCCATAACCTTGAAAATATTTTTAACATTATTTTATATATTTTAAACTTTTTTCTAGAAAAAAAAAGAAAATACTCTTTTTAAAAAGAAGATGAATGAAAGGAAGAATAAAAGATTTTAAGGATAATAAAAATGGATAAATCTTTACAAACAGTTCATAGATGAATAGGTTTTATTTTAAGATTCATTCAATGAAAACTGGCTTTTGTTATAAAATAATATGAAGTTGAAACATGATGCATGGTAATCGTTTAAAATGATAGTTTTGTTGTTTACAACAAATAAATATGTAAATCGTAGATTTTTTGTAAGCTTAAATATGTGATATTTTTTACAACTTAAAAATGTTTCAAAGTAAATAATATATACGCGTATAATTATGTACATAAAATTAACAACTTACCTCTGCACATTCACTACCAATAATAATATCTTGAAAACCACCATTTCTTCCAATAAACTCAGTAAAACATGAATCACCACGCTCCAAAACATAACGAATAGCATCTTGTGCCTGTGCATTTTCCTTAAAACGCAGGCATGTTTCTGTTTCCCACATTTTTATTCCACGTCGAATGAGATTTTGAAAATTAACTATAAAAATTATTTAGAATAAAATTAATTAAACATTACAATCACCACCCCATATCTGGAATGGAATTTCGTTACTTCTCCAATCATACATAGCTCCTGCAATCACTTGTCTCCTGTGTCGGTGTAAATGAGTTTTTGAAACACTTTCAACTATACTATAGTGTGTTGGTACTTTATCAGAGGACATCGCTAGTAACCCGTCCATTTTAGGAATTGTGGTATTATACATAGTAAATACACCTTCACAAACATTATTTAATAGTACTGATACTATAAATATTATTAATATTCTAGGCTGACAAAAAAATGAAAAGAAAAAATATCTATTTATAAATTTATTACTATATTTTTTGTTTCCTCTCCACATGTTTGTGATGATCTATAAAATAAGAAATTAAATCATAACTAATGTTTGTTTAAAATTTTATTAATAAAAATATGTTTGAGTATTGGAACGTATTAAATAAAAATCATCTTAATAGCAATAATTTTTAACAATAAAAGCATTTTCAAAGATAGGTCTTTTTAATTTTTACAATATAAATTATCTTTTAAAAATTGGAAAAAGACACTAAAAAAAATAAGGACTGGAAATATTGTAATTCAAATTTATATACAGTGTAGTTTGGGTGATTGATAATTTAAGAAAAGAAATCAAAAGGTGAATGAAATATTTTAAATACCAATAAAAAATACATTATATTACTAATTTAATTTATAAAAAAAATTATAGGTAAATTAATTAAATTTAATAAAATAATAAAGAGTTTGGTAATAATTTTTCTAGTCATTTCGTTGTTAAATAAAATAAAATAAAAATTTAACTAGAAATATTAGTTTATTTTTTAAAAAATAGATGTTTTTAAGATAATTTGAAAGCTTTTTTTATCAATCGTAACTTGATTAATTATAATTTTTAAATATTCTTGCTTATTTTATTAATAATATTTTATATATATTATTTATTTAACATTTAATAAATATCCTGAATATCATATTAATTGATCTTTCATAATATTATTTATATATACATTGTAAAGAAAAATATATATAAAAAAGAAATTTTTTTTTATTTTAAGCAAAGAGTAGTAGTAATAAATCATTTAAATTTTAGAAGAAACAAGGTAAAAGATTGCTCCTAACTGGAGAGAAAGAGCTCAGTTCCAGTAGATTAAAGGATACATTAAAAGATCCTCAATTATAGCTGATAAATATATTATTTATATCTATATATTACTAAGATACAGAGAAAGCCTGCTGTGCCTATATCTTTTGAAATAGGTAAAATATAAAATTGCCACTACAAAGAATTCTATCAACAGATAAAAATATTATATTTTAAAGAAATAAGAATTTATTTTGTAATTTAAATAATCAAATAGAAATTTTTATATAATTAAAATATAATTAAGCTTAAAACTAGGTAAAAGTTTTGGATTACAAATATTTACAAAAAAATATATATAAATCAAAGAAAGATTTTGATCATGATAAATGAGGCGTGTCTTAGTTATCTACAATTTCATTTAAAACTAATACAAGTTATAAAATGGCTAAATTTTTATTTATCAAAAAGTATAAATATATATTTATTGTTAGGCAATAAAGTATTAACAACATATAAATATATACATAGTATAAATAATATTATTTTTGTAAAATTACTTGTAGTAACAAAAAAAGAAAAAACTTCTGTAAACGTTTATATGCATATATATTTTAGAATGTCTCAAATAAAATATCTTAGATTAAGGAGATGGCTTTAATGAAAAAGGTATTAAGACAGGTTTTTTTGGAAATAAATATGTATGAAATAAAAAATTTATCATAATATATATATCATAACCGTACAAAATAAGGTGAAGAAAATAACGAGAAACTTATTAAATCGTTTTAGAGGAGATTTTTGTGTAAATAATATTAATTTTATAGTTATTAAGGAGATTATATAGTTATGTTACATCACATGTTTATTAATGATTTATAAATTAGAAAAATTAAGCCGACACCCCTTTTTAATAAAATTATATTTATGAGTAAGGATAAATTTTTATTTCAAAAGAGATGAAAGCCTTGAAAGAAATTATTCATATAAAAATAATTTAAAACCCAACAAAAATTTCCCTTAATTAGCAATTGATAAAAAGGCTATCCGGTATAGTTGAAGGACAACGGCTAGTAGTCAAAGAATCATATAAATATAAACATTGCAATAAAGAAATTTGTATAGATAAAAGTGCTTCTGTCTTTAATGAATAAATATTACATAAAAATAAATTGAAAAGAAGAATAATTTATAAAATATATTGTTTTATTATCAAAAAAAAAGTTGATAGTAATAGTTAGCATATGTCATAAATAAAAAAAGAAAAACCTTGCCCATTTGTCCTTTAAATTATTTGTTATAGAGATTTCCTTATCAACAACTTATCAAATTTTTTACAATATAACAAAATATATTAAAAAAAAAGTAAAATATAAATATACATTAAATCCATATGACTAGTTCCTATTATATTCATAATGATATACAATATATAATAACAATCTAATACATAAAATGATCTATAAAAATTGAAAATATACATATAATACAATTTTATATATCTCTAGAATATTATATTGAGGACAAGATTCATACATATTAATATAATAGTAGATAAATTTCTTTATAATGAATTAAACTATTATTTTCAATATATTACTAAATAAATAGTTACCTTTAAGAATGTTTATTTATGCCCACATACTTCAAATTCAATAATAATAACTTTCATTTTATTCATTATTTTTAAAAAAAACAACAAAACTTTTATTATATTATTGTGAATCTTTATATTAATACAAAAAAAATATAATTTTAATAATATATTAATTTATCACAAATTAACACATTTCCCAACAGATACAGTTGTTTTTGTTGCAAATAAAATTAATACTTCATCTAATTTTCACATTAATTGTCAATGGGATAGTATTTAAATTTAATCAGATACTCTTTATCTTACACAAGGTTACCCCTAAGGCTGTTTTAAACTGTAAAAGCATAATAAATGATCTTGAAAGCTAAATAGCTTAGCATTTGTTTTAAATTAATTAAGCCTTTATAAATCACAAATGGAGAAAATATTTGATTAATTAAAATAGCGATAGGATTACTTAAAATTCCATCTTACAGAAATTTTCATTTTTCCATCTTTTTCCTTTTACCTAATGTGTTCAAAATTTTAAACATCATATCTTTTTATATATGTATATATTCGCTCCAATTAGTCAGAAGTAATATTTTTTCATTGGTTCAACGAAGTTTTACTTTCCATATAAAACTCGTTTTAACTATTGAAAAAAAATTATATTGATAGATTGGTGAAATAAATGTGGGTAGGAGATGATGTAATGTGATATTTTATATGTGAAATATTTAATGGAAGGGCAGAATTTCAAGGGCAAACAAGTGTATACTCATTTATAAATGAAATTTTATGATATGAGGTGGCTAATGATTAACTGGATTTTTAGCAAAATTTTATTATATACAATAATACAATAATAATAAAGACAAAAAGTTAGTAAAAGATATATAAAAAGTTATATACAAATCGTAGATAAAAAAATTATTTACAAATCATATCTGCATCAGTATGAGCAAGACGTAACGATGCAGCATATGCATTCTTAATCATTCTAGTTGGTAATCCAGCAAGTTTAGCAACATAGAATCCGTACGATTGTGTGCACTGACCGTCGGTTAATGTGTAGAGGAAAGTAATATTAGCATCAGTTGGATCATCCGTCTCACTGTCATTATGACAAGCCATGTGAGCTAAAAATACGTCTTTATGACCCTTAAACGTAGTGCACAATGATTGGAAGTGAGTCGCAAAGATAGTCCTGCATCCAATGTAAGAAGCACAATACTCTAATGTAGCACCAGCAATAGATAAACCGTCCATTGTACCTGTTCCTCTTCCTAATTCATCGATAATAACCAATGAATGTTTGGTAGCACCTCTCAATATTCTATTTGTTTCATTTAATTCAACTGCGTAGGTGCTTTCATTACCGAAAATTCTGTCACTAGCACCCATTCTCGTAAATATTCTATCAACAGGAGTCAATTTCATTGATTTAGCTGGAACCATTGACCCAAGTTGAGCAAGAATAACTAATGTGGCCACTTGTCTCATTAGCGTGCTTTTGCCACCCATGTTAGGTCCAGTCATAAGCATAGCGACTCCCTTTGTTTTACCGAGAACTGTATCGTTAGGAATATATACAAGTGGTCTAGAATTTCCAAACTTTATAGCACGATCCATATTCATTGCAAGAAGAGGATGATACCCCTCAGAGATATCAATATATGGGGTAGACGAATTGTAGTCAAACTCGGGAAGAGACATTTCCAATCCAGAGGTCAAAGAATAAATAGAGAGTGATAGTAGGCAGTCCAAATACGATATTTTCTTAACACCCCTGTCCCATTGCTCACGTTTTTGGTCAAAATAGTAATATATCTTCCTAGATAAGTCTCTTCTAATAGTCTCTTTCTTTACTTCAGCAGCAGTTAACTTGTCAACAAGGTCCAAACTCTCCTCTGAAGTAAATCTGTGGAATGCCTTGGTCTTACTATGGAAGTTAAATCCAGAAGGTACTTTTTTAACACTATCTGCTGGGACCTCGATGTGGTAACGATTTTTACCCGTCTTAATATATCTTAATTTTGGACATCTCATTTGGACCATCAAACGTTCTAAGTATTGATTTAACTCTTTACAATACTTGTCAACCTCTTCAACAGCATTATCAAAGTCGTCGTCAACTCCAGGATTTGGGATAATCATTCCCTCTTTTAGCGCTTCGTCTTGATTGAAAGATTTAGTGAAACTATTTACTTCATCATGAGTGAAATCAAAATCTCCTCCAAACATGTCCTTTATAGCACTATCTTCTTTGTCCAAAATACCGGATTTTTTCAAAATATCCACAACATCAACTATTACACCGAAACCTCTGATCATGCCAACAAAGTCGGAGATTTTTCTTTTGTCGTATTTTTTACTCTCAAACATGACAGCTCTTCCATCAGGGTGATTTTCTTTTCTGTACTTAGAAGCGTTAGCATGATTTTTCTGGAGGAATTTCTCGAGATCTGGTAAACCTTTGAGCTTCTTAGAGATACCTCTGGCAAGATCGCTGAACTGCGGTTCACAAAATAGTTTGACTGATGATTGTCGTTTACTCAACTCGAGAGGATCACATATTGGCGTGCGGATCCAATGCTTTAGAAGTCTCTTGCCAAATGTTGTACTGCAGTTGTTTATAGTACTAAACAAGTTTATTTTTCTCTCTCTTCGTTCATGGATATTTTTAACTCCAATTGGTTTCAACGGTGGGAGGAGACTTAGTTGATAGACCGCATCCCCATCCAAGACCAAGCATCTTTTGTTCCAGTGATTAGAGGTATTCTTGATGCCATCGATAATTTGGTCAGAATCTTGTGGGTTGACAGGATTAAAGTTTCTCATGCTTATCATATCAACATCTATGAGAAATCTTTGAAGGTAAAACAAAATACCTCCAAAACTTCTTTATACATTCGTAGTAACTTTTCTTGACTTTTGGGATTGCAGATGGAGACTCTTCAATAACTTTTTTAAATAAATCCGGCCACTCATCAGTGTTAGCTCCAAAGTATTTATCATCTGTCAACTCATAAAAAGTTTTCTCTGGGTCGTAGAACTCCTCCTTAGGTATAAGATACTCGAATTGAGTATAAGGCAGGATCGACGAAAGTAAATTAATGATTTTCCTTGGGCACCTTTTTTCAATTAACAATTGGGTTGGTTGGAAATGTGATAGAAGTGTCCTTAGACCAGAGTTTACATTGTCATCCGTGAACTGCGAGAGATAGAAAGTTCCAACGGTGGTATCGACAAATGTCACACCGAAATTGAAAGTATCTCTTTCCTTTGACGTGAAATACATAGCCATGAGATACTTGTCATCCTCTCTCTCTTCATAGTTTCCTTTTCTTGTAAACTCATCAATAGGAGTGTAAATTCTTGTGGCAATAGACCCAATCTGACATAACTCTCTAGCAACAACCTTATCCTTAACTTTTGTTTTCTTACAACGTTCTTCTAACATTTGTGGAGTTTCAGTCTGCTCAATTCTAGCAACCTTGTAGCCAAGAGAGATTAATTGGTCTGAATATCTTCCATAAGACGCTTCCGGAAAACCTGAGTGAGCAAATTTTCCTCTCATATATGTCAATCCCAAAATCTCATGACCTATCACAGAATCCATATGAAACATTTCATAGAACTTTCCAATTTTAAAGAATAATACAACATCAAAATTATGAACCTTTAACCTCCACCATTGTCTATGAGCTGGCGTTTGTTCTTGAATAAATTTCTCAGGAACATATAGAGTCTTCTTATCATAGTCAGGATCGTCCGGTCTCCTACCGTTAATGTCCCTTATGTTTTCTGGTTTCAGGAAGTCAAAATTCAAATGAACAAAGCTTTCTTCTGGATTCACCGGTCCATTTTCTAATATATCTTCAAGATTGGGATTATCCTCTTTGGTCTCTGCTACACGTATTAAATCAATCTCAGAAGGTTTTGGTGCCTTGAGCTTAGCAAGTCGATCATACTCTTTGTTCAGATTTGAGATGTCATTTTTTTTCGTTGAACTTATAGTTGTCTTACTCAACGCATGGGACAATCTTGGTGTGTAGGCATCAACAGATTTCTTATTTTTTCCATTATCGTTCTCAGTGTCCATATCAGCGTCCGAATCCGAGTCAATATATACACGCCTCCTTTTTTGGGTACTCTTAAGATTGCTCAGTGGTGAGTCGTCAGGCTCTGCGATTACATCACCATGACTCCTCTTGGTTGATTTAGGATCTAGTAAGTACATTAGAGTAATTTTAAACAGTGGATAAAACTTACTTGAGATACTATCATTAAAATTTGTCATGCTATCCGAACCAAATGTCGTTTTTTTACTTCTCGTCGGCGTTTTTTGATTATCATCTAAAAGAGTATTAACTAAGCAAACTATTACTAAATCTTACCTTTGTCAACAATAGAATTAGTGACCATCGAATCTCCGTCTGCAGCTCTCGGGGTCTTCGAGAAAAATGTCATTAATGAGGACTGTTTCATTTTACCTACAATAATGACGGAATATTAGTTAGTACATTAAAATGGACTACGCAATAACAAAAAAGAACGATGACATGAGATAAATTTTAAAATGGTTTAAGTCTGCTAACAATCTCTATATTTATAGTCGAAAGTATCTTTTCACTAAATTCTAGAACCTTCCAGTTGTTGTGAAAAGATACCTTTACTGAAACTTTCGAAACTAAAAGGAATTAATCATCCAACAACGTCTTGGTACCGCTCAATCTTTAGAAAGTAAGCGAAATATCGCTGCAGGAGAAATTAATTGGTTAGACGTTATAAAATAAAATACAATGTGTACTTTGAAACAATAACGTTTTTAAACATGATGAGAAGGTGTATTTTGTCTTCACGAACAATTTTCCTCATGCTTTAACACCATTAAGTTACGTAATAGTATTCTTCCAAGCTACTAGTCTACAGTACCGTGAATTAAATTTATCTTTACCACTACAAAAAATAAAGAAAGGTCAGAAAGGTAAAAACTATGTTGAAGTAAGCTTGATTTACGTAAATGTTAAGAACATTTTTTAGTTTGTTAATATTGATGAAGGCAACTCCTTGTTAACAAAAGCAAAAAATGAAATGGAAGATCTTGAAAAAGTTCTTGTCGACGAACTGGTGAAACATTTTTCTCTTCAAGTTGATATAAGGGTTTATGAAAACATTCTTGTCCAACTCGATGATAAAACGGTATGCACAACTAAAACTTTATTATTATAATCTTTTTAGTCCAAAAAGATGAACCACCTTGGACGTGTCTCCTGCAAAAACCCACATATGGTGATGATAGACTTTTCAGAAAATCCTGTGGCAATTAAAAACGCTAAACTTGCCATACAAAAAAGTGCTTTGAATGTTAATCCACAACAAGAAGGAGTAGTCTTATACATACCAATTCCAAGGATGACTAGAGAACGAAGAGAACAATTGTCACAACTTGCTAAAACAAAACTCTTCAATGACTATAAGAATGCCCTAAATCAGGTAGGGAAATCTGCAAATATTTATTTGTTTTGTTTTTCTTAGGTTTACGTGAAGGCAGATGAAAAATCAGCGAAAACGTCCACAACAACAGATATAGCAAAATCTAACAGAACATATCTGTTGAATTTGAAAAAAGCAATGGAGAAAAGAGGACTAGCCATAGTTGAAGAAAAGCAGAAGACTTTGTTACGTGAAATCGCATAGGTTTTTTTTTATTGTCTCAGTTTTTTTGTTGTGTTAAAAAATTTATACGCATTATACCGAGATAACTCTTGGTAAATATATTAGAAATGAAAATAAATTATAAAACAATATCTTCTAAATGTTTCACACCATCCTTATTAATTACCATTACACTGAATTTTGGTATGTTAGCAATGAAACGTTTCTTACCCTCCTCAAGGCATTTTCTAAGTGCAACAAGGCCTTCTTCTTGAGTCATATTAGTTCTGTACATGTTGTCCATTATAGCATAACAAAAGCGTCCACAAAATCCGCGGAAAAGATAATTCTAAATATAAGTTATACTAATTCAAATGGTAAACCTACTTGATCTGGTATTCCATTTCCAAGGTAGTCAATTGATCCCAAGAAAGCTTTCTTTTCATAATCATCATAACCTCCTAAAAGTAATTCAACTTGGTAAGCATCACGAGATCTAAGTGACTTAGCAATGTGATTACGAAGCCAGTGATGAGCTGAACGGGGTCCAATTTCATAACCATTTCTCAATTGATATAAATGTAAATTTTTTTGTGCAAAATCTCCAAATGTTGAACAGTCACCATCTTCGCCCATTAGTGTCATGTACAACTTTTCCCCTAATTGATACTCCTTCTTTTGATCTATAAAAATTTTAATTTAATGAATACACTAAATGAACGTTAAAAAAGTACCTTCAGTTAAAACAATAGCTCCATATGCAAATCCGCTTTTGTCAGAAGCAAGAATAACATATTCATCAGTACGAATACCAGCTAAAAAGTGCATTCCAGACATTGTTGATTAGAAAATTAGAAGATCTATAAAAATACTACAAGTTCAGTGTCTTAAGTAATTGAAATAGTGAAAAAGTTGGTTCCTGCAATGAGACACATTACCAATAAAAATGATGAGGTTTTTTCTGAATGTCGGTTGAAGAGACAATATTTGAGTGTGAGATTTTCTACAATTTTCAAATGGTTTTTTTATTTAAAAATGATACATTAATCTCGGTTTTGGTTACGTATTCGATTCTATGATATCTTATTTGATTACTGTTTAAAGGTTAAATCTCCTTTATTTCAGTGAAGTGTCTTTCATTTTTTCCTCAAAACAATATTCTTAAAAAGGCATAATAAAATTTTTATAATTGAAATAAGAAATAAAAGTTGGTTTATGATGTAGTAAGTGTTTGTTTTTCCTTAGCAAAATAACCGTAAAAAATAATTTACATTATTTTACAGTGATTCAATTTATGGATATTGTGAATCATGGAATATCGACACATCACTATCAAAAGATAAAGATTTTTTTTATATAAATTTTTTAATTCCTGTTCTAGTAGTTTTTAACAAAACCTGTGTTTAGCATAAAATCTTCACATATTTTTGTATATTTCTATTGCATTATTATCTCTCAGTGGCAAATACATTGTTTACTATTAAATTAAGTGAATTCTGAACCAATTTTGCGATACCGTTTTGGGAAATTTCCTAGTGTGGTAATTTATCGTTATTATTTTACAAGGGCAAATATGATAGTGATATCTTTCGTTTGATATTTAATTTAATTTCGACTTTGATTCAAAATATTGACATATAATTTTGCACAAACAACACTTTTATAAATAATCTAGAAAATTTATTTGGTAAACTATTAAACGTATATACAATATAAATTGAATAATAATCAGTTCACCGTCAACTACGAATACATAATTTATTTCATAAAAATAAAAATTGATAGCAGAATAGTTCATAAATCTAGCTACCACCAAATGGATTAGCAGTTTAACACTTTCAATGAAAAAAACGCATATATCAATAAGGTATATTTCCCAACGAAGAAAAAATTAAACTAAAAATTAATTTCCTTCTTACATCTTCAAACATTGATATGAAATATACACTAAAAAACACAAAAATAGAAAAAGAAATACTTTTTAAAATATCAAAACAATTCGCAAATCTTAACGCGACAATACCGAGTTGGGAATACGTCAACTGACAACCATTTTAAAAAAAGTAGGGTTTCTTGATTGAAAAGTTTATTTTTACTATTTTAAAACTATAGAGAAATTTAAATTTTAGTTTTCCAATGAGTGGAGGTCTCAATAATCCTGTACAATGGTTTGAGATTTATTTAACTAATTTAAAGAAACAGGAAGTTTCCATAAAGATGATTGAAGAATCAGAAGATGGAAACAAGCAACGTTTATTGTCTTTGGATACTTCTTTGAAGAAGACTACTGCTTTTTCTAATAAATTAAAACATTTAAGTGGCAGCTCAACTATTGACTCTTTAACATCGGAGTTGGATAAAGTTAATGTATCAAAATTTTTGGAAGAGATTGTTGATGCAACATTAAATTGTAAACTAAAAGTAGCCGACATACCTTCTATGATCACATTTTGTGGTAAAGCTGCCATATATTACAAGCAATTTTCGAATTTGTTGTTAGAAGCAATGAAGAATTATTTTCCACATAAGAAAAATCATGAGATTAAGGATTCAAAAAAATTACGTATTGATCTTCAGCTTCTTCTTGAACTTATACTTCATGGAATATTTCGAAAAGATGGTATCTCTTTGTTTGGGAATGTTTTAGCATACCTTTTAACGACTGATAATGATACTTTTGGACATATTTCAATTTTTATGCCTTTGCTGAAAATTCATGTTCTTGCCATCACATCTTTTGTGCCTAAAAAGCTTTCTGAGGCTGGTATTATTGTAGAAAATAAGACAACCGTCTTTAATGATGATCAAAGAAAGCTTATAACGAAGTTATTAATGAATTATTATGGAAATTTTTATACCTATATGAATAATTTAAGAATTGAAATATTGAAACTTGAAAAGAATATACGTAAACTTGAAAGAACAAGGGGCGATTGTAGTGTTGAAGAACGCACGTATTTTGAAAGTAGAAAAGAATTGTTTTTAACAAAGCTTCCTGTTTTAACTGAATTTGCTTCGATTATTGGAGAAACTTTACCTGAAGATATAAATCATTATCAATGCGATGATGATAATGAAGAAGTGGAATTACAGTTTTCATGTGAGATTAATACAGCAAAAATGTCCTTATGGAAAGATCCTGATTTAAAGATATTCTATGAAAATTTAATTGATCCAAGACAGTCCATGGGAAATGTTCCTGCTCTTGAACATGATGAAAGTGAAAAAACATTAAAACTAGAGACAGAAATTGATTCTGTAGAATTGGAAAATGTCGAAGGTGAGATTTCCACAGGAAAGAATGATGAAATCGACACTATCTCTGAGGAACAAATTGAAGATGGCGATGTAGAGGAAAAAATTGCAATGTTAACTTTATGCGAAGATGAAGAAAATGAAAAAGGTGAAAAAATAAACTTTGGTGAATTTTTGAGGAATCTAATGAGAGCTCTAAACAAAAGTTTGATTGATGAATGTTCACTAAAATATTTGGCTAACTTTAATAAGAAAAACTACAATAAACGTTTACAATCTTTTATTCTTCAAATTCCTCTCGAAAGAAATGATGTTCTTCCTTTTATTGGAAGATTTTTGGCAAATATTAGAAATTACAACACAGGTTTAATAGACAATTTGCTAACTGTTCTGATAAATGAATTCTTTGGTAAAACTTATGTCATTAAAGAAGACAAAACCCCATATTTTAGAATGTTAAGGAGGATTCAACATGCTAAACTGATATCTGAATTAGTTAAATTTCAAATTGTACCTAAAGCACAGATTTTAGCTTTATTGAGAAGAGCACTTGTTGATTTTAGAGGGATACAATATTGATATATGTGCTGCTATTTTAGAGAAACATGTGGTGGTTATTTATATCGTTGTTCTGATTCACATTCTAAAACATTTACAATCGTAGAATTATGTAGAAAAAAAATCGAGAAATTTAAGGATGAAAGGTCTAAAGCTGTTATTCAGAATGCTATTTATAATGTTCTTCCAAGTACTGAAGTTTCCATTCTTCAAAAACCCAAGCCAAGGCCAACGATTTTTGGATTTATTCAACATTGCTTTGATATTCTTGTAAATGGTGGTAGAAATTATTTCAAGGAAATGGACATCAATGATAATGAATTTAGATATCCATTGTTAAGTTTTTTACGCTCTCCAGAAAATGTTGCTTATGATGATGCCCATCACCTTGCTTCTATTCTATGCGATATTTCTTCTAATCCCGAAAGTGAATGGGTTGCTATGAATGTTGTTGATTTTGTTATTGAAAAAATTGACCAAATATTAGAAAGAAACGATATTATTCATAAACAGGATCTGTTAATATATATAAATTATGCTGGTGATTTATTTAGTTATCTTTTAATTTCTAAACAATGTTTAATACAAATTTTATACAAATTAATTCCATTTAGCCTACTTAAAAAACCTATTCAATGGGATATGACTTGCTTAAGAATTCAGTTATCTGCTTCTCTTGCAATTGGTGTTATCAAGAGTTTTTACAAAAGAGAAGACAATCTTAAGATGCAGATTTTTTCGGAATATTTGTTTCTTGTTGTTGCTGAAGCAAAAAATGTTTATAGAGAGGAGTTTGATGATGAATTTCCTTGGCAATTAAGACATACGTTAAAAGATTTTAACTCTACTGTAAGAAAAAATGGCCACTTGAATGATTCCTTGGAAGAAATTAAAGCTAAATATGACAAAATGTTAGGTAAATATAATAACTTGTACATGAAAGAAATCTAAGAAACTTGATATTATGAATGGTATAAAAGAGGAGGTTGTCGAAGAAGAGTTTAACGAAAATTCAGATAGAGAATCCGAAAGAGGTGAATTTTATATTATAATACATTTTATTTATACTTTTAGACAATAATGAAATTGTGGATGACGAAGCATTACTACAAAATGCAAATGAAAGTGGTGAATTTTTATCAGATGATGAAGATTTTGAAGAAGACGAAGAGGATAATGATGTATTCCATTCAAATGATGTTGAATATGATGAAGAGGATAAAGCTTTTAATGCTTGTCTTGATGCATGCTTGAATTCGGAAAATATTTTAGACTCCCATGACCCTACATTTAAACCTTCTAACCTTGAATTTTCTATTCCATCAGCCGCTCGCCACAAATTGGAACGTATGAACAAAGGAGTGAACAATTCAACATCTCAAGAACAACAAAATTCGATTTTCGAGTATCCTGTCACGTCATCTGATGTTGAGAAACCATCAAGTGCTCCAATTGTTGTATCTTTTTTAACTAAAGGAAAAGGAAATAAACCAATACTAAAAAATGTCTCTGTTGGTGAGGAAAAGTTTACGAAACTTCAACAACGCATAATAGTTAACAAAGAACAGAATATTATGCAAAGAAAGCAAAATAAATCAGTAACATTACGTTTAAATCAGGAACAAGAAGAAGAAATGTATGATGAAGAGGGTAATTAAACATTACACATTTCATCTTTTTTTCTGTTTAAATTTGTTGATATGATTATATAAATAATAATTTATAATATGTTAATATGTAATCATTTAAGATTGTTCTCACTAGATGTACATAAAAGATTTGTTATTTTAATGTATCAAATCATCAATTTATGATTCAATCGAATTGCTTTAATAACATGCTATATATAATACTATTTGACTTATTATATATATTAAGTTTCGGATGCATTTGATTCTTTTTTCGAAAAACTTTGAACTTTCATATCCAAATTAACAGTATTATAATCTTCTTTTGTATCAGCCACAAAAGAAAACTCTTAAACAATCAAAAAGAATTCTCTTACATGTAAATGTTAATATTTTTATTAAATACAAAATTGAACAATTTATTCAAATTATTTTTCTATACATTATATATTATCACCAAACATCATTTTAATCTTTTTGCTGATATTTTTTTTGTCATATTTGGTGTTATGGACATAATTAATAAAAATTTCGATGGAATGACGCAGCATAATTATGATATTGTTTATAATAACAAATGCACTCAATTAGTTGACAGCTGGAAAGTAGTTGATTTCATTAATTCAGGTACATTTGGGAAAATCTTTCAAGTTATTAATTCCTATACAAATATTACCGGAGCAATGAAAATCGAATACATTGGTGTTGAGGTAAATTATTGATGTGTCTAATTTTTCATAAAATTTTTTATAGTTTGCATTGTTAACAAATGAAATTGATCATATAATTTACATTCAAAATACTTTGATTAATGACTACAATTTCAAAAATTCCCTTAGATATCTTCCTCATATTTTTGACAGGGGTTCTTATGCTGATGGTTCCATCTTTTGTGTAATGGAACTCCTTGGTCCTGATCTTTTGCAATTAAAAAATCGACAAACATCTCGCCAATTTACTCTTTGGACTAGTTATTGGTTGCTACGTGAAATGATAAGAGCAATTAGTGGAATTCATTATTGTGGATATGTTCACAGGGACATCAAATTAGCTAATTTATGTATTAGAAAAGGCCATAATGAACAAAGATCATTAGTTCTTATCGATTTTGGATTGATATCACAAGATTCCAGTTGCTTCCATGATTATTATGATAACCTTAAAGGTAAAACAGTTGGTACATTATGTTACTCCTCTTGTCAAAGTCAACTCTCTAAATCAAAGCCAACTTTTATCGATGATCTATGGTCTATCTTTTACGTATCATTGGAAAATTTTACTGGAACATTACCATGGAAAAATAGCAATGACAAAAACCTTGTCTACAACATGAAAATGAATCTTAATTTGATTAATCTTCAAAATAGTGGTTTTCATGTACCTCATGTAATGCATGAAATATTTGCCTTACTTTTAAATCCAAATGAACATAAAAGAATGTATCTTCATGATAAAATTCTCAATCTTATTGTAAGTTTTTTTCTTCGTACTATTTTTATCTAACTTCTACAGGATGAAGAACTTCAAATACTAGAGTTTAACGATTATCTATCACTAGATTGGGAAATAAATTCAAACAATTAAGAATATTCATAAAAGCCACATTAAATCGAAACAACCAAAAAAACTAATATGCCAAAATTTCATCATTTTTTAATTATATAGTCCTAATATTTATGGTAATGATAAAAATTCAGCCTATTAAACAAAACTTTTTTGGTTACTCTCATTTAAGGAAAATAATCTATCACGCCAATATTCTTACAGAAATAATCTTCTAATAAATTATGTGACATAGATTTAGCAAACATTTTCTTTTCTCATAATTTTTATGCAAATTAAATATTTTACGTCAAGCAATTCCATCAATTAGGCTTGTACGACATAAGACCATCTTCAGATTAAGTTATAAGTAGTAGGAAGTTGGGATAGACTTAGTCTTATTATTCTCTCTGTGATGGAAAAGATTGCGTATTTTCCTTTTTTCAATACCTTTCATTGTTTATGTGACTTTTATACGTATATTTTTGATTTTTTTATCGGTAAATTTTTCCCACATTTATTAAACTAAAATTATTTATCTATTCAAACAAAAGAAATTTTTTTTATAATGTGTTCTTAGGTACCGCCATAATAATATGTTACATTTATATCATCTAAATAGCGTTATTATTCTGTTTATTAATAATATTTGTTTGAAATTTTAGTATATTGTAGTATAATGAAAAGAGGGAATCAATTTCCTGACAGTTTCTCTGGAAATTTTACTAAACTTTCATGTATTGAATCAAGTAAAAGTTACGATATAGAATTTGTTGATATTACTAACATTTCTGAAAAGTTAAAAGGGAAGCCAAAATACTATTTCCGAAAAGACTCCACCAACCTTAACAATACGTCTATTACTAATGTGAGTAATTTAACTCGCTGTTACAATATTATTTCCATTTATCGTGGAAGATCCGAAGACAAGTGTGAAGTTGGAATAGCTTATATGGATTTTAGAACAACTACTTTAAATTTATGTCAGTTTATTGATACACCAACTTTTGAAATATTAAAAATTCGTCTTAGTATGCTTGATCCCCTTGAGGTAATAATTTCAAAAGTAATTTTTTTCTTAACAGTGATATTTTAGGTTTTATTGTGCGATCCTACTGAAGATACAGGAAGTCATACGGATGTAATAATAGAAATTGCCAAAGATGTTTGTTCAGGTCCTGAAATAATGGCCATTTCAAGGAAATTTTTTGATGATGTTAAAGGAACAAGATTAATAGAGAGTGTAGCATCTCCTGAAGCTTCTAATATTGATAAAACAACAATGAAACAATACCTGTGTATTTCAGCAGCATATTGTTTAATTACATATCTAGAGCAAATTTTAAATTTATCTTATGCTGCAGAATCGATGCAAGTATTATATGAATGTTTAAAGGACAGATGTATGATTGATCTTCAAACATGTAAAAACCTCAACGTTATAAAAGATCTAAAAGAAAAAGCTACAGGAAATAAAAATATGGTTATATCTAAAACACTGTTTTCAGTTCTAAATACCTGTTCAACAGATGGAGGCGAAAAAACATTAAGGTCCAATTTATTACAACCTAGTTGTCATTTGGAAACAATAACCAAAAGACAGAATGCCATTGAAGAATTAAAATTAAATGAAAATTTGCTGTTCAAGATTCGTAGTCAACTAACTCATGTAAAAAATATGGAATTTATTATAGCATCATGTGTTCATATTGACAAAAAAAATGAAACTTGTGCATCAAGAAGAAAGATACAGGAGCTAATAAATTTACGTGAGACATTAGATAAGGTTAATTCAATAAGAAAACTTGTAACTCCTCTTAAATGTGATATTATTTCAAACTTGGCGAAAGCTTTGTATGATAAAAGGTTGGAAGAGATACTCAATTTGATATCTCAAAAAATAGATATTGACTTTAAAGATCAACGAAACGTTAATCAATTTGTAAAAAAGAACTTTATTTTGTATGCCGTAAAATCTGAGAATAAGATTCTCAAAATAGCAAGAGAAACTTTTGAACAAATTATAAATGAAGCAGAAGCGTTAACTGAAAAAGAAGTAAATAACCTCACGAACTGTCGTTTAAATTTTACAACGAGTCGTGGATTTTTTTATGTTATTCAGACTAATGGTAATCCCACTAGATCTAATGTTCCTGCAATGTTTTTAAATATTTGTGTAAAAGGTACAAATATTACATTTACTTCTAGAGCTCTAATAAAGCTAAGTGATCGGATAAATGATTGCATAAATGAAATACTGATATTTTCTAATACAATTATTGATGACCTTTTACTTAGTATAAGAAAGTTAATTCCTATTCTTTACAAGGTATCGGAATTCATATCATATCTAGATTTTATTTGTGCTTTAAGCTATTATTCAATCAACAGAAGCACAGTTAAACCCATGTTTTCGAATTGTTTAATTGTCGAAAAAGGTAGACATCCTTTACTTGAGATACAAGAAAAAGTGGTACCTAATGATGTTTACATTGCTCCTGAAACTTGTTTTATGTTAATAACTGGCCCCAATATGGTACGTTTTTATATAATATTTATAATTTTTTATTTTATAGTCGGGAAAGACAACATACATGAAACAAGTATGCTTACTACAAATTCTTACACAAATGGGGTGTATGATACCAGCGGACTCTGGTAAGTTTCCCGTTTTTAAGAGAATATTTTCAAGATTGAGTTATAATGACGATATTGTTACAAAATTATCTGGTTTTGCTATGGAAATGAGTGAAATCAGGCCAATATTAAAAAATGCTGATGAGAAATCTTTAATTGCTATTGATGAATTAGGAAGAAGTACCTCAACCGAAGAAGGATTAGCTATTTCTTTTGCTATCATTGAGCATCTAATAGCCTCTCGGTCTTTTACAATATTTGCCACACATTTTTTAAACCTTTCCAAAATGGCACTATCTTTCTCATCTATAGAAAATTATCACTTCTCATCTGATGAAACTAATAATGCAAATGATGTTTCCTGTCGTAGTAATGCTTTTGTTATAAAAAAGGGCAGTACGAAGGACCTTTGTTTGGTTTTAATCTTGCTTCTGCATGCGGATTTCCAAATGAAGTTGTTGAGAGTGCCAAAAAAACTGCCGAAGGAATAAGATATGAAGAGTTAAAGAAATATCGAACAAATGAAAAATTTGTTTATGAAAGAAGACTTATAAAATTGGGTTATAAACTTAAGCGATGCATTTCAATTGCTGATCAACATGATCCCTCTGAAATTGCTGATTATTTAAGAAATTTAAAAAATGAACATCTCAAGCAATCTTTATAATTCTATTTAATGATATTTAACAATAAATTTAATAAGTTTATACAATATTTTGCAAAATACTCCTTTTTTATTAAACGATATGTTAGTGATGTGTAAATTCCTCTTTTTATCAAATTAAGGGTATTTAAACATTTTAACTTCTCCACTCTAATTCCACTTTTTCTTGCATTTATAATTCTCAATTGTCCTACGTTCAATTATATAATAAAATTTTAAGCGAGTAATATCACAGAATTGTAAACAGATCTATTATTTGGCTATGTTCATACAGTTCCTGAATAAATTAAAAATATTAATTATATTAAAGAAAAGTTATTGTTGATTAAACAACTAACTTGTTGAATAGCAAACATAAAACCAGGTCTCTTGTGTTTACAATTATAAGATGTTTTCCGACATTAAAATTTAAATTTTAGTGATAAAAATTTTCATAAGAAGATGAAAAATTTTATAATATCAAAGATTGCACATAACATAAACATTGCTTTGTCATCATTATGAATTTTTAATAGATTTTCTTTAAAAACTACATTATATTATTACTATTAACTTGGGGTTTATATCAAAATTATCATAATTTTTACAACTTTTTATTACTAAATATATAATTACTATGATTTATAGATAAGAAAAAAATTTTAATTAAAATTTAGTACACATGACTATTATTATTTTTGAAGAAATAATATCAATCATTTCTTTTCCTACCACCATATGGTACCTTCTTATCAATGTGTACAATAGGATAAAAACGTTGTCGAGTCATGTAATAATATAACTGTCTTAGTATAATTTTCTATTATTACTCATTTACATAAAAAGAACTATATTTTTAAAATAATTCTTTTATCAATTTTATATTTTTCACTTTCAACCATTCTTTTCAGAGAGTCAAATGTAATATGTGTTATATAAAAATAATGATTTTTTTATGCATTATTATAATAATATATGTAAAGTTTTTATTACTAAAATATGATCCATGTATATAAACACATATATCTTATAAATATTGTTTCTGTTTGTCAAAAGCCAATTTAATAATATTTACTTTGTTATGTATATCTTTATAGTATAGAGAAGCTGAAATTGTATAAGTTTTCCTTTAATCTTCCCCATAAAATCCACCAACTATCAAGATATTGTTTATTTACCCAGTCTATCAGTTTAACTAAATACATATTACATTTGATTTTATTTATGAAAATTTATTAATTTTACCACCAAAGATAACCTAAAATAGAAATAAACAATTTCTTTTATTACATTATTTATAAAGCACCTCCAAAATAGTTGAGGACGTATTCGAGAATATTGATAACTTTATGTTCCAATATACATATGTATATCATTTATATCGATAACTTCTAAAGACTTAGTTCTCAGACAATACACATACATAAAACTAATAATAATACAAAATTCTTAGATGATTTGGTATTTGTCTTTTACTTACCTACACTATACCATCTTCTAGAAAAATATACAATCATATTATATTTATATTTAAGCACAATCATTGTACAAATTATTATATTACCTACAATAATTTAGAAGTGAGTCTTTCCCTTTTGCTTTATACATATCTAGAAATTTATTATCTATGTATTAAACCTCTTTTACCTTCATAAGTCTTATTTACCTCATTTCTGTTCACTGAAAATAAATGTCTATAATTATAATTTCGTAAGATTGACAAACATTTTGAAGAGATCAGTAAATATTACTATAGAATGTGTACAAAACTCTAATGTTCACTTATTTCTAAGTTTCTGTCTTTTGTTATTCCATTTCAATTATTATAATTTTTAGAAAGAAACAACTTTCTGTACATTTTATTTTGTATAGTATAAATTTATTGAGCTATAAAATAAAAATTATTTATAATTATATTATTTTCTAAACAAAAATGCCATATGTTATCAGTTATTACAATTATCAGGTAATAAAATAATTTTTAAAAACCAACAAATAAATATTCCCCCTATAGATAGCTGTAATTTTTGCTATTTTAATAGCAGCTTTACTAATCCTTGGTGGACTTTTTGTTGCCTTATATATGGCATTTATAAAAAAAAAAGATCCTGAGGCGGACAAAAAACTATATACGTCAGGTGAACAGATGAGTTATGATAATATTGATAAAGAACAACAACGACAATGGCAAAATAATGCTATGATTCAATCGCCATTTTCAAATGCTAGTAACATCCAACAAGGTACAATAGATCAATTAAATATTGCCCCAAGAACACCTACGCAGATATCATATCCACTTTCCCCGACACAAACTTACCAAAACCAACCACTTGTACAATTATACCGCCCAGATGGAGCATACAATGGACAGATAAGAGATGTACAACCAGAAATGGCTTTTCAACAGGTATAACTAACAACAAAAATTCATTTTTTATAGCTATTTTTAGGGACCAGTCTCCTGGACAACAATGGCTCCAGCATCAAGTAACCAGCCTGTAATGCCACCACAAAGTGCTTATCACATGTCTGCTGTTTAATATTTAAGCATTTTATTAAAATAATTAATTTTTAAAAAACTTCATTTTCCTATTAATTGTACATTATTAAATTAAAACTAGCGAAACTAAAAACATTAATATAAATGCGAATAAAGTTTTTTTACCAAAATAGCATTTAAATTATTTATATTTATGTCTTATTTATTCTTGCCACGAATGTTTGCACCTTTGTGCGGTACAATATTGTTGTTTGATGACATATTTGTTTCTGTAATCTTTATTCTTAAATGGTGTTGAAATTATTCTAATATTATGAACTCTGTTACAATGGATTATTATATGCCTGAGATATATTGGCATGATAAAAAACCCATAACATCGGTTGATATATTACGGGCAAATTTTGATCATTCTTCTGATCATCCTGTGTATCGTTTAGCCACTGCTTCAATGGAGAAGCAGGTACGATTATGGAATTTTCGTTTTGACGATGATTCACCAGTTAATGATAAAGCTAGTCTTTTTGTTGAATTTATTGCCGATCTTTCTGGCCATAATGCTGGTGTTAATATTGTAAGGTTTAGTCCTAACGGTATGTTTTTTAACTGTTTACTGGATTTTTAAATATTTTGGTATAATGCATATTTAATTTTTTTTTAAAATTTATAGGTGAATTTATTGCTTCAGGTGATACTGCCGGATACTTATTTTTGTGGAAACTTTCTACCGCTCCAATACAACAAAATCCTACAGGGAAGAATGATGATGATTTACCACCAAACAAAGAAAACTGGGTATTATTTAAAAGGCCTCTTTGCATGAACGATGATATTACATATTTGGCATGGTCTAAATGTTCTAGGTATTTGGCCATTTCTTCTAAAGCTTCAGAATTTGCCATATATGATGTTGTAAATAGTCAAAAAGTAGTAATGCTGCCTAATTACAGATCTTTTTGTAATGGCATATCCTGGGATCCGAGAGGGAATTTCATAGCTACCCTTTCTACGGATAGAAAATTGGATATTATTCAACTAAAAAATGGTTATAAAGTTAAGTCAATATCTACTGTACAATTTCCTTCTTTAAGTTCAGATTTATTTTCAACCGAATCTAAATGGTACAAAATTTTTCATGATGAACAATTAATGACTTTCTTTAGAGGATTGGAATATTCCCCCTGTGGAGAATTGCTAATAACAACATCTGGTGTATTCGAGTCTGAAGACAAACTTGTGAATGGTTCTTTTGTTTTCAGTAGGGAAAGTTTGGTCAAAGGGAGACCTCTTATATTCATACCTAATAACAGACCCACCATTAGAGTATCATTTTCGCCGCATTTTTATAAATTGAGAAGTGATTGTGATATTAATTACTCTGGTTTACCATACAGGATATTATTTGCTATATTGGACAAAGATTCAGTTAAATTTTATGATTCACAAAGTGATCTTCCTTTTGCGTATGTGGATCAAATACACTATGATTTCTTGTACGATCTTTCTTGGTCACCAGATGGTGAAGTTGTAGTTGTTTCTTCAAATGAAGGATTTAACAGTTTTATTAAATTTAAAAAAGGAACACTTGGTGAAGTATTGAAGGGAAACTCCTGAGTTTGTATCAAATCCAGAATTGTTTATGCTTAAAGTTAGTCAGAAGAAGAAAAAAGAAGTAAAGGAAAACGATGAGAAGAAAAAACAGGAAATAAAGGTACCTAAAGCAAAAACACCTAAAGCGAAGAAGAATAGAAATGGCGACAAAAACAGTAGTGAGGACGGTGATGGCTCGCAAAACAGTGATTCGACAAATAACAAAGAATCTGTCCTTCCTCCTAGCCAGACACTTTTAAAGTTCTTCCAACGAAGTAAAATGTCTGACACAAAATCTCCGGATTCTGAAGAAAAAACAACTAGTAGCACTGAAAGTGATATACCAACTGTTTTGATATCTGATTGATAAATTTTTGTTCTATATGTAATATAACATTTTTAACTTCATATTTTTTTGTATTTCTATTTCGTTTCCAACGATATTAATATATATTTTATACAATTTATTTTACATACATAATTTACATTTTTAGTGATTTCAAAGGATGGAATTCGAAACTCTTACAGCGACAACGGTTTCCGAATTATCAAACAAACAACTGATAGATGCATGCAAGCACTTTAACATCGCATGTGGGGCCATCAACAAAACTTCCAGGGAATTATTTGAAAAAAAATTGGTAGCCGCTCTTACTTCGAGTGCAAATGGCCATGGTCCTGTTCAAGTCGTTGAGGAGGTTGAAGAAGTGTATGTAGAAAATCCATCTACACCTTTGTTTGTCAATGAATTTGAAAATAGTAAGAACTTATTTGAAACCGAAGAAGCTAATGTATATAATGACACACCCTATCCGGTCATTCGTTCTGTAAGTTTGCTTCAGAATTTTATTTATTGAAAATTTTTTAGAGCAAAATTACTAAACGTATAACTACTGAATCATCACCAAGATCCTATCGCAGAGAAAATTATGAAGGTGAAGGGGGTGAAAATTGCGACGGAGAAGAATCTGTTAGAATTTTAACTGAAGCTGAACGTGCAGAACGTCGAGCTAGATTATTTTCCAAAGCCGTCCACCAAGAACCCCCTGTTTTTGTGGAAGAAAAGAAATCTATTGGATCAACAATATTAAAATTAACTTGTCTTGCACTATTTTTACTTTTTGCTTATTTCTTTTATATTGAACACATGAAGAGATTACAAGAAGAGAACAACGATGAACTGTAATCTATTAAGTCTTTTTTCTTATTCTTTTTTTTTTTAAATAATTTTGTACCCTAAGTAAACTTTTGATCAAAATAAAATTGTATTAGAAAAGTAGTTGCTGTTAACTTATAACCCATGTAATGATCTTAAAATGTTTATGCAGAAATTTCTACTGTGTTGTTTAAATTTCCTAGCAGAAGAAGACAATCTTAAAAACATTTCCTCTTTTCTTAATTTATAGCGTTCACAGTACATTAAGTTATATATAAAAAGTAAGTACTTAGTATAGAAAAAATTTTAGTTATTTTTAATAAAAATGCATTGAAAATTACAAATATTTTTTATCAAAGAGATAAAATAAATTGAACGAAAAATTTACAAACTCAATTTTTCTCCTAAAAAATAGGATTTCACTTATTGAGTGCCTGGTTGTTTAAAGAGAACATTTGACCGTTCAGCAACATCCCTTAATGTTGAAACAATAGCTTTAAGTTCACTTGAAAGTTTAGCTTTCTTTTCTTCAGACTGAAAAAAGACAAATAAATATTTATACCAACAAAATATAAATACTTACCATATCCGCTGATGATATTATCTTATGCGTGTAAATATTAAATGCTTGTTGAACAGTAGTGACTTTTTCTGAAGCAATATTCAATCGCATTAGTATCTTATTTGTTACGGGCATAATATTGTTAAGAACATGTTTCTGAAATGTAAAAGAAAATTATTGTAAGAAGAAAATAGACATACCACATTAACATCATTAACAGCTGCCTCTTTTTTAGTTACATACTCAGATAACTTATTCACATAATGTTTCGCTTCATTTACAGCTTTCTTTAGATCGTCAAATCCAACAACATTGTCTCCAATATCAGATCTTGAGATATCGAAAATACTGGAGCTTGATGTAGATAGTAATGCACTCTGTGAATGAGACATAACATTTTCTTTTTCATTCTCTAATTGTTGAAGTTTATTGGCAACTACACCGTGTTTACTTCTTATCTCTTCAACTTCTTTCTTGAGAACTTCATTCTGACCTGACAAGAGATCAACTTCAGCCACTTTTGAATCAATATCCTGAATAAGAACGTCTCTTTCGTTATTTAGGCTAAGTAAAAGTTCAGTGTACTCCTTAGCTGCCAATTCAAGTTCTTCAAATTTAGTCTTGTAGTCATTAAGCTCTAACGAAAGACTTTCTTTTTCAGCCTCTAGATCGGACAGTGCAGTTTCTAAAGTCTTAATTTGCTCTTCAGCAGCACGAAGTTTTGTTGTTTGCTCGAACAATTTTGAATTATTGCTAGAAACCCTTTCGAGAGCTTGACTAAGCTTCTCCTTCAACTCATTTGTTTCCTCTTTTAATTTATCTGTCTGAGTCTTCAATTCCTCATATCTTGGATCATCGATCAAAGCATTACCGGCAGAGACTGAAACGTTTCCATCTCCTAATGTTTGATTCATCATTTTCGTCAGATTTAATGTATTGGATTGTGGTTGGTTAACTGACTCAACAAGAACAGACGCGTCATTTATCGTAGTATCGACGGATATTTGTATTTGAAGCATCAACTCATTCAACTCTTTAAAGACCTCAGTTCCATCGGCTTTAAGTGTATCAATGATAACTGTTGCAGCACTTCGTAGTTGTGCAAACATTCTTTCGAGGAGTTCCTTCATTAACAAAAGTGATGAGAAAAGATTATTCATACCTGAATGTGTAAGATTCATATCTATTTCACGTTGCATAGAAGCATTTGCGAATGTCTTACTAAGTAAATTAATTGTATCATCCAGGTTAATATTTGAAGATTTTCGTATTTGGTTTTTCATCATCGTTCTTTCCCTCATTATTAGCATCGCTCTGGAACGATAATGGTGGATTAGAAACCTTAGGCAAAGAAATATTTGAGACAGACTTCCCACCACAAGACAATATAATCTCCTCCTCAAGGAATCTTCTGGCTCCTAAATCTTCCAGTCCGAAGTTTTCAATTCCTTCTTGTGATATAACATTATACTTTTCGAAGAATTTTGAAAGAACAACTGTGAGACAGTCAACATTTGCTTTTGAAAATTCAACCTGTTTATTTAAGTTATCAATGACGCTTTCATAATTATTCTTCATATCTTCAATATCTTTCTCCAGTGCCTTAACCTTTTCTGATTCATCAGTCGTAGAACAGGCGCCATTGGTTACGGAAAGTGCTTCATTGAGTTTGTCGTTAAGAATTTTTGTCTCAATCTCAGCATTAGCATGCTTATTTTTCCATGACACAACATCACGTTTCAGTTCATTATTTTGAGCAGTCAAATTTTCAATGTGACATGACATCTTTTTTTTTTCCTCATTAAACTCTGAAATTTGTTTCTCCAAATCAGATTCAGCTCTACGACATCTCTCTGTCAAGTTGACAATTAATTCACCTTTATCTTCTAAACCTTTGTATTTTTCTACTTCAAACAAAGCGTTACGCAATTGTTCTAAAGCTACTTTCATCGATTCATTTTCACGGCGAAGTTTGTCATTGTCATGAACAAGTTCACCAAGGTATCTATTTTGTTGTGGTTGTTCTTGGTTTCCTTCTTGAAGGAAAGTTGAAGCTACAATAGAGATACTTCTAGAAAATGTGAATAGAAAACATACCTTCAAGCGTTAGAGATAAATCATCCATGTTCCAAAATATTCAGTAAGTTAACTACACAATAAAATACTACTTTGCAAAAATGGATGACATAGACTGGGTGTCTTTTCTTTATTTTAAACAACAAGTACCCTTTCGCGCAAAATGTCAGGAAGTCGTTTTGGGATATCAGTTATGATTTTTTTGAATCCTTCTATGATAGGTAGTAGGTAATATGTGTATAATAAAGTACTTTTAAACAATTTGTTATAAATTTTCTTACTCTCTAGCAAATAATTTTTTTAAATTTCATTCTTTTTTTGTTGATTTAGTACACTTGAAATTTTAATTTTATCATTAGTCTATAATGAATATAAAAAACAATTATTTATTTATTTATATGTAAAGATGGGAAAATTTGTTCATCTATATTTCTTGATCACAACAATTGATTATGTTTTTGATTTGAAAGTTTTTGAATTTTCTCGACGACTCCAAGACATCTTTTCAAGATACTGAAAGACAGTACATACTTTACCAAGGGAAAATTATTTTAAATTTCGTTTCTACAACCTCTCATAGAATTTTATTTTTAGCTTAAATAATGGGTCTAACAAGGGATTATCTTAAATTTGAAGCTTCAGGAATATGCAATATTGTAGCATCTCATTTTGGAAAAGTTCACGCTATTGATAGAAATGAATGTGCTGCTTCAGCTTGTGAATCATTGAATTTTTATAGTATAGGAAAAAGGAAAAGAATTGATAGAATATTGAGACAAGAAAAACAAGTTACAGCAATGGCTTTTTCACAGGTTTATAATTATATCGCCATAGGTTATGATGATGGTGAAATAATTTTATATAATAAAAATTTACCAGATTATGAGAAAGAAAAAATTGTTTTTCATGGTCACCGAACAGCAGTTAATTGCTTAACATTTTCACAAGATGGTTTAATGTTGGCTTCTGGAGGCAAAGTAATTTATTAATGTTGTTTTTTATTTTTATGGTTTTCGATTTTCAGGATTCTGTCATTGTTATTTGGGATATTGTAAATGAATCAGGATTATTTAAACTTAATGGACACAAGAATGCTGTAACTGATATAAAGTTTACGAAGAATGGAGAAAACATCATATCTTCATCAAAAGATGCTACAGTTAAATTCTGGAACATTGATTCCAAGAGTTGTTTCTATACTATCGTTGATTCAACCACAGAGGTTTATTCACTTGCGTTAATAAAGAACGACAGACTTCTTATTGTTGGTTCTGCATCTATTGAATTAAAAGTTTTTGAATTAAAATGGAATTGTGATGAAGAGGAATTAGATGATAGTCTTAATATGCCTGCAGCAAAGAATAAGAAGGTTGTTTCACTTGTTGGTAGTGATCTTATAAAAGAAGAGGATTCGCAGCACAATACATTTGTGTCATGTAAAAAAAGAGGTTTGTTAGTAAGACAGGCCAAAAAAATGGCACTTGAAATTAATGTGACAAAGGATGAAAATCTTATGATGGTTGTTGGAAATGATCAAGTTGTTGATGTATATAGAATATTTTCTGATAATGAAGCAGAAAAAAGATTTTACAAGAAAGTTAAGAAAGCTAAGAGAAAGGCTCAAGAAGAGGGTGATGGAAATGATGAATTGACAATTGCAGACAGTGTGTCTAGGGATATAACCGTTTTTATTGCTAGAATAGGAGACATTAAAGGTTTTTCAAGCATCAAATCACTATCAATTTGTAGTAGATTTATAAAAGTAAAAAAAGAGGAAGAGGATACAGGTGATATTTGTTACAGAGTTTATACCTTACAGAAAAATAATGCAATAGTAGCGTTTGATTGTATTTTTGATGGGAAAGGAAATACTTTCAAAAGTGAGGTTATTGCTGATTTAAACAAATTAGGACACCGTAATGAAGTTCGTGCTTTAGCTATAAATGCAAAGAATGAATATATGGTTACAGGAGATTTAGATGTAGGCTACTATTGGAATTTGAATAATTTGACAGTACAACTTGCTTTTGAACATGAGAGTATGAGGGATATAGTTGGAGCACTTTTTGTTTACAGTGATCAATATATTGTTTTTACAACAAAATCTGGAAGTATTTTTATTTTCCATGTAGCTACAGGTGAACACATAGAGTATAAAGAAAAGTGTCATGAATCTTCTATAAATGGAATTGTATTACAACCAAATGGACATGGTTTTATAACAACGTCTTCCGACAAGAAAGTCAAATTCTGGAATTTTAAGATCATTGAAGAATTTGGAGCTAAGCGTCTTACATTTGACATGACAAGAGAGCTTGAATTGACAGATGAAGGTAGATGTTTAGCTGTATCTCAAAATGGTAAATATTTTGTTGTTGGTTTACTAGACAATACAGCCAGGATTTATTTTTGTGACACAATGAAATTTTTTGCCTCCTTATATGGTCATTCTCTTCCAATCACATGTGTTGATATTTCTCCAGATAGTAAACTTGTTATCACTGGTTCTGTAGATAAGAGTGTCAAGATTTGGGGTATAGATTTTGGAGACTGTCATAAAAGTATTTTTGCTCATGATGATGTTGTTACGTGTGTAAAATTTTCCACCAAAACTGATGAAAGACTTTTTTGGAGTGCAGGTAAGGATGGTAAAATTAAACAATGGGATGCTGACAAGTTTAATCGTGTTCAAGTATTAAATGGACATTCAGGAGCCGTCAAATGTTTAGCTCAAGCCAGTGACAGTAGTTTCATAATCTCAGCTGGTTCTGATAAAAGTATTAGACTTTGGGATTTAACAGATGAAATAATAGTTTTATCTGAACTTGAACAAATAGAGAGAGAAAAAGAATTAGAAGCAAAGCTAATTGATGAAGAAGATATTGTTCCAGGAGATTTGAGAGATAACGAAGCTGAGTTAGCAAACAAAAAAACGATTGATACAATTAAAAGTTATGAGGACATAGTTGATGCACTTCTAATCGCAAGAAGTGAGAAACAAAAACGTAACGATGATGATAAATACGTACCACATCCTTTAGTTAAAAGCTACGGTTCTAAGTCAGAGAATCATTTCATAATTGATGCAATTTCAAGGATTAAATCAACTCATTTAGAACGTGCTCTTCTTATGGTAAGCTATGATTATGTTAAAGATATTCTTGTTGCCTGCAATAGTTGTATTAAAGATAACTATAAATTAGAACTTTGCATTAGTATTACAAATCTTACCAATAAAATTCACCATAATTATCTAAGAAATACACCTGAAGTTAAGAAACTTCTAAGAGAAATATATGAAAATGGCGAGACACATCTAGGTAAACTTATCAGCACAGTTGAATTCAATATAGCTGCATTGTCATTATGGAAGGCTGAAATTGATAGTTTTTCTAAGAATAAAGTTTTTTAAATTTATTTTCTTCGTTATTAGACTTTTTTTTATTGTTTTTGTTGTTGATTGTTATAAATAAACATTTTTTTTATTTTATAAATTATGTGTTGATACATAGGGAAATATACATACTAGTCTCATTTTAAAAGACACCAGGATGTATACTTCTATAATAATTTTAACTCAACGACTCTTTTTAGGGCTATTCATTAATAGTAAACTTTTTTAAATGTGAAATAAAATTTTCTATTTTTTATCTACTTTTTAACTTTTTTTTCTGGTGTAATATGTCAGTATCTATCAACAGGTATATAGTATTATTAAATATAATTTACTACGCCACTATAAATCATTTAAATGCTATTAGTGTACGAAATACATACAAAAACATAAATGCTGTAAAGAAATTTTGCTACAAATTCTTTTAAATATGTTTATTTATGCATAACTAATACAGAAATATCTTTTTTCTTAAATTAAATACTCAATTCAAGGATTCATAGATGTAGCACGTATTCTAATGATTAGCCGTTTAATAATATTCTAATTATAATAATTTATGATCTACTATCAACATTTTATTTGCTTCAAAGTTTGACAACACTTCTCACTTGTTACAAACAAAAGACTGGGCGAAGTGAAATATATGCATTTCTCCAAAACAAAAAAGCATTTGGTTTTTTTATTGTTTTCGATAGATGTATGACTGTTTAGAAGCAATTTCTACAAAAGTTGAAATGAATACTTCCAAGAAAATTGAAATTAGCATTCCAAGTAAAATTCATACATCACTTCTCTCTCTGGATATTCCATACAGTGGGGAAAAAGTTTTTAGTGATCTAAAATATCTAAATGAAGTTTTCACTGAACGTGCTATGGTTCCCGATTTGAAATGGTATGTTTTAATTGCATATTAGTATATTAATATTTTTAAATTTAAGGCTATCAGAATTTCATTGTAACCTTCCGGAAGAATGGTCAGATGGTTTATTTGTTGGAGCACACTATCAACCACCTCATGTTTTTGCAGAAACGTACAAACAAGCTAGAGTTAATTTTGCTTGTGTCCTTATTTATTCTCAAGAATACTATAGAGCTGCTCAAGTTTTAGTACCCTATCTATCAACAAGACACCCTATAGTTCTTTTTTTACACTATTATGCACGTTTTCTATGTACCGAACAAGAATCTGCAGAAAATGATGGTGATCCACTAAAGAGGACTGGGTCATATATTAGTGAAGATTTATTTGTCATTAGAAAAGAGCTTCATGATATTTTGTGGGAACAAAATGAAACTTCAGACATTTATTTACTATATCTTCTGGCTGTCGTTAATATTAGACTAAAACATACTGAACAAGCCAAAGATATTCTCAATAATATTATTAAGAAGGAACCACGTTTTTGGCCGGCTTATAAAGTATTATCCGGGGTGGTAGATGATTTGCAATCCTTGAAAAAAATTATAACATCACATCCAGATAAAACATCATGGATGCTCCATTTATTTATGGCAGAAACTTGTATTACCTTACATCAGTATGATATGTCTGCTGATATTTTAACAGAAATGAAAAATTTGGGATTATCAGAAGTTAATTACATTGACACGAAATTAGCACATTCTATGTATGAAAGACAATCTCATGTTTCAGCAGTACAGTTGTTTGATGATGTTTTGAAAAGAGATCCGCACAGAATTGATGAAATGAATTATTATGCTGACGCTTTGTATGTCCGAGGTGAAAGAGCTCTACTATCAAAGTTGGCACAATCTTTTAATAGAACTCACAAATATAATTATATCACTTGTATGATTCTTGCTAATTACTATTCACTAAGTGGAGATTCAGAAAAAGCAATCACATTTTTGAACCGTGCTTATCGATTAAATCCATGTGATGCAAATGTGTGGATACTTCTTGGACACGAAATGATGACACAAAGAAATCAAAGTGGAGCGTTAGCTGTATATAGAAAAGCGATTGAAATAGATAATAAAAATTATAAAACATGGTATGGTCTGGGACAACTTCATGATATAATGAAACAACCTATGAATGCTCTATACCACTACAGAAATGCTTACCGAATTAACAATTCTGATTCAAGAATTCTCGTTGCAATGGGTTGTTGTTTTGCAAAATTAAAATATTTAAAAGATGCTGAAAATTACTACATTAAAGCATTCATTTTAGGTGATGTTGAAGGGACATCATTAATTTACCTTGCCAAACTTTTAATAGATCAAGATCGAAAAGATGAAGCAGCTGATGTTTATAGGAAGTATCTTGATACTTTTAGTTCGAAATTGGTTGCTGATTCTAATAAACATTTAATATGTATAAAATACCTTGCTGAATATTGTTGTAACAACGATCTTATAGAAGAAGGTAAACTTTATGTTGATCAATGTTTAGAACATCCAAGTACTCGAGAACTTGGACTTGCTTTAAGGAAGAAACTCGATGAAGGTAAAGCTGAACCTTCATCAAGTTCTCAGAAAGCAGATACGTCATATGATATTCTATATGATCTTAAAAATACTCTTTGTGGTGATGATATGGATGTAGATGCTGATACAGAATTCTCCGACGATAATGATACTACAAATGACAATAGTTCAGAATGATTTTACCTTGTTTATCTTTTGTACATTTGTAAATATAAAATACTTAAATTATATTGTTTACATTTATTTTTCTACCGTTTTTTTTGTTAAAAGTTCAATAAATTTATTTGAAATTGAATTATTATTTTTGTAAATTTATCAATTTTCCTATACGAACAGTACGTATTGGGGAAATATCCTTCAAAAGAAAAGCACAAATTTTGATCGTATTGATAATCTTCTTTATTTCATATAAAGAAATTCTCTTTAAATACAGATAAGAAAATAGTGCGTGCAGTCACAAAATAATTAATAACTAATTATCTGTAGAAATACAATTCCAATATCGTTGCAAGTCTTTATTAAATTTACTGTTTATTTGCGCGCATTTTCCATTATTATTTATTTATATTACGTTACAATGGTTAAAAAATTACCTTTTACCCCACTTCATGGAAGAAATAAGCGAAGCATTAAATATTTATAACCTAATAACAGAAAGTATTAGCAAAAAAACTTCCTTATCACTTTATATTGGAGGAAAACCAGGTACAGGAAAGACAGCAACTTTGAAACAGATTGTTCAAAGTTTCTCTAGTAAAAAAAATGTACGTTGTAAATGTAATTTTTAAAGATTTTTTTTAAGATTGAAACTATTTTTATCAGCTGTACATCATGCCAAACAAAAGTAGCATTATATCGAGAGATTTCAATGAAATTCATGAATAAAACTTTTAGTTCTGCAACTGCTTTAAAAAATATTGAGAAATATTTTGATGAACAGAACAAATTTATTTTACTTGTTCTAGATGAAATTGATTTTTTAACATCAAGAAGTCAGGAAATGTTATATATGGTATTTGATTGGCCAGCAATGTTTCCAGAAAAAGTTGGAGTTGTTGGTATAGCTAACACTCTTGATCTTACACACCGTTTGTTACCGAAATTAAAGAAAGGTGTTGAACCGACCACCATAATGTTTCAACCTTATTCTAAAGATGAATTAATTGAAATATTAACAGTAACATTGAAAAAAGAATGTGACGGTGCAGATTCTAAGAATATTGAGTACATTGCTCGTAAAATTGCTGCTAAGAATGGTGATGTTAGAGTTGCAATAAGTATAGCTAAGAAAGCATACCTTGATCTCAATGAGGAGGATGAAGATGTTGTTTCAGAAAATGAAGATAATTCTTCATTTAAAGTTCCAGTATTACAAACACCTAAATCTAAAGTAAATGCACTATCAGTAGTCATGTCAACAATGAAAAATATTGAAGCATCTCCACTAGTGCGGGCAAAAATACCGTATCACCCACGTATAATTCTTGCCATAATGTTAAGACTTTCATCAAGAAAAAAAGCCGGTGTTTTAAATGAAAACTTACTTCTTTCATCTTATCAAAAAGTGCAACAAATGTTAAAGTTACCCGATTTGGAACGACATGAACTTCAGGAAGCATTAAGTACACTTGAATCACAGGGATTAATAAACTATTTTAAAAATAAATACAATTTGAGTGTAGATATAGAAACAGCACAAAAAATAATAGCAGACAACGCTTTAATAGCTGAGATAAAAAAAGTTAATCTTTGATTTTTTTGTGAAGACCAATAAAAATTTATGTATTCATATCAAATATACATTTGAATAAAATAATAATATTTATTTATTTAGTCATCAATTGCATGTCCAAGCATTGTCAAGAAAATTTGTCTTAGTGATCCAATTGAAGATGCGGCCAATTGATGTTCTAATGTCTTAGAATTATTCTCATTAAACTCTTGTTGAATTGTCTCCAAATCAACTTCAGCTCTGTTCAAAAATATTCTAATAATTTCTTCTTCATTGTCTTCAAAATCTTCTAAGTAATTTTTAAGTAGTTTTGAGAAGTAATAGCTTGGTGAATTTAAGTAGTCAAAGAACATCAGAAGCATAACCTTCAAATCTCCGTAAAACCATTCTTTGATGACTCTAATGATATCCTTGTGAACTAAATTTTGATATCTATTAATGACCATATTTATATGTTCAAAACTACGCTTATAGAGGATATCTAATAGGAATTTTTCATCCTCCAATTTATAGATACCTTTGCCATCATTATGTAATCTTTCAACATCCTCTTCAACATGATCTAAATTTAAGGCACCTTGATCACGTTCACCTTTTACTAGACCAAGTAAAAATCTTTGATACCCACTATCAGTTCTTTCACGAATTATTTCTCTTATAGACTTTCCATACTTTTCTTTATATAACTCTTTTAATTCCATAATATACTGTTTACTTTTTCCACAAAAAATCTCGATAATTACAGCATTGTCAATAGCTTCTTTCTCAAGTGCTTTGTATAAATCTTTAACATTTCTTTGAATTTCACATTCCATGACTAATTTTAAAACTTTGTAAAGTTTTCCTTTGATTTTAACTTTAAATCTTGAAGCTAATGTTTCGTTGTATAGATTAAAATATTGAACAGCAATCATATGTTTCTAAAAATATTATTTTACTATTTAATTATAAAGTTACCTCTCGAGAAGTTCTTCTAAACATAATATTAATGATTGTTTCTTTATCAATTTTTGAAGAAGTCGTGCTTACTCTCAACATTTTCGCGTCATGTTGTGAGTTAAAACTAGGAGTATTCATTAATGTAGCACTTCCTGTCTTAATAATTCTCCATTTTTGATGTTGATTCATTGTTGTACATTGACTATAAATTGAAGAAACAGGAATATGACAATTCATATTCATAAGATTCGGATTCCATGGTGTTGACATATTAAAAGGATTGAACATTCCTGAATTATTGGGATCATAAGAAGTTATTGTTGAAAATCTACTGTTTAATGTTGGTTTGGTACCTCTAGCAAAATTTTGATAGTTGCAATTCATAGAAAAATTACTAATCGGTTGAAATTGAACTACATGTGGTACATTTTCATTGTTGTTGTTAAATAAAGGATTCATAGAAGGTGGTTCGGGGTATAC
This sequence comes from Strongyloides venezuelensis, assembly GCA_963280985.1. Lineage (NCBI taxonomy): Eukaryota > Metazoa > Nematoda > Chromadorea > Rhabditida > Strongyloididae > Strongyloides > Strongyloides venezuelensis. The sequence continues at coordinate 6,542,332 of CAUJLX010000002.1, read as the reverse complement.
AAAATTGAAAAGATCTGCAGGTAAAGGACGTGAATATGGATCATATTTATAGTTGCAACTTTTCGAAGTTTTTTCTGTACGAACTCCTGGACTGTCTAAATTCTTAGTTTTGGGTTCTCTCTTCATTTCACTTATTAAATTTTATTTAACAATTAAATTAAATCTTAAGCAACAATTAATATATATGCTATAAATTATAATAATATTTACTTAATTTCTAAAATTTTATTATTCGAAAATTAATGAAAAAGATATTTGATATTAAATTATTGCCTTGAAGATACGAGGATACATAAAAATGTCTAATCAAATTGTACTTAAACTTTTATACTTGGGCATAAAAATAAAAAAATTTCATACATATTTATGATTGTCTTCAACAAATAAATAGCATAAATTTATAATTTAAATATAATGATCTTCTCATATTAACTCATTGTTTACTTATTAATTGCAAATAAGTTCAAGTATAAATTGAAGTAATATGCATGCGTCGTGTGAAACGACAACGAATATAAATTCGTATGCTTACATATTTATGTGAATATTTTTTTCGTTACAAAAATTTATTTTAAAATTATATATTGAATATTTATAGAGATTCAAATTATATATGTTTTAGTCAAATTCTTATTTTATTTATTTTGATGAAAAAATTGTTTCATACATTTTAGCCAATTTTTACTAAGAATCTTTGTTGAAAATTGCAAAAAGTGAGTTTTTTATCAAACTATCTACAAAATCCTAAAAATTCCTTATTTCATATTTACATTTACTTATATAAGAATACTGGGATTTCATAACATTATTATATTCTACTTACAAGTACTTATAGTAATGATCATAAAAAATAATTCATAAATTGTGCTTTTTCTTTATATTATATGTCCCCCTCGTATTCCAAACGTATTATAAAAGTTCAATAAACATTAAATTTTAAACATACCAATTTTATTTACGATATATTCGATTTTAACGATTAATTAATTATCTCAAAATTAAGTAATTCAAATTTTAAGTAAGTAAATTTAACTTGTTTAATTAAATAATGCTCCAAATTATCCAAATTTTTTCAACTACGTATGTATCTTTATTTTCATTTCATGTAGTAATTTGTTACCAATAATAATTGTTTAGGTATATAGTACGAATACCCATGCCTTAAAAAATTGTTATTGCTTATGATTAATAATTGGTATTAAAAATTCAATTAATATAAATAATACGATAACAAATTACTGTAGTGCAAAAAAAAAAGTAGAAACTGAAATAATTGAAAACTTTATTAGAATAAATATTTTATTTATAATTGATTATATTTATTAATGCTTCATATTTTTTTATATATTCATAAAAACTATTTATTTATTATTCATATTTCATGAGTCACCTAGTCATAATATAAAACTTTTAGATAGTTAAATTGTTTATAGTTTTTAAATTTTTGATATTTATGTGTAAGCAAATGTATTTATATAAAAAAATTAATAATCATTTTAAACGTTTTTGGAATTTTTTCAGAAATCAAGTTCATTTACCAAATAGAATAAACGTTTTTAATGATATTTTTGTTATCTAAAAATACCAATCCTTTCAATACCAAATAGTGAAAAAAAATTATTTATATAAAAAATAATCTAATTATTTTATAATGTTTATTTAAATTTTTATTTTGCAATTTCTATTGATTGATTATGTAAAAGACGATATATTCAAAACATGTAGACTATATTTCAGAATACTAACATATTTTGTTTTAGTTTGAGACACATTACTTTTAAAAATTTGTGACATCTGTTTTATTAATTTATTGATATACCTCGAATTATGTATAATTTTTCTGAGATATATTTGTAGTCTATACATAGACTTTTTAATTCAAATGTCAACTATTTTTATGTATTTTGTGCGATTATATACTTAGGAAAATTGTTTATTTTTAAATAAAAACTTTTAAACATTTGTTTAAATATCCATGAATCATGATATTTTAAAATTGTAGCTTTACAATTTAATTTAGGTACAGGTAAATAATTATCCAGCCATAAAATCCAGGCATTTGTAAAAAATATTATGATCAATTAAGTTTCTATTTGACAAAATTGCCAAATAATATAAATAATAAATTGTTAAAAAGGTACTTTGTAATAATGTTTTTAATTAAACTTAAAAATAGATATAATTTATTTAAATGTAGACATTAATAATTAATCAATTATCTATGCTTCATTTTAAACAATAGTGGTGTCACTTTTTCATGGAATAAATGAAACATAAAAAATGTCACGTAAACTTTTGTATCGTTAAATATACAACAACAATATAGTAAATATATATTTACAATAACTAATAAAATGGTTATCTAGAGCATCATTCTTACAAAGAAATTAATAAATAAATATTACATTAAATTAAGACAACTGAAACTGGGGTTAATTTTTTGTTATACAATATTAGTTACATTTCCCTTAATTTTAACAAACATTAAATTTTTTTGGTCTCAGTTCTAATTATCTAGTAATTCAAATTTTCAATATTATCTTTTTTATGGTTTCTCCGTACATAATAAAACAAAAATAACTTACTATTTTAATTACTCACGAAATTCTTATTTTCTTTACCATAATATAAAAAGTGACATGTTTTCATTCGAACATGAAAAAAACTCACCAACTAGTAATTTTTTCTTTAATTTGAAAACATTTGAATTTGGCGAATAACAAACATCTACACGATATTAACGAAATACTATAGTTTTGGAATGACGTGTCAGAAATCCAATTTGATTAAAATTTGTTTTTTTGTGTCTAAAAAGTCAACAAAATAAGGACCAGTCGCTTTAAAAAATGACCAGCCCATTGGTATTTAATTGTCATTTAATTTGCTATGATGATTTTGGTCCTGATGAATTATGTGTCAGCATTAAATGCGGACATGTAATGCATTCTAAATGTATGAACGAATGGATAAGTGTAAGTACGTAGAAAAATTTTTTTATTATTTTCATTTCAGAAGCAGAACACATGCCCTTACTGCTCGGTATCAACAACATTAAATGACATTGTTAAAGTACAATACGATGACACTATTAATGACTTTTTCTCTGGTTATTACAAGGGAAAGTATGAAGAGATTTGCAAGCAAATTGAAGAAGGAAAGATAAACACAAGGAGGTACTCCCCGACAGGGCAGAATGCTATGGGAAAATTAGAACTTGACGTGATCAGGCAAAAAAACAGTAGATTGACAGATTTACTGTATCATAAGATTGTAAATGGATCAGATTTTATAAGTCAACGAGGACTAGGAGATATGATCCACATGGAAACTGCCACCAAAAACGAAAAAATAAATTCCCTTAAGTTTATGCTTTCACAAGAAAAGGAAAAGAACAACCCTAATATTAAAGGAATTTTATACCAAGCAAAAGTATGCGAATTAGAAGATAAAATAAAGTTCCAGAAAGAGGAGAAGAATAAGTGCCTTCAAAAAGTGGCCCATCTACAACTGCAATATAATAAATTGGCCAGTGAAAACAAGATATTACGGGAAAAATATCTAACATTGGATGTTTGTCAAGAATTAAAGAATAAAATTAAAAATCAAACAGAGATTATAAATGATCTTACAAAAAAAAATGAAGCCCTAAAGAAGCAAAAACAAAATCACAAAAGTATAGTTGACAAAATCAATGAAAAAGCCGACCAAAAATATCGTGATTTATACATTAAGTTTCAGGATCTTAAGCTACATTCAGAATCAATGGAAAATAAATCAGAATTATTCGAGAAGAAAGAGAGAGAATTTTATGCATTCCACAGGAATATAATTTCTTTAGCAACAAAAATATCTCTCTCTGACAACAAAACCGAAGAGTTGTTACGACTATTCATTAAAGAAAAAACAAATTCCAACTCTGATCTATGGAAAAAAACTTCCGATTCAATATTTACCATGTATAAAAAACTTACAGGATTGGTAGAAATGGATATGCTCATGCATCAGAGTGCTACAAAACAACACACGAAATTACCACAAGAATCTGGGAAAAATCAATAACTTTTGTTTAAACAGACATTCAAATATTTAATACTACTTTTTAAATAAATTCTATAATTTCAAAAATTGAAAGGGTCATAATATTAGTTTGCATCATTTACCGCTCGATTAGTGCATTATCCCAATGCTTTATAGGAACGAATATTACACAATACTTTTAACACGAATTTCTGTGCAAATTTGCCTTGTAGAAGTGATTACATTTCCATATAATTAAGATATGAAGATAATATAGATTTCATTATTATTTTGTTCTGACCAGTTTCATGTACGGTCTTTTTATCGCTTTATTGTCATCTACCTATATATCTTTTTAGATATATCTCCACGTTTTCATTAATTTTAAAAATGGCATTGTTTATGATTTGTATGATATATATTTGTTCCTAATTTTAATTGCATTTACCGTTATTTTCTTGCTTTGTTATAAGTATCTTTTCTTTTTAGAATAAAAGAGTTCAAAGAAGAAGTGTTCTTGTAAAAATGCCACATAGTGTAACAATATTAGGTGGCAATGAAGACAAACCTTTTGAATCATACATCGTTAATGTGGATCTTTTTCTCAGTACTAACCATTCATATGTTGATATTGATATGAATAAAATAAGAGAAGAAAATAATGTACGTTTGTTATCAATAATTTTTTTTTACGTAAAACGTTTTTAGTTGAATGATATCGAAAATAACTGCGATGGAATTGCTTCAGAGGCAATGCGGATTTCAAAACTATTGGAGTTAAAGTATCAAAAGAAGTCTAAAATAAAGGGTATTCATCTGAGTAAAGCGGATTTAAAGAAAAAAGACTATGGTTATGTCCCAGAGGATGACTTCATTGACGATGAAGAGGATTTTGATGAACTGATACCTTTTCACTTAGATACAGCTTTAGGTGGGTGTTATATCAATGAGGGTCCTTCAGAATTAAAAGCAGTTATTGAGATAGATGCTGAGGAGGCTATGTTAGAGGAAGATTATTCAGATGAAGATAAAAGTGATGATGAATTGGTTACATTAGACAAACAAAGTATTACAGATAAACCCGTGTCTGAATCCAGTGCTGATGAGGTGCATATAGAGGAAGAGGAAAGTAGTAGTATTAAGAAAAGGAGGGCTCCAACGCCGTCTTCTGATGTTGTTAAGAAAACGAAGTATACCGGTTCTGAAATTGTATCAACTGAGAATACTACCCAAACTACGACTAAGACAACTCCCCCTAACACAAATATGAATCATCACCTAATGGAAAATTTGAATAATTTGTTACTTTTAGTCAAGGAGAGGGCTGATCCTTCTAAGAAATTCCGTGTAAACGACGAAATAATGAGTTTGTTTGATGAGATTATTAAATCCTGCGAAAAAGAGAATTTTAAAAATCGTGACATAAACAAAATGTATCAGTATGTTGCTGAGCAAATGAACATTCATTCGAATAGTTTGAAGGAGAAACTGAAAGCTTTTAGAACAAATGGAACAATAGGTAATCAAGCGTTATCAAATGGTAATTCAGATACGCATGATACTCCTAAAGCAACAAATAACGGTACCCAAGATAAAGTGAGAACAGAACAGCAACCAAAGGCTACTGTTGGACAGGATACTCTTTCATCTTCTAATCGTTTAGAACCCGCAGACAATCTTATAAGTCACATAAAAAGTCTTGTTTCTGATGAAATTGAGAAGAAAGTCAGAGCAGAGGTAAATGTTTCAATCAAAGCTAGTGACAACAAAAGAGACAATCTTGTTTGGTCTAGTGTATTAAATAACTATATGCAACAGTTCTTGAAATTATTCATTGAAAGTATAGCAAATGAGCCTTCTATCACTTCAGGGATGGTTGTGGATACATTTAAAAGAGCTATTAATGATATATTATATCCTTATTTTTCTGAATGTGGAAATTCACAATTAGATTTTCAAAACAAAATAAAATCGCATATAGAAACATTTCATTCTGAAATTAATAATATCGTAAATAAGAAACAACAGAATGGTATTGCGAACTCCTCAGGGAAACAGTCACCAGCAACAAATCTACCTAAACAACAGAAAAAAGACCAAGCAAAAGCAGTTGCAACAGAACAAACTGTTGCTAGTAATACAAAATCTAGCAAAGTTCTTATTGACAAAAATAAACTTGCAGACTTTGAAAGACAGATTAAAACGTTGATAGTATCGGGAAATTTAAGTCAATTAGATATTGCTGAAGCTATGTTGAATGATAATAATTTGCAGGATTATATTCCGAAGGAAACAATTCTCGGATTAAGATCTCTACTTCAAGCACGTAAACAGACATCAAAACAAAACATATCTGGTGGTAAAAATGTTACATCTGTACCTCAAAAGACTTCCTCTATACAAACAAATTCTAATGCTTCAGCAAACGGTACAACCAAAAATAGTACTCGTGTATCAAATAATACAAATAATGTATCAGCTTCATCTAATAAGCAATCTTCTTTAAACATGACACAAAACGCCATTTCACAGACCTTGAAACAAGCAGTTAACCAACAATTATTACAGCAACAACAAAGTGTTATTTCATCTATTGTTACACTTCTTTCACAAAATCAAAATAGAATCCCTCAGAATCTTATGCAATTGAGGAATAGTGGCTTGACGGAGGCACAAATAAGTGCTTTCATGAGTGGTCCAAATCAGCAATTTTTTGCTGAGTTAGTCAAACAAGCAACAAGAAATAGGCAATAATGACTATATATTTTTAAATGATCTCTTTCTTGTGTCTTTATTTATTTCTTTTTGTAAATAATTGTATGATATAAAGTAACAAACTAATTATAAAAGTGGACTAAGGTAATGTCTTAAAGAGTTAGTTATTTCTGTTTTTTTTATAAATCTACTAAAAATTACTATTGGTATAGTGTTCGTTTTTTTCTTCGATTTACTAATTTTTTTGAGAAAAAATAATTTCTGACTAACAATGACTAAGTTTCTTGATGAAAGACCTGTTGGTAAATCACCAAATGGAAGGTTTCTTAAATTTGATGAAAAATTGGATGAAGACAATCTTAAAACTGTTTATCTTGGATTGGATATTGAAACAGGAATTGATGTAGCATGGTTTGAATTCAAATCAGATAAACCTTGTAGAGGTCGAAAGCTTAAAAGTTATAAAGAAGTAAAATTGATGTTATGGGAGATAAAGCATCCAAATATTGTAGAGTTTTATGACTGCTGGGAAGCTTATAATGAAAAAAACAATATATGTCTTTTTGTGGTAACAGAATTGATGACATCAGGAACATTAACGTCGTACATTAAAAAATTTCAAACGGTCAGCATAGAGATATTAAAACATTGGGGTAGGCAAATTCTCCTTACTTTAAATTATCTTCACACAAGGAATCCACCAGTTGTCCATAGATATTTAACATGTGATAACATTTATATAGTAGAAACAACAGGAAATATCAAAATTGATGATTTATATTTATCAACCTTGGACAATTCATCACCACATTTTATGGGCTTATTAGGTATAAATTATAGTTAAAAACAATAAATATTTTTTCCAGGCACATTGGCATATTTAGCACCAGAGGTATATAATACAAGATATGATGAAGCAGTTGATGTATATGCATTTGGCATGTGTTTACTTACAATGGTAACAGGAGAATATTTATATTCTGAATGTAGTTCTGAAGTTCAAACATTTATAAAAGCTAGTGCTGGGAAAAAACCTGACTGTTTTTATAAAATTCCAGAAGAATATGGTGAATTAAAAGATATTATAGATAAATGTCTGATGGCAGATAGAGATGAAAGAATAACTGTCAGCCAATTATTGTCACATGATTTCTTCGCTCCTGATGACCAGTCTGGTGTTAAAATTGAAATTAAAAATAAAGAAGAAGATCTCATGAAATATAGTTCACTATTTCAAATGGAATTAAGGATAACTGATCCAAAAAAACGAACTGAATATAATCTTAATGAGGATGAAGGATTGCATTTTTATTTTGATTATTTAAATAATACAGCGGAAGATTTATTGAATGAATTGATAGAACAAAACTATGTGCTAGAATGTAATCGAGAAATTTTAACAAAAAAAATAGAACGTGAGGTGAATTTATTTATAAAAGAGAAAGCACAAAAAAGGAAAAAAATTTCTGAAACAAATGATGAAAATCTAAGTGTTATATCTTCATCAATTTCATCTACAGATATAATGAAAAATTACGATTACTTGGAATGGAAAAATACTTTATCATTGTTAACAGATAATTGTTGTAAAGTTAAAGATGATGGTAAAATAGTAATGAAAAATAACTTTGCTATTAAAACTATCAACATTACACCAAATACAGTTGAACAAGTATTTAATATATCTGATATTTCAAATGATATTACTACAAGTTTTAATATGGAATGTAATATTCTAGGAACTGAAAAATATGAAAATACTAATGTATTGAAACCTATTGAGAATAAAATTCTCTCTGGAAAAACGGATGAAATATCGAAAATTGATTTAACTCCTTTTACGGATTTGAAGTTTATTTCTAATCAAAATTTCGGTGAATCGCAATTTACAACATCTAGATGTAATCAATATCTGTCCAGAGAACAAAAAAACATGTCAAATGGACAAATTGGTAGTGATTTAAAAACAGCTGTATTACCCTCAAATAGTGTTGACAAGATTGCTGATGATTCTTGTAAACAACAATGTGGGAAAAAAATCAGATCCACCATAACATTGACTGGTGATTCAAACATTCAATATTCCAATGATAGTAATAATTTACCACATGTAAATAGATGTAAATTGGTTAGGACAATTTCTAGTAATACAAGTATTGCATCATCAATTGACTCTTCACCTGATGGAGATAGAAGCAATATTAAAAATTTAAAATCCAATATTCGGAATATGGAGTCAGAATTGAAGAATTTGAGTGGTACTACTGAGATACCATTTAATTTTGGTGGTAATTTAAGTCAATCCAAAACTCTTCCAGAAGATATATCTAAATGTCGCAACTTTATTAGTGATAATCATGACAGTAATCAACAAAACAATGTTATAAGTTTACCTATGGCATATACTAAAAAACTTGAACCGCGTTTAGGATATGATTTAGGACGTAACGCTGACAGAGAAAATTATCTAGATGAAATGATTAGAAAACGACTTGCTTTGTTACCAGCAACATTCCCTAGTGTTGTTGAAAGTAAGACTTTTGAATCAAATGAACAATATAATTCACGTAAAGAAAGTATTCAAACATGTAGCAATTGTAGTATTAAAGAAAATTTGAATATACGAACTCAGGAAATACGCACAAATTTAATTGAAAATCAAGTATCTCAACTACAAATACAGAACATGTTGTCAAAAAAAAATGAAGTTTTCAGAACATCTACATTCGTTATCAGATCAGAAGAAAATATTATCAGAAACATTGTCAGATAAGTTAACACATACTAATGGTAATAAAAAAAGCCAACAATCCGATACATTGCCTTACCCACAAACGTCAACTAACGATTATAATATACGAGGGTATATTGATGAGATTGATGGAAAGTTAGATTCAAATCAACGTGTACAAAAAGTTTCTATTAGTTTCAATTCCAAATAATGAACGGAAAAATTCACTACCACAAGTATTTGACGACAGAAGTGAAGAATTATCTCTACCAAATAAGCAATTTTTAGATAAAACTATAAGTTCTACAAGTGATGTATCAAGTGAGGAGACATTAAGGAAATCATCACGTAAGTATGACCATCAATATGAAATTGATAAAAAAATAAAAGAAATGTTAAATGCTAAAAATCCCAATAATTCTTTGAAAAATCAACCAACATGTTTATATAAAAATTCTTCATATTCTTGTCATTCACCGGAGCATCATTCGATTATAGAAGTTGATATAAACGTTATTGACAGAGAAATCGAACTTTATAAATTAGATAAACTTGTATTTGATACACTACAAAGGCATAAAAAAGAATTACTTGAATTGAGAACTCGACAATGCACAGAACTTCGGGAAATCAAACATCTCTCCACATTAATGACACTTAAAACTCAAGAATTACTAAGGCAACTATATGTAGAAAATGAGGATAATTTAGGAAAATAATATTTATGTTAACATAGTATGCAATTATTATTATTATATGTAAATATTTTTTGTATAGAAGGAATCAATAAAGATATTTATTTTTACTACTACATATCAAGTTTTTTTCTAAAATTTTCAAAATATTTTTTAAAAGTAGTTAAATATTTCCTCTTTTTTTAAAATTTTTCATTTTAAAATATACTGTTATTACTTTATTGCGTAAATATTTATCTGTATGTTAAGCAATTTTTCATAATATTATTATTTTTAACGTGTGTGTAATTTTGATCTATTTTACTATTGAAAACTAAACTCAACAGATTACTAATAATACGTAATCAAAACATCATTAGATTATTGAATTATTCAAATCTCCCCTCAATTATAATTGTAAAACTAAGTAAATATAAAAAATATTCATGATTTTTATTACAAAATGTTACATTAACTAAATATTACTACATTTTCACTACTATTTTTCTTAATTAATATTTATTTTTTAATAAATTGGGAAATTAAAAATCACTTACCAAAAAACTAAATAAAAGATTAATATAATAAAAAATTAAATATTTAAAAAATACTTTTAAGAGTTTAAACTTAATTATAACCTCAATATTAATTAATTTAGCAATTTTAAATTTGTATATACTTATAATGAGTCTTGACAAGAGAAACTGTTAACGAAACTAAAACATAATCCCAATTTGTTGTGTTTTTTATAATCACCAATTATTGTTTTTATTTTATTAAGAAATGCAGTATTTGGAGGATTTCTTGGAAAGTATGTTTATTTTTTCCGTAACTTATTAATTTTAATTCAATTTTCTAGTACTAGAGTCTGTTCCCCCAGAGATACGGTACATCACTAATCAAATGCGTCTCAATGATGTTTCTTTGGAAGGTATTTTTGTACAAAATATCATTCATCGTTATTTAATAAATTTATAGAAAGTGAGAATTTGCATAAGAAAATAGAATCCTTTATGGAGGTTAAGGATATTATGACACCTGAACAGAGGGAAGCTGCTATAAATGAAATTCGTTCTATTCAACATGAACATACAAATAAAGGCTAATATTCGTTGTGATCTTGTCAAAAAGTTACGAACTATTTTTGATCTGTACAAAAATAGATTTGAAGAAGATCTTCGGAATTATAAATTAGAATTGGAAGCTGAGGCTCCTGGTGTCACTGAAACAATTGAAAACAGATATAATGAGAATCAAAGATTGTCTCGTGAAAGTGGAAATTTAAGAAGAACTAATGGGTATGGAATTGAAAATTTGGTGATGTACTATCCAGATGGAGAGGAATCATTAATTTATAATTCTGATTGTGAGGTATCAAGAAGTTCTATGGGTGGGCAAACTCCAAGGCACAACAGTCATGGAGATATTGATATACCACCTCAACTTTTTGATAAGCTTAGTCAACAAGGACTTCGGGATAGAAGTTCTACTTTTACAACCAAGTTAGAAGACTCTGAAACAAATCCAACAAAGGTTTGTATTATCTACTAACTTTTTTTTGTAACAAAGTAATTTTTTTTCAGAGACGTAGAACTATAGCAACATTACCAACAATGAATACCTCTAACACAAAATGTATGACCGATTTCAGTGAGTTATGAACCGATTGGTAATATTTTTTAATAAGATCTCACATCTTGTAAAGTTTTAACTTGTTTAATTTTTTAATTTTTAAATTTATTTTTTTTAACTTTCATTTTCAATAAATATTTTGTCTTTACAGCAGAAGCATGGTTCAGAGGTCCCTCAGGAGCCATAACTCCAAACTTTTGCATGTCTCCAAATACTATTAATACAAATAAGGTGTCTTTAGGATCATATCAGGATTCAAATCAAGTACCATTTGATTACAAAAAAAGTAGAAATGGAAGACAGAGTCGATTATCTAATAAAAGCCATGAAATTATAGGGGACAATGGTTGTATTAATGAATCTAGAAGAGGAAGCAGGTACTCTTCTAGACATACTCCTGATACTTCATCTTTCACGAGTGCTTTGAATACGTGTAATAATAATTTAATTAATAGGGAGCACACTCCTGCTTCTGTTATATCACTCTCTGACGATGAGGAAAGCGAAATTGTCGATGAGGAAGATGAAGAAGAGGAGAATGATAATAGAATATGGTGTAAATGCCGTGAAAAGTCCTATGGATTGATGGTAAAATGTGATAATGATGATTGTGAATATAGGTGGTTTCACGGTGATTGTGTTGGAATTACTCCCAATAATAAACCCAGTATAAATGAGAAATGGCTCTGTCAATATTGCCAACAACGTATTCGTAATATTAAGTAAAAAAAATTCCAAAGATAATAGAAATCTCTTAAGTCAAAAAAATCCGGTAAATGATATCAATATGATGGTATATATATAACTTGTTTAATAAATGAATTAATATTACATACTAATTACATAAAAAGAGAAACTTTAGATTTCTCATCGGTTTCTTTGTCCTTGTCTCCTGGAAACTTTTTTTGGCTGTGAATTACCAAACCATGATGAAAGCATTTCAGACATATCAGGCATATCGACTTTCGGCATTTGCATATTTTCCATTTCTTTCTTCAATTCTGGATCCTTATCGACAATCTTTGGCATGATGTACATTAATGCCATAGGTAGTACTAACATTATTACCATTGGACTAAATAAGACATCTGTGATTTTGAATCCATCATTCTTGGCGTTGAAGTATATTATTCTTCCTCGTGGAATCATTTGTAGTGGGTATGAAACTAAATTGACAGCATTCGGTTGTATAAGAATATTTCTTCTCGCTCTAATTTTTCCTTTTGTTGTTATGTCTACACGTATTGGTTCAAAATCGTAGTCTTTATGAATTACTTGGACCAAGTAACTTCCTGAAGGGAGATTATATATCCTAAATGTTCCATCACTCTTAATAAATCCAACTTTCTTTCCGTAATCAAGGTGAATTAATACTTTGGCTTGCCAACCCTCTTCAGCTATGGCCTCTGGAGGTAATATAACAGTTCCTGTGATGGTAAATTTATCCCCACTACTTGTCACACCAGTTTCATCACCAAATACAAAATGACACCAACAAAAAGACCAACGCAAATGTATACATGAGTTCTAGGATTAAATTTTGATTAATATATGTAAAAAAAAATTATATAAAAAAATATATAAATATTATCCATCGATAGAACGTATCAATAACTAAATAACAGTATATTTCCAAAGTTATGTTTTAAAATTATAAAGTTAATATGAAAAGAATAAATTAATTATATATATGTTAACATCTAACACAACATATAAAGGCAAATTTATATAAGTATTCCAAGTTTCATCGTATGAATAAAGTATATTTGTAGTTTAATTAAAGCGTCTAAGAAAGTCTTCTGCAGATAATCTTGCTCTTGCATTTAAGGCTAGTTTCATTTCACTTATCTCCTGAAGGAAATTAAATAAATTACTGTTATGTAAAGAAAAACATACTTTATCAATCTCTTGCATAAAATGAATTAAAAAATCTATAAGTTTGGACTTATACATGTGTTCAATATCAGTAGCAGTGATAAGGAAACTAATATCGTAGCCTTCGATTGGTTTTCGTCGAAGTACTATAAAATTATCCGCTCTTTGGCATAGAACTTTCATGAATTTCTTGCATAATATTTGTTCAATATTATCAGCTTGTTTTATCCCAATACTTAAACGTACCGAATTTATTGATGGTTCTATGAGAACACGTTCCTGTTTGTTACGTGATATCATTACTGGTGTCATGAGTAACTCTTTACTTGTCTGAACTTCTACTTCTGGTTTATTGTGTCTTTCAACTACTTGAGATCCAAATTGTTGAATACATAATGAAGCTTCAAGTGTACGTCGAACGCATTCCAAATAAGGTTGAAGAGTGTTAGCCTTTGAAGACATATTAGTAAAAATATTTTGTATTTTATGTAAAACATACCATTTATAAGAGAAAAAAAGAGGAAAAATTAAAGAAAGGATCTAAAAATAATTGTGTCAATCTTATAATTTTAAAAAGTAGTTATTTAAATTTTAATAACAAAATATAGTGTAATTGCAAGGTATTTAAAATATACTATTAAAAAAAAGTTAAAAATAAAAACAAGTTGTAAATGTAGATGGTGATGAGCAATCGTTAGTTACTTAAATAAGTGTGCATTATGCATAAGTTGATTTCTTACAAAGATATTGGTGTTAGGACACCTTGAGAATGAACTTAAATTACTCTTTTTTGCAATAATTTAATAATTATTATTTACAATGTCTACAAATGCAGAAAGTTTTAGGAGTAATGAAGATTTTAGGAAACTTCTTGCAGCTAGAGCTTCTACTGTAAATGAAGTCCCAAAAGAAACTCCACAGGCAAGTTCCAAGGAAGTGGAAAAGAAACCTCAGATATCAAAAACTAAGCATAAAAATTATAAACATAGACCAAAAAAAGAAGAATTTGAAGGGTATGGTGAACAAAATAGGGTACTTAATGAAATCATGAAAAAATATAAAGACCGTGCTGGAGAAAGAAGAAAACAAGAAATGGAAGAGATGCTTAACAAAGGAGTTCAGAAGAATTTCTTTGAACATGGATCTGGATATTTTGATAAAACAGCAAAATTTATCAATAGTGCCGAAAAAAGGAAACAAGAAATCGAGGAGAGTAAATATCTTGGTGGTGATGTAGAACATACACATTTAGTCAAAGGATTAGATTATTCATTGTTAAACAAAGTTAGAAGTGAAATGCAAGCAGTGGAAGAGATAAAAGAGGAAGAATTGGAACAAGAATTTTTATCTAAAAAAGAAGACAAAGTCGTGTATGAGATCAAAAGTATGTTTGCAAAAAAGATTGAAGCTCTTATACTCAAGAAAAATAATCCATCGGTAAATGCTAACTTTAGAAGAGGTAGAATGGCCTTTTCTTATGATTTAGAAGATGAAGATGCTGATATTCCTCTAACTGTATTAAGAAGTGTCCCCTCAGAAGCAGATCTTCGTCCAGTGAAAAATAAAATTGATAAATTAGTGTACCATAAATTATCTACTGTATTATCATATTTAAAAATAGATCCTAAAAAACGAAAAAAACTGCTTGAAGAAAAAGATGAGAAGAAAGAAGAATTTGAAAAATATAAAAATATTGATATATTTGATGATGAAGATAAATATGAGCCATCTGTAATTAAATCTTCTGAAGTAAATGGAATAAAAGTTAAAACAGGAAGTTATTTTGATACCCCAAATAAAAATGAACCAAAAAAGAATACTGTAGCCGTGGACAAAGTAGACATATTTGCAGACGAGGACGAAAAACCAGAAACAGTAATTATAACTAAACCATCAATACAGAAAAGGCTGCTGGAAATTGAAGGTAAGGGTGAAGAAGATGCATATTCAGAGTACTACCCATCTGTTTGCGGATTCGGAGAAAGTATATTAAGTGATGATGATGATAGTGATAGTGAAGTAAAAAGTAAAAAAACAAAAAATTCACAGGAAAAAAGCGACAAGGTTGATGGTAATAGAAGGCAACGTCGTGAGAATAAAATTCAAGAAGGAAAACTTAACCAACAATTAAACCAAATTAATAAATTACTTGAAAAAAGAAAAGCTGATGAAGAAAAAGGGATCTCATATAAAAAACCGAAATATTAATTGTCTGAAAATTCTTTTTTTGTAAATAAATTGTTCTTATTTTTTCTAACTTTGTGGATATCAATTTGAGGAGACACTACTTCACCAAAAGCTGTTTTGCTTTTGTTTTCGTGACGAGATCACCATAAAATTTTTGTGGGAAAATATATTTAAAAAAATGATATATAACAATATTTATTAATTAATTTGAAAAATTATTGGTTTCATTCAAGACTAATGAGACAACTTTTGAGGAAAATACAAATTGTTTTTTTTTAGAAAATGCAGTTTCTTTGTTTTATGGAAAAAAGCATATTTACAAAGTATAAAAGTAGTATCAGTTATAATTAAACAAATTAGGTTATTATTTTGTAAAATACATAATTTTCTATGCTATAAGTTTAAGACTAGCTTTAAGAAATAACATTTTAAAATTCAAGCTTTATAGAGTTGTAAAATAGTTTACTTTCTTTTTAATTGTATCATAAAATTATATAAAGAAAAATTGTAAAACAGTTACTATAGTTCTAGATATACGTAGTACATTAAATAATCAACTATAAAATTGTAAAATATTTATAGTTAAATGAATTAATAAATTCTAAATCAGCTCAATATCTTTATTTATCAAATACCATTCAATTTTTCAAATAACTACTCTTACATCTTGATTTCAGAATTTTTTTATAAAAAGTTTTACATGACTGAACTTTATCCACAATTGTAACAGAAGAAATTTTTTTACTCCAAATGCTACAAAATACAATTAAATGCATTTATTCATGTATACCTATTAATAAAATATTTTTTCATTTCTTAAAAAAAAGCTAAATAGCAATTTTGTGAGGGGAACCCTATTTTTTGAACATTCCCTTTCTCCTCTGAAATTTTTGTAATGATCTCATCATGAAAAAAAAGGAAAATAGCTTTTAATGAATTTACCACCTCCTTTTGTATATACAATAATTTTCACTAAAATTTTCAATGGCTTCGTCGCGAAAAAAAAAGCAAAATAGTTTTACAATGTAGCGAAATTTACCTAGTAGTTTTGGTGAAGTGGCGTCTCCTCCATTTATTTACCATTGAGTTGTCTTATACAGATTTTCTATCATACATTTGGTAGTGTATCACTATCTTTGGAGTTAGTTGGGTATTCTTACTTCACTGAGGAGAATCATAAAGTAAGACATTTTGTAGACTTCATGCGATTTTCTTTGAATAACCTTTTAGATCGTAGACGTGACACTCGTCCTTTATATCGTAGAATCTTCACTAATAAACGGCTTGATATTGCACATAAAAGTAAGTTTTTTTAATATCTTGGAAAAAAAATAAATATGTTGAATGATTTAGTTTTTGTACGTTCAATAATTGGTTTTAATTTCTTTGCAACATCTTTCTGTCTAGTTCACACTTATTTTTACTTCAAATTTCAACGTCCTTTGAAGTTAGAAAGACAACAACAACTAGAAAGAGAATTACTAGAAGCAGATCTTGCTGGATTCAAAGTTAAATAGATTTATTTCTCAAAAATAGGACAAAATGAATAGTGTTAGAAATATTTTACATATTATTAGTTCAAGTTATTTAAATACGTTTTTATTTGGAGTTGTTAGTGGTGCTGGTTTTGAGTTATTTAAGATTAAATTTAAATTTGCCGGTTTTGACTACTATACTTCATTTACTAAACTTCAAATACCTAAGGAATTAGAAGCTTTTGAGGAAGAATTAAAGGAAAGGGATTATGTACTAATGAAAAAATATGAACCAGAGGCTCTTCCTAAGGATTATCCTAAATATATATAGTTGATTTTTTTGTTTAGTTCATATATATATTTCAATGTATTTAAATTTCTAGGTGTTTGATGGTTTTACATGTTGTTCATATTTCAAATAAAATGCTAGATTTTATTTATGGACATTTTTAAAAAGAATCATATTTTATTTAAATTTAATTATATAGATAAGATATTTTAAAAAAAATACAAATTACCAGTCATTGCTATTTAAGATTGATATTGTTTCATTATCAAGATCAAGCATCTTAATAGCATTATGATAAAGTAAATGTCTTCTTTCTTGGTGAGTAAAGTCTGGGTACTCTTCTACTACTTTTCCTACTTCCAACTCCCCAAGAGGAAAAGGATAATCTGTACCCAAACATATTTTATCTTTTCCAACAATTTCTTGTAAAAGAAAAAGAGCATTTGGGTCATGAACTAATGAATCCGTGTAGAATTTTCCATGAAATTCTTTAGGATTTATGTCACAATCCGTTGCACAGATATCTGGGCGAACTTTGAACCCATGAGATACTCTAGCAGCAATTTGAGGATATGCTCCACCGCCATGTGCAAAACAAAACTTAAGTTTTGGAAATTTATGCAAAATTCCTCCCATTAAAATACAACAAATTGCTTGAGCTGTTTCAGAAGGCATACCTAAAAATGTTATATAAAATTTTATGCATAAAACTATTATATTATTTTTGTACAACTTAAACTAAATATTACAAATAATTTTTAATTCTAATTGGTAAAAATTCTTTAATTTTCTCATTGTAAAAAAAATACAACTCAGAACAAGTGTTTAATTTTTTTTAAATTACATTATTCTTGTTCTCGCATTTTATTTTTCTCTAAATTAGATATATTTTATTAATTTTCTTTAAACTTTCAAACTGCTCTGAATTACACAATAGAAGATTATAACTATCTATTTTTTTAAACTATATCATTTGTTTGTGGAAATTATAAATAATTTAACTTACCAACTAACCATGGTAGCCAATATTTTGACATTCTACTATCCCAATTATGCATATCCCATGGATGTACAAATAAGGTTATTCCAAGAGATTCAGCTTCCTATAATTTCAAATTCTTTTTATTCATCTATTTGTAAAGAAAAAATTTTTTATGTATTTTCTATATTTTTAATATTATGTTTAATTTATTATTATTGTTGCAAAAAAAGTGGTTAAATGGAAAAACTTTTTAAAAAGTTCATTTTCATTTTTCTTACATAGAGACATATATTACTTTTAAGTAAGAAGACTTTAAAAAAGAAAATGATATATATTAAATATTATTGTAAAAATAAATATGACCTCCCATCTATTTGTTGTATTTATCATTTGGTAAAATAAAGCATTACTACCATCAAATTTCTATATAGTATACTCCCTAATGTATTCCTAGTGACAATATCTTTTCTATTTCTTAAGAATAAATAGTAGCATAATTTATTGTAGTGTAAATTTAGCTAATTTATATATAAAATTAATATATAAATATTTGATTCCATAAAAAATGGATAATTTTATATATTAATATATCTAGCGTTCATATCTTAATGAATACTCTTTTTTATTATAGTTTCTTAAAAAACTTGCCTTGTATAAAGGTTCAAAATGTGTAGAATCTAAGTTCTTATCTCCGACATGACTTCCAATTTCAATAGCACGCATACCAAGTTCTGAATAACATCTTTTTAATTCCTGAAAGTAAAGTTTAACTATATTTCTTGTTGATATTATTTTGAAGTAGTTTTAAATTTTAACATCCACATAAGTATTGTAGTTATATATGCAAAATGTATTTTATAGTAGCATCAAAACATTTCTAACAGTTTAAAAGTAAGAAAAATAAATTTATCAAAAGGGTGCCTAATTTTTTTTATTTGATCTTTGAAACCGATAAGTATTGTTATATTGTTGTTAAAAAATAATATTTATTTTATAATTGTATTTTTTTATGTAAACTGTCTACAATATATCTCCATGGTAAATAAGAAATTTTAAGGTACAATAAATTATATATAATAAAAGTAATTTTTAGTGTTAAATTTTTGAATCAAGCTAATTAATTTTTTACATTTTTAAACAAAGATTTCAATATTACTCATTATTTTAATTTATTACCCTATTGAAATTAGTAAATTTTTTAAATTTATTAGAAGTATTATTTATATGCAAAAATAATTTGTTAGCACATAATGAAGGAATACGATGCCGACACTTCAGCAGTAAAATAGAGAAAAATCCTTTTTATATTGTATGTTATAGGAAAAGAGCTTTTAGAAAATAACAATCCAACATATTAAATATATACTCATTTATGAGAATATTTTCTTCTCCTCTCTTTTATATAACTAATAAAGCTAATCATTATAATAGAACTACAACTTTCAAAAAATAAGTTTGTTAGTAAAATTTCTTATTATTTTTCCATTTCAGTTTCCTAAATTAAACTTGTTCCTTTTTACTTTTATTTTTGAATCACTTCTTTCAAAACATTTTGACAATTTAAATAACAGTACAGTTTATGTATTTATTAAATTACATATCTACCAATAAATTTTAATGCTAAATAATTTTGTTATTTGATTGCCTATATATGTGTCTATTTATTTTTACACATATTTTCAGTAAAAAGGGAGTTATAAAATCTAAAAATATTAGAGAAAATTAAGTTTTAAGCTTTGACTCCCATTATCAGATATTTATATCTTTTTGCGCATATTATTATTTAAAGAAGAAATTAGAAGTTGAAGAAGTTACGATCCTTCACGTTATTATAAGGAACAAATTTAGGAAGAGGAAGAATTTATATAATAGAAAAAGATAACGTTAACAACTACAACACCAATAACTTTTTAAAAGCATTATCAAAATAAAAGGGAGGGAAGAAAAAATAACAAGAAGATTTTAGGAAGAAGGGCAAAAAAGCATTGGATTAAGTTGTATCTTCACACATCTATATTTATATATATAAAGTCTGAAAAGTCATATGCTTATATACATTATTTTTAAATTTTCAAATCTTTTTTATAGTATTCAAAACAGAAAAGATTATTCTATGATTGTATTAACTTTAATTAATTAGCATCATGCTTAGGACATCTAAAATACGATATATTTCAATTATATTATTACTACTTATTATTCTATCTCTAATTATACCCTCATTATCAAGGTAATTTTTGAGATATCATAATTATTTAATAACAAATTATTTTTCTTTTTTTAAACATAGTTATTATTTTTTAGAAGTACATTTTTAAAAAGAAATTCGAGGCATTTAAGAAGATTATCAAGATTATATGACTGGGAAGTTACTGAAAATGGTGATTTTAGGCCTATGATATCAAAGAAAAAAGTTGCAAGATCAACATCTGCAAAAGAAAAACAATGTGCAAATGATTCTTACATATTAGATACTATATTAAATGGTTACAATAGACATAAAATTCCAGGTGGTAGTGTTGAAGTAGCTGTAGAGGTTTGGACACAAGAAATAACAGCAGTTTCTGACTCTACTCAAGATTTTCAACTAGATTTGTATATTAGTGAAACATGGTTAGATCCTTCACTTAGTTTTGAATGGATGGGACCATGTAAACAAAATTTATCACTTAATTCTGTTGTATTAGAAAAATTGTGGACTCCCAATTCGTGTTTTATTAATTCTAAAACTGCTGAAATTCATAAAAGTCCTTTTCCTAATATATTTTTACTTATTTATTCAAACGGAACAGGTAACTTATAATTATTATGAAACTTTTAATAACTTTTTTATTTTATAATTACAGTGTGGACTAATTATAGATTAAAACTCCAAGGTATGTTTACGAAATTATATATTTAAATGTAACAAAAATTAGGTCCATGTATAATGAACTTGCAACGTTTTCCATTTGACTCAATAACGTGTTTCCTAACATTTGAAAGTTTCAATTATAACATTCAGGAAGTAAGTATGAATTGGACACCTAATGGTGTTTCCAATATGAAAGAAAAAATGGAATTAGCGGATTATGAATTAGATCATATGAATAGTATTCGAAAAACAGAAGTAAGTTAATAATTCTACCATAATTTTTATTTATAATTTTTTAGGCATATCCTGCTGGATTATGGTAAGTAAAAAAATTAAAAATATCTTTAAACATTGCAAAAAATAACATATTCTATGTAGGCACGAATTAACAATGGAATATCATTTTAATAGAAGAGCAGGATGGTATATTCTTCAAGCATATCTACCAACATATCTTACAATATGTATTTGTATGTTTATTATTTCTAATATATAGATATTTTTAAATAAAAATATTTTTAGCTTGGATTTCATTTGCTCTTGGAACAAAAGCAATTCCTGCTAGAACAATGCTAGGTGTTAATTCTCTTCCTAGCTATGACTTTTCAATTTGGTAATATTATAAGAAATTTACCCAGAGTCAGTTATGTAAAAGCAATTGATGTATGGATGTTAAGTTGTATGACATTTGTTTTTTGTTCCTTATTAGAACTTGCATGGGTTGGTTATTTAAGTAAAGATGAAACGATAGATCCTCCTTTTGAAGATGTACCACATAATAATCAAGGAAATTTAGGTGATAATAATGTTTTACATAGAAATTATAAACCGGTATTAGAAAATAATTACAATGTTGATAAAACTTTTAAAAAGAAAATACATCCAAAAAACAATGAAAATGTTGAAGACAATAAACATTATAATTTACCTCAATACTTACAACTTGATGGTATTGGAGAATCTATTAATAGGTAACTAAATAACTTAATAACAAAATTTTTTTATATCATTTTATAGTTGTTTTAAAAGAAATTATGCAGGAAGTAGTGAAGAAAAAAGTGCCCTTCTTAATTTAGCTCGTGATAATGATTATGGATATATTCCCCCTGGGTATGGGCTTCATAAATCATATCCAAATTTGAGTATCCCAGCATGTACATGTAAAGACGCATTAATGCCAACTCATCATGATAAAAGATCATCTGGAGTTTATGGCATGTTTCACATTGATTCACATCACATCCCAAATTGCCCCTTATCTCAAGAACATTATAACAACAAAGTTTCTCCCACACAACAAATGCAATCTTTCACTAGTGAAATGTATTATGAAAATGAACCAGGTGGATATAATAAATCACCTGCTTATCAAAAGCAAACACAAGTGATGGAATCGAAAAAAGCAAAATTAGCATGGAAAAAATATAGAAGAGAAAAATTTGCTCAAAATATTGATAAACTTTCGGCATTATTATTCCCTAGTTTGTTTAGCATTTTTAATATTGCCTATTGGTACCATTATTTAAGTGGTTAAAAAATTATACACCTATTTTTAATAAATCTTTAAAACAAAACTTACTTTTATTGATAATTCAATATTTTGCAATGGTAATGTTCCCATTGGGACAAGTCTATCTGGATATTTTTGACATTGACTATAAATGTCGTCATTGATAAAGCGTGATGTAATCTCGGCATCTTCAGCTTTGGCCCAATAGTGAAACATTACTGGGACTGTGGATATGCATTGTACATTAACTTTAGCGTTATCCATATCTTTAACTCTAGTTTCAGTATCAAAGCAATTTTTTTGTACTGTTCTAAATAATTGACCATTTTTTATCATGTCTTTTGATCCATCTTTATTGTTACTGTTTTCTTTCAATGTTATAAAACCACCATAACCAAATTGCTACAAAAATAAGCAACATGTTTATTAATATAAAGACTACTAACCCTTTCATAATCTGGTATATTTTCAGGCAAAACATGAGCATGAACATCAAATTTAGGGAAATTAGAAGTTGGTTTAAACATAATCTTTAATAATAAAAAATAATTTAATTTAAAAGTAATTTATCTTATATACGAAATTTATACAGGAACGGTTTATATTGATTTATTATGATATAATCATGCTGTAATCCTGCTCATATATCTAATTTCTCAATGACAGTTGTAAATAATTAACTTTTGATTTTCAAGGTTAATGAATATTTATTAAATGACAATGTAATAATGAATATTAAAATTTTAAGTAATTTTTAAACAAAAACTAAATAGAAAAAATTAGTTAATTAAGAATCAATTTCAAATATGCGTATGTTTACAATTTTTACAGGAGTTTTGTTCTTTTTGTTACTGTCAAATGCTTTAGAAGGTGATGAAAGGTATGAAAATATAGTGTTTGATGATGAATTGGAAGTAATTACTGTTAGTCAATCACTTCAAGAAAAAGAAGATATTGATGAAATAAAAGATATCGTAACAATAGCTGCCTTTATTAATACTTTATTGGCATGTATTATAATGACAATTGTAACATATAATGACATCACAATAAAACCTCCAACAGGAAACATCAATTTAAGCTAGATTTATTAAAGAACTTTTAATAGCTTCTATGTAATAAAAGTTCACATTTTATAAAATCTTATTAAGAGTGATATCATAAAACGACATAATAACTGCTAATTGGAATATTTTCTATGGATACTATAATTAAATATTTGTTTTATAAAGGAATTAAATTTCTTCATTATTTTTGTCTCTATACAAATAAAACACCGCTTTTTCTAGAATATTAATGTATAAAATAAGTACATAACTATTTTTCTAACAAAAAATTTAATCTAACGTATGATAAATTAAGACTTATTAACATAGCATAAAATAATTATGATATAAAGTTTTACCATGAGTCTCGTTTTAAATTTTCCTTAAAAAATTTTATTTTACACTTACTTATAAAGAAGATAATTTTGTAAAAGTATTTTCTATTGAATTGTCTTTAACAAAATTAATTAAAACATAATCAAAACACTTTTTTTGTAATAATAATCAATATTTATGCAATTGAAAAAAAAATTCAACCTAATAACCTAAAGAGGAAAATATTTTAAAAATAATAAAAGAAAAATGTTGTTACAGTTAGTACACAAATAAAGGTAATTAAAAATAAAAAAAGAAAATACAAAATTGTTTTAAACTCCTTAGTATAATAACAAATCCCTAGTAACCTTATAATTTAAGGTGACAATCTTGTCATGTTCCATGAATTATCATCAGCAAGTTTAAAATGAATTCTGTCATGAAGTCTATTAGATTGACCTTGCCAAAATTCAAATGCATCAGGAATTAATTTATATCCAATCCATGTTGGTGGCCTTTTTATTACCTTTTCACCTTCATTCTCAGCTAAGGTTTCAAGTTCTGCTTTCTTATCTTCCAATACCTTTCTACTCTCTATAACCTTTCCTTGTTCACTTGCTTTCGAACCAATTCTTGAACCCAAAGGTCTACTATACCAATATTTATCAGCTGTATCGCTATCCAACTCTACGATCTTCCCCTCAATTCTAATTTGTCTTGAAACCTTTGGCCAATAAAGAAGCATAGCACCAAAAGGATTAGCTGCAATTTCACGCCCTTTTCTACTCGTTTTGTTGGAATAAAATGTTAACCCTTCAGAATCATATGACTTTAATAAAACCATACGAGAAGATGGTTTATTATCTACGCACGTCGACAATGAAACAGCATTAATTTCCTCGAAAGATAAATCAGATAGAGTAGCAATGTGTTTAAACCAACAATCAAATAATTCAAAAGGATTTTTTGTTGGCAAATTTTCTTCAAGTAAATATGGTTCTTCAGGATTTATGTATTTTATTCTTAAATCTTAAAGAGTTATTGAATTAATATAATAAGAAGACTAAAACAAACCTTGTAAAGTTAATGGTTCACCTTCCATAGTGAGATTTCGAATATTGGTACTACAAGCTCTTGAAGAAATAAGTAAAAAATAAGATGATATTTTATTTAAAAGCATAAATGTAGAGGACTATTGAAACGCCTTAAATGAAATAATTTCACATAAGAGGGGACATTCAATTTACTATAAAAAAAGATTTTAAAACGTCCTTAATGTACTTTAAAAATTATTAATATCATAAGAACTATTCCTGTCAGAAGTTAAAAAATTCAAGCATTTATAATATTTCTCTTTAACATATAAACAAATTATCGTACATCTTTCTCGTTATAGTTTATATTAGAAAAATAAATACTATCTACTTCATGATAAGGGAACGATAACTTTATCTAAACAAATGATATATAATATATTGCAGTTAAACATGACAAATTGAATGATTCTAAAAATAATCACTACTTTTTTATAAAAATAAATGAATGATTAGTATAAATGGAGATTTTACCGACATAAAAAAAAATTTGGTAAACAGTCACTTTTTTATTTGTTAGTTTTTGCCATAAAAATCCATTTAAATGAACATACAGCAAGAAAGTTTTGTTAAAACTTTATAATGCTATACAAAAAATATAATAGTATAAATGAATCACTATATTTTTACAAATATTCAACCATTAAACTCCAAAAAGCAAGAAGAAAATGTATTCCGGTAAAACCATATATAAATGAAATATAATAAGTTTAAGGATAAGAAAACACCGATATAATATATTATATATAAAACGGGATTTTACTATTAGTTTTTAGCGTACATTTCAGTCCATTTTCTAGCTGTATTAATTGCTTCGGCTTCCTCTGTCTTCCATTGTTCGGCGACATCTGTAGCCAGAGGATCATCTGGGTTTGGGGCTGATAATAA
This sequence comes from Strongyloides venezuelensis, assembly GCA_963280985.1. Lineage (NCBI taxonomy): Eukaryota > Metazoa > Nematoda > Chromadorea > Rhabditida > Strongyloididae > Strongyloides > Strongyloides venezuelensis. The sequence continues at coordinate 6,516,048 of CAUJLX010000002.1, read as the reverse complement.
TGCCTGAATACTCAGTAAAACAGTACGGATTTGAAGTGCGGGTGACCATTTGTCTGAAAAATTAGTATAACTGAGATAAAAAATCAATGTAAATAATTTTATTACCTTTTAAAATATCGAGACAGATTCTTCCTAATTTATCAATATTTGGATGGTAGATTTTTGTCATAAATCTTACTTTAGGTGCAGCCATAGGGTATTCTTCTGGAAGGAATAATTCTAATTTAAATGTTCCTCCTTGGAAAGGACTGTCTTCAGGACCATCAATAGTAACATGAAAATAACGAGCATTGTTTTCATCTGGTATAGCTGTGATACCTTGAACAGGTTCAGAAAGAAGTCTCTCCGTCTCTTTCAATATTCTTCTAGGTAGTGTGCTCATGATTGAAAGAGAACTTTTACTATAAAATATAAAAATAAACAATTTAATGGAAAAAAATGTATATTTTAATGATACAATTACAATTAGCATTGCAACACGTTTACAAAATATTTCAATAATAACGTAAAAGAAAATTGATTACTTTATAATAAATGCTAACAGTGTGAAAAATGCAGCTAAATAGAAAAATAAGTAGAAGAAAAAAATAAATATATTAAATATAAATAAGAAAACTATAATTATTTGATATATAATTAATATTTACGGACAAGACTAAATTTATATTAAAAGAAAAAAATGTGTACGATAAAAAGTAAACTATAAAAGGATTACAGATAAAATTTTGTTAAATAAGCAATACTGTGAAGTGATAACAATAGAAAATTTATTTTTCACAAGTTAAGAAAAGAGATGCATATTAATGACATTAAGACACCACATTGCCAAGAATTGGGTAAATATAACAATTTTCTCAAGTTAATATCTGTAAGTTGGATATACAAAACTCCAACGATGTTTCTTTATAAGAACCTAAGATAAGTTGGTGAAATTCTACATAAAATATTTTTTATTCAACGCTACCTAATGTACTTATTGTCTTAATATTTATATTATATAATTTTATAGTTGATGTTCTTTTACCTAAGTATCAATTTATGTGTATAATTGACAATTTAAAAGACACTTTGTAAATAATATCATATTATGATTCATCATTTCCTGTCATTTTGTAGAATGAGACTCATGACTGAGTATATTGTTATTTATATATAAAACCATAAATTTTACTTTTTTTTTGTTATTTCATAAATAGTCAATTCATATAAACAATCATATTTATACCTTGCCAATAACAATTCATTCCATTTCAGTATATATAGAAATATATGTATGTGTATACATTTATTTATATAAGAAGATCATCTATTCCAGTTTAATAGTTAAACATCAATACTGAATGTTATTTTGATTTAGTGCATTTATTAATACTAGTATATAACGGTTTTTGCTATTCAGTTTCTTCTTAACATTGTAGTTATTACTAAGCTTTCTTATTTTCTAACACTATAATTATTGTTTGATTCATATGCATAAGAAAAGAACTTTTTATTATCAATGTATTATTTAACTTTTTTTTTATAACTTTTCAGACTTCTCAAACATATATTTATATATTATTTTATTTATTAATATATATCTTAAAATTATTTTTACTAAGAATACTAAACATGCCTCCACCACCACCACCTCCGTTAGCTTCGATTCCTACTAAAAGTGCTCCCAAAACTGACAGAAATGCGTTGTTAACTGATATACATAAAGGAATTAAACTGAAAAAAACAGTTACAAATGATCGATCAGGTCCAATTATAGCTGGGAAAACGAATACTACTACTTCTAACAGCAGTAATAATGTAAATAACAAATTAAATGGAAATACTACTTCAAGTACTAATATTCAAAGACCTATGATTCCCCCTGGTATTAGGTCTAATCCAACTGATCAGCTAAACTCTATGTTTGCTGGTGGCTTTCCTAAAAAACCTTCTGAAATGAAAAATTTGTTAAATAAACCAGTATCGTGAGTTTTATATGAATATTTATCGAATTAGTTATTTTTTATCTATAGTTCACCACCTGTTGTTCGACCACCGTCACCAGAAGTTAAGAAAGTTAATTTACCACCAGGTCCACCTCTTATCAAACCTAAACCTGGTGGATATTCAAATTCAGGAACATTAAATAGAAACAATGATTCAAGCGTTACATCATTAAAGGATGAAGGAAATACAAATACAATTAAACAAAGACCCGGTGGTCCCCCACCACCACCTCCACCGAAGAAATTTTCAGGACAACAATTTGGTGGATACTCAGGGACGACACCTTCTCAAGGTGTGCCTCCTCCACCAGTTCCTCCCCCCGTATTCAACAGACCATTCCCTCCAACATTGCCAAATCCACCACCACCATTACAAGTATCTTCAAAAACGACAAATGATTCAGGTGCAGTTTCTCCTGTTAGACCCCCTCCACCTCCCCCTCAAAGACTTCAAAGTATACCACAGGTCTCATCAAATCATTCTCTACAACCATTAAATACAGAAAACACTAGTGATCATGCAGAATTAAATAACAATTCAAAGATTGAAAGAATAGTAGAAGCATTTTATTCACGATTTAAATTTACACCACTTCATGAAATACCACCTCCGCCAGAATTTAAAAACATACCTAAAGAATATACATCAAATAGAAAAAAAATTACTCAGCATTAGTGTTAAATTATTCATTGTCATGGTCTTTTGAAATATGCTCAAATTTAACTAATCATTAATACTCTTCAATACATTAGAATAAGAAATCAAAGGTACATAAACAATGCTTTAGAAATACTATTCTACTATATTTTTACAAAAATGATTTGTTTGGAATTTTAGAATGAAAAAAAGCAGTTAAAGTTATCAACTATCAATGTTTATCTAAAGTTGCACGTTCGTCAGAGATTTTAGTGTTTATAATGAAATACATATTTATTTTCTAATCATTGTCTTGATAAAAAATTATCCAAAATGGTAATTCTAAGCTGATATATGGAGGAACAGAAAAGATTTTGTGACTGTATATCTGTAAATTATTTTACGGGCATAAATTTTTTATGACAAGATTATTTATATGTCATTTTATTTTTATAATTACAAATTGTAAGGAATTTTAAAAATAATTAAAAATAAAATACATTATTTATTTGGTCAAAAAAACATGTTTTTTTTGATTTAGTGTTGGTATTTGTTATTGTTGTTTGACAAACCTAAAAAAACCTTTTTTTTTAATACAGAATGTAAATTATACATATTAAATAAAGTTTTAAAATTTGCTTTTTTCAAATTAAAAAGAACACCTACTGAAAAAAGGAATTTTTCCAAATATTCTCACAATATATTATTTAGCAATTTTTATTAATAAAATAAATATGATAAAATACTGTATTAAAAAATATTATACATAAATTTATATACATAATTATATACATTAATACTTTTATTTATTATTATGCTTCGACAAGAAACTTCTCAACATCTTCGTACATCAATCGAAGATTTTCTGCATCTATCTTTGGATCAATTTCTTTATAGTCTTGAACTATCCATGTGGTACTTTTACTTTCTTTATACACTTGTGTTGAAGCCTTGACTTGAAAAGAGTAACGTTTTTGAATAACATCCTTTGCGATATCATATATATTAAAATCTTTATCTTTATTAATAATGTCACCAACCTCTGATGCAGTTTTTCCTAGTATTTTTTCAGCACATTCATCGAATGCTTTTAACCAAAGACTTCCTGAATGATCGTAAACTTCGAAGCTGACAAGATAAAAATATTTAAAACTTTCAGGATAAATGTTACATTTGGGACAAAAATAATTATTATTCTTAATAATTAATTTCTTTTTACAATTTAATTGTGGACAACCTTCGTAAATTAGATTTCTGTTGAAAGTTGATATTCTACCAAAAATGGTAACATACTCTTCTTCCTTGTTATTCATTCTAAGTGTAAGAGCTTTCGCTGCATGTATTGTTAGAGTGGTAAAAGTCTTCGAGGAAGTTTTCAAATTACTACAGTCCAAGTCTTCAAGAGTTTTGGATATTTGAATATTATCACAAGTAATAATTCTTGAATTAAAACCATAATTCAAAGTAAAAAACCCTCTAAATTCCTGAACCATAACATTCCTCAAGACAAAAGATTTACCAATCATTTCTTCTGTAAATTGATCGCAGTCGTCACCCCAAACAGTTAAGGTGACTGGAACCTTATCCTCATCACAGACTCTAACATTTTTCTTTGTTGCAAATCCTGATTTAGTTTTCAATCTTTTACCACTATCCATATCCACTATTTTGGCAATCACATCAACATATTCACCCTTCCTTGTTTTAATTTCAGAAAGTGGAATGCGGTATATCTTTAAAACGGGTTGACTTGAAGAGTTCCCACAACAAATTATTTCCACATCATCCGTTATAAACACTTCATATTCATGCCTCGTTGGATTATATAGCTTATTTGCGTTTCTTATAGCTTTTTGATTTCCTTTAATAATGTATCTTTCATTCAATTGGACCATATCATCTACTTCACTAGCTCTAATGCCAAAACAAGTTAATTTTATTTCTGTTCCATTGTCATCTGTAATGATAAAATCTGTAACTTGAATACTTTCACTTAATTCACTTCTAGGACCATGGGTTTCTCTCTTATCCGTTACAGTCCCACATATTTTCCAGGACCTTAAATGAGGATTTATAGAAATTATTGGTATTATGCCACTAAAATCTTCATCACTAGCATTATTGTTACTCTTATTATCAGGAATTTCCTTCTTAACAACTATGTTAGGTTCTATAGTTGCAATCTCCTTAATCAGTTTATCTATATCAACTTCTGGATAGTCATTGGGGTTCCCACTGTGACACTTGAGTATACCAATTTGAGGAGACTCCTCACAAAGTAGTTCAAAATCATAAATGGTTAGTTGCATTTTTTTCAAAAATTCCTTGGACACTGGAACTAAGAAATAATCATTTACTTTAATTACAGGTTGCTTGTTCTCCAAATTATGTGATTTAAATTTTTCAAAACCTTTATCTTTTAAAACAACAGTACCATATGTAAAGGTACCATCACTAACGCAAAGACGTATATCGGACCCATCAGCCATGGGACGACTGCGCTAAATAAAGGGGAAAGTTGTTAAATTTAATAATTAAACAATCACTTACAAGTATTTGTAGAATTGGTTTGATACCATTTGTTTTATTATTTGTAACGAGATGGAAAAAACCACTACTTAGCTTGTAGTTAATATTAGAAGTGCTAGTCATCATCAAAATTAACCTGCAAATATAATACAAGAACAAACAAAAAGTTGTATATGACTGCAAAATGTAATAAAAACCTAAATGTTAAAATAAATAAATCGCAGTTAAATTAAAAAATTGAAGGATCAAAATTTTCTACCATAATAAAGTCATATTTAAAAGTACCACGTATAAATGTATCTTAGTTTATAGATAATATTTAATAAAAAAAATAAGAAGCGATAGAATCATTCAAAGATGTAAACAAATATTGTACATGATACTGATTGTACCTTCTTATTATTGGTCCAATGTAATATAATAACATTGTTGTTATAAATAAAGGAAATAGAATCAATCTCATAAAAACATGATTTTAGAATTGAGACTACTAAAAAATCACCAAAAGAATAATAGTAAAATTGTTTTGAAGTTTAGATCATTATTTATCCACAGAACGTGCACTAGTCCCATCGTAAGTGCCTTTTATATGATAACACAATATTCTATGAAGTTAATATATATTAGTCCCAACTGTCAAATTGATAATTCTCACCATTATTTATAATAACCGATATGGAAGACTTCTTATTCTCGTGACAATCCCACAGCGAATGCAATGAACTTTTGTCTACTTTTTTTCATAAACATTTTGGAATATCTCACTTTTCTTTTTCGCTTGTCTTGTGTAAATTCAATCAAATTTTTTTTATTTACTTTTTGTTGGTCTTTGAAAACAGTATTATAAAAAAAATAAAAAATGAATGTTAATCAAATGTACGGACAACCTGGATTTCATTCAGCAGTCTCTCCCCAAGATATAAACCATCCTTCAAGGCAGCAACACACACAACCAGTTTCAAACATGCCAAAATTGAATGCTATCATACATCAAGCACCCCCAAAACCACCAGTTGAGGCAGATTATTCAATTTCCAATCACCTGGCAAATATAGATGTGGTTGAACAAAAAATTACCGAATTAATAAAATATACAAAAGTATGTTTACAGGAGTTATCGAGGGATAAACAAATAACGAAAAATAAAATGGAGGAGGCTTCACAAAATTTTAGGAAATGTTTAAATTCTATAGATATGGATTTATCTCAACAGTTGGATTATTTATCTAAAGTATGTGTTGGTGTCGATCACCAAGGATCAACTTTTTTGAGTGAAGCTAATATTAGAGTTGCGAAAGAATCAGAAGTTCTTATGGAAAATGAAATAAAAAAGGTGTACAATGAATTTTTTGTCAAAGATAAGAATACTGAAACGATTTAATTTTATTTTTTCTCGTTATTGTAATTATTGCAGATAAGGATGAATAAAACAAATGTAAATATTTATGATCATAGAGAATGTTAATTAAAAATTTTATTTAATTTAATAGTAATATTTATCTATCTAATATATTAATATTTTATAAATATCACAATATTCATGAAAAATTAAGTTTAATAACGAATTTTGCACCATCTGTATAAAATTATTCCTAAAAAATTTATATAATACCAGGATTGTTATTATATATTAATAAGCGAGATTTTTGCCTTGAATTTTGAAATTGTTGATGATGACCCTGTGAACGAAGACGTACCGATGGTATGTTGCTTTTTTTCATGTACCCACTACCTGCTATTTCTTTCATTGCTAATGCTGTACCACCAATGAAATCGAATACTCCTTGGATTGGTTTAGTAAAAGTGTCAACAACTCCTGTTCCAATACCTTTTACAGAACCTACGATTATACCTTCTTTTTGTGTTTCTTTTGCTGTGTTACTTGCTATAGCAGTTATCCCACCTATAACACCAACACCTAGGCCTTTAAAGCCCGAATAAATATGTGTTAATGGATTATTTTGATTTAGTTCATTGGATGATTTTATTGCTTTCCTTCTAAGTAATTCGTGATTCTCATCGTATGTTAATGTACCAATACCATTAGCAACAGTTGCAACTACTTTTGAAAAACTATTAGCTACTCCATATCCAAAACCACTAACAAAACCAGTTAAATCACCTTCAAAAACAAGAGCTTGGAAACTTTCTTTAATATCTGTAGCAAGACCTAATGGATTTCCAAAAGCATCCAACGATACAATAATCTTAAATGTTTGTGTTTTTAATTCACTTATATAAAATTTGCTTAAAGATTCTGCAAGAAAACTTAATGTCTCAAAAGTATGTTCCTGTTTAAATGGTGGTAGTGATATTATAGCATTCTCAAAACTGATTAATTGTATATTAAAGTTGCTTTTGATTTTTTTCAATTTTTTTGGCATACCGTTAAAGGGTATGGTGTTGATTGATAAAATAACATTTCCTACTTTTAAGTGTAAACTACCAAAGTAACATCTTCTAGCTGATCTAATGTCAACACAATCTAAATCCGTACTCGGAGGTTGGTTGAAATTATCAGATAATATATTGTCATCATTGACAGATTCTTTGATGAATTCAAAAAATTTCCACAACAGTAATTCATCTAGATTGATATTAATATTTGAAAATAAGATTCGAAGGCATTCAAAAGAATCATAATGCTCTTTTGGTGTCCAATTTAATTCAACTTTAAGTGCTGGTAATGAAGAATAGTATAAAACGCTTGCATCTTCTTGATTACTAGTTATAAAAAAATCATCTCTTAATCTGTCATCAGGTGAATCACAATAAATAAAATGAAATTGTTGAGCTTCTTTCAACTGATTATCTATTTGTATTGATTTAACATTTAATGTTCCTTCATAAGAGTTATTTTTTACAGTAACATTCAAATATACACCACATAACCTTCCATAAATTAGTTCTTCAAATGAATTATTAATTAACGATATCCCAATTCCTTTAGGTATATAGAAATTTATATCATACAATGGTTCTTTTTTTGTATTAGATGAAGTTTCAATATTTTTACTTGAATTATAATCAGATATCCGGACAACAAATGTCGGTCCTTCATAATTTGATACAACATTAAGAATGCCATCACCTTCCTTTTGAAATATATGGACAAATAATGAATCATCATCTACTGAAGATGTTTCACAATATTTTTCTAAACGAAGATAATTTCTATCTTTTCTTTTTAAACAATAACCAGTTATTCCACATTGTACTCTACCATCTTTATCAAATTTCCATAATTGAGTTTTTTTTCTTGATAAATCCTTTTTATTAACAATCAACCCATAACTTTCACCTTCTTTATTAACATCCAATACATACGATACTGGTATATTATTCTCAATTATTTTCAAAGATACATTCTCAATATACCCTTCATCAGTTATATTCCACAACTGTGTAGAATCAGGAAGATTTTTATTTATCGAAACTAATCTTATACGATTATTTTCAGCTACCGTCAATACATGTCCTCTCATTGATGCAATATTCTTAAAATTATTATCATTACATTGAATTGTTGATTTTAGAAAGATATATGAGTAATTTTCATAAATTAATGGTGGCCCGAAAGAAGGTTTGCTTAAATCATAGATATTACTTTTGAATGTTGATGCTTGTAGAGTGAGAAGTTTTTTATCATAAAGACAATCCCATGAATAGTCTATTTTGCTATGCGCCTTACAAATTGAACGTAAATGACTTGGTATTGAAGTTTCAATTTGTTGGTGATATAATACTGGTATGTGTGAATCATTGACAATTTGTATGGGTGGTGGATATAAATCTGTATCAGTAAAAGTAATACAAAATCTAGCATTATTTAATGTTATTTCAACTCTAACGAAATTAGGTGTTTCATCATAAGCTCTCATGTTAACGTGAAATGAGTCAACTTGGTTTATTTTGAATGGTTGTGACCAATATTTGACATCATCTCTTCTTACACATATCATTTTGTTATCCTCAAATGATTCATTCCATATAACATTTGATGTTGGATCGAGGGTGACTTTATTCTTTGAATGTATATCATCAGAGTGTGTTACATGAATTTTGTGAGAACTTCTATTTATTAATAGATATCTTGGTGTAAAAATAATAACTTGAGTGTTTTTATATCTTCCTCGTCCTTGATTTATCTCAACACCAATATTATATATTAATGTTGGTTCATTTGGATGCTTAAGAAATAGTGTTAATGAATGTTCACCAGGTGTCAATTTGAAGGAATTAGAGTACTCTGATGTATATTCTCTATTTGGTGCAAATTTATTTCCTATACGTACTTTACATTTTTTTATCTCTTCATCATCCTTAAATGAAAGCATTAAGGGATTTTTATCTTTACCATATTCATGTTCAGGTAGTTGTCCAGCAACATCTGATGATGATCCACGTTTTTTAATAATTAAAGGAATTCCAGATTTATTTACTATCCAATATGTTACCCATATAACAATGACAATTGAACCAGATTTTGCTAAAAATATATTTGTATAAATATCTAATTGTCTTCCTTGCTCATCTTCCATATTAACTATAAGTGATTTCTCATCGTTTTCTTTTTTAATACTTCCTTTATTAATTTTAATAGAATTGGTTGAGACAAGTTTATCAGTCATGAATTTTATTTCTATATTTTCATTTATATTAACATCCACCATTGAAATTGTTTTGGAAGATTTACATGAATAAGTTTTACCATTTACTAAACATTGTACATCTGTAGGTAATTGATTTCTTATGATAAATGGTGAAAATATTGTAATAATTTGTCCTGGAATATTTTTATACAAATACACTTTGTCGTCTTGTTTACTAGAAATACAGGTATATGATATTTTATCGTCATCATGCTTAAATTTCTTTAATATCGCCTTCTGATAAAGTTTATAAAAATACTCATCCTTCAAATCTATTATAATATATTCGGTTATTTTATTTGGTAAAACTTCTGAATCAGTCATTAATGGTCTTCCGTATATTCTTGCATTTACATAATTCAATGGTACATGATATTCCGATTGAGGTTCTATTCTAACTTTTTGCCATTCTATTTCACCATAATCTGTATTATCTAAACGAAGCATAAATGGTACTGTTAAATAATTAATAATTGAAAAAGCTGATCTAATAGAAATACTTTTTCTACCATCATTATCCATTGTTATTGATATAATTACTTTTGTCTTATATCCACTATTCTTAAATTTAGGATTATTTTTACGTTTACCGTATACTGTAAAAATCTTAATTGATTCAAGACTTATTATTGGAAGTTCCTCATACCCATCAATAAATATTGCTAACTTATTTTGATTTGTATTAATTGTATCATAAAGATGTGATCTACTTATTGGTAAAGTAAACGATACATTCTTACCAACTCCAACATGAAACCATTTAACTGATTTTTGGGAAATGTTATCTTTTGAATGAATTTTATCTATTTGATAAGTGAATGCTATATCACTTCCAGTGTCATTTTTAATTGAATATGACACTTGATTAGTTCTTCCTTTCCTACACCATATTTTAAAGTTTTCATCAATTGCTTTAATCATATAAGGAAGTTTCTTTGATAATGTATTACAAAGATGAATTAGAGGTGTTGTTATATTAAAATCCAAGGGAGAGTCTTTATTAATTTTTATATCAATAACTTTTTTCTGATTTTTTGGTTGATGAATAGTTAATAAATCAATAACAACGGTATCTAAAAATTGTTCCCAATTACCTAATTTAGAATTATAATATTCCATACTGAGTGAACCTTTACAATTGAAATCATTATAAATTTTTTCAATAACTGTATCTGAGGCACTAATTCTCATTACAGAGATGGCTGGACCTTTAAAATCATCCAGAAACCAAAAAGAAAATTTGGAGATATTAACTTGTATTCTTTTTATCTTTGTTGAGTTAAATGCAGTTGGATTATCATTTGGTGGAGGTTTCCAATGTACGTGATTTAAAGATTTCTTAAAGTTTTCTATTGTTCCTGTTAAAACACTATTAACGATTAAAGCATCTTTATAAGACAATCTGAAACTCGACTCTTCAACATAGCATGAACATACATGTTTAGGAAGTTTCTCTTCCAAATGCATTCCTTGTTATTATTGAAGCAACTTTTTCAGTCAAAGTTAATTTTGATGTTTCACAACCTATTTCTACTGAAAATTTCATTGGTGTCGATAATAAACATGTTGTATCTCTTTCAGAGGTAAATATTGACCAACTTAATTGTGTTTTCATTACTTCTAGTTTGACATTCAATAAACCATTAACGTCATCGAGATAAAGGCTTCCTGTAAAGGATAAAATCAATGATAAGCTTTTGGAGTCTGAAATATCTTCAAAGAATATAAAGTCGGTATCAGTTAATTGTAATTTTAGTGATATTGTATGTTTTCTTTCATGTACCATAACCGATACACTTTTATTTATTGGCATTTCTTGACTGTTGAAAAGACTATTAAATTCTTGTGATATTGACAATTCTTCGTCAGTTGGTGGAACAAAATCTGTATTTAGAAGGATGAAATCTTTTATGTTGATATACCAATCTATTATACAAAGGAGTCTAATTTTTTGAAGAACAAATGTTACTTTTGGTGCCTCATCCTTCTTCATTAATACATGTATCTCTGCAATAACACTTTTATCTTTACAATTGTCATATTTTGGTAATAATGTATCTTTGAAAACATTAGATTTCTCATTTGAAAGATTTTTCCTTAAGTCTTTTAGGAAAATAGAATGACAAACCAAATTTAATTCCGATTGATTTTCAACGTAACTATCGAAACTCAGAAGAACATCACTAAAAATGAGTGTACCAAGATTTTCGTAAATCATTAAACTCTTTTGTTGGTATTAACATATGAAGATTAACGTTATTAAATTGAATTCTAAAAGAAAAGTTTATAAAACTTTTTAGTTGTTCTGCGTCAATATCTTGGGCAGGTCTCAAAAGACATTCAAGCGGTATGGTGTCAGGATTCTGAATAATTGAATCACCAAGATTTTTATCTAAAAATCCTCTCAATAATTTATAAAAGTCTGTTGTAAAAGTAATATCTATGTTACTAAAAAAAAGAACAGCAGACATATTCGGAACATTTCTAGATATAAAATTTGATAAATTCCTACTAAATAATACTCGAAGATCATAATCTTTGTTGAGGATTGACTTTGACAGTACACCAATCTCACTTTCGTTAAATGAAAATATGTTTACACAATTTTTTCTCGACTCGCTTGTTATCCTTCTCCCTTGGTAAACTTTTAGATTTAATAATAATACCTCCATGTTATCTAAAAGACAATCAGTACCATCTTGCATGGCATTCTTTTCAATTACATTTTCATCGTAAAAAGTTGTCTCTGAAGCTAATTGGAATTTATTGGATAAGGACAAATTTGTGGATTCTAAAATAATACATTCAGTACTAAATTGATTCAAAGGTAAAATTGTAAAGGTTTCACAATCAACATTTATCTTTAGTAAAATCCTTCCTTTTAATTTACATTCATCTACCTCATCTATATTAATTATACGTTTTTTGGTGATTTGTTCTTGAAGATCCATGAAATTTGTCCAAAAATCTGAAAATGATGTAAGAAATCTTTGTGTATGAAGATATACAAATCTATAACTTTTATCAACATCCATTATTAATTTCATATCATAAGGCTTCTCTAAATGTGGATCGGCTATCCGATTCTTTTCAATTGAAATTCTAATACCTCTTTTTTTGTCATCTTCCTTCATATTATATATTGAAATAACATTGGGATATAAACAACTATAACTACATGTATTGCTATTAACTAATAATTTACTTAAACCTATATCCATTAACATAGGTTTATTATTATTGTTTTTATCAATTTTTAGAGATAAATTAAGATCATCAACATCAATAGAGCCAAGATATGTATTAGCTCTAGGGTAGTTCATAAAAACTTTTACTTTTTCCATAAAAACATTTATCTCCATGTTACTTGATGACTTAGGGAGATTTTTACAATTTGATAGATATTTTCCAGTCATTTTCACTGTTTCCTCAATTTCCATACCACTTTGTGATAAAAATTGTGTAAATAATTCAATGTCTTGTTTATCAAAATTAAATTTACCTTTTTGTGGCCTTGGTATCAAACCAATAAAATCTTGTATTAGTATCCAACTCCTACGATTCATACCTACAGTTACATCAGACATCTGACTATCTACATTAATTTCAGTTTCCTTGTATTTGGTTAAAAATTGTGGATGTTTTTTATTTACATAGGTGATTGATAATAAAAGTTGATCTGTTTCAGACATCTCAAAATCACTTGAAATATGACCAAATATTTTTTTATTAAAATATTTATTCTTCCCATTCCCAATTACTTTTTCACTAGTCTTTTCATTATCATACCCTACAACTCTCAAATCATTTAAAGATAAATGTTTTTTTGCAACAGTATTAATAGAATTTAATGTTTGATACGACTTAGAGATAGTCTTTGAAAACCCGAGCTTATTATTTTTCTGTATTTCTAAAAGCTTAGCAAATTTATTATCATACATATCACGAAGACACAATTTTTGTACACTAAATTTGTATTTTGTTACAAATTGTTCTGTTTTTGCAAGACCAACATTAACATTATCCATAATTAGTGTTGCAAAAGACTCCCCAACATCGGCTTCACCTTCATCATTAAATAAATTTTTTCTCTTTGTCTTTAACTCTATCTCAACTATAGGGATTTTAAAGTGGCAATAAAAATTATTTTCACGGACTTTAAATTCATCTCTCTTTGGTTCATCGGTTTCAATGATTTCCTTTCCTCCAATACCATCGTCATCTTTTATACCAAACATACCATATAAATCATCTATTGCAGATTCATCATATGTCACAGAAATTGGTTTTAATTCAGCATTTAAATTATGAAATACAGTACTTTTTGGAGCGAATCTTGAGTAACTCATAGTGAGGATTGGAGAGTTGATTTCATTTTGACACCCGTAACGTACATCATGATTAGATCTTCCAATAGCAAACATAACCTGAGCAACATCAGCTGTTGTTGTTTCTCCAAATAAACCAAGAGCAGAATCATCAACTTCATTGGAATAAAATAAATCATGATTTTGTTTATCAAAATCATCCTCGAAGCTGGCAGATGACAATTGATCAACTTCAGAAATTGTGTTGTCACTGAACAGTGAAGTCACCTTAGTACATTGAATATTAAAATTACCAGCAGTTAGAAGAATATTAGTCCTCCTTTCACGTGCGGAAAATATAACTTTACTAGAAACCTTAGACATATCCATTGTTAGACAACGACTAGCCGGAATATCATTCATCTTATTTTCATTAATTAGTCTCAAGATTATCCTATCTATTTGAAGAGTAAAATTTGCAAGTATTTTGTCTCGTGTAAAAACTGCTGTGTCATCCCATGTTTCATTAAGGGCATCAAAAAGGTCTTGCTCAATTTGTTGTTCAATTTTCTTCAAATTAGGTGGTAATGTATGTGATTTGATGGAAGAAAAATCTTCCTCTCTATCGAAAAATTTTTTATCATCATCCTCCAACATTTCACCATTCCTTGTAGCTCCAGATATCCAACTGGTTAACCACCCATATATATTACTTGAAGTAGAATTTGAATCTTCTACAATAATGCTACTTTTTCTCTTAACTTCTAACTCTTCAAATTCATTATCTTTTTCTTCTTTTATAATATTTTCTAATGGTAACTTTTTCATGTCTTTATCTATATCATTCATTATTTTTTTAGCCAAAACATCTCTTAAAATACTTAATTCATAATAACTTATTTCATTACCCCTTTCTATTTGTTTTATAAAAGCCGTATCACTAGCTTTCTCTGTATCGCCTTCAATATTTTCAAATATAGTTAAGTTTTCTAAAAATATCTTATTCTCGTCAGGCATTTCAGTAATTTTATTTTTTAAAAAATACACTAATCTTTTTTTATATGTTATAACATATTGATTAACAAGTTTTGCTCTGTTATAAGCATAAGATATTGTATTCCTATTAATTATTTTTGAAATGGGTTCTTTTACACATAATATGGCAAATTTCCACCATACTTTGGGATTATCTTTAATAGAAACAGATGGTCTCCATTTCCTAAAATTTTTTGCTCTATCTATTCTTGCCCATTCTTTACTTAAAGCTCTAAATTGATGTAACTGGAGTGTCGTCATTTCAACATCTAATTTTGTAGGTCGAATATCAAGTTTGAATCTAGGTGTATTTTCATGTAAAAGTGGTAATTTGCTTAAATTTTTAGACATCCTCATTTGTAGACCAAAAGATTTGATAACATTACAGTTATCTCTATAATTTTGTGGCAGTAACAAATCTCTTAATTGATTTATATTAGTAATGTCAGAAATTGCTTGATCATGACCATTCCAATAAATTGAAACTCCTTTAATATTAAGTTTTTTAAAAGAAAAATTCTCATTTTCACTATTTACAAAACCAGTTTTCTAAAAAAAGTAATTTAAACATTGTCAAACAACTTACCCATTGACTATTAGCTGTGTTAACCGTAATATTTTGAATTCTAATACCACTGTTAAATGGTACTTCAAGAGTTTGGTCATCTTCGTATCTTATATGTACATTATCGACAATAAGGTGGATATTATTAATAATTGACGTTATCATTGAAGCTCCCCACCATTGATTTTGTTCACTACCATCTGGAATGGAGTAATTTATTTTTTTTAGAATTGCTTTTTTATGTAACTCTTCTAATTCTAATAATAATTTTTCCTTCCTTTCCATTTCACATTTTTCGAGGTACTCCTCCTCATAAACATTAAAAGAAGACTTCAGAAGAATAAGAACATCACTTAATTTTACTATCCATGGTTCACTACGTAATGATGTAATCGGAATTGTTAACGTTAATTTTCCAACGACACCACTTTTAAGAGACAATGGTAACTCCAACTTCGATAGGGCACTCTTTTTTAAAGGCACATTTTCAAGTTCAACTTGTCCTAAAAGTACAAAAAAATTGACTACTGAAAGAATAATAAAATAAAGAACCTGAAAGTAATGCAATTGAAAGATTATCAGAATTTATATCATCTAAATATTCTCCAACATATCTATTGAGAACCAATGCTAGTAAACCTTCTAACATGTGGAAAATTTATCTACAAATATATAGATTCTTATCTGAAATATAAATTTATACAAGAAAAAAATAATTTATATTTTATGATAAAATGTGTAACAGAACATACATTAAAAATGAAATTCATATATAATGTATCAAAGAAGAAAACTACTAAAGAAATAGTTATGAACAAAATTAGTACAAAAACTCATAAATAGGACAAATAAATGAGGGTAGATTTAAAAGATAAAACAATCCTGACAGGTAAATATTACAAAATATTGGTAATCAGTATATCATTCTTTTAATTAAAATTTTAATTTTACTTCAAGAAAAATTAGTTATAAGCATAAGCTTTCATAACAAGTTATAAGATAGGAAAAGTACATACGTAAGCAAATGAGTAAACTAAATGTAGAATGAGTTGTATTGATTATTAGTTACAAAAATGAGAAATAATCAATTAATATTTATGGGAAAAAAATATTTCAGTGAAGGGACAACAGAATTTTACAGTATTATGCATGATTTAATGCTATATTTCCATATATATAAAAAGTTAAGAGGCATTTTACCAAGAATGATCTTGAGTTGAATCGAGTGAGTGATAAGTTTCTTGTATGTATTAACCACTTGACTGTTAAGATTATTTTGTTACAATGACATTTGAAAACCATCTAAATTACTAACAAATTTTTAAATGCTTTAAATTTTTAAGGTAAAACAAAAAGTTTCACTTTTATTAAAGATGAAAATAAGATCATTCCTTAAAGAGGTTAATGGAAAGAGAACAAAAAAAAGAGTATATATCTAAGAGAAAATCATCACACACACAGACATACTAATGATGTTTAATATCTTATTTGTCATCTTTTTTTTGTTTCAACTAACACTTTTAACACATGGAAATGCCAAATTAAGGAGCGTTTGTGGAAAAACTCCTAATGTCGAAAATGGATATAAACTTAAAGATTTCGAGGTTTGCATCAAATAGTAAATTATTGTAAAAATATCAAATACTTTAGGGTTTAGAGTCATCAAGAATAGTTGGTGGTTCAAAGGCATTAAACAACTCTTGGCCATGGATGGGGCAAATTACAGATAGAAATGGATCACAAATATGTGGTGCAACTTTAATTGGCAGGAGATTCCTTATAACTGCAGCTCATTGTTTTGGTGATTCCAAATTAAAAAGCGACAGTCATAATGATTACAACATCTTACTTGGTAGTAATGAACGAAATAAGGGTGAAAAATATGACATCGAAACAATTTCTATACACCCATACTATAGAAAAAATTTTATTGCTTATGAATATGATATTGCTATTGTAAAGTAAGTTATATATATTTGTATTGTTCTCAAAAGTATTTTCTAGGCTTACTAAACCTGTAAAGATAACACAACAAATAGCACCAATATTGGTATCGAAAAATCCTGTTAGTAGAGAACGCATTTGTATTGTAGCAGGATGGGGTATGACATCAGAAGATGGGAAACAATCAGAGTTTTTGAAAGAATTACAGCTACCTGTTTTATCAAATGAGATTTGCAATGACTTTATGCATTATAGAGGTTTAGTTAACACGTTATCAAGTTTTTGCGCTGGTTACAGCGACGGTAGAGATGATGCTTGTAAGGGTGATTCAGGTGGTCCTTTGATGTGTTTGGATAATAATTCCTGGGAAATCCATGGTATCGTGAGTTGGGGTGTAGGTTGCGCGAAACGTGGATATCCGGGAATTTATACAAGTGTTTACCTAGTTAAATCATGGATATTTGGTGAAATTATAAAGTTAAATTCAAAAATTGGAAATGTTTGTATATAGATATATAAATATATGTGAAATAAAGGTTTTAGATTTTTATAGAGTATTTTTTATACATAATTCCCATGTTGCATGCAAAAAGACTATTTCTTTTGCTTTCAAGAAAAATCATTACTTAACTGTGATAAAAATAAACTTGTTAGCACGAGTCGATATAATAAATTGGTTAAAACATATTAATTTTTACCAAACCCACATACTTAAAATTATAAATATTTTTAAAATGAATTTCGTTTGATAGATAGAAGAATGACCATTAAACTCAATATTTTTGTTAAAAAAATGGAAATGAATAGTTATTTGTTCTTGTAAGTTCATATTTTATATTTAAATGTTTGAAAATACAATTTCGAGTACGTTCAAATTTAGAATTTTTGAGTAAATTAAGTTTGTATTTTTATTAATATTCAAATTTAAACAAAAAAGTTATCTCATATATTCCGATAGTAAAATTTCTACAGTATAATGTAAAGCTCAAAATTAAAATGTGAAAAAAAACTATTTAATTTTCCTTCAAATGTAGACATTAGAGACTGCAATATAATTATCTTAATGATTTTAATTATGATTTAAATTACTTTGAACTTATTACGCTTCAAAAAAATAATAAGTAGATACTTTAATTTTTTTTATAAATTATTTTTGTAACTACATACTCACAGTCTGTTCTATATATAATAAAATTATTTTTAATTTGTTTGTTTACAATTTCTCTGCTTTAAAAAAAATCAATGAATTTTCGTTCCTATTTTGTTTCTTTATAAGAATAGAATTCACAGATTAGCTCTAGTTAAATTTAAATTTATGATAATTATCCTTCAAAATAATATTTTAAATAACATTGCAAAGAAGTTTCTACTTTAAAATATTTTTTATATGTGTAAGCTTTTTGAATTTAATAACTATTAACAAAAATGCTAAAATTTACGTAACCTCCTTACATAAAAATATTTTGAAATTTTTTTATCAAAATATATATATGTTTAAATCCCAAGAAAGTATTTTTGAATACCTCATATTTATATTACTATTGAGCTTTAAAAATTTATGGTTAATAATAGAACTGACATTAATATACATTGAAATAATTCATATGATATTACTTTCTAAAGAAACTTTAAGCAATAATTTTGGACTATAAAAATTTAATAAACCTTTCGCTTATTTATAATAAAGTGCGTACCCGAAAAACTATTGTAATGTCGGTACGTTAGCAACATATTCAAAAAGTTGATGATTTGAAGTACTTTTAAAAATTAACCTAAATCTTTAAGGTAAAATGCATTTTATGTCGATAAAGAATTACTTCTCAGACATATTTGGAGGTGTCAATTTTGAATTTAATTCACCTACTTTTTTTGAATTGTTATAGTGTTAGCATTCGTGAACTTTTAGAAAAAACATCTAGAAACACATGTCTCTGTAATTTTGTTAAACATGTTCCTCAGTGTGTCTATGTTGTGGAAAAATATGCAACAGTAAATGTCCTTGGTGTAATTTCTAAAAATATGTATTTATCACCTCCACCAGATCGAAATGCCCAAAGACCTCAGTAGACTATCTATAACGCATTACTGGTATTTTTACCCGTGTTAAAAAATAGTATACACTTTTCAAAAATTGTAAATTTGTTATCAGCCTAGGATATCTGTGTGGAATCACATCTTTTTATATCGCTTAGAAATTTTTTGTTGATTTATAGAAAAAAATTTTTTTTACTACTTTTTATTATTTTGTTTATTTTTTCGTTTGAATTGGCGCCTTAATTTAGTCAAATGTAGGCGTTTCGGAATTTTTTTAAAATACGTCTTTCTCTTACACAGAATTGCCTAGGCAATATTATGCGCCATTTTTGACTATTAAATACATCTTTATCTCATTTGTTTATAACTTTTATACTAGTTTAAATTTTAGGAGCTAAAGAATGAGTGAAAAAAGAGTTCTTCAAATCAACAAGGACCTTTTCCATTCTAGAGCAACTAGACTCTATGAGCATTGGGTAAGTTATCGGTAATTATAGATTATATTATTATCATTTTCCTTGTTTTTAATTTTAGGAGACCGAAGAGTCGTTGCGTGATATTCATGCATTTGTTTTTTTAATGGGATCAGACGATGATAGTATCAGTTATTCAAAAACGTTATCTTTACACGTATGTTTTCATTTAATTTAAATATTTAGGTAATTCTCTACCTGTTATTTTAGGCTTGGTTATATAGTTGCACAATAGTAGATACAATAATCGTTCTTACAAAAAAGCAAATATACTTTCTGGGAAGTTCTAAGAAGACAAAATATTTTCAACCTGTAGAAAGTGGAGAATTCCATGGGAAAGTACCACCTTTTAAAGCAATGGTTAGGGATAAAACTGATAAGGATAAAGCAAACATGACTACTTTAATTAATGTTTTAAAAGAATCTGGAACAAATTATGGATTCTTTAGTAAAGACAGATACATAACTGATTTTGCTAAGGCATGGACTGAAATGACATTAACCAGTGATATACATCAACGTTTTACAGATGTTTCTGTGTCATTTGCGAGATTATTTGCCGTCAAAGATGAGAAAGAAATTACGTATATGAAAAATTCAGCTCAAGCGACCATAAACGCTTGGACACATTTGAAGCAACGTATTGTAACTATAATAGATCAAGATAAGAAAGTTAAACACAGTAAATTAGCTGACGAGATGGGAAATGACTTTTCATCTGTCGTTGTTCAAGGTGGTTTAGTCGACAAAGGTGTCATGGATGTTTGTTATACCCCTATAATTCAATCCGGTGGAAAGTATGTACTAAAGTACTCTGCTGAATCAGATGACAAACCATTGCATTTTGGAACAATTATCTCGTCATTTGGAATGCATTTCAACTCTTATTGTACAAATCTTACAAGGACACTTATGGTAGATCCTCCAAAAGACTTGGAAAGTGCTTATGAGACACTCCTTAGTGCTCAATTAGCTGTTATTAACGCTTTGAAACCCGGAGCTAAAGTTTGCGATGCTTACAAAGCCGGAATTGATTGTATTAAAGAAGCCAATCCTAAACTTCTTGATAATCTTTTCAAACCTAATTTTGGTTTTATGATTGGTATTGAGTTCAGGGAACCAGCTTACCTCATTAATGAGAAATGTACAGAAATTGTAAAAGAAAATATGACTTTCACTGTTGCATTAGGTTTCCAAAATATTAAGAATCCTAGAGCAAAGGATGAGAGTTCAAAAATTATTTCTCTTATGGTTGGAGATACTATCCTTGTATCTGATGATGGATCAAATGAAATCCTCACTGAGAAAGCAAAATCCCGTACTAAGGCTGTTTGCATTAGATACAATGAAGATCCCAAAAGTGGTAAAGAGGAGAATAAGGAAAATAGCCAGGCAGCATATGGAAGAGGAAAACGTTCTGTACTTTTAAATGAACAGACAAGAAACAAAACAACAAATGAGGAAAAGAGAAAGACTAAACAGAAAGAATTGATGGTTCGTCTTAACGAAGAAGCCAGAGATAGAATGATAGGAAAGTCAAAAGATACTAATACTGTGAAAGAAAAAAAGTCAAACGTTTCATACAAAAAATATTCTAGATTCCCACAGACTGATGAAGTAAAAGAACGTTTGATATATGTTGATAAAGAAAATCTTTCTGTCATATTACCAATTTTTGGATATCCAGTGCCATTCCATATCTCTGTGATCAAAAATTGTTCTCAATCAGTTGAGGGAGATTACACCTATCTACGTATTAATTTTTCTCACCCAGGATCTCAAGTTGGACAAAAAGACAGTTCCACATCCGTCAATCCACTCTTATCTTACGTAAAAAGAACTTACCTTTAGAACATCAAACATAAGAGAACCTGGTGAATTAAATACCCCAAGTCACAATCTCGAGCAATCATACAGATTTATTAAGGAGATGCAGAAGAAGTTTAAAACTAAGGAAGCTGAGGAACGTGAAGCAGAGGGAACTGTTAAACAAGACAAATTAATTATTTCAAATTCTAAAAATAACCCTCGTCTGAAAGATTTATTCGTTAGACCATCCATTGTTGCTAAAAAAGTATCAGGTTCATTAGAAGCCCATGTTAATGGTTTTCGCTATACCTCATTAAAAGGTGACAAAATTGACGTTCTTTATAATAATATTAAACATTCCATTTTTCAACCATGTGATAATGAGATGATTATATTGATTCATTTCAATTTAAAAAATCCTGTTTTATGGGGAAAAAAGAAGTACAGCGACATTCAATTTTACACAGAAGTTGGTGAATTAACTACAGATTTAGGAAAATTCCATCATATGCAAGAAAAGGATGACATCAAAGCAGAACAAATGGAAAGAGAAATGAGAAAAAGACTTAATCAAGCTTTTCAAAATTTCTGCGATAAAGTTACAAAACAAACTAATGATCAAATTGATTTCGATATACCTTATCAAACATTGGGTTTCTATGGTGTACCATACAGAAGTTCTGTTTTCTTAAAACCAACATCTGCATGCCTTGTTAGTTTGACAGAGTGGCCAACACTTGTTATAACGCTATCAGAAGTTGAATTGGTTCATTTTGAAAGAGTTTCTTTCCAATTAAAAAATTTCGATATGGTATTTGTTTTTAAAGATTATACAAAACCTGTTCAATTTATACAGCAAATTCCTACACATCAATTGGATAGTGTTAAAGAATGGCTTCATTCTTGTGATATTAGGTATACAGAAGGTATACAATCGCTTAAATGGTCTAAAATTATGAAGACAATTATTGATGATCCAGAGACTTTCTTCGACGATGGTGGCTGGAATTTCCTATGTGATGAAAGTGGAGACGAGGGTGCTGATGTTGAAAGTGACTCTGAAGAGAGTGTCTTCTCTTTGTCTGAAGCTGGCGAAAGTGACGAGAGTGGTGATGATGAAGAATATGATAGTGGTGAAGTGACAGAAGATTCAGAGTCTGAAGCTTCCCTTGATTCAGATGAGTCTTCAGGAAAGGATTGGTCAGATTTAGAGGAGGAAGCAGCTAGACATGATAGACAAAAATCCAGTAAAGACGAAGACGAGGATCTTAGCAGAAAAAGGAAAAACCCTAGCAAAGGTGGTGGTTTTGGAAATGCAGCTAAACGAAGAAGATAAATATTACTAAAGTTTGAAATTAAGTTTTTATATATTTTTTTTTATTTTACCGGATAACACCATTCTTCTTAATTATTTTTTTATTATTGTATAAAGTTATGATAAACAATCGTTTAGAAGTTATTTTTTTAATTTACAACCCATTGTTGTTTTTTGCGCACCTGTTTACCTTTAAAATATTTGTGAATATGTAAACAAATTTAAAAAAAATAAAGCTATATAAGCGATATGAAATTGTCATTAAAGTTATCATTTGAATTAAATTTATTTTACTTACAATGTATGATGCTAAAATTGCTGTTTGGGCTTCCTGTATATGTTCTGGGATAGCTATTTTTTCAACCATCTATGTAACATCATTGTTACTTAATGAAATATTAGTAATGAAAGATGAAGTTGAAAATGGCATGCATTATTTCAAAACGGAAACTGACTCTGTATGGAATGATTTGATGGAGTTTCAAATTTCTGTAACTCCACCATCTAAACCAAGACAGAATCCATTCAATAGTATCTTCCGTGAGAAACGTCAAAATAACAGAGGACTTCCATCATTCTGTCAATGTGAGCCAAGACGTCTTGCTTGTCCTCCAGGACCACCAGGTCCAGCAGGAAGACCAGGCGAAAATGGTGCTCCAGGAATGCGTGGACCACCTGGCGAAGATTCGCGTGTAACATACTCTCCAATCTCATGTCCTCAACCTTCAAGAGAATGTATAAGATGTCCACCAGGACCACAAGGAAACCCAGGAATGGACGGAGAAATGGGACCTGCTGGACCAGACGGTCAACCAGGTTCTCCAGGATCACCAGGTAAAGCAGGAGTTCCAGGAGCTCCGGGACCCCAAGGAGATCCAGGCAGACCTGGGGAACCAGGTGTACCAGGAAAAGAAGGCCAACCAGGTAAAAACGGAACAAGAGGAAGAGGAAGACCCGGTGGTCGTGGTCCAGCTGGAAATCCGGGTTCTGCTGGAAACAACGGATCTGATGGAAAACCTGGAATCCCAGGACAGCCAGGTCTTGAAGGTCCAGCTGGAATACCTGGCAGTCCAGGAAATCCAGGTTCTGATGGACAACCAGGAAGACCAGGGGGTCCTGGACAGCCTGGAGCTGATGCCACATACTGTCCTTGCCCACCAAGAAGTGCAGCATTCATATCAAGACACTAAAATAAATTTTTTGATTTT
Organism: Strongyloides venezuelensis; assembly: GCA_963280985.1. Classification (NCBI taxonomy): domain Eukaryota; kingdom Metazoa; phylum Nematoda; class Chromadorea; order Rhabditida; family Strongyloididae; genus Strongyloides; species Strongyloides venezuelensis. The sequence continues at coordinate 6,491,555 of CAUJLX010000002.1, read as the reverse complement.
GTTGGGTATCATTCCACGTTAATTAAATCAAATAAAAATTTTCGAGTAATTTACATTGTTTTTCATCAACATACCATCGTTGTTTATAATGGAACTTTCACTTTTAATTTAATTAAATAAAAAAATGCGCAAAAGGTTATTTATGTTGTCATTTGTTATTATACTGTATAAAGGCTATTGTTTTGAAACACTAAAAAAACCTTTAGGTTAATTAAAGTTTGCCTTATTTTAATAAATAATATATCAAAAAAATGAAATTCATCAAATTTCTATTTGCATACCATATTAATGTTTATTTTTTATAAAAACTTGTTTATAATTTGTTGTATGTGATATCGAATAATAACTACCCAATTAGTATGAAGTTAATTACATTTTAACCCACTAAACAAAAGTATTTTAATCGTTATAATAATTAAAAATTCAACTATTTTTTATGATAAATGATCGTGGGATTAAAAAGAAAATAATAAATTAAGAAGTCATATAAATCTCCATGACAACATTAACAATAAAACTTTTATAGATATTTTATGAAAAATAAGTTATATTCCCTTTCTTTAGATTAATTTATAAATGTTTCATGTGTCTAATGAATTAAGGGTAATTTTAAAAAAATATCTTGAAACTAAAGATGAATCTATATTACGAATGCATTTAATATTACTTATAAGGGATGTTGTTAAAGATGATATTGAAAACGAATATAAAAGGTATGTGAATAAAAATATAATATTTGTTACTATTTTACTATCTTTTAGTTATATTTCTAATCAAAGTAAATCCAAAAATAATCTAAAAATAGAAAATAACGAAGAAATTAATTTAATGAATAATGAAAAATTTTACACCCACGTTAATAATGTTAAAAATAAAAAAACTTTCAATACAATTAGTAATCTCACATCAACGATAGCAAAAGAAACGAAAAACAATTTCGATAAAAAAAACAGTCAATGTGCATTTAATCTCGATCATTCCTATAACTTCCTAAATTTCAAAGAAATTGATCAAATATTAATAAACATTTGCTCTAGTAAACTGGATATAAAAAAGAGAAAAAAAGCCGTTGAAAAATTAATAACCTTAGATGCACTAACAATAATTCACTGCGAACAATTTAAAATTTTCATGAACTCAATAAGCAATATTTTCCGTGAAAAATTGCTGCAAGAAAGTATTTTGAAATGCCTTGCATGGATTTGTAACTCAGAGGAATTCCATTTAATTTATAATTGTACTGTATTTATTTTAAGTGAGGCGCAAATAAACTTTGGTTGGTGGAGTAATCCAGAAAATAATAGTATTATTGTTTTTCATAAGCTTTTACATTCGCTTTTGATAAATGTACCAGAAATTTGGAAATTTTTTAAACAGCATAAAGTAGAAAATATTTGTTACCTATTTAAGAATTTCTATAAATTATGGTCTGGTAATTGTATTATATTATTTATATATGCTCACTTAGACAAAAATATTGGGATTTGGAAACGATTTTTGTCAACAAATATCTTCTGGAAAATTGCAGATATGGAAGAAGAAAAAATATTTTTTGATAATTTACAGTTATCGGAAGAAAATTTAAATATTAATGACTTTTGCTTGATAGTTAAATCAAAACAAATTGAACAAAATGTGGTGGAAAATATGATTAAAAATTATAAATGCTCAATTATTAATGTCTATAGAAATTTTAAAATTTCTAAATAAAATATTATATATGGCTTTTTTTCTTAATTTTGAATTAGTATGCAACTATATAATTATATTCAATAAAAAAATAAACTAATGTAATATTTGAATGTTAGATGAGTCTTATGATTCAAAAGCCTCTCTAAAGATAACTTTGAAACTCACTTTAATTAACATAAGGGTAAAACAAACATGGGTATTTATGTTTTATTCCAACCTATAAATATACTTTTTAAAGATATATATTAATATTATAACATCCCATTGGTAATTGTTTGTCATAATCTTTTATTATATATACATATATGTGTATCTCTCATTTATGATTTTTATAAAGTACAATTTCCTTTTATTTCTGGTGAGGTAATATATTTGTTTTTATAAATTTGCAATATATCAAGTTAAACTATTACGTTCTTTAACTGTTATATGTCCAAACTATTCATTATTTTTATAAATAGAAATATTTATTTAAGATATTTCACAATGATTTATTTCTAGAAACTATTTCAGTAGTTTATGTTCTAAAATATACCATAACATATATGTTTATATAATAAATATATATATATATATATATCAAAATTTAAAACATTGCAATATTCAAAAAAAAGAATGTTTAAATAAAAATTGCCTTTCTTTGATCAACAAAGTATTGATTTACCCTCATAAAATAACGACAAAATAACTATTATACAATAAATCTTTTTATAATTTGACTGCCAACAATATTCAATTTAAATAGGTGTTTTAACAATACCTATTATTAACAGATTATCATCTTTAAATTTTTATATTATAATGAAATATATTAAAATCATATCTACATAAAAATTAAATGGCTCTCACAATTTTATAAAATATTATACTGGATGTTAAAACATCTTTTTTATTTAAAATATCTTTATAATCATAACCTCTATTCACTTTAGATATGACGTATAATAATGTTTCATTTTGATGAAAATAAATGCACAAGCATATATTTTTTTTTATTGGATAGAGCCAATATAATATTAAGTGTAATTACGTTATTAATATTTAATTTTTTTATATTTCAACTATTAATCATCTCTTTAAAGCAATATTTTCAAACTTTCTCAATTTTATGGAGTACATTCTGTTTGCTATAAAAAATTTATACTCCCATATTTTTCTGACAATTTTACATATAATTAAACTATTTAAATTTGCAACTAATTTAGAATTCCTTATATTCTGTCTACTTAATATTTCTTTTGTTTTTTTTTATAATTTTTTAATTGTTTAGTATTTGAAAGAAATAATTGGTAGTATTTCTGTTACAAATATTTTTAAGCTTATGTGGACACTCTTTTTTTCATACATATAAATGTAATCCTTGGCATATTAAAATAAAAACATGCATTTGAGTTATATATAAATTTGTTATTTTGAAATATTATACGTGTATGGTTATAAATAATTTCTTTTTCATAGATTTATAATTGTTAGGCAGGTAAACTTTCCAAATATATCTTAAAATATTCATTTTACCACATTTCAAACGTTATACAGAGCAAATAATACTATATACAACCTTTAATCCTTTTTTTTGCTACAGTCCTCTAGATAATAATTAAGTGGTTAATAAAATTTATATTCATATTCACTCAACAGACATACAAATAAAAATATTTTTATATAGATATTAAGTTCATTCAATTAAAATACAAAAATAAATTTTCTTTTCAACTAGGATTATTTAAATAATTATTTTTGTGAAAAAGTTTTATTTATCATTAGATATAATGATACATCAACTTTTGCTTTCATAAAATTTGTGTTATTATTTGTATTTATTACTTTATACTTTTAATAACTAGAAAATATTTTCAATAAACTTTTATTCTTATTTGGTATGACAATGACTGATAATTGTTAGTTGATGAGTAGTTAAAAATACATATCTAATATAAAAGTGCAAAAATTTATTATATATAATATCATTCAGTCAATTAAAAAGAAGTTTAGGTTGGTTTAATATTTTTTTTAAAAAAGAGAACATTTTAGAACTTTAAAATTTAAAATCATTAATATTGCATATTTACTTTTAGTTTTTTAACTTGAGTTATAATTAAATGTATATTAATTACATTACAAATTAATATCTAACAAACAGTCTGTACTTTCAACTTTTCATAAATTACAAAATTAATAATGTAAGAAATTTTATTGGAAGTTACATTTTTGATATATCTGTTCTCATTTATTACTCTCAAAAATTGCTCTTTTATATTGTGTTCATTTTATTCTTTATAAATTAACTTTTTTTTAAAAGAAGTTTTGATTTAAAACATGTTTAAAAACAACATTGTAATTTTTCATTAAAATTTTAGTATAACAAATCTAAATTACTGCATACATCTATATGTCATGTAGACACTCTCGGAGATTATTTTCTTTTCTTATATTAAACTTTACATTAATAATGCGTCTTAAAATATTACTTATTAGAAACTTAATTGATAAATTATCATAAATAACTATAGTGTTGAAAAAAACTTTTTAGATATTACTTACTACTTTTTTGTTTCTATTTTCTTCTGCAATAAAATAGATATTCCTTTTCTTTAATAATACTATTATCTTAGAATGATATGGGTGTTTTTGTCATTTTATGCGCATAAAAATATTCAATATTATATAATATATCTTTCCCACCTAATCATTTATTTCCTGATTATAACTGTAATAACAATAAAGGATAAAAATGTTTATTATGATTTATAATTTGTTAATATTGTTTTTTGTTTATTTCTTTTACCCAGACTTACACCTTTTAAACATTTTTTTGACAACAACTGTTGACAATGAAAATTAATTCAACTCCAATATAAACATGTATTGATATAACTTTTATTAGACAAAAAGATTTATTAAAATAATTTTTTTAATAATTATCTAGTTTTATCAACTAATAATGATATCAATTTTATAATATTAAACATATATTTGAAAAAAGAATTGTTTTTATACATTCATATATTTTAAAAAATCATTTTTATATAAAAACTTTTTATATTTGCAAATAAAAAAAAACTTTTTTATCATTTCTAAATATAGACTCAATCAAAATTATAAATTTATCTTGTTTCACTCATAAGCTTATTATATATTTTAATCCTCCCAATTTAAATTATGTATTGTACCGGAAAGTTAATCCTAATTTTTTAAAATTTAATCTTTTCCAAACGACACTGAGTATAAAATTATATTTAAAATAAACTAACAAAATTATTTTAATTAAGAAGAATATAAAGTGTAATAACTTTGTAATTTAGAATAAAAAGAGTAAAATAAACATGTAATTTATATTTATATTTTTTTATTTTAACAATAAGTGATAATGTAAACATTTAATTACATAAATTTACGGAGTTTCGTTTAAGTAGTGTAAGAATTTGATAAATTTCTTAATCCTGCAACAATTTAATGATACCATCATATTACTTTCATAGTTTAAATTAAATATCGAAAAATTTCTCATAAATGTATTGTCATTAATTTTTTTTTATAATTTTAATAAATTATTTAATTTCAGAATTTTTATCATAAAAAGGTTACTTATTTTATTTTATGGAATATATTTATTATTTTTAAAAGAATAATATATCATAGACGAAATTTATACAAAATTGATATTATTTTGAATAAAATTATTCATCGAAAACCTATTATTTTGAAACAAAAATAATTCGAAATACTTTATTAAAAACTACATAAAGTAATAAAAATATATTTGACAGGAGTGAGGAATAAATATTTTTAGCAAATAAAATATAAATTACAAATTTATTGAGGAGGCGTTATATAATATTTTAAAAACAATATAAATTAAAAATAAATATGGCTATTGATCATCATCACAATCATTATTCTATATCGGTTAGAGAACCAATGCTTGAAGGAAATACAAATGAAGATAATAATAGAAGTAATAATTCTCATTTGCAAAACAGATCTATTTATAGGGATACAGTTTTGAATAATGAAAATATAAGGATTGTTAAAACTACACCATATAGATTTCTAATACTTTTTGTTTTCGTACTTCTATCTAGTTCAAATGCTTTTCAATGGATTTTTTATTCTATTATCACTGATACTATATCAAATTTCTATAATGTTAATGCTGGTTTAGTTAATTGGTTATCAATGTTATATATGGTTGCTTATATGGTACTAGTTTTTCCTGGAAGGTATTTTTTTATTTATACAACATAATGAATTTTTTATTTGTATTTATTATAGTTGGTTCTTAGATAAGTATGGACTTCGTACCTCAGTACTTATTGGAGCAGCAGGAAATGCAGTAGGAGCACTTATAAAGTGTTTCTCAGCTTCACCAGATGGATTTTGGTTGACATTTATAGGTCAGACAATTTCAGCTTCGTCACAAGTTTTTATACTTGGTATACCACCACGTTTAGCATCTGTATGGTTTGGTGCTAATGAAGTATCAACAGCATGTGGTGTTGGTGTATTTGGTAATCAACTTGGTATAGCAATAGGATTTTTACTCCCACCATATATGATTCATAGTGGGACAAGTGATATTGTTGGTAAACACCTTTTTGACTGTTTTTTAGCATCATTTATATTGAATGTTAGTGTTTTAATATTAGTATTCTTTATATTTCAAGGTGAACCACCCTATCCACCTAGCATTGCACAAGCGCATGCTAAAAATGTTGAAGTAAATGATGGATATATATCAGAAATTAAAAAGTGTTTTAAAGACCAAAGTTTTGTACTATTAATATTTTGTTATGGTTTAAACACAGGTGTTTTTTATGCTATATCAACACTCCTACAACAAATACTCCTTCCATATTACAAGGATTCACAGAAAGAAATAGGAACAATTGGTTTAGTTTTAGTTGTTGCTGGAATGATAGGAACACTAGTTACTGGATGTTTATTAGATAAATTTCAAAAATATAAAGAAACCACATTAGGTGTGTATATATTTTCATTTATCGGAACAGTATTATTTGCAATATCTCTTGGAAATATTTCTATAAAATTTATTATTGGTGTAGCATTCTTTTTAGGATTTTTTATGACAGGTTACCTTGCTATTGGCTTTGAGTATGCTGCAGAGATTACATATCCAATACCAGAACACTCTACATCTGGTCTTTTAAATGCCTCAGCACAGTTGTTTGGTATTGCTCTTACATCTGGATTTGGTAAAATTGTCGATACTGAAGGTCCATTAATAGCTAATATTGGTTTTTGCGTATGTTTAGGAATTGGTGTTGTTTTGACAGCAATAGGTAAAGCTGATCTTAAAAGGCAAAGAATGCAACATTCTCAAGATCCAGGGTATACAGCAATTTCTCACTCATCCACAAATGGGACAATGGCAACTTCACCAATTAGCAATCCATGAAATTTACCATAACATTATTCAAGTAAAAATGACATGTATTTATCAAATAATCATTACACTCATATCAAGGATATCTTTTTTTTAAATGATATAATCTAATTAACATTTTACTTAACAATTTACTAAATACATCTGCCTTTTTTTACTAAGTATATATATTAATCACTTTTTTTTACATTTACAAAAAGCATAATAAAACATGTTTATTTAATAATTCATTACAATTCCTCTTTAATCATTTTTGTTGGATCACGTATAGGGATTCCTTTTTCAAATATTTTATCTGCTTCGAAATTTTCTTGTGGTTGTATGTAACCGTCGTTATTGTGATCAAGTATCCATTCGAATCCTGGCTCTCGTTTTTTGCCTACAATTTCTCCTTTCTTATCTCTAATTGGATTTGATTTTTTCATTGCATTCATATCCCTTTTCATTATTTGAGAATATTCATTTTCTTCTATTTTACTATTTTGATTAATATCAAAATATTTTATAAAATATTTTCCAGCTATAACGTTATCAATATCATTATTTGACCATCTTTTTCCGTAATCATCTAATTTTTGAGAAATTTTTACCAAATCATCAACATCAATTAAACTATTATTGTCATAATCTAATTCTTTAAATTGTTTTTCAATACTCCACTTATCAATTGAAACAACTTCAACCTCTACATTTATCCAATGTTCTTCACTTGGAAATGATTTCCAAACTTTACTTTTATTTTTCCTAGATAATCTCCATGGAATTTTTATTCTTCTCCTTTCACCGACACACATATTTATGAGACCTTTTTCTAAACCTAAAATACTCATACCTGTACTCATTTGTATCCTTACAGGGCCATTTCCATTATATGTTGTATCAAATAATTTTCCATCCTCAGTAAAACCTTTATAGTTAAATTCAACCCAATCATGTACATCAACTTTTTCTTCACATACATTTGGAGTAAATATTTTCTCTGTTTTAATATCTAATGGCCTACCATTAGCACGTTCCTCAAGATCACGTATTTGTGCTGATGACATTGGTGGACCTTCACCTCGAATTTCTATAACTGGTATCGTATCTTCAGGGCCACGTTCAATAGAATTTTTTATTAACAAAAATAAAAGAACTACAAAGTAATTTACATAAAAAATAATAAATACTTACTTAATATTAAATTTGCCATTGATAAAATAATAGATAATATATATTTTACTGTCTTTCAATTTATTTATAAAGTCTAGTAATTTACGTTCAATAATTTTGTATTACCTTCTATTCTCACTCACTATATAAATTCCTCCTTTTTAAATAGTTTACTCATCCTCCATTTTGAGGTCATAACATTCCATTGAATTATCAAACAACTTTCTCTATATACAAATTTCTCATAACAATTGACCTTGCCAACTTATTTTTTTTCAAATACATACCTTTTGTTTAGAGATTTACACTTATCTAAATATATGGCCTTTTCTTCATCATCTTTTTTAATAAAAACTACCTTAATACGATTTACTTTGACAAATTTCTTTATGTATATTGTAATTGTATTTAAAATCAAAAAAAAGCAATAAGGAAAGAAAATAATTATTTTAATTATAGAACAATTGATTTATAAAAATATTTTATTTATAGATTTGGAAGTGAATGAACATAAAATAGGAAATATCATAACATTAAGAATCAGAAATCGAAATTAAAACAGTTTTATTAAGAAATGATATCAATGTAAAATATACATAAAATTAAATTCAAAATTGTACAAAGAAGAAAGACAATACACACTTTTATCTAAATTTTTGGCAATATTTACAGCCACATATCAAAACAGATCTTCAAATTGAAACATTTCTAACTTTATTGGAAAGAACATCAAAATTTATATGTAAGTTTTTGAAAAAATATTAGTGAAGTATTTGGAAATCTATTTATTATTTAATAGACAGAAGGAGTTTTTATCCTAGCTGTAGCATCTTTAACGGAATAGAACATGCTACCAAATTCTGCTAACCAATGTGCATCAACTGCTGTAACACATTGCATATATTCTTTTGTTGTCATTATTAATTCGTGATACACAACATAATCTGGTGTGTAACCCATACCGAAGAGAGATGATGTGAAATGAAGGAAACATGCTATACCTGTTCTGATATTAACATATTCCGAACCACCTTTGAGGCGAGCAGCGTTATGGAAATATGCTGAACAAATACACCTTCTTACCACATCCCAATCTGTTCCACAAGATATTAAAGGTAACTTTAATTTGTCCATTATATCTTTAAGTTGAGCCCTTATTTCTCGTACTTTTTTTAAAGCTTTATAATGAATAAAGTTATCAGTACACCATTTGTGTGAATACTTATTATTCTTCCATTGTGTATAAACATGCAAATACGATAAATGATCAGATTCAGCTACTTGGAATTTTTCTTTCCTGGCATCTGCATCTTGTTCTCTTCCTTTTGGTCTAAAGAAAATTGATGGAACAGAGAGCATTGAAACGATAATTAAAACTTCTTCACTACATTCTAACTCTACGGACATGATTAAAAGTTTAGATAACGTTGGTTCGAGGGGGAATTCAGACATATTTCTACCTTTATCACTTAATCTTCCAACATTATCTAATGCTCCTAGTGTCCATAATTGATACATTGAATTCAACATATTGTCTTGTGGTGGTGGATCCATGAAGTGAAACTGTAGTAAATCTTCAACTCCTAAACTTTTTAATAACAAGATAACATTACTTAAATTTGTTCTTTGAATTTCAGGAACTGTAGTTTCTAACATTTCTTCTTTAAATTGTCTATTAGTATACAATCTATAACAATAACCAGGTCCAGTTCTACCAGCTCTACCTTTACGTTGGTTAGCAGATGCTTGTGATATTGGAAATACTTGTAATGCATCCATACCAATTTTGGGATTATAAACTTTTAATTTACAAAAACCTGGATCAATTACGAAAAATATACCATCTACAGTAAGAGAGGTTTCAGCTATATTTGTAGCAACAACAACTTTCCTTACACCACCTTTAGATTTTTGAAATATTTTTGCCTGGGCCTCAGAGGCTAATTGAGAATAAATAGGTAAAATTTCGAGAGGTGGTGCATCATCCAATTCAAGTAATCTTTCTTTAATTGTATCACACGTACATTCAATTTGTTCCTGACCAGGCATAAAAATAAGTATATCACCAGATAGACCACCTAAATGTATAGTGACACATTGTTTTACGGCACCTTCAACATAATCTTCAGCAGGTACACGTGCATGGAAAACCTCAACAGGAAATGTTCTTCCTGGAATTTCAAAAATAGGTGTACCACCACCAAAGAAATTCGCGAATTTTTCACTATCCATTGTAGCTGAGGTAACAATTAATTTCAAATCAAGCCTTTTACTTGTTACATCTCTTAATAAACCAAATAATACATCAGTATTTAAACTTCTTTCATGTGCCTCATCCATAATAATAGCACTATATTGATCTAATGTAGAATCACTTAAAAATTCTCTTAATAAAATACCATCAGTCATGTATTTAATCTTAGTCTTTTCACTGGTACAATCTTCAAATCTTATAGCATAACCAACTTCTTCACCTAATTTAACATTCATCTCTTCGCTAACTCTTTTAGCTACAGACATCGCTGCAACTCTTCTTGGTTGTGTACAACCAATCATACCATATTTACCATAACCATCTTCTAGAAGGTATTGCGTTAATTGTGTTGTTTTACCTGAACCAGTCTCACCCACTATTATTATAACATTATTTTCACGTATAATTTTTAACATTTTATCACGAACACTATATACAGGTAGGAATTTTCTTTGCTCATCAATTGTCTTTTCTAAGGTAAAACTTGATACAGCGTTATCCTTAGAATCATCTAATAGATGTTTGAAGGTTTGACTTTCTTTGTAGTTACTTTCAACGTCACCTTCTTCATTAACACCTTTATCATCTTTAACACCTAATAATGTACCCATTTTAGTACCACTTAATTGCCAATGTTTTTCCTGAGCCTTAATTTTTTCTATATTTTCTTTCCATTTTTTAACACACCTACTTCCTTTTGCTGCTGTAACAGCTAAATCACTTGTTACATCTTTTGATAGGTAGGACAGGATTAGTTTGTTTTGTATATACAAATCTACCATCAAGAAATGGTGGAATATTATTATGTACATATAAATTAACAGCTGTCTCATCTGTCTCCTCACCAAAATCATCATCATAATCTCCAACTCTTTGTACAACACCAGAAGTTGTTAAACGATTATTTTCCCACATTTCATTGTCTTTTTTTATTTGTTGTTGGCGATGAGTCATACGTTTTTTTTCAATTATACGTTTTCTATATTGTCTTTCTTTTTTCTGGACAAATTCTTCTGAGATATCTGCAAATGGATTGTATTCATCATTTTCATACCATTCACGATCTAGTAATTTTTGTTCTTCTTCCCAAACTCTTTTATCTTCGTCATTTGTGTATAAGGGAGAACCTTCAACAGATCTTTCTCTTGTGCTGTTATAACTTCTTGAGCTTTTTTTATAATCAGTATCTTTTCTTACTGAATCATATGAACTTCTAGAGGAACGTGAAGATGATGGTTCTTTAAATTTATGTTCTTTTTTATAATAATCATCATTCCATGAACTCTTTGATGGTGTATCAGTAACACGATATTTAGGAGTTTGCGGTACTTTAAATCGTTTTGCGTCATCATCGTATCTCCTACTTCCTTTATCTCTATCTCTACTTCTAGACCTTTTACTCCTATAATCATTATCACGGCTTCTAGAACGTTTACGTTTCCCATCAACGTGTATTCCTCTTTTCTCTTTATGTCTTTCTCTTATATCTAGAATTTTTTTATAAGCCGTATCAGAGATTTGTGGCGTTGCGCTGGAATCGTCGTCATAATCTTTTTCCCGAATTTTTTTTTGCCCTAATTCAGCTTTTTTTTTAATTGCTAATTTATCGAGTCCTAGTATACTTTTATTATCAGGTTTCTTAAATCCATCATCTACCTTTTTTTTCCTTATTATTAGTCCCCCTTTTTCATTTCCAGTTGTTCCGGGTAAAATTGAATGACTCATTACTAAAATAAAACAGTTAAATTTTTATATAAAATTTTTGTTGTCAATAAAATATTTAGATGGTTATCAAACCAATAACGTTTTAAATTGATAAAAAATTAAACAACAACACTTAAGGTAAAACAATAAAAACAAAAACAATCAATTTATAAACAAAAAAAAGTAAACTATTTTCTCGTTTTAATAGCACTAACTATGTAACCCCCAGTAATTGATTGCATCATTAATGGATGACATCTTCCTTCTAAAATTTGGTGTACTCTGAAAAAGGAATCCACTATATTAATGTTTATTCCACCATTATCTCTGAGCCATTTATAAGAAGTTATGGTATGTTGAATGTTAGGTGTGTATAATACCAGCGTTCCTGAGTAAGCTATAGAAGACCATATTTTATCTAGTAGATCTAATGGATCAACAGTTCTAGTGGCAATTAACAGAATATCAAAGAAACCTCCATGATTTCTATTGTCGACTGGACCAAGTAATGATAAAGCATATTTCTCTTTTTTGATTTTTTCTTTTCTTCTTTCCTTAGATCTATCTGAAGCATTCTCCCTTTCATCTTCTTTTTCGAATAATGATTCTCTTGTTAACAACGATTGTACTGGTAAGGTATGTAAAACACTTAGATGTTCTTCACTAAAATTCATTGCATCTAGGCATGGGACACCTTGAAGTGACGAACCACGATGTATCGTCAAACATGTACCACTACTACCTAATCTTTCAATAACAGACGACAATAATAACCCCAAAACTTGATCAAAAACAAATACTTTGGAACCATAATGTACTGATGATAATGCCATGATATGACCTAGCTGATCCAATCTTAAATTTCCTATTCTATCAGGATCTCTTTTATAATATGCTTCTGTTATTAGTCTAATTGTCGGTTTAAGAACGAAAACTCTATCCTGATATCTTTGTGTTTTTTTTCTTACATACTTATCTTTTGCATGACTTGTTCTATCATTAAAACATGTGTTTCCTGAGATGAGATGTGTTACTAAATCAGCAGCATTAGCTCCCTGTTCACGTAATTGTCCAATTTCAATATGTGTTAACTTTTGCCGTTTCTGTACATCATTTTTTTGCAAATCATCCTCTTCCATTTCTTGTTGTTTTTCATTCTCACACAATAAGTCATCACTTTTTAAATTATCAATATCATTATGTCTCATTTCTAAAAGATTTATTAAAAAAATTTTAAAATAAAAATACCTAAATCTCCAGTTCCGTCTTTTTGAAGTAAATCCTGAACAAGAACTCTGTTGCATTTCCCTTTTATAACCTCAAAAAGTCCATATTTCTCACCAAAAAGAGATTCTCCATCAAATTTTAGTTTTTCAATTAAAACTTTTTGCTTTTTGTTTAACTTCTGAAGTCTTATGTGATCACCGCCAACTTTTTGTACAATGGCATAAGAACCAACTGTTATTAAATTTCGATCATTTTCTAGTGTTTCATCCATAGTAATATCTACAATATAGTTTTTTCAATTATTTTAGAAAGAATACATGGAGAAAATAAGTTTTAAATCAAGTCGAAGACATAATTTACCAATTCCAAAATGTTTTCTTTATAAGACAACTATTTTTATAAAAATAAGAAAGTGTGAAGTAGGCAAGAATTACCTTTGATGGAATTTCTAATAACCAAATGTAGAGTTTTATTTTAAATTTTTTTGATGGTATAATTTTGTAAGAATAAAAAAATTTTGTTTACACTACAGGATATTTAATTGTTCTTTGAGATTTGTAAGAAGTATATACTACAAATATAATAAGATTTTAAAGTAAACTTTTGTTAGCTTATCATTTACATGTAAAATGATATAGGATGATCTAATTATAGCAACAGTTTATCTTTGTTTTTCTTTTATTCAGATATTTGTAAAGAACTATACTTTATCATAATGCCTTAATACCAGAAATGTGATATAAGTGTAAAACTTTTGTTTTTAAAGTTATGCAGACTACACCAAACTTAAAAACTGTTAAAAAACACCGGAAACTTATTTATTGAAAAACAACTATGATCACGTTACCCTCGTGATAAACACTTTTCTATATAAATAATATGAAACATTTTATTTTGAACACTCTTATTATGTTTATATGTGCGGCTTCTAATTATCAAATGCCATTAACTAAAAAAAACATTTTACGTAAAGAGTAACGCTTGACATAATAAGCCCTCCATAAAGAATTTCTGAATGTTTTGCAAAGAAAGAAATACATGGTAATCATTGGTAAACTGACACTTTTCAAGACAAAAGTTGAGCGGGAGTTTAAATTTGTTACTGCAATAATCTTAAGTTTATTCAAATTTTTTAAAATGTCTGTTAAAAATCATTTGCTGATGTATTACTATAATGTTTTTCCTGCTAATATCTTTACGAAATGGCTTACATATGGAAAAGGTAGTTTATAATTTATCTCCTCATTTTAATGTTTTTATATAGATTTTTCTGAGTTATTTGAAAAACGTGAAATCGTATTTATTCTTGAAGGAGATATACATCTTCGGTATCGTTCATTTGCTTCACCAGCAGAATTTTATAAGGAGTTATGTCGTAGGTCACCTGAAAAACTTGACATTGGAGCTGTTTATAACTATCCACCAAAGGAGCATTTAATGCATAGTGATTTTATGCCAATTCAACGTGAATTCGTAATTGATATTGATTTAACGGATTACGATGATGTTAGAACGTGTTGTAAAGAGGCGAATGTATGTGAGAAATGCTGGAAGTTTGCTATTGTTGGAGTAAGGATTCTAGAAAATGTACTAGAAAAACACTTTGGTTTTAAAAATTTCATTTTTCTCTTCTCAGGAAGACGTGGTATTCACTGTTGGGTTGGAGATGAAATTGCCAGGAAAATGAACAATACAGAGAGAACTGGTATTGTTGGATACTTGAGTTTAA
Organism: Strongyloides venezuelensis; assembly: GCA_963280985.1. Taxonomy (NCBI): domain Eukaryota; kingdom Metazoa; phylum Nematoda; class Chromadorea; order Rhabditida; family Strongyloididae; genus Strongyloides; species Strongyloides venezuelensis. Next base: position 6,476,393 of record CAUJLX010000002.1, on the reverse strand, counting down.
CAAAAGAGGACTTTTCCCCTACTGGATTTACCTTTAGCAATGTAGTATTACATCCAGTTCTCGAAGATGCTGTCAATATTTTACTAAATTCGAAAGTCTTCGATGATATTGTGGAGGAGCAAGATTGGTTGGATAACGACGAAAAATTTGTTAATGATTGCTTTGAAGAACCTATTTGTAGTAAAATATTAACCTCATTTGAGTTATTGGATAGTAGACGATTGAAATGGCGATTTTTGAAAGAGTGTTATAATGATAGTGGGAAATAATCCTCTTAATGATAAAGAACATCCTGTTTTTGTAAGAATGTTCAAAAAATTTATTTTAAAAGTTGTTTATCCAAGATTGGATGTGAACGTTTCTTCTTCAACGAATCATTTACTAAAATCACCGTTTTGTGTTCATCCTAAAACTGGTACTGTAGCTGTACCTCTAGATTTGAAGAAATTAGAGAATCTATAAAGTTAGAAAATTTTCCTACTGTTGAGAAGTTAGTTTGTGAGGTACAAGAAAATTGTCCTTCAACCCAATGTGAAATTAATAACGACAGATACAAAACAACTTCATTGGCTCCATATGTCGAGATCTTTGAAGATTTTGTTAATAATTGTACAAAGAATTAATGAATTATCTTTTATTGTCGTATAGAAATAAAATATTTAAGATATTTTATAAAAAAAATTTAAAGAGTTATTTGTTTTACTTTTTTATCGTTTTTTCGTTTGATTGATCATACTATACTTTACTTTTTACTTTAGTTTTCTTCAGAACTTGGTGAGTCGGTTTCAGAGGCAGAGTTACTTCTTTTAACTATTTTCCTGCTTGCCGTACTCGATTTAGTTTCTGAGCTTTCAGGACTTTCGTTTGAAGAAGTACTGGCTACGGATCTTTTCTTCTTCTTATCATCATCACTTTCAACACCTTCATTTGATTTTGGTTCTTGTTCTTCAGATGAACCAGTAGTATGAGACACATTGCTTTAGCTGAGGTTGTAGCTGTAGATTTGCTATATGATAGAGAAATCATACAGAGTAGAAGAATAAACAATAAAATTTTTATATTCATAGTAATTTTTTTGTAATTTAATGATATTTGCTCCAATACCTTGATTTTATATTGGTATGGAAATCATTTAATAATATAATCCTTAACGCTCCACATTTGTGTTCTGATATCATCAATCTATTTATATTAGTGAGTATCGATAAGTTTTTAAGCTTGTATTGTAACAGGGTGATTAAATAGATAAATCATGGTATTAACTATTATTTTTTATATACACGCATGTATATTAAATATAATAGAAACAAAAATACGGAAAAACAATTTGTGATTTAAAAAATAAAAAAATTGTTATTACAATTTTGGTCTATTTTTGTGCATTATTAAAATTTCGTCTATAAAAATATATAAAGGATTTAACAACTTTAAAAAGCCTTTTTTTATAAAACTCAATAAATAATAATCTTGCCCTTATAATCTTTAAATATACTTATAACAATGATGAGTAATGCTCTTTATAGTTAAATGAAACAATTGTTTTCCTTCAACATTTTCAAACCATCAAGGTCAAGGTTAATAAATAGAAAATTGATTTCTTAATTACAAATTTTCAAAAAAATTAGATATTGAAGTATGCCATTGATGGAATATTTTGTTAATTACACAAGGAAACAATTTTTATTTTCATTGCGCTTAATAACAGCTGGAACCTTGATTTATTATCTCTCTAACTTAATATTCACTACTGATAATATTTTACAAGTATATAAGGTTAGATTTTTGAATTTTCAATGAAATTATATAAATTGATTATTTTATCTAATTGTTTTAATATTTAGGTTGAAAATTTCCTCATCCAACAATTTTCTGATTCAATTTTTACAAAAGATTTTGGTAAACTTAGGAAATTATACCAAATTTGGCCACCTTCTATAAACATTTTCTTACTTCCTGTCTACTCTTTTTTAGTTCAATATATTGTAAAGTAAGTACAAATATGTCAAAAATTGTTATTAAAAATGACAGAAATTTTGGTTATGTGTTATTAAGACCATCGATACATGTGACATGTAATAGCTATAATCAAAAAATAGAATCAGATGGCATATGTATAAATTATAAGATTGAGATTTTAATTACCTCAAATGACATTATATTTATTCTATATATAAATATCAGATATTTTTATACTTATTAATAATCATACATCATTCATGTCATATTTATTATAGAAAAAGGTTTTTGAAAAAATTAAACCACCTGCTATTAATGTTTTATTTGTTGACCATCAACTAACAAATTCTATTCTTTAATATAACATTTTTTATAGCAATATTATTTAATCAAATAAAATTTTTTAAACAAATATCAATAAAATACATATATATTTATGCCATAACATTTCAGATGTCATTTTGGAATCAAACACATAAAAGGAAATATTTTAAAATTAATATTTTTATACCTACCATTTCTTTCAATATTTATTTCTATTTTATTACTTGGACCAATGAGAGTTGGTGAGATTCATTTTTTGATCATATTGCTAAATTGTTTACACAATCACCTAATTATAATAATTTCTACATTTTGTTGTTTACCATGGGAATTTTAATTTACTTTCTATAAATACAAATGTTATTTAATTAAAAATAGCAATTTATTTATATATAAATAATAATCATATCTTCTATTATTTTCATTATCAATATAAAATAATACGAACTTATTATGATATTAACAATTATAGAATTTTAATTTTTAATTGAAAAATTAATATTATTAAAAGGTGTGATTAAATGTAAACAATGTATTGTTATGACAAGAATATTATATTTATGAATATTCATTGAATATGCTCCACCATAGGATTCAATAAAAGTTTTCCTATTATTTGTTAAAATGATATATTTTTATAAAAAGCATTACTATTTTTCATAATTGGTTTCCTCTATTGAAAATAAATTTAAGTATAATGTAATATAATATATAATAGTCATATTAAAGGAAATTAGCTATTCATTCTTGTTGTAGAAAGTATTTTTTAATCTTTTATTATAAAAAACACAAATTGTTTTATTTGTATAATATTTTTAGTAATTTAATTTATGATGAATCATTAATATATAATTATTTTTATGTTGAAAATTAAGTTAAAAGATCATAAAACTTTCTACATTTAATATTAATTTCCTCTATGTTCATTAAAATTTATTAATTAAAATAAAAATAATTTTTATGACATAATATAACATGAATTTAATGACATTTCTTATCATCTGTAAACCTTTTTAGTTTCCTTATTATTAAATATTAAAAATTTACTTATTTGGATTATTGTATTAAAAATAAATTTTCGACACTTTATGGATATATTTTAATCTAAAGAATATTATTGTAAATGGATTATTATTTAAAAAAATAATTAATTTTCTTATTTTGAACATAACTTTGCATTTATTTTCATTATAAATGTTAATCGAAATTAATATTTGTATATCAACCTCGATATTTACTAACATTTTTTATATTTTTATTTAGAAAAATTCTATTTTATGGCAATGGTATACAACTTTTATAAGTACTAGAATTAAAAATAACACATTGCACTAATTTTAATTGCTCTTTCACATATAAAATGTATTTATATACGCCATCATCAATACAATTTTTAAATGTTCCGCTTTTTATATTTTCATAAAATACAAGTTTAAAATAGTCATTATACATATAGACTTTTTAACAACTATTAATTTAAAACATTTTAAATTCAAAAAATCTGATAACAAAGAGAAATATGTAAGATGAGTTAAACATTCAAACAAAACTTCTTATATCACCTTTTTTGATGTATATTTAACTTGATTTATGAGCATTTTACGATTCCTCTTATTATTTATAAGAAATAAAAGTTCTTTATCTTTTCATATACCAATTTAAGTCTCTGATTTACATTATATGGTATAATGATCAATTTTTTATTGTCTTCTTTATTTTCCTAATTCTCTATAAATTTAATATCATAATCTGATTTAAAAGTTAATGCTGTTAGTATAAATCTACTTCACAGATGGTATATATATTTTTTTATGAAAAGAAATATTGTATATTTTTTAGAATAATTGTAATTGAAGGAAGCAAGACTTTTAACCACTCTTAGTGCTAGCATCATTATTTTTTTATTTAATACCTTTAAAAACTTTTATAAATAGTGCTTTTTATCAAAAAGCTTTCTTATTATTGTTTAATTTTATTGCATTTAACTTTTATTTGAAATATATTATAAAGCGAAAAAAAGGTTATGATTTGTCGGTATTTTTATTAACCTTTTTTTATTTTAGAAGAGTACCAACATGTTTAGGATTTTTAAGCTATTAATGTGTAATTGAATTTGGCTTTATATCACTATTCGATGTATTTCTTGTTCTCTTTTTTGAAGTCAATTTTTCATTTTAATCTTCTATAAATAACATATAGTTCGAGGCAATTTTTTTTGTAGTAATTATTCAAACATAAATAGAAACCTCATGATATAATGTTATTATGACGACAAATTCAATTTTAATATTTTATTGTTATCATGTGGCTTACGAACTTTCATTTTAAATTCCTACAATCTTCTTTTCTTAATTTAAAACTATCTAATAAAAATTAACAATTCTAATTATTCTTTGTTCTTATTTCATTTAATTTCCCATGAAAATTGTCTATCTTCTTTCTTCAGTACCCTTTATTTTACAATTTGTTCAATAGCTTTTTACACAAGATACTTTTGATTATTTATAAAATAATATTTAATTTATATTTTTACAATGTTCCTATTCGCATTAAAATTATGATTAATGTGAAAATTATAATTAATCTTGATTAAAAATTGGTATTTGAAATAATATATAGATTGAGTTATATATATTATATGAATAGAATATTTATCTGCACCTACTAAAGGAATATGAAGGTTTTAATGAATTATTGCTTCTATTTTATCATTCTATAAACAGCTAAATTTTCCTAGAATTTTGTAGTTATCTTTTTAAAATATACATACACTTGAAAGTATTTTTTTATATTAGAAAAAAAATTCACTACCTTTAAAGGATTAAAGTATATCAAATTTTATTTGCCTTTCACTTTCCTCCTTCACTAATACTTACTCAACCACTTACAATAACATCAATATTTATATTTAAATATATTTATTTTATTTAAATTGATTCAAACATTCTATATTGTTAATTATAATCTGTTTGCACTTATCAAATTATTTATTAATTACTAACTAGATATCTACTTATTATCGTACTATTTATTAATACATAGACAAATATACATAATAATAATGCCATTCCAGGTTGATATTAGCTAAACATTTTACTTTTTATGAAGTATTCACTCTTCCATATATTATGATTATGGTCATTTTAAAAAGCCCCTCTACTTTCTCATTGATCTGTTTGACCCTTTAACTGTAATTGTATCTCACGTAATTATTTCATGCTTTATTTCATTTTTTTCTATAATTTATTCCCATGATATATCAATTAATTTAAAAAAGTATTTATAAACTAGTGCTTCTCAGTAACCATATTTTAGATATTAAATTTTTAATTAATAATAAATGTAAATGATTATTTAAAGCATCAATTTATCTAATTTTTAATATATTTTATTACACCGGGATAATTATTAATTTTTACATCTATATTGTTTTTATTTAGTTACAATTTTTCCCTATATAATTGTAAATTTTCTGTTAATTTGAATCATTTATTAATAGAAAATTGTATCTAAAATATAAATACTAAAGTTACCTTCTATATTTGTCATTGCACTTTCTTAGATTTTTATTTCCCTTTTGTTTCTCATTAATAATGTGAGAATGGTAGAAATTTTTTCAAAACAACTTATTATAAATATTGTACACTTTAAGGAAATGGGTAATTATTTAAAATAAAACGCATCTCCTAACCAACTAATTTTTATTTCATTATTTATTCTCATGTGTACCAGAATTTTATTCTCATTTACCCTTTAACAAATTCTAATAATTCTATTAGGTTAACTTTGGTATTTAAAATTATTGTCTTATCCCATTTTGTAGAAATAAATTTTTAAAACATTTTTTTACAATGTTACTATTTTATGTGGTAGAATTAAAAGGAGGGAAGATAAACAATAAATAAGTATTAAAAAAATTTATAGATATTTGTTGCGCAATTTTACAACTAAAAAAAGTATTTGAAATACGAAGTTATATGACAGCTTTATATGTGTATTTATGTTCTATTTTTTGGAACTTGAAAGAAACAAGAAATTGAAAAGATTTCTTTATTTAGCTTTTTTTGAATGCTTTGATACCATATACGTATATATATTAACGTTATTAGTAAAGTTATTTATTTGTTTATATTAAAAGTAATAAAAAGTTTATTCATAATATTTTAAATTACATGTATCACATCTCATATTATTCTCCTATTTAATATTTCCTCCTAAGAATGCCCTTTTTACAACCTTTAACTTATTTCCTTATTTAACTCTTAAAATACCATTTTTCCTCATTTTATGACACGTATGTTCTAATAATAAGTTTTATTTCTTTATTACTAAACCTAATCACAGTTTTTCATGGATTATTAAACACAACTTATCCTCCCATCGCATTACTTAATCCTATTTAATCATCATATTATGCAACATTCCTTGCAAATCATCATATATGTAATTATTATTTTGTCACACCCTTACACTTTAATTTATGGAAGTTTTATAAATAAAATTTTAATTTACTGGAAATAGTTAGTGCATTTATTATTGCGCAACCAAACTCTGTTTTCCTCATTTTATTGTTTACATTTATAATTAATCTACTATTACCTTCTCAAGATCACTCTTATATAGTAGAAGGAACTGTCAAGATGTATCAAACATCATCTCCTACAGCTAACTATACAAAATATAAATAAATAAAAATACAATTATAAAGACTGTTAGCATAAGGTAACATCTAAAAGGCAAACCATAATAATTACATAACGATGCCAGCTTTACTTCTAGTATGATCATTTTTTTACAATTATACATATGTAAGGCCTCTTATTACTCTATCTTATCCATTAACAAACACATATTATTACAGGGGCTACAAACTAAAGCTATTAGATATATAACCCTCAGCTAACAGGCATCGAACTGTCAATCAAAATGGAGCCATTTGTCCTTGTTAACTTGCCTTAGTTGACACAATCTTATTATTTATTATCCTTCAGTATTTAAACTTCTGTCCATGTATTATTAAATTAGCTACTTAATATATTTTATATTTAATGTAATTGCCTTAATTCAAAGTTCCTATCAACATGTAATTATCTCTTCATTAGAATTATATTAATATTTTTAATGTTATTCATTATGTAGGACTTTTATACGTTACAATATACTTCATTAGTTTTATTCGTACTTTTAAAACAGTATTTTTTTACATTTGTAAAAATGACGTTTCTAAAATTGAATAAAATATAGAAGCAAAATATAATTAAGAAGTAGATAAAATTCATTTATTTTTGCATTTTTTTTCTTTAGCTTTTACAGTTATTTCATGATAATAAAAACGCGCGCATTAAATTTTATCTTTTTTACGGATGAAAGGAAAAAAATAAATTAATCACCATCATTTTTATTTTCTGTAATTAATATCATATTATTCTCTTACTTTGAAATATTCTTTAATTAAAGTTTGTTTTTTAGGAGAACAAAAATTATACTCCTCTGGATAATTATGATACTCAAAACTAATTATGATTATTTTATCTTAAAGATATACATCTATGATAATATATATATTTAATTTGAGAAGAAGAGTTTTCTTTTAAATTAGATATGTCATTTATTTTTACAAAACCACTGTATAAGATATATTGTATTACCAATATACCATTCATTTAAAAATTTTTATTATATATTTAAAACTTCCCGCTCATTGAATTCTTTATTATTTCTATGTATCATTGTTAATATGTTGATGAGATACCCGTTACTTTATTTTACTACAACTTTTGCCAATAATCACAATTGAGATATTGTTTCACTTAACTATACATAATATATTTTTTTAGTTACAAGAACATAACTTTATTATTACATGAGAAAATTAAAATTATATATTTAGATATTTTTTATTACAAAGTTTAATTGACATATTTACATTGTAAGTATTAATTATATAAATATTTTTTTTGTTTTTAGATTAATTTACATTACGATAAATTATTCTTATTTTTACTAAAAATATTATTTTTATAAAACTCATACGTTAATATTAATGAATGTCAACTTTAATTAAACTTTTATGTTTTAAATGTTGTTATAAATTAATTTTTAGGTTTTAGTTCGTTTAAATTATTATTCTTTATTATTATTTTTATTATTGATATTTTTTAATGTCACTATAATAAAATATAACGTAGAAAGCGTATTAAATTTTCATTATATTTTTATAAATGGCAAATTATAATAGTTATTACCCTAGATTATCTTCTACAAAAACAACTCCACAGAATTATTATTCAGAAGGTATGTTACAACAAACATCACAGATTATTGGTGGTCCACAACAGATGAATATCCAACAACAACCAACAAGTACCTTTGGTGTACCAAGTAATAATAAAGGACCAATTAATTATATTAAGAATACCTCTTTTAACTATTCGTCACCATCATGTCCAGCAGTACAAAAATTAAAGAACGAATATGTAAACTCTCCTGCTATGGATTCGGGGTATTCATGTAACTCATCAATATCAACATCCTCCTCATCTGTTGGTAATAATTATACAGCAGCATGGATGCAAAATTATCATTCAAGTATGGCACCAACATACTCAGGAATAGGTACACCATCAGTCATGTCAAATATGTCACATTTATCAATGGCTGATGACTGTAGTGTTTTATCAATTTCCACACAAATGACAGCACCCTTTAGAATGCCCTTAGGAGGCTCACAACAGTATGCTTCATCAACAACAGGCTATTCTGAGAATATTGATCCTGATTTTTATTACCAATTTAATTCATCACTTGATCAATTATTACTTAATTTGCGCAATCCCGATGATTTTGTTAAAAAGAAAGCTGCTAACTCTGCATTTGATTGGGCAAAGAGGAAATATTTTTGTTTTACAAAAGATCCTGTGAAATTACAGATGTTAATTGAAAGTGCATTATCCCTTATTGCCGATAGAGGTACCAACAAAGATGTATGTTTATTAATATCTTTTTTTATAATTAAAAAATATTTTAGATAGTATTTTCTCTACTAGGAGCAATAGTTCATTTGACAGAAAATAAAATTACATTACCTACAATAATGAGAATATTTGCTTTGTCTGGAGGGAAATTAATACACCTTCTATGTGACAGAATAGATCCAGATGAGGCATATGCCAAATTTGCTGCTATAACACTTCATACACTATTTTCTCAACCAGATCCGGAGGGATCGAAAGCCAGAAGTTATGCCAGATCAACTATTGTCATCGATAGAATTTTGAAATTAATCATGAAGAAGATGAGATATAATAAATATCTCATGATTGATTGTATACGAATGTTACTACGATCAAATGAAGAGTTAAAGAAACATTTTGTCCGGCAAGGTGGTTTAGTTGAAATGTTGAGATGTATTAATGAAGATAACGATGAAAGAATTCTGTATACAGCATCAAAAACTTTAGATACATTAATAAATTCGAAAACTGATTTTACCGATGAGTTTATTAAATATCAGGGTATCCAAATACTGGGCAATCAACTATCGCATGGTTCATCTAGATTTTTACATCAATGTGTTCAGTGTCTGTCAGGTGTATCTGGGACGGATTTGTTGGAAGGTCAAGATATACGTGAAGCTATTGGTAAAGTTATACAAATATTAGGTTCAAATGATCCTACAATAGCATTGCATGGATCAGGGTTTTTATGTAATATAGCAGCAAAAAGTATAGTATATAAAGAGTATTTGGTGAATTGTGGGGCTATTGAAAATTTTATTTGCTTAATGGAGATGTATTGTATTGCAAAACCTCCACCTAATTTTAGGAATACATACACAGAAATATTAGATAATTCATTAGCAGCATTAAATAATTTAACAGTAAAACATAGAGACCCAAAATATTTAACAATAGCATGCCATAAAATTATACAAAGACCAGAAACACCAAGATTATTGTTAAATATGATTGTGATAGGAAATATTTCGATGAAGAGTAAAGCTTTAGTGATAATGCATCGGATATTTAATACAGATAGAAATTATTTGTTATATTTTGTAAATTTAAGAGATTCATTTCAAAACAAAACAGCCCCATCCTTATTATATGAATTATTATTTCAAGTTGTATTACAGTTTTCAAATATATCAACAGATAATGATGAGAAAGAAAAATTAAAAACACTCATGAAAAGAACAATACGTGGTCTAGAACAATTAAATCAGCAGGAAACATTTCACATGGAATTATGTCAATTAGCGCGTTGTCAGAATGATTTTTCGTATTTGGAATATCTCAAAGATACTGATGAACATTTACCTTTAAAAGCGCTTTTTGAAAATCTTTTATATAAGTAGTTCATTTAAATTATGGTATTTGTCAATCTTTGTTTTTAGTCATTTATTACTTTTAACCATTGTATATATTGTTTTTAATATTTTTTTTCAATAAACAGGTATTTCTCAAGGGATTTATAATAAAACTATAATTAGAACTTTACGTAATTACTAATTTTTCCGTAATATAATAATAATAGTGGTGGATGTTGATATTGAATGAGAGAAATTAATATTTTTTAAAAAACATTCCAGACCAAACATTATGAAAAATGATTATATACTTTTAAGAATATCATACAAACAATAATGTTTATGAAATTTTTAGTATTATTTTGTTTTACGCAATCCACATTATATAATGATTGCAATGATTTTTGGTGTTTTTATCTCATCGTTATTATATGAAATATGATCCATAAAGCTGTCATTTAAATTAGAAATGACATTTTCAGAAATAACTTGTTTAATGTCATAAATAAGCATTGATTTATTATACAATTTCCCAAATAAAGAACAATTATACAAATAGTATTTATTTAAAAAATTTATAAAGATAATTGTTAGTTGATTAAAAATTTTTCAATTAATTATGTATAATATATTATGAATAATATTTTAAGTGTTTTTAATTTTATCAAGATACTTTTCATCTTCAATAAAATATTCAATTTCAGGTAGCTGTCTCCAATCACTGTTAAACATTGTAATAACACATTTTTTTTCTGGTGGTAATTCAGTATATGTAAAAGATTCCTTAATAAACTCATTGTTGAATGGTAAATTATTTATATTAGCTAATTTTTGTGCTTCATTTATATAGGTTTGATACTCACTTTCATCCTTATTTATAAATCTTTTATCTTTCCTTGACATTATAAAAAGCATTAAAAGTTGACTCACTGAATTTTTAAAATTCTTTTAAAATATCTTCAACACGATAATTTATTGTAGTTGCTTTGAAAAAGTCCAACCATTGATATATCTTTTTTGTTTCAAAATCAACAAAAAGTCTAACTTCTTCAATACGACTTTTTTCAGCAAAACTTGAACAATGTATTTTAACTGAAGTGGATGAATTAACCTTATCCATTGTATACCAACGTAATATTTCTTTTTTTAACTCAAGCTCTTTTCGAGATTTTGCTTTGTCGGAATGATTTAATATGAATAAAGTTTTTTTACCAAATGAATTAACACTTTCTATAAGATTATTTAATGTTGGTGAAAATTTTTTATTATCCAACATAATAGTAATAACGTCCATTCTACTAAATAAAATTTCATTCATTTCATTAATTGAAATGTTTCCATCGTTTTCAGAGGTTATGTTACTTTGTTTTATAAAAGAATCATTGCTAGTGACATTTTCACTTTCAGTTACTGTGACATTTCTTTTGACTATTTTCTTTATCTTAGATTCAAAAGTGGAACAATCTATAATATTGTACTGATCAAGAAATTCATTTTTTGCTTTGTAATAAATTGTTGTATTATGTTTAGTAAATGTTTTACCCAATCTAGAGCCCCATTTTGTAAGTTCAAAATATTTTTTTTCAAAAGGACATTGCCATTTATTTTCATTTAAGGAGTAATGAATAAAATTTATTGACTTTTGAGAAAACATTTTAATATCGCTATTTTTAGCTCCTGCTTTTAGTAATGTATTAGCAAAAGTTGACTTTCCCGTTCCTTTTTCACCAACAATCATAATTGTGGTTTTTTTAAGAGTTTCAATTCCTCTCCAATACGAAATTTTTGTATAAATGAGTGGATTAATATTTTTTTCAAAAAACATTGTCATGTCCAAAAGAATTTCAAAATATACTAGCATTTTAAGGTATAATGGATGATTTTTGGAGATGAAATCTTCAAATATTGGACAGAAAATCCCATATATTTCTGGAAATTTGTCTTTAAAATAATTATGATAAAATATGTCTAGATATGCATATTTATCATATTGTATCCCAACTGATTTGTTAAAAAGTGGTTCAATATCTTGTATTTCTGTTATCATTTCTTTTGATTTATCGTTGTTATTACTTTCACTATCCTAAAATTCTATATTTAAAATTTCGTAATTAGTTACCAACGTTACCTTGTTGTTGTTTCTGCTTGTATTCATTATTGTAGATATTTTGGCTTGTCGTTTTCTCTGTGGTGAATAGGCTGTTGCAGAATATTGACTTTTATGTTCTGAAGTAAGATCATTCCCTCCAATGCGGACTTTTTGTTTTGGTAGGAACGTGTTCTTTTTCTTTTGTATACACATGTTACTAAATATTAATTATAAAAATATCATTTTATATTTTTTTAATAATTAAATTTTAATATTGCAAATAATAAGATATAAATTTATTAACAAAATTTTTTTAATATCCTAAAAATTGACATACAATTAACATTTTCATTTCGTTTTCAAAATAATATTGTATAAATGTTTTCAGAAAAATTTTATTTTTTCTTTGTTATGGACATTGTCAATACAAAGAAAATCTAGTTTAAACTTTTTTTTGGAAATATTTAAAATGATATTTATTCTATTTATTAACAATTAAAATTTAAAAAAAAATATAATGAATTTGATAAAAATATCTAAAAATTATGTTGAATTTTCTAATTAACTAAAACAAAAAGAACTTCTGCCGCTTACAGTTGCTACGGCATCTCTTTCCAAGTACTAAAACAACTGACAGCTAATTCACCTTAGAGATCAGAAAATTAGAAAAATAAACTGATTAGGGAATATAATTATAAAACATTAGAACAACAATGGTATTATTTGAAATAATCTGTATATAGGATAAAAATAAAAAATCACATAAAATAGTAAATATTTATTTTTAAAATAATTTTTAATATTTTCGACCATTTTATGTAAATTATTAATTTTCCACAAAAAACTAATTACTATAATCTAATGGAAAATAAAATTGAGTAAATATTCTTTAATCTTGAATTGACAATATTACATCAGTAGTGTGGCATTTATTGCAATAAAAATAATTATATAAATTTCAACTTTCAATTTTTATAATATTTTTTAAAAAAAAATACCATTGACTATTATTCATTAATATTCTCAATACCATTTTTTAATAATTAAAGTAAAAAAAGAGATATCAAAGTTTTAAATGATAATGTCGTTTTTGTGGAAAAGTAAAACACCTCCAGACGTTGATTGTATTTCCGTGTTACTCTAGAGCTACATGTTTATGTTCACTAGATGATAAATATCAATAACAATGTAACACTTCGCAGTTCTGAAAAGTAATAAACAATCAGATAAACATTGTTGCCTTTGACAACTTAATTAGTCATAAAATAAACGACCAAAAATTTTAATAAAAACCAGCCGAAAGTAAAAATTATAAAATATTTTAGAAAAATAAAGAGAAAATTATTAAGCATGTGAAACATGGCCGCCAGTGTTTCTATTTCCTTGACTGTATTCTCTATTTGAACTGAATTTCAAATTTTTAGTAGAGTCGAAAAAACAATACATAAAAATAATGGCAAAAGATAAAATGATTAATATTCTTACAGGCCAAAGAGAGCTTAAAATTTTAGGAAAAAAATTTTCATTATCGTAAGTTCCTCCACTACTACTAATGAAACCAATAGATTGTTTAATAGTTAGTGGTGAATTTGTGTGCCGTATACATTCATCCACTTTAGCTTTACCAATAACGTCTAATCCATTTTTAGAATACCATCCCTTGCCATCACTTGTCTTTACCAGAGCTCCATAGAAACAATCGCATTCAATGATCTCTTTACCCACAACAGGTTGGTTAATAATACCACAACTAGCATAGTAAATTCTTCCATCCTGAATATCTCCAATAATTCCATCACTCGCAGTTACACGGCGGATGAATTTGAGTTTCTCTTCATATGTGCTGCTTCCTGAACTAATGTTAGCCGCTTCATCCAAGAAATTGGAACATGCTGCATTTTTGAAACTGTCCTCCAATTTAAACATATCACCAGTTGGATGTGGTATACTTTGAATTAAAAGGTAGACATCTCCCGTGAGGTATTCAGCTCTCGTTGGAAGACAGGGAGGTCTTATAGTATGAGATTCTGGTCCTCTTCTATAGATGGTCTTATTATCAACGGCAATAATAACCTTTGGAGATATAAATGCTCTGGTTAAAGGGCTGTAAGTACAAGTCTCCGTTGTAAAATTTGCTTTGATGTAATAGACATAGTATTCAGCATAATTTTCTTGACCAATTAAATCACAGATTACACTCATTGGTGGAAAAGGAATGAATTCTTCGATTTTTATAAAATATGGACATACAATGAGAGAATAGACGCTTGGAGCAAGAAGAATAGATAATAAGACAATATAACTTATTGTTTTCATAGTTCTAAAAGATAATAAGATTATTAATAAAAATTTATATATTTTAACATAAATTATATCGGAGGTTTTAAATATAATAAAATTAACAATAAAGATTTTAAATATCAACATAAATTAAATTGGAGATTTGAAATATTAAAGGGTTAAAGGTTAAATGAAAAGGGACTAAATGAAAATAGCACGAAAGGTAGTGAAGAAGAGAAAATGTAAGTTCAAAGTCAATGTCGATGAAATTAATTACAATGAAAAAAAGCACCTTCAATTGTAAAAAGTTAAAGATGAAAGTATGCAGAAATTTATATACTTTCAATTAACTTCTTAAACCGATAAAAAGACATTGTTTTTTTTGTAGTTTCATGACGAAATGTAAAGATTTTTTGTTACCAGTAAGGCTTCACTATCACAAAAAATATCATTTTCTCATGATGTAAACTATAAGTTTTTTCAATTGTTTTGGTACTTTCACATCTTTGTAGACCAATGTATCTTCTCGATTGTAAGGTAGTTAATCTTTAACTCTTTATTGGAAGTGAACTGCTTTAATCATCGTAATAATTTATTAATCTATAAGATTGGGATTCCAATTTTGACACAAATTTAAATACAAATAATGAAGAAATTCTTTTGTTACACATTATTTGATGTAATCATGAATAAAGTAATCCATCAAAAATAAATTTTAATTAACAGTTATATTGCAAAAAAAAACATTATTTTTAAACATTTTTTATTATTTTAAATATAGAAGTACAATAATTTTTTTAAAATGAATTTGTTGTGTGGACAAAAAAACGTGTTAATTTTCATGTTGATCTAGAGGTAAAAAAATTCTATTTTCGAACACACTCAAATTAAAGTTAAAAAGTCTAAGGAAAATTCAAGTGCTGATATAGTAAAAACATTCAATTCCACTGATCCTGCAATTAAAGTTATAATAAAGCTAGTAAAAAGAATTCTTGGTTTCTTAATACTTTAAAAAATAACCTCATGGTCCAGATCTTTATTTGTCTGAATTACAAAGATATATGAGCAAATTTTGTCAAATGATAGAATTTGGCTCCATGTATAAAAAATTTGTATACATCATAGCTGTCATTCTCATAATAATTTAAAAAAAACCTACAAAAAAAGCGTGAATTTTAAAACTAGAAAGTTGTTTATTTAAATTTTTTCTTCCTATTTTTTTTATTATAGATTATTAATAATAACATTTAATGATTAACTCCAATCAAATAAAGTTACATATAAAATTGAAATCCTAACATTTTGGAATTTTTGCTATTATTAGTAAAGTTGCTTTTCTGGCATCTTTATTAAAACATTAACCCTATATTAATGTAAATACAATTGCTGCGTATTGACTGACGTAAAAATTGTAAGCGAATGAAATAAAAGAAATGTAGGTTGATATCAGGATGAAATCACCGATTTACAAAATTCAGTTTTGAGATAAAATAGAATTCTGAGTTAATTCTTCTGCTTTCAAAATTTTGAATTGATGTCAGAAGTGGCTTCTAATATTTCGCATTTTTCTGAATGGTGTATTGATAAATGACTGTTGTAAAGTATATATTTAGTTGTTTAATTGCATTTATAATATAAAATTATACATAAAAGTGAATGAAAATAAAAATGATAATTGAAATTTGA
Source organism: Strongyloides venezuelensis (assembly GCA_963280985.1). Lineage (NCBI taxonomy): Eukaryota > Metazoa > Nematoda > Chromadorea > Rhabditida > Strongyloididae > Strongyloides > Strongyloides venezuelensis. The sequence goes on along the minus strand of CAUJLX010000002.1, from coordinate 6,459,750 downwards.
TATATTTTGTTATATGTTTTAGTAATCACTATAAATTTCTAAAGGTGCATATAAAACTATTTGTATGGAAAAATTGTGATTGTTATTTTTCTATTATAAACAAGTTAAAAAAAGACTTACGCCACTAACGGTTCCCAGGAGGTCTCCCATCCAAGTACTAAGACAGCTCGCAGCTGATTCACTTCGGAGATCGGACGGGATCCGGTGCATTCAGCAGGATATGAGCATAAGATGTTCAAAACTGCTTGAACACATCATTACTAATAGCAATATTTAGTGATCAATTCTAGATCTAATAGGTAATATTTATACTTTTATTCACTTTATTCATCTCTACAGTGGCATATAAACTTTTACAACTCATAAACTTACATATAAATTTTGAATGAATAAAATAAATTGGGTCGTTATTATTGGAAAGCAGTTGGTTTATAAGACCCATTTCCAAGCAATTATTGAATTCTGAGCTTCACTCTTCAAATTTTTTAAATGAAACTAAAATTAACTTTTAATTTTATCTACCAAAAATAAGATTTTTTTCTTTAAAATTGTTAATAATTCTCGTTTTGGTATTTTCAAGTTTATAACCATAGAAAATTACATGTGAACTGTCAATTTTTGAAATAAAAAATGCAAAAATAAAAATAATTTGTAATTTATACATATATTCGAAATAATTTTCCTATAGTGTATAATATTGCAAGAATTGTTTTAAATTCATTGTCTTTTGTCCGTCTATACCAAAAATTTTTAAAAAACCTTTTTATTCAAACTTTATGATATAACAACTATTTTTAATATTTCGAAAAATATTCATTTATTTTTTTAATTTATTTGACGATATTTTCTCTTCAAACTAAACAATAAACAAATATTTTATCATTCTTTTAATTGAAACACAATTACTGTATGTTAAATGAGATATTAAATATAAAAAGTTAAATTACGTGTAAGAACGAAAAAAAGTGGGTGTGCATGGGTGGTCGCGTTTATGGTGTAATGGTCAGCATGGCCGCCTTCCAAGCGGCCGATTCGGGTTCGATTCCCGATAAACGCATCTACATTCTTTTTCACAAGTTAAGTTAATGAATTTTATTCATTAACTTATATTTATTTAATTTTTCTACTATTATCAAGTTTTTTTATGCAACTCTTCTGTTTATAAATGTCTTATTTTACTAAGTAGTCATTTTTCTTAAACTCTATCATACTTTTATGCGAAGATATATTAAAAATAAATTTTATAGAAATCTCAATTTATCTTCTGGTATCTCTGTTAGTATAGTCTTTTGTTTTAGGTTTTATAAGTGCAAAATAATTAGTAATCATATTGCTACAGTATATAAATAAATTACTATCAATAAATTGTTATTTATCGAATTCATAAACACGTGATTAATAATCATCCAAAGAATACTCTTTTCCCAAGAAAGTTCATTTAGGACAACTTTTGATTTAAAAAAATATACAAAGTTCTTAATAATAAAAAATCTTACTAATAACAGAAAACTTGTTTAAATGTACTTAATGTAATTTTTCATTCTCAAATATTCCGCTTTTATAAAACAACAGTCATCGTACATGAGAACTTTCTATTTTAAATAATGTCTGGTAATATTTTTTTTATTTATATTTAAAATTTTTTTTCCAGTGGTTGATACAAAAATTCAATTTAATTGCTTTTTAACTTCACAAAAATTTTCTAATGAGAAATTGTTGTAAATTTGGTAATTTTTTAGGAACAGTAAAATAAAAAGGATTAATTGAATGAGTGTGTAATATATTTTAATTTTACTGGAAATTCAAAGCTGTAGAATTACAGACTCCTTATGAAAACAAATTTATTATTACTAGGATAAGAAGATTAAAAGGGTTTATTAATTAAATGTAATATAAAATGGGAAACACAAAATCAAAATGACATTTGTAGTTGATAATTAAATTTTAAAAAATTGTAGATAAAAAAGTAATTAAATGCAGTTTGATTTCCAATAAAAACATCTACAAACTTATTATTAGATTAATTATGTACTTTATCGGTAAATTGAAACGCATCGTTTTTCATGATTATTAAATTGTGTGCGTACCAATGTTTTTATATATTTACAGATATTTATTTAAAATAAATATTATTATTACTTTTAAGACAGTTATGCATAGAAATATTTCGAAAAAGTACCAAAAAAAATTTTTTTAAATGCGAGCTTGGAAATATCCCTGGTGTTCCCTGGTATCTCTGGTAGTATAGTGGTGAGTATCCGCGCCTGTCACGTGCGAGACCGGGGTTCGATTCCCCGCCAGAGAGTCTTCTTTTACTTTGGGGCCCCTAAAATAAATTTTGGAACACTTTAAACTTCAATTTTCCAACTTCTTTCCCTGTACAAAATATGGTCATAAATAGCACTTATTTAAGATTTAAGCAACTTTTTTGGTGTTTTTTTAATGATATTTATATATTTTGTATTAAAAAATATAAAAATATATGGTATAATATTCAAAAAATTACCAAAAAATATTATGTACATTCTCGGTACAATTTCAGTTCTTACTAAAAAAGATGATATTTAAGATTATTCTTTTATCATTATATGTAATAATATTCCTTTAAAAAACATTTTAGACATGTTAAAATTATCTTCAATCATAAAATGTACCATACACCTAACATTGGTAATCAAATGTTTAGGATGATCACCTTAGATATCTTCATTTAACTGCACTCTTCTTATTTAATGGATTATTCACATGCCATTTTTAAATCTATAGAAACTTCATTCAAAATTCTCATTAAATCAAATTCTCAGTGGTTATCTAATTAAATTTAAAAATAATTGTTGTCAAAATTTATTAAAAATATTCTAATAAGAAATGTTCTTTTTGATAATTTCATTATTTTAAAAATTATGGACATAAAGATTATTTGTTGAAATCACATTAATTTTTCATTTAACAGTTATTATACAAATAATTTTAATGACATTTCATAAACTTCTGAGATCAGAAAATATCTACTCACAATCAAAAAAACACCGATCTTTATAAATGTAGTAAATTAGTTCCTTATAATAAAATTTATTTTTCTCTACTTTCGACTTATTTTATCACAATTAATTAGTATATAAAATCTAGAGCGATAAAAAAGATTATTAGCATAAGTTCTTATTTTTCTATGATTTAGTTCTCAACTTTTAACTTATTTTGTTCTGCACAAAAACATTTTAAAATACAAGATTATAGTTAAATTTTTGTAAAATTGCTTTTTTGAAGTTCACTTTTTTAACTGTAAACATATTTATGTTCATTTTTTTAATAGTTTGAATTATAAGAACTTATAATTATTTATGAAATTACACTCTTTGTATTGTCTTCCAAGATCATCTTTATGAAAAAATTATAAAACATTATGCGATTTTTTTATAGATAAAATATAACTTTTAAATATCTCAACATAAAAAATGTGATACTGAAATAGCATTTTTTAAAATTAATAATTTTCTGTGTGATTAAAAAATTATCCCAATCATTAATTTTATGAAATTGTTCAACTCATAGATGAAATTAAATTATCTAGAGAAATGATTTTTGTTAAAAATGTTAACAAACATATTTAAATTGACTTATAATAACGCAATTCATAAAGTATTATAACAAAAGATTAACTCTAATACGTGGATAATATCATATAAAATATCTAGATAAAATAAAAGTTATATCAATTAAAAGTGTCAAAATTATATAATTTTTGTAAAAAAACAAGAAAAATTATTCGCCAAACTCATATTTATTTCGTTTACAACATTTCTGTTATCGTTTGATATTTTGTTGTATATTATTAAGAATTGTCAAAATGTGTCTCTTTTTTTTTCAAATGCTTTTAATATTAATTTTCTATTAAAAATCATATAAAAAATATTTTTTTAGATTTTTTATAAAAATACATTTTTTGTTGAAATTTAAATATGATAAAAAATTTTTTTTATTTTAATTTTTTATGATTTAAATATATTTTTGAATATTTTATGTAGAAGAGCTAAGAAAAACTTTTAATTTAAGATTATATAATTTTATACTCATATTATACAATTCTTAAAAAGCTTTTTTCACATTATATATTCAATTTTAATAAAACAGTGGACTCTCGATTATTCGAACCTCAGTTAACCGAACAGAGAAATTTTTACATAAATTTTCAAATTAAAAATTTTATACATGAAAAATATTCAATTAAATTACTTAAAGCAAAAGATATTTCCTTGTATAAATGTATTGAATACATATAATACTGATTTTAAAAAAATCTATAAAATATCAATATATATTGAATTAATAAGACAACTAAAATATTAACAAATTCAAAAAAACTTAGCTTAAAAATAAGACAATTTAATTTACTAAATAAAAAATAGTGTATTTCTTTAAGTCTAAATAATTTTTTGTTTAATTTATTTAGTAAAAAAATTTATATTTAATACTTTTATCGATATGCAATGGGCTATTTTCATTGTAAAAATTAAATATTATTTTTCTTTATTCGTGTTCAATTATCCAAAATTTAGTTATCCGAACTACCCTTGGACTCGAGGGATTTGAATAATCGAGAATCTACTGTATATAAGAAACTCCCAATATCTGAAATTATGACGTTTACTTTTTTAAGAAATGAAGACCATTTATCTTATTTCGACTTTTGCTATTCTTTATATCAATACTGTTGAAGGTGAATGGGATCTTAATACTTTAACTATAAGAGATCATTGTGATAAGGAAAAATGTGTATCTGCATGTGGTAATGATCCTCAAGCAGAATGCGTGTTTAATTGGGGTACTTGGTTTTGGAAAGGAGGTAGATGTAAATGTCTTCTTCCCCAAAAATAGTGATTAAATCAACACTTTTTTACTGTGATTATATTGTTTTGTGGACAGGAAAAAAGATGTTTTTTCAAAAATTTTTACCAATAATACTATATGAATAACTTCAGAAATACCTGAAAATAAAATGGATTTTTAAAACATTGAGCATCTTAACAATTTCAAGAAAAATGCTTATATAATTTATATTTGTTTTTTATTTTATTTTTATTTTGCTCAATGGTATCATTTTCATTTTATCATTAAATACTTTCTATTTATAAAATTTAGTTATTATTATTAATTTAAAGAATCATAAACTATTTAGTATGATTTATAGTTTATGGAATTGTAACATAAATTTTACTTTCAATTTATTTACTCATATTTTTCATAAAAAAATTTTACTTGGTGATAATTTAAAGAATTGAATCTTATTCGTAAAATCGTACATTGACCGTTTTATAAGTATGAATTTAAATAAATATAATAATACATAAAAACTAAATCTAACATAGTAAAAAAATATTTATTAAAAATTGCGTACGGTAAATATAGATATTATAATAACATTATGTATACACAAATAAAATACGCAAGTTTGTGTAAATTATAATAAATGTAACCTACTAAATAAATTTAAATTTTCTCGATTTTCAATTAATTCTATCACAATAATTCCATATATAAAAATAAAAAAAAAAAAACAATTTATGATAAATTTCTACAATTTTATTCTCAAGTTAAAGGTCTTGTTGTTTTGTACAGCACATTTGAAGATACAAGATTAAAAAATGATTTCATGTATAATTTTAAACATTGTTATAAAAAGCATTTCTAACATGTTACAGTACATTTTTTAATATATTGCAAGAATTAAAAATTATATTTTTTCTTACGAAACTATACACCACTGATTGTCTCCAATTTTTTTCTAATGATTTTCAAGATTATTTGTGAAATTAAACTAATGAAAGTTGTAAAACATTATGCATTTTTGTTCGTAATAAAAAATAACAGTTAAATATTTTAATTTATAAAAAAGCAAATACTAAAATAAGTTTTTAATTGATAGTAATTTGCGTAGTCAAATAATTATTCATTTTCATTATTTTTGTTAGAAAATTTTTAAAATTATTATTTTTAGTTAATTGTTAAAACGAATGAATTTTGATAAAATTTTTATAACTTTGCACTAAATTGACTTCTAATAACGCAATTCATAATACATTTTAAAAAAAGTCTGAACTCTAATATGACCAAAATATCATTTAAAACATTAAGATTAAATAAACGTAAAATTATTTAAAAATGTCAAAAAATATGCATTTTTTAAAAACGGTAAAATTTACAGGACATTTTAATATTTTGCGTTCTTGTAACATTTTAAATGTTTGGAATTTTAATAAAATTTTATTTTTTTTAAACAAGTTGGACATTTTATAAAGAATTATTTGTTTTTTTTGTGTACAATATTTCTTAAATAGTTTTTCGCATTTAATGAATGATTTTTAAATTTGTATGAAGTTCTCAAAAATTGTCTTTTATTTTATTGACTATTACATATTGAAAATTAAAGGATAATAAATAATAACTATTTATTGTACAGTAAAACGTTTAATAAATTTTCATACATTTTTAAATCGTGATATTTAAACAATTCTTTTAATTGAGAAGGAGTCAAATCAACAAGAATTAAATCATCCATCTCATTATATATGAAACTATTTTTTCAAATTATATATGAAAAGGATGACAAATTTATTATTAAATATTATTTGAAGCAAATAATTTTAAATAATGGTTAATGACCATGTTATAAGTAATAATTTTTATATATTTATAATTTTCATAATAATTAAATTAATAACAAAATCACTTTTTTTAAAAATATCTCTTCTTTTTTACTTATATGCACTATTTAAATCATTAAACTTCTTTTACCGATTCATGAAAAGTTTATATCTACATTCACTTATAACGCGATTGTGACCCTCCATACGTTTTTGTCATTATCAAATGTCTTACATACTCCAATTTCATTTTGTTTTATCAATTTAATTCACACTCAGTTTGATCATAATACTTTCTTAAAAGATAATAAAGGTGTATAGAATTAAATTCAGCTCTACTTAGAATAGCAAGAAAAAAAGTAGTGTAAATGATTTTTTTGTTAAAAAACAATGACGCGACTCTGAAAAATTTCAAACGTTTTTATGTATTCTAAAAATTGACTATGTAATAAGAAAAAAAGCATAAAAAATCATATAATAACATAAATAACGATTAATTATGATTTTAATTTTCTATCTTTTTTATATAGAGTACCAAAAAAATTTCTTGACTAAGGAAGAATCAAATTGCAAAACAGTTTTAAACAAATATTGTAATAAACAAATATGTTTGTGACCAAAAAATTCTAAATCATTTTATAAAGTCTAATTATATATAAATCATAAACAGATAATTGATAAAAGTTTGTTATTCCTTTTTACAATTTTTTCACTCACAATAATTATGATATGTCATATTGTTATATTTTTAATTCAGTACAATATCCCAAGAAATGACTTTTATTTGTGAAGAATAATTATATGAAATATAAAAAAAATAAATTATAAGAAAATGAATATTTTTAAATTTTAAAGATATTTTCATATAGTAGAAAAAGTTCTTTTAAAAGCTATAATTTTTATTTATTTTTTTGCAATTAATTTCAAATGGTTTTAGTAAACTTTGTAAAATAATCAAAAGTTCAAAACTCTCCAGGTTTTTCTGACGTACGTCTGAATTCTTTAATATCAACATCTAGACATACACATTCAACTTTTATATTTGTAGGATTTCTTTTTATTATAGAAATTTTACATTTACCAGGTTTTAATTCTCTCATACATTTATCTTGGCATGACGTATGAGTACATCTACCAATTATAATAGCGTCTGATCCATATGAGCCACAAGCGATAAAGAAAGCAAGGAAAAAGATAATATAAATAGTTTTCATTTCTTTAAAATAAAGGTTAATAAATTTTAAACATTTATACATGCTTTTATAGTCTTCAAAAATGAATATATATTTGGAAAACATAATTTAAAAATGTATAATAATATGAATGATGTTGAATTAGAAATTATGAATGTTATTTTATTTAGAAAAAATATTTATAAAATTGTTTTGATTATTAATGATTTAATACATAAATCATATTCGTTAACATTTATAATAAAAATAAAGAATAATTATTGAATTCTTACTGTATAACAATTAAAACTTAAAAATAATAATTCTATTCCATTTTAAAAGACAATGTATAATATATTCTTTCTTTAAAAAAATATTTAAATTATTACGTAAAACACTATAAAATATTACAAAAGCAAAATGATTGAAATTTTTAAAGTAATCATATAACAGCAATAGAATATTCTATCAGGAATAATGCTAAATAAGTTTTTTAATTTTTTTGATTATATTTCAGTATAATTAATTAAACATTTTGAAACAAAAATTCATACGATTTCTCTTTTTCATCCAATGTCGTACCCATGTATCACCTAATCTTTTCATCTGCAAGTTGTTGAAGAAGCATTCACTGCAATAAGAATTTAAAATTTATTAATTTATGAGTGCTATTAAATTCATATACCAAAAATATGATATCACCTTATGAAATAATAATTTTATGAGTAAATTATTCTATTTTAATAATTTTGACTAAATAATATTAGTGAAGAAATTATAAACATTTTCAGTAAGATTGGATTCATATTTTTATAAAGGGATCCACGTAATGTCACAAAAATAGTTAATACTTTTGAAGTAACAAAATTGAGTGACATAGCTAATTTATTTAACAGTATATCGTTTATTTTCTATTCCTCATAATGTTCTTAACTAGGTTTAATTAATTCGAATAAATAAATAAACAATTTTTTTCTTATTTCCTATAAACCAAGCCTACATTTAAATAATATAATGTTGATCAATGTGTGAAATTTATGATACCTTTTTATTCCATTTTAAAAAGTGTTTTTATTAACAATGTTTATATAAAATTCACATTGAATCTAAAATAACGTCGTAATTGTTTATCAAAAGTGAATGTTTCTAATATTTAAAACGGTAATTTTTTTAAATAATAAAATTTTTTTTTGTGTCTTTATGTTTAATATTTCAAACTTCAATAAAGTACATTAGATTGAGTAAGGACAACAAATAATTTGTAGTAAATTTAGTCAATTCATAATTTTTTATACATTATTTCCTGTCACATATGCAGAATAATATTAATTAAATATTTTTTATAAATTTGCTAAAATTATATTGTCATTACCCTATAATATAAAGAAATAAAAAATTTTTTATTATTATAACTCTTTTCAAATTTAAACAATTTTTTTAAGTAAATAGTTAAAAAAGTATGATTTTTTTGTAACTTGAAGAAGAAAATGGGGCACAAATGTTTTGGAGTATAATTGATCTGTCGTATTCAATACCACCGTTTTTTGGATATTTTTTTAGTATAGATTTGACCATGTGGTAATATTATTTCAAAAGAAAATAGGATAAAATGGTTATACAATCATTTGAAAGATCAAATTCCAGAATACCGCGAAAATACAATATCTAGAATAATAATTATAAACCGAACAAATTATTGAACAAAAAGTGATAAACATGTTGGAAAAAAAATTAAAAGTCAAATAGTTATAAATTAACCACAACTTTATGGAAACAAAAAAAATAATACTTGTTATATAGATCTAAGTCTAACTTAAAACATAAAAGTCTGACAAGTTTATAGCTTAACAATATAAGAAGTTATGTTAATTTTAATGACAACATTCTCACTTTTTTCTCATTTTTTTTTTTTTTTTGTAAAAATCAATTTTGATCCAGACATAACTCTTTTCAAACTTGATCAATTTTCTACGATTAAATAGACATTAGATGTATTTTCTAATAACATTAAGGGGAAAAATTGTTTAAATGTTTTAGACCTATAGGAAATCATATTATTTTATAAGAACTGCTTTTTTGATAATTTTTTTGTAATTTTGTCCTTCGAATAATTGTTGCAAAACTAAATGAAATTTTTTGTTTTATGATTCATTTAAAATATTGGGAATAATATAAAAATAATAAATAGCTTTTATTTTTTATACATATAATAAAAAAATAAAATTTTTTAACCTTGTTGGATTTAATTTCTATGAGTTATCATATTTATTTAAATCGCGATTAACTTATAACGAAAGTTAATGTCCGACTAAATGACTAAAATTTAATTTCTTCAAAATATGACCAAGTAAAGTTTTTGTATGTACTTTTCAAGAAAAATATGAGTTATAGAATTTTTAAAACTTTAAATCTTACTAAATAGTCGATGTTTTTTAAATTAAAAATAAGTATTATATGAATATAAAGTTTTTAATGATAAAATGAATATGATACCATTGAGCAAAATAAATATAAAATAAAAAAACAAATATAAATTATATAAGCATTTTTCTTGAAATTGTTAAGATGCTCAATGTTTTAAAAATCCATTTTATTTTCAGGTATTTCTGAAGTTATTCATATAGTATTCATGGTAAAAATTTTTGAAAAAATATCCTTTTTCCAGTCCACAAAACAATGTAATCACAGTAAAAAAGTGTTAATTCAATCACAAGGGACGAAAACATCCACATTTAGTTATATGCCAAAAAAGATTATGTCGCACTCTTTCCTTGCAAAACGCATCAGGATCATTATTACACGCAACTACGCATGTTCTTTTAATACAACTTCCACTTGAATCTACAATACGAGGTTCTTTTAAACGTTCATAAGCGTTGATATAAAGAATAGCAAAAGTCAAAATAAGATAAATAATCTTCATTTCCTAATAAAGCAAATGTCATAATTAAATATTGAGAGTTTCTTATATATTATTAAAATTGAATGTATAAAAAGAAAAAAGATTTAAATAATTGTATAATAAACACTTTAAAATTATATAATATTGAATTAAAAATTTTTTCAGCTTCTTTACATAAAATATTTAAAAATATACTTTGATCAGGAAAAATTAAAAAAAAATTTACTTTATCATATTTATATTGCAACAAATAATGATATTTTATATAAAATCTTAAAAATTATATTTTATGTAATTTTTAATAGAAAATTAATATTAAAAGCATTTGCAAAAAAAAGAGACACGTTTTGATAATTCTTCATAAAATGCAATAAAATATTAAACGACAACAAAAATATTGTAAATTAAACAAATATGTTGTTGAAAATTATTTTTTCTTTTTTTCTACAAAAATGCATATGTTTGACACTTTTAATAAGTGTAACTTTTATTCAATCTTGATATTTTGCTGATCTTTATGTCTAATTTCTTATAATACTTTATGAAGTACGTTATTAGAAGTTAATTTCATAGAAAGTTGTTAACCTTTTTAACAAAAATTATTCTTTTAAATAATCCATTGGCAATTATGAGTTGAGAAATTCCAGAGTAACAATAATTAAAGAAATAATTATTGAACCACACAGAGTATATTAATTTTAAAAAATGCTATTTTAGTATTTACACTTTTTTTAATCAAAATATTTCAAAGTCAAACTTTTTCTGTGAATACAATTACATAACGTTTTATAACTTTCCCAAAAAGGTGATCATAAAAGAAAATATAAAGATATGTTAATCTATCATTTAAAATAATTCAATAAAAATATGATTTTTAATAATTCGATCTATTAAAACGCACTAATAAATATACCGAGATATGTTTAAAAAACAAACTTTGTAAAAAAATTTATAATTTTATAAAAAATTAAATTTTAATCTTGTATTTTTAAATATTTTTGTAGAGAAAAACATAGATTATAAGTTGCGAATAAAATCTTAGTAAAATAAAATCTTTTTTATTAATTCATTAATTGATGCTTTTATTTTTATATATAAGATATCTGTGGTAAAAATAGTTGAAAATCAAAAAATTCAAGTATTATTAGGAGGGACAAATTTACAACATTGTACGCAAAATTGAGTCCTTTTATGTGTCTAAGTAATGTTATAATAATATGTATATTAACTGCATTCTATTTTTAATAAATATTTTATAACTATGTTAGATTTAGGTTTTATGAATTATTATATTTTTTAAAATTCATACTTAATTTATAAAAAGGTCAATGTCCGACTTTCCAAGTAAGATTTAATTCTTTCAATTATAACCAAGTATAGTTTTTGTATGAAAAATATGAGTTAATTAATTGATTGTTAAAATTTTTTTTAGAATTCCGTAAATTATAAATCTTATCAAATAGTCAATGTTTCTTTAAGTTAATAATAATAACTAACTTTTATAAATATAGAGTATTAAATGATAAAATGAATATGATACAATTGAGCAAAATAAAAATAAAATAAAAAAACAAATATAAATTATATAAGCATTTTTTTGAAATTGTTAAGATGCTCAATGTTTTAAAAATCCATTTTTTTTAGATATTTCTGAAGTTATTCATATAGTATCATTTGTAAAAATTTTTTAAAAAATATCTTTCTTCTTATCCACAAAACAATGTAATCAAAGTAAAAAGTGTTAATTTAATTGAAGCATGTACATTAGCTCAAATGAAGCTTGTTTACATAATTCTAAGTTCTCCACCCATAATAACTACTTTTTGGGGCTAGTGATATTATAACATTCACAAATACCTCTGTTAATAAGAAATAGAAAACTCTCATTCTTCACGCATTCTCCAGAACTTTTGCAGGAAGTTTCGCAAATTTTTTTATCACAATAAAACCATAATTTTATAACCTTACTAAGTACTTTTGTATCACAAAAAACTTTAATATTAAGAATAACTAAAGTCAAAATAATATAGATAATCTTCATTTCTAAAAAAGACAAATATTATAATTTTAAATATTGAAACTTTTTAAATACTGTTAAAATTGAATATATAATAAGAAATAAAATTTTAAGAGTTGTATAATAAACACTTTAAAATTATACAACATTGAATAAAAATTTTTTCAGTTTTTTTACATAAAATATTCAAAAATATATTTTGATCATGAAAAATTTTAAAAAAAATATTTATTTTATCATATTTATAATGCAACAAATAATGATATTTTATATAAAATCTAAAAAAAAATTTTTATGTGATTTTTAATAGAAAATTAATATTAAAAGCATTTGCAAAAAAATGTGACACATTTTGATATTTATTCATTAAATGAAATAAAATATCAAACGATAACAGAAATGTTATAAATGAACGAAATATGAAGTTGGAGCACAATTTAATTTTTCTGTATTTTTTTCAAAAGTATATATTTTTTGACATTTTACAGTACTGTAACTTTTATTTATCTTGATATTTTCCTCGTATTAGAGTCAAATTTTTTACAATATGTTATGGAGTACTTTATTTGAATTCCATTTAGTATTAAGTTGTTAACTTTTTTAACAAAATCAATCATTAAAACACTCTGTTATAATAATAAGTTGAGAAAAATCATAATAATGACAACAAAAAGGAATAATTATTTAAGCACACAGAGTATTAGCAATTTAAAGAAATATTTTTTTTATTATGTACTCTTTTTCAGTTAAAATATCTACAAGTTATATTTTTTCTATGAACATAAATACATAACGTTTTATAACTTTCTTAGGAAGTAACATGATAGAGTTAAAACAATCTTATGACGATAAGAATTTTTGATGATATAATAAATATAAATAACATAATTTTAACTATATTAATTCATTTTAATTTTATTGTCATATTGTATCTCGTTTGTCTGTTAATTAAGAAAGGTAAAGGAATATGTTAATTAGTAAGTTAATAATTAATATATAAATTTCTAAATTTAAGGTGACTAATAATTATTTTAATAAATATAGACATAAAAAAATTATTACTAAGAAGATGATCTTGAAAGACAATAAAAGATATGTTGTCCTATTAGATGTGTATATTTTCACAAGGAAATATAATTTACAATTATTCAAACTATTAAAATATATTAAAAATAACCGAATCAAAAATAAAATTTTTTGAAAAATTTAACATACTTTTAAAACAGATTTTACCTTATGAGCATGGAAATGGAAGAAAATAAATTTTGATTATTATATTATCACTTTTCATGCCATGATAAAAATATCATCGTCACTAGTATTCAAGTATTTACCATTTTCAATTACATTACGTTTGCAGTAAATATTTTTTTAAATCATTTACATTTCGTTTTTATTTGTTAGAAATTACAATACCTTCTTTTTTGAAACTGGTAATACTAAGAAATGATGAATCAAGTAGAATTAAATTTTTTATGAGAAAAGCTTTCATTACTTAAAATGCAAAAATATCTGTTTGTAGTTTTCGAAGAATATTATAATGCCTGAAACGGTGCAACATTTATACTGAGAAGTAAAGTGATAATATAAAAATTAAAATTTATTTTTATTCTTTTTTGTGCGCGTACGGTAAAAATCTATTGGAATTTGTCGAAATTTTCATTTTTGATTTGGTTGTTTGTTTTAATACTTTTTCGTTACAAAAAATTAATTATCTATAAAAATTGCAATGATAAATGTTTATGTGGTAAATAACTAAATTAATATTTCGAAGTACATTGTGTTAATAATGACATTTTATAACTTTTAAATGTCTAAACTTAATATTTAATTTTTAAAAATCAATCTGGATATATGCTTCCACATGGTTTTGATAACCTTTAAACACACTCAATTTTGAATTTTAAAAAATAACTGTTACCACTCTTTGATCCATAGCCTGAAAAGCTATTAATTAATCTTGGTAATTTTATAATTCTCTTTTATTCCTAAGCCGTGCCTTTAAAATGACAAATAAATCAAACTCTTTCATTAAGTTTGAAAAAAGTTATCTCTGAAACAAACTATTAAAAAACGTGGCCTAGAAAAGGTTTTCTAAAGATAATTTGATTAACCATAGCAGAAACTTTTGAAATATCATTACTGCTTGACTTATAACATAGTTAATTATTAATCGTCCTCATATTTCAACATTTTTACATTATTTTCGATATGTATCTTCCAAAAAAGTATAATTCATTTTATTTTAACTTTGAGGAAATTATTCCTTGTGCGAAAATATACTAAAAAAGAGATCAAAAAAGGGTTTTTTCAGAATAACTTAGCCAATTTATACTAAAATTATCTGGAACCGATATATCCTTTTAAGTTAAAAAATTTTAAAAAAACAACACATTATATCTATTTATTTATAAAAATCTGTTAAATTTTAAAAGTTGTAATAGTTTATAAAAAAATACTCTATGCAAAATGAGATGAAAAAAAGACAAAATATTGAGAAGGCAATATCTTTTAAAAATTAATGAAAAAAACAGCGAAAATCTAAAAAATTTAAATTTATAATTTGAAAAAAGATAATTTACAAAAATATTCTCCCAAACGGGCTCAAATTTTTAATAATATACATAAAAATGGTAAAAGTCGATGTCTGCGACTTTTAAATTAAAAAGTTTCGAACATTTCTGAAGTTTAACTTGTTCTAAATATTTTTGTCACAAAAAATCTTCAGAAAATGCCGAAAAACCACTATTTTTTATTTTTATTGGAAAATAGTTAGTTAACAAGGAGTAAAGGTATACATACATACTAAATTTGTATTTGTGTGTGTTAAATTTATTGCTAAAAATATGTTAGGATAATAATTTATAAAAATTCATCATTTTGGCACATTGATTTAATTTTTTCTACTTTGGTGAAACTTTTTTAAAATTTTCTTTAAATTGTGATAGATCATTTTGGTATCTACCTACATGCAAAATTTTAGAGTCAAATTCTTAAATCCAAGCAGTCAAAAATGCAACGTTCGCATTTTTCATTGCATACATACAATTTCGAGTCATTATAAAAATATACAAAAAATTTGAATTAAATTGGATATAACCAATTATTATTCCAATTATATATATTTATTTAAATTTTATTTATTATAAAACGATAACAATTTTCCATAAAATATTATTTTTCTCACTAACAAAATGGTTTCAAGAAGTCGTTCAAGATCAAATACTAGGAAACTCACAAAAGCTCCTAGTCGCATTCCTACTCTACCTTATGAAGAATACTCGGCTATATCTAATGGTTTGTTTTAACATAATAACTTCTTTTCATTAAACGTTATAGGTGATCGTGATACTCTTCGTGCAACTGTCAACAAAACAGGATATTTAGGAGACATATCTTCAGCTGCTTCAGTACCTTCAATACCAAAAATTCACGAAGCATCGATTAATGTTAACTGTATAATTGATCAAAGTGTTTTAGGTCAAAGAAATGCACCAAACAAATTTCTGAAACCAGATGTAACTGGTGGGTCAAAATTTAATGTTCCTCCCAAAAATGTGAATAATATTATTGATAGAAGATATCAAAGCTGTTGTATTGATGATACCCATGATGGAACAATATTATTTAATAACACAAAACCTATGGTGTCATTAAATGTAAAACAAGGAAATCAATCACTTAAATTGGGAACAATCAAAAACTACCCACTATTTGATAGATCATCCGATGATGAAACTTTTCAAATTTCTGAGGTAAAACAGCCCCCAGCACGTCCAAGAACAAAATCTTTAAAACAATCTTATTCTAAGGAGGAAAGTGTTAAGGCAAAAAATAATAATAATTGTAATGTACCACCAACTAATGGAATGGAATACATGGATACAAATCAAGTTAAAAGCGAGTTAAGAGATCAAGTTAACTCTACATCTTCAGCTCAACAAACAACGACATTAGGACTTTATTCAGAATTTAAAAGGGAGTATGAAACTTTATTAGATGGTAGTAGAGTGTTAGCTGAGGTTTCATCTTCTGATAACGATAAAGTTGTAATTAAACTTCCGGCAAATGAAGCTAACCCTCCAAGAATTAGAAAAACTGTAAAGAAACAACCATCACCCATTCCAAAGGAGAGGCGTACTGAAATGAGTGAAATTGACAGTTATACCTTTAAACAACCATTTATCGATGATAAGAAAAATATCTCGAAGAAGTATAATCGTATGACATTGGCCCAACAATTAGAAAAGTCATTTAGAGAAAATAACATAAATCTAAATAATACAGAGGTCAAAAATTTAGGAGACCAATTAAATCACACATACCGTAATAATTTGGAAGAAACTTTAACCAACTTTGACATTAAATGCCTTGCTAATAGTACAACCAAAGAAGAGTCAATTGTAAGAACATTGTTTACTGATGATAAATCACAAAAATTTTCAACACCTTACTTATCAAGAACATTTGTTAAAAATCTTGGTCTTAATCGAGTACCCATAGCTGAAGAGATAAATGAAGCTTTATTAAGGAAACAAAAATTTTCACTTGCCAATGCCTGTTCCACAGAGATTGTACGTCAATCCTCGAACCCTAAAATTGTAAATGATGTCAATACCCCAACAACAATCTCGGATATAAGATTAAAAAATTCTGAGAGTATTAATGACAATAACATTATAACTACAACAAATACCCAAGATATCTACTCAATTGATGATAATAATGTTAGTGAGACTATAAAATCTAATACCACAATTGAGACAATTATTAAGGAACCAATAAGAAAATTAGATGAAAGTGTAAATATAATTACTAAAACAGCTGATAGAACTGATATTGTACTTGAGGACACACAACAAGTAGAGAACAAACAATACATAAATCCTATATTAATTGAAGATTTTCGTGAGGAAATGAATCAGAATATTAAGGATGTTTGCGATTTTTTGTCACAAAAAGTCAGAAACGAATCAGCTGTCAATTTGGTTGAAGAAAGATTTGTGGAAAATATTAGATTTTTGTATAGATTTTTCTTCCATAGCTGCAGAGAGAAAAACAACTAGTAATAAAACCAAAATTTCACTTTTTAAGCATTTTTTATCACAAATTAACTTATCTTATATAATGAATATCTTTGATAGTAGTGTGCTAACGAACTAATAAATATTTATCTTTAGTTATTATATTTTTATTAGATAGTACAATATATACAAATGATCTTTCATATTAGAAAAGTAGGGAAGTGAATGTGTTGTGTGGCTTCTTAAAAATTATTCTTATCATTTCTTTTTCTATTGGATTAATAATTTCTTTAAATTAAAGTTCTTAATTTGAGAACAATTCTCTATTTATTAATATATAAATAATAAAAGTAAACAATATCATATTTACAGGTTTGAATTACAAAATCAAAAAAAAATATCAAAAAAAGTTAAATAGCTTGTGATTTTTTTCTTAAATTTTCAAATAATGTATAGTTTCTATGAACATATCGTGTTGTTGGAATATTAAAATCTTTCATCTTAACTGATTCATTCTTCTCAAACTCCGTCATCCTAAACGACATGGAATCTTTAAAAGTCTCATCCATCTTTACTTCTAATGCATTTTCATCTATACTATTTATAAGTGGTATATACATTTTATTTTGTTGTTGCGGTGACTCCAGCGTCGAAATTTTACTAACAGGTATACGATTGTGAAATTTAGTTAATAGCTCCTTTAACTCTTCACGATTTATCTTATCTGGTAGTTGAAGAGCTTCATGGAAGATGTATTCTGTTGAGCTTATGTAGAAATTCTTAATTAATGATAGTGTTGGTAAGTGACTTGGTGATACCATTTTTCTAACCTCCCCATCACGTAGGGTAACAAAACATTCCAATGAAACATACTTTTTTGTTTGAACATCATAAAATGTAACCATTCTTGCTTCTGTGGCAATTGTCCACATGAAACGTAAAGGCTGAAGGTATAAACGATTTTCGTAGATGTGTTTAGGGAATACAGGGTAGAATGCCATCAAGAGTGATGCAACTGCTAATGGTGAATCACCGAGACAGTATCTTGAACCACCCAACATAACCATTCCTAACGACATATTACACATACTATGTTGGAAATTGGCATGATTCGGTTGTATTTTTTCTGTTTCACAGGCTGCTTTCATATGTCTTGCTAGTCTTATAACGTTTACATCACCACTACCTGCTTTTACCATTGCCATTACAGATAATATAATCATTCTATAGAACATTCTTAAATTCAAATTAGTATACAATCCCATATAGTTAGATTCATAATCTCTTAAATTTTCATGTTCAAGATAAGGTAAAATATTTTCGCATGATTTAATAACTCTCTCATCCCATGTCGAGGCAAATTTAAGACCCTGAACAAACAAAGCTCCACAATAAATATAAAAATACGCATGAACATAAACTATATCTTCATCTTCTTCACCACGTTTACCAGGATCAGTAATATCTTTAAATCTTTGTCTTATTGAAAGAGGAATCTGTTCCTCAGCCCACTCCTTTGTTGGTTTAACATTTCTAAATCCAATTAGTAACCTAGCAATTGTTCTTGTCATTATAACATCAGGCTTAATATTTTTTAATTCATAAAAAGATTCTGGAATTCTTAATGCTCTGTCAAGCCATTCAATATTACTATCAAGATAGACTAATCCTAAAGCTACGGCTGCAGGATGTGCTGTTAAATGTATATTACAATTTCGAAGTTCTCTAACATGATTAGTCGTTGATTGAGAAGATTTCTCTATTCTTTTTCTAGCTCCAACTGGTACTGAAGATACATTAAAACAATCGTCAAATTTATCAATCTGCCTACTGTTATCACTTTCTTTAGCACCACCATTTAACATATTCAATAGTCTATGAGCAATTGAAGGTTTTGCATCACTAATAGGTAATGATAAACTATTCTTATGATTACCTTTACCAAGATTAATTAACCCAACGGCAAAACCACACGCTAATGAAAAAGAATACCTCTGGACAATCATGTCACTTTCAACATAATTTTCTTTACACATTTGTTTTATAAATTTATCAGTTAATTCTTGAGTTTCTCTACCACAGAATAGAAGACCTAACCCAACTGCAGCTGAAGCTTGTATAGTAGAATCTATGGTTAATTCTAATTGTGTTGGTGGCATTAAAAATTTTAAATGACTAGCCATGATTTTGAATAATCCTTGATCAGCTGTTCCAATGTTACTGGCGCCGAATCCTAATAATAAGGCGATAGAAAAGAATTTGTCACCTCTTGTTAACATTTCATGGCATACGAATTGGTTAAGTCTATTAATATGACCATTCAAACCTAATCCATATACTAAACCAGCTGCAGCATGCATATTTTTTTGATTTTGATTATTTATAACAGATGTCAAGAATTCCGATGATAAATATAAACTATCAGCTGATAATATCTCTAATCCACGTGCAGTTCCATTATAAAAATCGCCCCATTCAGTATATGGTCTGTTAGCTTCATTATTTACAGTATCTATTGTTGTCCACATAGGCAATACCTTTCCAGAAACACAAATATTATCAACCGTAAAAGTATTGTATATATCAGGAACGACAGTCCTAAATTTGACAATAGCTTTACCAAATGGTTTTGTATAATATTTACACATAGCGATAGTAAGGAAATCTTCTTGATATTCACGTATATCTGAATCAGACATTGTTGAGATAGTTCTTACTTGAATAAGTACAGGTTTCGAGGTATCTAACATATTAAGAACATTTTGATATCTAATATCTTCAGGAAATCTATGCAACAAAAAGTCTTTGAAATTACCGTCTGATAAAAATTCAAAGAGTGGTTTTAGCGTTATCCTTTGTAAGTACAAAGAAGAGTAATTCATAAGTATCTTGTTGAAAACGGGGTAAGGAGATAATTGTAGTTCCAATGCATGATTAGGATTTAAACCGAGTTCCAGAAATATTGCTTTTGCTCTAACGAGGTAATTAGATATTCCGGAGAATAACCTTAAGAAAAGGTATTTATTGGGTATAGCTAACACTTGTTCCCAATTATCTCCAAAAATTATTTGTATATGTTTAACTTTATTAATTTTCTTTATCAACATTCCATAAATTAATAGATACTGAGGTGGTACCGCAACAAACATACTCTGTTCATCTTCTATACATTGTAGTTTTAGCATCTTATTACGAAGTCTTCTAAAAGAACATGACAAGGGTAAATCCTTGGAAATGGCATGTTTGTCAAATACACTTGTACCTACTGAAATAAGAGAATTCTGTAGAACTTGTTTATTTTCTATGAACAATGGAAAATCTTGTTCGTATGTCTGAATATACTCATGTAATTCGCAGTACAAAGCAAATGCGTACAATGGTTCACCGATAACTTTACATAAAATTTCATTATTTCTATTAATTCGTGATCTTTCATAAAATACATGAAGCGCTGTGAATATTTTTTGTAATCTACTAGTTGAATCATTATCAGCTTTAGATTTGTCAACTTTATGTGACAATATTGGTGTTAATGTCAATGTACTTAAATTGTTTTCTGTCTCTCTAAATGGTGTTGAGGAAGTTGGTTCTTTGGAAAGAACACCAGAATGTATTGAATAGTTAATCAACAAATTATGAGCAGATGATCTTGATGGTGTAGACTTTCTCAAGAATTCTGCAAACAACGAAGGACTAGAACGATTTGGAGTTGATGACAAAACTTTTTGTTGGTTAAAGGAATTGTTGTCATGAGTTGAATTGAAACTAATATTTGACAAAAACGAATGTTTTCTAGGTGTACGATTTAAAAATGACCCAGAATCATTTCTATTGATTTTATTAAAACACGTATTTGGTTCATTTTCATGTGATAAGAACCAAAAACTACTCAATTCTTTAATATCATTCTTAATTCTACTTGACTTAATGTAGAAATCTACATCAAAACCACACTCAGAGAGGAAATATAAAATAAACTCATACAAGCATGGCAACATTTGTATGCATGAGTGGAAAACAAGATCTTTTAAAAGGTTTGTTGAGTGAAGGTAAGTACTGAAAAATATTATACCATCATCTTTAGAAAATTCGCATATTGTAGCAACACATTCAAATAATTTTCTAGGTAAATTGAAATCCATTATTACTGAATATATGGTACTATTAGTGTTATTTCGGAAGACAAATCCTTTTCTCCTTGGAGCAAGAAATTGGCATAATTGTTTACTGTCCTCAACAATATCTTCAAATACTGTGTTAAGTGGTATACTAAAAATAAAATTAATTCCAGAATGAATAGATAATTTCTTGTTATTTTGAAGTAATGCAACAAAATTAGAGTTTAGTAAAGGAACAGCATCATGACAATTAATAAGAAATCCAATGTCTTTAACACTAACTTGATTTTCTTCTTTATCACTTTTAACCCCATAAACTAATTCATACACCGCCAACTTTGAATCTTCTTTATCCATAAGATACAAATATTGTCTTCCACCTAGATCAATAGAAGAAAATATTTTCGGTACTTTTTTTTGAGATAAAGTATTATTTGAATTGTTAGCGAAACAGGCAATGACAGTAATTTTGAATCCTTCATCTTCCCACGATAAAACATCAGCTAATGTCTCATTTAATCCATCCACAGTATTAGTATTAGTTCTTGAAAGTTTGCCATAGTAAGAATAATTATGATTACCAGATGAGTAATTGTTCAACTTATTACCCATTGAACATGTTGTTGGGATATCACTAAACCTAACACTTTCTTTTGTCTTATTGTTATCTTCACTATCACGAGATAACCGTGAACGTTTCCTTGATCGTTCTTCAGGGACACCTTCTGTTGATTTATTCCCATCATTAAACATTTTACTCTTGATTTCGCTCTCAATTTCATAATCTAATGCTGTGGCTCGAAGAGATTTGTTTATTTCAATAAAACTTGCGTCCGATTGATTTCTTGATCGATCACTTTTAACTTTGCTAATAAATGAACATCCCTTATCAGACTTAAGGATATTCTTTGTAAATAATTTATGCGTTTGAAGATTAATACCTGATATATTTCTAGAACTATCACCATTATCAAATCTACTATGGAATGATGCAGATTTTGAAGGTAAACCAAACTGTGGAGTATTTTCAATCGTGTTAATAATAGGTAGTGGTAAAGTTGATTCGGAAACTTTTTGTGCCTTTGACATTGATCGTGTTGTCATATGAGTTACGGGGGACATTCTTGAGTTATAACTTGTTGATATGTTAGAATCAGGTCTTCTAGGGGTCAATAAATGTGAGTAACGTAAATCATTTGATTTCATCTCAACATCTAGTGAGTTATTTAAATTACTCGTTAAAGAAGGATTATCAGGAACTTTAAACAGAGATTCATCAATAGTAGTAGTTGTACCATACTTTTGTAATTCTACTTCTCCATCAGATCCGTGAAATTCACTTGTATGGAGGAGTAAAAGGCCTTCATTGGTTGAACAGAGTAATGTGTTTGATTCATAGTCAACATCTTCAATGTTAAATTCCATCGTCTCACATATGTAATGGTCAATATCATTAATAATTTTCTTTCTTTGGTAATTCAAAACTAATGGTATATACCTTGGTTTAGGTTCATTAATAGAAAACAATCTAGGCACACTAAAAAGAATAAGACACTTCGAAGAGACTATAAACTTACGTAGCATCAACAACAGGTACAAAGTCTTCTCTAACGACAATAATACAAGCTTTAATAAAGAAATACTTCCTGACAAAAAACGGAAATTTAATTGAATGTTGAAATGGATCATTAATACCAAAAATGTCAATATTTTGTTCACCCATGGCGCAAATAACGGGAACAATACGATTGTCTTTATTTCTGAATTCATAATATCGAGCCTACAAAGATACAAAAAAGAGATTCTAAATAAAATGATAATAAAACCTACATATTTAACATCGAAAAAATCAACAGTATATTCACAAAGTTTTATGCAATCGTGCTTAGCCGCAATTCGCTTAATAACATTATTCTCCACAACCAAATATTCCTCCACACCATTATGTATGTAAAAATGTTGGCTTTCTAAAGGAAATGGCCGATCATTAGTGAAATCTAGTCTTGTAGTTTTGAAAAAATGTTCAAATCTATGATCCATACAATTGAAGAATAAAAATTACTAACACAATGATAAAAAGCAAAGAATTATTATATTAGAGATGTGAGGTACAATATTCCAAATTCGTTTTTTTGTTTCCCTCCAAATTTATTTTCTAATGATTATTTTTGAATACTGATATTTTTCACATAAATATAATCAATTTTTTATGGGGATTTTAAGTTTGATTTTTTCAGAAACGTTGTTTTATGTAGAATATTTTGGTAATTTTTATTTTATTTCCAGTAATGCTTTGATTTCTTTAAAAATAATTTTATCAGTACATTTTTTCTGGAAAATTTTTGTTGTTATAAAATTTAACAAATTAAAGAGCAAAAATAATTTTTATGGTTGTTTAATTATCGCTACACCATAAAAGTAGAAAATTATACTAAGTAAATCTATTTCATTAATCAATTATCAGGAAAAAGTTTAATAATATAACACTTTTTTTAGAATTTTCCATTAAATTTTATGTTTTTTCAGAAATAATATAATAAGTTATGATAATCGAATGAAAAAAAAGCTAGAATCCATTTTTTTATATTTTTAGAAGATATTTGAATAAATTTCGTTTTAAAAAATGACATTCAAATTTTTTTAATTAAAATTTCACTAGCTATGTGGAATAAAGTAAAATTCAAATTAATTGAATCAAAACTGTAAACTTTTGAGAAATTCAATATAATTTTACATTTGTATTCAAATTCTCCATTCATTTATTTATTATTCCAATGAAATTTGAATGATTTGTAGAAAAAAGGCTAATAATATCCAAAATATTTAATTATTTTAGCCTTTATTTTTTTGATGACGATATTTTAATTTTTTATCCTAGTTATGCACATATCATTCAAAAAGTCAGTTGTGTTTTTGGGCCTCATTTATTTCAATGCAATTTGCTTACAAGTTAATTATGCTAGAAGTCCTGGAATAAATAGTGGAAAGGATGCAAAGGTTAGCAATGGAACATTATTTGGTGGTGACGATAACATACGTAGTAAAAATGCAAGACATAGTAAAAGAGTAAGAGTCAAAAGAAATGCAACAGGTGGCACAGGATCTGGAGGTTCGGAAGGTGGAGGTGGTTTAGTTGTAACACAAACACCTATTATAAATGAAACATCTACAGCAGCACCTACAGGTACTTCACCTGGTAATCTTTCAATAAGTACGACCGAATTAACCGATCCTTCTACAACGCCTACTTCTACTACTATTTACTACTACTACTACTACTACTACAAAACCCGATATTCAAAATACAACATTTGGTAAATTGGTTAATGATGGTCAAACAATTGACTATGATTCATTAAAAAATGGTATTTGGGAAATAAAAAATACCCAGAAAATGGTTATTACATGCCCTTCTAAAATACCAAGTAATCAAGGTAAATCAGAAGAAATTACACTGAAAGGAAAAACTAATATGCATGAAAGTTGGAATGGACTAAGAGAAGTAGTAAATTCAGAATCAAATAAAAATAATCTGGAATATGAAATAGATATAGGCAACAATGCAACTAAGGCGATAGATATGGATTATTTCAGTTTTGTTGGATATTATAAATGTGAATATGCTTACAACTCAGGTCCAGAAACACAATTTACAACACAATTGGTAACACCTATATTAAGAATAATTCTTGGAAAAGTAAATTTTAAGGTCAATGTTGACGTCAAACTAAAGAAGAAAACCAAAATTGGATGTCCAGATTTAAATGGTATTGGAATGTCAGAAAAAAGTCAAATTTACTTTTATAATGCCTATGATAATAAAGATGAAAAAAGTTTTCATTATGTAGCACTTCCAAATAACGCTATTCGTGGCTACCAAAATTCAACAGTCTTTATTAAAAAATTACAACCCCAAAATCTAGGACATTATTATTGTCTTTATGCTGCTCCTGGAAAGCAAGATTTTCAAATAATTTACAACGTATATAGTAGTCAATATAATAATATAAAAGTCGATGTAACACATTTTTATGTAATTTCCGCATTTACATTACTATCAACAATAATTATTTTTGTTCCTCTTTTTTTTCGCTAAATAATATATTATAATGTCCTTTACCTTCATTTAAGTACATAAATAATCTAATAAAAATTTATAATATTGCTTTAATTTATTTTTTGTTTTGTATGGTTTTTGAATTTAAAAAACAAGTGCGATAATTAATGTATTCATTTTTTTAAATTGCATCTATTTCAAATTAAAAAAGTGTTTCTTTGTTAAAATTTTTATTTTTTGACACTTTGACTCTATTTTTTTCTACTATGAAGAAACATTTCTGAATTTTTCTAAAGAATCCGGTTCATCATGTTGGGTTCTGTGTATTTGCAAATTTTCAAAATCAAAATTCAAGGGAATCAAAAATGCTAAAGTTGAATTTTTCATTTCCTACATCACTAAAGAGTAATTATAAGAGTATTTAAATAAGTTTATTCAAGAATACATTCCAAAATATAAAAATAGCATACATTTAACAAATAACTCCTGCATAACACAAAAAATAAACATGGCGCATAATTTTTAAATAATTACTCTCTTTATAGAACTATGAAAAAATTATAGAAATTTTTTATATTTAGATATTGTTTTTCATAATGATTCATAATAACGATATTTTATTTTTTCATAAAAATTTATAATTTAAATATAACTCTTAATGGTGATTAAAGGCTTTTGTTTTTATGGGAAATAAACATTAATTGATGAATATTTTTAACACAAAGCATCAAGTTTAATTTTTTTAATATTTATATATTTCATATTATAATAAAACATTTGCCAACATATTAATCTTTTTGATTTAATTCGTTTATTAATGACAGTATTAAATATTAAAAATTTATTATATTAATGATTAGCTAAATGTAATACATTTAGACGTTAAATGGTAGTAGTGTTTGACGTAATTTCATTACTTATTTTAATTTTCTTATTTGTTTTATGTAACGGTTAAAAAGTATTTAATGATTCGTTTTAGTAATTTTTATAAAACACTCTTTGATCTCATAATAATTTAATAGTTAAAAAAGATAAAATATGATATAATTAGTTACTTCCAGTAGTAATTTTATAACAAAATATTATCATTTCTTGAAAAATTGAAAGCAATTTAAATTGCCATAGCAACCTTTGGTAATAGGTTGTAATTTCCCCTCTAGATTTATTAATGAAGATCTTTTAAATATCTCGTATATACTTAAAAGTACTTTTGTAATTAATCTACTAATTATCTTTGTTTAGAATTTCACTAATTATGATAAGTAGAATTATATAATAATTTCTAACAATATTCATGAATACTTATTAAAAAGATAAAAGAATTAATACAGGAAACTGTAATAAATATTTAATTACACATCTAATTTATTTATGTAAATTTACTTTTCTTTATACTCTTTAATTTCTAACTTTATTAAGAAAATTTATAGTTAAGAAAATTATTAATATTTAATAATTATAGAAAACTAAACACACCTAACTTTCTATTTTCTCTATCTCTAAAATATTCCTTAAAGTTATCAAAAGAAAATATTGTTGTTTAAAAGGCTTCTTTTTAATTAACAATCAGTGTACATTTATAAATTCATGTAATGTTTACACTGAAAATTCATCATTAACTATAAACAATCTCATTTTTAATGTGAATATACCTCTTCTATTTTTGTTTCAAAGAACTTTCAGCTTTACTATTAATACTATTTACAACTATTATAAGGACGTGTCTCATAAAGGAACTGACTGGTTATTATTTTCATATATCCCTCAATGGTTATTTTCATATTTCATTAATTTTTAATAACAACACTTGTGTATTAATTGTTTAATTTTATATATTATTTTTGCACTTACATAAAAAGAACATATCAAAAAAAGAAAGTTGTTGGCAAAATTATGGGAAATTGTGGTTTGTGCTCTGGTGGATTTAGAGAAAGAAAAAATAGAATATTCCCAGTTGGTGATAAAAGAAAAATAACTATTTGTCTTTTAGGACCTGAAAATGTAGGAAAAACTACTATTTTGAAAGCTATTAATGGAGGTAAATTATTTTTTTTATAATATTATTATCTTATTTCAGAATCTCCTGAAAATGTTACTCAAACAAATGGTTTTAATCAAGAGTCTATTAAATTTATGAAGGCACAAATAACTATCTACGATTTAGGGGGAAATGATAAAATAAGAGAAATATGGACTAATTATTATGGTGAAGTATATGGCTCTATTTTCGTATGGGATACCAATCGTCATAGCGATGAAGATATTGAGTTTGTTAAAATTATGATAACTGCCATTATCAACAACCCAGACATGACTGGAAAACCACTCTTAATTCTATTAAATAAAAAAGATTTAGGCAATAGTATAACCGAATATGACTTTTGTGATAAAATAAATCTCCATCAACTAGCATCAGAGAGTGGATCCCACCTTAAAGTTTTAAATTGTCATGCATTACATGGTGTTGGCAAAAATTTAGATCCAATAATTCATGAAGGTTTAGAATGGTTGTTAGAAGAAATTAAAACTTCTTATAATTCTATTGATGAAAGAGTGAAACTAGCTATAGATGAATTAATAAAGAGACAACAAGACGATAAAATCAAAAGACAACATCGCTTAGCTGAGATACAAGCAGAACAAGCCGAAGAAGATGCTAAAATTGAGCAGGCTGAAAGAGCAGCAAATGGAAATGTATGGAGTGGGGAGACTGCCCCAAATAATGTAGAAAACGTTGATGAAAACCCAATTCCTGATGTATTACCTCCAAAACTTTTACCCCCATTAAAGACAAATAAAGTTCTTCCACAGAATGATGAGACACCATTAATAAATGAAGGACCAAACTTAAAGGTATTTGAGATAGGGTCAGAAGATAAACAATTTAAAGAAAGTTTTGAAATGGAAAATTTACGTAAAGACATTGAAATTCAAACAGATCTATCTTTTCCTGTCACTACAAACAATGACGATGAAGAAAAAGCTATAATCGAAAAAATCGGCAATAACAGGAGAACTAGCCTTCATTCAACTCATGACGCCAATAGAGGAGGCATCACTTTAGCTCCGTTAGACTAGAAAATCTAATATCACCCTTTTGTAAGTGATACATTTCGGGTTACTCTACTTATTATCTATCAATATATATACATATGCATAGTATTTCATTACAATATATATTATATAATTTTAATAATATTTAAAATAAATTAAAAGTTTTTATTTTTAAAAATTCACAACAATACAATAATTATACGAAAATGTCACCACGCCAAAGGCAAAATAACAAAAATTGTCCAACAACAATCAAAATCCCTGTAATTTAATCACTGTCATCGTCTTGAGGAGCTTTCTTCCCACTTAACTTATCCCTAGCATCTTGAAGATCAGCTGCTCTATCAAGACCTTCAGGTGCTACAAGACCATCATCATCAGCCTCGCTTTCGTCATCATCCTCTTCAAGTTCCAAAGCTTCTAACTTCTTCTTTATCTCATCCTCGTCAAGATCTGTTACAATCTTTGGTGCCATAACTAATTTAAAGGTTCCTTGCATCTCTTCAATTTTCTTTTTAATTGCCTCTAAACAAGCATTGACAGCATTAAGACCATCCTCCTTATCAAGTGTTTGACATGTAACAACAAAACTTGGTGCAGCAATCAAATTTATTTTAATGCTTATTTTATCATTAGAATGCTTTAATCCTTCAAGGAGTGCGGTTTTGACAGCTTCAATTCCAGCATAAGCGAAACAAGAGACTTCTATATCAGAACGAATTTTAACTGCTTGTGGAGTGAGTTTCTTTCTAATCTCCTCAAGAAGTTTACTCTTCTCTTCATCAGTAATATCACATTCATCAAAAACTGTTGGATCAGAGATAGCTTTTTTAAAAACTCCATGAGAAGCAGCCTTCTTCTTCATCTTATCATCAAAATACCAGGCGGTTCTTGTATATAAATCCTCTAATTGTTCATCAGTTCCATAACCTAATTGTTCAGCGACATGTCTGAGAATCGAATTGACAGCTTTAGCTTTTGAGTATCTCTCCTCACATTGAAGGAGATCTTTAGCATAAACACGGCGTTTAGATAAATCAATGTAACCTTTGTCTTTGTCTACACGAATAACAACAACACATTCAGAACGTCCGATACGAATAAGTTTATTGACGGAACGAATACGACGTCGAGAAAGCTCAGACAATAGAATCATACCTTCAATATTATTGTACTCTAATAGAGTAACGTAAGCTCCCATCTCAGCTATTCTACGTACATTGACCATTACTGGTTCATCTAGATCTGGAAATTTTTCTGAGTAAAATCGACATGTCAAAACCATCTTTCTTTCTGAATTTTCTAAATAAAAAAAATTTCTAAAAATAAGAATGAAAATAGTTGGAAAAGTAAATATGGTAAACAACCATTGTTTTTTTTTATTAGAAAAATTATTAAAAGATCTTATATAGTAAATTTAATAAACAATTACTTTAACTTTATCCTAACTATATCACTAGAGATATGATCAAATTGTATAAATAGTACAAAACAAATTGATAACACAAATGCTTTAAGAGTTTAACAACTATCTATATTGTTGAGAAAACTTTAATCAACATATAATAATTAAACTCCATTTGTAAGTGTAATTAATAAAAAAAATTCATAACGATAAGATAATATATCACAACAAGGAAACACCACTTTCATGTTACCTAATCAACAAATGAGTATTTATTGCATTGCCATAAGTGGTTGTACATTCTTAGGAAGGTAAACAACACCCTGTTTCTTAGCCATTTTTTCAGCAATCTCCTCAGCAGCCTCGATCTTTCTTAATTCAATCAAGCCATCACCACAATCACTGAAAGCCTTTGACAACAATTTAGATGCTTGAGCATCACCTTCTGCTGTTGTTATGGCAGCAATCTTCATTTGTTCAGCCTTCTCTACAAGGTATCTAGCCTTCTCAGCTTCTTGTTGAGCAACTTGTTTCATTTCAACGGCTTCTGTAAATTCACGTCCAAAGGACAAATGAGTAATTGAGATATCATCAAGAAGAATACCGAATTGGGAGGCACGTTTAGCCAATTCTCCGGTGACTCTTTGTGACACAACTTCACGTTGTGTGATCATTTCATGTGCATCAAATTGTGCAACAACTGATTTCAAAACTTCATTAACAATTGATGGTAAGACACGTTCTGCGTAGTCAGTACCAATATTAAGATATATGTCCGGAAGTTTAGATGGTTCTGGACGATGGAGAATACGTAGGGTAATTGAGACATTTTGAAGATCTTAAAAAAATTATAATTCATCAAAAATACAACAAACCTTTTGATCCAGTAACTGTTGAAACAGCTCTGGGTGTACTTCTAATATCGAAAATAATTGGTTTTTGAAGCCAAGGGATAATAAAATGTGTTCCTTCACCTGTGACCGTCTTGTGTACACCAGAGAATCTATCAAAGATAACAGCTCTCTCACCACCATCAACATTATATAGAGCGCTTTTTGCTGCAGATCCAACCAATGCTAAACTAAGACCGGCAGATCCTAATCTGCCCAAACAATTTCTGTGCTGCCATTATCTACCTAAAATTATTAAGATAATAAAAATAATCAATTCACAAAAACACCTATGAAGAAATCAAATTTTCTCCAGAAAAGACTTAATATAGTGGGAAAATGTTGCAGGGTTATGATGTGCAGGTCTGATATATTATTGTTGTTGTGGGACCATGTCGCGCTCCTTACTACGAGTTATCGAAATACCAACGTTTTAGTATTTTTGTTACGGGAAGCAAAATTAATTTTATTAAATTTTTTTGGTTTAACAGTATTTTTCTAAGTTTGCTACCATGATTTTTAACATGTAAAATATTTTAGCTATTTTTAAAAATATTCATAACGTATTTCGATGAGTTTTGTTGTGTATTTTTGAGATTAATTTTACCATTTATGTAAATTTACAAAAATTTTCTAGGTTTTAGATTCAAGAATGGCACATAGCCTTCGTAAAACACGTAAACTTAGAGGACACGTCTCTCACGGACACGGTCGTGTTGGAAAACACAGAAAACACCCTGGAGGTCGTGGTAATGCTGGAGGTGCCCATCACCATAGAATCAACTTTGATAAATACCATCCAGGTTACTTCGGAAAGGTAAATATAAATTTCTTATCATAATTTGATAGATTTCTAATATTTCTAGGTTGGTATGAGAGTTTTCCATTTAAACAGAAACAAATTATACAAACCATCAATAAACTTGGACAAACTCTGGACTCTTGTCCCAGAAGATACCCGTACCAAGTTGGTAGGTGTTAAAGATAAAGCCCCAGTAGTTGATGTTACTGCTCACGGATACCATAAAGTTCTTGGAAAGGGATTCATTCCAACACAACCAATGATTGTTAAAGCTAAATTCTTTTCCCATACTGCTGAAGAAAAAATTAAGAAGGCTGGTGGAGCTTGCATCTTGGTTGCTTAAGTTATCATCATTACAACATTAAAATTATA
Source organism: Strongyloides venezuelensis (assembly GCA_963280985.1). Taxonomy (NCBI): domain Eukaryota; kingdom Metazoa; phylum Nematoda; class Chromadorea; order Rhabditida; family Strongyloididae; genus Strongyloides; species Strongyloides venezuelensis. The sequence continues at coordinate 6,427,296 of CAUJLX010000002.1, read as the reverse complement.
TCGCTGTGTAAGGAAAAAACACTAATATGGTTGTGGATAAAAGAAAAGCTATGATCTTGAGTCGTTGTTATGGTTCAATAAATTGTTATTTGTTTTTAATGATATTGATAATCATGTAAAAGGGTTGTCAATTTTTTTAATTTTATTTCTTATTATCATGTGGTTTTTTAGCCATTAGTTATCTCTTATAACATTTTAATATTGTTTATCTTTTATTTTTAAGACGGTGTTTGTTCTCATTTCGAGCTAAGGCTTTAGTTATATCTAGCAACTTGCACTGAAAAATGGCTTCTACTCAAGAACTCGCTTGCGTCTACGCTGCTCTTATCCTTCAAGATGAAGATGTATCCATCACTGCTGACAAAATCGCCGCCCTCTTGAAGGCCGCCAACGTTACCGTTGAGCCATTCTGGCCAGGACTTTTCGCCAAGGCTCTCTCTGGTGTTGATGTCGCTGTAAGTTAATAAAATCAAATGATCATTTAGTATCATTATGTTTAGGGACTCATCTCTAACATCGGATCTGGAGCTGGATCTGCTGGTGTTGCCCCAGCTGCATCATCTGGAGCTGCCGCCGCTGCCCCAGCCGGAGGTGCTGCTCCTGCTGCTGAGAAGAAGAAGGAAGAGCCAAAGGAAGAATCCGACGACGACATGGGATTCGGACTTTTTGACTAATTTCTCAAACAAGAAGATATGTAGATTCCAGTTTCTCAAACGGCTTTCATTTGATAATTGGTCTATTGTTCTTTTCTTTTGGTTGTTAATTGTTAGCAGATATTTATCTGATTTAAATAAACTTTGTTGAAGAAATGTGTTTTTAATTGTGATTTTATTGTGTTTAATTGACAAATTTGTTATCATAGTAGGTAATGTCAATGTTATGGAATGTCTCGTAGACACCTGCAAAACGTTTATGGTTGAAAAAAAGAAATTTCAATGTGTATGTGTTTTTTAAAAGTGCTATCTTTGCAGAGGAGTATTTAATGACTTTTGATATTAACAATATTATTTTTGATCAAGATAGAATTGATTTTCTTCTATGTTTAGGAAGAATTTTACTAGACGTAAACATTTTTTAGCACCCTATTTTATTACGTAATAATGACGAAACTTTCTAAAAATTTTGTAATATTATTAAAGATTAATAATGTAGTTTGTAGTCACAGGCAATAATTCAAAATTCTGAATGATTTTAATTCTTTTTAAGAAAACATTTTTTTCTATTGAATTATTTTAGAAAATCTTTTGTATTTTAACATTTTTATGCAAAAAATGTTATAATAATATATATTCCATAATCATCTATTAATCATAGATCTTTATTTCATATCAAAATAGAATAGAAAACAACTTTATATAGACTGAATCGAGACTACTTCATAATTAGACTATTTTTAACATTCTAAATTAAATATTTATTTTTTAATTGTTATATTTTAACATTATCAGTATGTACATAGATGCGTAGTTTAGTCTACATAACTATAACTATTCATTTCAATTATACATAAATTCTTTAAACCTTAAATATCAACTGTAAACTTTATATTTTATACATATATGTTTTATTATCAAAATTAAGATAGAAGAAGATTATAAATCACAGAATCTATTATTACGTAATGTAATATCTAACACAAATATGTTTATATTTATTTTTACAATATTATTGCGCGATAATCTATTTACAAATAGTTTACAGATAGAAATTTTTATATAATCAAGAATATAAATTTAAAACTTTGAGATAATTTAAGAAAGCTTTTTTCATAGAACATATAACAGTTTATAAAGTAAAAACTATAGATTAATTTTTAATCATTATTTTATTATCTTGTATCAAATTACCCACCCTTTCTTTTAACCTGTTTAATTATTTGTCCTCAAAATGAAAAAGATTTTTTTGTTTATTTTTTAATATTCTCACCAGTTAAAAGAAACATTATTATTATTGAAAGTTAAATATTATAAGAAATATAGATTTACGGGTCGCTACCCCAAAAATATATTTTATATTACTCTATTTCTTATTATTTTAAATAAATATTAAATATTTTTTGTTGCATTCTTTTGAAATCCTTTGAATTATTTATTTTTTAAGAGATATGAGAAATAATACTTTTTTTTGTTAGACAAGCAAATTATTTTGAAATTTATAAACAATGAAACTGTCTGTCTGAATTTTAAATGATGAAAACATATGTAATATTAAATTTTTATCCCATAACGGAAACGTCTGTTTATTACTAGATAAACTTGAAGGACTAAATTAATGCTTTCTTCAATAGTACCTTCAATTATGATTAACTTGTTATAATTATATGATTGTATAAGTTGTTAATAATATTAGTTGTTTTTTAAATTCGTATTTAGAAAAACAATATAGACATTACAGAATATATAAAAATAAAATTTTTTCAAAAATAAAATATTTTAAAAACTGCAAAAAAAAATTAATAAATTATGATAAAAATTAACCAAAAATATTTTTTAGTCACCCAATTTTTTGAAATATATGAAATTCATTTATTCATTATTTCCGCTTACATTGAAAAATATGTTTTCCACACCGCATTTTATTTTAAAATAAGCTAATTTTGATAATTATATTTAGGGTTAGAATGCACTTACCGTAAATTTAATGAAATATATTTAGATTTTAAAAATAACGACTGAGTTACTATTATCTTCATACTAATTTTTATATAAAAGTTTTGTCATGCGCATAAAATTAAATGGAAAATATTTTGCCTCTATAAAAAATTATCTAAATTTAGCTAAGATTTTGCAGAAAAATTTTTACATTTTTATAATTTAAGTTTTAATTGCAAAATGCTTTAGCGAATGATTTATCATATAATTTAGAAATGTTTTTAGTCTTTAAAATTTCCATTTTTTAGAAATAATAGTGGTATTTTTTTAGATATAAAATTCTATTTTTCCAAAGCTATATTTAAATTCTCACACTTTATTAATTACATTTTCAAAAAAATTGACAAATTTACATAAATCTTAATTATGGTACATTTATACAATAAAAACATACCACTAAGTTATAAATATTTTTTAAAGCTTTAATGTTTAAACAGTTTACTATTTATAATTAATTAAATTTTATACTCATTAACACATAACAACTACTGAAAAATATATATATTTTGAGTCCTTGAAGTTAAAATTACATAAATTCTTGTATTATTTACTTTTCATTCTCAGGCAGGTAAATGTAAAAATCCAAATTTTAAAAAATATATATGATGTGTCACGAAAGTTTGTTTCGTTATGCAAAAAGTAAACTTATTAATACATATGTGTGAAAACATAATTTTCTTTAACAAGAATTATAATAAGTTCTAACAAAAAAGATTATTTCTAATCCTAAAAATTATACTATACTTAAAAATACCTAAACGACAACATTTATCTAAAGATAAATAATTGATTAATACCATTTTATAATGACTATAACTACAAAGATTGTATTTAATTAAGATGCATAACCTACACTGCCATTATCAAAAAAACCTATTCTATTCGTTATATAAATTTTGAATATCAATAAAGATATTTATAAATAATTATTATTTCATTTAATCAATCTCTACCAATATAATAGATATATCATATTTTGTTGTTAATACGCATCAACAACAACAAAAAAATATTTAAAATTTCCATCATTGTTGGGGAAAAGTACACCAATACTAGAAATAAACCTTCGTGACACACCCTATATTATTAATGAGTATTCATTTTTTGAGATCAAGTAATTTATTATTTGAAACACTACCTATAATAAATAGTGTCTACAGGAGGGCTATAGGTGGAACAATGACTGCTGCTGTGAAGAATGATATTGTGGATAGTTTCGTTAAAAATGATGTTAGTTTTTGTAATTAAATAATATCATTATCAAATTGTTATTACTTTTAGAAGATACGTTTTTATCCAAAAAATGTGATAATTCTAACGAAGACAACAAAGTTACAGTACCTTCTGAAGAAATATAAGATCAAATATGAAGATAGGTACCAAACAAAATTTATTAAAAAATTAGAAAAAATTGGTGTAAATATGAATGAACTGGAGGGAAAACAAAGTATTCAGGATGATTTCGTTAATGAAATCGTTATAACATTAAAAAAAAGAAATATAAATACAAAAGGTTGTTTTACGAGATAACTTTAATGAAGATTTAGTTAATCAAAATGATTTAGTTATCTCTGCTGGTGGTGATGGAACATTTTTGACGGCAGCAAGTAGTGTATCTCCAAAAATACCGTTAATTGGTATAAATACTGATCCAATAGGTTCCGAGGGACATCTATGTATTGCTGGGAAGGCCAGTATTCCTCCAAGTGTACAAATAAATAGTTTCCTAGATGGTGATTTTAAGTGGATGAGGAGACAAAGAATAAGAGTTAAAATAATTAAATCTGTTAATGGTTCTCCACCATTGTCCCCCAATGGAAATGCTGTAGTAACATCTCCAGAACAAGTTAATCATCATGAATCTTTAGCACTTAATGAAGTATTTATAGGTGAAACACATGCTGCCAGAGTTAGTTATTATGAATTACAGATAGATAGTGGTCCAATGCTCAAACAAAAAAGTAGTGGGTTAACAGTATGTACTGGAACTGGTTCTTCCTCATGGCACTATAACATTAATCGTATCACAGAACAAAAAATGGATGCAATTCTTGATATATTAGAAGATATGAATATTGATTTTAAAGGTAAAAGAAATGCTGGTTTCGTTGAAGAAGCATGCAACAGATTTAATTCTAAATTAAAGTTTGATCCTGGATATGAAAGTAAGCTTATTATTTTTTAACAATCAAATTATTCCTTTTCTTCAGAAATGTCTTTCTCTGTTCGTGATCCAGTTTTTAATTCAACATTTCCCCTAACAGAATCTCGTGGATTTTGTAAAAGTATTCGTATCAAGTCTCGTTGTTCAAATGCGCAAATTGTTCTTGATGGCAATTTAACTATTAATTTTAACCAAGGGACTGAGGCAATTCTTGAATTAAGACCAGAAGATTCTCTTATCACTGCTACATTACCTCAATATCTAAAACATTAGTTTTATCAAAATCATTTTGTATATTTTTTTCTATATATTCGGATTATTCACTAGAAGGAAAGAGATATATATTGGATATATTATTTCTTCATAACAATTGATTTTGCCTTTAAAGGATTAAGAAACTTTTCTTTTTCTAATTAGTGTTTTGACATTGTAAACATTTATGTAAAGTATAATATTAAAATAAATTTTTATTAATATAAACGATATAATTTGGTTTATAAATAGCTACTTACTACAATGAAATGACATTAATCCATATGTACTTAATGTTTAAAATTGTTTATCAAGAATTATGTTTCCATAAAATTTTTTTTCATTGATTTTTATATAAACAACTCGACCATATTTAATTTTATAACCATTATCATTGACATTTAATCTGCATTGATATTTATTTAAACACTTTTCTTCTCAAACATAACTATTTTTAAATACAATCAAGGTTGTTTTCTACAACGTCCAAAAAAATAAAGTTTTGTTATTATTTGCTTTTTTTGTAAATAACGACAGTTAGTGTATATAAACCCCCCTACGTATATTGGGCAATTTCAAAACAAATATGATTCACCACTTAGAATGACTCATTCCACTACTCCCATCTAAAAACTATTTTCGAAGTTGACAAGTTATTAAACATAGTCCTCCCATTTTATTAAAGTATAAAAGTTTAATTTATAAATCATTTATCTTGTATTATTTTTACTATATCCTTTGAAATACAACAACTATTGTAGAGGGTTGCCTATTTTCTTAACGATAAACTCTTCAAATGTCACGTTTATTTTATCAATTATATACATTAAATAATATTTGTCCTTTCTCAACACTCTATCTCTATTGATCGTTAATATAATTTAATATAGGAATTTTAGATTTTATTCCTTCATATATCATAAACAATGCACGATTCTAGACCAAGTATTGTAACCCATAATCCATTTGATGCTAAGCAGGATGCTGAAGTTCTAAGAAAAGCCATGAAAGGCTTTGGGACAGATGAAAGTTCTATTATTAGAGTTTTGACAAAAAGAGCTAATTGGCAGGTAAGAAATAGTTTTAATTTTTCTTATATTATTTTATAGCGACAAGAAATATCAAATGCTTACAAGCAACTTTTTGGAAGAGATCTTATAAAAGATCTTAAATCAGAATTATCCGGAGATTTCGAGGATCTTATTGTAGCATTAATGGTACCAAGACCCGAATACGATGCTCAAGAACTCCATAAAGCTATGGCCGGTTTTGGCACCAAAGAATCTGTTCTTATTGAAATTCTTTGCTCAAGAACAAACGCTCAAATTAACGAAATCAAGAGTGTTTATAAACAATTATACAAATGTGATCTTGAAAAAGATATCAAAGGAGATACATCCGGATATTTTGAGAGAATTCTCGTTGCTCTTTGTTCTGGAGCTAGAGAGGAATGTTCTCATGATGATAATTTAAAGGCTAATCAAGATGCCAGAGAATTGTACCGTGCTGGTGAGCAGAAACTTGGTACAGATGAATCTACGTTCATAAAAATCTTTGCTACCCGTTCAAATTGTCATTTATCATTGGTTTTCCATGAGTATGAGAAGGTTGCTGAACACACAATTGAACATGCAATTGAAGGAGAATTTTCTGGTGATATTAAACAATCACTTTTGGCAATCATTAAAGTTGTCAGAAATACACCAGAATATTTTGCTGAATTGTTATATAATAGTATGAAAGGTTTTGGTACAAGAGACAAAGATCTTATTAGAATAATTGTGTCCAGATCTGAGTTGGATCTCAAAGACATTGCCATGGCTTTTGAAAGAAAGTACAATAAAACATTAAAAGATATGATTAAAGGTGATTGTGGTGGTGATTACAGAGATGCACTTATAGAAATTGTAAAGGGAAATTAAAAATTTTTTTATTCATTCTTTAATTGTTATAATAAAATTTATTATGCTCATTAAAATTATCAAAACATTCTTAAATTCACCTTTCGACTACTTTTTAAAAATAAAATTGTAAACTCATTCATATTTATTAATAGCTTCTACGCAATATTTTATAATATATCTTTACTGTGTAACTTTTAACATGTTTAAAAATTACATCCCACCAATGATTTAATATTTTATTGCGCATATGTATACTCACATTGGATTGTATTGTGATAGCCTCTCAGTAACTTGAAGAGAGACGTACACTGATCTTGTTGTAGACTAATACAAGTTGGCTAGTCTTTATTTTAATAGAGGCAATATTATTCCAATCATTAGTATTAAAATGACAAAACATATATCTATCTACTAGAAGCACTTATAATTATTGTGACATTTTTTATGATCTACAAAGCAGGAATATTATGCAGACAGTCAACGTTATATTTCTCTACTTATCAGTTTTTTTGTTTCCCTATCTCAACTACCTATATAATTTACCTAAAAAATTTTCTTACTAAGACGGGTGAGAAAAATTGAAATCACAAGATTGTATAATACCTTACCTATGACAAAAAAATATTAATCCTATTAACTTATGTTTAATATGTCTTCTTATATGTTGGGTTAGATGCAATATTTTCTTATTTATTAGTGTTATTTTTAAACTTTTTTGTTTAAAGTTGTCTTAACTTAAAAAAACATTTTTTTGTATGTTTTAATGTGTTAGAGATGTTGAATGAATATGACATATTACTTTGTTAATTTGAGTTATTTGTAGTTTTTAAGACATGTTAGTTTTTGTAACAAACAATTAAGTTTTTTTTTTGTAGAATTTTGTAATATAATTGATCAGTTGATTTTTGTTGCAATATTATTTTTTAATTTTAACAATTATTATAAAGATTACCAGTGTTATACTTTAACCAAGGTTTCTTCCAATGTTGTATGGTGTCACATTATTTGACTATACATAGAAAAGTGTTTTCATTTTATATTCATAACATAGAATACATAAAATTAAATTTCCAATGTGCCATACATGTAAACAATAGTCTAGTAATATTTGAATATAAATACACTTATAGATTGCCTTTATTTCATGTTTAATAGTTTATTTTTGAATCTAGTTAACAAAAGAACTTCATTTGCATGGAAATTTTGTGGTACAAAAAGGTTAATCTACTTATACGAAATTTTATATTTTAGTAATATTGAAGTTAAAGTATAACATTTATATATACATTTTGTGTTTAATTTTTTACAAGTAAACATTATTTAACATGAATCATCCTTGCTTAAGGACAATTGGAATAGATGAATAACTGGTCTTTTGAATAAAACTAAAAAAACAACTAAATTTAATTATTGAGAAAATATTTAAAAAGGAAATTATTATTATTTATAGAATTTTTCTAGTAAAAATAAATTTACTTTAATAAAGTGAAATTCCCACTAGATAATATTTAAAGATTAAAGTTTCTGGAATTACAGTTACCTGTTTGAAATTTTGCATTTCAATTTTGATCTTTATAAGTAGATTTTTTTTTCAAAAAAAAACAATAAGTCTTCATTATCTATACAATAATGATTTTTTATCTTTGTGATAATATTTTTTAAGTTTATTATATGAAGTTGAGAAGTCACTTAAATAGTCTTTTGTAAACTTTTCTAATACAATAAATAAGTACTGCTTCGATGTATTTTAATTTTTAGGTATATTTTTATCTTATAATTTTGTTTTTTAAAAATAGTTTGGTCTAAAAAATTAATTTATAAAAACGTATTTTTGAAAAGACATTTTCACGAGGCATTTATTTTTCAATAAGGAGGGGTTTTTTCAACAGTAGTACTTTTTATTTTCAAAATACTTTTTCATTAAAAAAGTAGACGTAGTAAAGCATATCTTACCCAAATTAATTATCATAAATTAGATTAGATTAAAAATTAATAGTTTTTTAGAGCTACATGTGCACATGCTTGAAATAATGTATGTTATTATGATTTTTCTAACCGGGTTCTGAGATACTAATACTTTTTAATTTCAAAAACAAAAATTCATAATTTGATAACATTTATTTATCTTGCATGTAAATGACACTTTTCGCGAACGTTGAAATTAAACTTCGCTAAAAAAACTAGATAACGAGTCATATATTTTTTTAATACGCTTATATTTCACTAAAATAATTTAATTTTGATAGAATTATTTTGTCTTTTATTCATTATAACAAAGAATTTTTTCACTTTTACTTTTGAAACAGCGTTTTATATTTACTAATCATTTATAAAAGTTAAAATTCAAAATTTCAGTACTCTTAAAACGAAAAAGTGGAGATTCGTAATCAATTTGTTTGCTTAAAATCTTTCTTTTATAACCGTCGGTGCTACTTGTACATAAAACAAAAATAATGGCAACCGGACGTAAATTTGCTGTTAATGATTTAGTATGGGCCAAAATGAAAGGTTTTCCTCATTGGCCAGGAAAGGTTCGTTTTAAAGGTTATACTATATCTGGATTAGTAACATTTTTAGGTGATTCAAGTGCCAAAGTTCAACGGAAAAGGAGTTGATAGTAAATATATGGTTATTTTTTTTGGTACAAATGAACATGCATATTTAAAAGATACTGAACTTTGTCTTTACCTGGAAAATCGTGAGAAATATGAGATTCCAAATAAGAAAAAGTCTTTTGAGTTAGCTTTAAAGGAGGTTCGTGAGGCGGCTGGACTTGATCCAGGGGAACCATTTACTGCAGCATCATCAACTGAAACTAGTAGAGAAACATCATTATCTATAAATCAAGAACCTAAAGAAAAGACAAAAAGAAAAGTAGATGACAATGAATTTGATCATAACGAATTCAATGAACATGGTGATATGTATGAGGATATATCTCCGATTAATCAAAATTCAATCATACCAAATATTTTTGGTGGTTCACATTCTAAAAAAGATGAAGGAAGTTTCGATTTCAATGATTTAATTTTACCCAAATTAAGGGGGAGGACGAAAAGTTGTTCAACAAGGAAATCTAATGAAGGTAGTTTTAGTGCATACATGGAAAGAGCACGGCAAACGTTTGAAAGATGTAGTGGTTTTAAAAGCAAAAGTCTTAGCAGTGGTGGAAGTAGGAAAAAAAGACAAAAAGGAGAAAGTTTTTCATTTGCTGACAATATTTCGCTTTTTGACTACAGTGATCTCGATGCAATCAACCCTACCATTCTTGAAAACTTAGATTTAGATCTAAATCTAATTGGTCCAACATCAAGAAGTAGACTTCCATCAGAGATTAGTGGTACTTCAAAACGTAATGATCTTCAAAATTTGTTTAAAAGTCCTAGAGACAGAATTCCAAGTATCAGTCAAAATAGTTTTGGCGCTCTTTCAATTGGATCTGAGTTTTTCTCTAGACGTAATCGCTTAATTAGTGGTGCAAGTGACATTAATTTTGATGCGGAATTTAATCCTCATGAATTTTTAAAACTTCTTGACCACCCAAATGGAGTTTATTCGGATTCTGAAAGAATAAGTATTGTACAACAATCTGATCTCATTGAAGGAAAAAATTGTACTGAGTGTGGGTACAGTTGTTATATATGTAATGATAGATATAAATGCGCTAGGGAATCATGTCAAGCATATAATGAAAGAGTTCCAGCTGATAAATTGTCACTTAGGAAAGATGATGAAAAAATAAAAGATGAAATTGAAGATCAAATCTCGGGGAATATTCAATTTAGAGGAATAAGGAAAAGACCACATTCGAATAAAAGTATGTATGATACAACAGGTAGACAGAGTAGTGCCTCAAACTCTCATCAACAGAGGTCAGAAACAAGTCCTAACATCGTATCTGTAATTAAAAGGGAAGACGGAAAACGACCAATTAAAGTTCCCAAATTAGATGTAGTTCCATTAGTTAAACAAAAGAAAAAGTATAAAACTAAAAGTAAACGACCTGTTGGAAGGCCTCGTAAAAATCCAACACCTATTCCTTCAAATAGTATTGCAAAAGGCTCCTCTCTCTACAATATAAGTAATGGTAATCTTGTCCTTGATCCATCTAAGAAATCTAAAATATGGCATAGTGATCCAAGATTATCCAAGGAAGTTGAACTACAAACAAAAGAAAAGTACAAAGGTTCTTCATAAAAAGGCTAAATTTACTCCTCCTGCTGGATTTGGTGGTATTCGTCTTTGTTTTATATGCCAAGCTCAAGTTCGACCCCAACAAAGTACAAAGAATAAACATCGTTGGAGATGTATTGGGAAAAATTGCAGGAAATGGTATGGTTGGGTTAATCCTGGTGACGAAATTCCATTGGATTTTGGTAATCGTGGTCACTGGAAAGGATTAAATTTCAGTATATTACGTATTTGTAAAAATGAAAATAATACAAAAACTTTAAAATATGTTTCGTTTGTTGATTTTAATGGAAAGACAGGGGAGGTTGTACGCCTACCCAATGGGTGTATTGGGCGAATTGTCAGGAGATGTTTCAATGTCTCTGACCTATCTGAAGCTGGTGTAACGGAGAAAAATTTTGATGGATCAATAATTAGACCTCGTCATATGATGAATGGATATGATGTTGTTTCGAAATTCAACAAAAATGGACTAGAAATTCATAGAAGTGCATTTACTGCTACATTACCTGATAGTAGGAGTTCTATGTGTAGAACTGGTTTGGGAATATCTGATGGTTTAGGCAATTTTTATGGGTACAAACCCAATCCAATTTATACAGGTAGACCATCAAATGTGGAACGAACAGTTCTTACCAATATAAAAAACGACAGTGACTGTTTTGTTGTTGAAGATGACAAATCTCCAGACTGTGATTATAATTTAATCGATCCATTTAGTCAATCAAAGATCAGGAAAGTTTCTGACTACCTGAATGAAGGTAATCAAAGAATTAAGAAAACCATTCGAACTATTATTGATCCAACGAATAGCAAAACATTAAATATTCCTTCAGATCTCCCAGTTCCCGTTGAAGAAGCCAATTTTGAGATGAATCCTGGCTGTGATCCTGAAATTGTAACAAAAATAATTAGTCAAAGATTAGATATTCTCTCAAAGCAAGATTGGGATGAAGAAAATCGAGGTGAAGTTGTGGATAAGCTTCTCGATATGACTCTATGCATATTTCCTCCACTATTAAAAATAATGGCCAACTTTACAGAAGGTTTAATGTTACCTGATGAAACAGAACGGGAGTTAGCAAATATTGCAGTTAATAGAATTCCATAAGAATTTATAATTTTTAAAGATTTTATATTCTTAGATGTTGTAAATATGGCTTTAGTGGTAAAGAAAATAAATGCAGTATTATTAATAATTTTATTGGTCTAATTTGTCATATAATGTATAGTAAACGTTAATATCAATAAATATGATTTTATAAATATTAGTATGTTAAATAAAGTTTAAAGTGATTAAAATATCTTTTTCATTACCTAGTTGTATAAATGTTAAACTTAATATTCTACGCTAAATTACATGTAATTTGTTTATACTAAATTTTAGCTATTTTAGAAAATATTTCAAATATACTTTAAAAAGGATGAAAAACTAATTGAATAATTGACGCGAAAAATTCTAAGGGGATGTTTTATAGAATAAAAAAAATTATATCTAAAATATTTATGAATACATGCTGTAATAGTAAAAGAAATTTAAAATTAAAAATACATCGATTTTTCAAATAATTAAATTTTAAACGAACTTTTTCTATGCAAGAGTGGAGTTTTACTTATCTAAAAACATGTAGGGAAATATATTTAATGTGGGGAATGTACACTTTTGAATAATAATTTTATAGAAATAAAATTTTCCAAAGTATAGTATGAATGAACTTTTGCATAAAACTGAAGTTTAAATTGATATTGAATTGAATGTAACTAAAAGTCATATGTGCAGTTGTTATATCTAGATCATTCAGCAAAAATAATAAAAAAACTAGAATTTTTAGTTTAAAATATTTGACAAAAAAATATTTAAATTGTTAACACACTTGATTATACAAGTGTCGACTTTTTTTAAAAATAGCATTATTTAAATTACAACCTTTATTACATATTATTTATCTTTAATGGACATGAGAACAACCATAAAAAAAATAATTGTATAAACATCAAAAGACATTTTAAGGAAATGTTTTGTTAGTAGAAAAAAATATAATAATATACCTAAAATTAAAAAACGTCAAGTTAAATTTCTACAACTACTTATAACTACCGTATCTTAAATGTCACAATTTTAAAAGAGAAATTTAATTTAACTTATAAAGCACTATAAAAATAGAAAAGCTCAAATGAAAATGATATTGATTGTAAATTAATCTAACAAAATACCATATCAACATTAGTATACTCTAAAATATCTCTTTTGAGAATAAAAACAATAATAATTTCATAAAATCGCCTTATGAAACAGATTTAAGATAACAATCTTCTTCAATTACTTATTTAAAACCAAGATAAGCAATCAAAATACATTGAACATAAAATAAAATACATCAGACAAACTAAATAAAACGATAAAAAATTAATAAACTTCATCAACATGACTTCTATACTGTAAAACTCAAATTTTTTTAATAAAATTAAAAAGCAATTAGTCAAACTAATTTTAAGTATTCTCTAGATTTTAATTTTTCTGCCATTATTAAAGCAGTACATTTAGAAAAAATTTATTTTTTTCTCCTAGTAGTTTTTGGGATGGGTAAGGTATCTGAAAAACAATTGAAATTACAATTATTTTTATCATTAATTCCAAATAAATATAAACATTTTCATTGGGACATGTATTTTCGAAACGAAGATTTACTCTTACCGGTGACTGTGGTGGTAATGTATGTCTCTTTCTCTTGTATGTATTTTGTTGGAGAAAAGGAATATATTAAATTTCTTATCACTTTGAGTCTATTTTTTTTAGTGTTTTCGTGGAATTTTATTATGTTTACTTTTAAAATTTCTTTATAGTAAATTTTCTTATTATTTATTTTTTATTTACAGCCTATTTTTAATTAATATTATGGCAGACTATACCGTCAAAGTTCATCCAGTTGTTTACCTTACAGTTTGTGATGCATTTCAAAGAAGATCAATTACAAAAAAAGGAAGTGGAAGAACAATGGGATCATTATGTGGATATCTAGGACAAGATAATGTCATTCATGTAACAAATGCTTACGTTGTTCCATTTTCTGAAGATACACCAAATGGGGTACCAGCATTAGACTTCACATATAATATCAGAATGAGGGACACACTTAGGCGCACTCATAAATCTGAATACCTCCTTGGTTGGTTTTGGACTGGTCAAGAGGTAACAGATATTATGCTTCAAATTCATCAATATTACACTGAAATTATTGCTCAACAAACTTATTCTAAAGATTTCAAGTGCCCTACAGTATTGTTTATGATGGATCCATTTTTCGAGGATAAGAAGGAAAGCACAATGCCAATTCGTGCTTACATTGATCATGATGCTGCAATTGGAAACCAGAAACATGGATATGTTCTACAATCACTGCCAATTGCTTTAACAGCTCTTCCCGGTGAGCGTGTTGCTCTGAATTTCTGTAAAAAAGGGCTAAAACAAGCCACTCGTGAGATACCCATTAATAACAGTATAAGTAGTCAAGCTGAAAGATTTAAGCAACTACTAGAATATCTAGAAGGAATAAAAATATATGTTGACAATATTATCAATAAAAAACAAGAACCAAATTTGGAATTCGATAGGAAATTATACGATATAATGGAAAAGTTTGTATCAGGAAAAGTAGGCGAAAATTGGGAACAAATAACTTCGGCAACTGCCAATGACTACTCGATGGTCAATTACATTACCGGAGTCATTAAAGCACAAATGTCTGCACAAGAAAAAATATTCCAAATTTAATATAAGTAAAATGTTAATCCACTGATTTGATTATATGACTAATCATTTGTTGTTTTTGTTTATTTATGGCAATAGATAAATTTTATAGTAAATTATTTGCATAATTTTTAATAAATTATTTGCCTATTTCGTTTAAGGTCATGAGAATATATCTTAGTTTGTAATCGTTTTAGGTATTTTCATCATTTTCTCTATTAGCTGTATATAAAGGAGCGGTTTAAAGGAGTTGTTAACACTTTTGTGTATTATTAGATATTTACAATGAAGAGAATGTTTAATTTCAACAGAGAACCAGCTCCACCATTGCCTATAATTCCTGTAACCATTCACGATGGTAGGAGATCCAGAAACAATAAATTGAAGAAAAATGGTCTTTTTACAAGTTCGAAGTACTCAAAATTTTTAATCAGGAATTTACCAGAGGAAGATCAAAGAGAGGTATGTTGATAATCATTTATCTTCTAATCAATTTCACAACATATCTTTTCTTTTAAGGCACGTCAAAGACTAAGTGAATTTATTAGGCAACCTATAGATGGTATTGATCAGAGAGTGTGCAGTAATCAATCGGGAGATTCTGATAGGTTATCAGAATTTGTTGAAAGAACTAGAGATTTCAGTTATAGAGGTCGTGGGGTGTTTCAAGAACCTAAAAATAGCTACAAAGAGAAATCCAGAAATACTCATTTACCACAAGATGCAGAGATTAATAGAAGCGAAAAGAGTATATGTCCAGAGGGATTTGTTATACCAAAAGTACCTGTAGACAAAAGAATATCAACGGGCAAAAGAAGACATCCACTATTTAGATCAGAAGAAAATGAACTAAATCTAAGAGAAAGAGCTATTTGGGAAAATGACAGTGTTTTACCAAAAAAAAGTGTTCGTTTTAGTGATTCTAGTTCCGATACATCAGCGAATCTTTTTCCTAAAAGAACAGATAACACAAGAAAACGTGAATCTTTCCTTCGTGATTCAACTAATGATTCATCTACTTCAGATTTATTTTGTTCAGAGATATCACCTGTGACTAAGATGCTTGAAAAACAAAGAAAAATGTTAAATAATGATCCAATTAGATCGGCCGAACCAAAAAAGAAGAAGGAAAGAGAATGGCGTCCAGAGATGTTGGAATCGTTTGCTACTAATCTTAGTGAAGGTCTACCACCGTTAACATTAAATAGTAAGACACCAATGACGTATAATGATGCATTGAAATCTACTGTGAAGATGATATTTACAAACATTGAGCAACCAGACTCCTAAATCCGCAAGTGCGAGAAGGGTATCAGACTCAAAAATGACTACTACACTAAATAGCATATTTGAAATGGCATCTCCATTTGTCAATAGTGATATCACGGTTTCACAATCTAGATTAGAGGACACTTTAAACCTTAACTTTAATAATGAGCAGCCAGAAGGTCTTGATAATTTGTCTTTTGAATTTGAGGATTCACTTCATGCATAGTAAATTTTATTAAAGACTTTTAGGATTAATTTTTATTTATTAATTAATTTTAAATTATTTTGTATATTTATAAATAATAATGTTTTGTGTAATTAAAGATTATTTGCTCTTTCCAAGTACTCTCATTTTGAAACGCAACCCAACTGTCATTTACATTCACACAATACACATTATGAAAACGCAGGAGTATGGAGTGGGCAATGATGATTTCCCTTAGTATAAATTAAGGATTCACACTTAGTTCCCTGAAAAGGGACGAACCTAAACTAAGTGCCTTGATGTTGATTACATATGGGATTATCTGAGCAGTTGAAATCTTTTTTTAACTTCATATGTGTGTATGTCTATTTTGATATCTGGGTGTTGTTGTTTGTTTTTATGATGCCGACATTAATCAAACAAATATTAAAGAATGTTATTAGATAACAAATATGTAATGGAAAATGATCTCATTGTCTCATTATGTGATTGTTTATCACTTCAATGCCTTTGTAATTAACAAAATAGTTTGTTAACTTTTTGTCAGAGGTCGCTTCTTCACTATTTGTGACAATATCTTTAAGTCAGTAAATAATTGTTTATTAAGCAATAAAATATACAAAACGGTAGACGATAAAAACATTATTGAGATAAGAAATTTTAATTGAATTGAAAGATCATTGTTTTAACAAATAGCAATAAAATTTTTTATCAAAATGAAAAATACATTTTGTTGAAAATAGATATTGAATCTAAACTAGTTGACTTAAAAATAGAATAACTCAATCAAAGAATTTTTTATTAATTGATAAAAAATAATGTTACTAAAATACCTATTTACCATTAGCCATAAAAAATCCATATAATAAAAGTAAAATTAATAATAATTATAGTTTTATATGATCTATTTCTCATTGTCGAAAAAAAGTTACATCCATCATACCTTTTTTATATATTTCTTAAATTATTTTAATACTATGACCTATCGGTTTTTCAGTGACAATTTAACTATTTCAAAATCAAACTATTTATTATATAGGTTACAATAATTTTATGTTCATATAAATGAAATTCTGAATTTCGAGAGTTTTTCTCATATCCTTTTTTACAATGAATATTTAATATTTTTCATTTAATTGACTATATTATCATTAAGTACATCTAATTTTTAATGACCATGACTACTTGATATATTCCTATTAATAGCAACCAATGTTTTTATGATAAAATTATTTCATCCAAAGATATAATAGTTTTATTTCTAAAAAAAAGAGACACACTGTTTTACCTTTTGTTTTATGTAATATTCTTGTTAAAAACGAAATGAAGCTATAAAAAAATGTTACTTTATGTACAAATCATTACTATTAGCATGCACACACATATTTTAAGTATCTTAAAAATAATCCTTTATATTTGGGTAAACGTCACCAGAAAAAAAAATCGTTTTATATATTTTATTTTAAAATATGTTATTTGAAATAACTCAATCAATTTAATTAAAAGTTATATTATTATAGAAATTTTCTTAAAGATAATGGCTTGCGGAATGTCTGGAGGATCATGTGCTGACTCTTCAACTCATGCAAAAGTTTTAGTTCTTGGAGTTGCTCTGTTAGGTGCTGGAGCTGCTTTGGGATATTATTTGGGGCAAAGAGCTAGTTGTAAAAACAGATGTAATAGAAAATACAAATTAGATCAAGCTAAAGTTGTTGATATAATTGATGTTGAAGATATTGGTGAGAAAGTTTCATTATGCCGGTGTTGGAAAAGTGAAAAAGTAAGTTGGGTTACAGTTTTTTAAGATGTATCTTTTAGTTCCCATATTGTGATGGATCCCACAATAAACACAATGAAGAGTGTAAAGATAATGTAGGACCATGTCTTATCAGAAAGAAACCAACTCAAGAACAATAACATTAATATAAAGATATACTATTTGATGTGTTTTTGTTCTAGGTAGTGAATTTTTATAAACGATTTAAAACTCTGTATTTTAATTTTTTTTGTTGAAGGATATGCACTTTTTTATATAACTTCTTAGTAGGATGTTATAAAATAATTTTAGTAACGTGATTATAATTTAAAGTATGTTAAGATGGGAAAGTTTTCCATGGCAACACAATTGAAAGTTTTGACTATTTATATTATTGAAAAGGTAATTGTTTAGAAATCGCACTTGCCATTATATTTGAATAGTTACTTTTCTTATAAGTAATGGAAAGTGCTATTGGTAGTAGTAGTTTAAAAAAAGACAATTCCTTGTCATATATGGGTTCTGCCTCTTCAAGTCTGCCAAATTCTTCTATGGTTAATAAATCTAAAAATGGTAAAAAATATTCCTCGAAAAATAACAACTATTCATTACGTAATCGAAGTTCTAGCGTTGGGAATTTTAAAGGAAAACAAAAAGATGATCCTTCTAATAATGTTATAATCCACCGTAACAGGTATAGATTTATATTCTAAAAATAATATTTATATCATTGGTAGGTCTATGTCAAGGAAAGATAAAAGTCATAGAAATGACAATCCAACATCAGATTTTATAGTTCCAAGATTTAGAATACTTTCCAAGAATTGTATATCCATAAATGAGAGGGATCTCGAGCAATTAGATATAATAAGTTCAAAAAATCTTAAAAGACGGTTTAGGAATAATTTTATCATTTAAATTTCGAAACAATTATTTCTCTGATATCATTGAAGAGGTTACTCTAAATGAAAAATTGTGGTGTATTGAAAATGTTGAATTAATAATGCCTCAATTGTTAGCACTGATAATGAGCAAAAGCATAAAAAATAAAATATCATCATTGAAAATTATACAAAGAATTATTAAAGATTTTTCAGACGCAATTTCATCAGATGATAAAAAAGGAAAAAAAATAAAACAGTATTTGCTTCAGATATTAGTCAATGAACCAATGATTTTAATAAATACAGATAAGATATTTCAAAAAGACATGGCTTTTGTTGTTAAACAGATAAATTCACTTTAAAGTAATATTTTATTTTATAACTTATATGGTATTCAATATAATTATTTTTAAACTTCCCTCTATATGTGAAGAAAATGACGTTATTATAATTGCGAAATCTGAAATTGTATATAATGATGGTATGATATTTTACTTGACGGAAAATAATTTCCTCGAATAAAAGTTTTAGTGTACTTTGGTTTTAGTAATACAAATAGATTTTTTTAAGCACTTATTCTACATATGTTTGGTATTATTCATTTTTTTTAAGATTTATCTTCTAATTAATTATTCATATATCTTATTTTTATAAAAGCACTACAGAAGGTTTAATTTTGCTTTAATAAATATCTATATATATTTGATTTTATTTAACTAAAAATATGGATATTTTACTAATATAATTGAATGATGTATTAAAGCTATAGATAATCCTGCGACAAAAGGATTTACCGACTTCGAACACTGGAATAAAATGATTATGGAATTCATCTGTAAGACATATACAACAGATATTTTTCTAAATTGATAAGATAATGTTTACCAATATTCATGTATATATCAACAATTCAGTACCAAAACATGTTAAAAAATCTTTATTATACAAAAAAGATAAAAGCCAAAATAAAAACAATTTTTACATGAGAAAACGACAATAAATAAAAATTTCACCCGGATAAGTAAACATTATTGTACTCTTGTCACGACAATAGCTGCAGCCTCTGATTTAACTCATTAACATTCTTTTTAACTTGTTCCTTCATTTCAACTGGATAGTTTTTAAGCTTAAAGGTATTCATAATAGATTTGTAGTATTTTTCATCTTCATCAGTACGTATCCGGAAGTTTTTTAGATCATCAGGACATGTACAACCATCATAATGTATATGTCCAACTTCTCTACCAAATTCAACTTGAGCACGATAGAAATTATAGTCGGCTGAAAATTCTTGAAATGTTACTTTATGCTTCGAAACTTCTGCTTCTAGGTGAGCTTTATACAATGCAGTAATAACTTCATTGTCCTTTTTTTTACATTCTAAAACAATATTTCTACTAACAATATTAATATTGTTACTTTCTAGCGAAGGTTTAATCATTTCTTTTCGCATTAACTGTATATCATTAAGACTATTAGGAAGTTTTAGTTTTAAAAATGCCATAGCATCATTAAGTGCTTCTGTACTGCCATCATAATGGGGAATTTCTATTTTACCTAATGTTTTCCTATTACATAACCTAATTTCGAATGTTTCTGAAAAGTGTGCCAGCTTTTTTTCTTCCATTTTTACTATTTCCTTCATTATAGGATCATCTTCGAGTTTAATATCATCGATATTTACCTTACCCTTTGATTTATCATTCACTTTCTCTTTTTTCCCTAGTACATGCGTCTTTGAAACACTCTTACTATCAGACAAATTTGATGACTCTTCCGTTAATACTTTTTCAATTGCTTTTGTTTCTTCATTTTCCTTAGAAATAGGTTTTGCATTAATTAAATTTTTATTGTTTTCCTCCAACGCTGGAGAATCTATGTCACTAATGTTTTCCGCTTGAAATAAAGCTTTCATCTTTTGCATTGATTTTGAGCGTTTAATTTTGAGATCTTTTGCATTTTCATCTGAAACTTTCTCTTCATTATCTATTTTTGAGAGGCTTTTAGAGGTACGCAAATTTTTATAATAACGAGATTTATAATCATCTAACTCTCGTATTGGAGATCGTATTCTTTTGTTTATTGATCCATCACGCGCACGTTCAACTATCTCTGAAATATTCATGTGTATTTTATTTGCATCATACTTTCCATTGATATATTGTCCATCAACGTTTATACTCCTCCAATTACGATTC
Organism: Strongyloides venezuelensis; assembly: GCA_963280985.1. Classification (NCBI taxonomy): domain Eukaryota; kingdom Metazoa; phylum Nematoda; class Chromadorea; order Rhabditida; family Strongyloididae; genus Strongyloides; species Strongyloides venezuelensis. The sequence continues at coordinate 6,406,074 of CAUJLX010000002.1, read as the reverse complement.
CGTGACAAAGAATACTCACGGTAATTTCGCCTCGATGACAGTGTTGATTTGTAACGTCTAGGAGAATGATAACTACCTTCACTACTATAACTTCGTCTACGCCTTTCAAAACTTCGACTTCTGGGTCTTCTGTAAAATTTATATCTTGAATAACACCGATCTAGTTCTTTTCTTATACTATAATATTTACTATTATCATCTAAACTTCTATCTGAATCATAATTATCATTTGAAGCGTGTCCATTAACATGACTACTATTACCATTAATGTTGCCATGACCGTTATTTTTTGGATACCTCACAGGACTTCGCAATAAACTTTTTTGCTTTTTATAAATGTAATCTTTTTTCTTATATTCTCTGTGAACTGGACTATACCTAGGAGAATAAAAATAATCCTTGCTCTTTGGCATTTGTTTTGGTGTCTTAGGAGTTTCAGGACAATTATCTCTAGAAGTGTTATTTTTCTTCACGTCATAACCATTCTTCGAACTGTCAGTACTAACTTTTGAAGCACTTCTCTTTGGCGTATTATTTGCACTGGATGATTCAGTTTCTGATATCGAAATAGCACCTCCATCCTCTAACCTAAACTTTTTGGCTGGTATTCCTGATGTATTATTTTCCTCACCACTAGTTCTCCTTCCATTTACCTCAAAACCATTTTCACCTTTCCCGGAACTATGAACATTCCTTTTATTGGAATGTTCTGATTGATGATTTAATGCTGAAGCATCTTTACCAAAAATTGGTCTTAATCCATTGTCTAAACGTTTAATTTTTGGTGAACCTTTTGAGAATTTACTTCCACTACCAGAATTACCATTTTGACATGAAGATTGATCCACAATCTTCGAACTTTCTTGATAAGGCATATATACTGAAGGTTTTTCCCACATTGATTTGTTAATGTATTTATTGTAGTAATAAAATTTTCCAGTCTTCGACTTAACCTCAACCCATTCTATTTTTTGCTTTACACCTGTTGATGATGTTGTCATAGTTTGTTGTCCTTTTGTAGAATCTCTCTATAATAATTATATAACATTATCAATACGTAATTATTGGATAAAAATATATTTGGTAACGTGTGGCATAATACAAGTAGTTAAAAAAGTTAAAGTCAACGGAAGAGACTTACTTTACTAGATCTATAATTTTCCTTTGAAGCTTTATCAATCCCATCATTGTTCATGATTCGGTCATTAGAAATAAAAAGTAGCAATAGTAAAAAACTATATATTCTCGAAATGCGCAAAGCCAATCTTCAAAGTAAGGTTCGGTGCTCCAATGTAATTGTTAACAAACATCCATTCGGGACCAGGTTGTAAGTACAACCAAGCAAAATGTCAAAGGAAATCTTAAAGTTGGAAGGTTATCTTGTTCCTAGCATACTTTCTCCTGTAATGTGTTATATTTTTATTTTCAAAAGAAAATTAAGAATAATATTATTTAAAATATAGACTACAATTTCCCTAAGGATTTTTGATATATCGTGTCATATATTCTTAATCTCATTTAATCATAGATGTGGTGAATAAAATTAATATACAAATTGACTTTAATTTCACTTCTTAATCCAATTATTTTGTTAGAAATTTACTGTATAAATTATTTTTTCAGTTTTATAGAAAATGATGTCAGTTTTCAGGAGGTTTACATCCATCACTTCAAAGGCAAATTACATTTACAACGTCTCCAAACTCCATTTGTCAGGTATATTTATATAATAAGCTTATATAAATTTATATTTTAATTGTCCCAAAATTTTGCAGCCAATTTGTCTGGTCTTGTACAATTCAAATTATCTGATATTGGTGAGGGTATTGCTGAAGTTCAAGTTAAAGAGTGGTTTGTTAAAGAAGGTGACACTGTATCACAGTTTGATAACATTTGTGATGTTCAAAGTGATAAGGCCTCTGTAACTATAACGAGTAGATATGATGGCGTAGTGAAAAGACTTTACTATGGCGTTGATGATATGGCTAAGGTTGGACAGCCACTAATTGATATTGAAACTAACGATGATAATGGCGATACAAGCAAAACCTCTGCGAGTCAGGAAGTAGATAGTAAAACTGTTACTGTAGAGAAATCTTCTACACCGTCATTTGCTGGAAGTAATGCTGAAAATATAAGAAGCGGAAAAGTTTTGACTACTCCTGCTGTTCGAAGAATAGCTTGGGAAAATAATATTGATTTAACAACTGTTAATGGTTCCGGAAGAAATGGTAGAATTATGAAGGAAGATGTTCTAAGACTTATTGGGCAAATTCCTCCATTGGAAGAGGTAAAACAAGAGACACCTAAAAAAACTGCTATTCTTAAAGAGGATAAAGTTGTTCCAATTAGAGGTTACACTAGAGCTATGGTTAAAACAATGTCTAAAGCTTTAGAAGTTCCCACACTTTGGTTATAATGATGAATTTTATATTGATAAACTCGTTACTATGAGATCAGAATTAAAAGAAATTGGTAAAGAAAAAGGAATCAAGTTAAGTTACATGCCAATGTTTATTAAGGCTTGTTCACTAGCTCTTCTTAAATATCCATCATTAAATGCAACAGTTGATGAAAATCTCGAGAATGTTATTCATAAATCTAGCCATAATATTTGCCTTGCCATGGACACGCCCGGTGGACTAGTCGTCCCTAATATAAAAAATTGTGAACAAAAAACAATATTCGAAATTGCTGAAGATCTTAATAGACTTCACGAAAATGGTAAAAGACAGCAAATAAGCAAAGAAGATTTGACTGGTGGAACTTTTACTCTTTCTAATATTGGTGCTGTAGGTTTTGTAATTCCTTCTTAAAATTTACAAAAAATTCCTTATAGATTGGTGGTACATATGCTAGCCCTGTTATCTTTGTACCACAAGTTGCTATCGGTGCTATAGGTAAAATAGAGAAATTACCACGTTTTGATAGGCATGGACATGTATATCCAGCACATGTTGTTAAAATATCATGGGCAGCAGATCATAGAGTGGTAGATGGAGCGACAATGGCTCGTTTTTCAAATCTTATGAAAAAATACCTTGAAAATCCAAATATCATGCTTGCAGAGATGAAATAAATTAATTTTTTTACTGACATTGAATGAATACTAAATTTATATTTATCATTTAATAGATAGTTGATTTTATCATGAAAATAAATTTTATTCCCTATTATCTTTAAACATGTATATTACTTTTGTATACAACAAAAAAGATATACTAGATTAAATTTATAACATTTGCAATTATTCTATAGAATTAATTTATGTGGTAAAATAAAAATCCTTACTTTTAAAATTTAAATGAAGTATAAGTGAGGATATATTCATTTTTTAAAGACATAATAAACAAAAATTATCTTGAATATGGCAAGTAAGATAATTAAAAATTTTACTATCATTATCCATTTAATTTCTTTAATAGTTTATCATTTTCTTAATAGCGTCATAACATCTCCATTTGGAAGGGAGATAAAATGCCTCATAAACATGAGGAAATGGTGTATCCCATCCACAAACACGAGTAATAGGTGCTTCTAAATTAAGGAAACATTCTTGTTGAATTGTTGCCGCTATTTCAGCACCAAATCCAGAGGTTATTGGTGCTTCGTGAGAGATAAGAAGACGTCCTGTCTTAGATACTGAATTAGCAACTGTCTCAACGTCCCATGGGAGGATTGATTGAAGGTCTATTACTTCGCAAGACACATTTAAGTCTTTTTTTACCATATCTGCAACTTCTCTTATAACATGAAGTTGTGTACCCCATGCTACTATTGTGACGTCTCCTCCTTCCTTCACAATTTCTGCTTTTCCTAATGGTAAAGTATAATCATTTACCGGTACCTCATCAACAGCACTTCTGTAGAGGATTTTTGGCTCGAAAAATATACAAGGATTAGGATCTTCAACACATGCTCTCAATAAACCTTTAGCTTGTATAGGACCCCTAGGTATAACAACCTTCAATCCTGGTGTATGTGAAAAATAAGCTTCAGGTGATTGTGAATGATATAAAGCACCATGACCTACAGCACCCCAAGTGGCACGGAATGTCAAACTACCACAATTAAATAAATTTCCTGACCTATAACGATACTTAGCTGCTTCATTGACAATTTGATCAAATGCTGGAAATATGTAATCACCAAATTGAATTTCAGCTATAGCTGTTGCACCAGCAACTGCAGCACCAATACCAAATCCGGCAATTCCTTGCTCACATAATGGTGTATTAAATACACGATCACTACCGTATTTATCACGAAGACCAACGGTACAACGGAAAACTCCACCGAAACCAACGTCTTCTCCGAATATTATTGCTGAGTTATCTTTGGCTAATGTTATATCCATAGCATTATTGATGGACTGGAATAAATTCATTTTTGTTGTCTCACCTAAAATGGTATACTCAATGATTATTTGTAAAAAATAAAAAATAATACCTAATGATGGGTCTGCTACTGAAGATACATAATTAAAATGTGAAGCACTTCTCACACCATTAATTATCTTCAAAGAATTTCCTAAACTTTTTGTTAGTACTTTTTCTAATAGAACCATATTCAAAAATGACAAGAATTATCTAAAAAGGACTATGAATTGTAAAAAAGATAGTACAAATAATATGAAAAGACACTTCTAGATGGTAAGCCATGATAAGCATAGTACTTTATAAATTTTGTGGTCTTCAATGGAAAACTTGTTGGAAATTTTGAACAATGTTTGTCTTTCAAGAATCAGAAAAACATTTTTGCAAATATTTGTCTAGCCACTTTTTGAAAGGTGTGTTATTGGTTTCTGGAATAGATAGTGTTTGTACTCTTGTTTTTTTAACATGCAGATATACAATTTAGAAAACTATAGACTTTAATATGCCTTCAAGGAAATCAAATAAATTATTATGAAGGCAATTATAAAAAAATATTAAGAGGAATAAAAATTTATATAGTAGGGTATTTGTTAAAATCACATGTATTTTCTGAAATCAAAAAATGGTGCTTAAACTTAAGACGGCAATTTTAATATCTGAATTTTATGGTCTAAAGTTTGGCATTCATTATGTAATTAATATAAAATAGGTACCTGAAGTAATAATTTATCAAGATGTTTTTAAAACAAAGTACAGTAGATTCTTAATTATCCGAACCTTGATTAATCGAACTCTCGATTAACAGAATGGAGTAAGTTTCACAAAAATTTACAAATTTAAAGTTTTATACATAAAAAATATTCAATTAATTACTCTAGGCGAAGAGATGCTTTCTTTTGTACATGCGTAAAATATATAAACTACTGATTTTAAATAAAACATCTATAAAATTTCAATTTTTTTTGAATTAATAAGACAAATATGTATTAAGAAATCAGAAAAAACTTAGCTTCAAAAAAGGTAACTCATTTAACTTAAAAAAAAGCGATTCCTAAAGGCTAAATAATTTTTTTTGTATACTTACCAAAAAAATTGACATTTAATATTCATTTCGATATGCAATGAGTTATTTTCTACGTAAAAATTGAAAATTATATTTTTTTACTCTTGTTCGGTAATCTGAAATTTTAGTTATCCGGACTACTCTTGGTCCCGACGGGTTCGGATAATCGAGAGCCTATTGTATTTATACATAAACGGTAAATTTAATTATATTTAACAACAATAATTAAAATTTATTATCAACAAAACTAACAAAAATGATATGTCGTTAGAATAATGAAACTTCCAAACAAGGAAAGTAAATTAATTTATATTTTCTAAAGTACTAAATATCTCGAAAATTTTAACCAATTTGTTTTTGAAATTAAATAATAATTAATATTCAAATTTTGAATTTAAATAGAAAATTTTAATTTAAGATCTTTTTAACAAATTATTTTATAAATATAACCATGAAAATTAAAATCATTTCTATTCTAAATGATTATAACAATTACTCCTTCTATTTTATCGGTAAGCAAATTCTCATTTTTTTATCATATGAATTAAAAATTTTCCATCTAGATTTCCGCAAGTGGTGGTAGAGCAACTCACAAAATCCGAAACAATGGTGTATCTCGTTTAGCTTTCAAAATAAAAACATCTAATAATCAACATTATAAAGTACGCCCTGTTTATGGATTTATAGAACCAAACACCGAACTGCCAATGGAAATCGTACGTTCTGAAGCCCCTCCAAAAGAAGACAGACTTGTTTTACAATTTGCTGAAATTCCTCCAGAAGAAACAAATCCTCAGGCACCATTTCAGGCTGCAGCTATACAAGGTGAAGTAATAATGGTTCTTTCCGCCGTTTAAAAAGTTTTTATTTAATTTAACTGGTAAATTGTCAAATAAAATGATTATTTATAATACTGTAATATATGACAGATGACAAAATAAAAAATTGTACTTTCATAATTGTTATATCGTTAATTTGTGATAAAAATTCCAAAAACATTTAATGTTTAAATATTTGTTTTAATTATATTCAAAGTGAAAAATAATATAATGGTGCACCAATTCATTTTTTTTATTTATAATTCAAATAATTTTATCTTCAAATAATATATTTGTATATATTTCTTGACCAAACAATAAAAAATAAAACCAAAAATTTATAATACTTTGGTTAACAATTTAAACAAAACTATTTGACTTTTGCATTTAATTTTATTTGAGAACGTATAACTTTTCAGTCATTAATTTTTAACATTTGTAAACGGAATATTGATAATTCAACATTAATAAGATCTTAACAAAAAAGTGTCATTTACACTTTTTAGAAACAATTTTTGATCTTTTCACCGCTTTATAACATTAACAAATAATCTTAAATGTTGGAAAATTTGTTATCAAAATATAAATTTTAAATACATAAAATGGCCTTGTGATTGCATTTATTTATACTTTCAACTTTGCTTTTTCTATAAACATTTTTCTAGCGTTTTCTGTAGGTTTGCCTCTTTGAACGTGACATTCAAGAAATGGTTTTCATTGAGATACTTGTCAATGATTTATAACAAAATAACTTTTTACACGTTATCTTAATTAATTCATATATTCATATATCTTTTAAGCAAAATAGAATTACATAAAAACTATAGAAATAACAATTTCTTGTCAGTAATATTTAAATAAAAGATATTTTAAAAAATTTAGCTATTATTTATATCTTATGGTTGTTAAATTTGAGTATATTGTTTATACATAATGTGTTTTAGGTATATTTTTAGTTTTGTAAAGAGCAATCTCGTTAACATAGAAACATGTCTTACAAGTTAAATGAAATAGAATCAAAAACTATTGTTTTTTGTTTTTAATAATCTGTTTTTATTTTATAAAAAGAGATAGCTCTTCTAAAGTGCAACATATAGTAATTGTAATAATATTTCGGAAACCAATTTAATAGGAACTTGTTTTATAGGAATAAAAAATTATAATTTTGAATATTTAATAGTTTTTGATGACTGTTGAAAAGATGTTTTTATAGTTTGTGATGCTACTTTTTAAATAAGATTAAATCATAAGTAAAATAATTTTTAAAAGTTATTATTCATCTTATAAATAATGAAAATGTTTTTTACAAATTCACATAACTACTTTGAGAACGTAATATTTATTACAATTTGAATGTGATAAAAATTTCCACATATTTAATATAAAAAAGACATCAAAATCAATTTATTTAGATAGATCTCAAAAAGAGATTCTTTTGGAAAAAAAGTAAAACAACCGTGATCGATCTGTTTAAACCTTTAGGTATATAATTAAGATACATCCTTTAATAAAGAATAATCTTAAATTTTGCTTAATCTAATACGCAATTAACTTTTTAAAAGATTTATTCTTCCTATCACAAATAAATATTTAATTTACAGTTACATTATTTACATCTTTGTTTAATTTTTGTATTATTTCGACCTTCATCGGCACAGTATTTATGGTATATCATTAAAATCTTATTAATACTGTTTACAAATATATTACACTCTCTATAAGACCACTGTGTTTTTATCTTAAAAACATTCAACCCAAAGACCATTTTTTTTAACAAATTTTGACAATTTTGTAATATATTTATTCTTTATGTCTTCCAAATATTATATGTATTGCCCGATCCAGTCATAAGTACATGCAAACTATACCATATGATTTAATTCAACAAATAAAATGACTGGTATTTGTTTCTATTTTACAAATAGAAGTTTTTTACACATCCACTTCTGCATTCACTCTTGTTTTTAGAAAAAAATATGTTTGAATTATGCCTAAATATAAATAGTATTAAAGATAATTTTTTTCTATTAGTTTTTATTTTGCCTTTGAATAATGAATATGAAAAAATACTGTATTATGTTCTTTGATTCAAATTTGAGTTGTAAACAAAATTATTACTTTTTATAATCTTTAAAGTGCAAATAATAGTTTCTACTATATATCTACACAAAAATAAATGTTAGTATAAAAAATGTCTTCTGAAAGTGGAAATGTTTGATTATCTAACAATTTTTATTATATATTTTATTATTTTTTTGTTAATAAAATTTTTTATTTTTATGTTTGCGTTGGAGAGGTGAACAAAATATTTATAGTTTGATAGTATTATTTGTTGTATGTGATTACCTTAATTAACTTTTTATGAAACATCATCTTATCTTATAGTCGATGTAATCAGAATAATGATAAATGTAGATTATATAACAGTTTAATAATAATATATCTTCTAAATAACTCCTCACGTGTTATAATAATTTCTATAAACATTTTTAATATGGAGAATGTCCCTTTTCGTATTTAAAAATTATGTAATCAAAAGAGATAATTTAATTGACACAATAATAACACAAAAAAAAAAGTTTCCATGAAATGATTATTATATTAGGTATCATTACACCGTTATCTATATTTTACCTTTACCAAAAAATACAATTTCTCTTTTATATGTTTGTATAATTTGATAAACAACAGGAGATAACTACTTTTAATAAAATTAAACTATGTAGTGTTTCTTTCAATAGTCATACCTTTACTTATGATAGGCTGGAATTTCAGGATGATAACATATATAAAGTATCTTTAAATTTGACTATCCATTTTTCAACACGTCAATTTTTTCTTTTCATATTTACTATCTTTTTTTAGTATTATTTAAATCGTATGATGCAGACTTAGTACTATGTTTTTTTCTTTTCTTTTTGAGTGTTTATATGTCGGAGAACCTTAACAGATTAAAGACTATCCTTTAAACATTTTGAGCAAAAAATTCATTGATGTTTGTATTTTTAAGAGTAATGGTAGTCTTAACAATTTTACTTATTGATATATGATGGCAAACTGTAAGTAAATTGTAATATTGATGTTGAGTGTTGTTTTTTTAGATTATTTTATGCATCAAAACTAATTATTTTCAATAGGAAATTCTAAAACTTTTTTTAGATTACTAATTTAATTAAAACAATATCTGAAATCCAGCTTCTATTGTATATATGAAGATTGATTTATTATTAAAGCGAAATTTCTAGTACAAAGGAAAAAGACCTCTTCATCTTTCTAGAAAAATATATTACGACATTTCTAGATTTTGTTTAAAGAATGTTTCATTCAAATGGCATTCCTTTATTTTAAATACTTCCTGCTCTTCTGACCATATTTACAATAAAGAGACAATTACCTGAGATTTTACATTGCTTAATTATCTTTATTCAAGAACAGGAGAGATTATACATCGAGACTAAAATTTTTATAATTCCATAGTCTATGTATAGAAAAATTATAAAATCCTTGTGATTTTTTTGAAATATTAAGCATTAGCGCTATTTGGAAACTACAATCTGTTGAATGTACTTTAAAATTATATAGAACGATAAAAAATTTATAGAGATAACTATCTTTTTTTGTGATAAAAAAACTTAATCTGTGCTTAGATTAAGGTAAGCGCCATTTTAAATTACATTTATGAAATTGATAATAGTAAAGATTATTTTTAATTTAAACAGATTTATTCAAGCAAAAATAAACCAAAATCTCATGAAAGAAATATCTTCAATACTAAAAATAGTTAAAATTTGAATGAAAAAAGGAAAAACTAATGCGATTTAGGTGTGGGCGTTTTTTTAAAACATTATACATACAATTGTTGTATAGATGCCATAGCTCATATGAATAATATAGCAGAATTTACTGCATATAATCAATTCTGTCATCGTTTTGGTCAAGGTTTATATTATATAATCTATAATTCTTCCAAAAATTATTATCAAACAGATTTTTTTAGTTTAAGGCGATCTTATTAATGTTTCCTTTGAAATAAGCTATTAATTAGAAGATATATATCTTAATTAGTAGTGTTCTAGGTCATGTATCCAATGTATATAAACACACACCTTTTGAGTAAATGTAATTTTTTTCTTTGATTTCATCGTTATAAAAGCAGATTATTCTGTGTCCTTTTATATTAAAAGGTTTCTACTATTTTGATAACTACTCTTTTATTTTGTTTACTTATCAATGGTTTTTTTTCGTTATGAAGTAAATCTTTTACATATTAAAGTGATATTTAAACTTCATACTTCATACTAATTTTTCTTTTACAGATCTTAACAATTTCATACTAACTACTAACCTTTGGATAATGTCTGAAGTTCCAACTGATCCAAATTTGTTGACACCATTTAAAAACGTTCAAGGAGGTTCAGCATCTCTTCGTCAAATATCCGATGACGCTTTCTACGTTATAAACGAAGTTGTCATCAAACGTATTGGTCATATTCCAATAATCAAAGGAGATTTCCATCTTCTTCCACCAAAAGTCCAACGTTTCGTAGCTGAAAAAGTAGAATTATGTCGTCCTCGTGGTATCTACATTTGCGATGGAACACAACACGAAGCTGATGAATTCATTGACAAATTAATTGAAAATGGTATGCTTACACGTTTACCTGCCTACGAAAACAATTACATTTGCCGTACTGATCCAAAAGATGTTGCTAGAGTTGAATCTAAAACATGGATGGTAACTCCAAACAAATATCAAACTGTATGTCATACTCCAGAGGGTGTTGAACCTATAATGGGTCATTGGATGTCACCAGCTGATTTTGGTAATGAATTAGATTCAAGATTCCCAGGCTGTATGGCAGGAAGAATTATGTATGTTATCCCATTCTCTATGGGTCCACTTGGTTCACCATTATCTAAAATTGGTGTACAATTAACAGATTCAAACTACGTTGTATTGTCTATGAGAATTATGACAAGAGTTACGCCAGAAGTTTTTGATATTCTCGGTGATGATGACTTTGTACGTTGTATTCACTCTGTTGGTCTTCCACGTCCAGTTAAACAAAAAGTCATCAATCATTGGCCATGTAATCCTGAGAGAGTACTTATTGCTCACTGTCCAAAAGAAAGAGAAATCTGGTCATTTGGTTCTGGTTATGGAGGTAACTCACTTCTTGGAAAGAAATGCTTCGCTCTTCGTATTGCTTCAAATATTGCTCGTGATGAAGGATGGCTTGCTGAACACATGCTTATCATGGGTGTCACAAGACCAAATGGTAAAGAACATTTCATTGCTGCAGCTTTCCCATCAGCATGTGGTAAAACTAATCTAGCTATGCTTGAACCTACACTTCCTGGTTGGAAGGTCCGTTGTGTTGGTGATGATATTGCATGGATGAAGTTTGGAGAGGATGGTCGTTTGTACGGTATCAATCCAGAAGCTGGTTTCTTCGGTGTTGCACCAGGTACCAGTCATAAAACAAATCCAATGGCTGTAGCAACATTCCAAAAGAATTCTATATTTACAAATGTTGCTGAGACAGATGATGGTGAATACTTCTGGGAGGGACTTGAAGATGAAATTAAAAATAAAAATATCGGTATGACTAATTGGCTTGGTGAAAGATGGAAGATTGGAGATCCAGGAGTCGCAGCTCATCCAAATTCTCGTTTCTGCGCTCCAGCTTCTCAATGTCCAATTATCCATCCAGAATGGGAATCAGCTAAGGGTGTACCTATTGATGCTATTATTTTTGGAGGACGTCGTCCTGAAGGTGTACCACTTGTTTTCGAGACATATTCATGGAATCATGGTATCTTTACTGGTGCCTGTCTTAAATCAGAAGCCACAGCTGCTGCTGAGTACAAAGGAAAGAAAATTATGCATGATCCAATGGCACAAAGGCCATTCATGGGATATAACTTTGGTAAATATCTTGAACATTGGATGGAACTTAACAAAGGAAACCATAAGGTTCCAAAGATCTATCATGTCAATTGGTTCAGAAAATCTAAAGAAGGTAAATTCCTTTGGCCAGGATTTGGAGAGAATATCAGAGTTATTGATTGGATTGTTAAGAGACTCGACGGTGTTGAAGACATTGGTGAAGAAACAGCTATTGGTATCTTACCAAAGAAAGGAAGTATTAATTTGGATGGACTTGGTAATGTAGATTGGGACGATTTAATGTCTCTTCCAAAGGATTACTGGACCGAAGATGCCAAAGAAGTTAGAAACTTCCTTGAAACACAAGTTGGTTCTGATCTTCCAAAAGAAATTAGAGAAGAAATGGAGAAACAAGAGGAAAGAATTCTTAAATTATAAGTTTCTTTGAAATTACTAAGTTTTTTTACATACTTTTTTTAAAGTAAGAAAATATCTTTTACTTTATTTGTTTGCATGTAATTTTGTTTCTAAAAAGCTACTTCATTGATGCATGCTTATGATAGAACGACTTATTAAAGTGAAACAAAAGTTATCTTTATATTATGTAGAATTAGAAAAATAAAAAGAACTTTTTTTTGACTATTTACACTAAATTTTTTTTCATTATGAATAAATTTTTTATTGTTTTATAAATTTTTTTATTATTGATTAAAATAACATGAAAATGTCTGGTATTATTGGTCATCATATCTTTAAATTATTTCATTTCTATTTTTAACGTGTTTAGCTTTGTTCATTTGAAACGTCCTCTTTGATATTTGAAGCTGTTATAGAGATTTTACGGGTTTAATCTAACAATCTAAGGCCAGGTCCACTTACATCACAATGAGGAGAAAATAAATAAAACTACAATTATAAAACAACACATAAAGATTAATAAATTATTTTATTTTTAGTAAATGTTAATGGTAAAATTTCAAAACTTCATATATACAAAATAAATTACATATAAAATAAAAACTATAATTATCAAACAAAAATATATATTCCCTTTAATCATCAAAATATGAAGAATCCACTGCACTTCCATTAAGTTGCTGATAAATTGCTCTACCATGTGTAGGATTATGTATTGGAGAAGACCAGAAAGCCGAACTAGACCTTACATATTCCTTATCTTTAAAAATTTCCTCTACTTTAAATTCATTAACCTTTCCAAAGATATTTAAAATGTCAGAGAGTGGTTGAGATTTAAACTTTTTATGTTGTTTTTTAAGGGCTGGTTGAAGGCGCTCCATACGTGCCCATTTAGGGACAGTTTTTCTTGGATTGTCTTCATCATCTGTACCATCTCCTTCAGACAAATCCGCTATGTTGTAGTCATCCACCGTTGAAGGTAGTGGGACTTTAGCAGGCGCTATTTCGTATTGAACATCACGAGTAAGTGATGTATTAAAAACTGTATTATTCATTGAAGGAAAAGCGAATATGTTGGTTGACAGGATAGACTCCATTCTTTTCTCAAATTCCATTAACTGATTTTTTTCAAAAGCATCGGAGCGGAGGGTATTATCTTTACAATAGTTAAATGTGGTTTCAGGTGTCACATCTTCGGCACAACAAATACGGTGATTCTTACGTGAAGGACTTGAAGATAAATCACTTCTACGCAAAGAGAGACTTTTCCTCTTTCTAGGAACTTCAGGGGTTTGATATACCAATTCGGTACTCGCGCATGATTTATCCACGATAGTTTTGTAGCTGCAAGTACTAGTTTCAATTTCTTCTATCGGCTGTATGGAAGATATATCAATTATATCCCTAATAGGAATTTTTGGACTGGATACAGTGGACTGTGGGTGTTTTAAAACATTTATCATTTGGTGTTTCAGGTTTCAACAATTGATTTTTAAGCTCCTTAATTTGTTCCTCCTTTTCTCTTTTTTCTCTAAGAATTTTCTCACGTTCCTGTTCCCTTAATCTCCTCCTTTCCTCAACCTGTTTTGCCCTTTCTTCCCGTTCTCTATAAAGAATGAATATACAAAAAAGATTTACTAACAACCCTTACCGTTTGGCTTTTTCAGCTTTCTCCTTCAATAAATCTTTTTTCTTCATATCGGCCCTACGAAGACTTCTACCTTGTTGCACAAGTAGCATAGCCCGCTCAGATGTGTTCCTTTTCATTTTTTTAGATGCCAGTATATCATGTGGAGTCGTAGGTAAATTCTCTGTGTCTTGGTGTAGTCCAATAGTGCCACAAGCTTTGTTTGTAACAACTATTCCACGTGTCGAAGTTCCAATTGCATCGTCTGATAGGCTTGAATTGACAAAAAGATTCTTCTTCGTTATCCTATCTTTCCGAGTTTCAATTGCATCGTGCATTTTGTCTATTTTTGAGACATTTTTACCACGCTTAGGAGTCTTAGGAATCTAGAAAAATAGATTAATTAAATGAAAGCAGACAACTAACCTTGATTTCACTGTTCTTCTGTAAAACCACAGCTTTTAAACTTTTTCTTTGTATCTTAAGCATCCTTTGCGTCGCTTCATAATAATCAAGAATACTTTCATCGTAGATGTTGGCAACTTCATCTATTTTATCCTCCATAACTTCATACTCTGGTATAGCATTTGTAAATGTAGTTGAAGAGAATTCTAGTATGAAGTCATCGCCAGAGAGTTCACCCAGTTGTATATTACGCATTTCTTCCTCATTTATAGTTTTAAAGATTCTACGCTGGCGTCTTCTCAGCACCATTATTTACCAGAAATAAATATAACAATAAACTTCTATAGCTTTTAAAACATTAAATTTCATAAAAAAAAATTAAAAAGAACAAAATAAAAATACGAGAAATTTAACATTTTTTCTGACAGATGACTATGCATAAAAAAAAGACGTGAATGTAATGATGAGATCTCTTGATATTAACAAAAGTTGTTTTACTAACATAATTTTTGATGACAATATTTGGAAATAAGCTCGTGCAATATATACAGAGTGAGCCAAAAGTCACATCAAAGTTGCAATTAAGCAATTTATAACTTTTTTTGTAGACGACATATTTTTATGTCATTATTCGCATTTTGTAGAGAATATGGGATATAATATATTACAAGATCGTTTTCAAGAACCAACTTAAAAAATTTATATAATTTTCTAATGTTTAACATTCATAAGAAAATATTTTCAATTTTATTTAATTTAAACTTATTTTAAAGTTCAAAATGCATAAATACATTTCGTTATAAGTCGAGATCTTACACAATTATGTATGAAAAATCATATTTTTTAGCTGACCATCACTCAATTCTTTGCACAAACGAGTATTTTCTAAAGCATTAATCATAACTCTTTATAAAATGATTACATCTGATTATTCGGCATGGTTTACTAGATTTAATATTGCGGGTATTTATAGAGCTTGCCTCATATTGTGGTTGTTTCTGATTAATTTTTGGTTTGTTGCTTTCAAACATTTGTTAATGTGATAATAACGAACTATTTTTGAACGTTTCTTAATAAAATATTTTATTACTGCAGTGAGAATTGTAAAAAATATTATAAATATAATGAAGAAAATTAATACTGTATAAATAAAATTTTGTAAAGAAATATGTCTCAAACAATTTTTTTAACATTTATCATTTATTCTTTAATTGATTGAAATATTATAACATTTACTTTTAAAGCAAAAATATAAGTATTTTTTATTAAATTTAATGTACCTTATTGTATAGATCATTCTTGAGAACGATCTTGTGATATATTATTCTATAAATCATTATCTACAAAATGTATATAATATCATGAAAATACGTCAACTATAAAAAAAAGTTATAACAGTTATAAAATGTTTCTTACAACTGTGATGTGACTTTTGGTCCACCTTGTTTAATAACATTTGAGATTCTTAAGAGTAATAATACTTTGAACATAAAAGGAGTATGAGGATTGCATGTATAAATATTGACGGGAGACTTGCAACTAATTTAACAACAGTCATTCAAAGTTAATAGCTAGAAATAGGGTAAAATAAAGTTTGTATCAGTTGATGCAAAAGTCTTTAACAAGATGAAAAAATGAATGGTAAAGTTGAGGTTATCTAAAATCATCTAAGTCTGAATTGAAATATTTAAATTCAACTTTCAATAAATAGAAAACAACTCTTAAAATATTCTCAAAATTTTTATTTGAAGGAAAAACTTTTTTAAAAAAATATTCATAACTTTTAACATAATGTTCAACCAAAAGGTACAAAATTATCTCCATAATTACACTTTCTTTGTCAGTAAGGAACATAAATGGTTTTTTTATCCTCTACTTCCAACTTCTTCAATCTTCTACGAAATATTTTGAACGGCAACTTGTATAGTTTCTTTAACTTATATTTCATTATTTTGCGATTTTCAAAATGTTTCTAAATACATTCGTTTATTAATGTTTACATGATGAAAGATTATCAAGTATACTATTAAAAAAATATAAAGTATAATTCAATATATAAAATTTCTTTATTTTCATTATCTATAAGCATAAATATAATCTTTGGTACGGTGGACATTCGCTTGTCCATGGGTAATCACGAATATGCTAATTTCTACCGTTTCTTTTTTAATTTAATTAGGGTAGGTGTCGCTGTGAAGTGCATATTTATATATGATGTGAATCCAATGGAATAATCGAAAATAAGTTCACACAGAAACAAATTTTGTCAATTTGACAAATCACATACAATGATTTCTTTTTTGTTTGTCAATAAAAATTTTGAAATTGACATACAATTTGCCATATAATTCTACAAAATTTATATACCTTTATGATTAGCAAATAATCTTTAAACTTAATATTTTTTCCCCTATATATTAACAATAAAAAATTTCTTGTAGTGTATGCAGTTATACATGAATATTCTATTATTTAACATAATAATTGCATTTAATATCTTCTTTAAATGAAATATATTTTATTCGCAATTTAAATACAATTAAGCCTTTTTTTTATAGAAACTATTTATTATTTTTCTACTTTTTTATTAATTTAGAAGCTATCTTTTTATGATTTTGTGTTGATGTTCCTTTGCTGTCTTATTAGATAAATTTGTTAGCTGTCATATTTTATTAATATTTCATTCTCGAATTACAATTTTTTGCTGTACTGGAAGTAGTGATTTTATTTTTAAACTAAAAATCTCAAAAAAAGTTCTATAAGTCAATAAAATTTTTTATTAATACTTTTACAAAAAATTATGGTAACCATGTAAAATCTTCAGAGTCATTTAAACTTTCTTCAAATCTTTCATCAGTCGATTCCAATAGAATTGAAGTATTAATGTATTTAATAATTTTTCAAACATTTTTTTCTTCATCAATATTTTTAGAAATATTTATTTTCAAACAACTTCAACCACCAAAATCATAACTCCACCTATAGTTGTTGACGGTTAAAATTTCCCCATTTTCTTTATAAATATCAGTTTGAACCTTTCACATTAATTAAAATATATGAAAAATCATCGATATTATTTCTTAACATATAATAAACAGAATTTTTTTTAAAGTCACTGTTGTTATTTTTTGTTAACGCAATTTATAAGAAATAACTTTTTATATTTCAAAGAAGACATATGTCAGCGAAAAAAAATTCATATACTTATTTGTAAAGAGTAAAATTTATTCCGACAACATATAATTAATAAAAATGGTAACCGAATATGAAAAGTATCAAAATATTTGTTTCTATATTGAAGACATTCTTTTGAATCAATAAAATTATGATGTAAATATCTACCATTGAAATGGTATGAAGAAGAATAATAATTTTTGTTAAAAAGTTTTCAAAAACAACCTTGTCGTCAAATTTCGTAAAGGCAGAAGATTTGTAAAACCTTGTGATATATGATTTACATATGCATTCACCATTAGTATTGTGTAAAACATTTGTTAAGAAGTACTTAGTAATATCACTATAAATGTTACTATTTTTTAAATATAAAATAAATATACAACATCATTACTATTATATATAAGATGAGAAACCATCTTTGATGTGATAAAATTTGTTCTATCCAACTATAACTAAACAAAACTTTTTAATGATCACATAACTAAAAATGTAAACTTGTTAGGTATATTTTTATCTTCAAAATTTATCGATAAAGTTATATATTCGGTATCTTTGATTTTGATAGTAAAAGTTGATAAATCAATTGAATTATTCTTAATTTGGTCACAATAATTTTCAAGAAAACATATTCAAGATGTATCCAGGAACATAATTGTAAATGGGAATTTTCAATAAACTTGTACCATTGTATCACTAAAAGATAAATAATATAATTTCATAAACTTACACATTTGGCGAAAATTCTTATAATCTTCCAAATTAGTGAAAGAAACTAAGAAAAAAATGTGATTTAGTGAAAAATATCATATTGAGAGAAGAATTTCTTCTTTTTTTCTATATCTTGAATAACGAATACAATTCTCTATATAAGTTGGAATTCAGAAACATAATTGTGATTTTTACGTATGATAAACCTTACACCTTATTCTTGCTCCAAATTTTCTTCAAGTAAGTTTGATGTTGAAAAGATTTTCCCAATCGACATAACCAAAAATTTTAGTTAGAATATGTTGTGGTAGAAATAATAAATTTATGGGATCAGATATATTTCTATTTAAAATAAATGATAATAAAAAATATTTTGCATTATTTAAAATTTCCAATCAATTGTAAAATATGCTTTAATAAATAAAACTTTTTTTAATTGGTTAACTAAATATATTTAAAAAATATGTTTTTTGTCAACATCTTTAAATTAATAGTACATGCATCTATACTTTGTATGTCTTTATAAAAACTAAAATATTGAACGAAAAATTAGCTTTAATAGTATATGAATATTAATTCCAAAATTACATTTATTTTATTATAAAAATGTTCATAAAAAATGAATGAATTTGTATATCATAATATATAGAATTTTTTACAGCAATATACAATATTTCACATAATAAATTCAAAAAAATTTACCATTATTTGGCATCAATATTGTCAAGCAAAAATGCATATAATATACACTAACAAAATTATTAGAAATTGTACTACAATTTAAGACTAAATTGAAATACAAAAATGCTGTAAATTGTATTGGTATTCTTTGCTCATTTACTATAGTCAAGTTGACAAAGATATGCTCTGTGTTTTGTAATGCGTCTTGATTATATAAATCTTATAGTTATGCAACTTTTTTTTATCTTATTAATATAACATATTGAAAATAAATAATATAATAACACATGAAATTTTAAAAATAATGCAATCTTTCAATATATCAAGTTTGTTATGGTATATATATATAAATGTATTACAATACATTATTAAAAATAAATATTAGTCAATTGATTATTGAAATAAGATAATATTGAGAAATAATAAAGGTAATAATAACAATTAACAGTAGTATTAACAAATTCTTTCTATTTTTTATGCTTATTTTTGACCATTATTAAAATTACAAAACTCGACTGTTTAGTAAATAAAGAAAGTTTGAAAATAAACTTTCTGTTAAAATTATTGTAACTTTTATCAATTTTTTTAAAAGTTTTAGAAATATATAATCATCTCTTTAATAATTAATGATAATTATAATGTACTAGTGTAATTTTTTATTGTTATCATTATTGTAAATTTAAAATAAGATATATAAATGGTTTTGAGTATAGTAATTTATGTAACTTTATTAAAATACTCATTGATAGAGTCATCTTAATATGAATAACAAAGTTTATTATATAAAGATTGTTCTATCTAAATTTAGTATAATTTAATTAGCTAACTTTAGAAATATAACAATTACACTTTTTTATTTATGTATAGATAATGATAATAGCAGTACTATACAAAACAATTTATTAATTACAGGGTGAGTTTAGATATTTGAATATATAGGTTCTAAACTCACCCAAGTATTAACCAAGTTGATTAGTTTTGCTTTACTCGTGTCCATATAAAAGCAAAAGTCATCCTGTAAAATTTAGGTGGAATAAGATATTTATCCATATATTATTTAAATTTATCTGCACGTGTATTTAGACTATATGTATTTAACTTCACCTGTTGCTTAATTTAAACATCTATTTTTATAAACGTATAGTTTCACCTTTAATTTTTCAATTTAGATGAAATTAGCGTTACTCAATTAGTGCATAAAGTGGATTATTTTTTTTGTTTATAGATATTCCAGTAAGTTCTACCAGAAGATATTTCTTTTTTAGAAGGAAATAATTAAATAAGGTGAAAATATTATTTTTATAGGTGCAGTGCGGGTATTTTTTGCAACTTTTTTAAATTTCTATATTATACAAATATGAAAATAACGAAATCATTCTTTAATTTTGACAATTTAACTTGTAACAATGTCTAACAGTTCATTTTTATTAGTTTTAAAAGAAGAATTTTATCCTATTAACAGAAGTTATTATTTTGCTGCAATTCAACGTGAAATATTAATGTCAATTGCTCTTATACCAAATCTATATTTTTTATATGCTATATTAACAAGTACACCATTAAAAAAAGGAAATTATTTAAGAAGACAGTCTTAGTTTTCAATATATTAAATATAATATGTATTACTAATTGTTTAACAGTTTCATCTTATTATTTAAGTGAATACCACAACGAAGGATTGATAAAGGGTAAATATATGTTTTTATATGCGAATAACACAAATGATAATACTGCCATTTCTAGTTACAACCTCTTTGGTTTTTACAGTTGAAAGGTACTTTGCTGTGTTCTCAAGTAATAATTTTCAAAAGTATATCGCATTATCAGTTTTTATTATTTTTAATATCCCATCATTTATGATGATTGCTGGAATGTTTTTTCAATCAAATATTCAGTGGATACCCGATGAGGTATGTACGTTAATTAAAATTCCAACATCTTCTACAGTTAATCAAATTACTGGAATGATGTATTATTTTGTGTTAGTGGTTCCATTAATCGTTGGAATTATCAACTTTTTCATGATTAAACGCTTAAATTCACAAGCATCAACTAATTTACATTCAAAATCTAAACAAATTGAAAATAAAACAATTTTTATCAATTTATTATTCAAACAATTCAACCTTTTTTGGACAATCGCCCGCACTTATTTTATTTTTTTATCTTAAGTTAAGTGAGTTTACTTGTTAATAGTAATATATTTTAACTACTTGAAGCTGGTAACAATATATATGTCATTTGGCGGATATTTGATGGACTTGTAGCCTTAAGTTTAGTTTTGAATATGTTATTCTCCATAATCTTCATATAAGATGTCAGAAATACAATATTTAGAAGGGAAAGTAGTAAAGTCGTTAACAAAGTAGCAAATGTTATACCAATAAAAACTGATAATTAATTAAAATTTAATCAACAAAAATCTTTAGTAGTGTAAAATTTAGAGTCTTATAATAAAGATTGTCCATTAAAGAAAAATAAAATATTAAAATTATTGTAATTCGTAAAACTTTATTTTGCAATTGCTTCAAAATAGAAATCACTATTACAATACAAATAAACAGTAATTACAATAGAGTAAAAATATATAAAATATGATAAAGTGCTATAACATAATTACCGTATTGCTTACGTTGCCCATATTCTTGAGAACAGTCGTAAGTTTCAACATATTAATTCATGATGTAATTTTTTTATAGAGATTGTGTGACTGCATCTTGAACTCTGATACAAACACTCCTATTGACAAAAATACTTTTGAATTCTCCAAAAAAAACCTTTAAAATAACATGTGTTAACTTCGGAAATGTTGTCTTCTTCATATTCAAAGTATGATGACGTACAATTGTTGGTAACTATATAATCTCCAACATTACACATAGTTGATGTTGAATAACTTGGCTTGACTTCGCACTCATTTTCACTAACACAATTTAATTTTCTTCGTCAAATACCATTGATTTTCTGTATATAATTACATTTAAGATACTGTTAGCAATATTTATATAAGAGTTCATGTGTGCTTGGAAAACATTTTATAAATTTCTCTCGATAGTTGTAGGTTTCCTGTAACAGCTTTTCCTTCATATGCCTTATGATCACAAATACATCCATCAACTTAACTGTTATACTTGATATCGAAAGTAAATCTTTCATGGCAAATTTTGATTAAAATTCATCTACATCACTACATTGCAAAAATTGTTAGAAATATTCAATGATAGTTTCAAATGTTCTTTGAGAACATTTTCATGATTGATCTTCATCAACTGATACTATTTTCGTCTTTGACATAGTTTTATACCTTCTTATAGACCATGATGGAATTGACGTTTCTTCAACTACCTTATTATCTCAGACGTACTTATAAACACAATTATTGTACAATGTATCAAAGACGAATCCTTCAAAAAATATTGACTTCTAATCTTTCCACAGTCGTTATCATAATGATGAACCGTAAATTAGTACTTCTCATTACAAATCAAATAGTTTAGAGAGGTAAAGTTTATACTCTTGTATACATAAACTCTACCCATTTTTTAAATAGTAGGTTGGGTTTTACTTCAGCAGTTTAATTATTATGTTCAGGAATATAATGTTATTGTTTCAATACATATAATTTAGAAAAAATTTAAATACTGTAATTCAATGGTAGATTTAAAACTTTTAATTAATTTTAAATGACAATCAAACAAAACAGATATATAAAACAATTTATTTTTTTCCCCCTGTAACTGGTGGGAACGCTTCTTTAATCATTTTTGTTTGTATTGGAGTAACAGCCTTCCTAATAGGATCAAAAATTTCATTGATAATCTGTGTTATACTACTCTTTAAATCAGCTGGATGCAGTAACTCTTTAGAAAAAAGTTCTAATAACTCATCATAACTTGCTATAGATAAATTTCCTCCATTTTCTTCTGATCTTTCTATGTTTAATTTATTATCATTATTATAACCATTATTGAAGAAAATATGTTTACAAAGTTGTAACGCAACATTACTTTTGTCAATATTACCAGGCTCACAAAAACTCTTGCCTATTTTTGCCTTTGTTTGTTTAGGTGTGTCCAATGGATCTAGAGCAAATTCAATTGATGTAGAGCTCATCTTCTTCCCATTCATTCCAGGTAATGGTTCCATTAAAATATGAGAACATGTTTTGTATCCTAAAGATGTCAATAATTTATTTGCAGTCTCGGCTAATACCTCATCCTCTGATGACACAATTGATACATCAAATTCATTGTAGTGAATATCTAATGCATAGTACAAAGGTATTAAGTGGGAAGCCAATGTGGTTCCAGGAACGATAGAAGAATCATCTCTTGTTATTTTTCGAAGCCATTTTATACATGTCCAAAGTGTATTCTCTCTTAAATTGTTGTTCATTGCTCCTGATAATTTTTACATCTTCCATTCCACCAATTACATTCTTAAATTGCGTAAACATCTCAATATGGTATTTTGTTCTTCCTTCTAAAGCTTTCCATGGACATTTTTCGTTATCCAGAAAAGCATCCAGATCAGATATTAGAATTGAACAATCAAAACCAAGGGAAGCGAGTCTCTTAAGTCTATATAAACCAAGAATGTGTCCTAAGTGAACACGACCTTTTGGAGAAATTCTGAGACAAACACGTTTCTTTCCAGAAATTGGTGGGCATAAATTTAAAGTGTCGTTAAAACACCGAACGGCAGAACGTAATTTTTCTTCATTAATGGCAGAATCTGGTGTTTCTATTACTTTACAATTTTCAACAGAAGTATTGATAGAAACTGGATATGCTTTTTTTATAAGTTCTTCAAAATTTGCACCACCCATCTCTCTTGCATGATCTTGAATTTTCTTCAAAAGATTATTGATAAATGTTTTGAAGTAATTTTTTAATGTTCCTTCCGAAATAGAACCACCATTGAAAGCATTTTCTAATGTTTCATAGTTATCAATGGTAATTCCATCAAGAGTAATACTCTCTGGCAATATGATTGGTAAAGCAACATGTTTATATAAAGCTAGGATACCATTTTCATCACTATTCTTGGAACATATTGCCGAATCAATCTTCTTAACAACATCTTCAGCACAATCAAAAAGATCAATCTTTGAATCGGCAACACTGGCACTCATCTTTGATCCTTGCAATCCCGGTACCATTGGATTCATCAAATGCCACCTTTTTCCAAGTTTTAATTTTGGTAATTGTTCCTCGGCAAGGATAAAAATCTTTCTTTGATCAACACCACCAAATTGACCATCAACCTTAAGATATGGTTCATCTAATGCTTGAAGTAACGGATATAATAAGCCACTTAGTAAAGGACTATCAACTTGTTTTACAACTTCAGCACCAGCCCTTAAAGCATCTCTTTGTGAAACCTGTCCACATAATTTTAAAACATCAATTGTATAATTTTCCGTCAATTGATAAGATGATCCACGTACAAATGTAAGATTTTCTACAGGAACATCTAAAGCTTTCATCAGTGATGTTATAATAATCTCATAATACTTTGTTCTGTATTCTAAAACCTCAAAAGTTGATTTTAAATTATCAAGGAATGCATGAAGATCAGCAAAAAGAATTGTTACTTTAACACCGGCTTGCAAAAAATCAGCAACTTTACGCATAGGTACCATATAACCTACATGTGGTCTTCCAGTTGTAGCTGTGCCCCAATACAAATGCATGTTCTTTCCATTTGATATTTGTGTTTTTATTTTATCACCACCAAGAACTTCCTAGAAAAAATATTTATTTATTTTGAAATATCCTTACTTGCAAATTTCTTGTTATTAAATTGAATTTTTCATTTCCTTCATCAGTTAATTCAACCGGAACACCAGACATTTTTTTGATTTCCTAAAAAAATAATTAAAGTGCAAAAATACAAAAATTTATTTGTCAACAATACAATATTTACAGAGTAAATGAGTGATGACGAGGCAAATTTATAAGAAAAGTTGGAAGAACACTTAATGATCCCACAGCGAATTTCTGATGGCGGTGGTAGGACGTTTTCGATGACTGAAATTTGAAATAACAACAACTTCTTTCCTATATAAATACAATATTTTTTAAGCTTCTATCCGTTTTTAATCTTTCAGATACTTCTTTTTTTCTACATCTAGCAAATATGGTTGATCATCTTGGAACAGATATGCGTAAGCAAAAAGATTCTGATCCTAGTGAAGAAAAGGATTTTAAAGGTAAACATAACTTTATTTCATTTTACTAAATATATCTTTAGCATTGGATGAGACCGATATTCAAGTACTAACACGTTACGGTTGTGGACCATATACAACAGAGCTAAAAAAACTAGAAAAAGATATCGAAGACAGTGTTAAAAATGTAAATGAACTCTGTGGAATCAAAGAATCTGATACAGGTCTTGCCCCACCAGCTTTATGGGATTTTGCTGCCGATAAACAAGCTATGCAACAAGAACAACCACTCCAAGTTGCTAGATGTACCAAAATTATTACACAAGAAGGACAAGATTCACGATATGTAATTAATGTGAAACAATTTGCAAAATTCGTTGTTGATTTAGCTGACCAAGTTCCACCAACTGATATTGAAGAGGGTATGAGAGTTGGTGTTGATAGAAACAAGTACCAAATTCATTTGCCACTTCCAGCAAAAATTGATCCTAGTGTCACAATGATGCAAGTTGAAGAGAAGCCTGATATTACTTATGCTGATATTGGTGGTTGTAAGCCACAAATTGAGAAACTCAGAGAGGTTGTTGAGACACCTCTCCTACATCCAGAAAGATATGTTAATCTTGGTATTGAACCACCTAAAGGAGTTTTGCTATATGGACCACCAGGTACTGGTAAGACACTTTGTGCTAGAGCTGTCGCTAACCGTACCGATGCTTGTTTCATTAGAGTCATTGGTTCTGAGTTGGTACAAAAGTATGTCGGTGAAGGAGCACGTATGGTACGTGAGCTTTTCGAGATGGCACGGACGAAGAAAGCTTGTATCATATTTTTCGATGAAATTGACGCTGTTGGTGGAGCACGTTTTGATGATGGACAAGGTGGTGACAATGAAGTGCAAAGAACTATGCTTGAACTTATTAATCAATTAGATGGTTTTGATCCAAGAGGTAACATTAAAGTTCTCATGGCAACAAATAGGCCAGATACTCTTGATCCAGCTCTTGTAAGACCCGGCCGTCTTGATCGTAAGGTTGAATTTGGTTTACCTGATCTTGAGGGGCGTACTGAGATATTTAAGATTCATGCAACTAAAATGAGTGTAGCAAGAGATATCAGATACGACCTCCTTGCAAGATTATGTCCTAATGCTACAGGAGCTGAGTTGAGGTCCGTCTGTACTGAAGCAGGTATGTTTGCTATAAGATCAAGAAGAAAGATGGCTACAGAAAAAGACTTCTTGGATGCAATTCAAAAAGTTATAAAGGGATATGCTAAATTTAGTTCGTCTCCTAGATATTTAACACATAACTAATATTGTATATTACCAAATTGTAATACATTGTAATTAAATTTTATATGTCAGACAAGGAAATTGCTTTCATATAATATTTCAATCATTTTACTACAAAAAGAATGAATTTATTTATTTCCAATAAAATAAAATTGTTTAAATTAAAAAACATTGGAAGTTTGGTAAATTGCTGTAATGTTTCTTTTTTACTTTTTTCAGTGTTGTTTTCCGAAAGTTTCAATAATTATAATTAATTCTATTTTAAAAATTATTATATTTTATTATACCAACTGAAGGTCACATCTTCAGTTACCTGTATTGATAACTTCGACCCATTCATTTTGTAATATTGTTCCTTTTAGAAATTATCTTAAAATAATTATTTAAATTTGTTTCAATTATCGTGCATGTAATCTAAACTAAATTAATTATATCTACGTTACGTGTTAACATATATAATTCTTCTCTTTACGTATTCACCACCTTTTAAAGTTTCATTTGTATAATCATGTTGTAGCGAAATTTATTCGAAATAATATTTCTTATCTAAGTTTTTGATTTCGATAATTGAATACAAAAATAAAGTTTTTTGTGGTTGTCCCATAGAGAATACTGTGGACTGGAGTTGGAAACGTGCGTCTTATTTTGAAGGATTTTTTTATCCTCTATTATGAATATTTTTAATTAGTTTATTTTAAATAAGCGGGTTGTTATTTTACTGTATTAATATTACAGGACAGTCTTATTTGATATCTAAGGTGATATTGGAGATTATCTTTTTCAAAATACTAATATTATCCATATTTTAATACTATATTTCGTTAAATTATATATGGCATAGGTATTTAACTTGTCATCCACAACTAGATATTTTATAATAATTTTAGTGGAAACGAAATATAGTTATGTTTTTAATGATACTATTAAGAAATTGTAACATTGTATAGATGGATATTGTTATATCCTTAATTTAATTCCTTACTCTACTTTACAAATTTCAATGCTATTATTTTAAAAAATAGACTCTATTTAAATGATATTTACACACATCAATTTTAGCATCATTCGTTATAGTGGTTATTTAATACTTGGAAAAACTAAAGATACATAATATATTTAAAAAATATATTTGTTAAAATAAAAGTGTCTTTATACGTTTTATTTTTATGAAGACAGAGGTTTTATTCTTCTGTTTTATGATTGCTGTATAGTATTTGTCTGTCTTAATCACTAAGCGATAATCTTCAACACATAACTAAATAAAAATTTATTGTGTGTCGCTTGTCATTTTTCCATTCTTCACCTAATCTCTTCACCAGAGCTTTTACATTTTTAAATCATTTTTTTATTGCGTAAATAATGATATGCCCTTTAAGGTAGGATTTTTTTAACACAGATGTTAGTTTGTTTTATAATGTTCTATCTATAGCAATTTTAATAATTGAAATTTTTTGTGGAATTTTTTTACTAGTTATAAAATTTATATTAAAATTCTTATTTTAGATATTAGTTAAAAAAACAGGTTATAAGTAACATAAATTTATTAAGAAATTCATTTTTACAATTGTACCATATGACATTTGACTTTCTCCTCCTTTTTTTATTTTCTTTATTATTCTTTCAAGAATCTAATATGGGTTAAAAATATACAAAAAGAGTGAATATGATATTAACGTAAAAATGGTTAACGTGACAAATATAATTTTTGAATAGTTATTTAATGTGAAAAATATTAACTTTAATTCCCATTTTTCCTCCAATTATCATATTTAATTGCAAAAAGTTATGGTTTACAATATATATCATTATCAAATTCATAAAATTACTAGAATAATCTACTAAAATATTTTACGAGTATAATTTATCTAACCACTACAAATGTGCAATAATTTTTTCAAAAAAATGTATAAAATGTTTTAAATAAAAAGAATATCATTTATTCAACTTCCTTAAAGCTGTAACAACAATAAATATCAATATGTTAGATAGTATACCGCAATAGAAGCATTTATTAAAACCACCCTACCAGATGTTATATTTGTGCAATTATAAATATTTGGTATTATAATCATGTAAATTGTATACATTTTTTGATTGCACTTTGGAAATTTTTATCTTTAATATACCCTTTTAAAATTTAACTGTTTATGTCATCATCATCATCCAATAAATATACCTATTGTTCAATATTTTTTTACCAAAAATTGATCTGCATTCATGTGTAACTATATTTGGTTCATTAAACAATAGCAAAATAATTGCTTTTTTTCCAGACAATTTCGTCATTTATTATTTTGATTTCTAAAAATTTCTGTTATTATAGGGATTTTTTTATGTTTTGTAAAGTTGGTGAGATTTATATTTATCTCGTTTTATGGATATATTCCAAACTACATAAATATTTTTTTCTTTTTTATTCTAATATTTGAGATAAAAATATGACAATATTAATTTTATATTTTCTTTTTGTGCTACACCTTTGGGATGTATAAAATACAAAAATAATTGTTTTTGTTATAAAACTTTTATAAATTACGTTGTTATGGAGAATAAATGGGAATTTTGTGTTATAAATGTTTAGAATTTTTTTAATTTTATCATTCTTATTTACGTTTTAATTTTTTTTTTATATTTTTATCGTTTTTTTATTGAAGCACAACAAAATTATTGGATAGTTTTTTAGGATGGTTATTGAGGAATATAAACTTGTTGTAGTTGGAGATGGTGGTGTTGGGAAATCTGCATTAACATTAAGGTTGATTCAAAATCATTTCGTTGAGGAGTATGATCCAACAATTGAAGACAGTTACAGAAAACAAGTTGTTATTGAAGGTAATACTTGTCTCCTAGATATTCTTGATACGGCAGGGCAAGAGGAATACAGTGCTATGAGAGATCAGTATATGAGAGGTGGTGATGGATTTTTACTTGTTTTTGCTGTTAATGATACAAATTCATTCCAAAGTATTGCTGCATTTCGTGATCAAATAATGAGATGTAAAGATAGTGATGATGTTAGTTTTATATATCTATTTCTCTTCTCTAATTGATAAGTTATAATTACCATTAATTCTTTTTAGGTGCCAATGGTAATGGTATGTAACAAAGTTGATCTCCCAACAAAGACTGTTAGTTTAAGAGAAATTCAAAGTGCTAGTCAAGCTTATGGTATCCCATTTATTCAAACATCAGCTAAAGCTGGCTCCAATGTTGAGAAAGCCTTTCATACTCTTGTATTGGAAGTCGCAAAAAGACGTAGAGCTGCTGGAATAAAGAAAAAACCTAAGAAGCGTTGTTGTATTCAATAAGATTTCAATCATCTCATGCTCCAACTACTAAACGAGCTTGCAGTGTAATTTAAAGCATTTTACTACACAGTAAAATAAACTGGAAAAATTAATAATTTAATTCCAATGGAATTCTTTCGGATAATTAAGTTATTTTTACAACTTTTTTTATTAATATCATTAATATTAGCTGGCTAGGAATTTAACAATATATCAACGTATCATTTAAAGTGCTTTATAACTTTTTATAAGTTTCTACGAAAAACTTGGATTTTAAATGCATGATTTGTTTTTATAATCTAACACTTTTTTCATCAAGTAATTTTTTATGCCAAATTTGATGAAAAAACTTTATACCATTATTTAAAATTATAATAATTATATTATTGATAATATTATCATCGTTTTAGATGTTCTCTATAAAAGTTATATTAATAGTTATAATAACTTTTATAAAGTATATTATTGTTGAATTATACCAATAAATTATATATATAATTTTTAATATGATCTTAAATTTGTCAGATACACTCGTTGGTCATGAAGAGTTCTTGTTCCTAGCCAACAACTATTATAAATACACTTTCTACATTGTAATACATCCATTTTTTCTGACGTCGATTTGCGTTCTATTTGATTTACAAGTCTATCAAAACATTTTTTATCCTTAACGGATACAGATCCATCTATATTTTCACCAGCGTGTAACCCAAATCCACTTAAAACAAACAAAATTACTTTTTTTAAAATATAAACACCATTTTATCTTACCCTACACAATTTCTTTCTGGAATATTTGTATAAAAGTCCCAATATCCGTTACCAGTAGCTTTTCTCCTATACAAGTTAAACCATCCGGTATCATGTCTTATTTGCATAACTCCAATTCTATACCAACCTCTGGGAAGTTTTGGATCTAATCCAGTTTCTTCGTCTGGTTTCGATTGTGGTACATGAGTTGAACATGTTACCTGTCCACAAGTAATCTCATCTGTCTCGCGATAGTATGTACAATATACGTTTTCACAATTGATTTTTTCAAAAATCAAAAGAATACAAATAATCAGGAAAATCATTAGGAAAATATATTGATTTACCTTTAAAATTAGTGTGAAATGAAGTAAATAAATATGTTGGTGCCTTTATAATAAAACTATTCCTTCCATAGTGAAATGTATTTTCAAGGACACCTGGTGACATATTAACATAAAGACAAAGGAATATTTTGTAGGATACATAATCACATGCAATAAAAACAATTAAAAATATAAAAATAGTTTTTACAATTTTATATTCTTAATACTAGTAAAAAAACAATTTCCAAACGTGACAAAAAATATTATACATGTTTAATTAAAATATTTTTCTACTTATCTTTTCCACATTCTGAAAAGCAAAGAATTTCCATTACTATCTACAGATCATTCGTTTTGTTACTCAATAAATCTTCTCTCCGATATAATATTTATTTCAGCTCTTTTATAGACATCTAAATGTGTTATATCTTCAGCATCCAATAATAATGAATCTGGATGATAATTCTTTAAACCTTCTATTTTCTTTTAACATCCTTTTTATTGTTGCTGTTTTGGTAGGTTCATGTAAATCATAACCATTAATTTTCGAGTTGAAAATAGTACTTTTAGCTTTGATATCTTTAAATTCTTTTACATCTACTTCATCTTCATTCGAAGAATATGGATTGGCATCATTTGCTAAACGTTTTACTTCATCCAACATCCTCTTTGCACGAATACTTGCGCGACATTAAACATTATATTCTAATTTCTTTTTTTCTGTTTGATTCCCTTTACGTGATGAAAAAGGAAAGTTACCCAAAGTGACTGCATTTTCTCGCAGCTCGTCTATTTCCAAGTTTTTATGCCTTGAAATAAATAACTTCTTCATCAATTTTAGATTATATTGCTTATAGAAATGCTCGAAGAGAAAAAGCCTCATTTCACGAGATTCTACAAAACTTTTCAAATAACTAGGATCGAAATTGTTGTTCTTTAATTTGAATCTTAATTCCTCAAGATTACTAGAGAAAATAAACACTGGATATGGTGTGAAAGCATTTGCAAGATGTTCATCCAATGTTCTTACATTTACCCTCGGTAGAAATTTACATAAATATCGTTGTTTTTATAAGGGCAAAAAGTAAAACATACTTTTTGTAAATATTGACTTAAATAATACCCCCTACAATAATTTTATATAAGGATTTACAAAATATTATTACTTGAATTTTCTATCAAACACATAAGTACTTCAATAATATCACCTTCAATATTTATCATAGTTGTTTCTAAGGGATTATCTCTTTTCCCTTGACATAATACGCCTAATCTCGACATAGATTCATGGAAAAAATTAGGATTGTACAATTGACATTCCATTTATAAATTTATTACATTCAAAATTAAATACACTATAGAAGTACATAATATATACCAAATAGCGTTTAAAAACAAAATATAATTTTTAAAAACGTAAAATTAAATTTTCCACAAACTATCGGGCAACTATATCTACCATATATTTTTAATTAACGTAATTGGGACATATCTCTCCAAACCATGTGTATTTTTAATTATTTCCACCTAAGACACCTCCTTACTTCCACTCCATCTTTACATCGCATCGTTTTTTTCTTCGTGTTTTGAAATAGCAATATAGTTAATAATATTTATTTTTTTCAGCTTTTTTAGTGTGAATGTCGTCTATTCACTATAAATTTTGGTCTTCTATTGATTATAAAATATTACAAATACCGGGATTGAGCATTAAAGTTAATAATTTAAAGACAGCTATATTTGAGGCAGAAAATATTCGGGCAGATTTATTTGATTTAAAAATTTTTGATGCTCATACTAATCAGGAGTACACTGATGATGAAGTTGTGAGGAGAAACAATTCTGTGGCAATTAAGAGGATACCAAGAAATGGTGGTACAAAACTACCGAAATTATTGTAAGTTTTATATACTTCATTAATCAATTATTTTATGTATATGTTTTATTTTTTAGAGATAGTAATGTGTACGGTGATGAAACAAAAATTGGAGAAGGGTTAGAAAATGAATCACTTTTCAGTAATGTTGATTATTCAAAGATGACTGAAGATGAAAAAATTGCTCACTTAAAGAAAGCCTCTGGCCAGGAATACCAACCGTCTAATTATGCTAAGAAAGGAGTTAACCAGAGTGGGGTACCCCCACCTTCATATGTGTGTAACCGTTGCTTTCAACCGGGTCACTGGTATAAATTATGCCCTATGTTAAACACAAAAAGGACGACAGGTATACCTACAGAAGATTTGATGGAAACGACAAAAGATGATCCAATGGCTATGTTACATCCATCGGGAAAGTATGTCATTCCAATTATGCACTGGAAAGCACGTAATGAGAAAAACAATATAACCGGGAACTCAGTAGAGACACAAGGGAAAGTGAAAGAGGAGGAGGAGGAAAAGAAACCTAAAAATGACTTGCCTTCAGAGTTGATTTGTCCTTTATGCAGTTCTTTATTTGTTGATGCAGTCTTAACATTCTGTTGTGGAAATACTTTTTGTGCTGATTGTTTAACTAAAATTATAATTGAGGATAAAGAGGGCAAATGTCCTGGTGTTAGTTGTAATCAAAAGAAATTGAATTCTAGTAGTTTTGTACCAAATAAAAAAGTTAGAGATGCTGTTAAAAATTATTCTTTGACTTTAGCAAAAGTTAATAGGGATGTAGGTAGCAGTATTAATAATACCACTTTAACGGTAGATAGTGGTAATAGTTGTAGTATTAAAAAAGAGGAAGTTAAAAAGGAGAATGAGAATTCTGAGGATGAGGTTACACCACCTACTAGGAATACCATATCACCACCCAAAGTTGTGAGAATTGATTTATCAAATCCTGTAGCGTTAGCTATGAATTCTAAAATTACGGCTGAAAAAGTGTTGGATAAAATAAAAGGTTCTGGAAGTCCTAATGAGATAGCAGAAGATGAAAAAAAATTACCTATTCTAAATAATCTTGTTACCAACCCAGAATGTCCTAATAACACTAATAATGATTCTTTAAAAAATAAAAATTTATTGCTTGTTGATACCAGTGTTCCACCTCCTTTAGGTTTCCCAACTACAAATATGATGGAGACACCAAGATTTGGTAATCCACATATTTCTTCAATGTCATCTTCATTAGCCCCACCTGGAGTTGACCCATTAAATTTTAACATGATGAAACATGGTAGATTTATGTAAGTACAATGTTTATATAACTCTTAACTTTTATCCCACTATTTATTTTTAGGAATGGCTTTTCAAATTCATTTTCATTAGTTAATACATTTCCAGTATTCACACAATTTTCTAAACCAATTGTTAGTGGTTTTGATAAAATGATAATGTCAAAGGAAAAAAAAGAAGACTCCAAGAAAAGGAAGAGGAAAAGCAGAGATAGGAGTAAATCAAGGAGGGATGATAAGAAGAAGAAGTAAATTTCATTAAATTCCACAAAAAATTTTGTTTTAAAATATATTTGGAAGGATATACTAACAATTTTAATAAATTAACATTAGTTTTTAATTGTAACATTGTTATGAAAATAAATAATTTAAAAATTTATCTTTGTAAATTAATTTTTATTCGTCAGTAGTAGATATATTTGATTGAAGATTTAATTTTGATAGTCCTATGTCGACAGTAAAAAGAGGAAGTTTGTTTGATTTTAAGGAGGCGAGCTTCTCAGCTACTTGTGGTGATAATAACTCATAGTGAAATAAACCATCATACAATTTTTTTCTCGGTGTATCATCTTTTGTAAGATTTTCTGTTGAGCCTTGTATTGAAACTCCAGAATCTTTTGACAATTTGTCATCAGATACCATAATATTTCCATAATCCCTTTCTTTACCCTCAGCTAAATCTTGACTAAATGTTTCTTCAAACACGTCATCGGAAAAATTCAAAGATTTTGATGTAGACATATTAAATAATGATAGATTTGATACATTCTCATATGATGAATCAGATTTTTTGTAAAATATAGAAGGTCTTCTAAAATATTCTGTAACAGTATCTTTTAATGAAGTTGAGGAATTTTTCCTATCAAAAGCATATGTTTGATAGAGATATGTACGAGATAATGATTTTGCGAAAGCTAAAAATATACATTAAAGTTTAATCTGTAAACGTACATTTTCCTTTATTTGTATACATTGGAGGTAAACTCATGTTGGCCGTGTTAACATTTAAATAAACACCATTATTAATTGCTTTTTTCAAGAATTTCCTCCATGCATCGATATTGTCGTTCGCATCCAACTTCAATGAAACATACTCTGGAGATATTGGGTTATCGGAGATAATTATAAATTCTGTTCTCCAATTAGTAACTCTTTTAGAAGAATCCAAATTTTTATGAAATTTTTCCTTTATTTGCTTTACATATTTTATATTTACAACGTAACCTTCTTCCATATCTGTATATATTAATAATTGATGATTATTATTAATAACTACAAATCTTTCTTTAAAATTATTTTTTGATCGTGATAAAGTATTTTTGCTGACACAAACGGCTACTGTTCCATAAATTAACGTTGATGAATCAAAGCGCCACTCACTACACAAACGAAGTGGAACTTTCTTAATAAATAATTTATTATATTGAAACTATCAAAGAAAGCTTACTTTGTTTTTTTC
This sequence comes from Strongyloides venezuelensis, assembly GCA_963280985.1. Classification (NCBI taxonomy): domain Eukaryota; kingdom Metazoa; phylum Nematoda; class Chromadorea; order Rhabditida; family Strongyloididae; genus Strongyloides; species Strongyloides venezuelensis. Next base: position 6,370,459 of record CAUJLX010000002.1, on the reverse strand, counting down.
GGAGCTCCTAATTCTCATACTATCAAGTATTGACGATTGCCTACGCATTGTCTAAAATTTATTTGGAAGGGCAGTTGAACTAAATGTAAGATTAATTAAAAAAATAAAATTAATTTGTATTCTCTGTTGAAGTACACTAATTTATTGAAATCTGAAAATAATTTAAATAATACAATGACTTTAGAAATTGTAATATAAAGGAAGCTTTTATAAATATAACACTATCGTAATAAATCATGTTTTAAAACCCAATTTTAAGTAACGACAAAAATAATCAAAATATGTTTGGTAGAATGATAATAAAAAGTCAAAATCACCCTTTAATAAATTAAAATGTATCGAAAGTGTTGATTAATCTGAGAAAAAAATTTTTAAAGCCACTGTCATCGCGTTAAATAAAATGAAAAGAACAACTTCGATATAGTTAAAAAATATATTTATACTCTTAAAGAAAACGTAAAAAACATAAAACATGAAAAAATTTCGTAATTTTAACTAAATTAAAACACCATTTCCATACGAAAATGCAAAATGTATATTTTATTCTTAAACATAATATAGCTTCTTTATTAACAAAATGAAGTGGAGAAATAGTTACTCACATAAAATGTTAATTACAAGATTCAATAATACCAGCAGCTATAGTTTGCCCAGAGGCACGCAGTGAAAAGCGTCCCAACGCTTGACATTTATTAAATTCCTCCAAATTCACTGGAGAGTCCGTAACTATCTGGACAATTGCAGAGCTGTTTTTTGTCAACATCCGAGGTTTTTCTTTCTCCACATTGTTTATATTATCAATTGACTTTATTAATTTCTTAATGTTACATGGAACACAAAGAGAATGGGCAAATAACTCACATTTGGTTCCCTTTATAATTGGCGTTGATAAATGAAATATATTTATCTTAGCCGTAAATTTCAATATAGGAATTAATGCCTCTGAACCACCACGACATAATATAAATCCATTACAGATGGAATTTTCTTCAAAATTTCCTGTCAATGTAATAATTATTTGTTCCCCAGCAAATACTGGACCATTTATTGGTGAGGAAGTGTCATCAAGATTAATATTTTTAACAGTACATTGACAAAACAAAGGGACTATGAATAATTTATCATTTTTTTCAACAAATCCAGATTCAATTTTTCCCCCTATGATAACAGTATTTGAACTTGAATTAAGAACAGTGTTTACAGTGATTCTTAGTGGTTTATCGATATCTCTTTTTGGTATAGGTATCTCATCTATAGCTTCTAAAAGTGTATTTCCTTGGTACCATTGATTTAATTCATGATTCTTTGGTTTTTCGGTTAAATTAACTCCATTTAAACCACTAATAGGAACAAAAGAAACATTTTGAATACCGACCTCGTTTGTTAAGAAGTTATCCATAATACTAACAATCTCTAAGAATCTATTTTCATCCCAATTTACAGTATCAAGTTTATTTACAGCAACTATCAAATTACTAATTCCAAGATTTCCCAATAGTATAGCATGTTCTCTAGTTTGACCTCCATGATTTAAACCTGTCTCAAACTCACCCTTCGTAGAATTAATAACAAGAATCCCAGCATCAGCTTGTGTAGCACCATTAATCATATTAGGAACAAAATCTTTATGCCCTGGTGCATCGAGAACGATAACATTTTTTGTCTTTGTCTGAAAAGAAGCTCTACCAACACCAATAGTTACACCACGTTCCCTTTCCTCTTCTGTTTGATCTAGCACCCAAGCGTATGCGAAAGAACTTTTACCTATTTTCTCAGAATCTTTTTTATACTTATGCATTGTTTTTCCATCAACGTTACCACATTGAAATAATAGATGGCCTAGTATTGTACTTTTGCCTGCATCCACGTGTCCTGCTATTATAATATTGAATATCTCTTTGTCACCTGGTTTTTTAACTTTTTTATTGTATTTTGGCTGTGTAGCTAACATTATTTCTTTTGGTGTTAAAACTCTACTCGGTGGTGTGGATACTACTTTGGGGGTTTCGGATTTTGATATGCTTAAATTTGCCATTTTAGGTGTAACATTGCTAACCTTTTTGTTATTATCACTCTTCGGAGTATTTTGTTTTTTTGTAATTGTTTGTTTTTGCTTATAAGAATCAAATTCATCATAATCATCATAGTCATCGTATTCTTCATCATCATAATCATATGTATCTACAAATATTCTAACATAAGGTAGTTAAAAACACAAACAAACCATCATAGTCATAATATTTATTATTTCTACCTTTTGACATAGCTACAAAATATTATTTGTAATGTTACAAATGTTTACGAAAATTTTTATGCATCTCAACACGATTCTCCACTTCTATAAACTATTTTATTTGGTAAGATGTATTCATTTTTTTTAAAAATTTATTTTTTTGACCGTTAATTCATCTGTTTTTTTAATAATCCGTCAATATGGTAAGTATATAAGTCCTCGATATTTCTTTATATCGTATTAACATTACAGGGAAAATACAAATCAACTGCAAAATTTGCTAAAAATCGAGTCAAACAAATTAAGGCAACCGATGAACGAATGTACGTTTAAATTATTGTTAAAATTTTACATTATTTTTAAGATCCGAAGATAAAAGAAAAACAAACACCAAAAAGGAGGATGATAAAAAAATAAAATTAATTGAGGCCCCTAAAGTATCAAGTGCCATGTTTTTGCGCTACAACACACAACTAGGACCACCATTCCATGTTATTATTGATACAAATTTTATTAATTTTTCAGTTAAAAACAAAATAGAGTTAATGAAAGGATTAATGGATTGTTTATATGCTAAAGTAATTCCATACGTTACGGATTGTGTATTTGGTGAGCTAGAAAAGAATGGCAATCGTTTCAAGGTTGCTCTAAAGATTTTAAAGGATTCTAGAGTAAGGAGATTAAAATGTACACACAAAGGCATATATGCAGATGATTGTATTGTTGATAGAATAAAGCAGCATAAATGTTACATTGTTGCCACATGTGATAAGGATTTGAAAAACAGAATACGTAAAATTCCGGGGGTTCCTATTATGTATATAGCAAATTATCGTTACACAATTGAAAGGATGCCAGATGCGTTCGGGGCTAAAACATAATTTAGATTTATTTAATTTTGTTAGACTGCATCATGTATCTTTTATGTTATTTTTTGTCATTTTCTTGTTGTTATATAAATATTGTCAATTTTTCATCTTTCAAATTTAAAAGTTTTCATAATGTGACAAATAAAATATAAATACCCCAAAGGATATAAACATGTATTTAAGTTTACCATTTTATTATCAATTTATTTTTTGGAATATTCTCAATCGTTCAAAAGTTACTTTTCATTTTTTATTGAGTAATAAAACTATTGATGGTTATAAAGATTGTTAAAACACTAAAACATATATATATAGTGATTCATCGTGTCATTTTCCTATATTTAAATACAATGTCAATCAGTGGTATTTTACAACGTCATTTTCGTTTTTCACTTTAAATTTACTTTGATAATAATAAGTCAGTATGATTATTTAAATCTAAAAAGTTGTCTTCATAAAGCAATATGTTAACTAATTCTTTGAAAAAATTTTTAAAACTTCATCTTAATTATACGCCTTCGTATTTTTTACTAATTATGTGTCAAAAATGATAACAAATTAAAATAATAGTATGAAAATCTAATTAAGAGGAATATTTACATTTATATTATTATTAACACTTGATATAAAGCAGGAATTATAATAACTTTTTTCACTTGAAATATAATACACTATGAGTATCAGAACAAATAATGATAGCTTTTTTTAAACATATTATTTTAAAAAAATGCACTTCCATTGCGATGACGCAGAGAAATTGATGAAAGCGACATCTTTAGATTGTTATTAATCATGTTTGGAGTAATTAAACTCGACCTATTTTTGGAAATATCATATGTATTAATCTCTTGTATTACATAAATTTGATATGAAACAACTCTAATATTTTTTTATAAAGTATATTACTCGTTTTTTTCTTCTGAAGGATAAATAAAGTTTCGTGTTTATGTAAGATGTTGTATTAATTTTAAAGAAATATAAATTATCTTGAGAGTGTTTTCAAAATTTTATGTTTTTTTTTCTCGATGGAAAATGTCAGAAATTATCAAAGTACTATATTATTTGAAAACGAAATTTTCTATTTTAATTTATAAGTAATTAAAAAGTAGTTCAAAAGAAAAGGTTAATGGGATTAGTAACTAAAACTTTCTTTAAGACTGTCTGCAATCGTTCAAAAATCATCTTATTGAATTATTATAGTTCAATGAGCACATTTTATCTTTAAAAGTAAATGTTTTTATTCAATAAATACATAAAACAGTTTCCATTGAATGCATTTTAACACATATTGATTATTTACCAGGCACAATAAACACAGAAAGATGAATAACAATTTTGTTTATTTTAAAAGTATTTATCATCTGCGCATTAAATATAATGTATTTTTCATATTACTCCATCTCATAATACACACTCTCTCTTTTATATTCATCAACATTTTATTCTATACAATAAAATATATAGAGGACGTGAATATATGTTTACGATAAATAAGATAAATTAATTCACATAATGGATATGTTTTTACAATCAATTTTCAAAGGCAAAATGTTTATAATATATTTTAAATAGTCAATCTTTTGTTAAACAAAACACATGAATGTTTTCTTTATTTTTACAACATATACATTTGTGACATAGTGAATTAAAATATCAATACATAATTTTTCTTTTAAAATTATAATTGAAATCAAAATACAAATATAATATTTTGTTCCACCATGGCAATTGATATTTAACATTGCGCAATTTTTATATATAAAGTATTAATATTGTTTAATGTTCACGTAAATATATATATATATATATATATATATATATATATTTAAAATTGAATTTGTATTATTTTTTTTCCATTGAATAAAGAAGGACAAAGTGAAAATATTTAAGAAAGTACGTCACATCGGTAGATAGAGAGACATTTTGCCTTTCATTATATTTATATATATCTGTGACAGTGGTGTGTAAAAATAACTCTTTGCATCTATGTGCTCCAATGGATCCATCCACTAAGAGTGCATTAAAATTTTGTCAGTCTCTGAATGCGAAATCAACAACGCAACCATCTTCTTCGTCTTCTCCTTTTACTGTTGTGTATCATCAGTCTCACATCACTATAACCATGGTGTTATCATCTCCTGTATGGTTTGTTGTATGAATTGACATCTTTAATCAAATGAATTCTATTGAATTTCTATGTATAAATATCAAAATTCTTCTTAATAATTAGTTATAAATGCCAAAAAGGGTTATTTTCTTATATATAACTTTTGTATAAAAAAATTAGGATGCATCTCCCATGTATAATGTAATAATAATGTGTATATATAAAATATTTATACACCGACCCCTGCGCCACTGTACATTTTTTTTTCTTCACGCGCACCCATATAAAATACTACCATTGGCATTTTTTTTTATTAAAATATAACATCTCTCTCATCTGTAAAAAAGACGTATACACTATCTTTGCTTCTTTTGAAATAGAAATTTTTAGTATACATTTATTCTAATTCTTTTGAGGAAAGTGGATTCAACACGCAAAAAATTATATATGTATATATAAATATATATATATGATAAATAGGTTCGTCGACTAGTATTAAAATTTAGGACTTCCCGCAAATAGTTCCCCTACGACTCTATTCTAACCAAAAAGGCTGTTTGGGTCTTCCTGAATTGTTTGACTTTTCGTTAAAATAGGCTGGTTTTACTATTTTACCCTTGTTGAGGAAAGACGTAGTGTATATCTATATAAAATTTTTTCACCATACTCTCTCAGCAGTATTAATGGCGATGATGGCGGCAGTAACATCAGCCAGCAAACTGACTGATAATATAACGAAGGTCGGAGCAATGCAGTAATTGCGACCTATGAAAATTTTCAATAGAAGAAACTTCATACCAAACCATGTAAACAACATCCTCTCTATATATTCAATCTGTACACTGTTATATTGAAAGAAAGGACGAGCGCCGGTACAAATATTAATGTTTTATATATTGGTGATGTATGTATTTGTATGCATCTCTCACACAACTCGGTCGTAGATGGACGACCTTTTCTATAGATTATGTCAACTTCTTCATGCAGTTTTTATACATTGGACGCCAGCGAATAACTTGAACGAGCTGCGCCCATTTTTCCTTCTCTATACACTATGAGACCCTTGGTTTTGTTGTATGCTTTTTTGAATGTTTTACACAAGCTCCTTCTTTTTTGATAGTAGTAAATGGCGCTCTCTCTTCAAGGCAATGTATTATTAGTATTAGAAGAGATATTTACAGGAAGAAAACTAAAGTAATACTCTCTGGGTTAAGCAGAAGCGCCTCTACTACTGCTCCTGAAAAAATACCAAAGAGACTGGGTTGTTCATTCTAATTTTAAATAATGCTTTTCATCTACAATTTATTACGCAATTGGTGAGAGATGTATTATTCCATAATCATAGCGTGAAAATGACCCCCTCAAATGTAAACACCTCCTATTTATTTCGAGACATCATTTAATAATCTTTAATGTAGTTTTTTTTTAATTGCTTTTTTGATTAGTCGTTATCAATATATGTAATTATTGTTTATTTGTTTCAGATCATTGTAAATAGAGGTCATTATATTGACAACCAAAGTTGGCGAAAAGTATATAAAAAGATTTTGTCCCTGAGTGTGATCATGTGCTAAGGTACTTGATATATGCTCAAAAAGATAATATTTAATTAATGACACAGATGTCGGAAGTATCCGAATCAACAATCATAACAACTTCGGCTCAAGGAGCAGAAGAAGCGGTGGTGAATATCTCCAAACCATCACCAACCATACAAGCTTCTTCTATATCTCCGAACCAACAGCACAGTGCCACATCTACCCCCATTCTTAATAATATTTTGTCAACACCTTCTATTATTGAAACTGTTTCTACTTCTACTTTTGAATCCAATTCAACTTTGGCAACTCCTAAATCTGAAAGTACCATGTTAATTTCTAAACAATCAATGGAAGCACAGACAAATGTAAGTTCCTAAATCTGCCCTTCGTATTTCTTCTCTAAAATAATACTAAACTACTACGTATAATCAATTTTCATTAAAATTTTCTAATATTCAGTGTTGGTAAATTATAATTATCAAACTTGATTACGAGAAAGAATATCAAATTTTCTAACTTTTAGTAAATATTTAACTGGTAAAATTTCGTTGTATATCTTGACCATAAGATATTGAATGATAAATATACATAATATGCCTTTTTTGATGGTGTTATTTGTGTGTTACAAAATAATAAATATTTTACGTGAAAAAAAAACAGTACATGGGAGAATTATTCTAAAAAAATAACATAGTATTTTTACAATAGCTTTTCCCGCAATAATAATGATTTGGGCGGTTAATAAAGTCACCACACGATTTCTTTATGCGATAAAATGTTTACAACTTGGAAGAATGCATACATTTCAATTGACGACGCATTGTTATTAAATCTATTTCCTTCGATATAATTAAGTTGTTTGTTTAAATCCCTTGATACTATTATAGCTTAATCTAAAAGTGTTTTTTAATTATGTAATTACAGTGCTTTTTTTATACTAAGATGTTATTTAAAAAAATTTATACTAATTTTCTAAATATATTTATTTTTTATTTTTAGAACATTGCTAATAAATCAGATCTCGGTGCCACAATTCAAAAAGGTTTGCAAGAACAACAGAACTTACCTCAACATCAATGGCCTCCAAAGACAATGCCACCACCACAAAATTTGCCTCCTAGTACCCCACAAAATAATCAGTGGGTACAACAACAGAAATTTTTGCCAGGTCAAAACATGCCGGGAACTAATTGTTATAATCCAAATGTTATTTCACAACCACTTGTCATTCCGAATGGAGGTGTTTTAACACCAAAATTACCTAATGGTGTTCTTAATGTATCACCATCTGGAGAGACGTCAAAGAAGGTTCTTGAGAATACTCCAACTCCAAGTAATTCACAAAATAGTCCTATACAACAAACTCCTCCTGATAATCAGAAACAAAATAGTATAGATGTTTCTACTTCAAATGGTGCGCTAGGTTTGAATATTGATAGTAATCACAGAGATGCAGCATCACCTACTGGAAATTCTTCTACAGCGGATGATAATGATGATTCTAAGAATTCATTATTACATTCTCCTTCATGGTCTAATCAATCGGCAAGTCAGGTAAGTATATTTTTGTTATAAAGAAAAAGCATATCCATATCTTCTTTGATATAAGTAATATTTAGATTAGTAATAAGTAGTAGGAAATATATAAAAAATCTAAAAGATAAGAATTTCTATAAATAATATATTAATGAGTCATATTCAATATATAGGAGAAACTGTTTGTTAATATCTCTAACATATACATTTTTTAATTAAAATTTTCCACTATATAGATTTTCCTCTCAGTATATCTTTATATGATGTGTATTTGAAAAACTAATTTGTTAATGTTATACCTTTTTCTAGAAAACAGCACCACCTACTCCATCGGCATCATCAACACCTTCAATAGAGATAGTACATACACCATCACGGGGAAGTTTATCACCTGGTGAAGTTATTCATAAATTGGCAACAACAGTCTATTTTAATGAGGAGTTAACAGCAGATTTGTTAAATGAGAGGAAATCTTTTTTTGAAAGATTATATAAAATAGGTGAAAAACATAAGGATGTTATAACGGCTGCTCCATGTATTAGTAAGACACCGGTGGACTTATTTCGATTATGGAAAGGTGTGTTGGAGCGTGGTGGATTTGACACAGTTACAAATAAGAAAGAATGGAAAACGTTATGTCCATTGAGTCATCCATCTATGCAAGAATCCTCTGCAGCTGGTTACCAACTTCGTAGGCATTATACAAAGTATGTATTAAGGTTAGAATGTGAAGATACGGGTAAGAATTATGAAGAGTCAGTTGAAAATGCAGATAGATTAAAAAAGAAAAAAAAGGTTAAAGAACCAGCACCAACTACTGCTACTCCTGTTCCTACAACTACTACTACAGGTGTTGGATCGAATATTCCTAATGGATCAAACTCAAATTCTCAACCTATGACACCAGCACCATCAAATCATGGTATGCCACAAGGAGCTTCACAGCACCCTCAAAGTAGTGGTAGACCAGGATATGGTGTTCCAGGGCAACAATCTCAAGGTAAGTTAAGTAGTTAGATATAATTTTATAAGAGAATGATATTAAAATGGAAAAAGCGAAAATATAATCATACTTGTTGTTATTGGGCTTTGTATCTATGTAGATACATATATTTATTCAGACTTTTAAATGTAGAAGGTTTTGTAGATGTCATGGCAATATGTATTTTATTATCTGCAATTTATCTTTATATTAACAGTAATAATTATATATTTCTTTCTACCATGTTTGCCGTTCCATGCACATCTAACTTTTTCTTTCATTATTATTATATAAAGGATAAGGTTGTTGTCTGTAGTCTTTTGACAACTCATTATAAGACTTTTAGTTAGTTATATATATTACTGACATTTACACCGTTGAGTATGTTCTTTAATATTACAGATATATATCTACATGCCAGCTGATGTAGGCAAAAATAACATAAATTATTATCACATATGAAAAATTTTCTTATCAACATAAAGATAGATACATACACATACAAACTAACACATATATACATGATGTACTCTTCTTTTATGGCTATGCTTGAGAGAATATATATATATATATATAAATAAATATATATATGGAGAGCCGTAAATCAGGTTTGCACTTAGCTCCTTCTATTTTGTATATAATATACTTCTCCAGTAACATATCTTTGTTTTTACCCTTTTCATTTAATAATTATTAACTTGGCGCTTTTAACATAAACATATTAAACTATAATATTGCTAATTTTAGTTGCACAAATATTTTTGCAATTAATAATAAGCTTATTATCTATATAATTGTGTTTTTGATTTAAACAGTAAAAGTTTTATATTGACTGTATAAAATTACATCATCATCATTATTATTTGATGGCCTCAGCCAGAATCCCTGGTAGCAACATTACAAATCAACCTAAATTTGATAGATTTCCAGATAGCCATAGTAGTAATTATACTAATTTATTTTCTAGTAATGCTCAGAACTTAATTCCATCTCAATGCTACGGGAATCAGAGATTAATAAGTATGATTATCGTATAATTACAATAAAAATACAAGGACTTGGTATTTTTTCTTGTATAAGTGACAATACCTTTCTTATTCCATTTAAATATACATTTACATCTGGACAAAGATATGAATCTCATTTTAATTAATTTTATCGTCTATATTCCTTTTTTTCTTCTTAATAATTGATATTTCATTTTCCTTCCTTTTTTTATATTGAAGGAAAAGCATGTCAATTGTTCTTTTTTTTATTTTATTATATTTAAAGGGAGATTAGGGATTGCAGTATAAGAAAGCGTATATATTTAATATTCTAAAAAAGGGAAATTATCATTTAATCTTTGTCTAGTTGTGATTTTTCTCTTAAATTTATTCTTTTTTTATATTTCTATTTTTAACTGATTTGTTTGTTTTTAAGGTTACCCACAACCACAACATCATTCAGGAGAGATGGGTCCTGGAGGATATCCATATCATCAAATGCCTTATTCTCAATGGAGTCAACCACAACCACCACCTGGATATCCTTATAATCCAAATATTCCTCAAAGGATGCCACCACATCCTCATATGAGGCCACCAAATATGCCAATGGGTCCAGAACAACATATGGCTTATGATGATCCAAATAGGAGTGGAGGATATTATGGAAGTACAATGGTACCACCACCTCAACATGTGGGATACCCTGGAGCTTCATCAACACCCATAAATCACTTAACTGTTCCACAACAATCTACACCTCAACAACAATCCAGTGCACAGGAGGTTCAAAGGAAGTCTGCTACACCATCTCAGGTAAATAGTCGAGCTCCATCAGCTGGTCCTCCACCAGATACACCTGACTCTAATAGCCGAATGTCAGCAATTAGTGAAGATCAATCACAAAGTTCTTTATCTAGTGCTCCTATTCCAAGTCATTCACAAACTCCACTTCAACAACCTATACCGCAACAACAACCTCCTCAAATACCACAACAACAACCTTCTCCATTTTATCCACCACCAAATACTGGTAGTTATATTAACTCACCAAAACCGTCAAATGCTTCACTTGGTGGACAAGGATATCCTCCTTATCAGAGTCCAATGTGGGGAAGGATGCCACCACAAAATACTGGACCACCGGTATACCCTCAATCTGGTGTTAATGTACCACCTTCCACACAACACCAACACCAACAGCAACAACAACGTCGCCCACCAACAATGTATCCAGGTGTTCCACCATCACCTTCACCTCAAGCATCACAAAATCATCCAAATAGAGGAAAATATCCACCTATAACTCAACAACCGATACCTCAACAACCATCAATGCAATATCCACCATTAGTTAATAGTAATAGTGGAGTTGTACCAAGAATTAATACAAGTGGTCCTATGTTAGGATCGATAATGCCTCAACAGCAATCTCAACAACATCCAGGAACATCAGGACAAATGGTTGGAACATCATCACATAATCTTATTCCAGGAGGATTGAATAGTCAGCAGTTACCTTGTTTCTCTGCGGCCCCTCCGGTACCGATACCTAAAGTTTTACCACCTAGTTGTGTTGAAGGTATAGATTATAATTCAAGTAAAAAAAGGAAGAAGATGTTTATTCGTGATTTACCTGTTTACCACCCAAAGAGATTTATAATGGCACTGCGTAGTGGATTGGAGGCAGAAATAATATGGGCTATAAATAATCTTGAAATAATGATGTTTGATCCGGATCCAAATTTTTATCTTAATTGTGAGACATTTCCTGATCTGCTAAATTTGTTGGTGGAGCACCTGCGTGCTACATTGTCATTATTGTATCCGGAGGAATTTAAGTTATATAATAGTAAGAAAGCATTGCTAGTTGTTGAGGAGAAAGAACTTTTGAAGACAGAATTTGATGATATTTTGATATCACGAAACACATCACCCAATTCTGATTGCAGCAATAGTAGTACGAATAATACCGCATCAATGAAGACACAAATTAATTCTAAATTTGTTAATGGTCATTTGAATAAGAATAGTAAGAAGGAAGATATTGAATGCGAAGATGGTGTGAGTAGTAATAGTGATTCATTGAAAGTAACAAAGATATTCAGCAAGGCAATGTCAAAAAATGGTTTTAAGGTTAAATATGTTGATAGAAAGATTCCATTAGATTTGGAAAGGCAAAGACCGGTAACATTTGATTTGGATAAAGATTACTATGATGAATCATTGGATTCAGAGATATTAAGTGAAAAATACTATCAAGGTTATGGTAGTGGTTTGTCTTCGAGAATTGGCATTCTTTTGAAAAATAAATTGTCTTTTGATGATGAAATAGAAATACTTAAAAACTCAAAGAGAAAATGTAATATGGAAAGTAATTGTGTTCCATTTAAAAGTATCAAAAAATGATAATTCTATTAATATTAAGGAGGAGGAGGATGGTGAAGTAGTAATGGTGACAAATAGTGAAAATGTATTAAATAATAGTAGTAATGATAATATTAATAACGGTGATATAGTTAATGAAATAAGGAGAGAAAAGGGTAATGGGTTGTTTAATTTCCGTAATAAGAATAAACAAGAATTAGCTACAAGATGTTTAGCTTTATCAAATATATTGCGTGGATTTGCATTTCTACCAAGAAATGAAAAATGTATGGCTCGTCATTATGGTTTGTTACATCTACTAGGGAAATTCCTTCGACTACGAGTAAATGAGATAGCTATAGTGAAACTTAAGAAACCAAAGTACGATGAGAAAGATTTAACATCTAGAGTTGGCACACTAACAACGCTAGAAGATGCAAATTCTGATTTGTTATTGGAGAAAGATGATGGTGATGAGTATCTACTTGATAATGTGGCGGACTTACTAAGACAGGATGCTTTTGTAATACTTTCATATGTAGCAGGTTATTTAAATTTGATGGAATTAGATAGCCCAATAGCATTTTCAATAATGGATGGTTTAATTTTTTGGTTGACAAGTAATGCATCATATGCTAAAGATTTTGTTATAAGTGGTGAATTTTCAACACGTCATTTTGCATTAGATGTAATTGGCAAGATGGTTATTCAAGAAAGCAATACAGATCTCCTATATAGTACTGGTTCATTCAAAAGAACAATAGAAATGATAAAAATATTAAGTGAATTTTTAATGCTTAGTGAAGAGGTCCCAATACGTGAGTATGCTTTAGTGATATTAGATTCCTTAGTTACCATCTACCCAGAGGTTGCTTATGTTCTGGCAAATGAAACATCTGCTGTGAAATATTTAATAACTTTCTTAGAATGTATTAATGGGAATTTAAATCAAATAACACAACAACAATCTTCTGGTGTGCAAATGTTGAAAGAGAATGCAGAAGTAATGGGAACAACATGGAATATGTTGCGAAGAGCAACGAATATTTTATATAACATTGCAAAAATTCCATCGAATATGCATTTATTTACAAAACACCGTTACAGTATTTTGGATTTATCACTTTCCACAATGGTAAGAAATAATTTTGCAAATTATTTTGCTAATGGAAATATCTTTCAGATGGATAGTGGGATAAGTCATATGTTAAATGACATTCTTTTTGAAGTTTCACAATATGAATACAAACAAAATCCACCACCTAAAGTATCTCATGAGATAATTGATTTTGATGACATATCAGTCACAATAGATGATAATGAGAAGAAGGATAAATCTCCAAAGTCTTCCTTAACTACTACTTCTGTTACAACAACTAGTGAAAAAGAAAATAATGGAGCAATAAGTGATGAAGCAAATAATATGTCAAAGGTAGCGTCTTGAAAATATTTATGTTATATATATATTTATAAATATATATATATATGATGTAGAAAAAAATTATGTTTTCGTTATATAGCAAATTAGATCTTTTACTTTTTTTTAATAAAAGAGAACATGATTCTTTTTTAATTTATTTTATTATGGAATAATATAGTTGAGAAGTAGCATTAATAATACAATAGATTCATTTTTTTTACATAAATTAAACAACTATTTTTATAGGATCGCACGGAGCCATCTTCAGAAAATGAGGTAAAAAAAGAAGCATCAAAGACAGAAGATAATAGAACAGAAGCAAACAATAGTAATAACGTTTCAGAATCTACAGCCCCAACAATAGTAACAGCCTCAGCATAAAAAATAATACAACAAAAAGTTATTAATAGTATAGTATGTGTTTGTATATTTTGAAAATGAGCTAAAAAATCAAACATACAAGTTTTGGGAGAGCCTACTTTTCACCGGTTTAATATTATTATTTTTATTATTATTTGATAAAAAATTGTGTTTTCTTTCTTTGAAATTCAAAAAAAGTGGAATGATTTATTGAGAGAGGTACACACAAAGAATAGATGAATGTTCCTCTTGAAAAAAAGGAAAACAATAATTTATTGTAATAAATAAACATTTTGATTTTTTTTATTAAAAGTAATGTTCACAAAAGACGGTTTTTTGTTTTCCAAGATGATATGAAAAAGAGAGATGTATAGTAATATAATGATTTTGAGCTTCTTAAGGTATATATATATATATATTTGTACATTATGATCTGAATTTAATTTTTATATTCCAACCTTATTCAATGATTTTTTTCTTTTAATTAATTATATTCTTAATTATCCAATATAATGTTTCTCTCCCTGACAAAATACCAATAATTAATTAAAAAAACTTGTTTATATATCAATTTCTCTTTTTTATAAGGGTAATTATTGTTTATTATTATTTTCATACATTACACTAATTTTTCTTTACTTTAATTATTTCTTTTTTAAACATAAAAAAATAAATTTCTTTGACACTTTCTTTTACAAGAAATTTTTATTCTTTTTTGCATGTATAATAATTCATAAATAATGTAAATGGATATAATTATATGGTTAATTTTAGTAAAAATTATAATTAAATACAAAATAAATACTATAAAAATTGAATATTTAAAAAATGAATAGTATATAGATTGAAAATATTTACTCAGATTTTCCTGTGATATCTTCGTAAAATCCTATAAGTTGAGGTAACTTTGTGTAGAAGTATCTTGTTGACTTGTCATACTTCTTCTTATCAAATGTAGAATTGATTTCATTACTTTTTCTGTTTGTTTCAGCATTAGTAAATGATGAAAGACTATCAATTACTACTTTACATATTTCAGGTAGTATCTTGGAGAAATCATCCTTAGTTATTTTCTTTATTAATGAGAGACATTTATTACCAAGAGCGATATTAAATATTTCACAGGCGATAATAATAGCACATGATGCAATTGTAGATGGTCGAATGTGAGCTGTTCTGTAATCAGCTGCCACTACAAAACATATGTAGTCAAGTATAAAATTTCCTTTCTCTGGATATGTTAAGCCGAAAGCAAAACACCTACATATTTCAATTGACAAAGGACGTACTACATTAAAATCTATTGCGTTAAGAATCTAAAATAATATAAGTAAATAGGGGATGTAATTAAAGAAAACTATACTTACAATAACTTCTGTTCTAACAATGTCATCTTTGTTAAAGACAGGAGAAACATATCTATTAAGGTCGTCAATACAAAGTGGTCTTACTTCCTCGTATTTTGCAGCAATGTAAACGGAGGTGATAGCAATTTTTTTAGAATTATCTTGATTAACAATTTTTTGTCTCCAACAATCATCAAATATTGCCATTGCAAGCAATCCAGTCTCTGATCGATAATGGAATCTATCCATAATGATATTAATAATTCCACAAAGACATTGACGCCTTATTTTTAGTTCAGTCTCCTTCATTGGCGATAAATAGTCAATAACAGGTGATGTAGGAAGATCTTTTTCCTTTTCCAGTAATCTGTGAAATCTATCTTCCTTAAAAACATCATCGAGATCTGTTTTGGTGGTACTTGAGAAAAGACATCCATACAATTCTTTGGTTGTTTTTAAAGTCTTCATCATAATCGGATTTTCATCTATTTCACTGGCATCATTTCCATCCAAATCCAATCTTACTTTTTTATGATTACTGCTCGTAGAAGTAGAAGAAATTCTTTTACGTTTCACTGAGTTACGTATTTCCTCCTGTTGAAGAATATAATTAGGAGGTTCTGGTAAATCTAAGAAAGTTGTTTTGTTCCTCTTTCAATTTTAATATTTTGTTACTACGATCTCCAAGTACAACTCTCATGGGTTGCTCCTCGTGTAAACGTTTCCTGTTGTTAATACCACTACCACCCTCATTCTTTTTTAAAATACTTTCTTTTACTAAATCATTCTGCAGAAAAATTTTTAAATAAACTCATATTTATAGGATGAAAAATCTTACCTTCACAATATTTGTGTTCTCACCATCGCAAACACTTAAAACTCTTTCGCATATCTTCATTTTTTGTTTTTTGTTCTATTTTTTTAGTAATAGTAGTTTTTACTGGGAAGTTATTTATATGTTAATCTAAAAAAATTAAACATGAATATTAAAATAAGGAATATTGATTATTTAAAAATAGCAATAACTGTGAGAAAAATAAAGGATAACAAGGCAAAAATGAAAAAACATACCTTCTGGATAAGGAGTTAATTAAGACTAATAATATTACTATTTATTATCAGTACTGTGAGTATCCAGTTATCTTTGATTCTCAATATGTTAGGAATACCGAGAGTGGTGCAATTTTTTTTTTGCAAAATAAAAATTTGATGACAATCAAGTCGTTTGATGACTTTTTAAAATTAGAATTTACTCCTACACTTGTTAACGTTGTTTTCGTGTGAAGATTAAGTTTTTTTATTTAAATTTAGGTGTTTTTTATGGGAATCAGTTTATCGAAAGGGTATCTTAAAGCGCTTTTATTAAATTTAAAAATTACAGTTATTTATTACCTCAGTGCAGTAGAAATAAATCTTATAAGTGTTACAATCGTTACATGATATTAAAAGTTAAACATTTATATTGTTATTATTTCTTACTTTTTTCTTAAATTCCATGATGATGTTTACGTCATTGTAGATGCTGTGGTCGTATTATTTAAAGTTTATTGATTTAGTGCATAAAATTAATTAGTTTATGTCTCATTATTGTGTTGCCTTCTAGTGATTGACTGTTGATATATTTTTATATTTTTAACCGAAACGAACAAAATCATAATTGGTACTCTCTATGGCTGTTCTCTTACTTTCTTCTCCTCCTCTTCCGAAATTTAAATTTTGGTATTTTTCAGATCTTTTATATAATGGTCCATACATTCCTAAGGAACTTTGAATTAACGAGTCATCTTGTGATTCGGAGTCATCTCTCTTTCCAAATCTAACAAAATCATAGGAAAAACCATCATAATTTGTGGGATCTGAGCGTTGAAAACGATCATTTGTATCTCTTCTATTATTTAATATTAGAAGATTATCACTCCTTTTATTTACTCTCGATTTCATATCTATAAAAGTAAGATATTATGGTAAAAAAAGCTAGATTATTTTATTTACATTTATTAAAATTAGTTTTTTTTGTCATTCTGTCAAAGCCTATTGTAGTAAAACCTGGATGATATCTATTTCTACCGGAAGCATCAACATGATTCTTGAACTTCTGGAAGATTTTATGAATTCCGTCAGAATCTCTTAGGTGGTCAAATAGCATTCTATTGCTAAATATTGAATGTTTCAAGCTAAATGATGGTGCCCTAATATCTCTATTCATATTTCTCTCATATGTAGAAGACGGATTACAAGCTTTAAACAGTTCTTCAGTAGTGTATTTCTTTGTTTTCATATTATCTACCACAAAGGTACATAGTGGTTTATCACTGGTTTTACTTAATGATGAACAGAAATTAACATGTAAAAATAATAGAAAAATAAAAGTATTAGTAAATTTTCCAGTCATCTAAAAAAGTTTTATTAAATAAAGTGGAAACTAATAAAAGTAAAGTTTATAATTGAAATTTATATCCGTTTGGCATTAACTGCGAAATTAATAAGAATGAAATATTTAATTTTTTCCCAAATCTCTCCACCTATATTTTGTTTAAAGCCAATCGTATTAAAGTATTTTTGATAACGTTGTACTTAATTATTAATAAGGGAAATCACCTGTCTATAGAAATGGTAGGTTTGAAAACATTCGCTATAATTTATTATTCAAGTATTATATTTTTGTAATAATCTTGATATTATATATTATGGACAAATATTTAATAATATCAAGCTAATGTTAAAGTTTAACAGGTAATATTACGTAGAGTATGTTATAGATAAATTAGCTAAGATTTTTTATTCAAACATCACACTAATTATGTAAAAATAATTTTTTATTATATATTATATAATCAAAAAACAATGTTAATTTTTAAATGTTAGTAGAAACGATCTTTGTAATTAAAATATAAAAATTAATAATATTAATCGTTACTGGCAGATGATATTGGTATAACAACATTGAAAGTCCTCTTTAATAAGGAAGGATATGATACACAACTTCTCAGTAATATTTTTATATTCTACTTCATTAGGTACTTATTCATTATGACGATATCCGTTCTTGGAAAAATAATTTATATTCTAAATATAATCATAATTAGAAGAGTTTTAATATAATTTATATATAGAAATTCTATACACAATTTAAAATGTCAGAAAGATAAGAAAAATGAATATTTAACTTAAAATTATAATTAAGAACTACTATCAGATGAATAGCAAACGTCATTTTCTAACTCAGGCATTGGATATTTAAGAATAGCTGCAACCCCACTGTACAAATTTAATTGTTCCCCACTTAATTGTTGACTACTACAAATATAAACATTCTGTTTTTGTTTTTTGACACTTTCTACAAGCTTAACATACTTAGCACGTTCCTCGAGGTTTTGACTTCTAAATAATGAATCTGAAATAAGAAGTGTTTCGATTGCTTGCAAATTATTTGCTCTAATGACATCTTTTGGCCCGTAAAAAGCCTTTTCAGGGCATACATCAAGAAGTTGTTGAAAACGTAAAACTTGATTTAATTCTCCTTGTGATTTGGTGGCACCAAATTTTTTTTGTATGTTGGGATCAGATAAAACTTCCTTAAGACTGTGTTTAAAACCGTTTGTACTATGAACAAGTAAAAACTTATTCTTATCATCTGGTGTAAGTTTTCTGCCACTATTTTCCATGAAGTTTTGTAAATAAGTAAAGAAACAATCCTTATAAAATCCTGGTGAAGCAATTATGATACATTTAACAACATCCAAATCAATGTTCTTTATAAAAGCATTAGAGATGTGCTTATAAAATCTTTCTAATGCCTTATCATGTTGTGATGAGTACCCCTTCCTTTTTCCTGGTATAGATATCTCTATCTTACCTTTTGTTATTATTAAATTCTCAGTCATTAGACAAACATGAGCAAGGCCTTCGTGCATTATTATTGCAGCAACATCAGCCTTCTTTGCTACTGTGTCTTGGCATTCTTTTAATCTATGAAAATCTACACTATCCCATTGTTCCTTAGAAAGAGTGAATGTCTTACCAAGTTCTATATCTAATGTATGATATTGTCCCAACTTTACATGCTCGTTTTTTTCGGTATTTTTTCCTTTTAAGTGTAATGTACAAGTTGTTGGATCAAATGTTATTACTTCAACAGCAATTGTTAAATTCATATTTATTTTTTGACTACTATTACTTCTTGTCTCGGATTCTGTAATGACTTTTCTAACCGTTGATGCTTTTACTAAATCTTTAACACGTATTAGATTGTAAAATTGCCACATGTCTTCTTCCTCTTCTAAAAGAACCTTTATGGACCCTGAGTTGTCTTTATTAATGTACTTTCCCAGTAACTTCATTGTGATGACAATATAAAAATCTAAAACCCTGTAGTTAAAAAATACTACTATTCAATAAAAATATAACTTCGAATAAAATAGTTTTAGTGATATATAAAACACATTTTTAACAAAAAGCTCAATATATAAACTATCATTATAAAATCTACAAATAAATTTTTGTAGTAAAAAAAACAATTTATTATTTATCTTTCTTTTTTACAACATCAACAACTGTATGTTCAAAAGTAGAATTAACTTTAGCATATGATCTTCCATCATCATCATTAGTTTTCAAACCTTTATTCAAATCTAGTGGAGGCAGTCTATGGTTTTCACCAAGACATTGGTTGATTTCTTTCAGATTCTCACATAAATTCTCAATTGTCCTATGGATTTCATCTATAGTTTGTTGGAGGGAATGAAGACGAAGCATCTCACTATCTAATTTTTTGTACTTGTTTTCACGCAAACGTAACTCGTTTGTTATCCTCCTCGTAGTGTTATCCACTTTTTTTATCTTCCCAAAAACTTCAATCTGACCATTCTGTATATAAAGCGTGCATTCTCATTCAAATGTATATGAAGTTCAGAAAATTTATCATATAACAATTTTGGGTTTATCTGTTTATATATATCACGTTGTGGTACTGAGGCATTCATTATAGAACCTTTCATTATCGGCAAAAACTTTGGAATTTCATTTAACCTCACAACATCCTGGATCATTCTCAGGATTCGTTACATTATTCCCTCCTGTATTAACTGTTATCATGGTTGAAGATCCCGGTGGTTGTGAGTGTGAACGAGATGAAAAAAAAGACATAGAGGAATTTGGTGTTCCATGGTTACTAGATGTTTCATTTCCCATTTTCTTTATTACATAAATATTTCGTAATATTGTTTTTTGTAAATTTAATTAGAATTAACGAAAAAAGAATATTTCCTTTGGTTTTTACTAGAATTGTCTTGGGTAACTTCTCAATGGAGGAGCATGCCAAAACGGAATGGTGCTTAAACCAGTGTCGTTCCAACGATTATCTCCGTCTCCAAATCTATCCTGCAAAGTAATTAATATTTAATTTAAAAATATATCAATATAAAAAATACCTGTTCTCTAAAACAAGAAGGAATAGTTTCAGCGTCTGGATCAGGTCTCAAATGAGCTGGTATATCGACTAAATCGTTTTTCAAATTGTGTGTTGCCCAATCAGAATCAGCTACAACTATTTTTGCTCCAAGATTATATTGTCTTACGTTCAAATTCATAGTACATTAGAAAAGAAAGTTTTATCCCTTCTGTTATCTTTCAAAATGTACAGAATTAATGGTATAAATTTAAACTAAATTATATGATTTTATTTGAGTGGTAAAAATAGAAAATTAAATGGTACAATAATACAAATTTTGAAACTTTTAATATAAAATAAAACTTAGGAGAAACAACTATTGACATATAATACGTCACGCTTCTTGGTAGGAGATTTGTTTGTTTAATTGTGGAGAGACGTTTTTGATTACATTGGCCATTCTTTACTTTTTTATATTGAGGTTATTTGTAAATAAATATATGTAAATCACCATAAAAAAGTTTCCCAATAAAAATTATCTATACATTATCACTGTAAAAGTAAATTATTATGGACTATAGTGGAGAATTCAGCATGAGTGAGAAACCGACAATCAATGGGCCAAATGCAAACTACGTTAAATTAGTTAGTTCAGACAACCATAAGTTCTATCTTCCTAAAAGTCTTGTTATGGCTAGTGGTACGATAAAGGCTATGCTTTCTGGACCAGGAACATACAATGAAAATGAGTGTAATGTTGTTCATTTTAAAGAATTGCCGTAGGTTTTTTTAATGTCAAAAAAAGTGTATTTATTTTATTATTTAGTTCTCATGTTATCCAAAAAGTTTGTTATTATTTCTTGTACAAAGCTCGGTATACAAATTCTGCTAGTGAAATTCCTGAGTTCAAGGTAGAACCGGAGATGTCTCTCGAATTACTGATGGCTGCAAACTTCCTTGATTGTTAAAATTGTAAATATGCGAGTTGTCCCGTTGGATTTATTAATATCGTATTTGAAACTTAAATTTTTATGTATTTAGAGATGTGAATAGTATAGAATAAATAACTAACAATGAATATTTTGTATACTTTTGTATGGACAATTAATCATTTTTCATGATTATTCGTGGAATGATTAAGTACTAGTTAGTTGTCTGTTTTAACATAATTTTTTTTGTTAAAATAATAAGTTTATCATAGGTAATTTTTTAAATTAGTTTGCTTTTACTAGTGAAAATCGAAATTGTTCTTTTTTTTGTTAAAATTATAAAACAGGATTTTTTTTATGAATAAAAGTAATTGTTGATAAAATTGGATCTAAAGTTTATCTGCTGATAGAAAAGAGGGAGTACCATTTTTTTACTACTAGACAAGTCATTTTTAATTTGATTAATAAAATAGTACCTTTGTTTAGAAAGTACAAATAAAAAACAAATAAAACAAACACTGAAAATTACTTCTTTTATTACTAATTTTAAAGTGAGTAAAAATTATAAAAATAAAATAAAAAGATAATTTTAACCTTTCCCGTAGTTTAAAATGATTTTTGATGGATAATTATAATGAAAATAATTTAAACTTTTTCAAAATCTTTTTACAGTAACACCAGACTTTCTCACTTCTGTCGGGGTAACAGTATCATAATAAAAAACACTGTGACTCCTTGCATCATTAAAAAATTTCTTTCTCGATGCCTGAGGACTTACTACCCCTTCTACATATGGATAACTTTTTTCTGCACCTCGAGGTATAATAACTCTATTAATTCCATTTGAAGAATTTGGTAATGTTTCAGAGGCAACAAAATAATTATTGAATGCATCATAGTAGTCATTGTTTACCTGAATCTCGTGTTTTATATCTTCTCTTCCTCCAAATCTTGGTGGCGGAATTGGAGAATGGAATACGTTATTTTGATAGTGAGGAATAATATTTTGGTTTTTGTTGAGGTACCACATGATATGAAACACTTGGATCCATCATTGTATATCTATTAGATATATTTTTCTTATCTAATGTTTGTGAATACGAAGGTGGTGGTTGGATTCTTCGGATATCCTTCTTCTTATCAATATGGGCATGGAAAGATTGTGATTGAGGAACAATTGATTGTACAGCTGGCCCTTGATACATATGCTTTTCATATTTTTCAATCGTTGGTGCTTCATTATACTCAACATTAACAATATTACCGCGAATATTTTGCTTTGGTGTTGAAGTTTTTAAGGTGGTTGAAATCAATGCAGTTTTGTTTTTTTCAAAGAAATTTTTCTTCTGTGTCATATCTGAGGAACGAGAACGTTGGGGTCTGTATTGGTTAGCGGATATAGGTGTAGATGGGGAATTTTTGTTTGAAATCTGAATGATAGATTTCGTTGGTGTCTCACCAATATCGATAGATTTCTCATCAAATGAAAGATTCTTAGAGTTATCGATATTTTGGAACTTCTTTAAATTTAGTGAAGGAGAATACTTAGAAAAGGATTGTGTTGTGGTTGTTGGAGCAGAAGTCTGCCTGAGATGTTTAATTTTTTGAAAAACTTCAAGATTACTAGGATCATTGTTAGAAACGTTTTTTCGTTTCTCTGAAATACTTTGCCTTGTTTTTGACTGCCTATCAAAATATAAATCATCTTCATTTTGAATGGCATTTGTCAGTACATCAGAATCTTGATCATTCACCGTCACGCTTGTAACACCGTTTTTTTCAGTCTTTATCAATGCATGATTTACAGGATTACTAGGTTCGTAAAGATAATCGTTACTTTGATCATCTCTAACAACATCGATTTGAACATTTTCTAATGAATCATCATCTGATAACCTATTTATAGGTATGATTCTTGAGATTTTTAACTGCACATGTGTTTTATTTTTATCCAATGAACCTAGACACTCAGCTATAGTTTCAAAGGCTTCTTTGTTGGTTGAATATTGTGTTAAATCAATACCTTCTATTCCCAGAAGTCTATCATTTTCCTTTAACAATCCTGAGTTATATGCTGACCCACCAACAAGTGTCTTTTTAACAAAAATACCCACATCTTGTCTTTCTCCATTAGCTCTATGTATACACCTTGCTTTTAAAGATATGCCTAAACCTGATGATGGTGTAGAATTAAATGGAAGAAAAATATCTTTAACTTCAACTTTTTCACTGAAAGAAATTTGACTATTTTCTTTTTTCTGTATATTTTCTTTGATTTCCTTCTTCTGTTGCTTTTTTTCAACGTCAACCTTATCCATACTGGAATCTTTTTTATCAATATCATCACTTCTAGCTATACATAAAACTATCTCTTCTCCAATGGAAATATTCTTAAGTTGTGAAACAAATTGACTTTGACTACTATCAACTAAAGAATTACCATTTAATTTTAAGATTCTATCACCAATTTCTAGAATACCATAAGCGACAGAATCTAACTTGACTGCTGAAACATATAATAAACATTCATTTTGAGCATTATATCTTGAGGTAACATTAAAACCGAAACCATTGTTATTTTTCTTTAAAATAATATTTTTTTCATTACTTTTTATTAGTGTTGAATTTACTTGTTGCAATTTTGATTGTATAGGAGTAACTAATTCAGTCAATTGACCTTTTTGACTGCTACTTTTCAAAGATTTATTTTTAATTTCTTCTGTTCTCTGTAAAATTTTTTCATACCCAACATCTAACGTTAAAGAGGGATTTTCCATACTTTTCATCTCCTCGAGGTAACTTTTAACACGTTGTGAACTCATTTGATATACAGGTCTACCATTTATTTCTTTAATATGGTCGCCTTCTCTAAATCTACCATCTAAGTATATTCTTGAATCTGGTACTATATCATCAATCTCTATAGAATCTAACTTTCTTGAGTTAGGACCAGTTATTGGTGTAAAAGAATCTTCTATACCTACGGGTATATTCTTAGTTTCACTATTAAGTGTAATAACACTCCACTCAGTAGGTTTATGTTCATGTCTATAACACTCTTCTAACATATCATAAGGTATTCGTGTAACTTGAAATGAAACATTTTTCTTAGACACACTCTCATTAAACTCTGCTTTCTCATTCATTTTTTCTTCTAACCTTTCTTTCATTATAAAAAAATTATCATTAATCTTACTCTTCCTGGCTCCGGTAATTTTGAACGGATTAGTAGATGGTAACGTATTATGAAGGGGTTGTGAGGAAAATGAATTTTTAATAAATTTAATTTTATTATAATCATCAACCATTTCCGTCACTCTACCTACAGATTTTGAAATACTATCATTATCTTGATTTGTTGAGTTTTTAGAAGTAGTTGGTGTTTGTGATGCTTCATTATATGTATTCATGTAATGTTGTAATACACGTAATCCACCTGCTAAAAAAATAACATATTATTTTAAGAAGATTAAAAAGGGATATAAAAAATTTTTTATATATATTGTTGTATGGAAATATTACATTTTACGCAATAAATAATAAAACAATTTTAATTAGTGGGTGGGGACAGATGAGGATTTAAAATTGGAAATGATTACTCAATATTTGTTTGGTGAAATTAATTACGTTTTTAATGATTGTTAAGAGGTGTTTTGTAAGTTATTTTATAATATTTATAATTACTACTAGATATAATTATGGTGAAACAGCGAATACACTTGAAACTTTGCCATTAACAGCAGATGAGATGAAAATATTAACATCAATTCGGGATGAATTAACAAATTCTGGGAAAACGAATTTTGATGAGTTCTATCAGGTTTTAAGTGAAAAAAACTCTGAATTAGCAGGGAAAATATTTTCAGCTAGAGAAGCATGGAATAATAAATTCGATAATCTCCAGACAGAAGCTAAAGCATGGATGGAGGAAGTAAGAGAAGCTAAGCCTAGTAATGGTAAAACTCCAACAAGTGAAGAAATGGCTGAAATAATGGATAAGATTCGATCTAGTTTTAATAATTTATCAGAAGTTGCTAAAAAAGAATTAGAAGATAACTTCCCGGCTGTGGTAAAACAAATGGGAATAGAAAATAAGATTCGTTTAAATTTACCAACAATAAAACCTGCTGAAGAATGATGTTTAAAAAAATCAATAGCAGTTTTTTAAGGACTTTTGAAATAAAAGTGTTTATTTGCTAAAATAAAATTATCTAAGAAAAAGAAAAATTAATTTCTTTTTTTATTATATTTATCTCAATAAAATTTTATGTAAATGAAATACAAATAATAACGAATGTATCATTAATTTATTTTGATCTTTAAGAATATTTTCAACATGTACATATCATTTGATCAAACAATGAACCTATAAAAGAAATGATAAATTGTATAGTTTGATAAAGAAATATGATAAAAAGTATATATTCATCGGTATGGTGGTAGAAAGTAAAAAAAAATCACTCTATCATCTGTTAACTAAAAATAACACATAAATAATCTGCAATTTTCTCTAATAAGGTTAATAAGAAATTAAAAATAAATTAAACATAAGGAAATTTATATATATTTATGTAAATGTGTGTGTATTTAAAACATCAAGGTTAGAAATTTGTTTGGGGAAATAAAATAACAATTTTTCAATAATGTACAAAAGCTTACAATAAAAAGTATTATCATCATGTAAATAGCTTGTTCACTAAAGTATGCACATATGTACATATTATTATTGTTACTCTCTTTATAATCATTAACATACACATTTTATGATGAACTTAAAATAAGAGAATTCTATACTAGAAAGATGAATATCCGCATATTTACTTTAATTTATGCTACTTAAAAACAGTATAAGATGTGATTTTTTGTCGAGATAATATTTTATATTAATGATTGAATATTTCTAGTAAAAAATAATAATTATATATATATATATATATAAGAGTATAATACTCTCTTAATTAATATATAGTATGCTCGTTAAAAAATTTATGATAAAGTTACAACTTAGGAATTTATTATAAAACATATTTTTTGAATGTCAAACAAAATAAGAATAATTATATAATAATTAATTTGTTAATTTAATTTAGGATAGAACAAATAAATTTTTTATAATAAAAATATTTAAACAAGTTTAAATTAAATATAACTTACCGGGTGGAGATGATAAATTTGTTACTTCAACAATTTTTTCTTTATCAATCTTAGGAAAATAATTTGGTTGAGAATTGGGAGTTGTTGAGTATATTAATGTACCACAATTTGAACTTCTTTGGTATTTTTGACTTGGTGATAGGTGTCTATCATTTCTGGTGCCTGGAGAGGTTGACGAAGATATAGTTGTTGTATTTGATGATGTGGAAGTCATTTGAGGATGATAATACGGGAATGAAAGACTGTTAATCTGTCCAGTTGAAGTGGTTGCACGTAATGTCATACTTTATTTATAAATTAATTTTTAGGATCTTAAAGATATAAACATATTAAAATATAATCCAAATAAATATATAATTTAGAAAATTACACCTAATTTCATTTAAAATACTTAATATTTAATTCAAAATATAACAGATGTACAACTTCTTATTTATACAACAATAATAGCTATTAAAATAATATTGAGCAATATATATTAAATGAAAATAGCATTTTTAAATGGTTAATGGAGTAATAAGAATAATGGATTTTCTAGTTAATAAGTATTTTTATAGAAACAATTTATTCAAGCTATTTCCAAGACTAGTGTTTATAATAACAATATTCTTTTTTGATTTAAAATTTTATAAGAAACAATAGGGAATGTAAACAAATCTTAAACATTTGAATGCATTCTAAAAAAAGCGTGATTAGTAACATGGAAATATGATCTTTTTTAGTAAATATTTTGAAGTAATAGGAAACTATTCTCAAAATTATGTTGATAGGGTTTATAAAATTGTGTTGTTGTCAAACATTAATGGATTGTATGGAGAATAAATATACTATACGAACATTTTTCTATCATATAACAGAATGTTCAATATTATGATTTGTCTTAAAATAGCATGTTCTTAAGACATTAATACATATAAATAAAAAATGGTTAATGACATTAAAATTGTAGTAAACGAATATGTGTATACAATATTAATCTTTAAAACATTTAAAGTTTGTTTGAATCATAAATTGTCGGCTTTTTTCTTCAATTTGAGTCTTAAGAAAATGTATAAGCTGTACTTCACTATAAATACATATAAATACGAATGTTGCAAAAACTTTATACATAAAGGAATTTTTAGTATTAATGAGTCACAATCTAAGTGAAAGAAATATTAGCATAACAATTATTATTAACATTTATACAAATTATAAATGACCTTTCAAACAAAATCTAATACACATATTTTTATGATTAATTTTAACTAAAATAATTCAATCCACCGACATTCTTTTGACTTACAGTGACAATAAAAATATAATATTTGTATAGAATATGAAAATGCGAAACCATATGAAACTTGTATTAAATCAACATAACTTTCAATCCAATTAAATTTTATTACCTATTTATGCATGAAATCAATTGATAATACTACTACAAAACCATACAAATTAATAAATAAAAATTAAAATAATATTAATTTATTAAAAGAGGGAACAAATAATTTGAAAAGACCTTATTATCTTGAAATAATTTAACACATAGAAATGAAATTTATTCAAACTTTCAAGGTATTCAATTGTTAATAATACTATTAATGTGAAAGTTTCTTTTTCTGCTTTACGAATACAAATTAGTTATATAAAATAAAAGAATATTTATTACAATAATTAAATTTAATAAATTATGATGCAAAAACTATTATTATTACAAAAAAATATCTCACTAAAAATTATATTTAATAAAAATCTTTACTAAATAAATTAAATTTAAACTATATAATCTTTTATTTGCTTTTATTTATATATTACTATACTTTCAGAAAAAAAATTTTTAAATTTTATAGATTTGTCTCGACATTATAAGTTGTATCAAAAATATTATATATTTCTCTTCTATTATTTTGAATAATTGATTAAAAAAGAGGTAAAGGTATAAAATAGCAGAAAGAAGTTTTTTATAAATAACAAAAAAATTATTATAAACAGATTTTTTAAAGATATATATAACAGAAAGGTAAAAGTAATAACGGAGTAATCATATATGATTATAAAATAAGCACTTATGCTTGCAAATTAAGAACTTTTTACAAATGTTTAATATAGGTAGAAAGTTAAAAGAAATAGTGAACTGAACATTACGGGTAAACTAGTAGCATGTAATAATGGTTCCTAAAGTTAATTGTTCAATCAATTTCTCTTTTAATATTATACAATGAAACTTTCACTTATATTAAAAATAATTTTTTTTTAAAGTTTTATTGTTATTAATAGTAAAAAAAATTGTCAAATGTACATGGATTGAAAAAATAGTTATAACGTATAGGAGAATATGTTGTTAGAGAAGTAATAAAAAAATTTTTTCAATAAAAATACAAATCATTAAATGGAGTTAGAGGTGAGTAAATAGAAAAAAGATAAAGGTCCACATTACTATGATACTGATTATATTTCCACTACCATATTTTAGGCCTTATATGATAAATATTCTACGATTCTTCGGTAAATGAAGGCGAGGCTCAAAATGGAATGCCTATTTTATACATATTATTTTCTCAACAACTTAAAAATTAAATTTTTTTATCTCTTATTATTATTTGACATATTTACCTATATAAATTGTTGTACCTCATATGACGCTTTTATATATTATAACAATCTCATAGCTTATAATTGACAGAAAACTGCCTTTTAAATATATATCCTAATTTGGAGATAGGTATTTGCACATATATGCATTTAAAAGTTTACTTATTGGCATTGACCTATATTGGCAAGCAAAATTTTTCTATTGTTTGATTATCTATTTATTATACCTTTCATTGAGATTAATTTATTCATTTCATTATTTTAGTCCAACATATATAATTGCATTTTTCATTCAATACATTTCACTTTTTTCAAGAATTATTGGATTCAAGTAGTGTCTTGTGTTCTTAAATAATTATATTAATACTTTGTATATAACAATAAGTTTGGTTATTATTACTTTTATTCTTACTTGGCAAAATGAGTATTGATGATGAAAAAAATACAGGGTTGAAAAAAAATTACCTGCAAATAAAATTATGTGATATGGAAAATCTTCTAACGGTTGTGATAAATTTACGCATGAATAATCTTAAAAATTGTCACAAAATAGAAGATGAAATAAATAAAATGGCTGAGGAACAGATATCATTAATTAGGAATCAACAAAAAACACTGTTAGGAATGTTATATGAAAAAGGAGATATGAAAAATAAATTATTAGCTGAACAGGAGGAAGATTTGCAATATTGTATTGAAGCATGTAAAGAAGCCATACAATATACTGAATGTTTAGATATTAACAGTTTGGAGAAAGATGAGAAAATAAATAGATTTATTGATAAGATTAATTTTGTTCCCTTAATACCTATTGATAGGAAGACAATAGTTTTTGATAGTGATTGGGAAGTATTAAAAAATGTTGTTACAAAAATTGGTAAATTCGATGAAGATGTTGATAATAATGTTGGAGCTCTATTACCACCGCCGATAACAGTGCTAGAGAATGTCATTGATGATAAAAACGACGAGGTTTTAGCTTATACAAGTCCCTTAAGTTTCATTATAGGGAGTATTGATAATGACAAATCGAGCGAAGATAATATAGTAACAAGATTTTAATAATTAAATAAAAATATTTTATTATTAAGCAATGAACATAGTAATTTCTAATTCATAAAATAATTATTTGCCAATGCAAAAAGTGCTAAAAATGCTATCTAAAATATCTTCATTTACTATTGTGCCCGTTATTTCACCAATACAACTAGCACAATCTCTTAAATCTTCTGCAGCTATTGCACTATCTTTAGACGTATTTACAATAAAGCTTTCTAAAAATTTTCTTGATTTTGTTATCAATTGTATATGTCTTTGTTGAGATAAAGTAAATTCAGAGTTATCTTGATGATCTTCCAACAAAACGTTTGCTTCTGTTGACAACATTTTTATAAAATCATCAATACCATTCGAACTGATTGTTGAAGTTAAACTAAACCTATTGAAGTGTTCTAAACTAATACTATCTCTATTAAACAAGTCACTTTTGTTTATACATAAAATAATTTTTTTGTTTTTATTCCATTTTATTTTATCATTCAAAAAATTTATCTCATCGCCTATGTTTAAACAACTGGAACCATCAACAACAATTACAATTATATCAGCATTATTTGCTTTATCTATGGAACGCTCTATTCCTTTCATTTCCAGTACATCAGTACTATTATCCTCTAATTCCAGCTGTATCTGTAATTGTTAATAGCAAACCATTTAATTGTATTTTTGTTTCTAAAAAATCTCTGGTCGTACCATGGACATCAGAGACAAGTGCAATATCTTTCTCCGCTATACGATTCATTAAACTACTCTTTCCTACATTTGTTCGCCCCACCAATACTACATTAATTCCATCTCTTATTAATGTACCACGTTCAAAAGATTTTTCCAGTTGCTCAAATTGTTCAATTATTTTCCTTGCTTCATTAATTAACTCATCATTGTTAATTGTAACATCATCGGCAAAGTCAATGGACGCTTCATATCGCGCAATAAGATTTATGATTTTTTGTCTTAATGGTTTGATTATACTCTCAATCGAGTCTCCCTTAAGCGCTTGCTTCCTTTGTGCATCACTATCAGCTGAGATAAGATCAGCCAATGCTTCCACCTGAGCAATATTCATTTTCTTGTTAAGCAATGCTCTGAAAAAGTTGTTATAGTGTTGTTCATTTTCTTTGTAAATTTATTTAATGTATTTTTCATTTAATAAAAAATTAACATGAAGGTATTAATTTTTTTAGTTCAGAAAAAACAATAATCTACGAGACCATCAGCGCCATCAGTAATATACGTTATTAATTGCGGTAATCTTAGATCTCGAAATTTATCTTTATAACATTTTCTACAACCTACCTTCTTGTAAATTCACCAGCTTTAGCGTAATCAGTATTTTCCATTGAAGCAAGTTCATTACAAACACTCTTTACAACTGCTCTACCACCATGTACAAAAAATTCTGCTGTATCCTCTCCCGTAAATGTATTTGGACCATTCAAATACACAACCATAGATCTGTCGATAAGTTCCCCATTCTTATCATACAATGGGGAGTAAAAAATCTGTCTAGGGATTATCTTGTTTTTTCTTGTTAGTCTTTTGATATGCGACAAAGCATCTTTTCCTAAAACGAAAATAATTAGTTTTTTAAAATACTTAAACAATTATGATTGTCCCAGTGGCGTATAACTGAATATTTATGCTCTTTGAAAATACAGTTTCTTTTCACTAGGTATTATACTATTCGAATGATCATTGAAACAATAACAAAAACGTCAGAGTTTTAAAACAAACAATCACTCGGTTTTCTAAGTAATTTTTTTATACACACTTACCAGATAATCTGACAATTGCAATAGCCGATGGTACAGAACCAGAACTAACAGCATAAATATTGTGACGTAAATTAATACCACACCTGATAAGAGAAGTGGTCCTCATACCTTATTATATTTTAAAAAACAAAGTACCAAATAAAAATATTAATTGAAATAACAAAATGAAAAATAGAAATAAAGGTAATCCTGTATGTACAAAATAGTTAAAACTGCATTTGGTCTTTAAAATAGAAATATCTTAAAATCTTCACATCGCTATACTGAAATTTTCATCAGAAACTCATCAATAAGAAAATAGCATCTAAGAGATCATTAGATACTTCTTCTCCATTAGATATTTTTGCAAAATCATAGGTATAGGAAGCGACTTGATCCTATTAACATCAACGATATGGTTCCTCAGTGATATCCTGCACCAGTACTTTAATGATGGCATCAAATTCGTCCTCTTCAACGGATATAACAAAAATATCTGTTCAGCACCGTTATTTAAATGATCATTACTATGCATCAACAAACAGTGTTGTCGTATATTTTTACTATATTCTATAGTTTTTTCTATAAATTGTATGATAGATTGAGATTTTATTAGGGAATGTGGTCCACCCAGGCAATAATATCCATTATACTTTGCTAAACGACTATGAATAATATTGTCGTCGGTTTTGAATGTTAACGAGTAAATGTAATTCTCATTACGGGAATCACGAACTAGGAAAGTTCCTGGTGGTTGTGTTGCTAGAAGATCTTCAGCCTCACGTGATGATATACCACCCCAATACCACTGACACTTTAAAAATAATGGTAATTAGTTTTAAATAATTTAATAGTACAAAAATAGTAAAAAAAAATGGAAACTTACTTTCCGTAATTCTGCTATAGAATCAGAAATAGAAGTCATATTCAGGTATGACAGAAATTGTTATATGATGGTGAATAATAAGTAGGAGAAAGTTATTTTTAAACATTAAAAATAAATTCAACAATACAACTACTGTGTCTATAAAGAAAAGTAGTTAGAGAAGATAAGTAAAGATGTTAGACAATTTTCATATGATGTTTTGGGATATTGTTTCTCCAAAAATGTTTATCTTAACACGAAATATTTAGGCACTACAGATAATGAGGGAGCAAATGATAACATCATGCATTTATAAGGCAAAAGTAATCTAATTTATTTTTCTCCTTTTAAACTTTAAAGACACTAAAGATTGATTAGATAATTCTTTCAATTGAATGACTTGTTTAGATTGCAAAGTTTCCTGTTTTTAAATGAATACAGCCAAAGAAATTAGGAATATTCTCGAGATAACGAGGGTTGAATTGACACACCACTCGGAAAATGATGATAAACAAGGCATCTTGGAATGTCTTGGAAGGTATGCTCTCTTTAAAAAAACATGTAAATATCGTTTATCAACACTTTCAGATTACGACAAATTCTGGGAAGAGATGTTGAAGAAGCTGTTAGATTGGTGAATGATGGGCTTGTTAAGATAGTCCAAGATGCAAGTAGTGGTAGAAAAATTGTTAGAGTAACGTCGAGATCTGATTCCAAAATTTACCATCTTTTTCCCCGAATAAATTATTGTCAATGTCCAGAGTACAAAGAATTTGTAATTGGCTCCAAGACTAAATTCATGGTATGTTTTTTTTATGTTTATTTATCTGCAGTAAACAGCCAAGCATATTATATGTTACTGGATACAAAGAAATACAATATATTCATACTAGATTTTTGTTTTTCGTGTTTCCTAAAGGCAAGTTTGGTTTTTTTTCCTTTAAATTGTTTATAAAATCATACTTTTGTTATATTGTCGGATTGTTTTTTTCTTTACATTAACGTGGGAATTTGATAATATAAATTGACCGCGCCTTATATCATTATGAGAAAATGAAACAAAGAGCTGAGTGGTTTTCCATCGTAGTATGTTAATTTTTTTCTAGAATTGCCATTTAGTCATTTTTACAACTACTCAAGGGGTAATTTACCAAATATGTTTACAAAGGTACTATTTGTAGCAGAGAAGAATGATGCTGCAAAATCTATATCTAATGTTTTGTCACATGGAAATTGTTCAAGAAGAGAAGGAA
Source organism: Strongyloides venezuelensis (assembly GCA_963280985.1). Classification (NCBI taxonomy): domain Eukaryota; kingdom Metazoa; phylum Nematoda; class Chromadorea; order Rhabditida; family Strongyloididae; genus Strongyloides; species Strongyloides venezuelensis. The sequence goes on along the minus strand of CAUJLX010000002.1, from coordinate 6,335,735 downwards.
TGTCAAAGTTTAATAAAATTTATGAATTCGATACCGAGGTTTTGGGAAGAAGGAGTCGTGTATCAGCAACATCTGTATCAGGTCATTTGATGACAACAGATTTTGGGCCAGAATACCAAAATTGGGTGGCTGTTGACACTGTCAGCCTTTTTGAAGCTCCCATAACAAGTTATGTTGTAGAAACAATGAAAAATATTGAGACCACACTGAGAAATTGTTCTCGCGTCAGTAGTATTTTGGTAATATGGACAGATTGTGATCGAGAGGGAGAAAATATTGGTGCTGAGATTGCTCGCGTATGTTCAACATTTAACGAGAATATCGATATTTACCGAGCTCGGTTCTCTGAAATTACACCTCATGCCATTCGACATGCACTTAATAATTTAACGAGATTAAATGAGAATATTGTAAATGCTGTTGATTGTCGTATAGAACTAGATTTAAGGATTGGTGCTGCTTTCACTAGGTTACAAACATTGTATCTGCAAAGAAGATTTTCAAGTTTGTTAACTACACTAGTTGGAGACTTTAAAAGTGTTATTTCTTATGGATCCTGTCAATTTCCAACTTTAGGATTCATTGTTGACAGATATTTACATGTAAAGGATTTCATACCTGAAAACTTTTGGAAACTGCGTGCTTTTCACCTGAAGAATGGTGTAAAAACTGAGTTCACTTGGGAGCGGGGAAAACTTTTTTACAAATCAGTTGTTGAATCATTTTTAGCGATTTGTCAAAATAAGAAATCTATGGCAAAGATTGCTTATATTGAGAGAAACCCCAAGACAAAATTCAGACCTGTCGCAATGGATACTATTTGTCTTGAAAAGTTAGCTGTTCGTGTTCTGAAAATGAGTGCCAAAAAGGCTATGGACATGGCAGAGAAACTCTATTCATCTGGTTACATTTCTTACCCAAGAACAGAAACAAATATATTTCCTAGGAATTTTAACTTACCGACACTAGTAGAGAATCAAAAAGACGATCCTAATTGGGGACCATTCGCAGAAGACATTATGAACAGAGGAGGTCCAAGACCCAGGAATGGTAAAAAAAGTGATGAAGCACATCCTCCCATCCATCCGTTGAAATTGGTTAGAAAAGAGCAACTTCAAAATCATGACATGTATAGGTTGTATGAATTAATTGTAAGGTATTTTCTTGCTTGTTGTTCAAGAGATGCTAAAGGACAAGAGACAACTGTAACAATGACTATTGATGAAGAGATATTCAAGGCTTATGGACTTCAAATTGAAGACAGAGGTTACTTGGAAGTATATCCATACGACAAATGGGCTGACAAGATTTTACCAGAATATATTGTAAATGAGAAGGTATCTGAAAACTTGGATATTGATATTCATGAGGGAACAACTACATCTCCACCACTGTTGAATGAAGCAGATCTGATTAGTTTGATGGATAAGTATGGTATTGGTACTGATGCAACCCATGCTGAACACATTGAAACTATTCAGAAAAGAAGATATTGTTCACTGAACAATGAAAGGAGATTTGTTCCGAGTGCACTAGGACTTGCTTTAGTACAATCTTATAATTATCTGGGATACCAATTAAGTAAACCTGATTTAAGAGCTGACTTAGAGAGAGGCTTAGAAGCAATATGTAAAGGTATGTTTTTATACGTGGTAAAAAGAATTTTTAAATACGTTTTAGGTGAAAAGACAAAAGAAGAAGTTCTTTCATATCAAGTTCTTAATTACAAACGTATTTTTGAGGCTGTAGAAGGGCAAATAGAAAGATTTGGAGATTTTTTTGAAGGTGAAGCTAAGAACAACAATGTTCCACTGCGTGCTATTGAGAATAACTTTCCTTCAAGTACCAGGGATCAAAATGTTAACACAAGTACTAGAGGAGGTAGAGGTCGCAGTGGTAGCACTTCAGCAAGAGGACGTGGTTCTTCAACGACTAGTAGTAGAAATAGCTCAACTTCAAGGAATCAAAGACCAAATTCTAACCCAAGGGTGTCAGAAGAGGTTAAATGTCATTGTAATAAGCCTTCAATGATCTATACCGTAAGAAAAGATGGACCAAATAAAGGGAAAACTTTCCATGGTTGCCCTGAACCGATTTCAAGTAATGAACGTTGCAATTTCTTCCAATGGTGTCAGTAAAATTGGATATAATATTCAGTTGGCTGTTTATACTTTTATTTTATTTTTTATTTATATGTTCTTTCTAATAATTAAATGTAATTTTTTAGTGCCAACATTCCATTGCTTCATATGTCTTTCTTGCTCTTGAAGGTGTACAAGGAAACGATAATACTACGTTGATTGAGAAAGTTACCACTGATGATGGAATGGATGGTGGTTGTGGTAAAGAAAATGATTCAATAGTAAAAATGGATGACAAAAATGTTATTGTGGAAATAATTAGGAATATGTGCAAAGATGTTTATGATTATGAAATGGATAAGATTGGAAATGATATGTCTGATTAAATAACAAGAGTAGTCTATATTGTCTGATCAGTGTCTTTGTGGAATTTTGTATTTTTTTAATTGTGTAAATTATATGTAAATGTTTTACCTCTTTCTGATATCATTTAATTTTTTATGTACTCTTAATAACTTTTATCTTGTAATAAATGTTTGTATAATTTTTTAATGAAAAATGCAATTTAGAATTTTAATGTATTAAAAAGTGGTCATAAACTAGTAATTTATTTATAACAAACTTATACATGTTGTCTAATATAAGTGATTTAAATTTACATGTGAATAACGTACAATTTACTTTTTATGTTTATTTTCAAATTCTTTTCTATGCTTATCTTCAATCTCTTTCTCCTTTTAAATGAGTTTTTCAGCCATGGTCATAAACTTTTCATTGGTTTCTGCGTCCATATAATAAGTTTGTTTCTTGTAGTGCTCAAAAACGATCATAAGAGCAAGCACAAATTGACCGTACTTCTGAACAACAAGATACCTATGCTCCCTTAGACACTTTAATCTGGCGATCGAATCGAAAGTCGGGAAGAAGTTGATATCATCAATCAAATTATATTATGAGTGCAAGGGTTTTGGTTCTTCCGATCCCTGCACTACAATGTATTGCTATATAATCGACACCACGTTAATTGATGATTCTCTTATCTAACGAATTGATACTCTTGTGTTTAGTTGAGACACCTGAAACGAATAATTAGTAAAAGTATTGTTCATTATTTTTACTTACTATTGTCAGACCATCCTTGATAGTGAAGAAGGGTGAATTGCATTTCGGAATTATCTTTTTTATTCTTTAGGTTATATTCCATCTCAGTGATAAAATTCTCATCCAACTCTTTGAAATTTAATTTTGAAACAGAGAAATTTTTAGCTTCAAAAGATTGATCTTTTTAGGGAAACAAGGAACCCATTTTTTCTTCTATTACCATAAGCTTCCTCAGGCTTGACTAAGATAACAACAACAGTTATATTGTATCTTAGAATCATATCAAGAATATCGTCCATTGTCTCTTTAAGTGGTGCCTAAAAATGTAAGTTTTAACGATATTAATGTTAAAACCCTACCTGACATAGAATCAATTTTCTTATTATCTTGCTTTTTGTGGTATTTTCAAATTTATTAGCATGAATATAGCTTTCTAATTTCGACGTGTGTTTTCCATTAACTGTAATTCCATTTGCATCAAGACATTAGATGTCACTATATCGGTATCTCTTCTTGTCTTCACCAATTTAATAATTTCGATTGCATCTTGGTATCGTTTACAGTAATAAGAGATTACATGCTGATTAATTCTTCCTAGAGTATAGAAGACAGATTTGTACTTTTACATCTTCTCTTCATCAACAATATTGACGAATTCCAAGAACTTCTTAAAAAATTCATTCATCTTGTCACTCCGTTTTAAATAATCGTAGAAGTAGCTGTCATAACTGGAGGTAAAATCAGTACGACGCTGTGAGAAATCAATAAGAATCCTGTTATTGAAGAATGCCGTTACGAGAGCTTTAATCATGTAGGCAAACTTGTATGATACCAAGTTTCCTCTGTACCGTCCGTCACGGATACTCTTGATAACTGTTATGGGACAATCAATGTCTCTATCAGATTTCAATTCATCGTACATACATGCGAAATAGGTAAGAATGTATACACGGGCTCCAGTTCCTTGTGTTGATTGAATAAGTATGTTCTTCTTTGGAGCATTTTTGATAACTTCATTATATATATTAACAAATTGGAGATCCGACTGAGGTATCTCATTTCCTTTCCAATTACAGACGTGAAATATTTCCACAATTTTTAATTCACTTCCTCGCTTTTCCAACAATATTTTATATCCTGAAACTGAGAGAACATTTACTTTGATCACATCCAAACAGGTAACAGTAATAGATTTGTACGTAGTTTTTTTCTTTTTCCAATATAGATCCTTTATAACCTCATCATTGTCTCCAGAGTTTTTGTCATAGATGATTGCAACTATCGTCGCAATGTCCTCTTCATAAATCATTTGCCAGAAAGAGCCTTGATTTTCTTTTGTTGGACCTTGAAATGATGAAATTATATATACAAGATTTTATAAATTTACATAAGAAAGAATATTCTTTTATTTTCTCTGTATCAGTAAAAATATAGTGAGCTTAAATTTTCCTGAACAAGTTTTTATAGCAGTCAACTAGCGTTTCGTCAAAAAGATGACTAATCCCGACATCAACTTCTTCACCTCCTTCTATTTTTTGGACAACTTTCTGATTTAGCATCTTATCAGATAAATACTTTTTGTTCTTTATTATTTTATAGTAGTCGTCAAAAGACTTTTTCGTCAGATTATCCTAGAATGCATAGACATTAAGATACTTTCTCTTGTGTTTTAACATTATAAGTAATGGTTTCAACAAGTTTTTGTAAAGAAATATTACTGGAACAACCAAGATAATTAAGATAAGAAAAATAACACCAACAAGTAAAAAGTTGGCTTTAGTCTTTCCGACTTTATCTGAAAGTTTTTGAAGCGCAGACTTTTGAATTTCCTCGGACTCTTCTTTTACCTCATGGATTTTTTTCTTATAATATTTTTGAATTCCATCTATTTTCAACTTATTAGTCTTGTTTTGTTGTAATGACATGTTCAAATATGGATTTTCTTGTTGTTCCATTAACTTTCTAGCATTTAAGGAAATAGTATCATTGTTAACAAATGTTGTAGTGAATGTAGTACTTCCATCCAAAGTCTTGCATATACCTTATTTTTGTAGTTCCATCTTCGCTTTCTGCAAATGATATATAGTTTCTTTCTCTGGTAAATTTTCCTCTTGAGCTATCGGTAAACTCTAGAAAACTAACGTTTACATGTGTTTCATTATATTTAACTTCTTTCAGGTAACCGACATTCAAATAAGAACTGCTGCAATTTACTTTTATAGAAGTATTATTTGTAGAAATATTTTCAGTCTTGTTTTGCGTATAGTCGTTAAATTTTGTTCCAAAGTAGTATGTTTGGGATACATTTGTGATTTCACTCCCTTTCACACAAGTGTATGTTAATTGCCCAAAATCGAATCCATTGATATCAAAATTTGAAGTTATGGATTTATTGGAATCTTTAATAGGTTTAAGGCTATTTTCCCCATATCTAGATTTCGATAAGGATATTTTTTCACCACGAAAAAATTCTTCGTTGCTATCTACTTTGAGATTTACTTTAATCTCTTCTTTTTGTCCATTTAAATTATCAATCATTATTTTTTTATTTTGTTTTCGTTCATTATATTATTTTGTGTACAATCAGGTAAATTAAATATCGGACATGTCCCCTATACCTTATATATGTAGAAGGGTTTTTTTATTGTGTCAATATCATTGTCATTAGGCTTTTAAAAAAAATATGCCATTTGGTTTACGTAAGGACTTTTGATTTTAGTTCCACTGATTTTGTCCGCTATGCTTTTTTCTTTTTCCCTAGATATAATTATGATATTTGCAGGTTCCATGTCACAGGAAGTGCTAGGTGATGGAAGTGCGGTGCTCATATGCATTAGATCCGTAGGGATTTGATCAATTACAGAATCATTCCAATGAACATTATAAATCCAATATTTGTACGTATCATTATTGTCAACAAATTGGGAGTGCAATTTCCTACAATTATGTTGTACTTGATTAGATGAATTTCTCATTGATATTGTCCAGATCAATGCTCTACTTTGATATATTAATTCCTCTATTCGTTTTTCATCTAATTTGTCTTCTAGATAAAAAGCACCATCTTGGTTGATGTGTTTGTATTTTTTATAAGGGTATTTCACAAGCACAACATCAGAAGTAGTTCCTGTGTTTAGATAAAACGGAAATGTTGTATTAATGAAACCTTCAGAAATATCAGGAAAGAACATCCAATGATGTACACCTTGAAGCTGTATTAGAAATTGTATCAAAGCTAAAGCAGCACCCAACCAATATAACTTTAAGAACATTGTTGGTGATTTGTGTTAAAAAATCTATTCATTAAATCATATTTTTTCACATAAGAACTTTGAAAATAATAATAAATTAATTCATGTTTTCAGTTAAATTTCCGAAAATATTATCATTGGTAAGATTTTTTTCAATTTTATATTTAAAAGTTTTTAATTAAACCAACAATGTTATAATATTACATTAAAATGTATAGGAAAAAATAAATGGAACAATAATTGAGGTAATTTATCGATAATTTGTCACACTTATCGTATTAAAATTTATCAACTCTAGAATTAGGGGTCTCGCACATTTCTCAATTTTTATTTAGATGTATAAATGTGGTATAGACTATTTTTGATATCTGAAAGACAATTTTTAAAAAATTCTTATTGAATTTTAAAAAAATGTTAACAAATACCACTGATATCATTAAATGACAATTGATAAGCAAATTGTGAAAAATCAACTATTAATGAATTTTCATATTTCTAAACAAAGTGAAACCCATGTTACTAACATAATTTATTTAGAAAATTCAAACATTTAAAACTTTTTTATTCTTGAGAAAATTTAATTTTATAAAAATGATCAATTTAAACGCAATTCAGTTTCTAATTTCCTAAAAGAGGACCTTAAAATATTGAAGGTGTGTTTTAGTTGAAATTACTTTTGAAGATAACTATTCAAAGGAATTCAGTATGATATAATTAAAGAGGTAAAATTATAGAGTTATATGGAGATTGTGGGTTGGGAACATTAGATTCAACGTTTGGAGTTTCTATATTTGTAGTTAATAAATTATTGCTTCTTGTAAAGGTTGAAATGGACTCAGTAAACGTTCTTAAAAGATAAATTATATTTAATATTAAAGCAGATGGAGCATTAAGCGTTTTGAAAATTCTATTAGAGTCTGCTTTCATAAGATCAATTGAAAAATGATTGAGTTAATCTGGATCGACTTAATAATGGATAAAGTTTTTTGCAAGTTTTTGATTGTAATTGATTATTAATGTTATATTTACTTTAATTCTCAGAAGAGAAGATAGAAACACAAAAAAGGATTGTTAAAGTTTCTGGAACCAATATCAAAAGAGTTAGATTCTAATCTGTTGTTTTGATTTATTTGTTAGAAGTAAAAACATTTTCATTTTAATGTATTTAATGCTAGGGAGGTAAATAGCATTTATTTTTGATGATAAATTTTTGTTGTTTTCGATAGTATTTAAATACCTAAGACAATACTTATACAACACCTGAAATGATTACATAAGAGCCAAAATTTATACTCATGCTTCAAATTAGAATATAGTTATAAAAGTATATAAAAGATACTAATATTTATCAATATTCTCCATTTATTATGATCATACTATACTTCAATGAAACCAAACAAATGTTGATGTAAAATGATATAGAATTTAAGAAACATGTTTACTATTTGAAGATTAAATTTTTAAAAGTATTACTAAAACCGATTAATGTCAAAGAAAGTTATTATCAAATCCGTTTTTATTTTTTTTACTTCATTTATTTTGAATATAAACAACATGTAATATGATGAAGTAGTATATTTTTGATCAAAATATAATATTTACAAATATTTTTATGACTACAGTACAACTTCATTTAAACCGATGATCATAAAATTATGAGAACGATAGTTTTCAAAAAGTTTTATAATTATAATAATAATAATTTGACTTCAAATGATCCGGAACCCTATTTTTTGTTGATTTATCAATAAAATTTTTAATATGTTTATTGAAGTATGTACTCAGTGTACATATGTGTATATTTATATACCTTTGACGTTCCTTTTAAACACATATAAATCTGTACTATAATAAAACTTTTCTACAATTGATTTTTATTTTATGATTAGTTGGAAGTATTATAGAATGAGTAATAGTAATAATACATCTATTTAAAATTTATAAGTATTTATATGGTTTTGTACTTAATTTTAATGTATATAAATATTTTTAATAATTTATTTTGTATTCTTAGCATATAAATATGTTTAAATTAGTAATTATGTTAACTGTTAAACACAAAGTGTATTTACCTATCTTGATAGTAGTCCTTCTTTACGCTTTTTAAATATTATTTTGTCTTTTAAAATATGTATTTATGAGGATAGAGATAGAAAGATGGAATGAATAGCGATGTATAATAGTTTGTTTTGTGATTATTATTTTGTTGATGGAAAGAAATTTTATTGGAACTGGAATCATACTTTAATCAGGTACCATTAAGTATTTATTATATATATGCACAAAATTACTAAATACATACATACTATGTAAATGTATAACTTTTTTAATAAAAGTATACGAATTTTTAACTAATTAATCTCAATAATTTTATCTATGATTTTAATTTATTTGGGGATTGTTTTTGTAATTTTCTTATAACACTTCAACTATACATATCTATATATATTTTAATTTAATAATACTTTTTCAAGGCAAATAAAGATATATACATATACATTTTACCCGTGTCTTTTTAAATTGTACATATTAATTGATCAAATTGTGTGTTATACTCAATGATACTTTTCATGTTAAAATTTTACTTGCATTAAAAAGTTTTAATTGCCTAAAATTTATCCTATTATTTTAACTATTTATTTTTAATTTAACTATTCTTTTTTTATTTGACATTTTCAGAGATAAATTGTTACTCAAAAAAATATGGATTTAAAACAACTACCATTAAACGAACGTGAAGAATTATGTTATGAGAGATTAAGTACTTTGAGAGAAAAAAAAGCAAAATTGGAGAATGGAATAAAAACAGTATCATCAACAAAAATTGACAATTGCTCAGAGGAAGTAATTTTATCGATCAAAGAAATGAAGGAGAAATTAGAAAGTTCATTAAAATTACTAGTTAAACAAGAAAATGATTATCTAGGAATACTAGCACACATAAAAGTACGTATTTAATTAAAATATATTTTTTGTACAAAAAATATATAATAATATTTTAGGCAATGAGAAAGATACATGAAGAGGAGGACGATAAAGAGGATGATGAAGTAACAATAGAAGATGTTCATCAAGAATTAAAAAATATTAAAGATGCAATGGAAAAAACAGAGGCAGCTTCAAAAATTAATCAACAATTAATGATGTCATTAAAATTACAGCAACAAAAAGTAAGTTTATCTTATTTTGTAATTAAATATTTTTAATTATGTCTCATTAATTTAATATACTAATACTATTATTATTTTAATAATTTTAAAATTTTCTTTAAAATTAATTATAAAACAAAATTATATTAAAAATGCTACAATACATACTCAAGTAATATCATTAAATTTATTTATCTTAAATTGAGCTTAATGATGAAAGCGTAATAATTTTTCATGAAATGCCATATAATATAAGAATGATGGAGTAATGAAAAGCAATTGAGTGTAATGATATATGAAGTATCTCTTTAAAATGAGTATTATAGTATTTATATTTTAGCTGCGTTTTTTACCCTTTTTCATTATATTAAATCTGTTGAAATAAGGTGCAATTTTAAGGTTTATGAAGTTATTTAAATTTTTAACTATTTTTTATCAAGAAAAATTGATATTAATATTTACTTTCTTTAGAGAGCAGCTTTAGCAGGAATAAATTTAAAGAAAAGACAGGAACAAAGCATTGCGGCAGATCAAGCAACTGAAGAATTCTTAACAGCAAAGAAAAAATGTAAGTTTTTAATTATTTATATTCCCTTTCCAAATTTATTTTTCTCTAATGTTACATAAAAAAAATTATGTATTAGATTAAAAAATATTAATTTAAATTTCTAAAAAGCATAAAAAGTCTCATCTTTTTTCTATTAATTTTTCTTAAAATGATGTTCTTTGTCATTCATCTATTTTCTCCAGTTATTTTTATCTTTTAGCTAAAAAGTTGTAAATAGATATATTTAAAATAGATATTGAAATGCTAGGAGGTTTAATGAATAAATCTATTATCTAAGTGAATGTAATAAAAAAATGAAGAATAGGAAATTTAGTATATAATCTATATTTGTTATCCTTTAATTTTCTATTACAAATTTTGGTTTTCATTTTATTTGTTAAGAACTTAATTAAATAAATTATTTTATTTCTACAGTTGATATTTTTAGATAAGTAAATATCAAATTGATGACTTCATTCAAAATGGGTTTTTAAAAAAAATTTCTTTTTAAATGTATTTTGTTAGATTCTTTTGTTGCAAATTATATAGATAAAAATTTTTTATTATTTCATTAAAGATTATAACTTATATATAAATATTTTATATATATATTTTCTTTCCAAATACATTTGTAATTGAATATATGGTTTAAGAAATTTATTAATGCTTAAATTTGTTATTTTACATTAATAAAGATTTGTGTATATTAGTTTAAATTAGAAAAAATATTTTAAAAAATTTCATTTTATTTATATAAATTAAGAAGGAAAGATTAAAAATTCGAATATAAATTAAGAGTTTATTTGATAACATTTTTGGTCAGATTAAGTTAAATACGATTATAAAAAGATATACTTTAATATATTAGAATATTTATATGGATTTTTTAAAACCATTTTTTTACACACATAACACAAACACAATATTTTCATTATATATACTGTAAAAATTTAATATGTCGTTTTTAAATATTAATAATTTATTTTTTAAGTAAATATTTATAATATCAGTTTCAATCTTTTATCTGAAACATATTATATTATATTTCATTGTTTATATATTTTATTTTTATCTAAAAATTATAATAAATTTTTAATATTTGCACTATGTCATGATAACTCCTTCAAAGTATGTTTTTGGTGTAATTTTGTTTATTTTAAATATTCTAATTTTTAAGAAGTATTAAAATATGTATTAAAGATTTTTATATTTAGTCTTTATTTTGTTCTTGATAAACTTCAAAATTAAATAAAATATATGTAACAAAATATACATTTGCCATATTCAGATTATCATTTATAAGTGGAAATGAGTGTGAGGGATCTTTGTATATTTGATGAAAATTGAGCTCTTCTTATTTGGATATATATTGCATTAATAAAGTGATGTATATTTATTAAATAAGATATAATCTATCACGTTTACATTAAAACTGTTAATATTGTTTATACAGAGTTTTCGTTATCATTTAACTGTTGAAAATTAAGAGAATGATTATAATTTAAGAAGATTTCTGTCTTTGGTATATTAAAATATTAACTTCTTTATATTTTTAAAATAAAGATGTTACTTTTATGATATATTTTAATGTTTGTGTAATTAACAATTTCAAACAAACCACAAATTGTCATTTTTCAGTGGTTGTTAATATGTTGTAGATAGATATTTTATGTCCACTAAAATTATTCTTCCCCTTAATTAGACTATTATTTAAAACCCAATGGAATTATTAATAAGTCTTTTAATAATCATATGTTTCCAAATTATTGAAATTTAAATTTACTAGTGTAAAGATAAACAATTTTATCATTGTACTTTTTATTTTATACATAAATGTAACTTCAAAGTTTAAATCATTTATTCATGTATTCTTTTGAAAAAAGCAATTCATCCAATATTCATGTTAAACTATTTCTTTGATAGTTTAAAATTATTGGTCATGTAATTTAAATGTATATATTTCTAGATGAGGAAAAACTTCATCATATGTATTTATCTTTATCTAATAGTCTTATTTTTCTATCAATTAACTTTTAATTTATATGATCATATGGAAAAATAAAATTAGATTAATGATTATTATATATAATAAAGGTTTATTTAATCTTATGAGAAAATAAAAATATATATTTATTATAATGGTGCCATTTACATTATAAAGTATATTTTTAATAAAACATCATCATTTCAATAAAATCTATACTTGACGTTAATATATATATATAACTTTTTCAGTTTTAACTCAAAAGACAGAGATAGAACGTAAAAATATACAATTAGAAAAATTGAAAAGGGAGATTGTTAAGAGAGAATTACTAGGAAAATGCGACATAGATAATGAATCTGTAGTTATAAATAAAAGTAATACTGATCAACAAAAATGTGCCGAAAAATTGTCTACTAAGAGTAGTGAAGAAAATGATCAAAAGAATAAAGATATATTTAATGAAATTGAACCTTTTGTTGATGAGGAGAACTGTGAAATGATTAATGATGAAGAGGATGATGATGAAGATGAGTATAGTCATTTAAGTTTAAGCGAAATGAAAGAAAGGCAAGTTTTGTGTTTTAATATTTTTATTATTAAAACTACACTTTAATAAATGTAAAGATAGAGTGTGAGGTGATTGATAGTTTTAAAAGAAAACTTTTGAGGCTTATTTATTTTGATGTTATGAGAGTATGTAACCAATGTTTTTGTAAAGTAATATTCTATGATAACAAATTTAGTTGTTCCTTTAAAATGTGGGATAATAAGCAAAGAGGAGTTGTGTAATAATAATTAAAGATATTAATAGAATGATGATTTAAGAAAAATTTATGATACTGATAATAATTATTTTTACATGTCTATTTTTTATTATGTTTTTTCAGGAGGGACGCTTTTAATGAACAGATAACAACAAAATTAAGAGTTTTAGAAGAAAATAAAAATCGTATGAGATTAATTAGAGAAAAATTGATTGGCCTACAGAAAGATTCTTATAAAAATATGTCTCAAGATAATACCAAAAAACCTGAAGATACCAAAATTGAAGAACCAAAAGAGAGTCTTGATAATAAGAAAAAAATTGATATTGATTATGAAGATGCTTTATCTAGATTACAGTAAGTTTTAAATAAAAAAATAATATTTATTTTATCTAAAAACATTTCTACTATCATTTATTTGAATATAAATTGTTTTATCTATTTCCATCAAATATAAAAAGTGTCTAAACTATTTCCAAAACATTAAAACTATAATAATAACAATTTTTTTAGAAGTCTAACTTCAATGCGGCAACGCCTTGAATTAATTCATCAAAACATTACTGAAGATGGAGTTTTAGATAAGGATGTAAAAAATATGTCTGTTCCAGATATCGTTTTATCTGAAATTAATGAAGTCGTCTCTTCAAATAAGGAAATGATGGATAATTATGGTAAAAGCAATTCTCCTGGAAAAGGAAATAGGGCATCGTCTCCATCTCCGGACGCTGCAACACCAAATTGTATAACAAGTGCTTTAGATGATCCTTATCATGGAGGAAAAGATGCACAAAAATGGTTAAATAGTTCTGAGAGTAGTTTTGATGTAACAACAATTGAAAATGTTATTAAAAAAGGAAATAAGATGGAAAAGAATATAAGAAATGATGATGAATCTGAGGTTAATTTACCAATTTAATACTTAAAACTTTTTAATTTAATAAATTTTTTAGTTGATCTCTGTCGTTCGCAAAGAATTTCAAAATTCCATGGATAAAAAAAATTCAGTTCCTTCAAAATTAAAACATTGTGGTTTCTCTACATCCTTCTCTACAATTGATACATCACAAGATATGACTGATGATAAAACACCAATAGGTGATACAAGTACAATAAATGAACAACTTGAAAAAATGGAAGAAATTTTGAATATGCATTCATTAAAGTTAGAAGAAATTTCTAAACAGGTTAGTTTGTTGTTTTCAAGAGAAAAAAAGCGAAAAAATATTTACTTGTTTTTAATATCATATAAAAAAGTAAATTGAATTGATGTTTTTAAATTCATTATTTGCTTTCTATTTTGTTTTTGAAAAACACATTATTTTGATTATCTTTAAATATATCAATTTAATACCCAGTAATCTTATCATACATGAAATTAATTTTTGTTTATTGTATAATTTACTATAAAATAGATAAGTAAGATCATCTATAGTCACAATATTAAATAATTATTTATAGGTAATTAATTATTATTAATCCGAACAACTTTTTTATTAATTTATTTTTTATAATTTAATTTATTAAATCTCTTTTGATTCAATAGTATAACATTTTTTAATATATTTATAAGAAAATTTTTTATCTTATTGATGTGAAGTAGGTAATTGTTACTTATCCTCTATTATAGCATAAATATGTTTAAATAATTAATAATATCTTCTAATAACTTGCCGAGAAGATTTTAATTTATATTATAACTTCTGTTCCTTAACAAAAGTTTTGTTAAACCATTAGTTTAATTAAAATTTAAAAGTCTGTTACTTAAAGGTTGATAATCCCGTTGATCACCAGAACTTTAATTACAACACTGAGAAAAATTGCTTTCTTAATATCTAACAGAGGTTATTTTAAAAAGATCCATTAATTAAAAATCATCTTTTGTAAAAGAATATTTCACCTTCTGTTTTGACTCTTAATGCACTTTTTAAAATTTCTGTTCATTTTTATTGAATTAAAGTAATAAATATATGTAAATCTATTAAGATAATTTGCAGGAAAATGAGATGACTATGTACATGGGTGGAGTGATTAGGAAAAGTTATTTAAGTATTTATACTAGAATAGATTAGTTAAAATACATCTATCTTTACAATTTAATTTTATTTCATTTTACACGATTGGCATTTATTTATCTTCCTGCTCCATTCGTTAAATTGAATTCCTCTACATACTATGTATATCAATTTCTACTTAATTTAAATAACTGTCCCGTAGGAAGAATCTTTTAATAATCTTTAGTTTTTTTTCACTATTTATTCCCATTCATTCGATCAACATAATATTTTCAACAACTTTTTATTAAGAAAATAAGGGACATTTTATACGTAACTTTCACTACCAGCCTTCTATCTACACTTGATAGTTTTATTTTTACATAGTCTATCTGTATCATTTAGGTTCAGTTTTCAATTGAGAGAATGGAATACCAGAAAACATTTTTATTGCAGTAATCACATCAAGTAGATTGCTCCTCCTTAAAAATACGTCAATGTTATATATATATATATATATTTATATTCATTTCTTATTCTTCAAATAACATTTATTTTTCCATATGACCTTACTTTAAAATAAGTGTCCAACTCGGCAACAGTTGTTAGTGTTAGTAGTATTATAGGGACTAATAAACAAATATTTTAAGCAATATTTATAATATTAAGTTTAATAACATTCTTAACTTACTATCAACCACCTTTCCATAAATATTATTTGTTAATTTTATAGGTGAATTCATTTTCCACAACCACAAATTGCCATAATTCTTCAGGTTCAGTACCTCCTAAATCACCTATAACACTACCTACTAATCTTAATGGTGAACTTTTAAAAAATCTTGTAACAAACCTTTTTGCTAATGCATCAAAAGAATCATTAAGAAATTTTAATAAATTTCTTAATAAGTTATGTATTAATCAATGTTTGGTTGGAGAGTTAAGTGAGAATGTTCAAAAATTAATTGAATCATGTTCTCATTCATCACCTGAAATTAAAGACTCCTCTAAAGATTCTAAGTCACCATCTCAAGATGTAGTAAGTTTAAAATATGTTAGCATATTTTTTGCCTGATTAATGTTATTAACTTTCTCACTTATACAATCATACTTATGCTACTTTATTACCCTTAGTTTGATATTGTTTTTTAATATCACTTTATTTTGCATCCGTTTTTTAATTCAAAGTATGACAAATGTCCTGTATATATTTTTCATTTATAATATGGGTACATTTTAAGTGTAAGGACAGTGATACGTACATGTAACTTCCTTTCTTCGTGATATACAATAGTTATTAACATTATTTATTTTTATTAGCCTTCATTAAACATCATGAATAGTAAAAATGAGAGATGTTGTATCCCTTTTTTTCTAACAATATTATTGTTGTATGCAAACCACATCTTATAATATTATTTAATGTAGAATGAATATTATAACTTTCCTAACAATTGTTTCATGATTATGATAATTAAAATTGCATGATTATTGTATTTAGTAATAGTTGTGTTTTATGTAGAAAGCATTGCCAATGTAAATATATAATACATCACAAAAATATATCTATATATAATAAATATTGTGTTTTCGTTTATGTTTCGTGTTCATTCATCAAAAATTTTTTGCTTATATATATCGTAAATTAATTGACCACTCTAATAAGAAAATATAATTTATTTTTAACGTCTATTTTAATTTAAATACTTGAAGGTTAAAAGTTTATATGTCTCTTATTGTGGTACTATTATTTTTTATATATACAATTATTTTTAATATTAAGTTTTAAATAGCTATTTTAAATGGATCATTTGAGAATCCAAAAGAGTAGTATTATTAATATTTTAAAATCTATCAATGGAAAAGATCTTTTTCTTATTTAACTAATATTATTATTAAACATTAATACTATCTAAAATTAAAAGAACACGGAATATAAACGAAGATACAACTGCTTGTTAAGTGAATGCTTTGCCACAGTCTTGAATTTGGAATCCTAGCCTGCTGCAACATTCACTTGGCTAGCCTTTGTCTTCCTTCAAATAAAATTATATAAACATAAATTATCAAATTTAATATATGTTAGTCAAGTGGTATGCACTAAAATTTAATTAGTTTTATATTTATTTTGTGTGTATGTATTTTTATAATAAATAATATACACAAAATGATAATTTTCTTTCTTTAACTATAGTTGGAGGATAATGAATTCGACGTTAAGGAGATGCCATTATTTAAAAATGATTCTCCACTACTTAATAAAAATGGTACTTATTGGAGTCATGGGTATTGGGATGCCGAAGAACAGGAAGGTCTTGATTTTATAGATGCCTTAAGAGAATCACAATATGATAATTGTGTTAATAATGAGACAACAAAACTTTCTAAAATGAAAACTCGAGAGAAAGTCTTGAAATTTACCTCATCAACTTTTAGAAAATCATCCTCAGAAGAGTTAACAACATCTGGTGAAACAGATTCTAGAAAAGAATACAAAAACGTAGAAAATACTAGAAATGAGGAATGTAGTGTAGTGGAAGAACAAATTTTCTTCATCGTCTCTTCCATAATACCTTTCCTAAACATACAACAACAAACTTCACCTACAGCTGACTTAAGATTTATTGCAGAGTATGATTTTACGTTATAAAATTTCATTTTAAATTCAAAAAAAAATTCCACTTGCATGCCACTATACATAACTTAAAAATTGTTTATTATTAATCAAAAAATAGTTTTAAATTTTTAAGTAACATTTTCTATTTATAGTCTGAGGAACCTCATATTGAATGAGACACGTTCAATATATTGTAAAAACATGGATATCAAGAGTAGTCAAACATTTACAAAACAAATATCATCGATACTGGATGCCTCGTTATCTTCTTATATTGGTTGTAACATAAGTGAAAATCGTGATCAATTAATATTAGAACTTTCTGATGTCCTGCACAATGAACTTTCTTTTTATAATTTAATTAATGATATAAATAATGTCTTTATAGGAAAGTGATTTAATTATTGATGAAATAAATTGGTTTTTTACTATAAGTGACTTCTTTTTCCACAAACAGTTCTAGCTCTAATACTCCATATATCCTGAAAAGTAATTTCAACATCAGTCATACCTTTTTTGGCAAATTTTTTCTTTGCCATCTCAATTATTTCTTTCTCTACATGCTCTTGGATAGTTCCTTTAACGTCAACATATCTACAAACAGAATCATTTGCGTAATGACAACTAATAGCTTTCCTGAAACCATTAGTTCTATTAGCACCTGACCCATGTATTAAGAGAGGATGAAAAAAGACAGTGTCACCACACTCCATCTCTACATATACTTTTGGAATACTTGGGTCGTAATCTTGAATACCATGGTAAGCTTTATTAACTCCACCTTCCCATTTTGGATATGAATGTTTAAGAAGTTGTCCTTTATGAGAGCCAGGAATGACAACTAAACACCCATTAGCTCTATTAATTTTTTCCATAGCTGTCCATGCACAACATATACCGAAAGGTGGACGAAATGGAAAATAATTCAAATCTTGATGCATTGGATGGCGTGATGTTAATTTACCTGAGTCTGGTGGTTTATTAATTAACATTGTGTGCATAGATAATATTGTTGGGTTCCTTGAACCGTTACCGATTAAATCTTTTACCACATCTAGTACCTTTGGGTAGCAACAGTAACTAAATAAAACTTCATCTTCATTGAAATCTTGTATTTTAGTAATATTTTTTTCTCCCTCGAATTCTTCTTTAAGTATTGAAATGTCTTTCATGACAGTCATCGTTGGTACATGTACTCTCCCACGACATATATCTTCAAAGCGCTTGTAATATCTATCTATTTCATACTTAGGTACACAATTTTTTCTAACAATATATCCTTCCGTTTCATATTGTTTTCTTTCTCTATCTGTCAAGACACTATTACCAATCTGAAAATTATCTTCAGATACTTTTATAATAGTCATAATATTTAGTATTAAAAATCAATAAGTTGATGTTTGTGATATGAAATTGCAAGTTGAATATGTTTTTAGATGAAGTTAATTTCTTATTTATACATAGTCATCAAACATCACCATCTTATCATTGACTATTAATGTCAACTTGAATAATTATTTATATATTATAGTGTAGTTTGTATAAATAATAAAATAAGAACATGTATGTTAATATTTACTGATAAAAATTAAAAAAATAACTATATACTATCAAATTATCCTTCTAAATTATCAAAAACAAATAACATGAAACAACTATTTTATTTTAATTGAGGGAAAGCTAATTGTGGTTTGGCCTCTGGAGTGGCATCTTCTGATCTCCAGAATTGGGTAACGGTCTTCCACTGAGTGTAGAAGTTAAGTCCAGCCTTACCATAGAAATTGGCATCACCTAAGAATGAACCTTTATTTCCAGTGAAAGAGAATTGTGGAAGTGGAACAGGGATAGGAACATTTATTCCAATTTGTCCAGCTTCAACTAAATTAGTGAATCTTCTTGCTGTAATACCGTTTGTTGTAAATATAGCTGTACCATTACCATATTTGTTTGTATTAATAATATCAATTGCCTCATCAAGAGTATCAACCTCCATAACAACAAGTACTGGAGCAAAGATTTCTTCTTTGTAACATGTCATATTTTTCTTGACTCCTGTAATTATTGTTGGTCCAAGGAAGTTTCCTTTTTCGTAACCATTAACAGTACATTTTGAACCATCAAGGATAACATTAGCACCCTCTTTCTTGGCTGATTCAATAATTTTAACAGCTCTTTCTTTGGCAGCTGGAGATATCAATGGTCCAACATCAACGCCATTTACATTACCAGCACCAACTTTAAGGTTCTTAGCTTTCTCGGCAACAATATTAATCCAATCTTTAGTGCTACCAACAACTATAGCTGTTGACAAAGCCATACATCTTTGTCCAGCAGCTCCAAAAGCAGCAGCGACCAATTGATTAATAGTTGTCTCTTTATTAGCATCAGGCATAATAACAGCGTGATTTTTTGCTCCCATGTTTGATTGGACACGTTTACCATTCATACAACCTCTTTGATAGATATGTGTACCAGCTTGATCTGATCCAACAAATGAGATTGCCTTTATATCAGGGTTATCACAGATAAAGTTAACTGAATCATGGGTTCCATGAATTACATTAACAACACCATCTGGGAGACCAGCTTCTTTAGCAAGTTCAACTAACATCATAGTACAGCCAGGATCTTGTTCTGATGGTTTTAATATCATCGTATTACCTGTGACTGTTGCGAGGGGGAACATCCATAATGGAATCATAGCTGGGAAATTGAATGGACATATTCCAGCTGTTACACCGAGTGGTGTTCTAAATGAAAATGTATCCATATCTTTAGAGATATTAGACATTGTCTCACCCATTTGTAAGGATGCCGTTGAACATGCATGCTCAACAACCTGGAGACCACGTGAAACGTCACCCTCGGCATCTGGGAGTGTCTTTCCTTGTTCTAAAGTAATGTTTGCTGCTAATTTTTTCATATCTCTTTTAATTAAAGCTTGTAAATTAAAGAAGACTTGTTGACGTGTGAGAACTGATGTATTCTTCCATGTGGAGAAAGCTTTTTTACATGATTCAACTGCTGTAAGCATCTCATCTTGAGTTGCAAGTGGAACTTTGGCAATCACCTCATTTGTAGCTGGGTTGGTTAAATCAACAAATTTTGATGTTTTTGATTCAACTGCTTTACCATCTATCCAAAGTTTTACTGTACCAACAGATACTGGTTTTGTAAGATTTATTGAACGAGAAGTGACAAGGTGGAATCTTGATAACATGCTAAAAATAATGAATGATAAAAAATGTAAAAAAAAAATGAAATTAAAAAATATGATACATTAAACACGACATATTAAGATGTTGGAGTGCAGTCACCACGTGTGTTTAAAACATTTTCGTTGATATATGTTGATTTTGACGTGAAATATTTATATTTTTTGATGATTGGTATTTTACAAAGCATCATTGATCACGTCCCTTCATTTTCGTAATTATAAAAACAAACAAATATAAGAATAATTTTATTAGTCTTAAATGAAAAACATAACTTTTTTTTATCAATATAAATTAATAATATAGATCTTTATAGGGTATATATCTTGAAATACCACATTAAATAAATAAAAAAAAATTCAAAAAGGCTAGATAGATTTTGAAAACTCCGTAGAGATTTAAAAAAATTGAAACAACTTATTGTTTTCTGCGAAATAGTTTGATTACCCTTTGAAATAACCCTACAAGCCTCCGATTTTTCTTTTTTCCCGTTGAGGTTTTCTTTTCAAAAGGAGGAACATTATTTTTACTTTTTACTGCTTGACCATCAGCATACATGGCATCAAAACCATGTTTTTTAATATCGCTTAAAAGTTCTCTCCCAATCGTTTGGTTATTTAATTGAAAAAATGAAGCATCTAATGACAATCCTAGGTATGACGTATTCTTCATATCTTCAGGAGGTGAGGTATTTAATCTATCAACAACATTATAGTCTCTCTCTATCAATGATATACAATTCATCAACGACTGCCTATCAATACCAATAAAATCAAAATTCAAGGCTTTCTCCGTAAATTTCTCAAACTCCACCTTTGAAATTTTAGCTATGTTAAAAAGTAATTGTTGCAACCACATATTCCTAGCCCTATTAACCAAAGAATGGAGTTCTTCAAATTTTTCAAGTTCAGACATCGCCTTCTGAGCATTATCAAGTTGAGAATAGCGTTTGATAAACTGTTTAAAGTGTAAAAGGTAAATCGTTTCTCTTTGGTCTTTCTCGAATTCATTTATTACATCTGTCCGGCATTGAGTCATTTTTCTCTTCCATATCTCTGAATTTATATCTATATTGGAGAGATCAAACCCATCAAGAGACCACCTTCGATAACCTCCCTCATAAAGAAGTGATGATATAACTTTAATGTCATTGTTTATTGCATCAACTACAACATTATTGCTATCGTTACAACGAATTTTTTGTGTTGCGAGACAAGAATCAACGCGATGATTTGTAATTGTGTTGTAAAATTGTGGTTTAGTTTGGGGATTGGAAGGAAATTCATTTTTAAAAATTGGTAAGGCATCAATGCTGAATTCCTCGGACATGTGTTCGTCTGCTTCAGTTGAGGTGTCGGATGTAACAAAACTTTCACTTTCTTTACCAGGAAGCATAGGGCGTCTCAATTCACCAGAGCTTAGAAATGAAGACTCCTGACTGCTAAATCTCTCAACAAAGGAAATGTTGAGTTCATGATTCTCAGAATTACTAACTGGCATTTTATAGTCAAAGAAATTCCTATTATTACCTCCGACAATAGGTGTTTGCTCTGGATCGTTCCCGATTGTGAAAGAATCTTCCATTCTTATGGGTGAAGGAATTGAAGAGATCTCCGAGAGACAAGCAGACTTTCTAGAAAATACCATTGGTAGAGACTGACTAAAGTAATTTGTATTGCGTTTGCAGTACATAATTTTTTGTGTTAATCACCAAAATCGGAACAGGTTTTCGAACAATCGTAAATTGGTATAATGTTTCAATTATTAAATTTGATAACTATGTAGCTACAGTATCTAATGCTTCAAGGTGATTTCAAGACATTAAGAGTATAAAATTTTTTAGGTGTATTCTTTTTTTAATTGGATGCATTTATATACAGATAAATTATAACCTCTTAACATTCTAATTTTTATATTCTTTTCACTAAAAAATAAAAAATTTATTTAAAACAAAATGAATATAGATCAAATCCGAGATGACTGTTATTTTTAATAATTTTTAATATTTAAAGTTGTTACAAAAACAGAATTTTTCCTTTTACAAAACAAAAAAATAAGTGAATTTTAGTAAGAAGAATAATTGTGTGAATACTAACTTTTAGTTACATCTCAGAGGAACGAACAATCAAAATAAATTATAAAACATTATTCATTTTCTTAAATTTAACTTACAGATTTTCTAATTACTTAGAAAAACTGATATTTCAGAGCAAAATATACTTTTACATTGAAAACATTTTAATTTTATAAATTCTTAATATAAACGGCTAAAGCTACACTGATTCTGTTGAGGTAATATGTAGTTACCTAAATTTCAGAGCGAGTAAATGTATCCTAACCCAAAAAAGCTAGTGTAGTTTTGTCTATATAAACAACTATTAAACAATGTGTGGAAGACATTTGTTATCGTAACTATGGTTTTTTTTATACGCAGAATATTTATTTTTGCCACAAAACAAATTATACTAGAAGTTTACACATTGATAATAGAAATAATTTGAAAAAATATAATCCCTCTCCAACAAAAAATATTGAAAATCATTGTGATGTAACTTCCTAGAAGAAGCAAAATAATTTTCATTCGTTCACCTAAATTTTCATACTAATTTTTAGTGTAGTTGCGTGTCACCATCAAACAATGTTGTTTCTGTTTTGCAATGATTGTTTGTTATCATCGTATTTAACGGGACATTTCTCTGATCAGCACATTTCTAAGAGCTATTTTAGTTAGAAGTTCATTAGAAAATTCATCCCAGGATGCTAGGAAAGCCCTTAAGTAACTTGGCTGATTTACGTTCGTTTACTGATCCTGAAGTTACTGATTTATTATTAACAGTTAACAGACTAAGGACCTTCAAAGGTTGGCCTTTTGACAACGCTAATGGATCTAAATGTACTTCTCTAGAGGTAGGATCAATTTTGATAACAAATTTATTTTATCATTTTGCAGCTAGCAAAAGCAGGATTTTTTATGACAATGCAAGATGAATGTACTCCATCAGCCCAATGTGTGTGTTGCCTTAAAGACTTACAATGGGAAGAAGAGGATATACCGCTAGAAGAACATCTGAGGAAAATGCCACATTGTGTACTTGCTCAGCTAGTTTCAAAGAAAAAAGAAGTCGATATGACTGTAGGAGAAGTAATGCGTATACTATCAATGAGGGAAGTTACAATAGCTGTATTGGGACAACTCTCAGAGGATTTTAGTATGATTAACGCAGGTTTGGAGTACAACCAAAATTTTGTAGATAAAATGTCTAGGAAGTTTCAAGATAAAGAGTAGCTTATAATTAGTTTGTATATTGTAGTTTATATATATTTTCTTTCTAACCGTTCATTAAAATAAAATATGTTTTTAAGTTGCATGTATTTCTAATCCTTTTTGTTTCTTTTCTATTTTTTGAAGGATTAAAATTTTGATTTTCATACAAAAAAACTGAATTACATCACATTGGAGGTGCTTTAGTTTAACTTAATTCTTATGACCATTCGTTGTAAGTGTAAACTACCAGAAAAGCAAAGTAAGATTTACAATATAGTTCAATTTCCATACTAATTTCTAATAAAATAGCGAGGTCACCAGAAATCTTAGACAAAACAGTCTCGCAGCGAATTGGTAATAAGTAATTGAACAACATTAAAATAAAATTTAAAATTATTTTAAAATAACTAGTAATGGCCAAATATTGTTTAAGTAAGTTTTAATTAGTAATAATTAAATATTTTAAAATTTTTTAGATAAAGCCAGTAAGCGAGTAACATGTCGCCAAAGGTACAAGATTGAAAGAAAAGTCAGGGAACACAATAAAAAAGCTAGAAGAGAAGCAAAAAAGAAGGGTCTTAATAAAAAACCTAGAAAACCTGATGTTATACCAAATAATTGTCCTTTTAAAAGTGAAATGTTAGCTTTGGCAGAGGCTAAGCACGAGGAAATGAAAGCTGAGGCCGAGAAAAAGAAGGCACAAAAGAAGCTTGATAAAGCAAAGAAGAAGAAACAAGTTGGAATATCTGAAGCTGGTGTTAAGAGAAAGTTAAACATTGTTGGTAGTATTGATACAATTGCTAAGAAAGCATTAGCTAATAGTGAAGTATATGATATGGATGTATTGAAAGATTTAAAAGAAATCGACATTAGTGGTTGTATCTCAACTGACAGTTCATACAAAAAATATGCCTCAGAAGTTAAAAAAACAATTGAGGTTTCAGATGTTGTATTGGAAATTCTTGATGCTAGAAATCCACTAGGATCAAGAAATATAAATCTCGAAAAAACCATATTGGGAGCAGGAAAACGTTTAGTTCTTGTTCTTAACAAAATTGATCTTATCCCTAAAGATAATGCTGCTGCATGGTTAAAGTATCTCCGCAAAGTTGCACCTACTATTGCATTCAAAGCTTCAACACAAGAACAAGTACAAAATGTCGGGAGAACTAGATCTTCAAATCTATCAATTAGTACATCGAAATGTATTGGTGCTGATTTAATAATGAAGTTACTTGGAAATTATTGTAGAAATCAGGGAATTAAACAAAGTATTCGAGTTGGTGTTATTGGTTATCCTAATGTTGGTAAAAGTAGTGTTATTAACAGTTTGAAAAGAAAAAAGAGTTGTCAAGTTGGTAATCTTCCTGGAATGACAAAACATATCCAAGAAGTTGAGTTAGATAAAAATATTAGACTAATCGATTCACCGGGAGTTGTTATGGATTTAGGTAAAGATCTTGATGAGGTTGAGCTCATTCTTAAAAACGCTGTTTCTGTTGAGAATGTCAAAGACCCTGAATTGGCTGTTACTGGCATTTTGCGTAGATGTTCTCCAGATGTCTTAATGATTCACTACAAAATTCCAGAATTCTCAACACCTATCCAATTTTTAGATTTAATTGCAAGAAGAATTGGACGTATTGGTAAAGGAGGAATTACAGATAAAAAAGCTGCAGCTAAATTTGTTTTACATGAATGGCACGATGGAAAACTTCCTTATCATACAATCCCACCAGAAAATGTATCTAATGTTAAAACTGAAGAAGCCATTTGTGATGCATCACTCTTAACAACCATGTCTAAAGAATTCTCTTTGGATGATATTGATGAGGAACAGATAAAGATTGTTGAAAGTATGGATGATTCTACACAAGCATCATGTGTTCTCGATATTACAAAAACTGTAGATGAAGAAGAGGCTATGGAAACAGAGACTGTTGTCTCTAATTTCTCCGTTAGCGCTGGGACAAGAAGCCAGAAAGGAAAGAAAGTTGAGAAAGAGGAAAGCGTTATCAAAGCTCCAAGAAGTTTCAAACACGATGGTAATGTACAATTGAATAAAACTATTGCTAAAAATGCTAAAGTAACTAAAAAACGAGCACAGAAAACAGAGAAAAGAATGAATAAAATTGCTGAAAATATAGGCAAATTTAATTTGTAGAAATTTTTAATTGTTTATTTTTTATTGTTAAACACTTTTTATGTTATTGTTTTAAAGTATAAATCATTGTTTCGAAGGTTAATATTTTTTTAAACATTTTCCATTGGAAGAACATTTGTATCCAGAGGCACAACAAGAGTTTCTGCAACACTCACCATTTTTGAATGGACAACAACGGTATTCTAATGGTTCTTTTTCATTTTCATAAGGACAACATGTTTGATTATCTTCACATATAGTTCCATCATCACAAACAGTAGAGTCATCTAAATTTTTCTTCAATGCTACTGTAGTATTTACAATAGGACTGTAAAATTCTCCAATTTCTGTCTTTAAAACAGCTTTTCCAGTTTCAACGTCATACTCGTATCCAGATTCATAACAACCAAAACCACTTGGATCACATTTTCCCTGACTTTTTGGACAACAATAACTGAAACCATCATAACCTCTACAACATATCTCCCTTTGTTTACAGTAATTTCTTCCAAAACATCTATTGAATCCTTGTTTTAAATTGTAAGCTTTCTTAAGGTAGATTTTCTTTGCTTTTACACTTTTATTTTTTAGAACTCCTCTAATGAATCCTTTATTAACACATTTACCAGTGACAGGATTACATTTTTGTGTAGATGGACAACAGTTGTAACTTCCATTAGACTGCCTACAACATGAATAATGATTAGGGCACTCATATTTATTTCCAGGACATATATTTTCAACATCCTTATTCTGTTCCATTGCTATATTTCTACCATTAATTTTCTTTACTAGAGGAATCTTCTTTCCAGTTCGGTTATCTTCACAACTTTCCTCCTTCAAATTACATTTAAAACCAAATGGACAACAATGTAAGCGGTCATTACAACAAACAGCATCTTGGAATGGACAACAACCATACTCTCCAGAATTCAATAGACAGCACGTGGCATCATCTGGACATTCGGTTTTTTTATCTTCACAAATATTACTTAATGCATTTTTATAATGCTTATTAAAAAGTTCTTTGTTATTTGAATAGATGTTAAGTTTAAATCCAGATATAAATTTATTATTATTTTTTCTACACATTCCACTAATACAAGTAGTATTTTGTGGACAACAATGTTCACGATCACTACAACAAACAGCATTTGGCAATGGACAACAACCATACCCATATGGTTTTATCTCACAACATGTATTATCATCAGCACATTCCGTTATCTTATCAGCACATGTATGTTTTGAAATATTTTTGTAAATATTTTTTTCGTTATCATTCTCTTTGACTAATAAGGCAAGTTTTAAATTGAATCCGGATATGCTTTTTTTATTCTCACTATAACATCTTCCTTCTTTGCAAACAGTATTATGTGGACAACAATGCTCATGGTCACTACAACAAACAGCAGAAGGCATAGGACAACAACCATATGTTGAATTTCCTAATTTGCAACAAGTATCTCCAGTTGGACAAACATAATGTGTATCATCACAAATTTCATTTTTAGAATATACTGATGAGAGGAGTAAAAAAAATGTAGTGATAGTATATCTGTTAAAAAATATCATAGCAAAATAATACTTAACTTAGATATAAAAATAATAGTGTTTAAAGAATGCTAAGGTATATATATAACCACTACTATAACATATACAAACATTGATATTGACAAATTATAAGTTATTCATTTACTAGAAGGAACGGCGTTTTATCATCTTTGATATTTTTAAGAAGAAAATTAAAGGTCATTTTGATAAAGACGATAATAACTGAATATTTAAACAAAAAACAAGTAAAACGTAAGAATTTTTTGTTGATAACATAAATCAAATTGTTCAAACTTTCATAACATATTTTAAAGATAAACAAAAAAGATATAAATTAGTGAAAAAAAGTAGTTCTACAAGATTATAATTTTGTCAATATTCATACATTTTCTATAACCATAAATGAACATTTTAGATATTCCAAATATAAATAAAACCATTTACTTGATCTTAGCTTTTCTAAAGTCACTTAACAAATCAGCAACTTGAGCCATAGAATTATTAATAGCCTCCTTCATTGATGTCATATACTCTGCATACCCATATCCATATTGTAGATAAGATAAACTTTCTTTATCATTTCCCATTTTTGGCTCACCATTAAACATTCTATCAAGTCTCGACTGTATTTTAGTTGCCTCCTGGAGAACATTTATATGTGACTCAATACGATCAACAATCACAAAAAAGTTATTCATTGCATCAACATATGAATTATGAGCATCTTTACACTCCTGACTCATTGATTTAATTTCCATGTTTTCATCTAACATTACTGTTGTGTCATCTGCCACATCATTAAATTCATCCTCCTCAATATTTTCCTTCTCCATTGCTGGTACAGCTTCTATATTCCGTTTTGCCTCTTCCAAACGAACTTTTACAAGCTTTGCACATGTATCATTAACATTCTTCAATGATATTCTCAGATCCTTCAAAATCGCAACTTTAATACATGCAATAGGATCTGTCGTAATATACTCATAAGAAGAGGGATAATTTGATTGCGACATTAAACCTTCATCTGGAACCTTCTTCTTATAGACTGGTTGAATTCTATTGTCAATATCAAACATATCTCTTCCATCTTCATTTCTAGCAGCATTATTATACTCAGGGTGTTGTCGTTGAACCATAAAATTAGGGCTTGTTTTTTGTTGATTCATCATGTTTACCATTTGTGGATTAGCTGTATGGTACATTCCTTGATTAGGAGTCATATTATACATCTGTTCACTGCTCCCTGGATGATTCATAGGCATGTTCATTGATGAACCCATATTTATTTGTTGATTAGAACCCGGATTAACACTCATAGGTTGATTAGATGGTGGATTAACACTCATCGGTTGATTAGAAGGAGGATTAACACTCATCGGTTGATTTGATGGTGGATTAACACTCATAGGCTGGTTAGATGCGGGATTCATATTCATAGGCTGATTTGATGCAGGGTTCATATTCATAGGCTGATTTGATGCAGGGTTCATATTCATAGGCTGATTTGATGCAGGGTTCATATTCATAGGTTGATTCGATGAAGGATTCATATTCATTTGTTGATTAGATGATGGATTCATATTTATAGATTGATTCGATGAAGGATTCATACTCATTGCCTGATTTGAGGGATGACTAATATTCATAGGTTGATTCGATGGAACATTATGACTGATTCCTTGATTAGAAGCAGGATTCATATTTATACCTTGATTTGAAGCAGGATTCATGTTAACACCTTGATTTGAAGGTGGATTCATGTTAATGCTTTGATTTGATGGTGGATTCATATTAACTCCTTGATTTGAAGGTGGATTCATATTGATACCTTGATTTGATGGAGGATTCATATTAATACCTTGGTTAGAGGATGGATTCATATTAATACCTTGATTGGATGATGGATTCATATTAATACCTTGATTAGAAGGTGGATTAATATTTAAATTTTGATTAGAAGGTGGTGCATTTGAACCAGGATTCATGATGTTTTGAGGAGTTCCTAGGTTGATTTGATATAGATCCCACTGATGCTGGATTAGGTATATGTTGTTTCATACCATGTTGAGAATGTATATTCGGGAATGCATTCATTGGACTTCTTGGTTGTCCTTGATTGATCCTTTGTTGGACGATGTTAAATTGTTGGTGATGAGCCTGTTGTTGGGGGTGGAAATTCTGTTGTTGAGTTCCGGTGTGCTGCATTTGTGGTGTTCTGGGATTACCAATTTGTTGGGCTTGTTGATAAACATTTCCACCTATCATTTGATTTGGATTTACTCCGCTCCCAGGTCTTGGCATTTGCTGGTGGCGGATTTGTTGACCGTGTCCTTGAGATAAGGGTGTCCCTGGTTGGGGAATCTGAATTGGTGTACCAGGTTGTCCATGTTGTAATTGGACATTTTGAGGGTTTTGTTGCATTCTCATTAATTGTGATTGCCCTGGTTGGTACATTCCCTAGAAAATATTAATTTTTAAAAGTACAGATTAAACTTAATACCTGTTGATGCATTTGGGGATTCATGTTTTGCATCATCTGGTGATGTTGCTGATTTTGTTGATTTTGCTGATCTTGGGGATTATTTTGGTTATACATTTTGGGAAATGTATTTTTTAAAAAAGTAAAGCTTCTGATTTTAAATTTCTTTTTTTCTGGTATATATCACAATTAGACGATTTAAGTTAATATTTTTGTATTGATTCCTATATATATAAATAATTAATAAATTTAATTTCGATTACTTTTTTGAAAGGATTATTTTTTTACAAATAACAAATTGAGAGTGGAAATATTTTACAACACTTTATTGTTAATTCAAGTAAAGTTGGAGAAAACGCCTCAATTGTGCTAAGAAATTGTTTTTAACTCTTAGAAAGATTTATGAATCATTCAAAACATTACTCAATAAAAATGTTAAGATAGCTAAAGTTAAAACAAAAATCCTACAAAAATTACTGATAATTTATTATCAACAATAACAAATATTTAAAAATAATAATATTTAGTTTAATAACCAGTAAATGATAAAAAATACACAAGTTATTAGGTTTGTATTTCACTCATGCTATAATATTAACGGTAACAAACATTTTTCCAAACAAACTTCGCGTCATGTTCATTTTTGGGTGGCATGTTTTTTACCACTTACTTTTATACTTTCAATTGAAATAATTATTTTGAAATAAATATTTTTCTAATAACTTAATAATTTTTGTATTGATAATGTGATTATTTTTACTAAAATGAAAAACTTTTTTTTATAAATATTTTTATATAA
The DNA here is from genome assembly GCA_963280985.1 of Strongyloides venezuelensis. NCBI lineage: Eukaryota > Metazoa > Nematoda > Chromadorea > Rhabditida > Strongyloididae > Strongyloides > Strongyloides venezuelensis. The sequence goes on along the minus strand of CAUJLX010000002.1, from coordinate 6,304,789 downwards.
CAAAAATGTATTGAAACAAATTTAAGTTAAAAGAGTATAATCTTAAATAGTTGTTGTAAGTGATTTTCTTAAATCAGGAGTATTATATATAACTCCACCATGAGGTATGATTGTATAATCTCCAAGATCCTCTTTAAATGACTTTTCATTTAAAAACAGATCGAAATCGTTAGTTTTTTTTAAAAGTTGGTAACTTTCAATAAAACACTTTTTGATAGCCTCAAAAATAACAGGATCATAAATAGAGTACGCAGTATTCTTTAATGTGAATGGTTCCTCAATACATACATATCCACATTCAAAAAGTAAAGGAGAAGAATTATTTTCTTCAATTTCTGCTTTAGTCATTTTTCTTCCACATCTAATGCTAATGACTTCAGTTGCAAAATTAAACTCCTCTGCATAGTATTTTAAAAATCCGAGTAAAAGGTCACTAAGTGTTGATTTTGATTCATAAACCCAGAATTCTATTTTAAGTTCTTCAAAATATTTTTCTTTATTAAGGTTAGAAATATTGCACTCCTCATTATAGCGATTTTTAAAAACTTCTTGGATTGATGGTAATATGGGATTCTCCAATCCACATTGAAGGTAATGAATACACATTAGTACTAGGGAGTATGATGTAAATGTTGAGTTACTTGAATCATTAATCCCTTTTCTCTTTGCCCATTCTTTTACGATTGATACTAATGGGCGTACTCTCCAATCAACTAAAAATACTTATTATTATTTTGTATTCAACTTACAATTAGAATAGGCACAAATTAGATGTGTATTTTTTATAGTAATAAAATTATTAGCATTCAAATCTACTGTAATATTTGAAAAAGGTGCATTAAAAGTTATTCTAAGAATTGGAACTTTAGCAGCAATTAATTGCAAGTCTTTAATCCATTCATGTTCTGATAGTTTTATTTTAACAGCATTCAATATTGCAATAACATCTCTTCTTTGATCTAACTCCTCACCAGTAAGCATTAAACAAAGATCCAAATCTGAGGTATTTGTCCCGAAACCATTTAACGAAGATCCAATGATGTATAAATTTGCAGATGAAAATAAGGGACGTATTGAGTAATAAATCATATCTCTCAAATACAATTTCATATTCAAATGGCTTTGACTCTGCATTATAGATTGATGGAAAAAAAAGATCCTCTCACTTAATGGATCCATATGTATATTTAAAATATCACCACCCCAATTGATATTTTTAAAGTAGATTTCATTCTCTAAAAAAGATGAAAAGCTGAACTCTTTTCGTTTACAGATAGGTTTGAAGTAATCCTCCACAATATAACTAATCTCCTCCTCTGTACACCTTCTATATTGTCTACCATTAATATGTGATAAATTGTTATATTTATAATGATAATTAGAATAATAATTTTTATTGTATGCCTTAAAATTTGAATGCCGTTTACAATAAGGAGGTTTATTTTTTTTGAAGATGTCTTGTCGGTAGATGTTTTGATTTGACATAAAACTTTTTGGGGAAGTTCCGTAGTTGTAGTTATAGTTGTCACCACCAACTTCACTTTTCTCTAGATAATATATTGTTATATTTGATGATGTATTTTCGTATGGAGATTTATTATCGTTTTCTGTCATCATGGATATCTTTGTACTTGAAGAGGTTGGAGTTGATTCCATTATACTTGAAGCCATTCTTTTTAAAAATAATAAAAATTATTGGATAATTTATCAAAAACAAAAGATTTTAAAACAAAATTAACAAAACAATATATTATTTGAGGCTAAAAAAAAGTGTTTTGTGATAAATTTATCCTTTAGATAAAAAACAATTTTTGGAAGAAAAGAAATCTTCCACTTTATAATTTGTATGAAAGACTAAAATTTTAATTTAGCACAAATCATTTTCACAAATTAAGATTTAATATTCTTTTTTTTAAATTCAAATTTTCATTCCCATGTATTTATTTTTAGATTCATTTAAAAAACAAACAAATTTAAATATATTTTATTTTAACTTTCAAAAATGATTAATAATGTCTCAAAAAAATATCCTGCAAGTTGCAGATATATTAATAGATCTGAATAAAACAATTCCAACAACAAATATAGATAAAAAATTATTAAATTAATTTTATTCATGTTAAACAATATTAATACAATATACTTAATACAAAATTTAAATATTTAAACATGAAATCAGACATCATAAATGTAGTGTTTCCCTATTCTACCAATCAAATGAGATCCAAAACCATATATATATATATATATATATTATATTTCTACAAGTTTGAAGTGTCATAAGAAAAAATATTTTAATTTTCCATTGTACATTTTATCTCATTGACATTATTAGTAGTACCCTTCTTTGAACGATGCTTGCCTTTACTTCTTCCAGAGGAATTTGATATATTTAAGTCTTCTTTCTTGCTATGTTTCATTTTGTTTTGTTCCGTCAATGTACCCTGCATATTATTTTTTTCTGGAGAATTACATTTCCCATATACGTTTGAGTCACCATTACTAGCATTTGATTCTTGAATTGGTGCTAAACCAAATTCCGTAATATCGATGTGGCCTATTTTTAAGGACATTGGTACACTCTCTCCATTATTTTTTTTATCATTACTATCAACGTCCTGTTGTTTACAAGTATTTTTTTTATTGCCATAAGAAATATTAGATTGTGGAATATTTAATGACCCTCCTTTTGTTGATTTTTTTTCTATGTCATACAATGAATTGGACTTTGAAACACTATGATCAGATAATACTTCTGAAGTATTAGTGTTAAATTCATTACTGCTCTCTTCTTGACTACTATTTGACAGTGAAGTTTCAGGGCTGGAGTATACCATAGAAGTGTTAGATGTTAGTTGGTTAGTTCCATTATGGCGTGGAGCATTATATATAACTCCTCCCGGTGGAATTAGGGTATAACCACCCAGGACATCTTTGATTGATCTCCCACTAAGAAATACATCAAAGTCACTTGTATTTTTAAGATATTCATACGTCTCGACAAAACATTGCTTGATTGCTTCAAAAACAACACTATCAAAGACAGAGTGAGCAGTATTCATAAGAGTAAATGGTTCCTCAATACATACGCAACCCCATTGCGACTTTGAATGATGAGGAGTATCATTTTTCATTACCTCTCTCCTAGATAATCTCTTTCCACATCGTATACTTATGACATCATTTTCAAAATCAAAAGTCTCTGCATAGTACTTTAAGAACCCTATAAGAAGTTCACCAAGAGTAGCTTTTGATTCATGAGGCCATACATCTTTGGTTGGTTTTTCTAGGGAAACAACTACATTTAAATTTCTGACATCACATTTATTGCTAAAACGATCTTGATATAATTCTTGCAAAGAAGGCAGTATTGGTGTATCTAATCCGCATTGAAGATAATGAAGGCACATTAATACCAGTGAATATGAAGTAAAAGTTGATTGATTTGCATCATTAATACCTCTTCTTTTTGCCCATTCTTTTACAGCAGAAACTAAAGGTCGTACTCTCCAATCAACTGAAAAAAGTTATTAATTGAAGATAATAAATCATGAAAACATACAGTTGGAATATGCGCACAATAAATGTGTATTTTTTATGGCTACAGAATTATTTGCATTAAGATCAACGGTAATATTAGAAAATGGTGCGTTAAATGTTATTCTTAAAATAGGAACCTTAGCAACGATCAAATGGAGATCACGAATCCAATCAATTGATGACATTTTTGTTTTAATAGCATTTAGAATAGCTACAGCATCTCTTCTCTGATCTAATTCTCTATTTGTTAGCATTAAGCAAAGGTCCATATCAGAACCATTATTTCCAAAACCATTTAATGATGATCCCACGATATAAAGACCAGAGGTAGGAAATAATGGACAGATGGTGTAGTAAATCATATCTCTGAGATATAATTTCCTATTAAGATGTGCTTGGCTTTGCATTACTGATGTATGGAAGTCATAGATTCTTTCACTAAATGAATCCATTTGTGAAATGAATAATTGCCCTGAGGAGTCTATTCTTGGGTTGATGGTACTATCGAGAGGATTAGATTGATTTTGTTGTAAACCAATATTATATACTAAGGCTTGACCTTTAGGACGGGTATTCTCTTTTGACTCGGGGCTTTTGATTTTTTTATTTATTTTATTTTTACTTGGAGAAGTATCTTCTTGTTTATTTTTTTCCCAATTAACATTATTTTCTTTATTTTTTTCGTCTTTTTCTAAATTAGGTGTATTACTTTCAGATGTCTTCGAGAGATATTGAGATTCTTTCTCACCACAGGAATACTTCTTCCTATCAAATGAAAATTTTGACTCTGAATCATTAATTGATAAATATGAGGTTGATGTTATTTCATCCTTTACATGTGTAAGTTGGCTAAAATCATTTGTCTCCAAAGGATGAATATTTTTTACTTGTCTTATTTTACTAGTATTTATTTTTAAATCTTCCTCGGAATATGATGCATCCTCTTCAGTTGATGTTCTGGTATTACTTGAATTCATTTGTTGTGAGCCTCCCTCTGTATAATATCCACATTCACCTTAAAGTATAACAGATATGAAAGGAATTAACAAATTTTTTTAAAACAAAGTTTTATTGTCTTATCAATGTACCAACCTTCAATAAATCTCTGACATTTAAATTTTACTTTACAATCACATCTCATGACATTACAATTACATCCTTCTTCATCGTCAGAAAGATAAAGAGAATCACTAACTCTACGATGAGAAAAAGTATGACAATTATTAATTGATTCATCAGAAATAGTAGATTCTGGATATATACAAGATGAACAAGAAGAGGATGACATTGCATTCGGAAGAGGAAAGTAGTGAATTGTAGGATCAAAGTGGATAAAATTCGATGAAGTACAAATCTTCTTAAGTTTCATCCAAAACCGACTTCGCCAACACGGTAGTCCAACTACCCCAACTATATAAGCCTTACTACAAAACCCAAATTTAGGTAAACCTAATTCGAGCATATTTGGTAGAACAAACTTCGGTACTTGATCATCATCATCATCACAACGCTTTAAAGTTAGAAAAAACTTTTCAGTCGGAGACAACTCCATTACACAAATTTTTGTATCAAAATTATCTTATAAAACGATTTCTTTTTTTTGTAAACTGGTTTATTCTATCGCTTCTAGCAGCAATAAAAAATCTTGTTAAGGCAACAGATTTTACAAAAAAAGTTTTCCTACACAAATTTGCTACTAATTTTCTACTACTAGTTTTTAAAATAGCTTTACTTGATATAATTCTACCGTGGAGTAACGTTGAATATTGTTTTGAATATGATACAGAAAAATATTCAGAGTTATACATTGAATTATAGTTAATAAGTGTGATAATCACACAAGATTTTTCAAAAATTATTGGAGCAAATAAACGCCAATCAGAAATTAAAAAAAATCCTAAAACAAAATATTTTATAAAAAATTATACAATTCCTCTATGGTAGGAAATGAACAACGTGGAGAAAGAGAGAAATGGGAGAGAAAAAATGCGCAAAAGGACGATAAGACAAAGCCAACGAGTTGTGTAATAATATTAATATATAAATGTTAAAAGACAGAGAAAAAATAATTGAGCACTAAAATTCACCCTTTTAAAAATATATGTGCATATCAATATATTCTTCTTCTTACATACATATTACTATTTGATCGTATCATCATTAGAGCAAATCAATTCTTCTAATATATTTAAGAAAAGATTGTTAAATACTATACAAATGTACACTATTTAAATATATAAAAGTAGGAAAAAAATATTGCATATTTAAAAGTTTAAGTCTTTTTCCACATTTTTTAACATATCAATCATCATTCTACATAAATATGGAATTTGTTTAAAAATTATTTTAAACATCAGTACTACATTTTAATTTAATCATAAAATAAAATAATTTCTGCTTTACAATAAAATATAAATCATTTTTAAAATAAAAGTAAAGAAGTGTAAAATGAAACATAAAAACTATGCACTATTGATAGTATTTGGATATGAATATGTATATAATTCTGATAGTAAATTAGAATACGATCTTCTCACTATTAAAATAATATAAAATTGATAAGCATTAAATGAATGTTAAATAGTGATGTAGAGTATAATGTAACCTTGAATTTGATAATTTCCTATATTATTATTGTATTTACTTCAGAATCAATTTATGTCTAATTAAGTTACTAATATTCAGAATAATTAAAAAAAAAGTCATTGAAATATGGTAGTCCAATCTTCGATAAGACAAAACAAACTAATCTTTAATGTTAAACTAACCTCTTTTATTGTTACACACTGTTTGCTGCTGTCGCTTACCAGCGACGGCAGGCCGACCTTTATCAATACTTTTACAGTCCTCAAGAAACATAAAACAAAGCGATTGAATGACAGCAGCATTCTTATTATTATGTGGATCACACTCCTGAACATATGTGTATTGGTGTGGGACTGTATTACAACAAAGGAGGTAATTGCGAAGAGGATTGATAATTTGGAAGATTCATTGGTAATGGATATTGGCTATTGTTAAAATTCTGAAGAAGGGGATTAGGAGTAATAAATCCATTAATAGGTGTTTGTTGGAAAAAATATTGATCAGTATGCACTATGTTATTGGGTATTCCTATATTTCCTTGTATATCTGTTTGTGATATTTCAAAATCATTTGTGCTTTGAACTGCTTCCTTATATGACATAACCATTGGTAAACTTTTAGCTAAATGTTGTTCTTTTAAATTATCTTCTTCAAAATTCGAAATATTCTTTTCTTTTTTTAGTATTTTTGGGTAATTTAAACACTTATCATCATTATATTGATAAATTGTTTTTTTCTTCTATCTTAGGAGGTGGAATATTATATTGATTAGGTGGATTTCTAAAAAAAAAATAAAAATATATTTAATAAATTCAAAAAATTTTCTAACCCTTCGTAAAAGTAACATGGCTGGTTATAATTTTCAACTTTATAAAAATGACTAGTATCCAAACATGTAAAATACTTTTTGTTTGGATAATAATGTAATAGAGGATTTTCATCCACGATATGTTTGTAAAAAATATCAAGAATTTTAGAATCTGAAATAGAATAGTGTTCAATAACATTATTATACATTTCTTTGGCTTCGCCAATAATCTCTTGATAATGATAAAACAAAGGTGGTTGTATTGGTAGGGGAGGTAACCCCAAATGACAATGTGGATTATTAGAATCATGACGGAAACCATTTAAAAGCTGATACTTTAAATCTTCTGATACCGGTAAATCTGCATAAAACTGTTGAACAGGAGTTATATTATAAGAATATTTATTCCTACGATTATTACTATACCCAGGTTGACGCTTTGAATAACAATTCTTTGGTGTTCGATTCCATTTCCCAAGTCTGTTAGGTGGCTTGAAATTGACTCCAACACGTCCAGAAACACTTTCTTGAATCGGTACATTCGATAAGCTCTCTAATCTCTTTGGATCACCATCATTAGAAGAAGCAGAAGAAGTTGAATTTGTATGCATACCACTATCAGAACCGTCATTTCGATTATCGAAATGGTTTCGCGGCGTAATAGTTGAACTTAACTGAACTATTGTTGTCTGAAGATTAAGATTCATTGATGTAATAGTAAATATAGAAAATCAAATATATTCTTCAGCTATCTCCTTAAGAAGATTGTTAAAAAACTTCAGCGCTAAAGTAGAACAAATATACAAATAAATTAAGTAAATGAATGATAAAGAGAAAATAAAGGTTTACGTAATCACGTTTACAAAAATGTAATTAATAAAATACTATTATCATAAATAGTATCAAGCAAAAACTATAAGATATGATACAGGTACAAATCGATATAGAAAAGATTAATTAAATTAAAATAGATGATTCGTAGAATTAAGATAACATCATTTCTGCTGTACACATATAAGCTATATCACTCTTCTTTATTATTGATAATTTATATAAAAGAGATTAACAAACGACCAACGTTAAAAAAATAACTAGACATTTCTACTAGTGATAAAATATAACAATTGAATAAATAATATACAAAGTGTATAAACAAAAAAATTTATATTAATAACTTTAGTAGAGGGAAACATGGATTTAAAAGACGACCTATAAAAAAGGGTCAGCTCATTATGACTGTAACAAAAGAGTATAGTATAGAAACTTCTACACTAAGAGTAAAACATTGTAAATGATATTGATAAGAAATATAAAGTATAAAACAATAATATAGAAGTATAATAGATGCAAATTTATACCTGTAAAAGAAATTTATCACTTCTAATAGATGGATACAGTATTACACTGATGTCGACGTCTCTCCAAAGATGCCTAGAAGAAAATAAGAATAATGGGTTTTAAACAACATACGGCGCCTAAAATAACCTGCTTCACAATCACAGTCCAAAAATGTTAAATAAATTTTCCATTAATTTGTAAATTCTGCAATTTTGAATGTTGCTCGTAATTTGGTCACACCAATAAGAAAGTACAAGCAAAGACAGAAAATTTAAATAAATGATCATTTTGCAAAAAAATTTCCAGAAAATTCTGTGTTACAATCATTCTCACAAGATAATAAAATAATAATCTTTTTAATACATCATGTTGTGATAAATATATACATCAAATTTTGAGGACTAGAATAAATAATTGAATTTCTGTTGGTTTATTTTATCAAGAGGAGTGGAAAGAAAGGTGCGTTTCAGACCGGATTGTTAAAGATGACCAGTATGAATATATATTACACATATGTGCAGCAGAAACGAAAAGTTATTGTTATTTTTTTACTTGTATACTTAATGTAATAAATATCACATTAAAAATAAAAGAATAATAAATATGGAACATAGCTACTTTTTAGATTTGATGAGTAAAATATTTATAAAAATTACCAATCCACACAAAAAGATACACTAAATAAATTATAAGTTGAGAGTAAGTATGTGTATAAAATCAAACAAATATTAAAACATGTGTAATAGTAATATTAATTTTCTCGATAAAGTGAGAAGAAAAATTTAATATAAACTGGTGGGAGAGAACTCCCGTATTTAAATTATTTTTAATCGTAATGAATAATAATACATAATAGTGTGCCGAATCAATTATGAATATTTATTCTTAAAAATATGTTCAATCAAAGTACTGTGGAATATTTAATTATCTAGCGACATGTTTTCAAATGTATATGATTTAAACGGAAAGTTATAAAATTGGATAACGCAAACACATGATATTAAAAATATAACCCATAAAATAACGTCATTGAAGAAAATATAAAACTAACAAAATACCGATAATAATTAAGGTGCGTAAAATTTAAAAAATAAAATAAAAAAATACATGATTAACAAACTATTGAAAATATTTTTGTCATACAAAATATATAATAAATAATTATTTCTACCGCACATAAAATTATCTAATATTTTAATAACGTTAAAAAATTTACTATGTTATCACAGTTGTAAAAGAATTAAAGGGTTAAATTTCCTTGAAAAAAAATTCCCATTCTCGAGTCAAGTCATATGACAATTGAAACATTTATCAAATGCGTTGAACTTTTAGAAAAAATAAATGCTGTTTCAAAACACAGTTAGCATGATGAAAAACAAATACACAACACTTTATTTCTATTTTTATCTTTAATTAACTACGACATGTAAAATGTACTATAACTATATGGTTATGATTAGTAATAGAAACAAATAAAAATAAAGTTATAAATAGGTTTTATTAGTACAATTGGCAGTTGGTAATAAATAAAATATTAAACAAATAGAATTTTAAGACATGTGTAAACTAAATTTTTATAGCGGGGCATTTTCTTAGTTGCAAAATGCACCTAAGAAGCTAGCAAGATAACGAGTAAATGGCTAAGAGCCGGTAAATCTAGTTTAATATCAGCTAAAAAAATCAGGATTTGAAGGAAGAGATTAACTTTATCATTACTCCTTCTACTATATTTTTAAGAGAAACACCCAATAGAATGTGCGCGAAGTTGATTAAAAATAACGTAAAAAAAAATGTTTGTTAACTTTCAAAAAGATATATTTAAAGTTTATTTATATTATCATAGTATAATTTTATCTATGACGACAACGAATGGAACGCTTAGCTCGCCTACTGAATGCATAACCCTTAGGCTATATAGAATTTCGAGCTTGTTTCTGTTTCTTAGTAATATGTTCAATTTCGAAATATTATTTATCATTATTAAAAAAATTGACAAGAATACTATATTTTTTTACAAAACAACAAAGACTCATTCAATTCCCATAACCAGCCATGTATATAAAATGAAATTAAATTTTAGGCAAAACTTACATTTTAACGTCTTGTCCCAGGTTATCCCTGCAAATACAGGAATTTCTATCACATACAATCTTTCTTTTTGCATTTAAACTACAACAAACACACATTTTGTTGGTGTCAGGCATCACATAATTTGTACTAGACCTCATAATTGCAGATGGATTTATGTTGTTAAGATTCGGTAGTGATTGAACAGATTCATTTTTTTCGTTTTTACTATAATTTTGTACTTGATTTGGTAAATTAGTAAATTGTATATTATTTTGTTGAAGGGAAGGTGTAAAGTCTCTGGAGGAATGAGAATTATCCTGAATTAATTCTAGAACGAGGATTCCTTTCGTTTGTATACAAATCATGTGACTGAGAAGGGTTCCTTAGAGAGTGAGAATTACGATTGTTGTACCCATTGAAAGAGTGGCGGTGATTAAACTGTCCAGAACTAAAATCTCCGTGGTAGTTGTTGTATCTATTCATCTGACCATTACCCTGTTTATGATTTCCTTTATAAGAGAATCTGTTTTTATAATATCTGAAGAGTTTTAAAGTTTAACGAAATATTCTATTACCTAGTATTCCCCGTATTATAGTATATCCCATTGAGATTTTTAGTATATCTCCTGTTCCCATAATCGTTCTTCTTCATTCCTGTTTGACTATCCTTTCTTTCAATAATAACACTAGGTTGTCTATCCTTACTATTAGTATCATCTAAACTTCTGTGTTTCAAGTTATCTTCCATTACTATCTTGAAAATTATATCAAAAATATGTATATATATGTATCCAAAAAAATTAACCAACTGATGTACGGGAGAATAATCACGATTAAACAATGTTAAACCTATCGAAATCTATAAAGGAAATTAGTTCAAATAGTGAATCCTAAAAAAAATAAAATCAAAAAAATTTTTCTCCAAATCATAAAATTAAAAAACTTTAATTTAAAATCAGTAAAAAAACATCTATAAACAAAAATGGTATTTGATGATAATAAAGACCACGAAAAAGGATGATGGTAGATGGATGATATAATAGTATATAACACTTTTCTACTGAAATCTATTATCATCAAACATGGATTTTAAAAATGACAATAAAACGACAAGCATTACAAGAATTGCTGGAAGAGATACCAATTCTACGTTCTAGGAAATTTTTACCCATAATTTAAAAGATCAAAATTCGATCGTTTTAAAACAGTCGTTAAATTGTACGGCTAGCGACAACACGCTAGTATGAGGAAGCAAAAGTCGCTGTATGATCATTCATTGCCAACTAATAGAGGTATTTTTTACATCGCAATAAATTAATTCAATGCAAAAGGTATTAAATGGCTATTATTTATCCTATTTTTTATAAAAAACATAACAAAACAAGAGAAATTAATTTACTAATTAGGACTTGTTATCATACTTCCCTTCCAAATAATTTTTCTTTACCTCATCTGCATAATACAAATCGAATAATGTTTTTGATTTCATTGCTGGTGGTGGCCATCTTTCATCTTCAGGAGTATTTAGATCAGCTAATTCTTGACTACCCAATTCTTTAACTTTATTTAGAAATTTCTTCCTGTTTTCTTCTATTACGGCATCAGTTTTGTATGAAACATAAGGTTTCAACTCGAAATCAGTTAAATCAGGTACAACTAATTCAGGAATCATTTCTTTGACAACAACGAAGCCACCCGTTGTTTCATCATGATATCCAATAGGGTGAACATCAGTGTAATCTAGAAACATATTAATGAGAATAATGTAAAAAAAAACTTAGAAAACCCACTTTGTAGTTCTTTTGGATTGAGTTTCATAAACTTAGGAGAAAGTTCAGGAAACTCCCTCATCTGTCCTGGCCATTGACTTTTTTCATAGTATGTCGGTCCTAGTTTACGTTGTCCTCTAGAACCTTTCTTAACAAACAAGTAAGGGGCATTAAAATGAAACGGATTTAAGGAACGTACACCTCTCGTGGATATATAAGGAATCAACGATGCCATGTTCACACCATTAAATATTTTCTCTTAAATAACGTATACACATATCACCAATATAAATAAAATATCTTCTTCAAGAGACGAATAATTATTACTACAATTTATTTATCAAACAAATAAAAGTTAAGGATTATACAATTAAAAAAAGTAAAATAAACAAAAGAGTCCATGTAGTTTAGATTTCAAGAATTTTAGGTATCTCATCCATCGAAGCAGGTAACAATCCATAACTGTTAAGTTTTAATTACTTATGTTATTATTATTATAAGATGGTAAGTAGTTAACTAAAGCAAACGAATTATACTTAAAACCGTTTTAGTTTTTTTTTTTCTATTCGTTACATTGTTTATCAATGTTTTTTTAAATTTAATTTGAATTATTATTTGCCATTTAAAGTACTTAACCACAATTTTTTTTGTTGTTATCAGTATATGTCTTGCACCGCTTTGTTAGATGTTAAATACTAAAATTCAATGAAACCTAAAAATACAAGTATAGAAAAATAGATACCTCAAAGAATGCCGTTAACTACAAAAAAGGAAATAAAACAAAGTACATAAGTAAATGGTAATGAAAATAAATACAATATTAAATAAACTTCAATATGTAGATCAAATGATCAATGGACAGACTATTAATAGAAATTTACACAAGAATATCGGCATTCTTAAATAATAACTAAAATAAATGACTATTTTTTTTTCCAATTATCATTTTTCAACGATAATTGTTATTTTTTATATAAAATTCTTTTTTTCTTTTTATTGAATTTTTGTTGTATAAGTGATAAATTCCGTCAAATGTTCCTCAGATGATCCAAAATTGGTTGTGATTTTTTTCAAAAGTTTGTACAAAAATTGTATCCATTGGAGTTGTTTTTGTTAAAAATTCTTTAAAATAAAAGTAGTTAGTTTTTTTCCCATATAAATTCTTAATCTTTTACTCATGCGATACGAAAATAAAATAGAGACAGGAAAAATATGGTACAAAAATCCAAATGTAGTTATTTAGCAAAAGCTTCAGCAGGAATATCATTTTTAAGGCTCAAAAACCTATCACCTGCAAGAGAGTAGTTCCAATCAGATTCCTCCAGACAGCGTCTACTCCAAACTTCATTCATGCCACTTTGTTCCATGAATGATTTAACCATTGCTTCACGGATTTCAGGATCACAGGTATTTACCACAGGTGTAGTGGTGGTTGGATTATTGGTAGATGTGTTTCCTAAGTTGGCTGTTAAATCATTTACCGCTGCAGAAGTGTCAAATGCTGGTTGTTCATTTTTAAGTCTTACACAATATGATTCATATTTTGAAGCGCTTTCAGAATCAATAGGATGAACAGTTAAAATGTCAGATATTATAGAAAGAGCTCTAAAAATACATATGAAGGTTTAGAAAAATTATAACTTACGTTCCCCCTCTTGGTAAGCAAACGAAACTCCGGGTGAAATATTTTAAACTACTTATAGATCTTGAAGAACTAAAATACTGTTCTCCATCATTAAACATCCCTTGGAGTGTAAATGTTACAATTGTATCCTAAAATAATCGACATTAACTAAAAAAAACAATCAAAAACAAACCGTTGTCATTGAAACATCCATCACAAAACTTTCACGAATGTGTTCTGTTGGAGGAAGTCTACAAAGCATAGCTAAGACTTCAAGGTTGCCCTTTCCGTATGTTCTTGTTCTAAAGCTACGCCATTTATCTTCGTACTTAAAATTATGTGAAACAGATCTATAAATCTTGTACTCAGGCTCACGAAGTTTTCCCCTGTTTTTAAGTACTGTACTATGATTCCCATCATCCGTAGCATCACATACGAGAGAAAACATAGCATTCTCATCGTATGCATCTGCAAGTTGTTTTCTATTAGTTCTTCCATCAGGTCCATCAAAAATATCAAAATATTGTGAAATAAACATTCCCAAGACAGTTTTTATTTCTGGTGATGGACAGAACCCTGGTTTAATAACAATTTTAGCTTCGTCCTCAAAAGTCGATACGCTTTCACTTGGACTCAGTTGTATTCCATCCTATAAGTGTGTTTTAAAAATTGTAAAATACTTAAACATACCAAATTTACTAAATAAGGGAAATATCCTTGTACAATTCTGAAATAAATTTCAATATGTCATGAGATTTTTCTGAATCTTTTGATATCATGTCCACTCTCCGCATCCAAATGAACACAGAACTGGAAAAAAGAAATCAGATAATAAAACTAACCTTGAATATTCCGCAGCCTCCGTAAATGCATTCGCAGCACCAGTATTTTCTAAGAATAAACCCTCCAATTTCCATGCACGAATTCTACCCAACTCAGAGATCTTATCTATCATGTTACATGATAAGTCTAGAACTTTTATCATTGGTGCTGCATGAACCATCGAAGCAACAACATCCAATCGTTTTATTCCAGTGCTTTTCAGCGATAAGTTGATAATGTCTGGACATGTAGTATAGACAAAATCGACAACAGCGATCATAACTTCAGCTCTTTGAAGTGAGACCATGATACCTTTTGTTTTGAAATATGGATCGGAACTAAAATTAGACAGATCCAGAGATTTACCATCACCTGATAGTCTACTTTTACAAACGTATTCTATTATCTCCTTATGACCAACCGGTAACTTATTCCATGAGCATGTACTTTTAGCTGTCATAATAAGCAAGTTTGAATTTGTCTTGGGATTTTTAACTCTCCTTGATAGTTGTTGCAAGCTAGTTGAGATTTCAGCATCTTTTACATAGAATTGGACATCACCCTTCTCTGTCTTAGTTGGTAGATACGGTAAGAATGCAGTTGTGTATCCCTGAATTTCCGTAATGATCTCATCAGTCGAACATTGATTGCAACCCTTTACCTATAGATAGGATTATAGAAAAAAAATAGAAAAAAAGCTTAAATAAAACATACCACTATACAAAACATAATTTGTTTCGTCAGCATACGCCCAGACTTCGCAAGTGAGTCTTTTTGAAATTTTCTGTTATCATGCCCCTTACTAACATTTTGCGAAACTTTATTCCTATTTCCAAAACGACTATTGTGCGGTTGAAAAGAATCATAATTATCATCATCATCATAAGCACTAGTGATATCGGCATCAAATTGAGCAAAACGATTTCTTCCCTGGGCTTTTACATCTGTTCTTTTAGCCATGTCGGTGAAATGAATTATGAAGAAATGCACAATATGGAGTTGACAATTTCACTAAAAAAATACGGGTAGACGGTCTCCCAATGGCGTGACTGTTCGTGATAAGAAAAAATGAGTTACAATGTGTGATTAAATATCTTTACTTGATTTACGTATTAAAATGTACATTGTGTTATAAAAAATATTATAATATTTTTGTTAAATTATTAATTAGATTTTATTTAAAATAGTTGTTCTTTTTCAAATTCATTTGAAGGGATTGTTATTGAAATATCTTTTTCATTTATCAATTTTGAGTCGTTATCCTTTCTTTTAGTGTATTCTTTAACGAATTCATTTAGTGATATTTCGTTATGTTTGCAGGGAGGAATTGTAGGATAACATATGAAACAACAGTCTACGTTTTTAATATCTTCTTCTTCCATTTCTTTTAGGTACTCTGGTCCCATTAATTTACATTGTAAACATTTATATCTTTGTTTTTTTCTATATTCTAGACTTCTATATTTAAAGATTTTCTCAATAACCGGTATAACAAATGCAAGAAGAAAAACAACAAAACAACATACTACAATAATAAAGTACCTCATTGATATTTTAACATTCCTCAGATATTCTTTATTTATATCCAACTGTTGTACCCCTTATTTCTTTAAAATACTACCTGTAAATAAAGATTATAAGTTTTTTAGCTTTAAATTATCATAGAAAAAGTTATTTAGAATTAATGTTTTTAAATTTCTAGTATATGAAAATTTCAGTGTTTGAAAGCTCAATAAAAGGTATATGATTAGAAGATGTTTATAAACAAATTTTAATGAAAGCTAACAATAATTTTTTTATTAGTAAATTCATTCTTTTCGAATATCATATTTATGTAAAACTATATAACAAGATAGACATTATTGTTTTTGAGTTAAATATTTACAAATGTGTGAAGATTTTTGTGGTTGACTTTAAGCAATTCGTTTTTGTCGAAATGATAACAAAATATCTTACTATAGAAATATCATAATATTTATTTTCAATTGCTAGATAGACCTCAATCAATATTTAACTACGAATTATTTCAGTTTCGATAAAAAATTAAAGAACAAAAAAAATAATACAGCAAAATTTTATAAATGTATAAATTTAAGGAATTACAAAAAAAATTAAAAATTAAAATAAAAATTTCATTCTCAAGTGCGGTCTTCTTGTTCTTTTTTTTTAGTTTTTTTATAGTATTTTTTTTCTTGCTATATTTAAATTGTATGTGTGGTAATTATATCAACTTGATATGTCTCTCGTGAAACACAAATCTATGAATAGACAGATTCAAAAAAGTTAAATAATTCCTGGAGTTTTTCCATCGTATCTTCGTCTTCATACTCCTCAGTTGATGTTATAGAATGAACATCTTCAATTGAACCCACAACACTTTCAGTTAACAATGGTTGATAATAAAATGATTCTAAGGAATTTTGGTTTTCCATCTTATTTGAACCATTTATAATTCCTTGCCAATCTTCATTTGAAACGAAGTAAAAGACTGGTGGTGGTAGGGATTCAGTTGATTCTAATTCAAATGGTTCTTCGTAACTTGATAATGAATATGCCCCCATATTCTCCCAAATTAGCCATTCACCTACATTCATTTTTCTGAAATGACATACTTCTTGAATAATATCAATTTGACAATCAGAAGGTCCAACCACACTTCCATAAAAATGTTGTCCATCCTCAGAAGCATCTTCATCAAATAATGGAGAACATTTAGGGATAATTGTGTTGTTAATCTTACAAGAAAATGAACCATAACAACCTTCGTTAATTTTGTAGATGTATGCAGATCGTTGTGTAGAATAATTTTGATCAACAATAGCATCAGCATCAACAATATCCTTAGAAATAATATTTGTTAAAAGTGAAAAAGCGGATGCAGCAAAGAATTTCCCTGGTTTTGCAGAAATATTAAGATTAGGGTATTCGGTAGATGGAAAAAAGTAGTCAATAGAATTATTTATCTCATCTGCAATGATTTTAAACTGACGTCCCTCCAAGATATTGGATGCTGAGAATCCAGAACCAATATTTATAAATGACATCATTCCCAATCCAAAATCTTCCGCCATTTCAAAAAGACTACGCATGACAGTAAAGGCATTACGGTAAGCCATTGGGTGTTGTTTATCTTGGCCTACGGAGAAAGAAAATCCAACGAGATGGAGGTTTAATTTGTAGATTGCTGCAAGAATCGAAGGGACCTCTTCAATAGATGCTCCCATGTGAGTTGATGGATCTTCAGATATTACATCACTTTGGATGTTAACCTCAAGGACAAGTTTTACTTCAGGACATTGAAGTGCAATCTTCTTAAGGTCATATAACGAGTAGAAGGTTATGTAAGGAATATTCCTCTTAACAGCGATGTTAAGATTATTTCCTGTGAGTAATGAATTACCATAGAAAATTCTTGATGAATCATCGGTAAATTCAAAGATTTTTTCAACCATCTCTTTTGAATTGGCAAAAAATCCCATAGAGGGTGATGAAGCAAGGACATTCATTAATACGGTGTCGTAATTGCAATTGACAGCATAGTATGGTTGGACGCGAGGCAAATTAGAGGTCCAAAAATTGATAAGATCTTGAATTTTCCCAAGGTCCATTACGTAAAATGGTTTTGAATCACCACTGATATTTTTGATGTTGACAATGTCCCTGGCAAATGCCCCAGAGCTTCGAGGGACCATTGAAAACACTAATAGGTTTCTTGTCAATTATTTCAAGGCGGTTATTATTTTTGAAATTCATATTTTTTTGTGTTGATTTTTTAAAGTTTTAAATTTGTTTATAGCGTAAATAATATTGTAAAAAAGTTTATTTTTTGTTCTTTACTTTAGGGGTGCTAGGGTGGTCTTCCTGATCGACAGACACAAACAGCAAGTTTACAATTTGTTGTCCAAGAGCAAATGTCAGCAATGGAGACTTTTACAAGCTCTGGGGAAGACCGCACCTGAGATGTGGTTTTCTTTAAAGATGGAATTTTTTAATTATTCAAAGCACCGGATGTACTTAAACCGGGGCTTATTTGATCTCTTTTAATTTAAGGTTCTTTAAAATTCAGAGTCCAACTTAGAGTTTCTTTGGATCAGGATCCCAAGGAGGCTCTGCGTTGTTGTTTAATTGTAATTGGCTAGATCTAAGTCTTGGCTCGTTATAACAAGTTAATGTTATTGACTGATCAGCGAGCTAAAAACACAATGAGTTACATGATAATTGGTAAAATAAACTTACTAGAAGAAGAAATTCACTGAATGAACAGTCGTCCGCACTTTCTTCTATAGAGGAAATGATTGCAAGTTTTTTTAGGGACAGATATCTGCCAATAAGTCCGTATACGCACTATCCCGCTAAGCGTATTAGACTTAAAATTAGAAAAAAATATATAGAACCAATGAAAATAAAAGTCTTTTTGAAATTAAAAAACAATCTGGAATAAAAGAGTGAGTTCAAGGTGACTTATCAAATTATATATATTTTATATTTCAAAAACTAAAGTGAAATTTTATTTGAAGTATTGTATAAAATATTTACGTGATAAAATATTACAAAAGGGTCATGTGATTTGAGACAGAGAAAAAATTATAAATCAAAGAAAAAGAATAATAATTTATCAAAAAATCAAGAGAAATTTATATATAATTGTATATAATAATCTAACTACTTTATCGGTAATCTTATAAAATATACATATAAATTTTGTTGAATAACTATCGCTTTAAAGTATTATTAAATCTCAACTGTCAGTTGATAAAATAGTAGTATGTAGGATAAAAAAACTACAATTTGATAACAAATATAAAAAATAATCTCAAAATATGAATATTTCAAAGTGTAATATAAACCCGTGATGTCAATATTTACAACAGTTTTTATCCATAATGTAAAATTCCACCGTTATTCAGATTGTGTAAATAGTCATATCTTTTTAATTTATGATTTATTAATTTGTTATCAAATTAAAGCAACTTTAGGAAAAAATATTACAAATCTAGATTGGTGTTAAAATATATGATTAGAATTAAAGAATTATAATATTATTACGATTCATTTTTTATTATAATAAAAAATTAAACCTTGGGAAATGAAATTGTAGATTTAAATTATTTCATGATAATGATTCATGTATAAAATAATTCTAAACGTATTGCACTTTTAATAATTATATGGAATGAAAGTAAAATAAAATAGGAAATTACATCATAACTCTATGATAAAAAAGTAGGTGGAAATCCTAAAGTAAAATTGACGAGAAGTCAAGTGAATTCTCATTTAGAATTGTTCATTTACATTGGAAATGTGTTTTATCGATGTGGTACTATTTGCTAGTGCTAGCATTTTTAAGTATGTGCTTAATTACTATGTTTATAACATTTATATTGCTATGGGCGGCTGGGTTACTAAATGAAAACATGCACAGTGTGTTATTTTTATTTAAAAAAGTCTGAAAAGATTTTTTAAATATATTTTAACGTGAATAATAGTAATTATAAAATATTAATATTTAAAAATAACAATATTATTGTCTGTTCAGGAGATTTTTGATACTTTAGAAAGTTCCAAAAACTACGAATTTAAAAATTGTTAACATCATATGAGAGGACTAAAAAAGGAAATATAAGTGGGTATTTGTGGGTGCCAGTAAGATTAATAAGAATAATTTACCATCTAAAATGATGACATATTTATAATTCTGCAATTAAAAATTACATAAAAAATATCTAAAAAATAAAAGAAAATTGCATTTGTTTGTCATTTTTACTTACATACAAATATAATTGAAAGGAAAGCTAATTTTAAATAGCATAAGTCATCGAAGAGTAAAAATTATGTTTCTAAAAATAAAATTGTTGAATGATATCATTAGTAAATAAAATTATATCCCTTCATAAAACTATATATATTTTTATATAAAAAAATGATAAACACCGTTAGGTATCATAAATGTTTTTAAAAATTTTGTTGACTTAAGGATAAGAGAAGATTTCTGTTAGAATAAATAAATGTGAGACATCATCTTTCAATTTAAAATTTATTTAAAAAATGTAAATAATGACTTTTATAATACTTTTCTATATTTTAATAGGTTAGTTAAATTTTAAACTTATGATTAGATATAAATAGTTTGATAATTAATTTGAAAATAATTATTGTGTTTTTATAGTTTAGTCTGTCTGTGTGTTTTGAACTATAAATTGTTTGTAATCGTCGGCCATCTTACTTATTACATTAGGGATATTTTTTTCTTTCTTTATTCCATTTTCTATCACTTCTTTTGGACACACTTTATGACGGGACTTTTGAAGCATTTTATCCTTGAAACGTTTCTGAATTTTGACAACCATCTTTGGATCAAAATCAACAGCCGGTAATTTTTTGAAATGCTTCCGACGTTTAGCTTTCCTACTGAATGGTGAGAAATTCAAAATTCTCTGGATACCATCATTGTTATTACTTTTTTTGTTTTTATATATGGACTTATTTTGTTGATGGTTTTGATTTGCTTCAAAACTATTCTGTGATTGAGTTTTTTTAATTTCACAACTATTCGATACCTTTTTCTTTGAAATTTCCATCTTAATTTCTTTAAAAGAATTTTCCTTATTTTTGATAAAAGGATGTTTTATGGAATGGACAGCAGTTTCATTTTGGTGATTCTTTTTCTCAATACATGTTCTATTTTTTAGGTCTTCGTTTAGTATCTTTTTTTTCCTAGTTATCTTATGTTCAATACTCGCTTTTTTTGAAGTACATTTTTTTCCTTTAACATCTTCCATTGAATCATTTTTGTGTTGTAAATCGTTTTCGGATTCCCTGGAAGGTATTTTTTCTTGTTGATGACAAGCATTTTTTCTATTATTATGTCTCTTTGAATTATCTTCTTCAGAATTTTGTCTTTTCTCAAAACTTAATGACGTAAGTTTCTGCCTCATATTTTCATTCATAAATGTTATTTCTGTCTTTGCCTCAATTTTTAGTCTTAAGATTTCTTTAGTTTCACTAGGAAGATTTTCCCATTGATATCGATCTGTTATTTTTATATTCTTATCCTTCATAATAAAAAGAAGTTGTGTGAAACAAAGATCGTAATCCGGGCTATCGTACGTTCCAAGTTTCATTACATGTTCAATGATTATGTGAAAACGTTTTGGGAGGTATTCACAATAAAGTTGATATGTTGCATTTATTTTCAAATTTTCTATTTCCTGCTCATCATGTAACTCTCTCCACGGAAGTTCATTATACAAATCCATACACATAAATAACCAACTCCACATATCATCACGTCTGGATAATTCAATTCGTAAGTGCGCGTTTGGGCTACAGTGGGTTATTGTTCCTACATATTCAACTCCGAGTTTAGGAGAACAGTAAGTAGGTGTTTTTGGTTTATTCCGTGATCCGTACCTTCTTGATAAGCCAAAATCAAGGAGATGTACAACCTGGGAACGAATTCGATCATTTCTATGTCCTAGAGCAAAGTTAGCAGGTTTGATATCGAGGTGGATATAGTTGATTTGATGAAGAGATTGAATTGCTGATAAGGCTTGATACATAACACGAACCCATGTACCAACTTCCATTTTTTCTCCAGGAAGGAAGGCACAAATATCAAAAAGGTTTGGTCCTAGTAGTGTCATAATCATATAGTCAAAACTATACCTCTCTCCTGTACTATACGGAATTGTAAAATTTCCGGTATTTCCATTTTTAGAAAGTTTTAGTAAAATAGTACACTCGACCTTAAGGAAAGATGCATTATTCGACGATATTTTTTTCTCACACTTTATTGCTGCTTCATGGAGAGTTCCTTCTTTCGTCTTCGTTGAACACCTATACACATAGCCAAATGCACCTTTACCAATAATTTCATGTACATTCCAATTATCAATAACCATACCTTCTAAATTTTCTAAATCTTCAGCATTATTTTCATAATTAAAAGGTGAATTTATTAATATATTTGATGAGTTTTTAGTATCAGAAGCTGATGATATAACACTCGCCATACATTAACTATGATTGAATAATCATTACGATTGCATATTTTTTACCATATTTAATTCAATTAATATTTGTTTATTATTATTTAATGTTAAAATTTTATGAACAATATTTATTAAATTTTCTAGTTAAATTTTATAATGTATTCCAAAAAATTAGGTAGTGATCCTAAATTTGAATAAACATTTTATTGTAGAAGTTTATAAATATAGTTGTCATCACTTAATTGCCATTCTCCATTATGGAATTTCATAAAATCACTTCCAATACACTCTTTATATCCAGCTCTCTCTGATTCATTATTTGAAAGTAATTTATTTAGTAAAGTTACTGCCCTCTTGCTAGGCAAATAACTGAAAAAAGTCACGTCATCCATTCCCGATTTTATTCTATCGACAGGATTCATTGGAAAATCACCCGTTAACATTACAAACAAAACAACTCCAATGGAGTACCAGTCTCCAGCATACGGACAATATGGTTGTTGGAGTATAATATTACCTGTTGTATAATTAGGACTACCACAAAAAGAAGTAGATTTATCTGTTAGTTTAATCTCCCTAGCAAATCCAAAATCAACAAGTTTTAAATTTCTATTTTCATCAAATAAAATGTTTAATGGTTTTATATCACGATGGACAACTCCCCTTTGATGAAGGTAATTAACAGCTTCAATAAGTTGACGAAAGATAATTGCACATGTCTTTTCAGGAAGCCTTCTATATTTATTAATAAGATCTTGTAAGGTACCGTTGTTGTAGTATTCAGAGATGATAACAATATTAGATTCAGTTGGTTGGGAAATGTAAAGACATTTACCGATATTGGGGTGATTAGCAGACTGTGTAACAAACAACTCCCTTGGTAAAAATATCTCACGACATGATTCAGGTATTTTATTTTTATGTATCACTTTAATTGCAACAGTCTTGTTATATCTATAATAAAATAAATAATTTCATAGGGTATAATCAAAAATTTACTTTTTTGAATATCCTTTATAAACTGTACTATGTCCGGTATGATATATATATGGAGTTTCTAGCTCAGTTAATGCGTTTTCAATAATATCTTTATAAGCTAAATAAAATGAATTAGTTTGATTGGGGAATTTTTTTATGAAAAAACTTGATTGTTCAGTTATTTTTTCTATGAAATCCTTTTTATCTAGTATTGTATCCTTTTGGTAGTCAAAAGCAAACTCAGATCTAACAACTGGTTCGTCATGCATAATACAATAATTTAAAGAGACAATCATAAAATATTTAAAAAACGATTTATTGCTTTTAATACTTAAAAATTATAATATTACATTATGTTAAATAAATTCGTTAAACAAAAATTATCATTTAAAAAAAGATAAATATGTATATATAATAATTTTTTTAAATAAAAGAGATACATTATAAGTTTTTTTTACAAAATAATTAGATAACGATTATTATAAAAACTATCGTATTAAAGTTTTGTTGTTTCTGAATATTTTTTTGAATTCAATTTGTTGGCTCTATCAATTAATTCACCACATCGTGGTAATGCATATTTATTTTTATCAAATGTTACATTTTTATTTTTCTTTTCCAATGTTCTGTCCTTTTCTGTTACCACTGTTCCATAAAAATTACTATTTCCCGGAGAATGTTTCTCAAAATAATCCATCACTGTTATTCTTCTCAATCTTTTTGGTGATTTATTTGATGTTGAATGATAATTATCATTAATTATACGTGGAGTTGAGTTACTTAATCCTGAGACTGTACTTGAAATATAACCTGAATCAACTAAATTATCATAACGTTCAATTTTTTTTGGTTCCTTCTTTTGCAATGTGTCATGGGTTGAGAGGAGTGTTTCATAGATACTAAATGGAGATTGAAGAGCGTTTGATTTCTTCAAAGATCTATATCCTTTTGTTATAATTGTATAATAGTCTCTTGATGATGCATTACCATAAATTTTGGTATCAACAATTTGTGTACTTAATGCTTTACACCACTCAAGAACTTCTTCATTCCTATTAACATCTATAATAACCTCCTTAATCATTTCATTTTTAGAGACAACTGCTGATAAAACAATTGAATCAGTTCTTCTATCTATGTGAATTACAGTATCAGAATTAACTGGAATTTCTATTGTTCCATCTTTAGAATGTAATGGAGCTGTATTAAAAATGGTTAAATTACCACTTTTTAATATACAATAAACGTTTCTTAAAGTTCTTTGTTGAAGGCATAATGTTATAGTAGCGAATCCTTGTTTTATTGGAGTAAGTAAACTTTGAGGTTGAAGTATCATTGAAAGTGAAATGGTTCCAAATAATGGTGGGAATAGATCAGATTCTAGAGAAAAGTTATCATTCCTTTTAAGTCTGTAAACTGTTTCACTAATTTGATTTACATCTTTTAATGATAACTTTACTTTTGCCACATTTTGTAAAAGATCATTTTGGTCTTCTGGATAATCATACACAAAGCGAGGTGTTATAGTTCCATATTTAGAGGTTAAAGTAGAAGTTTTATCATAAGTATTTCCTCCCATACTTTTTGTAAGTGTCGATGTTAATTTATCAAAAATATTATTTCCTTTTCCGATTGTAAAACCAGGACGTAATGATAAAACAGAGATAGTAAGTGAAAAATTTGAAGGTACATTATCACTTAAAAATTAACAACTAATTAATATATTATAAATTTTTTGAACATACAAAATATATTCATCTGGAAACTCAATATTCATCATCTTTGCCGAGAGATTCTCGACAATTGGTGTCAAAATTTCCTTATCTCCACACTTGATTGAGAGCCGAAGACGGAATATTCTTTTATCAAATTTGTGATTTTTCCCATCTTTACAATAAGAATCAACAAGTGGAATATTAATATTTCTAAGAATTAATCTAGCTTTACTTTCAGCGTATGGTACTGCAACCATTAGAACATGTTATAAGTTAATATTTCAGAAAAAAAAATACCTAAAATATTTATTTTTTAAAAATTCAATTCAATGTCATAGATATTTTAAAGTAAAATAAATATTAACTTTAAAAAGAAAATATTGAATTATATTTTTTAATAGTATTAGTTACTCACAAAGTTTATTTTAAAAAGATAAGGAAATATTGATAACTTGTGTATGAAATTTTAATTTTAAAAAAGATATGACTAATCGGTATGATGACAGGTAAAGCATTTAAAAAAGTGATTGTTTCGTTGGTAGAAGGTTAAAACAAGTAAAAAAAGGTTTTTTTTTATTTTAAATAATACAAATAAATGTATGGTAAATATACTTTAGTGTTAGTTAATAGTTAAAAATAAAATGCATAGAGATAAAAATATGAAATAGTAAATTATTAAATAATTGTTTACTACTTTTAATAGACATTCAACTTATGAAAGGTAAATAAGAATGGAAAATATATAAATTTTAACTAGTATATAGGAAAACAGTAATATTTTAAAATTAAAATACATGTAGAGAAAATATTCTGTTTGATTAAAAGAGGAAATACACCATAATTTATTTTGTAAGCTTCACTAGTTAAGCTATTTATTTGATTAAACTTGATTAAAGTATATCAAACTCAATAAAATTGTTATACATGTATAAAATGATTGTTAATTTTATATCAAAACGTACAATATATGATTGTAATCTTTAAGTTAAATTGATAAGCAAATTTAATATGTAAATAATTTATATAGAAGATGATGGATAATTAAAATTTATGTCATTATAAATGAAAATTATATTAATATAGTAATGTAAAAAAATTTTATACTATTTTTGTGATAAAATAATTTAATTAACTTAATTTTATGGTTGTATGACAATCGTAATACACATTTAATAAAAAAATATACTTTTGATAAAAAACTTACATATAATTGATATGCAAATATCTTACATCCTCCTATATTGTTGATCCTTTACCATTGGCATTTCCACTTCAAAAAATTGTACTTTAAAGTATGTAAAATTGAAAGTTAAAACAATAGTGTAACATTTATAAGAATTGTAAATAATATTAAAATGCTAGTTTAAAGATTAATGATACATCAATAATATAAATATCATAAAATTTTGATGTAAAATTTTAATCAATTAATCTAAAACACCCTTTCTAAACAAATTTTTACCTCCATTATGTGGTTGAATAATGCAAACATGAGAAATAAATGTAATTCTAGCAAACATTTTTCTAAAACAATTCTTCCAATATATAATGTAAAATATTAGTGATTTTTTATAGAAAGTATCTTGAAGAAATGACATTTATTATTGATAAGCAAAGGCATTCTATTATAAAACACTTCTTTACTGAATGGTAAATGGGAGTTTGTTATTATTATAATTACATACAACTGCCATCTTCCACCATTATCCATCTACTTTATTATATTATATTTACTAATAAAAGTGAATATTTATATTAGTTACTTTTAATAAACGTATTATTTTTACCTATTAAATATTTTTAGAAGCATGTATGCTTATGGATCTCATGATGTTGATGTACCTTCACAAGAATCTATTAATCTATTTTGGGATGATCAACTTAATCAAAGGTTGTACCTGATTTTTTTATATTTTTCTAACTCATTGTCTCCGGAAGAGTTTGATTTAGTGGCTAATGAAGAAGATAAAACTGATAAAAGCAGTATAATTATAAAACAGCCATTTTATCAAAAACATTATCATCAAATATTTCAATATACTGATGTATCGTTATCACCTAACACTGCATATTTCCTAATAAATAGAATATTTCGTCTTATTAATCCAACGAAAGCAGAAAGTTTAGAATTTCCAGAAGAGTATAATTATAACAACTCAATTACTTTTGATGTTTTTATGTATCTCATTAGAATATTTTTTAATGATCGTGTATGTCTTGAACCAGCAGTAGATAAGGTTTATGAACGTTTTGTTATTCAAATAATTTATAAAGTAAGAATGATAATTAAAATAAATTAATTATCTTGTTTTAAGGGTTTTGTTCTGTGTGAAAAAGTAAGAAAAAAATCTTCTTGCATCCCAATAAATTTATTTTCATCAACATCAAAAGTTTACTGGTGTACAATACTACCCGGTTCAATTTTTTTATGGGAACTAACAAAAAACCCATCTCCATCAAAAAGACATTTCATTAAACTAACAAAGAACACAGATATTCCTCAAACATCATTTTTTAAGGAAGATCGATTTGAATTTACCATTAAAGTTCACATTCAATCATCATGTGATACTTATCATTTCGCACATTTTGATGAGTTATGTTCAAAAAAAATAATAGAATCCATTCGCCTTTCGGTTGACTGTGTAAATAGAGATGAATTGACAAAGTTTGATATGAGTAATGCTGAGGAGACGGAATGTAAAAAACAAAAAAATAAATTAATGACATGGAAAACTGCATTAGAATTGGAAAATGAAAGATTAACAAAGGTTTTGGTGGAGGAAAGAGAAAAATTAAGAGATGAGGAGATTGTAAGAGCTATGGCAACAAGAATGTTATTTGACGAACAGGACAAAGTTGAACTTCTTAAAAAAGAAGTAATCGAACTACGAAAAATAATTGATAATCAAAATTTGGATGGTAAACACATGCATAATAAGAATTTTTCATTGAAAAAGAAAAAGAAGCATTTTTTTAAAAAAAGATATAAAAGGTAATTTAATATTTTTTACCATAGGATAATTCTAATTTTTATTACAGAAAGAAGAGTGATATTAATGATACCAATGTTTTATCAATTATTAGTACATCTGACTTTGAAGATGAATTGAACGATATGATATTAGAAGTTCCTTGCAAAGAAATTTCAGACGACTTCTCGGTGGGGGATACTTTTACAAATATAAACATTGGTTCACGGGTCAAAGAAACAGTGGTTTCAAGTTTAACATCATCCTACATGTCAAATTGTTCATATTAAGTTTATTAGTTAACTAAAATAAATTGATATGATAATATTATAAAAAAGTGCCACCAATGATAGTTTATAATTAAAATAACATTTACGAAAGACAAAGACATTTTATTTCTCTAATCATGTGTGCTCATTGATATAAAAAATTATTTTATAGCTTAAACATATTTACACATTGACTAATTGTCTATAAATACATATTTTATTACTATCTTATTTTTAATTTTCAAAATTTATTTACTTGTTTAATAAAATAATTAGTATTTTATATAAAATATTCATCATTCTATCTTGATGGTTTTAATGAATACGTTAAATAACATTATAAGATAAACAGACAAATAAATTATCTTTTTTGATATCAATACTATGCCGTTTTTCTGAATCAAATAATTTCATCCCCGCCGACGAAGAAATTTTTTAAATTTTCAAAAAATAGGTTCCTATTTAATGAATATTCTTAAAAAATTATTAAGCGATTTTTTTCTTTTGTGCAAATATAGATTATTTAAAAGTAATTTCTTGAATTTCCAAAGATAGAATTTTTTTGAGTCATTTGTCTAGAAATTTAACTGTAAAAACATACATCATCATGAAACATCAAAATTTTCTCTTTAGAAATAATTCAATATCAGGATGTACATAAACCTTAATTAAGCTGTTATATATTCCTCCCTTTAAACTACTTACTTTATAATGAGAAGTCTTAATTTACGATTCATCATTGTGATGATGAACATGGAAAGATTGGAAATCAAGAGCTATTTTAAAGGATTCATCTTTGATATTATATAAAGATGGTTGTGTTAATAAGTACATCTGAGATAATAAGGTAGTTACGTCAATTCTATCATGGTCTATAAAAAGGTATAAAACTACTTCAAAGACGAAAATAGCATCAGTTGATAAGGATCAATCACGAAATGTTCTTAAAGAACATTTGAAACTATCATAAAATGTTTCCAACAACTCAGCAATATGGTGATGTAGATGAATTTTAATCAAAATTTGATCAGAAAGAATTGTTTCTGACACCAAGTAGAATGCTTATATTGATGGATGTATTTATGATCATGAAGTATATGAAGGAACAACTGTTACAGGAAACCTACAACTATAAAGGGGAATTTATAAAATGTTTTCCAAACACACATGAACTCTTATATAAATGTTGTTAACAATATCTTAAATGTAATTATATACTGAAAATCAATGGTATTTAACGAAGAAAATTAAATTGTGTTAGTGAAAATGAGAGCAAAATCAAGCCAAGTTATTCAACATCGACTATTATATCAACCGCATTCAATGTTAGAGATTCAGTTGTTAACAACAATTGTATGTCATCTTAACTTGAATGTAATGAAGACGAAGTATTTGTAGAAAAGCTCATTATTTAGTCACACAATCTTTATTAAAAGATTCCAACATGGTTTAATACGATGAGTCAGAAATGATGACATTTTGTGTAAAAAAAGAGAGTAAATTATTATATATCTTCATTTATTGTAATTATTTTACTATATTGTTTTTCTTATTGCTGAAATGTTAAAATTTTAGGTGTGTTAAACCAATAAATTATTTACTGGTGAGATATACGACTGTTCATAAAAATATGCACAATATAATGAATACGGTAATATGTTATAGCACTTTTTTTATCATATTTTATATATTTTTACTCTATTTTAATTACTATATATTTATATTGTAATAATGATTTCTATATTAAATACAAGTAAATATAAAGTTTCACGAATTACAATAATTTTAATATTTTATTTTTCTTTAATAGACAATCTTTATTATAAGACTCTAAATTTTACACTACTAGAGATTTTTGTTGATTAAATTTTAATAAATTATCAATTTTTATTGGCACAATATTTGTTACCTTGCTAACAGCTTTACTACTTTCCCTTCTAAATATTGTATTTCTGACATCTTTTATAAAGATTATGGAGAATAAAATATTGGAAACTAAACTTAAGGCTACAAGTCCATCCAATATTCGCCAAACGACATAAATATTATGACCAGCTTCAAGTAGTTAAAATATATTACTATTAATAAGTAAACTTACTTGACTTAAGATAAAAAGAGAAAAGAGTTGAGGGCCAATGTCCAAAAAAGGGTTGAATGGTTTGAATAATTAAATTGATAAAAATTATCTTGCTTTCAGTTTGTTTAAATTTTAAATTTAAATTAGTTGATGCTTGTGAATTCAGGTGTTTAATCATGAAAAAGTTTATAATTCCAACGATTAATGGAACCACTAATAATAAATAATACGTTGATCCAGTAATTTGATTAACTATAGATGATGTTGGAATTTTAGTTAATGTACATATCTCATCGGGTACCCATTTTATGTCTAATTGAAAAAGCTCTGTAGCAAAACTCATAAATGATAGAAGATTGACAAAAATAGAAGCTGCAAATGCGATGTACTTTAGAAGATTATTTCTTGAGATCATAATAAAGTGTCTTTCAACCGTAAAAAACAAAGGAATTGTAATTTGAAATGTCAGAAACGTCGATTGTATGCTTCGTAAATAAAAACAAATATTTACGTTTATCAATCCTTCGTTGTGGTATTCACTTAAATAATAAGTAAAAACTGCCAAACAAGTAACAATACATATTATATTTAATATGTTGAAAACTAAGATTGTCCTCTTGAATATTTTCCTTTTTTTTAACGCTGTACTTGTTAATATAGCATATAAAAAATAAAGATTTGGTATAAGAGCAATTGACATCAAAATTTCATTTTGGATTGCAGCAAAATAGTAATTCCTGTTAATAGGATAAAATTCTTCTGTTAAAACTAATAAAATTGAACTGTTAGACATTGTGACAAGTTAAATAAACAAAATTAAAGAATGATTTCGTTATTTTCATATTTGTATAATATACAACTTAAAAAAGTTATAAAAACTCATCCTATACTGCACACGTCAAAATAATAACCTTAATTTATTTAATTATTTCCGTTTGAAAAAAGAATTATCTTCTATAATAGTGATAAGGACTATCCATAAATAAAAAATAAAGCCGATTTATGCAATAATAATTATAATTAATAGGAATGATTGGGTAGAGTAAAATACCTACCTAATTAAAAAGTGGGTAGAGTTTATGCATACAAGGGTATTAACTCCGCCTTGGGTAAAGATTATATAAACTCCACACATTTTATTTTTATTTGTTTCTTTATGTGGTAAGATACTTGCTTTCAATACAATAATAAAATATGCTAAAGCAACAACGGCTGAAGAACATGTAAATTAAAAGAATTGGATATTATCTTTGAATGTCCTCTAAACTACTTACTTTATAATGAGAAGTCTTAATTTACGATTCATCATTGTGATGGTGAACATGGAAAGATTGGAAATCAAGAGCTATTTTGAAGGATTCATCTTTGATATTATATAAAAATGGTTGTGTTAATAAGCACATCTAAGATAATAAAATATTTGAAGAAGCGTCAATTCTACCATGGTTTATTAAACGATATACAGCTACTTCAAAAACATAAATAGCACCAGTTAATGAGAATTAATCATGGAAATGTGCTCAAAGAACATTTGAAACTATCATTAAATATTTCTAACAAATTTTGCAATTTAGTGTTGTAGATGAATTTTAATCAAAATTTGCCATGAAAGATTTACTTTCGATATCAAGTATAACAGTTAAGTTGATGGATGTATTTGTGATCATAAGGCATATGAAAGGAAAAGCTGTTACAGTATAACATACAACTATGAGGGAAACTTTTAAAATATATTCCAAGCACACATGAACTTTTAGATAGATGTTGTTAACAATATCTTAAATGTAATTATATGCGGAAAATCGAGGACTTTTGATGAATCAAAATTAAATTGTGTTAGTGAAAATGAGTGCGAAGTCAAGTCATGTTATTCAACATCAACTATGTGTAATGTTGAAGATTATATAGTTACCAACAATTGTACGTCATCATACTTTGAATATGAAGAAGACAACATTTCCGAAGTTAACACATGTCATTTTAAAGGTTTTTTTTGGAGAATTCAAAAGTATTTTTGTCAATAGGAGTGTTTGTATCAGAGTTCAAGATGCAGTCACACAATCTCTATAAAAAAATTACATCATGAATTAATATGTTGAAACTTACGACTGTTCTCAAGAATATGGACAACATAAGCAATACGGTAATTATGTTATAGCACTTTATCATATTTTATATATTTTTACTCTATTGTAATTACTGTTTAATTTGTATTGTAATAATGATTTCTATTTTGAACCAATTATAAAATAAAGTTTTACGAATTACAATAATTTTAATATTTTATTTTTCTTTAATAGACAATCTTTATTATAAGACTCTAAATTTTACACTACTAAAGATTTTTGTTGATTAAATTTTAATTAATTATCAGTTTTTATTGGTACAACATTTGCTACTTTGTTAACGACTTTACTACTTTCCCTTCTAAATATTGTATTTCTGACATCTTTTATGAAGATTATGGAGAATAAAATATTCAAAACTAAACTTAAGGCTACAAGTCCATCAAATATCCGCCAAATGAAATATATATTGTTACCAGCTTCAAGTAGTTAAAATGAATAATTATTAACAAGTAAACTTACTTGACCTAAGATAATAAAAAAAAAGAAGTGAGGGCCATTGTCCAAACAAAGGTTGAAGTGTTTGAATAATTAAATTGATAAAAACTGTCTTGTTTTCATTTTGTTTAGATTTTGAATGCAAATTAGTTGATGCTTGTAAATTTAAACGTTTAATCATGAAAAAGTTGATAATTCCAACGATTAATGGAATCACTAATAATAAATAATATATCGATCCAGTAATTTGATTAATTCTAAAAGATGTTGGAATTTTAATTAATGTACATATCTCATCAGGTATCCACTGAATATTTGATTGAAAAAACATTCCAGCAATCATCAAAAATGATGGGATATTAAAAATAATAAAAACTGATAATGCGATATACTTTTGAAAATTATTACTTGAGAACACAGCAAAATATCTTTCAACTGTAAAAACCAAAGAGGTTGTAACTAGAAATGGCAGTATTATCATTTGTGTTATTCGCATATAAAAACATATATTTACCTTTATCAATCCTTCGTTGTGGTATTCACTTAAATAATAAGATGAAACTGTTAAACAAGTAGTAATACATATTATATTTAATATATTGAAAACTAAGACTGTCCTCTTAAATAATTTCCTTTTTTTTTAATGGTGTACTTGTCAATATAGCATATAAAAAATATAGATTTGGTATAAGAGCAATTGACATTAATATTTCATGTTGAATTGCAGCAAAATAGTAATTTCTGTTAATAGGATAAAATTCTTCTGTTAAAACTAATAAAATTGAACTGTTAGACATTGTGACAAGTTAAATAAACAAAATTAAAGAATGATTTCGTTATTTTCATATTTGTATAATATAGAAATTTAAAAAAGTTGCAAAAAATATCCTCACTGCACCTATGAAAATAATATTTTCACCTTATTTAATTAACTTCCTTCTAAAAAAGAATTATCTTGTGGTATAACTTACTGGAATATCTATAAACAAAAAAAAATAATCCACTTTATGCACTAATTAAGTAACGCTAATTTCATCTAAATTGAAAAATTAAGGTAAAACTACACGTTTATAAAAATAGATGTTTAAATTAAGCAACAGGTGAGGTCAAATACATATAGTCTAAATACACGTGCAGATAAATTTAAATAATATATGGATAAATATCTTATTCCACCTAAATTTTACAGGCTGACTTTTGCTTTTATGTGGACATGAGTAAAGCAAAACTAATCCACCTGGTTAATACTTGGGTGAGTTTAGAACCTATATATTCAAATATCTAAACTCACCCTGTAATTAATAAATTGTTTTGTATAGTACTGTTGTTATCATTATCTATACATAAATAAAAAAGTGTAATTGTTATATTTCTAAAGTTAGCTGGTTAAATTATACTAAATTTAGATAGAACAATCTTTATATAATAAATTTTGTTATTCATATTAAGATGACTCTATCAATGAATATTTTAATAAAGTTACATAAATTACTATACTCAAAATCATTTATATACCTTATTTTAAATTTACAATAATGATAACAATAAAAAATTACACTAGTACATTATAATTATCATTAATTATTAAAGAGATGATTATATATTTCTAAAACTTTTAAAAAAAATTGATAAAAGTTACAATAATTTTAACAGAAAGTTTATTTTCAAACTTTCTTTATTTACTAAACAGTCGAGTTTTGTAATTTTAATAATGGTCAAAAATAAAGATAAAAAATAGAAAGAATTTGTTAATACTACTGTTAATTGTTATTATTACCTTTATTATTTCTCAATATTATCTTATTTCAATAATCAATTGATTAATATTTATTTTTAACAATGTATTATAATACATTTATATATATATGTACCATAACAAACTTGATATCTTGAAAAGATGCATTATTTTTAAAATTTAATGTGTTTTTATATAATTTATTTTTAATAAGTTATATAAGTTATTAAGATAGAAAAAGTCGCGTAACTATAAGATTTATATAATCAAGACGCATTACAATGCAAAAAGTCTATTCTGAATACATATTTTTTTCAATGTCTGAAAAAGCAAAATAGCAAATGTGACTTCACCTAGATGTTTAAACTTATTCTAGGATGAGTTTTTATGACCTCTCATGTGGCTTTACTAAAGTGGTTGAAAAAATAAAAGTCCACGAAACATATAAAATGTGGATAAAAATTTACTATCAAAATGTAAAGTCGTTTAATGATGACAATTTAACTAGGAAATCCAAAAAAATGGAGAACAAATAGAATGAGTGGCATAAAAAAAAAAATAGAAAAAGAAAATGGAACTCATGCTTAAGAATTAAAAACTTTGGCAAAATTTAAAAATCGTTAACATATTTCTATCAGTTAATAACAAATACTAACTTTACCAATATTTTTTATCATGGTAATATATTATTTAGCTTGCTAAAATACCAATAAGTTAAAATTTTATTTTGATAAATTGTTCATAAATAAAAAAAATTAAAATATATCTACATTGTAAGCATGATACCAGCTAAAATTGTAGTTGAAATTGTTATAAAAAAGAATTCATTATTTGAGGGAAAATCATTGATATCAAGTTTAATTTCTTTATACGAATTTCCTTTCTTTTCTCTCAAGTGTTTATTAATATCTTTTACAATGTCTACTAAAACTTTTGAATCACCTTCAAATTTAACTCTTATATCAGGAGGTCTAATTATATTCTCGTACTTCTTTGAAGTAAATTGTTGCATAAGCTTTGATTTAAATTTATCCTTTTCACTCAAATTTTTATTTTCAACACTTTCTTCAAGATAAACATCCGCTACTGTGAATGGTGGTTGGTAAATAATTGATGAAACTTTACTTTCTAATAAATATTTATGAAGAAATTCATCAAATGATATTGTACTAATTAATGAATTCATTTTTTTGTCTTCAGATCGCCTTCGTAAGAATAAACTCCCAGTTACTGTTATTGTAAATCCCGTTAAAACTACTCCCATAGCGTAAGGGTTCTTTTTATCATCTTCTAAAAAAATATTCAAGAACATTTATTTGAATTTTACCTTTAATCACTTTTAAAACATCTGTCTTATATCTTTTACAAACAACATTGTTCAAATTTCTACAAACTAATCGCAACATTTACAAAATCTGAAAATAATCATTAGAACTTTTAATTTTATCTATAAATTTATCATAGTCAAGCATATAAAAAAACGCAATATAAAAAACATTAAACGACTTTAGATGGATCCCAACAAAATTTCCGCTGCTCCTCCTTAACTAAAGCTTCTACCTCAGAAGGTGTCAACTTTAATTTAGTTCCATAAAAATTTTCAATAATATGATCAGGACATTTGCTTCTTGGGAGAACACTGATGTCCTGTGAAAGTGACCATGCCAAAAGTAGTTGGTTAACAGTAACATTTCTAGATTTTGCAAATCTCTTAATTTCTTCATCATCCATAAGAACGTTCTTGTTTGAGGCACTTCCAAAACTACTATAAGCTTGAAAATGAATATCATTTTCTTTACAATAAGAAACCAAATCTTGTGTATAAAAATATGGATGATATTCACATTGATTAACCTCCGGCTTCACTTTACAATAAGACATCAATTCTTTTAGATGTTCAATGTTATAATTGGATACTCCAATTGACCGCACTTTACCTTCATTATACAATTCTTCTAAATCCTCCCAAGATTCTTTCCTATTTTTTCGCATTCTTAACACTATTTGATGAGAGGTTAGCAGTCCCTGGCCAATGTATTAAAACTAAATCTATGTACTCTGTCTGGAGTTTTTCCAATGATTTTAAGACTGATTTTCGACATTTATCTTTGCCTTGAGATTTTGGGGCTACCTTTGTTGTAATAAATATATCATTTCTTTGATTCAAATTTATTATAAACTTTATTAAAAAACATACCTTTCTAATTTATATTTCGGTAACAAAATTTGTAAGGCGTCTCCAATGGCTTTTTCATTACCATAACATTGAGCTGTATCTATAAAACGATAACCACATTGTAAAGCAACATCAAGACACTGATAAATGTCGGAGGATTTTATTTGAAAAGTCCCAAAACCTATCAAAGGCATCTTATCATGAACATAACCCATTATTACTATTAGTAAAATGTTGTTTGTTTAAATTTCTATAGCATATAAGAGTGATAATACCAATAAAAATTCTTGTTAAGATATATATTAGTTTTAACATTATTTAAAATATTTTATTATTTTTGATATTCCTGAAACCATGTCACGTCTACCACCGTTGCCTTCATTAAAAAACTTTATTCACATGTACAGATTACGTGCCAAAAAAATATTATCACAAAATTTTTTAATGGATATGAATTTGACGAGGAAAATTGTAC
This sequence comes from Strongyloides venezuelensis, assembly GCA_963280985.1. NCBI lineage: Eukaryota > Metazoa > Nematoda > Chromadorea > Rhabditida > Strongyloididae > Strongyloides > Strongyloides venezuelensis. Next base: position 6,267,280 of record CAUJLX010000002.1, on the reverse strand, counting down.
GGAAAGTCGGTAATGTAGATAATGCACATGTAATTGAAATAGGACCGGGTCCTGGAAGTATAACGAGAGCCTTACTTGAAAGAAATATAAAAAGTTTAGATGTTATTGAAATAGATTCAAGATTTATTCCTCCTTTAGAAGTATGTTTAAAGTTTTAAATTAATCTAAAGTTACTTAGCATTTAGCAGAAGCCTCTGAAAATAGATTGAAAGTTCATAGGGATGATGCTCTTAAAGTTAATTTTGAAAATATATGGAAAGATTACGTATCAGAAGCTAATCCATGGATAGAAGATTGTAAAAATTTCTATGTTGTTGGAAATCTACCTTTTAATATAGCAAGTCCGTTAATTATTAAATTTTTAAGAGACATGTCAAATATAACTGGAGCCATGAAATATGGAAGAGTCCCCCTAATTTTATGTTTCCAAAAAGAAGTTGGAAAAAGAATTTGTTCTCCCGTTGATTGTGATAGTCGTTCTAGAATTTCAATTGTCTCTCAATACATCTCACAACCAGAGTATCTTTTTGAAATTCCTGGTTCCTTGTTTTGTTCCACCTCCAGAAGTTGATGTGGCTGTCATTAAACTTACTCCAAGAATCGAACCATTAATTCCTTGTTCTTTTGATCTTGTAGAAAAAGTTGCTCGGCATATATTTCATTATAGGAGAAAACACATTATTAAATGTATAAAAACGTTATACCCAAAAGATTTAGCGAATGACTTAGCAAAAGATTTATTAAAGAAAAGCAGTATTGATCAAGAAAAGCCTTTCTTTTCAGCTTGGCATCAGTGAATTTTCAAGGATATGCGAGGAATATGAAAAACAATGTCTAAACATCCCAGGATTATTTCAGTATGATTATAGAAATAATGATAAACCTTTATCAGAACTTGAAAAATTGGAAAAAAATACCCCACCATTGTTAGTTAAGAATTTCAATGTCTTCCATGAAGGAGTTTCACTGAAAAATTCAAAAGACATTATAATGTAATTATTGTATGTATTATTAACAAATTTATTTTAAAAAAAAATACAAAAATCAACATAGCTTTTTAGTGGTTTATACAAAATCACGTCGTTACTTCCCTCTTCTTTTTCTTTTTTGAATCATCTTCACTATCTCTTCTATGACGCCTTCTCTTCCTTTCACGATCACTATCCTCTTCCTTACGCCTTCTTTCACGCTCTTTATCACGTTCCTTATCCCTATCTCGTGCACGATCCCGTTCACTATCTTTATGTTTTTCGCGATCCTTGTCTCGGTCACCACGTCTTGAAGATTCTCTATGTTTATCACTCTTTCTTCTATCAGAATCTTCATCTCTACCTCTATCTTTACGGTCATATCTTTTACGGGAAGAACTCCTACTCCTTGATCTTCTATTCCTTCTATCTCTAGAGCTATCTTCACTTGAATCTCTATGTGGACTACGTGAATCATTTGCAATATCATTGAATCTACCTCTAGTTGAACCAAGCATATTCCCTGTAGGCAATGCATGCCTTAATAATGGCTGTTTACCTGTACCGCTACCAAAAGCAGGTGGCATAAAATTATTGAAGATTGGATTCTTTACGAAATTATTAGGAAACATATTAGGGAGATTTGGAGGTGGTCTCATAGGATTGAAAGATAGATTACTACCTTGAATCATCATATTTCCACCTTGTTGAGGAGGTAGCATATTACCATTGGAAGTATTATTGTTTTGTTGAATATCATTTTCTACTTTAATTGAAGTTGACCCTTCATCTTCATGCATAGATTGGTCATTAGAATTGTTAGTAGAGTCAAACATTGGGGGAGGTTTTGAAAAATCCATACCAATAGGCATATTTATTGGAGTATTTTGTCCTTGATCAACATTATCTGAAGGAGTACCATCATTATTGTTGTTTGTCTTCCTTGTTAAATCAGTTGTTATAATGATTCTATTGTTAGAATTCAACATTGGATTTGCATTATTATGAGGATTCTCAGCACCCACTAAGCTAACTAATTGTCTACCACCTGAAGTTGTATTGGAATTGGAAGTTGATGAATTTCCATTTCCAGTACCATTCATCTGTGAAAATAATACTTGATTTACTTGTGCTTGATTGTTACCATATTCTAATCGCAATTTACGTTGCCTCTCACAATATAAATTCCATGTCTCCTCAACAAAACCATAATTAAAGTAATCTGATAGATCAGTGCCAGGTTTCCTCCAAGGTTTATCTTCAATATTATTAAGATCAACATCATATATACTTTCACCATTAATTAAAGGTGCACCATCTATAATAATTTTACCAACAACACCCTTCCTACGAATGTCTGTTGGTTTAATATCACCAATTTTGACAACGACACCATCGTCCTCTGAATCAGAATCTGATCCATCACTATTTGTACTCTCTGATTCCTGTTTGATACCATCTTCAGTATCTGCCTCTTTCTTGATTGTTGTATCCACTTCTGAATTACGTATTGACTGTACACTTGAAGGCCTTGATATACCTTCATCAAAATTATCATCATCATCGTCCTCAGCCTCATTTTGTAAAGCGTTATTGTTTATAAAACTTTCCTATAAATTAAAAAATTAAAAATAATGCCAGTAATTTACCTGTTCCTCATCCATAGGATATTCATCCTGAAAAGGATTTAACGAATCTTCATCAGGAAGACCATCATACGATTCATATGATCCTCCATCCATTGAATAATTATAAATATATTTATTTTCTTTATTCAATTTTTATATACTGACACAAACTAATGAATACAGAAAAGGGTCTATGAAAACAATATAATATCTTAAACACTCTACCAAAACTTTTCTTTGAAAGATGGTTCGTTCTTCAAAATTGGAGTTGTGCCAATACACTTTTATTTATCATTTAAATTGAAAGTGAAAATGGGATTTTGTTATTTCAGTCTACAAAATAGTAAAATGATTTCCATAGTATAATATTTATAGAATAAATTAATTTAATGTCATAACATTTCTAATTCAATTAATTAAATTATTTAATTTTAAAATAATTGGTATTAATAACATGTAGATGTAATAATTTTATGACTCAATTTATCTTGTTTTTATGAATATCAAAAACAACCTCAATATCTTTTAAATTATTTATCGGAAAAATGAATAATTAATTTTTCTCATATATTCAAATTTTTAAATTCTTACACAAAAAAATACATTTTTAATGATGTGTACAATATCAGTTAATTTTAAAATATATAAAAACAACAAATTTTGGTAAACACTTCATTTCTTAAAATTTTTTGCAAATTTTGACAATAATCTTTGATCTGTTAATTGTTTAAATATTCATAAAGATGAATGGTAATAATATGTATGATGACAATGATGTTGATAATTCATGGTTTCAAAGTCATGGATCTCAAATTGATAGGTGTGGATCTAAACAGGGTGCTAGTGAAAGAAATATAATAATTAGTAACTCTCCAAACCTTCAAAAGAGTAGCTTCGTTAAAGAAAATTCAATTGAGATGATGCCAGATTACTTGAAACCTTACTATTATCCTAGGAGTCCAAGTCCAATTGTAATGTTTGGTGAAATTAGTGAAAGTTACCATACCAAGTCTCCACAACATAACACTAGTAATAATGTTGATCATCATTCTATAGGAAATAATGTTACCGGAAACCACCCAATGATGACATACGATCACTATTCAGGAATGTACTCGACAGGTCTTATATCTAATGTTACAGGAGATGCATTTCGATTCCAAACAGAGGATATGGAGGTTGGCGACAGCAAAATTTCACCCCCAGAAATCGGAGATTCAAACATCCAAGACTCTCCCTTATGGCTTGAACGAGAAGAGAGAACCGATACGTGTAAAGATGATTCGGAACCAGAGTATATGGAACAAAAAGTATATGCAGAATTGACAAATGTTAATCAAGATCTACCAAAATCCACTGATATCGGAATCAAAAATAGTCACAGCATCTCTCTTCCAGAGCAACTCGACAATCCTGATCATCTAATGAAAATGACTTCCCTAGATTCAACAACATTATCATACAAAAGTGGTATTTTAATGAAACACTTCAATGAGTTTATAAAAAAATTAGACATTCAAAATGCATATGATTCACACGGTATGTTAATACTATTCATTTATTTATAATTATTTTATAGTTACTAATGAAGGTTTAAATGAAATACACAATTTCTTTTCCCATCACAAAGCCATAGTTCTTATGAAAAGTCATCAGGAAATGAAGAATCAGATTGCCCTAAAAGCAGGAAACACATTTGAAGATAAGGAAAACCAGTTGAATTACTCATCTACTCATGGTGAAGAGTACTGTAATAATGAAAATCTTTGTGAAAATTACTCCAAAGATATTAGTCATGAAAATATACATTTAATGGATCTTGAAAACTTTGCATCACACTTCAAAAATAGTAGAATCAGATATGGTTTCACACAAGGAGATGTTGGTCACCAACTAGGACACATTTTTGGTGGTGAAGTTTCCCAAACTACCATCTCAAGATTTGAAGCATTGAACTTGTCATACAAAAATATGATAAAACAGAAACCATTTTTGGAGGAATGGCTAAGGATCACCCAACAACTCATGATTGAAGGTCATGCAGTTGAAGATATTATGAAAAGCAAACTCCATTGTAAGGTATGTTTTCAAATTTTTTTATCATTAAAGTATTTAGTATTCCATTCAAGGGAGAACTTCAGAAATAAAAAATATTGAAGTGTTGTCTTTTTTTGAGGAAGATCAAAAAGAGCATTTACATAAAAAAAATGAATTAAAAACTATTCGAAACCCAATATTAAAGAGGCGCCGTAAACGTACAAATTTAGATATTACTCAAAGAGAGTATTTAAATCGTACATTCTGTATCGAACCAAATCCAGATCATGGTAAGATGGAAGAAATAGCACTTGATCTTGGACTTGACAAAGAAATCGTAAGAGTATGGTTCTGTAACAAACGCCAAAAAATGAGGAAATTTTCACTAGTAAACGGTATCGTCTTATCAAGTAGAATGTATTAAATGTTTATGTTATTTAATGGAACAGACAAACAAAATTTCAAAAATTAGTTTTTATGCGAATTGTTAAGTGTTTAATAATAAATGTAATAAATAAAACGATTTTGTTTAATTTTTGTTGCTAGTTATTACACACTAATACATATATAAAATGAAATTAACGAAAGAATTTTTTTATTAATGATTAATATTGAAGTATGGGACTTTGATTATACTCCATTGGAGCAATGAGCATTTCATTAAGCCATTCAAATTTTTGCAGAGGTTCTTTAAATGCTATACAATATCCGATAAATTTACTTTTGTATTTAAATTTAACTGATGTAACGAGTAAGGTTAATGTATGTTCATATGGAGGTTTCCTATCACTTTCATGCCCATCAAACCAAAGAAGATCTCTTATATTGAAACTACCTATTGGTTTTGAAGCTTTATTATACTGTATCATATATATTTCATCATTCATAGTCTCAAGCTTCAAATGGCATGTTTTAAAACTTTTGGAGCCCGGTTCAGCCATCTTAACATCATCAACATAAGACTTATGATTCGTCAATGACAATGGATACGGATCAAGAGCATACAAAAGATAACATTCCTTGTGATCATAATCTAGCCATCTCTTAGCAACTATCGGAGCTAATGTCTCATCGGAACGAATTTTCCTTTTCAATGCACCACCTTTTATCACTTCAAAGAGATCATATTTTTCAACAGTATCTTGTATGTTCAACTTTCCAGAGGCATATGAACAGACTTCGGCTGCTTTAGATGTAGCTTGAACATTAAAACATTGGTTATCTTTGTGATATAAATGTATAGGAACTAAAAGTCCGATAGGGACAGCTTTACTTGTACTAATTTCTTCAATGGCTTTCTCGATTTTAGATACAGTTCCATTGTACTGATCAGAAACTGAGAAAATACTTTTATAATTGTTTAGAAGATCTCGAAGTACAGTCATCTGAACAGTTGTTTGAGTAAAAGTTTGTAGTGATATATCTTCATCGTGTTTGTCAACTGAAAATAATGTTGGTGCGAAGATTTTTGAAATGTTATCAATTGTGGCAAAGTTTTTATCTGAGTTATCAGTGATTTCTCTTAAATGGCAGATTAAATTTTTAAGCGTATTATAGTGGACTATTTCTAATTTTTTTAGTGTCTCTAGATATCTTTGGCATTTACTTTCAAAAAGTAAACTATCTTGATTTATACAGGAAATGGCATATAATTCTTGGTGAATATCTGTTGAGATTACAGGCTGATTTAATTGTCTAAGAAAACTCCTTAAAGCATCGGCTACCGCAAAAACTGTCTCTTCACGTTCACGTAATATTTGATAATTTGGAGGATCTTTTTTTAGACCTTCAGAAATTGTTCTAGCCTCTAATGCACTTCCATTCCTCCTGTATAAACCTTTTACGGTCTTACCATAAGTAGAAATAAATTTCATGCACTTATCAACAATATATGGAATGTCATCATCTGTCAATCGTTGACCTTCTAATGTATTGTCAATTTTTAAAAGCTCATTTGATATATTCTCATACCACAAGTCTGTACAAGTATCATTTTCACCTTGCATATAAAAAGAACTATAAATTTTATCAAATAAATATAAATAAATAATATTAAAAATACCTTCCGCCCTGTGAACAAACGATAGGACCTTCATTAGTATTATAGACAAAAGGACACCAATCCGTCCTGCAAATATTTTTTTTCAAGCACCTAATCTTCCTGATATCAATTTTTTTATTGTAAACCATATTAAGTTTCATGTAATTAAGTGTCTTATTACAAATATAAAGCCATCCTTGACTCCATTGTGATGTAGTTCCTTCTTTAAACCAAACAATACCTCCGAAATCAAGATCACTAAACTCATCGTTATTGTATTTTATCGAAGGAACCACTGATCTTGCCAATAAGTGTGTCCACGATTTGAATTGATCACAATCAGTTACCATTTCAACTCTTGTCCATATTGCAGTCTTATCTTTAGATCGTAGTAGAATGATAACACAATTAGGAATATTAACATTTTTTCCAACATATACCAAATCAGCCAAATTATGTGTCAATATTGAATTATTTTCACATTCCTCATTATCATAAAACTTCAGAAAACCATCCTTTAAAGCAGCCCAGTATCTTTTAGTCTTCCTTCCACATTTGCATTCTACCCACCCATAAAATGTAATCTTCTCCCCATCATATCTATCTGGAAGACCCATAATTGGATCAGCCCGAATGCTAATCCTACTGCTCTCAGAATCTTTGTCTTTATCTGGCAAGACAAAAACAGGTTCCAAAGTCTCTTCATGATCATGATTCTGTTTATAATCATTAAAACACTCCAGTATAACCACCAATCAATGGCCTATCTTTTGATCCTATACTACATGTCTCACTTGGTGAAGAATAAGAAGTATCATCAGAAATTTTTAAATCTTGAATACTGGTATATTCGGGGTTTTGAAATAAAACGCTTTCATTAATTGATTTATTACAAATAGGTGATTCATCATCGGGAACTGTCTCAATACTCGAGGAAAGACAGGGTTGGGATAATAAATTACTTATTTTGTCGAAGAATAGGTCTTTGTGTCTTGGAGGAATTGGTGGTGGTTTCAGGATATTTTTAGGCCTTTCAGGTATAGGGGGAGGAGGAGTAGAAGGTTGAGATTGTTCTTTCTTTTTTTTTAATAACGAAGTTCTTGGTAATGGTATAGGCTTACCTTCCATCCTAAAATAGAAAACAAATAAAATAAAAAAAATTGAATTAATAAAAAGTCAGAATATTATTATATATTTGCAAAGTAATGAAAATCCCAATAAATAAAAATAAATAGTATCTGTCCGCCATTCAATATTCACATTTTAATACATAAAACAGTGATAAAACTCTAACCATTGTATGATGAATCATCACAATTTATATTATATTTATTTTTTTGTTTTCACGCCATTAAGATGAATCATTTTTTACTAACTAATGTTTTTAGTGAAACATATGAATTAAAAATAAAAAGTAAAAATATTAAATGTGGCAATAATTACTAAAAATAATACACAATCAAAAGTATCACTAATAACTGTTAGGTAAAGATAAAATTAAAGATAAGTAAGTATTAAAGTAGTTAATTATCTTCTTAAAATATAACAGGAATCGATTCTTAAAAAAGATTTTATTTCTTAAACCATAAAAGACAAGTCGTAAATTGTTAAAAATTATAAACCATTGTACGGTCTATCCTTAAACACAAAGTATAAACAATCTTTTAGTGATAAAAATAAAAAGTACCATAGTTAGGAAACACACAATATGAGTGACATACTAATTCCTTTATTAGTTCCGTTTAAAATCACAAACTTAAGGAATATTATAAATAAGTGAAATAAAATGGTGTGTGTATTTGAAAATCAAAAGAAAAACATTTCATTGCGCGATCTTGATTTTTTTTAGTTATACTTTACGGGTCCGCCCATTTTAGACAGAATACCAATAATTAACTTTATCCAGACAGGAATTTTTTTTTAAAAATAATTTTTTTTTGAGATTATTAAATCATCTTTCAAATTAACATTAATACTTATTTATTATCTAAAAGATCTCAAAATGAAGTGAGTTACCAAAGATCATATATCAATCATTAATTATTTTTAGTATTAATGTAGACGGTTTAGAAGTAATATTTCCTTATAAATCTATTTACCCTGAACAAATACTATATATGCAAGAATTCAAGAAAGCAATTGATCATAGAGGTCATGGTTTAATAGAAATGCCATCAGGTACCGGCAAAACGAGTACAATCCTATCATTAGCAGTAGCATACATGAATAAATACCCAAGTTCAATCGACAAAATAGTATATTGCACAAGAACAATCCCTGAGATGCATAAAACAGCTGAGGAGTTAAGAAAACTTTTAGGGTTATACAAAACTAAAAAGAATTATGAAATTCCAATAACAGCTGTTACAATGGCATCAAGGAAATTTATGTGTCTTAATGAAAAGGTTATTTCACTAAAGGAGGGATCTCTTATTGATGGTGCTTGTAATAAACTAACAGCGTCATTTGTCAGAGCCAGGAGGAAGATAGAAAACGATAAAAATCCAGATTCGTGTTGCGAGTATTTTGAGAATTTTATTGAAAAAGGTGACAAGATAAAGTTGAACTATGGTGTTTATACGTTGGACGATTCTAAAGGTTTAGGATTTGAAGAAAAAATATGTCCATATTTTTATATAAGAACTGCAATTAACAGAGCACATATTGTTATCTTCTCATACCATTATATGCTCGATCCTAAAATTTCGGAAATTGTTTCAAAAGGATTTTCACCTAAATCTATTGTAATATTTGATGAGGCTCACAATATTGATAACGTATGCATAGAAAGTATGAGTGTTTCCTTAACTAGTAGATTACTTGATAAAGCATCTAAAAATTTAAATTTCCTCGAAAATCACGTTAGAATTTTAAGAAAAAACAATGATGTAAAATTACAAAATGAATACGAAAAATTGGTACAAGGTCTAAAATTAGAAGCAGAAAAACGAAAAGAAGAAAAATTCTGGGCTAATCCTGTACTCCCATCGGAGATATTAGACGAGGTCGTCCCTGGTAACATAAGAAAAGCAGAACACTTTGTAATTTTCATGAAAAGAGTCTGTGAATTCGTAAAACACATGACAAAAAGTAAACAAATTTTCAAAGAAAGTCCTGCAATATTTCTAAGGGATATCGGAAACACAATGAATATTGAAAGAAAACCTTTGAGATTTGCTGCAGAGAGGATGCAAGAGTTGATGAAAACATTAGAACTTGCTGATATATCTGATTTTGGACCTTTGATAAAATTGTGCAACTTCTCAACCCTTATCAGTACATATACAAGAGGATTCTCATTGATTGTCGAGCCTTTAGATGAAAGAGGTTGGGCTATTCAAAATGCTGTCTTGAATAATCCTAATATTACAACTAAGCGTTTTGAAACTGTTGTACATTTATCTTGTTTAGATGCTTCAATAGCTATAAGACCTGTCTTAGAACGTTTTCAAACAGTTTTAATTACATCTGGTACATTATCTCCTATGGAAATGTTTCCGAAAGTCCTTGATTTTGATCCTGTAATTATGGCTTCATTAACGATGACTATGTCAAGACCATGTATACTTCCAATGATTATAAGTAAGGGAAATGACCAAATAGAAATTTCATCGAGATTTGAAAATCGTGAAGAACCTTCAGTTGTCAGGAATTACGGAAATCTAATTCTTGATCTTGCACAAATGGTTCCTGATGGTATGGTTGTCTTTTTTACAAGTTATGGATACATGGAGAATGTCGTCTCTTTATGGTATGATCAACGTATCATTGATGAGTTAGTTAAATATAAACTCTTATTTATTGAAACTCAAGATCCTCTTGAAACTGCTGCCGCACATCGTCATTACCAACATGCATGCGATCGTGGACGTGGTGCTGTATTTTTCTGTGTTGCAAGAGGTAAAGTATCTGAAGGAATTGATTTTATGGATCATTATGGGAGAGCTGTTGTAATGCTTGGAATTCCATATGTAAATACAGAAAGTCGCGTTCTCCGTGCGAGATTAGAATTTTTAAGAGACCAATATAATGTTAAAGAGAATGACTTCCTCACATTTGATGCATTAAGACATGCAGCACAATGTGCAGGTCGTGTATTAAGAGGTAAAAGTGACTACGGTATCATGATTTTTGCCGATAAAAGATATGTACGAAATGACAAAAGAAGAAAACTTCCAAAATGGATTCAAGAGTGTATGTCCGATGCTCAGGTTAATTTAACAATTGATGAAGCATGTGCCCATGCTAGAGCGTGGCTTCCTCTAATGGGACAACCATTTAGTATAAAAGGTTCTGCCGGTGTTAGTCTCCTTACCCAGGAACTTATAGAGTCTAATCCAAATATCTTGGATAAATTTCAGGGTGTCGTTACAGAATATGATTAAATTATTTGTATGTATATTTATTTTCTTTTAATTTTATTGTAAAGTTTGTAAATTAGATCATCATTTGTTTTATGTGTTTTCATCACAAAATTATTTCAAATTAATTTATATGAAAAAATTTTTCACTTTTATAGATAAAATGCTTGGTATGCGCAGTTCTATGAATGGATTTTTTTCTAAATTTAGAACTGTTTTAGCAGCCTCAAACACTAATATAACTTCCTCATTTTACACTTCACCTCTCAATTTAAAAGGTCACTCAAAATGGGATAACATTAAAGATATAAAAGGACGAAATGATTTACTCAAAGCTAAGAAAATCTCTTATCTCTTTAATAAAATGAGAAGTGTTGTAAAAGAGGGTGGATTCGACATTAAGACCAATAAAAAATTAAACGATCTACAGTTAGAATTTAAAAGTAGCGGCATACCACTAGATCAATATAATGGGTATTTAAAGAAAATTAAAGAAAAACCAGAGATAGTAGTCAATTGTAGTGTAATTGGACCTTCTGGTTCTTTATTTATTGTTGAGTGTGAAACTGATAATTTAGTTAAAACCGAAAATGCATTAGGAAGTTGTTTGAAAAAATTAGAAGGATTTCGTTTATCAAAGGAATCAGTAATAAGTAGATTTGAAGAAAAAGGTGTTATTACAATTTCAAATGTTGACAAAGAAGGAAAAAAATTAACGACTGAGGAGGTAGAAGAGATGGCAATAAAATCTGACATTGAAGAGGTAGAAGAAATTGACGGCGAAGGAGAAAATAAACAGTTTGAATTGTACTGTGAAAAAAAACAACTCTACAACATAGAATCAGAATTTTCAAAGAATGGTTTTGTAGTGGAGAGTGCTGAAGTTAAAATGAAGGCAATTAATTTAATACCCATCCCAGAGAGTGATATGGCAAAAGTTGAAAAATTTTTTGAATTATTAATGAATCAAAAATATGTAAAAAATATTTTTACTAATATTGAAGAAAATTAGAAATTTTAGTTGTTATGTTTTAAAATTATTACTAGGTTATTAATTTTCTAAATAGAAATAATAAGATAAAATGTTAAGTAGAGATCTTAAACAGTTATTCTATCATCATCTACAGGTACTGGAAGTTGATCAAGTGTAGGTAAAGATATCGTATCGTTCGATGAGTTTTCAATTACCGTCTTGGGTACTGATAGTCGTCTAAGATGTGTCTCTTCTTTTATTGGGGAATCAATAATTGTACTGGTTACCGTTATAGGTGCACGTTCCCTTGGAAATCCTCTATTAAAAACTGGAAATGAATTTAATGTTCCTGAATTTAATCTATCTGGTTGGTATATGTTACTTCCTCTATTATTTTGATTCAAAAATCTTTCTATTATTTGATCACTTCTTTCATTTCCTACAAATCGTTCATCTTCTCCTAAAATTCCTCTTCTTTGTCCTTGAAGCATAATACTCTGTATCTGTGCTAAATGATCTTTCTCTCGTTGAATAAGAAACTTTTGTAAAAGCTCTGGGATTCCATTAACATCTTCTTTAGGATAATTGACACCCTGCTTTGTTCCATTTTTTATTTGATCTCTAGCAATACTTGCTCTTCTAGCAGCAGCAAGTGTACTCATATGTGCTATAAATGCATTTTCCTTTAAAAAAAATAGAATAAATAATTGTAATTTTTACCAACTGACCTGGTTTTGTCGAATTACGGCAGCCTTTGTGTATGCCTCAATGTCAAATGGAGTTAAACGTGATGGAGTAATAGAACCAAAATCAAACATAGTTCGTTCAATTGAGAGCACAAGTTCAATTAAAGTTAGAATAACAAAAATTGAATACATTATATAGTAGTAGTAATAAGTAGTTGTGCAAAATTTTAAATGTCTTCAAATAAATGCCTTCTTAAAATATTTTTATATAAATACTAAATAATTTAAACATTTTGAATCTTCTCACTCCTTTTTTGCACAATCACCACCTCCAAAAACAGGTTAATCGGATAGAAGAGGAGTTTATCTATTCCAACAAAAGATAGTGTAAGAACAAGTAACTTTTATCTAATATTTTTATTTTTAAATAATAATACATATTGTTATGTCTATAATGGCAATAAAAAGTAAAATTTATGGATTATATTTAGAAATTATGAAAGTAATTTTAAATATTTCAATAGACATATATTACAAATAAAAGTTTATTCATAGGTACTAAAATAGATTGATGAATAATTTTGTACAAAAAACACATAATAATAAAAAAAACAATAAAAAACAAAAGTTTTAATGGTTGTTGTAATAAGGTTCCAATTCAGAAACAAGTTTTTTAATTTCACTTTTGATAGATGGATGATTAAAGAGTGAATCTGAATATATTTCATTGAATAGTTCCTTAACGATTGTATTAATCTCTGTACAAGCTTTACTTTTTTCATGGTATATCTTTCGGAGCTTATCCCGTTCCATATTGAGGCGTGCAAGTTTCCTGTACATATCATCGCGTTCCTCACTAAGCTACAAAAAGATAGATTAAAAAAGTCTTTTATTCTTATTTGAAAACATACATGTTGTAGAATTTCACGTTCCTTATTTGCCTTCACAACGTCATAATCTGTAATCTTTGGCTCATAAAGTATTGTACTAGCTAACTTTGGTGTTAATTTATCCCTCTTTCCAGTGAGATAATCTTTTATAATTTTTTTATGCTTTTCAATGGTTGAGTTTTGATCTTCATGCTCCAAAGCGAAAATTGACTTTGGATTACAATATGTATTATCTACCTCTGCTGGTGTTGGAAGATTGATCTGAAGCGGATTTAGGCTTCGGTATTTAATGTAATTTTGGAGGATATTTAGTATGTTCTCTACAGCAGTTTTGGAATATGACATTTTCTGAAAAGAAATTATTGTAATTGATGATAAAAACATACATTGAGTTTTTCATCATTGATTTTGGATAACTCCTCAAATGACACACTCCCTGTTTGAAGCAATTCATCAAGAATACTTTTTTGGGTATTAAAACTAGTGGTACTAATTAATTTGTTAATAACTCTTGTATCAAACATTCTCTAAATAAGAATAATGATAAATTAAATGTGATGACTTTTACTAATGAAAAGAATGAAACATATACCATTTAAATACAAAAAAATTCGATGACTTTTCATTAAATCAAATGTTATAAAACGATTTCTCATTTATTTTTAATCTACTGACTACTAACCTTCAAAACTTATATTTCTAAATTTTTCTGTAAATACATCACTAATCAAGATGATCAAAAAAAAAATAAGTACTAAAATAAGCGACATATCCATGGGACATAAAAGTACTTTCATACACACTTCGTGTCGCGAATACTACTTTTTTAATAATAAAATTGATGAGAACTGTATAAATAATGATGATAAAAGAAATGATGTCGTGTTAATGAATGTGAAGAAGTTAAATTCTACAACTCCTAGGAAATGTCATTTTCTAAGTAATCGGAATCAGTCACATAATGGTTCAAGTATATTTAATTCCTCTACCTCCTCTACAAAAACAACAAAAAGTGATATTTGTGTAAGGTTATATTTTTTCTTGATTATTTTTTATTCCAAATTGTAGGGATATTGTTTAAATAATAGACAAGATCATAATATGAAGGATTGTATAAAAAATGCAACAGGTGTTGGATCAGATTCAGGGGTAGACAAAAAAGCAATTCCCTTATCACCAGAGAAAATGAATGTCTCCTTAGGGAATTTAAACGAAACAGAGATGTACGTAAAAAAAGATAAATTAATTCGATCACTTATCCATGAGATTGCTGAAGGAAATACTATAGCTGTTAAAAAATTTATCAAAGATTGCCATGTTAAGGTAGATGATCGCTGTCCACAAGATATACCAATATTATTTTATGCCATTAAATATGATCGTACAACGATACTAGAATATATGTTAACTAAAGGCGTAGATATTTATCAAGATGGTCCAAGGGAAAGGAACATACTACATTTCACAATTAGGTACAACAAAATAAGGTCCTTCAAATTAATATACCGATACATTAGCGATTTAATTCAAAGGTGCACGAAGAAAAAAAAACTACTAAATATCTTTAGCAAAAGAGCGAAAAACAATATAATGAGTAAATTAGCTAGTCTCATTAAACAAAAAGATGCTGATGGAAATACACCTCTCCATCTGGCTTGTCGTCTCCCAACCTCAGATGTCCTTCAAAAACTACTAGTAATTTATTTCAAAATCATCAAAGATAGATTTGAATTGGAAAATATATTTCAAGAAAAAAACAATGACAATGAAACTATCCTCCACGTGGCTTCTTCATATCGTAGTGCTGAAGTTATTTATATATTATTCGAAAAAATTGAAAGTATATACTATTCATCAGCCCTCGAAAAAACAGAAATTATTATTAGTTCATTGAAAGAAACTCTCGTTCAAATGATTTCATGGCATAACTCAGCAGCAGAAAATTTGTTGTTTATTTTGTGTAAAAGTCCCTGTATTTGTATTAAAGGTGACGAAGAATGTAAAAAAAACAAACCATCAACATTATGTATATTAAAAAATAAAAATTACGAAGTTCCATTAAATGTTGAGGATAAAAACAATTGTGAAAATTGTTTCATCTTAATAGCAACCTTCGTTAGAATAATATTAAAATACCGACCTGAAACCTTTAACACCTTCGACAACCAAGGCCGGCACCCACTCTCAGCAGCCGCAATCTACGGAAACTTATCCCTCCTAAAACAGCTCATAGAACTAGTCAAAATCGACCCAAACATAGTCGACAAAAATAACAGAACTCCCCTTCACCATGCATCTTCACGTGGATTTATATCAATAGTTAAATATTTAACAGAAAAATGTAAAGTTAATATGTTTATCAAGGATGATCATGGTGTTACTGCCCTCCATTATGCTACAATCAAAGATTATTGTGATATCATTGAGATCCTTTTACTGGCTAACCGGAGATGTGATATTAAAAATTCGTATGGTCACACTTCATTGATGTGGGCTGTAATAAATGGGTGTTTAAAGGCGTTAGAGAAAATTATACTACTAGATCCGATACATTGTAAAAATGAATTTGACTATGATGGGTTTAATGCTGTTCATTTAGCTGTTAAGTTTGGGCAGGTTAAGGCTTTTAAGATGCTAATTGAAAATGGTTGGGATATTTGTACGAGGACTTTGAATGGATTAAATGTTATTCAGGTAGCGATAAAAGCAAATAGTGTAAATATGTTGGAAATACTGTTGAATGATTATATACCTATAATGGAATGTGATGATTTTGGAAATACTCTCCTCCATACAGCAGCATCAAATAAAAAGTATTTACCGATTCTAGATTATGTACTAAAAAGGAAAGATATAAAATCAAAATTGTTAAATTCTGTTAACAAGCAGGGAAAAACTCCAGTAAATTATGCTGCTTCACTTGGGTGTACAGGAGCATTTAAATTACTGCTAATGAATGGGGCAGATGTAAATATCCAGGATGACGATGGTTGTAATGCTTTTATGAGTGCAGCAAAAAATAATATGTGGAGTATTTTAATGCTAGCAATTGATTGTAAAATTGACTACAATGCCGTGAATGAAATAGAAGGTAAAACATTGTTAGATTACGTTCTTGAAAAATCAAACTATCCTGTAGCTATGTTCCTTCGCCAACAAAACAGTAAAACATTAGAGGAATTGATAGGATAAACTCTAAAGTCAATGTTACTTATAACGTATAATTTATTTCATATAATTACAGTCTCAAAACTTTTTTTTCTCACACTCTTAGACTGAAAATGATATTACTAATTATTTTTCATATCAAACACATTCTTATATACTTGTATTAAGTTTTATTTAAGTTGTATATCAAATTATGTATTTATATAATTTCTTTTATTTATATTTTTGTTATATAGAAGTGTTAACATATTTTATTAGTGATAGATGATAATATTCTACATATTTTGCAAAAGCAACAAAAATTAAACAATTAACAGTACTCTTTGTTTTTGAAGAATGATATAAGCTTTGTTACCATATATTAAATTCATGGTTGAAACGATTATTTGAGTTTGTGTCGTAATTTTTTTGTGTATTTGGATCGGAAGCGAAAGCTCGGAATAAATCCGAATAACTGGAAGAATATTCATTATGAAGAAGGTGATTAGAAATGTCTGGTGAAAGTGAGGTTGTTGTCGGTAGCATGACGTTATCATATGATGATGCGTTACGGTTCGTTGGAAAATATATCTGGTCTTGGGTCCATCTTGTGTTAATTGTCTCCTGGTCCTGATTATAATTTGTATCCATTTGTTCTGTTGATTGTGATGAGTATGAAGTGACTTTGTCATTGTTATTTATTTGATTTGGATTCCAGTATGTTGAGCGGTTTATTGTATATGGTCCTGATGGAGAGATGTTTGTGCTATTTGGTGAGTATTGAGCTCCTTGGTTGTAAGTGTTACCAGGTACCGGAGAACTAGAGGGGAATTTTTCATATCCATGTTCCTGTGAAAAGTATTTATTTCTACTGGAACGGGAAGTAAATGTTGATGTGGAGGTATCAAAAACACGACCGTTGTTTGTAAAGTTATTAGTATTGTAATTATAAGGGTTTAAATTTCTTTCATGACTATTGACACTAGAAATTCTTTTTGGTTTTATTAATTCTTTTTTGGAGGGTGTTGTTGGAATTTTGGGGCGTATTGAAGGGGAAGGAAGAAAATTTATCTTACGTGGAGGTAAAGGTTGTAATTTGGGCATCTGATCACGTATCTCAATTTTATATTTACCAATTTGTGATAAGCACTTCCCATCTTCAATTTCTTTATAATAATTTTCATAGGTTGATGTCCATGTCTTTATGTCTTCTTCTAATTTGTTAATGTACTCGTCTAAATCACTAATGTTAGATTGTATTGTGTTAGGTGAGGTATAATCTTGAGAAAGTGAATATTCTACCCATTTTTCACGTTCTCTTTGAGCTTCACTAATTAAAATTTCGATATCTTTAATACCACATTGAAGATTTTTTTCTAGAAACATGATCTCAGCACGTTTACAACGTTCCTGAAGGCGTTTACTTTCTTTTTCTGAATTGTTTTTAAGAGTAGTTATATTTTCATTGGCTCTTTTGAGCTCCTGTTTTTTGTCTTCGAGTCTTTTTTCGATATGCCTATTGGCTTCTTTGGAATTTTCTAATTTTTTGGTTAAATTTTTTTTAACATCGTTAATAGCTTGTTTTAATTTTTCGTTTTCACTAACAATGGCAGAACAAGTTGCAATATCCGTTCTTGCTCTAACTAGCTCATCTTTTGTCAACTTTAATTCTTTTTCTAATTCTTCATTTTGCATTTTACTCATATTTTCCTTTTTATTATCATGTGCCCGCAACTCAGCGCATCTTCTTTCCCAATTTTTTAGTTCTTGGGTGGCAAACTCTTTGTATGCAATTAATTGCCTATTCTCATCCTCTAAATCTAGCATTCTTCTTTTCATATTTTTAGCAAATTCAAAAAAATCGCATATAGTTAAATCCTCTCCTTCGAAAGTTATATCAACAGTATCAACAACCATCTCAAAAAATCTTAACCATCTTTGGGTTACTTCGGCTGTTAATTTAACAAAATGGACCGGTACAATACAAAATTCTTTTGAGCTAAAAATCTTTTGTCTTATCTTATCTAGACAAAATGGAAGTGGATCTCTAGCTGGATGATATTCTAACTTCTCATCTTCAAACAAAGGTAATTCACACAATGAAAACAATTCATGCTCCTCCATTTGAGCAATAGATTCATACTGACAATGATAGGCTTCATTAATAACCTCATTCGACATTTTAAAAGACATGTTTTTCAGAAAATTCTCTGCGTCTTGGCAAATTTTGATGCATGTCATGAAACAATAAGGAACTAGCAATTGAGCTTCTTCAATTGTTATCTTTCTAGTATCAATAGTACCAGTCCTGGCATCATCAATTAATTTTTCTATAAATTGGTACACTTTACCGTCACTGTCTAATGTCTCAGACGAAATGTTAAATTTGTGGTTTTCTCCATATACCTGAACAATATTTAAAATATTTTTTAATAACATTGGCATATATGCATTCATTTCAGTTATATTGGCAGCAAATATTCTAAAGTCGTTTTGTGTTTTGCAGAAATTCGTCTCCGCATCGGTATTTAGAATCTTACTGCATACATCCTCTGCATTAGCAAAAAATTTCTCAATTTCCAAATCTGATTTAATTACTCTTAGAATACTTTGCATTTTTGTGTGTTTTATAAACTCGCTATAATTTTTTTCAGGAAAAGGAGGATTAATATCCCTTAATTTATCTAGAAAATTTTTTAATTTTAAAAGTTCATAAAGATCAGATTGAGATAGACTACCTTTTTTTATAGAAACAAGTGATTTATTTGACAAATCATTATCTTTTACGGAACTTTCAGCCATCATTTTGTATTGCGGAATAGTTTTGTGTGAGTTAAGGCACAGGATCTCTTTAGTCGGCTTATATGTACCATCATCTTCATCTTCAAATATTATTTCATCAATAATTCCGCAGTCAACTAAAAATAGAATGTTTAATTTATATAAAAAAATTTTATATACATACCACTAGATACATCACTATCATCATTGTCGCATTCTGTTAAAATACTTTCACCAACGTCGTTACAGTATGTCACTAAGTCAGTTTCATCAAATAAATTCATGTCTTTATATAAACAAGGGCCTAAAAATAAAAAATATTGACAAATACGTATGAAAAAATGATAAAAAAAAACCCTACAGTAATATTGTCGTAAATGTACTTTGTCAACATCTTTTTGCCGTTGCATGAAGTAATAATAAAATACCTGTTTCCTTGGCTTATAAAAAAGCTTATTTTTAATAATATTATATTCATTAAGACAACGACTACAACTTTTATGCTCTAAAGCAGTTTTACCAACACATGAACATCGAGCACGACGGTACTTTACAACCAAAATATCTTCGCTCTGTTTTTTTGATTTCCCATCAACAACGATCTTCCCTGATGGTGGGCCTCCAGTTCTCCTTGCAAAACCCATACATTTCTGATTACTATCTTCCGTTTTCTTCTTAACATCATCAATCTTCTCTTTATTATCACTACTTTTAGATGAAGTTTTTACCTTAGTACTACCTGATTTTTGACCATTTTTTTTATTTCCTTTCTTTCCATCGGCAGAAATTATTGCCTTCTTCAACTGCATCGGAGTTTTCATAACTTTTTCCTTTACATTAGGATCTTTAGTTTCCAATTTCTGTATACATTCAGCTATCTTTCGTTTATTCAATAAATCAATCCGATCTTGAAATTCTTTCATTCGTTTCAAACATTTACCCTTACACAGATTCATAGCTTTATCTGCCATCTCTAAAGCCTTATCAATATCACCCCTAGATTCCTGAAAGTCAATTATTTTTTCATATTTATCCACTTCTTTTAAAAAATCCTCTTTAGTTCGAAGATTTCTGGGTTTCTGTGGATCAACAATAGCTTCAACAATTATTGTATCATTTATACAAAAACCATTTTTCGGATCAAATAATGTATCCAATTTCATATAACAAGAATATCCCCAATCATTTTGTGAAACCGTATAATCATGACTCGTCTTTCTAGCGTCTCTTTTATCTTTATCAGTTAGACAACGTATAGATAATTCACAATTCGCAGACACAACCCATTTATCGTCATATGAATTAGGCAAGCATTGAACAAAAAATCCAAAACAACTGTCGTGCTTATCAGAATGACTTTTCGTAGCTTTAAACATCGTTAAAATTCTCCTGTAACAGTGAACTTATTTTATATAGAAAAAAAATAACTTACCAATAAGACCCATTAATCCATTTTGGAGGACTTCTTAAATTTTCTTTTAATTTACTAACTTTATTTATAACAAAACGTATAGTATTATCACATATAACTTCATTTGAACAACTAGGCTCCACAATTTCCACATCTGGAATTGCGACTGGAGAACTTTCAACATAATCACCGTTTTCAGTAGATAAAAAAGACTCTGGACTTGAAAATATTTCTGATCTTCCAGATTCGGAGTCACTTTTATCACATACAAGATTTTCTTCATTATTTTTAGAATTTTGAAAAAACTCTCCTTTGGGAGATTTATAACGTTCCACTTGTTGAGTAGATTTCACTTTATATTCAATTTGATTTGCTTCTTTAATAGTACCTTTATCTCTATTATTAATTCTAGGAGGATTATGCATAAAAACATTGGTAAAATCTCTGACTAATTCTTCATTTTTTTTAATATTCAATGGATTTGTATTATGAAGAACTTTATGAAATGCCATTTTAGCTTCAACTAAATTAGCCAGCTCTTTTTGGCGAACATCATAGTAGTGTGATGATTCGTTTTGTGATTTACCATTTGTTTTGATACATTCCACATCGGAAGATGATCCGGGTATAATATTAGAATTATATTGCTTTTCATCTTCTTTCTGTATATTCATATTATGTTCAATAATTGTATTTTTGAGCGAATGAAGCTTGGAAGTACAATCGCTAAGATTTTCGGATAAGGATGAATTTATAAAATTTGAATCGGTTAAAATCTCCGTATCAAAACTTTTATCCATACAACTACTCTTCTCCAGTTTAATTTTTAATGTTTTCTGAAACGAGAAAAAAAATTTTTAAAAATAAGCACGTGTATGTTAAAATATTACAGATATTTATATCATGAAGCGATGAAAAATACATAGTATGTAAAATATTCTTCACGGGAGAGAATGATGAATTTAATATGTCTATCGTAATCATTTTACGTAATTTTAATTGAAAAATTGTTATAAAATAAAAGAGAACATGTTCACACTGGGTGGAAGTTAATCAATGCCAGCAAATAATCACCATTACTCTATGCTATCTAACAAAATTCAATAGGACCTCTGTTCTTACAATTTCATAAAAGTGTATATATTTCGCTCTAGTAGTGCTTTAACAAAGTTATCTTATCATTTATTTTAACTATTAAAAACTTTTTTATCCGAATCAATTACTTTAACCTAAACAGGAAATCTTAATATTAAATAAATTAATCGTACTAAAATTAATAAAAACAAGTAAGTTACTTGATATCTAGGCAATATCAAACATCTCTTAAAAAACTGTATATTAGTTCTTAGAAAAATAGTATACTTAAATAAACACAGTATGTTATGTGGTAAAATATTATAGATTCATCTAACATATTCACCTTTAACATCTTTTTCATCTTTAAAATTACTAGAATAAATAAATTTCTAACAAATAATCATTAATTGTAATTAAAAAATATTTGTTTTTTCAGGTAGAAAAAAGTCTTCAATATAAAAAATGATAGGAAATTAGGTATATTTCTTATTATTCTTTACAATTTTTATAAACAATCCCTACTTTTTGGAACCAATTTTTACCAATAACATATCGCTAGATCATGTGTATAATATATTGATGATCACACATTGCCATTACATATAATATTATACAAACAAACCTGAAAATAATATAATTTGCAGATATTCAATTGAATAAACAAATTGTTAAAAAAAATCAGTAAACATGGTCTGTTAATTACGTTAGCAATAACATAAAAAAAAGTACACAATAAATAATGAGAATTAAAAAAAAGACGAGATTACTTAGAAATGTATATTTCATACATTGCCTGGGTTACAAAACTTTCAAGGAGAAAATATTGGTTTCGATCCAATTATGCACCTTCCTTCACTCTCCAAAGCCATGTCCCATATTATTGGATGGAGTTTCTCTGATATTAAAGGAGTTAATTGATTTACAAGTGTTCTATATATTGTTGCGGGATCAATACACCTTTCTAACAATTCACAAAACTTTTTTCTACATTCAAGAATTCTATAAATAACATTATAATAGATTAATAATTATAGTATTCATAACTTACCCTGATTTACCTTGACGGGTAGCGATTATATTTGCAATATCACTAACGATTTGTATATAACTTTGTGGTACGATTTCATTTTCACCTTTTTGTTGTATCAAAGTTTGGAGTGTAATTAAAGCTCTACGCATATTTCCGTTACCTCTTTTTACGCATAATTCAATATGTTCATCCTTAATACACGCTGTTCTTTCTTTTTTAAGTACTTCACATAAAGCTTCACGTATTTCAGAATCACTTGGTGATGGAACTCTTATCGTTAAACATCTACTTTTTAAAGGATCAATGATTCTCCCTAAACAATCAACACACATAATAATACGACAATTATGACTATATTTCTCCATTGTCCTACGTAATGCATGTTGTGCATCTTTACTCAGATTTTCGGCCTCAAATATTACGACAACTTTGAAAGATTTCTGTTTAGTCTCATTCAATTGTTTACTTTGTGCCATTTCTTTAATAACGTTCTGTATTATCAATTTATCAGATGATCCAAGACCACTATAAATGAAATATAATATATTTATTTGGAGAAGTAAAATTTCACAACAAACCTAGCCGTTAATTCAATATGACAATTTGATGAAAGAATACTATAGCTGATCTTTTTACTTGATGATTGTACAGCACATTCACGTTTCTCGATTTTAACTGTTGATACACCATCCCCATAAATACCCTTTAGTAAAGCTCTAATTCTTGTTCTTCTCCCACCACCGGGTGGACCATAAAATAAAAGATGGCCAAAATCTTGCCCTTCTACTACATTATGTAGAGTTTGATTTAACTCCTTGTGAAATGATAATTGTAACAGTTTCGTAGAACGTTTTATTGTAGGAAATACACCTAATGTTGTCATTTGTGGAAATTAATAATTTACAAAGAAAATGTATTGTTTTTAACGGTCAGTAGGAGCGCCTGACAAATTCTATCTTGCAACGTCGACATTGGAATTTTGTTCGTTACATTCGTATTGAGAGCTGATTTAGCAATCTTTATTTTCGATCTAAAGTTTTATATTCCTTCAGTTTTGTAGAGATATGGCGACTAAGGTTGCGAAAGCTAAAAAAAGGGATATTGTTAAAGTTATTCATGGTACTTTGTTAAGAACAAATATTAGGTAAATTTTTATCACTCCTTGATATTTTACTTATGATTTAAATATGTAGAGCTCAATGTGCATCAGCTGCTCCACCACTGGGGCCAATGCTTGGACAACGTGGTGTAAATGTTTCTAATTTCTGCAAAGATTTCAATAAAGAAACAAGTCATATTGTATCTGGTGTTATTCTACCAACAAGAATCTCAATAAATCCTGACAGAAGTTATGATTTAGAAATTTGTTCTCCAGCATCATCATGGTTACTTAAAAAAGCTGCAGGTATTGAGAGAGGTAAATCAACACATGATGAGGTTGTTGGAATGTTATCTGTTAAGCATATTTATGAAATTGCTCTTGTGAAGAGCAAAGATAAAATAATGGTGGGTGTACCTTTGGAAGACATATGTAAAAAACTTATTCTCACATGCCGTTCCATTGGTATAAAAGTGCAAAAAGATGATTTAAATCCGGAAGAATTGAAGAGGTTCTTGGATCAAAGGAAGGAAACTGTTTCAGCCCAATTACAAGAATTAGCAGATAAAAAGGCTGCTAAACTGTTGAGAACCGCATAGTTGTTGTTTTTTATATTAAAATTATTTTAGTGTTAGCTCTATTGATAAAAGTATAAAAATTTTATAGTGTATTATATTTTTTTGTCTAATTTGTTTTTTTTATTCATATTCATTTTCATATAAGAAATTTATTGTTACAGAAATTTAAATCATAAGATTTAGTAAATGGAAAGTGTTAATTTTACCAATGCTAACATTAATAAAAAATGTATATTTTATTTTAAATTTAATTTATTTTTTCTTACGAAATGAATGGTATACTCAGACATATCAGCTAATTGAGTTTTATTTTTTGTAATGGATGATTGAGTGTATTTCATTGGTATAAGAACCATAATCTAACCAACTTATAGCTATTATATATAATTTAAGATGGTATAAATTGTATTAAGTTAATAAAAATATTAATTTTATACTGTATTTCTATTTATGTCAGAACAAAAAAAAAATTATTTATTTAAAATTTTTTTAATATATAAATATTCTAACCTTCTGGATAAGATTTTATCAAGAATGTTATTTGTTTTTATTACAAAAAAGGAAGTTATAATTGTTCAGATAAAATGACATATTTTTCAATATTTTTTAATGACGATGAGAAAAATATTTGATTCATAATTTTTATTTTATTCGTCATACCATTTAATTATTTATATCGCATGATAATAGAAATCTTTATGCTTTACATATTATTATGGAAAAGATAAATTTTTTATGTTTTTACACAAAATTTTTGTTACATCGTTATGATTAAACATTATTATTACTTAAGATAATTTGTCTTTTTGAATATATAACGTAAAGGCACCAGTGAGTATGAATTATAAAACTACTATAGTTCTAAGTAATAAGTATCTTATGCCATGTATTAATAATAATATTTACGAAAACTCAAGAGTGACGTTATATTTTTAATACCTTATTATTTCTGAAAAGTATTATCTAACAATTGAAGCTAAATTAGTAGTTAATTTTAGAAAAAATGAAATTTCCTACCGTTAAAGTTATTATTACTATTGTTTTTACAATAGCTATCTGTGATGGACTATACGTGAAAAAAAGTGATGATCACGAATTAACTGACAAATGCCCACCTGGTTTGAAGCGCTGTATTAGTAAGCAAAGAGATTTGCTTTCAGCTAAATATTTTTCAGATGTCTTCACAGTCCTTAGAAATCCATCAATCTTACCATCATGGAAACCATCATACTGGACAGCAGCCTACAACCAATACAAAGCAATGAGAGAACTTTTTAATAACGGTAAAGAATTCTCATGGTAATTGAATTAATTACTTTTATTTCCAGATGATATAGCCAGTATTGTTCCAGTTAATCACGACTTAAGCATTGTATAATTACTTTTCAGTTAAATCTTTCTCATACTAATTATATGACGTCAACTTCTTCAAATTTTTACTTTTAAAAATAAATTTAAAAATAATTATTTTCACAAAAACTATAAGTTTATATTCCATAATTACCAATATATTTATGTAAAATAAATTTTTTTAGAATTTTTATTTTCTTTTATTTGATAATAGTGAGTAATAATTATATCACTAAAATATGTTGTGTTATAGAATAATTTATGATACCTTTTAAAACATAATAGTTTGCATGAATGAAGAATTAATACAATGAATAATTGTTCTTATGAAAAAATCTAATTAAATTATATACATTTTTTATTAGAGTATATAAAAATGGAAACAATATTTTAGAAAAAAAATCCATCCAAAGGTATATTTCAACATTCAACTTTTCGGGTGTAATTGAAAAGGTATGATAAAAAGTTGTATAAATATTAATTGGAAATTATATTAAAATACGTATGTTTTTACTGAATTTTGAATTCACAGTTTATATACAATGAAATTTGCTACATCATAAAATTATATTTGTTATGATATTTTTTAATAATTAAAAAACTAATATATTATAAAAACAGAACATTAATTACTAAATACTTTTACAAAATGATTGTTTATCAGGTATTCTTAGATTTTTTTAATTATCCTTATGGTAGATTTTTTTATTCCAAACTATATTTTATTTATAATCTTTGTTAACAAGTAAAAATTATCCAGTATTATAAAAATCTTTGTCTAAGTAAACATACTCTTTTAGTTTATTAAATATTAAATTTTAATTATAAAATAAATTATTATAAGCAAGATTTTTTTCCTTATAATCTTGGTAATAATTTTCTTAATAAATCATTAGAAATTCTTATATAATATTCTTGAATATTCCTAAACAAATGATAATATTGATTTTAATAAATATTTTCATTTTTATATGATTGTGTATTTTTACAGAGAATTTTCCTACAATTGCAATAAATCATAAATACTGATGAAGATAATAACAATAAGTGGATATGTAATGTAGACATTTTACTTCCTGAATAATAAACAAAGGCAGATAAACACAACAACCTGAAGATTTTATGATCCTCCTTGTTAAAGCAATTTTATTTTTAAACAAAAAAATTAAATGAAATGACAAAACAAATTATATACAATAAATTTTATTTATACATCTAAATTAGTTTAAAACAAAATCTTTTTCAATGTCAAGACATTGGTCAATCTCATCATCAATATAATCACTAAAAAATTCTTTAAATATATCCTCGTCGTTAACTGGAGACCATTCCTCAGTAGTCGTAGTAATTGTTGTGGCTGTTTCTTCATTTTTAGGTTCAATAGGCGGTATTTTGTGAATAAAGTTGCAGTGAAAACCAACTGGACACTTCCCACCCACCGCAAAATGTTTGCATTCTTCTATAGGAACAACTAATTTCTGCTGGAACTGTCCCTGTGAAGCCATATCAGACGCATCTTCAAAATCCTTTCTTGAGTGCGACAGTTCACAATTCGGGAACATAGTGCACTTTTTTAACAGAAGGAAAGAAGGGCAAACCCCTAACTTCAAAGTCTTCACATCTCTAAATAGAGGTAGGTTCTAGAAAACAAATTAATAAATGGTAAAAAATCTTTAAAACTTACATTCAAATTTGATTGTATATTGCTGCCAACAGAGCTGGTAAAATCCGATGTACTGCTACTGAAGTTGTCCACCATGACTCCTGCACTCCTCTTCCTTTTTATATTATTAAAGGCATCATCGTCGCTCCCCAAGTATGGGTTACTATATGTAGAGCTCCTATCGAAATAACCATTTGAGGACATCCCACTACCGGTAAATGAATTAGCAAAAGTATTTTCCTGAAGATGTCCCATAGGTCTACGCCTACGTAGAGCCCTAAGCCTGGATGACCCGCTTGAGCTATTGAGGTATTGCGAACTGTTGTTTCGTTGAGCAGGATATGGACGCTCGTATTGGTACGAGTTGATGCTCTCTGCAAAAGACTGCGGATTGTAAGAGTATGCGAAGTTGACCGGTCCATTACGGGTGAGAAGGTTCCCTGTTGTCAATTCTCCATAATAAGGTTGCGTCGTTACTGGAGGATGATTTTGCTCTTGATTTATTGTGACCCTATTGAATTGATCGCTAACTGCAACTAGTGATGTGGAATATCCTCCATACTCAACAGGTTGTTGGTTGTCTTGAGTGTAAAATGATCTGGCATTATGATCCACAAAGTTTTTCTGGTATCCTTGTTGGGGAAGTAAAGGCTCTCCGAGGCTTGCTTCCATTTTTGTTAGTTGATTAGTGGTTGGATATTTCTAGCAAAATATTAAAAGATATGTAGAAATAAGAACGATTTATTTTTTCGCTTACAAGCTTTTATGTTAAAATAACCAATATCTTCGTTAGAAAAAAATCTTTATTTTATAGATATTGTGTGAGTGTATGTCTATACTAGAAAGAAGAGATTTAGCTTAAGGGGAAAATTGTAACTTTTATTCAAATAGATTATAATGAATGGTGAACTAAAATTTGAACCCTTTTAGTGTGATAGATGACAATTACTTTTAATTCATTGCTTTCTTTTTATTGTGTAAGGAATTATTTTATGGTAGAATAAGTAATTTTAGACGAAAAGTAGATGAGTTATTTTTTTCAACTATGACTCTTTAAATGATATTTTTTTACGAGTGAATAATGTATATCAAGAAGAGCCTATAAATGTTGTTTGTATCATAATTTTACAATAAGTTACTTCAATAATGTTAATAAGTGGATCTTCAATCTGACAGAAATATTTGAAGATTCATTTATACAATGTTTTAAATGGTGATTACAAATTTTTAGATTTCCATAATGTATATATTGTTTCAATGGTTATTTATTGAAAAGAAAAATTAAACATAAAGATATATTTGTTTGTACAACTTAAATTTTGTTTACTAAAATAAACTTTATTCATCGTTTTTAAATTGTTTAGCATAATAAATATTTCCATGATTTCGAGATAGTATTTTAACAAAAAAAAGTTTATCAAAGAAGTAATTTCCCCGTTAAACTTGTAAAACCTGCCTTCATTCTTCAAGTAATAATAGAATTTTATGATCAATTATAAGTGGTAATATTGTATATTAAGGATAACAAATGTATATAATTTCAACCGACGCTACATTTTAGACAATATAATGTCTAGACTCAACCGTGAGTTAAGTTTAAATAACCCCCAGAAATCTTATTTTATACAAAAATTATTTTCTCTTATCACGACAATTGTTATTTTACTGGAAGACTGCTTCTATTTAGTAAAAATTTAGTCTTTTAGTTTCTGTAAATTATTATTCTTATAGAATGTCCGAGTATCTTGAACTTATAAAATGTATCCCACTTGATACGGCAGATTATGTGTGCGCTTATGGATCAGGTGCTTTATCACAAGCTGGTGAAAATATAAATGAGAAAATGGTTGATTTTATTGTTGTGACAAATGATCCATTAAATTTCCACAAAAATAATATGAATCAAAACCCTAATCACTATTTTTTGCATCGATATAGGCCGCATAGAATTGCAAAAATTCAGACTAGTTTTGGTGCCCGCGTATATTATATTTCAAATGTAAAATCGAATGGAAGAATGATAAAATATGGTGTCATATCGACCTACGATGCACTACAAGATCTACTTGATTGGAGATGGTTATATATTTCTGGAAGATTGCAAAAACCTGTCTTAAATGTCATTGCACCTACAAAAGAATTAGCAGAAGCAATAGAAAATAATCGTATTTCAGCTTTACACTTTGCTTTACTAAAGCTTGGAGATACATTTACTTACGAAGATTTATTTAAACAAATAGTAAGTATATCTTATAATGGTGATTTCAGACAAAATTTTGGAGAAGATAGAAATAAAATTGACAAAATCGTCAGAGGTGGTTATGATAGATTTGTTAATATTTACAAACCATTATTATTAAAAGATAATAGGGTTACAATACTATCTTCAAAAATAGAACAAGATAATACAACTGAAGCCGTTTATCATAGACTTAATTTATTACCTTCTGAAATATTAAATAATCTTCAGGATTCGTGGAAGAAAAGGTATAAAGTAAGAAGAGATATTGAAGAGATATTATTTTCTCTTTCTCATAGACTTGATGCTGATGTAATAATAAGTAAAATAGCAAAGGACATTGTTTATAAATCTGCAATATCTCAAAGTTGGAGAAATGTTTGTTCTGCTGGACCTTATAAATCTATAGTTTATTCATATCCAAAATTACTAAAGTTTTTTAAATCTATTAGATGATTTGTATATTTATTAATAGCAGTAATCATATAGTTTTTCTTTATTATTTAATAAACATAGATAAGTAAGAAATCTCTCTAAAATAGATGTGTAAAAATTGTTCCTTCAAAAATATTGAAATACCGTTCAAAAAATTATTATATAAAGAACGAATTTCATCATAAAATTCAGTTTTTATGACTCCTTTGCTAGGCAAAGTAAAAAGTTAGTTAGTTATAATAATTTACCTGTTAGTGATTATTTTTAATAAATTCTTTAATTGGAAATCTTTCTAACTTTAGGTTAATCCTCCACCTAACAAATTTTAAAAAATTTTACTGGTAGGATAATACCTAGACATATTTAGTTATCTGTTATTTATAAGTAGTAATAGTATTTTTATTTGTTATAGGAGAAGGAATCCAACCATCAATTGATTTTAAATTAAAATTATAATAATATTATTCTTAATAATCTTTAGAATCTCATATACAATATTCTATGAAATTTCTAGTTAAAAATTAATAATATTAATTTAAATAATTTGTTTTTTTTTCAAATTATGGTATTTTTTTGCAAAGAATAATTTTTTCTACAATTTTAATAAATCATAAACACTAAAGAAGATAAAACCAGTTATTAATATGTAATTTAGACATTTTGTTTCCTGAAATAATAAATAAAATTGAATATAATAATGAATTAGACATAAATGATTAAAGATAATAGATAATATATTATCTCTTATTTTTTTCTGAAAATATATATGGCATTATGGTTATTGAAAAAAAGATCTTTTAATTTAACAAAATAAGTAATTTAAAGAAACTATTTAATCATTTAAAAAAAGAAATTCACAATAAAAATATGCATTATTTGAATTCATAATTATGCCAACTTCCATTCTTTGAAAATTAATTTTTAAAACAGATTTAACAATAAAAATATATTTACAACTAATAGTAAACGTTTTACATTATACTATTCCTATCTTTCTTATTTTTTTATACAAAATTTAATTTGATCACCAATTTCAAATACACCAGCTTATTTAACTCTCACTCCCGTTACACAACAATTTATAAATTTTCCAACAAGGAATTTATAATTTGGAAATACGCACTTGGTCATTTTTTGAATTCAAAAATCACATTGTTGTTTTCTCGCTACACTTTTTTGTAATTTTTTCTTAAAAATCAATTCATTATGGAAGAAAAAGAATATAGTTATCAAGATAACTCAATAGCTAACAATCAAAATGAAAAATACATTGAAACTTTTGTTAAAAACGAAGAAATCAAAGAAGATTTAGTTGACAATTCTGTATATAAACCTTATGTAATTCAGGATGGCATAAATTATGAGACATATTTCGGTCCTGATACAGTAGCATTAGGAGATTTTTATTTTCCTCAAAATATTGGTATGTTATTCTTCCATTTATTTAAAATTTTTTAAGGAAAATCTATTGATAGTGATTATAATCATGAATACTATCTTTTAAATAATTCAATAACAAAAATAAATAGAATTACACGCCAAAAGGTTGTCTGTAGTATTTCTTTTAAAAAAAAACCAGGTGGTGGAAATAAAGTTCCACAAAGTTATGAACAAGGAGCAACAAAACGAATCTATCCTAAAAATGGATTTCAAACTTTTAATAATAAACACTCATTTATAAACTCTTTAAATGACCAAATTGTACATAATACCATTCCTAAACAAGTTCCAAAAGTTGCATTTAAAGATTCACAGCCATCATTAGACTTAGAACAAATACAACAAATGCTTAAAAAACCAACAAAACCAATCACTAGTACCACAAACAAACCTTCAAATCGCTCCTCTTTTTCACATTTTACCTACACAAGACCATCAATTCAAACTGTTGAAAGCCAGAAATTAAAAGGAACATCAAAACCAATTGGTAATAAAAAACCATGTAACTGTACAAAATCACAATGTCTAAAATTATACTGTGAATGTTTTGCTTCCGGTGAATACTGCAAAAATTGTAACTGTAAAGATTGTCACAATAATCTATCATATGAAGATGAAAGAAGTCAAGCCGTAAAATCATCACTAGAAAGAAATCCAAATGCATTTAAACCAAAAATCGGGATAAGTACCAGGGTTTCGGGTCCTAAAGATATTGAAAGATTACATCAAAAAGGGTGTCATTGTAAAAAAAGTGGGTGTTTAAAAAATTATTGTGAATGTTATGAGGCAAAAGTTCCTTGTACTGATCGGTGCAAATGTGTTGATTGCAAAAATCTTGAAGCTATTAAACCTCCGACATTAAAAGAAAAATTAGCAAATTCTGTGTTATCTATTTATGCTGAAAATAGTGAAAGTGAGTATAGTGAGACGGATGATGAGGTTAATACTAGTAATTCTATAAATACAAATAAGCTGCTTATTGGACCATGGCATTATATCACTGATGATGTTGTGGAAAATTTTGCAAGGAATTGTTTTATAGATGCCGATAAATTGATCAAGGAAAATGAAAGTTTCGAGAAAATTGAAGAAGTTCTTTTGAAAAATTTTGGTCATATAACGAGTAGTATATTAAAGGAATCCAGAAAAGCGAACAATGAAGCTATTTTAAAACAAGAAGAACATTTGAAAAATGTAAACAAACATTGATAAATAAGGATTTGAAAATGATATGTTCGAATATTTATATTTTTTTAATTTAGATAAAAAGTTAAATTATTTATAGGGTTAGAAATGAATTACAATACTCTAAAACATTTTGTAAATCATGTGAATTTTTATTCACTACTTCCGTTTTAGAATCTAACTTGAAACTAATTAATAAAAATATGAACATATAAAATTAAATAAAAATTTATTTGACAATATTTGCATAATATACTATAAAAGTTTCCAATGAACATTGAAAAATAAATCTTTATTAGTGTAATTCGAAAACTTACATTTCATTTAAATCTACAAAATAGTTTATGTCCACCTAATCAGGTTACATTATGGTGTGTTGTATTTCAAGTTTGAAATTTTCATTTAATCTACATATACAAAAGTGTCAAAGTACTCTAATAATATTATAATTTTTTGACAAAATCAATGTACAAAGTATTATCTATAAACGGCTCGATCAATTTAATTTTTAACTTTATTGTTAAGTTATTTACTAAAATATATGTAATAAGATTTTTTTATTTGATGTCACAATTTAAATTTTGTTTACATAATATAATTTATAAGTTAAATATTTATATTGCTTAATTGAATTTGTGTATCGAAAATTTGTAATTTTCTTTCTTCATTTTCTTTAACACTAAGAAATATTTTTTAAATATTTTTAATGAATTGTTTGAATGAAAATTCTTTGATATTACTAAAAGAATTAGTTTTATCTTCTGGAAAATACTTTAAATTATTTTTTAATTTAAAAATCTAACAGTACATACACGTGAAATCTAGGACTTTAATGAATTATTTTTAATTTTCGTGTAATACCTAAATGATAAAAAAATATATCATAATTTACTTTACCCTTTAAATATTTTTTCATATTAATAGATTATAAATTGTTGAACAAAACATAAAAAGCTCTGACATACAGATATTTATTTTGAACGATAAAAAATTTATATTATCCTCCAGAAGATAAACAAAACTATTAAAAAGTCACTTTGGAAGTTGCCTATAACAGCAATTTTGACGTTGGTGTTTATAAACAGTACAATATAGTATGAATATATCACATTTCCAATTTTCAATTTTTTTTCTTATAACGAGTGTCTTTCATTTATCCTATTATGTGGAGTAGAAATGATTATTTGAGTTAAAATATTTCATGATACTGATTTCTATCATTTACTTTAGCTTACTTGTCTATCTCTTAGTTTGTTAGGTGCATTTAAAAAGAGATATTACTTGAAATGTTTCAAATTTATGTCATTGCATTCCTTTTCAGCCCCCCATTTTCTTGTATTAAGTTTTTATTTTTTATTATTTAATTACTTTTTAAGTCGTCAACATTATGCTTATTTTATTAACAATAATGGCTTAGAACATCGTTAAAAGTTTTTTATTTTGACATTAAAAAATTTGTCTACACTTCAATACCTTTAAAGTATAGTTTTACTAGTAAGAGTTGTAGAAAATTAGATTAAATGCAAGAATTTAGAATTCTTAATATCATGTTACTTGCGATATGATCTCTTTAGTGATCATTTTAGTGACAATTTTATATTTTACTTTTTATTTAATACGTCATTTATTTTACAGTTTTAAATTTGAACCTATTTTCTCTTATCATTTTCTCACTAACTTTTTTTTTTAACTAGTCAGTAGCCGGATCTGATTGTTGTTTACAATTTTACTATGAAAACTACCATGTTCTATATGATTATATAAAGCATTAATATCTTATGATAAAAAAGTTTATTAGGTACCATTTTTCATAATTTCATTCCAAATAAAATAATAAAGTTAATGGGGTATTTTTTATTAGACCATCAAGTACGTTCTTAATTTAAAGTTAAAAATCGATTTAACTAAATTCCTGAATTACTATATTAAATTAATTCTTTAAAACTTGAAAGCGAGATTATGCTAGAGAATCTATAAAATAGAGTAGAATTTTAAGTTAAGCATACTTGCTATTTTTTTAAAAAAAAAATCGTGACAATTTTCTACACAGGAGGTTTCATCATTTTTTTTTCAGAAGTATTTATTTATTGATATTTCATTCCGACAATAATGATGAAGGCTAAGGTCAATGGACAATCAAAATCTGTCTCACCCGGGGATACAAAGCTCTCACCTGAAGAAGCCGTTTTTCAAAATCCTTTTGTTTCACTCCTAAGTTATATAACCGAGAAAAGAAATTCCCTAGCAAAAGAATTAAAGAAACTTAAGGATATTGAAAATCAAATTATCAAAGGGAAGGAGGGATTATTTAGTAAAGCTGAAATTGAGTCTGTCAAAAATATTGATCAAGTTTCAAAATGCATTGAGTTTATTGATGATTTTACTCGTAAAACTAATGAACAAGCCAGTTCATATGGAAAAAAGGTTCATTCATACAAGAGTTCTCTTAAAAATAAGGTTAGTGATTGTTAATTTTATTTTTTATAAGTATATTTTAAGAAGTCTGAGGAGGATGTCGAACTTCTCCAAAACTTTATGTTTTATAAGTCTACCATTACCAAACTCTCTGGATCTAATTTACAAAAGTACACGGATGGTCTTACAAGTGATCTCAAAATTACAAAAGAACAGGTTGAAAATTGTGCTTCATTGGTAAATGATTTTAACTGCGAGAAATTTACATCATCTGAAGAGGAATTCAAAGTAGATACCAAGATTTCTTTAGAGAAAGCTTATCGTGTTATTACTGCTTACAAAAAACCAGTTGTTGGAGATGTTTTTGGTAGAAAGTGTAAACAAATACTGGATGTCTTTGCTGAGAAATTTAATGTCCTTGAGGAACAATCTAGTGAAATTAAATCTAATGAAACCACTCTTGATGAAGGAATCGATACTGCTACTGAGACTTCAAATCAAGTTACACCTGCACCTGAACAAGGATCCTTCCATGAAAATAATTCTGTATTGGATGAACAAGTTCCGGAAGATGTTCAATGCACTAAGGAACATAGTGTGGAGAAGGAAGTAGAAAATGAGGATAGATGTGATAAAAAATCAAGTGAGAGCGATGAAACACGATCTAAAGAAAACAACTTCAGAAAGCATAATGGTGGGCGTAGACGCTGGCAAAACAGAAATTATAATGGTGAAAGAAAAGAAGGTGGATTTAATAATAGAGATGGAACCAATGATCAAAAGCACTTTAATCGAAACCGCAATGATAGGGTTAAACGTAATGACAATGAAAATATCGAACATAGAGGAGATGATAGTAAGAGATTTAACCAACATTACAAACGTCCTGATGGAGATTATACTCGTAAACCTTTACGCAATAGTGGTGAGAACAGGGGTAGATTTGATGGTCCAAAAACACATAATAATCGTCCTCATTACAATAATGGTTTTAGAAATCGTGGTCAAAATAACAAGGAACAAACATCAGGAAGTGTTAACCAAGACGGGATTATTAATTAAATGATAAATGTTTATTATTCTTTCTTAAAGTTTTAATTATTAAAATCTTTTCCTTAAGAGATTAAAAACTTTTGTTATTATATTGAATCAACCTTATTTCATACTGGATGATAAAACTTTTACGATAATTATTGTTCTTCAGTCCCTTCCTTCCTTTTTGATAATACTTCTTCATCTACCTCTACAGTTGTTTTGTTATCTAGCGTATTTAACCTTTCATTTTCTTGTTCAGGTTGTTGGATGGTTGGGAGAGATTTATCTAACGTCCATGGGGCTGGATCAGTTTTAGCCCAGTAACAGAAAATGAAGTTTGATATAATAAGGATAACTGCATGGAACCAAAATATATATCTCCATTCACTTACCCTAAATTTAGATGATGAATTGTACTTTTTTTTCAGACAACTTACGTATCATTATGGTCAAATATTGCCACAACAAATGGTTCTATAAGAATTGTTATAGCCCATAGTGTCATTATATGTCCAACAACAAATTTACTAAATTGTCTAGAATATAATGTAGCACATTTATTAAAAGCTGCTGCATTACATCCAAGAACAGAAACATTAAAAATTGAATATATTAAAGTAACAAGTGCCCAATCTAAAGGTATATAACCTATAAATATAAATAAAAATCCAGAAACTCCCAAAGCTATTGAATCAAAAAATCTAACTTTGAAAAGTTCACCTTTTGATGTCCATAAATCACTACCAATTCCTGAAACTAACTTAGCTAAAAATTGAAAAAATATTGCAAGTCCATTCTTGAGACCAGTGTTTTTGACATTGTATTTTAATACTTTATCCATGTATGTTGGAAAACTCATAGATACTAATTGAACTGCCAATAAATCAGCAAATGCTGCAATCCAAATCCCCCAAACTGTTTTATCTTTTAATATTGCTACATATGGTGTTTTCTGTACTACTTTTTCACTTATTTTATTATCTTGAATTTTCTTCAACTCATTCATTCCAACAAAATTATGATCTTCAGGGGAGTCCGTAAAAAATATAGAAAACGAAACAAAAAGAAATAGACAAACTGCAGCATGTACGTAATAAACGAGGGGCCATCCATAAGATGAATCACATATTGCT
This sequence comes from Strongyloides venezuelensis, assembly GCA_963280985.1. Lineage (NCBI taxonomy): Eukaryota > Metazoa > Nematoda > Chromadorea > Rhabditida > Strongyloididae > Strongyloides > Strongyloides venezuelensis. The sequence goes on along the minus strand of CAUJLX010000002.1, from coordinate 6,229,678 downwards.
CCACTAACAGGCATTGTAAAAACATTTGACAATTGTGTACATGCTGTTAAGATTGCTATAAAAACACCATTCTCCTTTAAACTTGCCCAATTATGAACAATATTACCAATCATAAGAAAAGTACTTCCAAATGACATTCCTTGACATATTCTGACAACAGTAAACCAGGCAAATGAAGCATTATGAGCTGAGGGTGCAGAAGCTGTTGCAATACAAGAAATTATCCCAGCAAATGTAAAAACAGTTTTAGGAGGGTATTTTTCAAATAATATTGTGAATGGAAAGGATGCTGCTAATGCACCTATTGCAACAGCACTTTGAAAAAATGCCTTTTGGGCATCTGTGTATTTACTTGGCCCATTAATTGGTAAACCACGTGAATTTTTGTCTTTGCAGATCTTTGTAAAATTATAAGTATTCATGTTAGATAAAATTGAGGAGCAACATAATGTACAAAGTATAAGTATCTAAAAAGTTTTCCATTAAATTTTTTATATTTAGAGTTACTTACCAATATACGAGTTTTTCCATAAAATTCAAAAGCCATTTTTACAAATAATCATTTATCAATTTATTGTTGGTTTATATATTATCTATTATTATTATAATACTCTAAATGTTATTTGATTAAAAAAATTAATTTACATACTCAATAAAAGTCATACTATTATGATTATTTATTAAATATACGCATAAATATTTAGTCTTCTTTAAAATTGGTAACAAAAAAAATTTTCGTAGATAATTTTTAAAACAGTAGTCTAGGTTTTTAAACAGTTTTTAAATTTAAATCAATGTGACAAAGACTAGTTATTTGATAGTAATTACTAATTTTGATAAGGATTGATAAAAAAAATTTCTAAAATAACATTTAAACATGAAATACTTGTAGCTCCTCAATATTCCATTTACGGAATGCAATATATAAGAGACATTAACACAGTAGACTAAATGATACAAAACTAATTTTAATATAACAAGTGTTTATTATAATTTTTTCACTATGCCGTTGGGCTATTTGCCCTTTTTGTTATTTAAAATAAATAATTTATCATCATATTTAAAATAAAAAAATCTTTCATTAAGATAAATTTAAAATATAAAATTTTTTTATAGGTATACTTAGAAGAAAGAAAACATTTTAATTAGTTAACGTTATTATTAAAACACACCTTTTTTCTCTCTAAATAATTTGTGTATATTTCAAGAATGTATCATAGAATAGCGAACATAAACCTTGAAAATCAGTTTCATTTATAAAGTATTACTATAGTATAGTCTTAGCTTGGATGAAACAAGAAAAATTACTAGCTGAATAAAAATGTAATATATCATTATATAGTATTTATAGTAGTTTAAATTAAGTTAATTTAACACTATAAATGTGTATCAAAATTGTTAAAAGTTAACGAAAAAAAGTGCATTACCATTTTAAATAACTATTACTTCTCCTTATAGTATCTATTATATCTGAGAAAGCTTATCTACTCAAAATTCTAGTTATTATAATATTCATTTTGTTTAAGGCTTTTTTATTGTTTATTCAAAAAAATAGAGAAATAATTTCTTTAAGTACTAGACTTTTTTTGACAACTTTTCTTACGAAAGGATTAAACTGATAAAAAAATTAAAACATATGTATTTGGAAAAAAATAATTTGACTTCAAAAAAATAACAAAATAAAGAAAGAATTTAGTCTATTTTTAGCATAAAATAAATAATGAAATAGAAATAAGCTTTTATATCCTATTTGTCGTATTTAAAAAATAAAAAATATTACACTTAACTCGAATTACATGTACTTTCAATTTATTGGGCAATTTTTAAAGATTAACTAATCTGTATATGTTTTTTAACGTTTATATTTTAGTTAAAAATTTTATTTTTTAAATATCTTTGTTATCTATTTCAAGATAATAAGATAAAAGAAAGATAAGAGAAAAGGAAGTCATACAAATATATGTGAAAAAAAATTTTATAAAAGTTAGAATGAAAAAATTATTTGTTAAACACTAGTTATAATTTTTCACCCAATCATTTTCTATTATTTTTATAACGCCTTGGTTAAAAAATATTCTTTTTGTTATTCGTAGAAGTGAAAGATTAAAAAAAGTAAAAAATATTATTATTCAATTTTGTATTTAGGAGATCAACAAAAATGGGAATAATTGGATATTTATTATTTCAAATGAACTCCATGTAATATTATATCCCCATTAATTGAGATTTTATCTATCTTTCTACAGTCTATTTTATGATCATAAACTCCAACCAAGCAATCGTCTATATAGATGACAAATCTTGCATCTTCACAATACACTAATAAATCAAAAGTACGCTTCTTTTTAAATGGAAAGAATTCTTTACCAATTCGTGTATCAGTGTCCCACTTGTCTTCTGTCATTGTATTACACAAGATTTTCTATAATTTATAATCAAAATAATTAATTTCGTTTGTTGTTACCTTATCAGAGATTTGTGATTTTAATCTAAATGCAATATTTTTTCCAGAATGAAATTGAATCTCAAACTGTTTAGCTACTTTTTTAATAAGACCTGATACATAAAGTTTTCTTCCTGGATAAAAGTTTCCGGGAATATCTGCCTCATAAGGAACATTATAATATTTCCCCTCCCATGAGACATTATATAATTGAACTCCACCATTAATATATACATGAGTAACTTCATTTAATGGTTTGTAATGAGCAAATTTAGCTACAAGTTTATGGTCAACAAATATCTAAATTTAATTTTTAAAAAAAGTCCTAATTTAAACTAACTTCATATTCCTTTTCATGACATCTAATACGAATATCGAATTCATCTCCATTTTTCCATGAATGTCTCACAGTACCAGTTTTTCCCCATTCATCATTAATACAAGCATTGAAATAAATTTGTTTTGTTGGTAAGTCTACTCGCATTGTTAGAAGGCGATCATCTAATTTCGTTATCTCCTCATCCAATTCTACACATCCACCATTAGTAAGATTAATAATAAAATCTTGTTTTCCGATGATAAGACCTCGTACAATCAATGATTGACCAGGTAGTAACTGAAGACCTTCTAATCTTGACAAATAAGGCACATTAAAGGGATGATTTCTTCCGGTAATTGAATTTTTTTTAGTAACAACCTTCTTATCTAATTTGAACAACTTACGAAATAAGGTAGCCATTCTATTTTTAAAAGTTCTAAAAAAAGATATACAATAAAATTAAAAATAACAAATTTTATTTAAATACAAACAATAAATATATATTGAAAATAAAATAATTTTCTAAAATTAATCAACCTTTTACACTATATATGACATGTAACACATCAATTCACCATATACAAATGAAATTAGAAAAAATTTGTAAAATTATTTTTGCGCACCTATTCATTTAATAAATATATAATTAATTTTTTATTTCTTTTACATACCAAAATGTTAAACTTTTTAAATAATTTTAGAATTATCGAAAGTTATATCAATTTATGCTTTATATATCAATACAAATAAGTTTTATTAAAGGGAATGAAATATTATAATTTCTAGTTAAAACATTATGGAAATTTATAATTAGAAAAATTGCACACATAAACGTTGTTGTATCTCTTATTTTTAGTCAATATTAACTATAAAACTTTTTTTTTTCTCGTTAGAATTTAATAGTCTAATGAATATCATATAATTGAAAGGTTGTCAAAGATATATCAGTAATACTTAGAGGATTATTTTACACAATATCATTATTTTATATAATAGAGTAGTATTTAAAAATTTTAAATAAAATGTTAAATATTTTTATTTTCAGTTTTTCATTAATAAAATGTTTCAAAATGTATAAAATTAATTAAATTAAATCAAACCATCATTAATTAAATAACCATACTTTTTCATAGTTCAAAATTAAACGTAAACAAATTAGAATAAAAAAATATTAAATTTTTATATTTTAAAACTAAAAAATCACTGTTTTTTACGCATATTTATATACAAAATTTCTAACTTTCTAATTATTAAATTGGAACATTTTTTAATTAAAAACTTGTTTAGAAACAAAAACGAAACGAGATCAAATAATTTTCAAAAAAAATATTATTTTTTTTCTAATTATTATAATGAAATTTAAAGTAGTGCTTCCAATTTAAGAAAAGGAAAGAAAGAAAATAATGAATAAGTTATGTATTTCCACACAAAATATGTTAAAGTCTTTCCTTCCACATACTATTATTAAAAAATCTTCGATTGATCTATTATTAAAATCGAAAAATTAAAACAGCGAAATAATATTATAAATTATATGTCTAAATATCGTACCTAAAATTTCAACAACTATTTGTAAAAGCGTATAATAAAATCACATTTATAAAATATATTTCAATCTGATCGCACCATTTATGAAAAATAACATTCAAAAAGTGCAATCTTGTTTATTAAAAAAGTATAATTTTTAAAAAGTATGACAAGTTTGTTGAATTTTAAAATAAATTAATTTTGTTTATAATTCCATTTTAGAGATACCTTAAAATGTAACTTTTCAAAGTTCATCTACGTATACACCGCTTTCAATTATTTTTGTTATATAGTTAGGAACTTCCATTGTCTGATCATCAACACAAACGATGTCATAACAATTTATGTATTTTTGGAGGAGGTTACTTTTATTGAAATTTAAAAAACCTATTTTTAAAGTGTTTCCTTTTCTTTCTGAGTTAATTTCCATGGTAGTGTCTTTAAAAAAATCTAGATTTAATTAATTTTTAAAGATTCTTACCTCCAAATGAATCTCCAATTAGCATGACGTTTTTTCTATCCTTTACCACATCAAAAAGCGGACTGTCTTTTTTGATTGCAGAACTATTCTTAGAAAATGTATGAATTAATGGTTCGATAAAACCAGTGCATATATTATCATCATTAAATATCATAGAATTAGATACTATGTAAATATTATTTTCTGTTAATTTGACTTTTTCTCTGAAATACATGTCAATAACATCTCCAATTCCGGCAGAAAACACAATCAGAGGAACATTCATACGATGGAGATGTCTATTAAATTTTTTAAAACAATCCCGAAGTTTCAAATTACTATTCTTTACGACGTTAACAATAAAATCTCGATGAAGCTTCTCTTCTGCAATAGCATGGTGTGATAGTCTCCACCATTCTTCCATGATAGGTACTTTTTCCTCTACCGTCAATTCATTTGAATATTCTAAAGGGAAATACTTATCAAAATATTTTACTAATTTTGGTCCCAAATCGGGATTTGACACCTCAGTTCCTCTTTTAAATAATTGATGTGTAGTTAAATTTTGATTACCATTTTCATCATAATAAGATGAAATGGTATAATCAAAATCGGAAATAACTGTTAAATTTTTTGGTCCACCTTCACTTATTGCATTTATAATTCTCGACACATATTCTCTACTTTTCATAAAAACTTTTTTGTTATTTATTAGAAAGTCCATTATAATTAATTGTTTTATTTTGAACATTTTTTTAATATGTTATTAAATTTTATTAGAAATCTGAATATTTTTTTTTTAAATATTTAGTCAAAAATTATTTTTCTCCACTAAATACCATGTCTCAAAACGAAGACTTGTTATTGTATTTTTGGGTAGCGTTATCTTTTTTTTAAAAATAAGTTTTCTATTTTTATCAATGTCTTCAGAGGAACCGTTACATAAAAAAATGAAAACAGATCAAATTGATCTTGAGAAAAGAAAATTAATTGTCGTTCTTGAAGATTGTCCTTTAGAAACAGCAAAAGTAAGTAATCTTCATACAAGTTTATAACTAATCTATTTCCTTTTAATTAGGTTGGCGAGGACTATGTAATCTTAAGTTCCGATAAACATGTTAAATACTTAATGAGACACAAAAAAGACCCAGCTGAATATCGTCCAGATATATTACATCAATGTCTCCTTAATTTACTTGATAGTCCTCTTAATCGTGCAGGTTTACTTCAAATATATTTTAGAACAAAAAAGAATGTTCTCGTTGAGGTATCACCACAATGTCGTATTCCGAGGACTTTTGATAGATTTTGTGGATTAATGGTCCAATTATTACATAAGTTACAAATTCGTTCAGCAGATGAGAAAGTTAGATTATTACGAGTAATTAAAAACCCTATTAATGACCATCTGCCTATTGGATGTCCTAAAATTCTTATGTCTGTTAAGGCATCCGAATGTGTCAGGCCTAGTCAAATTCCAAAAGATAATCTCAACGATAATTATGTAATTGTTATTGGAGGAATTAGTAAGGGGAAAATTTCAACAGATTATACAGATAGAGAAATGAAAATCAACAATTACCCATTATCTGCGGCTTTAGCTTGTGCTAAAGTTACAAGTGGCTTCGAAGAAGCTTGGGATATATTATAAGATGTTTTTTTTGTTATTATTTTTTTTACTGTTTTGTTTGTTTTTTTGTAATAAAATTTTAAAATAAATCAAAAATTCATTCTGGATTTAAAAACAACAATTTTTAGTTTAACAAATTATTTAACATCGAACCAACACCAAAAGAACAGTAAAATAAAAAAAATTCTTAGTTTTTGGCAGCATTGTAGACTCTCCAGACACGGATGACATTATCAGTATATCCAGCGAAAAGAGTTTGTCCATCAGCTGACCAAGCAATAGAAGTACATTCTGGAGCACGTGCTTTAGCTCCTTTAGCAGAAATGTCGATTTTAAGTTCATCAACAATACGTTTGTGTTCAAGATCCCAAATTTTAACAGTTGATCCAACAGCAGCACAAAGCCAGTATCTGTTTGGTGAGAAAGCAAGAGCATTGATGACATCATTTCCATCAAGAGTGTACAAGTGTTTTCCTTCGTTGAAGTCCCAAAGCATGGCATTTCCGTCCTTACCTCCGGAAGCGCAGAGGGAACCATCTGGTGAAACGGTAACGTCATTGATATATCCTTTGTGTCCGTGGTGATTGGTTCTAAGAGAACAATCAGTAAGAGACCAGACCTTGACAACATTGTCCCATCCGGCAGAAACAATAACTGGATTGTGTGATGATGGTGAAAATCTGACAGTTGAAACCCATCCATTGTGAGCGTTATCAATAGAGTGTTTGCATTCTCCAAGGGTATTCCAAAGTTTGATACTTCTGTCACGGGAAGCTGAAACGATTTGACGGTTATCAGCTGAGAAAGCAACTGAAAGGACATCGTTAGTATGAGCTTGGAAAGTTCTTGAGGTCTTTCCGGTGTTTAAATCCCAAAGACGGAGGGTCTTGTCCCATGATCCGGTAAGAGCGAATTGTCCATCAACGGATAAGACAACATCAGAGACGAAGTGATCGTGTCCAAGGTAGGCTTTGTTTGGTTTTCCTGTGAGGTATGATCCAGAGACTCCACTGAAATCTTTTTCATAGTTCTCAAGGTTCCATGAGATGATAGATTTGTCTGAATTGACAGTTATATCAAAAAATACATTTTTTTATAAACATACCACGAGAAGAGGAAACAATAACATTTGGATTGGTTGGGTTAACGGCGATTTGGGTAACATGGCCTCTGTGGCCAATAAGGTTACCCTCCAATTTCATTTGTTCAGACATTTTCTGTTCTTTTATTTTATTATTAAAACCTATAAAAAATGGTATAAAAATGGTTTAATCACATTGATTTCAATAATCAAAATTCTGTCAACGTAGGAATATTGATAAATTGAAAATATATTAGAAACTAAAATAAAAATCTATACTAAGAATATGTACATGATTTTCACTTATTTTTTCAAAAGTAAAAAACCAATAATTTAATTAATATACAAACTCCAACAGGCATAAATACTTAGTTCCACTTAAAAATTTTATAAAAATAGGGTCTACGGTGTGCGTCTTATAACGAATAATTATCGACAATATTGGGCTTGCGTTTATTTTACCGCTGCGGCGTACTTTAACAATCAAAAAGTCTATTTAAAAATTGTGCTGAAATGTTAGTAATAATTATTGCGGGGAATATAGTAATGTGACAGATGTAAATTAGTAAATATATTTTATTTAAAATAATAAATAATATTGTCGATATATTTGTACAATTAAAAAAAAGAGATTATATAAATGAATTGTCAAAATACTGTTACAATCACGGTTAATTTAATTTATATACTTTTCTATATTGAATTTCTGAGTTTACTTCATCTTCCTCATTAAAGTTGTAGTTTACCTTCGGATCCAAAGAACCATCTATATGGTATTTTGGGATACTTGGTCTACTGATCGAAACTCCTCTTAATGATATTGAATCATCCTTTGTTGTTGTAATAAAATCTCGACTTCCTAAACTCCCAATAATCATTTGATCTATGGATGCTGGTGATGTTGTCTTTTTTGGTAAATCATTACACCCATAATCATCTTCAAGTCCATTATGAAGTAAAACGTCAACACACTCTTTATGACCGTTGTTTTTAGCATACCACAGCGCCGAATGTCCATTTGCATCTAATACATTATAATTAGCATTTCGCCATAGAAGGAGTTGAAGAATTTCAACAGAACCTACAGCACATGCCAAATGTATTGGAGCTCTCTTATCATAATCAGTATACAATCCATTTACCTCTTTATCACTACATCTTGAAAGCACTAATAAAACATTATAGAGATCTTTTGCAATAATGGAATCAAATAGCTGTCTTCCTAAAGTTCTATCAACTGGTATTGCTGGAAGAAAACGTTTTTGTTCATATTTATTTCTAATCCAAGTTTCTTTAATATCTCTTGTAGAATCGGGTAGTGGTTTTTTATCTTTTGGTGCATTATGCTCCCAAATTTTATTTGAAAATGTATTACCAATTGCTCTCATTACTGCTAAATATTCTATTGGCCAATCATCTAATTCAAGTGATCTAACTTTTGATATATGTGTACCAAGATTACGATGGATACCAGAACATTCAATACATATTAAGATTCCTAGATTTATTGAGGCCCAGATAGGATTGAATGTTCCACAATCAGCACATTTATCATTTCCAGGAACATTATGAAGAGCTTCTATTTGTTCTTTCTTTCCATGGGCTCTAGATGATTTTTCATTTTTTTCTGACTTATTCTCAGTTAAAGCTTTCTCAATTTGTTCCTCTATCTTAGATACCCATTCATCACGTTCCTCAGCATTTGCAGCGCAAAAAGCCCACCTTTTTTGGTCAAAACATATTATCTCAAATTCACAATCTTCGTCTTCCTCATTTTTAGTACTTGAACCTAATCTACGATGTCCTTTTTTCTTTTTGAGGACAGAATTACTTCCTGCACTAATTGCATTAATAATTGATGAACCAGTTGCTCTTGAGACGCTCCCGGCAGCTGATGTAACCTGATCACCTCCATCAGATCCACCAGAAGTTCCATCACCAGCTGATGGACTGACTGTTCCATTCGAAGGAATGTCAAGTGTTGGGTTAGATAACGATGCAAGTAACTCATCATTAGGAGCTAATGAATATCTACCTGTCTTAAGCAATGGACCAAGATTTTCTTTACCGCTAGTTGATGGAACAGCAACTGATGCACGTTGCGTAACTCTAGGTGGACGAGGTCGACCACTTAATTTTACAGTAGCTAATCCTAGAAAAACTTCTTTCCCTTGAGATCCTTTATCCATATAATCTTTTAGATTTTGATGATAACATAATCTGCCATCTGAGTATAGGCAGACATACTTCTTTTTCCATTCTTTGTTTAATGATTTAGTACTCCTTTTATATAACAGGCCTTGTTTGATTGGAATAGCTCGACCGCCCCCTAAATTTTGAAGCATCTGTGCAGGTGATTGTTTATCATCGTGATGTCTATGGAATATATTTGAAATACGGCGGTGTTTTCTTTGAGTGTTTGGAGTAGATGATGGAGTTGGCATTTTATGATTACTAGAATGTTGTTGATGAGGAAAAAGATTGTTGCTTGTTGTTGGAGTTGATGTACTCCCTCCTTCCATTGAATCATGAATAATTGGATTATTTTTACCAATTCCATTATATTCTGGTGGAGCCATAGATGGCGGTTTTGTAATAGGTAGTGGTGGAATGAATGGTATTGAAGAAGCTGAAGAGCCTTTATCTAATATTTTATGATTTATTGATGGTGATTCTCTAACAGTATTTAAATAATTTTGTGAAGATATATATTGAGAGTGCCGTCTATTATCACGATCCTTCTCTGGAAGATTATTACTAATACAACTATTTCTTGATGAAGAACGACTTCCACGAGTCAATGTTTGTGAGGAATGTGGTACAGCGTAGTGGTTATTTTGATTCTCTTGACCAGATTCTTGGTTATTATATTGAGATGATGAGCTATTTTTTGTACCTCCAACAATAGCTGGACTCCCGAAAACTTTTAGCCGATATAAAACTATTTTAGAGCAAGCTTAAAAAAATAAATTATTAATAAACATAATTTTGAAATATTATTTTGTACAAAAAATATCAATATTAAATATTTTTATCTTTAATATAGATGAGACATGCACACTTTAGAGTGGTGATATAATAATAAGGATTGTTTATATCTAATATGCTACCCTTAAATATGTATTATAATGGACTATATGTGTCTTCGTATGTATGTATGTATGTTTATGGATTATATTAGATTCAAATTAACAGAGCAAAAATTGGTGCTTTATCAGTGGTAAGTGCCATTTTATCATAGACACACACAGATATAAAATTTTTACTATTAACTTATATATTTTATTATATAAACTTTAATCAATGCTAAAAATGGTAAAATTACTACTCACGTGAGTTATGTATAGAAAGGCAAAAATAATATAAAAGTACTTTTTAGTTTAATAAAGAACTACAAAATGCGATGCGTATATACACTTAAAAATAAATATATAAAATGATAGGCAATAAAAATGGGACCAATAAGAAAAATGTTTTAAAATATAAAACATTCTATCAAACAATGGTACTATGAAAGAGAAAGTACCGACATATGTGTTGTAAATAATAAATAATATTTTTGATAAAACATACCATCTTTAAAAACATTTTCGACATTTAAGCCAAATGTAGCACATGTTTCATAATATGCACATTTTTTTATTTTGACAGCCAATGATCTAGCTTCATGTTCACTTACAACACGTGGACTACTGGAACTTATCGTGTCCAGTGATCCAACTAAAATCATTGGACATTCCGACATATTTCTATGTTTTGAAATTGCTTGATAAAAAGTATAGATATATTCAAACGATTCTCTTGAATCAACGTTAAAAACAAAAATTACACCGTCCTAACCAATTAGAAAACTGAAATAAAATTATTAATATATAGTTAAAAACACGCTTTAAATGGCTTATATATATTTATATTAATACTGTTAATCTAAAGAAGTACCCTAAATCAAAAGAATAAGCAAATGGCATAAATTTATAAGAAGTCATTTTCCATCTGCACAGGTAATGACAATAAAAGATTAAGTCCATTGATTAATCATTAAAGGTATATCTCACATTAAAAAGTTTATAGAACGATTATTAATGTGCCAAAATAGATGTGTCGTTATTAATTGTTATATACAGTAGTAAATAACTTAATAACAAATGTAGTACTTTTTTCAAGTGAATTGTGTGCAACATTAAAATTTAAAACAATAAGTAATGATCAAGGTCTAACTTAATAGTTCACCATTGAAAAGATAATCGGATCAATTGAGTAAACTATGACAGATTTATGTTACACCTTGGTAAACAAAAAACACTTTTTTAAAATAAATAAAAGAATATTTTAAACTTTTACAATTGTTTCTGTGTAAAGTAAATGTAAAATGTCACAATTTATTAGTATTAGTGATAACTTACATTTTTTCCGGGAATTACACTTCCGTCGTCCCTCAATAACAACAAGTATGACTGTCCGTCCAATACGATTTGTTTTTTAAACCTTCCACCTTCTGGTGAATCTTCTCTTGAATAAGCTCCTGTTAGAAAATGATTTACAAGTGCAGTTTTTCCACTATGAGGTGTCCCAACAATACCCTACAAAAAAATTAAATAAAGAATGATCTAGAAAATCTTTGTAAAATATATTTATATATATTTAATGCCAAAGCCATCTGCTTTAAAATTAAATAATTTTCAAATAGTATATAAAAATGATTCTTGATTTATTTACAATGACAACTATATATTAAAATTAAATTATGTTTCATTATTAAAATAAATAAACAAAAGACTAGGAGGTTAAGAATATAAGTAGAATAATTGAAATGAAAGAAATGTAATGATTTAAATTAGAAATACTAACATTTCCGAACACTTGAACTACGTAATATTAAAAAGATTTCACAATTCAAAAACTAAACTTAAGTATAGAAATACCTTTAAAGAACAGATTTTTTTAAAATGTTATGTAACATTAAACCGCCAACAAATCATGCCGACATAAAACATGAACCATATTAATTTACGTTAATAATAGTGTTTATTTGTAGCCATACCGACAAATAACTACAATTAGCAGTCTTTTTTACTATTATAATCTTATTCATAAGATCATTCTTGATCTTATATAATAGTGGCAATACTATTAAAACCAACTTTAACATAGTATTAACTGGTAAAAATTACTATAAATCTCATAATTTATTACAATTTCTCTTTTTCATAAGTCGTAAACTTTTTAAATGTGATAATAATTCAAAACAACTATCTAGGTAATTAAAAAGTCATGAGAAAATAGCAAAAACATATTAATGACCATTTATATCAGCAAATTTCATGCTGTTTACTATTATGCCTTAAAACTTTCTCATGTGATGAAACAGGTGGGAATTTTTCTCGAACTTATCTATCATAAAAATGTTTTTAATACTAAATGAATGCACGAATGAACTGTAAACAATTTAAAATTCTTAACAAAATAATTAATTTGTTTTCCCCCTCTCAAATACTTGTAAAAAAATTAAATCATTATTAACGGCTCATTAATTTTTTAGTAAGTGAAACAATAAAAAATCTATAACATAAGTTCATGACCCAGCATGAAAACTCCTTATGTTAAGATTAAATAGAATTATTAGATTTGACAATAAATACAAAATTAATCATCTATACCAATATGTTAGATATTTGTTTCCCATGTCTTATACACCCTAGTCTCATATTTCATATCTATACAAATACCTTTTAAAGTATATTTTCAAAAAGCGGTTGTTCTCTTTGAAGAAGTTTACTTATAATTAAGCATTTTAAATGCAATTAATAGAAACTTTCTAAAGGAAAGGAAGTTAAAAAAGTATACATCAATAACTAAATATGTAACATCAAATCAAATTATCAAGATTGCGTAAAGTAATTATAAAAATAAACTTTCTTTAAAACTTACTAATTTCATCTCTGCAACATTTCTACTTATTGTCCATTCATGACTGTTGACAAATGCATCTAAAATTAAATAATACAATTAATTACGATTATAATAAATTATATTTCACAGGTTTTAAATGTTTATGAGGAATGAGAATGGACAAATATTTCAAATTTTCCTAACAGATGTTATTATTTTTTCTCACCTTGACGTTTTAGAGGACCGGTAATTTCGGAGGAAATTATCCTTATCCTTGGTTTTTTGGCTAATACTGATTTAGGGGTGAAATCGGTAGATGGAGTGTTGTAAAATGTTTTATCACAACTCCTTTTACCAAGGATTGACAATTTACTGGTTTTTAACTTTTTTTATCTTTTGGAGTTTTAGTGAATAAATCTTTAAGTGAAACTAATGAAGCTTTACTTAAAGATAGTTTAGATTTAAAAGTTTCAAGTTTACTTGATTTTTTTTTAGTAATAGAAGGTTCGTAAAAAGATACAGAATGTAAACTTTTGTTTTTTAGACGATTAATAGGTGAATATAGATCATCATCATCATCGGATGACGAAGAGTTAATAAAAAACTCTTCACAACCAGCACCAATAGTCATATTCATATTAAATTTTGTTGTGATTCCGGCTGATGACTTGGTAACAAGAGTAGAATTGTTATAACCAGAAAAGACTAATGGTCTCCCATTTAAACCATAAACGGTCATGATTAACCTAAGCAATAAAAACAAATTTGTAAAGTTATAAAAAAGTATATTATACAGAATCAAAAGCAAAAATAATTTGAATTAAAATCTATTAATTAATTATGCCATTTTATTGACAAGGCAACTGTCTAAAATAAATAAAATAATAAACAATAAACGATAGTAATGAGCACTGGCAGTAGGATTAGAGGATTATAAGAACTTAAAATGGATATTTATATGTTCTTCACACCTGCTACTTAGGAAAAATATAAACTGGTGAATGTTGTATTGCAGTTCATACTTCTAAATTAGGAACTGGCGGATGGTTATATTTCAAAAGGAAGAAACATATTACAATAGTTACTTTTTAGAATAAATTTATGTTTATAATTGATGTGTTTTAGATCCTGGTGTGAAGAATAGGACAATTAGCGGAACTTTTATAGGAAATATGTTTAGAACCATATAAATAATTAGCCCATCTTTGTCAAATTAAACTTTTTGAATTTACGAACAAATATAACAAAGGATTATTATGTTATTTTAAAGGATATCAATAGCATAAAAAGTTAAAAAGAAAGTTCAAGTGGATAGCAAGTATATTCATTTTGAAATGCCCTAGATGATCAAATAAGCGTAAACCTTTTCGAATGCCGATAAAGTAATGTATAAGCATTGAAATCTGAAAGATATCACTCCTTTTTAGTGATTACAAATTACTAAATATTGCCTTAATGTGATTTTGACTAACCTAAATAATGTACATAATTTAAAAAGTTGATTCATAAACAAATAATCTCAATGTAAATAATTTAAAAAAGATTGACACAGAGGGTGTGTAAAAATGATTTAAGTGCCATTAAATTATACAATAAAAATGAATTCAACTAAATTAAAAAATAAATGTACTTTTACAATTTAATATAAAAGGAATAATAGAAAGGATGTATTCAAGAATCACACTATAGAGGATAATGTTTATGTCAAGTACATTATTGATAATATAAGCCATTAAAAATTGAGTAATAATAATGAATTAATCTATTTAGATAGGTTAAGTGGAGGTTTATCTTGTAAAAAAGCTTATCTAAATTCAACAATAATGACATTTTAAGTTAATGAAAAAGTAAAGATAGGAGAAAATATTTTATGGACAAATAAATTCTTGAGAACACATGTTATGTCAAGTAAATTATGATACACGCAAATGTGTGATTTAAACCAGGTAACAGAGTTCAAGAAGCAACAGATGAAGACTATTATGACATGTGTTACTATCGTTAACAAAAGCGGCAGGAAATTAGATACTTCAAGATTTAAACTTTGAATGATTAAGATTTTATAAGAAAGATATAATAAGTAATAAAATACTAATTTAAATTCTCAAAAAAGTAGAGTATTAATTACACCATTGTTCCTTACTTTGATAGATAAAAGTAAAATCATAAAGTACAATTTTTATTTATTAAACATTGTAGTGTAATTGAATGTCAATTATCTTTGGCACATTTACTAATTAATTGATCAATGTCCATTAAAAAATTACTTTAGAGGAAGACTCAAAGAATATGAAATACAAAGTGTATTATAATAAATAGAAAATTAAAATAAATGTGGAGATTAAAGAAGTTTTATGTTCTTAAATGATAATCTTTAGGATTAATATTAATTTGATTATGTCATAACATAACGTCACATATAGTCATAATTTAGAATTATTAATTATATCTTGTCATTAAAACGTCAGCTGTTCTTATAAAAGGTAAAATGTTAACATGATATTTAGAAATCAAATGTAATGTAAAAGTTACCTAAATATTACCAAGAAGGTGCTAATTAGGGTAAACTTCGAGATAGTGTCTAGAATTACCATTTCGTAACTAAGGTCATATTCTTATGTAACAATGTTTAAATAAAACTTCTGAAATTTTTTTTTGAAATGAGTAATTGTTAAATTACAAAAATTCTTTACAATTACTAGGTAATCTACTATTTTCACATAATTAGCCATAAAATTAGTCATTTTTACGATTGTATATAAACATTATATTAGTTTAATAAATAATTTTTAATGTATAAATTTTTGTGCATTCCCATTTAATATAAACATTATTTTTAGAAGTTAGCCATATTAATATTCCAATTAACTTTGAATTAATTTTATGGAACTTACTTGTATTACCATTCATTTTAGGTTTCCTCCTCTTTACTAAATCACTCCTTGGCAATTGAGCACCACTAAACGCCTCAATATTCTGATAAGAATTTCTTTTTTTAAAAAATCTATTAAAAGAATTGAGAATTATATCATCTTTTGTACTATGAAATAAATTAAAACTTCGTCTATTTTCTTTAGATAAACGCGACGGAGATCCATCAATAAATTCAATATCATCATTGTGTAGAGGAAATTCACTACCACCACCACCAGAAGTGGGTTCATTTGAATTTGGTGGTACCGATGAAATAATACTACCTTTCCATGATTTCCTCCAAAATGAAGGCATAATCAATAAATAATATTAGAATATATGTTAATTATTAATAGAAAAAATAATTAAAAATTTTGTAAATAAATTGAATAGCAAAATTGCCTAGAATAAATATAACAATTTCTTATTTTTCATCAAATTGTGTCTTCTTTGTAAAAATTATTTCTATTAGAAGTAATTGAACAACTCTCTTATGATAATAATCAACTAACATTGATATATCATCAGAGTTGATGTCTCATAGGTTTACAACGAAATATTTGTTGGGGTAAGAGATAAAATTAAGCAACAATCTATATAAAAATATACACAACATTTACATCATATATATATATTTATATATTTATATAAATATAGGTATTGTGAAGTCCATTAGCTACTACATATTAATAAGTAATAAAATAGACCACCATATGATAAAGCGTTCTAAACTTTTATCATCATTTTAGGTACAACTTATAAAATCTTATGTATTCCACTTTGTAAAATACCAAAAAGATTTTCTACTATTTTTATATAAATAGAATACAACTTTTAAAAGAACATGAAATAAATATTTATAAAATTATATAACAACAAAAATATACTATGTCTGTATGTTCATTTATAAAAATATTTAATTGAAGAAATATTGTAATGAAAATATAAGATGACCATCAAAAATAAAGATAAGAAGACAAGGATAGAAGTCTATACTCAGTATATAAATGCCGTTTGGGAATTGATACTATATGTAATCTCAAAGAAACAATAAGTATGAGATATATAGATTGCCGGAAAAGATAAAACACAACATTTAAATGAAAGTAGCTTTACATTTCATTTTTAAAATATTTTAAAATTTTAAAAATAATTCAATTCTTTGTATATTACTGCAATTATGTTCCTCTACAGAAGGAAGGAACTTAAATTTCGGTAATTAGAGTACATCAAAAATATAGTCTATTCATGAAAGCTAGTTTTAAAACTATTTATAGATGATAAAAACGTCAACAGAATGTCATATAATAACTTTATACATTGTCATGATGTAATATCACTATCTTTTTACTATAAAGGAATGGATAATTTATTATTAAATAAAAATCATTGTATTGGAGTATTCTCGTTGCGTATAATGAGTAATTGAAAATTACCAAACAAAACTAAACCAAACATTAATGTGAATATAATATGGCTAACTATCTTTCGTTTATTTATTTATATTTCAAAGTTTTTGGTTTTTTGGTTTTTTTAAAACAAACCTTCTAAAGTCATCATATGATCTCTTAGTTGGGCTCTTGTTGAGAGATCAGGAATAAATTCTAGTAAATCATAGATAGCATAAATACAGGGGTGAACAGATTCAAAACGATCAATTTCATTTCTGATTTCCTCTGATATAGATCCAGTTGATTGGATAACAGTTGATGGATACATATGGCTACTTATAGGTAATGTATCTTTATAGTTCATTTGTATATATATTTAATTAATTTTAAAACATAATTTGATAGACAAAGTCTCCTTCTTCTTCTCCTTCAGTTATTATGTAATATTATTTAAATATAAAATATATTATTGGTCGTTTGAAAACTAAAATAAAGAAAAACAAATTAATAATAATAAAATAAAAGTTATTTATAGATGATAATAAAAATCAAAATAGTTAAAATAAATAGAAACATGAAATAATACGATATTTAACATATAATTTGTATATAATATGTTTATTTAACAAATGTTAATCTACATTAAACTTTTACATATTTTTGATTAAACCACTTTTAATAAAAATATATGATAATAGAAGAAAATTTATGAAAAATTAAAATAAATATGTATAATAATAAAATTAAGTATGTAATTAAAATTATTGATGTAATTAAAGATTTTCAATAAAGAAATATTAATAAATATAACTAGCTTGTATAGGAATTATGAAATGAGGTTATATCGGAGAGATGGCAAGTAAAATCTCCACCAATCCGTATATCTCCGATCAATTGTTTAGTAAGTAATAAAAAGATGTAACAGTACAATGTACATTAAAATTACAAAGTAAACAATGAAAAATTCCAAGTGAAAGTGTGTTAATTACTAATGGATAAATTTTATCAAATCTTCGATATTATGAAATATCATAAATATTTTCGAATATTGTATTATTTTATATATTAGATATAAGATGATAAGGCATTCACGGTTATATTATATACATAAGGGAACATTTTTACAAAGTGACAATGACAACACGCATATCTAGATACATAGTGTGACTCTCCTTCCTATAATATAGAGGTAGTGAGGCTGTCATTTAATATATTAAAAAATTTTGGTACCATTCAAAATAATGCAAAATGACCATTCCCGCGACAAATCACTTTTTCGCGGAATATTTAGAGTATTTAAGTTGAAAAAAAAGAAAAATAACAATATAAAAGATAAGCTATAAAGTGATATGAAAATATTTATGATATTTGTCAATATTTTAGTAGAAAAAATTTTTTTTACTTATGATAATGCATAGTTATGAAATTATTATATTTATAATTTTGATCATTTATAATAAATAAAGTTAGTTTGTTAAATTAATAGATTATTATTAATAAATTTTAATTTAATGGAAGTATTTCGCTGCAGGTTTTAAGAACGCTTTAAAATAAAAATGCCATACATTAATTAGGTCAAATTATGGAAATGAAAATCAAACAAGCCTTATATTGCCTTGAGCAAGTTATCGAATATGATAATAACAGATAGCATATCTAACAGTAGATACTCCAACAAACTATACAAATTTTTAAACATTTTTTTAAATATATTGTCAATCTCTATCCCACATATTTATTAAAATAAATAAAAAATATGTCTATTTAAAATAATTATACATCAATATAATACAATGTTATATTTAGAAATTCATATAAATCAATATTTTTTAAAACTTTTTATAACTTTTTTAGCGTTCATAATACTTTTTACTATTTAAATAAGAATAAGAGAAGATTTATAGAAGAAAGACTATAAACAAATAAAAAATTGTCTTATATAAATTGAATGACAAAAATATATAAAGGCAATAAATAAAAAGATTATATATGTATAATATTATCGTTTTAAATATTTTAGAAAGAAAATTATTGTAAGTATTTTTTTTAGAATTTTTTTATAAATAAAAATAATTGCAATATTTGATTTATGTATTATTTTAAATGCACCATAAAAAATGATTATTATTCAAAAATGCATTGTCAAAAAGTAATTGAGTAGCAAAATGATATATTATGAATATTTGATGGGAAGATTTATATAAATACATATATTTAATAATAAAATTCTTAATAAAATTGACTAAAATTTCAGTATAAAATACTTTCTAAAAATAATAGAGTATTTAAGATGTCAAATGAAACAGTATGATAGTGGTAAAAATTTAAATATTGAATAGGTAATAAATTTTAAAGTCTTTTATTGAGTATAATTGAAGGTATTAAAAATAATCGGGGTTTAAAAGGATTGTAGAGTAGATTGTTATTGAAATTAAGAAATAATAGTTGGCACGATCACAAATCATGAGTACTTGACATTTTTGAAGACTAGCTAAATTAGGATAAATGACATGTAGTATGTACAATAGAAATGTTTGATTTATTATGAAGATGTTATAATAATAAGTTTGAATGTGTAAAGATGGCATTATGACAATGTTGTTATTAAAATAGTTGAATTATATTTATATATATCAATGGCATATAGTAAGTGAAAAGAGCAATTATATCAATGGATTTGATTAAATTTTACATTGTCAGTTAAAAATACTGATTAAATAGGTTATTAAAGAATATTGTATATAATAGATGCTATTGAAATATATAACAAATTAGTAAAATTAGTTAATCTACATAAGTATTGTAAAATGTGTATGAATAATAAAATAATTTAAAAGATTAGATTAATACATCTTGGATACATAATTATAATAAATAAAATTATCTGCGGACGAAGTCAAAACAATTAATATTAACAACCATATTATACATCAAAAAGTAAAGGAACATCCTTACTTATTAGTGTATATCGGGTAAAGCTTTTTTAAACAAAACACTGCATGACAATAACATTTGTCTATTCATATATTAATAAAAATACTTTTACTGATACCTATTAATATAATAAAAGTCAATTCAAGCATATGGTTAAGGTGCGAAAGACACCTTAATCAGCAGGATATTATTTAAATTAACTTGAACACATATGACGTCCAAGATAAAAGCAAATAAATAAACGTTTGCAATTGTAGGAGAGAAGAAATGTAATTAATTTATATATAATAAAAAGAAATCGAGAATAAGGTAGTGATTCTAATATTATAAATCAAAACATTAATATATTTATTTCTTTATATATAATAAAAGTCATTCTTTATAATATGTACAATTCTGATATATAAAGATGATTTATTTTATTAATGTTATCATTAAATTTCTATTCTCAATCAACATATATTTCACAATTTTAATAAATTTCTTTATCTATTATTATCCTTAGAATTATTATTATGTAATATATAGTATATAAAATCCGGTAAATAATGACTCTTATTTAACCTATTATTAAATTATCTTTCAAGTATTATATAATAGTTTAATCTTATAAAATATTTATGTATCCAAAAGAAAATAATTTTTTAGTTACATAAAAAGTAGAAAATTATACATTAAATGTACTTACCAATATTCTGTTTTTAATGGTAAGTGTATATCAATAAAAATTATTTTAATGTTTCATAATCTAGTTTTAATTTTTACAGTTTTATTTTAATAAGCACAAAAAATTGTTATCAGAATACTTTTTTTGTAGAGATAAGTTTTTTGAGGATTTAGAAATAATATTATTTAAGTATCTAAAACAAATTAAAAATATCTAAAATAAATCTTGAAAAAAGATTACGAAATTTTATCGTCTTCAGTGAAGACTGTTTAAATTAAAAGTTTTACAAAATAAAAATTTTCTAACATACAATCCATCACTGTCAAAAATAAAATATCTACAGTCAGAAAATGGATGTGAAAAATAATTTCTGTTATTTCAAAAATTTAATAAAAAAAATGTAAAAATTTATTATGTAAATACATTATTAATTTTCTATTTCTTCCTCAAAAATGGAAGCAAAACAAATGTTAACAAAAAATAATATATAATATTTCACATGGAAGTCCTTGATGATGTATTAAAAATAATAACAATTTTTTACATCAAAATACAATTATACACTTATCAATTTAAATAAAATTATTTTGTTGTGATATTATCATGGTTTAACGTTTATCTATTGATAAGGAAGTACGTGACATTCCTTTTGTTCAATTTTCATAAAAGTAATAATATATATTATAAATATATTTTTTATCGTTAAATTATCAAAAAATTTCAATGTCGTTTTGGTATGAGTTTTGATAATCTCCCAGTTTTCTACTACCTAATTGTAATCTCTACAAATTAAAAATTTTTTTTTCGAAAAATCCTGTCATTTTAATAGTAGTAAATCAAAAAAGTGATGTGGTTATCAGAAAGAATTTCAAGGATAAAAAATTATCGCCATAAAGATAGCAATAATAATGGATAAAACTATAAAAATAACATTTAAAAAACTATTAGCTACTTCTAAAAAGCAAAAACTTATTAAGCAAAAAAAATATTTATCTTCAAAAACTTAATAACTAATATGTACAGCCACGCATTGAAAATTTTTCAGTAGTATTTATTTTCTTAAACATTACAAGACCATCCTCGAGATTGTAAAATTTATAATTTGTCTTTGCAGAGATACAGGATAAGTTAAGGGATTCTTTAAACGAACAATAGTCATAATTTTCAATACAAACATCATATCGTAACCACAATTTTTCCATTAATTCACCCTTGCACCTTAATAATATATTTTTGTAGGAATAGTTTGAATTTAGATTTTTAAATAAATGTGTATTTTTTATTTGGTCATTGAATAAATTATTTAGTTCATTTAGTTTTGTCATTGATAACCATTTAAAAATGGTGTGTCTTTTATCATAGTCTTTATCAATACTGAAAGATTCATTATCATTTATTAGTGTGACTTTTGTGTTGTGAATGATGTAATTAAAGTCAGGTGGAATGAAAACAGTTTTTGTGTCTGATTTGTAATATGAAGGAAAATGCTGATGGGTTCCTTTTGCTTTTTTGGGTATAATTACTGACTTTCCAAGATTTCTCTTGTTGTCTGAAATTTTTAGTGATGAAAGTGTTGATTTCATGTCAAATGAGAAGGGACTTTGAAATGCAATTGATGATGCATCATACCTCGCAAAATGGAATGAATTTGCATGGGGGTTTAAACTTGATAAATAATTCATTTCATCTATTATACTTCTACCATGCTGTGGAATATACAATTCATCAGCATCAATTACCAACACAAATTTAGCATTTCTATATTTCAAAAAACAATCATTTATGGAGGCAATATAACTTCTTGTCGGTATTTCATATTGAACATCAAAACCAAGCATCTCTGTTAATTTGTCATTTATAACGGGTCCAAATAAATCTACCTTTATGGCGCCGAATTTTTCGTACATCTAGAAATAATTATGGGTAAAATTATATTTATAATTACTTTTAATAGATTATATATTTCAATCCGACCAGATCTCCAGTAAAATTGTTGAATTGAGGCACCGAGGAAATTGTATAATTCAATTGCGGTAATTAATCCTTGCCACTCATCTAACATGAACGAATGTCCATAGCAAATAGCGATGTCAACTGCTTTTTCGGGTTTCTTTAAATGTACTTCGACAAAATTATTTTCATGTGTTTTTTCCCTGGATAAATAAAAGGAAGAAGAGTTTTTTTCAACATGACATTCACTTCTAAAAACATTCCATTGACATTTGGTCTCTCCAACAAACAACGGTGCTGCTAATTCAATTTTTGCTTTTGAAAAACTTCCATTTTTAGAATAGCATAATATTTCATTGTGATTCGGGAAATTTACGTCAGCAGAAAATAGAGTGACAGCCGTATTATTCCCGAACAATGGATCATCATTAAAAATATACGCTTCATGGAGTAGAAATATTTTGCTGTTAATACCATTTTGCTTTTTAAGTTTGTCCCTCAACTCAATATCTTTAATGATATTTTTATAGTTTTCATCATTTTTTCGTAGCTTTAAAATTAGAAAAAGGACAACAAAAAATAAAATAGTATAAATTTTTAGAGAAAATTTTATATTCCTCATGAGATAAAGTGAAAATAAATCTCATGAATTTTCTTATACGAATTTGGTCATGTAATAAATTAGAAAAAATATTTTTATCAATTGATCCCATCGGTAAATTGTATTAAAAGTAGGTTGAAACTGATTAACGAAGTAGATATCTCCAGTACCATAATCATCTTTTTACTCAGATTATAAATATTTGGGATATTTTACCTGATATAAAATATCTTAAAATATTAATTTATGATACTTTAAAGTTGTAAATTATAAAAATGCGAAAAGTTAATTTTTAGAGAGAATTTATTATTGACCATATAAGGATATTAAAATTATGTAAAAAATAATAGATTTATAAAAAAATTTTTTCATTTTATTTCAATTTTTAATCCAATTCCAAGTTTATATAAAAATTATACTCAATATTTTACTTTAATTGTCTTTTAATTCAACACTTCCTCTTTTGACTAATAAAAAATTTAAGGCGTAAGTTATATTCTAATAAGATTATTATATTGGAATATCATCACTCTGATTTGAATGATTTGTTTAGTAGCTTGCGATGGAAAGCACAAGTTGTAATCAAAGTAATTGTATTTCCATGACTTCTAACTATTCAAAATTTAGCAATTTACTACTGTCTCCATTTACTTCAATAAAAAGTTCTACACCAGTTAAAAGTAGGAGAATCTCGAGAGTTGTAACTCCATTACGTCGTAGCATTCTACGTTCTCATTCTTGTTCATGTACTAACAATCCTTTTTCTCCTGGAATATATGATGGTTCATTTGGATTACATTTAAATGGAAATGACTTCAGCCCTAGAATGTTTGAGTATAAACCAGAGGATGGGGGTAATGAAAATAGTTTTGCTTGGAATATAGATCAGATGTCGAAGTTACATCCAATATCAATTTCTGAAGAGAGTGTCTGTTGTCATGGTTCACCGTAAGTTTTTGTTTGTTTGTTTTAATAAATAATTTCTAGGAACATAACACGGCATTTAGAATTACGGGAAAAGGTGGTGAAGTATTTTCAAGAAAATCACCACATACCATCTCCAGATACATCTCGCTGTCTTGGTCATAGTAAAGAATTAGCTAAAACTCCACTAACATCTAAAAGACTTCGTACTCCTAAAACATCAATAACTTTATCAAGTTCGAGGAGTATCTGTATTTACAGGAGTCTAAGTGAATCATCCACAGGAAATACTTCCCAAAGTCTAGATTCTGATAAAAAAACACCAAAGTTATCGGAAAAAATTTTAGAAATGATTCAATCACCTAGTTTTATAGGTTCACAAAAACCACCAGAAGAGAATGGGAATTCATCAGATATGTTTGTTTATTTTCCGGATGAAGATCCCGAATATGACAAAGAAGTGCCATTGTCTGATGAGGGATATTACATACCAGTCATCAAAGCTGGAGAATTCCTGGAGACTGATGACTCATTTCTGCAGCTAGAAGAAGGCGAAAATGATTATTCGCATCAAAAGGTGGATTTTGACATTAGTTCTATTGAATATGACTCATTTCGCCTTGATCTAATGATGTCTCCAATCCCTTCAAATTCTGAGTCTGAATTAAACAGTCCTTCTGCACTTTAATTTTAATTAAATGTTTTACGGCTATTTAAATGTCCTTATAATTTTAATTTTGGAAAATTTTGTGTATAAGTATGTTACTTATTGTTATTTATTTTTTGTAAATCAAATAAAGTTGTCGATTCGAGATTTAACATTTTTATTTAATCTTAAATGTATATAATGAAAAAACAATGATGTTTATAAAGATCAATATGCGAAAGAATGTTATTTATACAGTTGGTGAGGATGTAGAAATTTTTTGTTTTGGTGGTACTCCACCAGGGTACACTGGTTCTCCACCAATTGATTCAAAGAAAGCTTTATTTAGATTTTGAGTATCTAAAATTCTTTGAGGATCTGTGTATTTGTCACCTCTGTAGTCTGGGAGAAATCCTGGATTTGCTGATTGCCATATTGGACCGCTTGTACTGTAGGAACCTGATGATACTTGATTAGAAGTACGAGTTGTGCTCGAGATATAACCGTTGTTTAGGATCTCGTTATAGGTTGTACTTGTTTCATATGTATTTGGTACGAAATAATCTCTTTGAATTTGAGTTGGAAATTCATTTGTAGAAGATTCTGGAGTTTCATAACTGTATAAATTTTCATTATTAATTTGGTTTCCACTTGGAGAATATGTTTTAGACATTTCAGAATTACTACTAGATGAAGAAGAGCTACTTGAAGATTGTTGATTTTGATAATATGTATTTGCTTCTGCCACGCTTGAAGAAATATCATTTTTTGGTGGGACACCTCCAGGATAAACAGGTTCACCACCAATACTGTCGAAGAATGGTTTGTTTAATGCTTGTGTATCTTTAATTCTTTGTGGATCTGTATATTTGTCACCCCTGTAATCAGGAAGATACCCAGGTTCAGCATTATTATCCCATCCTGTGATAGTTTGTCGCTTATATCTGTCGTTTCGAAGGAAAAATTCGTGAGTGTTTTGAAGGCAAGTGAATGTAATAGCAAAAACAATTAATCTAAAAAGGTTTTTAAGAAAATATTTCTTTTTATAGACCTAACTTACTTCATTTCTTTAATAGTTAGAATAATAATGAATCGTATGATTTACTTTATTTAATATTTTATCATTTTCCTTTCTTTTTATATATGAAAAATATGATTTTAAGAATCTATTTTAAGGCGGGTATATTTATCTTTTTGTGTAGTTGTAACATAGCTCCACAAATAATAATTTGTTTTAAGGAAAAAAAAATTAAGAAAAAGTAAGAAAAGTTTATAAATAGAAAAGTCCAATTGATAAATTGTTTGATCTATATAAATGTTAAGGTATTAAGAATATATATGAGACAATTGTTTAATTGTTTGATTCTAGCTATTTTATAAGTAATTTGAAAATAGATTGTAGAAAGTGAGGGTATTTAAACATTTGAAGTGAAATTTATATTTATATTAATTCGTTTAACTTTCTTTTTTTGTTTGGAAAAAAAATTATTTGGAAATTGATTTTTTACATGAATATTTTTTTGAAAATGTAATTAATAAATATTAATTGGAATTTGTATTATTTGTAAGTACATATAGTATGAGTAATTAATTATTTGTAATCCAGTTGTGAACAAATATTTTCCATTATTCTTAACAACCTAATGCTTAATGTTTATTCCACCAACGCATATAGATATATTAAGCAATGTCACGGGTTATTGCTATAAATATTTGTTGCAAGCGTTAATAATGAATTTTTTCTTTCATTTTGCATTCAAACATATGTATTTAACTTAAGAAAAGGAATTTATTTATATATTATTATTGTTACCGATTATTTATATTACCAATGAAAGGAAATTGTATTTATTTAAAAGAATTAAAACTTAAAAATAATTGTTTGATGTTATTTATATATTATGAAAAAGCATTTTTAAAAAATAAATAAAATATTTGTGTTGATTTGATAATAAAAATACTTATAGAATTAGTAGAATATTGCTCAACTACCACGATATATCATATAAAATAGACCGGCTGTTCTCGTTGTCTCTTACTCTTTTCTGTTGCCAGTTGTAATGCCAATCAATGAATAACAAAATGCAATGTTTCTATATTGAAATTGTCCAAGATGAAGTTTAAGAAAGCTAAGAGCAAGCAGTGTAGTGTATCGCTAATATCTTGTTCTGGCAAATTTATTTATCAGATATTGATATATGTTAATATAATTTAGAGATTTTTATATCAATATTTTATATAACATTCTGTGATTATAAAAGTCCAATTTTAGTAATGTCGTATTTAATGGATCACAAAAATCAGCAACGTCATCACAGAGTAAGATTAATATATTTATTTGTTATTATTAATAAATTATTTTTAGGATGAAGATCCAAATCGTTCTAATAGTGGAACATTACTTTCGAAAATAAGTACTTTAGGAAGGAAGAAAAAAAATCAAAAAGAAGGACAAAATGATACGAGAGACGGTTACCGTTCAGAAAAGGAAGATGAACCAGCTCCAGTAGATCTTAGTCATGAAGCTAAAGAAGTTATTGATTCACCAGCTTTCCTTAAACAACAAGAATACGAAATGGATGATGGAGAGCAAAGAAGATTCATGACTCTTGAATCAAAAAACGATCCAAGAGTTAGAGAAATTTTTGAACTTTTGAGAACATGGCTTAATCAAGAGCTTGCTCAAGAAAGAATTGTTGTTAGAGATCTTCAAGAAGATTTATACGATGGGCAAATTATTCAAAAATTAATTGAAAAATTAGCTAACATTAGAATTGAAGTGCCAGAAGTTTGTCAATCTGAGGAGGGACAAAAACAAAAACTTCAAATGATCATCAACGAAGTCAACAGTCAATTAGGAGGATTTTCAAAAGAAATCCGTTGGACAGCAGAATTGATACACAAAAAAGATCTTCTCGCAATCGTTCAACTCCTAATTCAAATTGCACTCTTCTACCGTGCACCAATACGTTTCCCAGAGGATGTACATGCTCAAGTTTTAGTTGTTCATAAAGAAAACGATCACTTTAGTACTGGTTATCAGACAGAACAACTTACAACTCGTCAAAAAGAATTAGCACCAAAAGGTGAAAGAGATGCTTTTGATACACTGTTTGACTATGGTCCCGATAAGTTAGCACATGTTAAAAGTTCTCTCGTAGCTTTCTGTAATAGGCATTTAAATAAAATAAATCTCGAGGTTACTGATTTGGATTATCAATTCCAAGATGGTGTATTTTTGATTTTATTAATGGGATTGTTAGAGGGATATTTTGTACCATTATACTCATTCCACCTCCAGGTGAAGGATAACAAAGATAAAATAAAGAATGTTGAATTTGCCTTCTTCCTAATGGAGGAAGCTGGAATGGCAAGGCCAAAAGCCAGAGCTGCAGATATAGTTAATGGAGACGTCAAAAGTACCCTAAGAATTCTTCATTCGCTTTTCACCAAGTATAAACATGTTTAAGTAAAATTTCTATATAAAATATCAAAATATTATGCCTTATTCAATGATAAAAATGTGTTTCTTTCTTTAATAAATAAAAATTAAATAGTAACATAAATGATCTACTTCATTCATATTAATTTAAAAAGTAGATTAATTTACAGCAAAAGATTTCACTTTTTATATGATCATGATCATTCAAGACTCTATCTATTTCACTATCTGGATACATTTGCGCTATTAAAATGTTTATAAAAAATATTACACATATTATCATAAATATACCTAAGTAGAAATAAATATCAATGTCAAACGTAAAACTGTAATAAAAAAATTACCAAGGTCCTTTTATTTACTATGTTTTCCGTAAACAAGTTTTAATTACCTTTGCTGGAAAATCAAACAAGTTTTAGAAATCTGTGAGATAAAGTGGTATATAAGGAGAAATTTCTAATTTAATATCACAACTTCTTAGTCAATTATAAACATGACAAAGTTCTTAGTTGGTTTAGCTTCATTTGGTACTATTACCGTTATTCTTGGTGCTTTATACGTATGTGGAAATCTCTTCAATGAGATTAACAATATGTACGATGACGTTATGGCTGATATGGCTGAATTCAAAACCATTGCCAATGATGCTTGGAGTGATATGATCAGAGTTAACTCTGAACGTAAACCAATGACCTTCGACATGTTGATTGGAAGAAACAAACGTCAAGTTGCTTGCAACTGTGGAGCTCGTGCTGCTAACTGTCCACCAGGCCCACCTGGACCACCAGGTTTACCAGGATCCAATGGAGATGATGGTACCCCAGGACAAGACGGAAACCCAGGAGTTGATGGTCTTGCCGTTGGAAACCCATTATACAGTGAAGGAGGATGTATTAAATGCGAAGCCGGCCCACCAGGACCACCAGGACCAGATGGACCAGCTGGACCCGCAGGCCCAGACGGACAACCAGGAGCTCCAGGAACCCCAGGACATGATGGACAACCAGGAGCACCAGGACCACAAGGAGATGCCGGTGCACCAGGCGCTCCAGGATCAGACGGAAAACCAGGAGCTCCAGGAGCTAATGGAACAAGAGGAAGAGGAAGACCAGGTCCAAAAGGTCCAGCCGGAGCCCCAGGAGCACCCGGAAACAGTGGAGCCCCAGGAACCGCTGGAGCCCCAGGACAAAACGGAGCTGCAGGTCCAGCTGGACCAGCCGGAAATCCAGGAGCTCCAGGAGCTGATGGTCAACCAGGAATCGCTGGAGGTCCTGGAATCGTTGGATCAGACGCCGCCTACTGCCCTTGCCCACCTCGTTCAGTTGGAGTAGAAGCTTCACCTGGTTCCCAATACAGATTAAGAAGAGCTTGAATTGAAACTTAAATTTCTTTATTTTTTTAAAAACAACCTAATTTTTAAAACAATAAAGTATTTCATCTAATCATGTTTCATTACTTTAATAACAAGTGTACAAGTTTCTTAAGTATGTCTAGTTTTTGTCTTATAATTTGTATAAAAGTCGAAAAAAGTTCTTTTCAATTTGTATTATTCGAAAATGAGATTATTTATTTATTTATTATTGTTACAATATTATTTTGTTGGTGTAGTTTGTCCTGGAAATTGTAATTATGTGATTGCTAATGCTAATTGTCAACAATTTCAGAATATTGGGACGAATGGAAATGATTTGTGGATATATAGGTGTCGTATGAATGGAGAAAGATTATGGTGTAGAGAGGAATATGATGCCAATGGTGCTCCAACAAATTATTGCTGTAGTAATATTAATAATTTTGTGAATGCTTTAGATGAACTGGATGATCTTTATAATAATGATAGATTCGGGACTGATATTGATGATGACGATGATACAACTTGTTTTGATGTTTTTCCTAATTGTGCAAACATGCTTCAATTTTGTAATGTTGTTGCTCAACGAACAACAATGAGAGCTAATTGTGCTCGTTCATGTAACTTTTGTGGAACTAATGCTGGAGTAGCTATTCCTGTTACAGTTAAACCATGTGTTGATAACCCAACTGCTAACTGTTATAAATTAAAACAGTTCTGTCAAGATACTAATTACTATAACTTTATGATAAAAGAATGTCCAGTTACTTGTGATAAATGTAAAGACCCAATGGATTGGAACAATAGAACTTCAACTGTATCACCACCAACAAGAACAATGATTATCTGTTTCGATAAGGATAGATCTTGTCCACGTACTCGAAGTATGTGTGATTATCCACCGAAGAAAAGATATTATCGTCGGGAATGTAAACGTTCTTGCGGTTACTGTCATTAATAATTATTTATTTTACATATTTAAAACTTATATTGTGACTAATGGATTATGATAGATTATTTTGCACACCAATAAATACTATATAAACGTAAAGAATTATTAGTTTGTATTGGTGTAACAATGTTTTTAACACATATACTTTCTGTATTGTTTATTATTTGCAATATTAAACCTATCAGAAGTGATGCTAATTGTGATAGGCCCTTCTCTGACTATATTTCTGGTAATTGTGTTGGTATCGACCTAGATGACTTGGGAGTTAATCCTGTGGCTCAAGCAACGTATCTTTCGTGTTATTGGAATGGTCCCTGGTTGTGCCGTGCGGCCGAAAGAAATAATAATAATAATAATCCCGATGTTCTTTGTTGTTCCAATAACATTGATGGTGATGAAGCTTTAGCCGAGGTGACATACCTCTATCATCGTTATGTCGGAAATTTACCATTTACCACTACAATTACTCCATGTTTTGATATAAATAAGAATTGTGATGCCATTGGTTATTTATGTCGGGAGACAGCTAATTTCGGATACATGTTTACTAATTGCAAAATGACATGTGGATTCTGTGGGACTGCCACACCTCCACCTCTTTGTGTTGATAAAATTTTTGTTAGTTGCAAACAGCAAGCACTTTTTTGTAATGATCCGTTATATAAAGACTTCTTAACGGCATCTTGTCCAAGAACATGTGGACGTTGTGGTCCACCATACACATGGAAGAATGTAACAGTTGAAGAGACTGAATATACGCCAAGTCCACATTTGTGCATTGATGTCAGAACGAACTGTAACAGAATAAAATCAAGATGTGGAGATGCACTGATTGCAAGTTCATGCCGTAGAACATGTGGAACGTGTAATTTAAGTTAATAATTTAAATATTTATTTTTTTTATAATTTTTAAGTTTTTAATAAATCTTAATAATAAGTTAAATCTAACTTTGTTTCTAATTAATATTTTACTATAATTATTCATTCCACTATTTTTGAGAAAATATGATAACTACTGTCGAAAATTAATTGCTACTGATAATTCTATCTACTTAAAGATCAAAAGTTTTAACATCTATTTAATTTTAACAAACAATCACAAGCCAACTCAAGTCACATTTTCAATAATCACTACACTTTAAACACAGATATTTTTTTAAGAACTTCATTACTACAACAATTACTACTTGTACACAATTAACATAAAGTGTCAATTGTATATAATTAACTTGTTAACAACTAGTTTAAGAACGGTCTTTAGATTCCATCTTATAGATGTTACATTTGACATACAACAAATTTTTACAGACGTTTATAAGAAGATTGTGGTCAAGTAACTAAGCTCCTCGAGGAGAATGATTATATAGGTCTATTAAACTGGAAAAAACTTTTTGTTAACCTTTAATATATTATCTTGAGTCGTAAGAATTTGAAAAATTGTCAAATCACATTATTTCATAAAATTGTTTTATAAAAATTACTACTTCATTGATTTTAATTAGGGTGATTAGTAAGCTAAAATAAACAGTTTTTATACTGGAAATTGAAGATAAACAAACTACAAACAGTTTAGAATTAATAAAATAAATGAATAAAATATTTATAATACCATTAGTAATTTCCTTAAATAAAAGGAATGTTTAAAAAAATTATTTTTAGCACTGGTAATAAATATATTTAGTAAAATTTATTTTATTGGTGCTGAACCACATGAGTTTACACAACGTTTAATAAAGATTCAGATACGCAAATAGTTTATTATAATTATATATAGCGCCTGAGGTAGAGAAATACAATAAAATAAAATACAATAAATGATACTTACTACATATACTAATTAAATATTTTTAAAAAAGTCCAGGCACTTCTATACTGACAATTATTAATAATATAGTTTAACCTTATAAATAAATTAACGTTAATAATAAGAAAGGTAGGAAGTGATAGAATGATGAAATAATAATTATGAAATACAAATTAAGTTAAAGTTTAGGGAATAATGAAAAAGATGATGATTGTTTACCATAAATATTGACTATCCCAATCATCCAGGAAATTCCCGAACAATCATTTAAGCTTTATCATCTTATTTAAATTACTTCATAATGGGAACATCACTGTTTTTATATTTGATTTAGAAACTATCTTTGTTAAAACAATATTAGTTGCAATAAACGCAGACTGTTAAGTTAATTGAAATTACAATAGATACCATCATTTGTTAATACTTTTGTTTTATTTCTATTATAACAAATTAAAAGTGAACATCTCATAATTTTCAAACAGTTATTTTTTTATTTTAAATATCAACTTTATTAGCGATGATACTAAAAGAAAAAGATTCATAGTAAATTATGATAAATACCACAAAAACCAAAATTTACAATAAAATTATTATTATTTTTAATTAATTATTACCAGGATATCTATTTTTTAGAGATATTTTTAATAAATTTTTATAAAAATGATTTTTATAGTAGTTATCATTAGGATCTGGTCGATGTGGTTGATATGGCTCATGTGGTTGATGCGTTGGATGTGGATGAATCGAATGTGTCTGATGAATTTGTACAATAACTGGCTTAACAACAGTCACTGGCTTTACTTCCTCAACAATCAATTCCTCATCACAGAAATTACAAGTCAATGCACACTGTTGAAGTAACCAAGAATAATGAGCAGGATCATTACACAGACTTGCTAAAGTTGGACAATCCCTACGTTCATCTTTACATATCGTTATAAATGTTTGAGTATTTGGTACGACAATTGGTGCACTTTTAGTTTTTTGAGTAGATGCAGCAACTGTTGTATCATTACTTACACAAAATCCGCATGTAGCCATACATTCATTCTGCATTGTAGTTACAAAAGCTGGAAGATTACAGAGGTTATATCTACTTGCACATGTAGCTGTTGTATCAACACACGGAGCAGTCATATCTAATATTAATTTTCTAGCACAAAATCCACATGTCCTATAAATTAAATATGGAATTTAAAATTTATAATATTTTTAACATACTTTGAACATTCATATAACATGATTGGTAGATACTCTTCAACTTCACAATAATCCAAATAATATTTACAATTTGATTTTAAATCAACACATGCAGTAGTTCTTGTACATATCCCGCAAGTAAGTGGACAATATCGTTGATAATAATCAGCAAGTGCTGTACCTTGACATTTATCTGCTGAATCATAACAATCACTATGAGCATTTACACACAAAGCCATTGTTATACTGTCATCTCCTGGAGCTGCACCAACAACAGGAAGATTTGCATCTAAGAAAGCAGTATAATCAGTATAACAACACCCACAAACGTGAACAGGTGCATCTGTTCCATCTAATAAAACCAAAACTTCTGTAGTTGCACCACCACCAGCAGTAGGACATGTATTAAACAATCCACCTGCAGGATTTGGATTACAACTATAAGTAGCTGCGGCTCCTCCAGCTCCTGGAGTTCTAGTAGCTGGCCAAACATTATTTCCATTACCAAAAAGGAAATTCGTATTAGTTGGGCATCTCAACCTATACCCTTGGTAATTTACAGAATTCTGTCCATAAATAATTTTAATAAGCAGTGAAAACAACAAAAAATGTATGTACTTAAACATATTATAATTTAAAAATATTTAATTTACAATAAAATGATTTGTCAAAATTTATTTCATTCTTTTATATTAAGTAATTAACACGAGTGCTTTTGTTATAATATTAATTTTTTGAAATCATCGTGTTAGTATAAGTGTAATTTTAAGAGTGGAGAATGAACTTTTTCAAAATACAATAAATTTGATAAGAGCAATTAGTAATTATAAATTAACTTAAACATATTTTAAAAGTCTTTAATAAGTTGTAATGGTTAGAAATTATAATAAATAATGTAGCTATAAATCATAAATGTATATAAAAACAGTTTTAGTATGCTTAAACACGTTTATTGAGAAAGTCAATTAATATAAAATATGCGGGACGGATAAAGTGTAAGACCCGCGTTTACAAGTAAAATATTAGTTTAGTATCAAAAATGAAAGAATCCTAATTGTTCTGGTTGATAATCATCGATTTCAACGCTTCTTGTAACAAAAAAATTATTGTTACTGGTTAAAATTAACCATACAAAAAAAAATCCTTTTTCTGAAACATTCTGTATATATCTAGAAGTTGTCTAGTAAAATCTCATTCACGAAACCTTCTCATAATCAAACTTCAGAAGATCAGATAATTCCAAGTTACCCCGATAAAATCAAAACTCGGCTACTATGTCTAAAACTCTACCAACAGGTATACATTCATATTCAAAAAGTTGTTAGATTTTATGAAACACCCTTTCTCAAGTCGACTATCCTATATTTGTATGGGTTCTATATTAAAAGCATATTATTTGCTTATTTTCCTAAAACGATTAGATTCATTGTCATCAATTTTGGCTATTCCAAAAAACATTATTTTAACACTAACATTACTTACCATTAACTACTAACATGGATTATCGTTCAAATCTCATCTCTGAACCTCCACTAGAAGTTACTTGCGTAGATAAGGGATTCAACTTTACAAGAGGAGTTTACATAGGCAGTGGACATACTTCAGCTTGTTTTGAATTTGCTGATCTCAGCAAAAAAGAAATCTATGCTGGAAAAGTGATATCTAAAAATGGATTCAATAATTCAAAAATCCGTAAAAAGGTAAGATCACCAAAGTGTATGACTTAACTAATTTCTTTTAGATTAATAACGAAATTGAGATCCTGAGTTCCCTGAGACATAATAACATAATGAACCTGATATGTCATTTTGATGACTTCAAGAACATCTACCTTGTCCTGGAATATTGCCACAATTTGACACTGCGCCAATTTTTCAAAATACGAAGAGTTGTATTGGAACATGAGGCACGGTACTTGGTCAAGCAACTATCGGAGGCTTGTATATACCTCCATTCAAAGAACATAGTCCACAGAAACTTAAGAATGGGAACCTTGTATCTAACTTCAGACCTCTTATTAAAGGTTGGGAAATTTGAAGTGTGCAAACGTATATGTCCAAACGGAAATATGGACAGTGAATTGGTAAGGGGTGTTTCTAAGCAAGTGGACCCCGAATTTTTCGCAAATGAATACCCTTTTAAGATTGATATATGGTCTATTGGGTGTGTACTCTACAAATTAATCTATAGAAAGAATGCTTTTCGCAAACCAGAGAAAAAAAATTCAACTATAAAGATGTCTACGTATCGGCTGGACTTGCCTCCAAATGGTTCAGCAGCTCTCAAGGAACTTATCATTTCACTCCTTCATGTATCATCAAAAAGGAGACCAGATGCAAAAGAGATACTGGATTTCAAATTCTTTACTGATGCTATTGATGTTTCTACTGTACCAAAATCACTATGCGGTAGATTGTCATTCTTTCCAAGCCATATGGACACTGATGCTGTCAAAGATGGCTCTTCATCTGATAATTATAGTAATGCAAAATTACCCAGGAATGTGGAACAGAGTGAAATTTGTATTAGAGAACCCAAGAAGAATGAACAAAATAATAACGAGTGAAGATCAAAAGCCGGCTTTAAAATCACCATGTTTCGTCACAAGATGGACTGACTACTCAAACAATAATGGTCTCTTTTACCAGTTGTCCGATAATAGTGTTGGAGTCGCTTTTAATGACAAAACAAATCTTATCATGGACAATTTTGGAGAGAGATTGAGATACAGAAATTCTGATGGTAGTGAAATTTTATTCTCCAGGATAGGCTGCCCATCGGATCTTCAGGATAAACTTCATTTGCTACTTCAGGCATCCAAGTATATGAGTGAAAACTTGGTTGAAACATTAACTACTCAAAATAAATACAGTAAATTTAGAAGATCTCCTGTTTTGAAAAGGTGGCTTAGGACAAATAGGGTTATTATCTTTTGGTTGTCGGATGAAACATTGCAGTTTAATTTCATAGACGTAAGTTTATTTTCCCTTTTTTTATGTACAATATTCTAGATCCATAGAAAGATTATCTTATCTTCTGAAGAGGAATCAATCACAATAATAGACAGAGGGATATATACAAGAAGTTTCACACTTGAAAAATTCGAGAAAGCCGGTGGTGATAAAGGTCTACAACCATTGTTGAAGATGTTAGAAAATCATGCAGGCATGGTACCTTCTGATAGATATGATATAGAAGTACTTTCTGGTAACATTGAACCAGATTTTTTTTGCTGTGTATATAATGTATAGTTTATAAAAATGTTTTTCTTTAAAATTGTATATTTGTATATATTTTTTTAAAAAATAAAGCCATTTTTCTTTAATATTTTAGAATTGTCTTTTGACTGTTGCTTCTGTTAGTGTTAATTTTTTTATAAAATTTTTATTATGTGAAGATATTATAATTACATTCCATTCTATTTGGCCTGTAATTCGTTCCTATCACTTCCATGTGATACAGAAAAATTCCAATAAATCAATTATTTTGTCTCTAACGTAGTGAAATATATTGGAAAACACAAATAATATATAAATACACACAAATGAGAGGATACAGATCTGTGTAGAATGTTGTTATTTTGTCCCACTTAATAAAATTTAAAATATTTGTTGGCATACTATTAATTTTATTGCCATTATTTTGCATATGAAAATAAAAGCATTAATTAAAAAAATTATTAAAATAAGTCGTTATTTTTTAAAATATTTTTTATCTTTAAAATTTAAGTTGATTTTTAAAATACATTTCAAAATACAAATTATATTTAGTTTGAAGTAAAATTATATATACTTTAGTGAAGAACACTTATTAAAATTTCGTAGTATCTTTTTCAATATGTTAAAATAGTTTGAATTGCTACAAATAATATTTTTTATAAGATTATACCTATCTGGTAGTCCAACCCTTTTTATATTGTCCTTTTAAAATAATATTATAAAATCAAACTTATGAAAATTATTAAACATTATACTTATTTATTTATTGTAAAAAAAACTTTAAAA
The DNA here is from genome assembly GCA_963280985.1 of Strongyloides venezuelensis. Taxonomy (NCBI): domain Eukaryota; kingdom Metazoa; phylum Nematoda; class Chromadorea; order Rhabditida; family Strongyloididae; genus Strongyloides; species Strongyloides venezuelensis. The sequence continues at coordinate 6,191,550 of CAUJLX010000002.1, read as the reverse complement.
TAATTTAATTTAAAAAATGACAAACTTTAAAATGATATTGTTAATTATAAACAATTTGTGTAGTTAAACATTTTTTACTTTTTATTATTATTGTTTATAAATATTTTTAACTGCAAAACTTATTGTTTTTAGTAGGTTGTTTAAAAAAATGATATTTGTTGAACAGTTTAGAACTTTACACAAATAGCAAAATTTATCTGATAATCTAACTTTTTGTGTTGTTACAACGTTTTTGTTTTTCTTTGAATATTTTTAATATTTGAAAAAAAAATCATTTTTTTTAAACAGATGTAATATTTTATTTAATTTTATTAAGAAATGTCGAAATTTTTCCTTTTTTCTGTCTGTCTCAAATTAGTTTTTTTAAATATCACAGAAAGAACATACATCTTTTTTTTTCTAATTTTTGTTTTAATCTTTATATGCGCAATAATTGTGATAAAATTAGTAACAAATAAAAAAAATTGTATCTTATTAGGTAAGATAAAATAACTACATTTTGTATTGATGTGTATGCTTTTTTTGTGTGCATATATTTGACACTATAAATTTTAATAATTTGTAGAATAAGCATCTTTTATATATAAAATATTACTCTTTGGAAAATGTAAAATAAAGTTTATATGACAAAAACATTTTTTGTATATTCGAAGAGTATAAAAAAAATTAACTTTTAATTATTTACATTATGCTCCTTAACAAATAAAAAGAATATTATTAGCACAGAGAACAAACCTAATGTTTTAAAAAATCATTAGATTTGTTTTTCTAAATTAAATTATTCAAAGATGAAAAACTAGAAAAAATAATTAAAAAAATTATTTTACACTTTATAAATTATTTTAAAATTTTTGTATAAATAACTTATTTAATTATTCTTTGATAAAACAAATAATTATACAAAAATACATCTATAAGTATGGGACATAAATTACTTACTTTCAAATGAATCTTTTATTAACTATTGCGTTATATATCATTGTGGTAATTCACATCACATTTGTTCCTGTAAAAGTAAATTCTTTATAATAGCGACGATGAAGAAGAAACATTACTTGGTAGAGAAGAATCAAATCGAACAAATTCTGCTCGAAAAACAATAAAAATAGATTTAGTAAATTATCTTTAAAAATATGGAATCATTATGGTCATAGTAACGACTCTGTGAGAAGACCGTCACTAAATCAAAAACGTTGTGCATTAGACATCAAGTCATATTTAGGTCGAGAAAAAATCCTTAGTTCATTGTATTCCACTGTATGGAGTGATTTTAAATATGCTAATGTTCTGAAATAAGTTATGCAGATTACATATCAAGGGTAAGCTCTTTTGTAAAAATTAAAAAGGTAATCATTTTGATAATTACACATATAAATTTAATAAGAATACTTTATGGTGCTTGTCCTTTACGACAAAATACAAAACTTGATAAATCAGCTCAAGTTTATGCTAACATGTTTTCAAGAAATTATATAACTAGGATTCATTATGAAGAATATGGAGTTTACAAAGATGTTGTACATTATATACATTTAACAAAAATTATATCATGTTTGTATAGCAAACGTATTTTCTATAATTATCGTCATAAAGCCGGAAAAAAATTAGAAAAAAAATTTACTCAATTAATATGGAAGGATACAACACAAATTGGTATTGGTATTGCAAAATTCCGTAAATATTTTTATATTGTTCTCCTTTTTTATACAAAAGGTAATATTGAAGGTCATTATGAAAAAAACGTTTCTGAAGAAAAAATATTGTGGAAGAAAATAGCAAAAATTAAGTAATCTTTATTGTATTTTCAAAGAATATATTTAGTAACTTGCACAACACCTGAATGAATTTTCAAATTGCCTTTAGAAGTCGAAAAATTAATGTAAATACAAAATTTAAACGTTAATTACGATTCTAAATAATATTTTTTTAAAAAATTTATTCTAAACAACAAAATAAAAGAGTAAAACAAAATATAAGTGTTAAGATCGTGTCGCAGATGCAATATATGAATTGTCCGTAAATAATACACTATATTTGCTTACTTCTAATATATTCAAGAAAATAAAAAATATTTATTTATTGCGGTATAATTTGAAGATATTTCAAATTAACGTGTATATTTCTATAAATAGCTACATAATATATTTATTGTATTTTTTTGATACAAGACATAAATTTCATATTAATTTTTTTATTTCAATATCTGTTGGAAAATACAAATCAGAAGTACTATATATGGTAACATTGGTTCAGAAATGTTTTGTTGTATACAGAGTATAGTTTATAAAAGTGTTTTCTTTTAAATTGTATATTTTTATATATTTCTAAATAAAATAAAGCCATTGTTCTTTACTTTCTTGTTGAAAATTATTAGGTGAATATTAGTTTAGAGATCCCCAATTTAAATAGCTAAATGAAGCATTTTGTTTGCTAAATTGAGCATTTTTATGATAAAAAATGATAAATTACCTTGTTTACAAGTAGTTTGTATCATTTAGAGAATTTTTAATTTCAGCATTCTTTTTTTTGCTTCGATTTCAGGCAAATACCTTATTTTCTTTAGTTGTAGTAGTTTAACAGGGAACTAATTGGTGGAGAATTCGACTTTTTATGATCAATTGACATAATTTATACAATATATTAACGTAAAGAGAGAAAAAATTTCATAATGTTCAACGAAAACAAAATTAATAACTGTTGGCTGTATCAAATACTAAAGATAAGCTAATTTTTTAACTTAAAAAATTTTTTTATTTTCCCAAATTGTTAAATATAATTTTATTAAACACAATAAATACATAATATACAATAATTTTATATACAAATAAATAAATATATACATTAAATATATTTAGAAAGATAAAAAAAAATTAAAATCAGAGTCATTAACATAAGGAATTCTTGAAGTTCTAGCATTTATTGACAAAAAATACATAGGCATGAAATATTTTTTACCTTTCTCAATAATTCCCTTTCCTTATAAATTTATCAAGAGGTGTACGTAGACCCTAGTTTCAGTAGACTCAATGCGATATAAATCTCTTGAAATTCCCATATTTCTCAGGACTTATTCTTATCCTTTTAAGTAGATGAAGGATCTCCACCACAATAAAAGACACCAAAATATTTAAATCTTTATTTACTTTTAAGATTGTACTAAAAACCTAATGGACAAATAAATATAACACAAATTAGATATTATACTTATCCTTGTTTTATGACTTGATCACAGATGAGTTAAAAGGTGAATCTTTACATTAGTTACGAAATATTAATAAAAAGGAAAATTAAAAAAGTCATAAAATTGCACACTATTTATACCTCAATTTTATAGGTTTAGTTGGTAATGTGTCAACCAAACTTTTTAAATGAATGAATTTCAGATTTGTTTGTATTTTCATAGAGTAATTTATCTTTGCGACACATGATCATAGTCCAAAACTTAATGAAGCCATAAAAACGACAGAGTGTATAAATGAAAGAAATATTATTTATGCGATAATATATAACCAAGAAGTATAATTTAAACATATAAAAAGTTGATCTTAGTTTTTCATTTGTCCCATTATGTTTGAGTGTTTTAAGAAATATGCTTTAAATAAAAATACCATGTATTACATAGTATAAAATGTTCACAGATCTTCTTTGATTTTATTATTTAAATTCATGCTAATTCATATATAATAATGTGAATTGCAAACGATTATTATTGACCAAATAGGGTATTAAATATTTTAAATTAACACAAATTGTAAATGATAGTTTTGCATAAAATGATACATATAAAAAGTAATTTAATAAAATGTTAATTCTTTTGTAAGAATTTTACAAAACAAATTTCCTGGTTTTAAGATAAATAAATGATTCAAATAACCTTGTTTAAAAAAATATTAATGTAAAATAAAATTTTTTAATTTATTTTCTTAATTAAAACATTCAATATTTCGGTTGAAAATATTTTTTTATTTAAATTACAGATAAATGACAAATATAAATTAATATATTAAGTAAAAAGAGAAAATTTTTTTTGTGTCTTCATTTTTTAAAATATATAATTTACCCAATAATAATATTTTTAAAAATTTAATTTTCTTTACAATTTTAAGAAATCTTATTTCTAATATAGAATACTTAAATTTATTTCCAAATAACTGGAATATTTCATCAAGCTTAATTTTTAATCATTCTTAGATAAATTTATATAATATTTTCCACTCAAAAAAAATTTTATTTTATTTACAAAATAAAAAAAACGATGAAAATTAAAATAATCTTACCAAATTTACATGTAAACTCTATAATAATATCCATTTTTATCAAGTTATCAATAATTATAAATGTAATTATATTTCAAAACACAATTTGATAAAAATGATAAGAATAAATCAGTAATCTTAAATCACCATACAACAGTATTATATTTCTAAAAGAAATTATTAGTATTATTTTTATAGCTAAATGCATCTATTTTATTAATAAATATTTTTATTGAAAATGATTAATTTAATTTCTGAAGAACATTATCATCGTCAAAGACGCAAATATACCTTTAAATCTGAGGAAGAAAAGAATGCTGATCCAGATTATAGGAAAAAAAGAGACCGTAATAATGTTTTATCTTGGAAAGCCAAACAAAAGAAAGCTGTATTACTACAAACTTTATCAAATGAAAACCAAAAAATTAAAGAGAAGATGGAGATGTATAAAAAAGAAAATTTGCTACTCAATAACGAGATAGAAAATTTAAGTCAAAAATTAGAAGTTGCCAAACAAAATCTTAACATATCAAATAATTATATTAAAATTTTAGAGGAAAAACTAGACAATTTCTATAATTATTTTATTATTAATAAAAAATAATATTTTATTATTAAATTTTTAAATAGAATACATCTGGTTGAAGTAAACTTTGTATTGTTTTCTCTTGTTTTAATAATTTGTTTTCTAGTAAAATCATTCTCCTTTCTAATTCTTCATTTTTAGCTTTCTCCTCTGCTACTTTATATTGATAAACTATAATGGGATAATAATACTAAATATACTACATTATTAAACTTACTCCGTACTATTGAATTTAACTTTTCTATTTCCATATGGAGATGATTAAACATTATAAAATTTTGTTCTTGGATAAATTTTATCTGAGATTCTTCATGCTGCCTCCATAACTCATCTCTCTCGGCTCTTTCCTGTTTGATTTTTTTAAAATAATAGAAAAAATAAAAAACTTACTAAAACTTACTTGTAACGCATCCATAGACATTCGAAGATAAATGAATGCTTTCAACAAAACAACACATATAAGTTTTAGTTGTTATAGATTATATATAAAATATATTTTTTACCACTATATATAGAAGTGGAAAATAAAAAGAAGACGCAGAGAATATATAATATAAGTATAAATTTATTGTGCAGAGAAATTAAATAAAAATGTATAAAAATGGTTACATATTTTCATATTGGTCAATTCTTCTTTTTGTATTTCCTCCACGAATTTGTCTTAATGTTTTATATTTATCTCTTCCTGCTCGCCTGTTCTCCTGATGGAGTAAGTCAAAATCTGTCATATGCCCTTTATCTTTAAGAGGATCTAATTCTTCTGTTAACATAGCTAATTTTTCTTTAATTGATACGTGAGCTTCACGGTCTAACTCATTATTAACTGTAGATATGTTAACACCTTCATCAACAACTAACTCCATATGTGCATCAGAGGACTCTTCATCGATTTCTCTAATGAAATGTTGTGAGTTTGTGGTTGATGTTTTTATGGCATCGAGATCTGTCTGTAAGCGATTTGCTTCACAGGTTTTAGACTCTACAATTTGTCTCATTTCCATAACTTGAGATTCACGCAAATGAATCTCACGAATAAGCATATTTTTCTCCTCCTCTGTCATTTGTTTTTGTGATAACAGTCTTTCATTCAATTCTTCCATTTCTCTTTCTTTTCCTTCCAGTAAAGCTTTAGCTTTATTTAATTCTTCATATTGAATCTCCAATTGCCTATACTTCTCGTGCATTATATTCAATTCTTCTTTAGTTCTATTTACAACCTCAACCATTCTTCTTATCTCTTCCTCAGCTTCACGTTGTTTTTGTTCAGCACGTTCTCTAGCATCAACCTCTTTAGATAGCCTTTCAAGTTCAAGCATTCTTAACTTCTTTTCCTCGGCAGCTTGACTTCTCATCTGCTGAATCTCGATAGTGTCAGGTTTTCTTCTTCTCATATAAAGTTCATGATTTCCCATACATAAAGCTAAAATTCTTTTATTGATACGAAGACGTGGAGCATAAAAAATAAAATCTGTTGCTTTCTTATCGATAGGTTTAATGACAAACTTTTTGTCATTAAATGATATGTTTCTTATCTCAGACCACGGAAAACCAACACGTGGTGATAATTTATCTGATTTGTCATAAATATTTAAACCAAGCGCATCAACTCCAAGATACAATTCAGTTCCTTTTTTATTTTTAATATCGAAAAAGTTAACACCATACATTTCAAGATCTTGAGCAAGTTTTAAATATTCCATCATTGCTGTCTCTTTACTCATCCCACGATGATCAGCCCACCAAACCATAATACGTTTCTCCCAATCATCAGCATTGAGTTTAAACTGGCCAAGAACACGTTGTGGCAATAATCTATCATTAGAAAGAAAACCTGGTGTGTGGTAACTACTATCATAATCGCCATACTTTGCTTGCATTGCATATGAAGCAAGGAGAACTGATGACTCTGGAGAGCAATAAATATCATCACTAAGGATTGCATCTTTAACCTGAAGGTAAAAAAGTCTGATTGTAATATCTTGAATTAACTCTTCAGAAGCATCCTCTGGAAAGAATTTTGCTCTAAATTTAAAATTTAAAGGTTGTTCCTTTCCAATATCTTGAGATGTAACTTTCTTATTCAACTTCAACCATGTTGGGAAACCTTTATTATCAATGTATTGTAAACCAAAATACCATACCTCGCGGAGACCAATTGTTTTTACAACTTGATCAAATAATTGTTTGCCTGTTATTGATGTTTGAATGGCAAATTCAAGCTCAGCATCCATTGTCGTAACACGTACATTTATCTAAAAATGGTACAATAAACATAAGTAATTATTGAAAGGAATACTTTTTATTAGTTGTTAAATAAAAATAAAATGTTGATCTTACATATCCTCTCCCCAAACTTTTAGAATAATCATGATAAATGTTATTAGTAACAATAGCTTCAGTTGGAGGCATTGTATGATAAATAAAAGTTTACACTTCTCACTTTGAATATATACATTTTATATGACATAAAAACTTACACATTTTTTCGACATGATCAAAGGAATAATTGATTATTATAAATATTGTATAGATTGATAAATACAGATAATTCTATATAGAGAGTGACACACGATAAGTATTTAATTCTGAAGGTCTAAAAAGGAATAACGCGATTATTAAAAGTTAAGGAGATTATATATATACATTATATGCAGAAGAATATAAAACATCTCTCCACATGGAGTCGATATGAAAAAAGTTCTACTAATTAATGCTCACATTGACGAAATCGCCGCGAAGGCGCATCAGCCACGCCCAACGCCTATTTTTTATTGGCATATTTCAAGTTAAGCATACAAAATCAAAAGTTTTTTTTATTTCTAATATTAATTTAATAGTAAAAGTTGTGTAAAATTAGTTAAATTAATGAACATAAAGTCATTGTTTTTTATAGTGCAAAAATTTTAAAACAATATATGTGTGATAAGAAAAGATTAACTATAAAATAGTTTTCTATAATCATTGATAAAGTTTAAATTTCCATTCAAAAAGAGCTTAGCAATGTATAAAGGTAGTGAAACCAATAGAAATAATATAAAATTGTTAAGCTATAAAAAAATCCATACATATATTCAACTTAAATATTAAGACAAACAAATACTTTGAATACATTAACAAATAATTAAAATTCTTAAAGTCATTCATATATTAGAAAATAAAATTAAAACGAAATTAAGATTTTTTTATTTGACTTCTTTAAACAAACATTGGTTTGGACAATAAATTTTTTTCTAAACAATATATAAAAATAAGTAATTTCACTTATACATATTAGTTTCAATTTTTTAAGTATTCATATTTTAAAACCTTTAAGCATAGTATTATGAGAAATACATTAATAATCTTTAAATTTTTAGACGCTCTATTAGAAGTTTTAATATTAAAAAAGTAATAGAAATTTCATTATTACATAATAAAAATGGGTTTTTCTAATTATTATTTTAAATAACTAATAATTTTATTTTAATAAAATAGTACAGAAAAAAATCCATTACAATGGATTATCTACAATAAATCCTAAAATAAAATTCTTTAATACTTATTTTTCCTAATTCTATGTCTTTTATTGTTTTTTATTGTAAATGAATTGTATAACTTTACAAAAATAATCTTTGAATAAAAACTTTAACAATGTAATTTAAGGTAAAGTAACATACAAAAATTATATCTAATTTCATTTGCAACCTATAAGATTTATGATTTATTTGAAGTAAAAATAATGACTTTGACCAAGTAAGAAATCAAATAAAATGTAGTCATTTTTAATAGAAATATTGCACCTTTAAACTGTGCCGTACTTGACCTATACTCAACAACTTTAATAAAATAGAAATATAATTGTAGGTATTGTTTTAAAAATGAAATTACAATACATGAAAGGTAAAGATGTTATTTAGATAGTGTTTTTTTCTATTATAGTCTAATATAGTTTAGAATTTTATCATAAAGTAAATGACTGTCGTGGGTAACACTTTTATGTGATAATTTTTTGAATGATGTTGTATCAAAAATTATTAGAACTATTAATATATATATTATGTAACATATTTCTTATAATATATATCTAAAGATAGAAGAATAGTTAGATTTTTACACATCACTAGATAGAGTTATTCTTCTTTATATTTTTTTCAAATACATCATTAAGTATATATATAGATTTCATTTTAACTACTGACTTTACATCTCATATGATCATCTTATATTAGTAAAGAATTTTTTCTTCAATGTAAATACAGAAAAAATAATATTTAATTTAAAATATGATAATCAAATAAAATTTAAATATAAATAACAAAACTTCTACAATAATTATTTGTAATATTAGATAAAAATAATCAGAAACTTATTGGTCAATTAATATAATGGAAAAGAAATTATGATATTAAGCAATAAATTTAATTGAATTCTTATGCTTATTTTTAATATGAAAAGGTTATTATGGTTTTAGATTAAATACTAAGTATATGTTTTGTGTAATTTTAAAGAGATGTTATTATACTTTTTCTAAATAGTAATTTGTCTTATACACAAAAAAATAGATTTTAATAAAATTAATGTAAGGTATTGTCATTACTCCTATATGATATACTAAAAGGTTCGAGAAAAAAGAAAGATTCTTAAGATAAAAAAGATGATAAGATTAGATATTAACATATTGAATAATATAAATTAAATACAATATAGATCATCAAGATATTAGGTAAAAAGAAAAGTTAATTTGATCGATGGGAAGCATCAAATATAGTACAAGTAATAGTGCTTATTTTGTAAGCACCGATACGATCTATTTAATAATATGTATATATATGTATAAGAGATTTTAGTGGTTTGTGAAAAATACAATTCTTTAAGCAAATATACAAAGGGACACAATAAGATATCGTGTAAATATTATACAAAAATAATTAAATGGATCGATTACAAAATTTTTAGTACGCAAAACGGACAGGTGTTGCCTGTATCTCTCTCTCCATCCAATGAAGGACACTAACAGTACAATGGCATATAACATATAAGTGTATTGAGGGTGATGTATTATATACACATACTTATATACAAATATATACAAGATGTTATTCAATTAAAAGGAATGAGGCTGTTTAAATTGATGAAATGATTCATAAAAGTTATGACTAACTAATATATACATAACATTTTTTTAACAAAAAGTATATTTTTACAAAATGACTAATAAATAAACGTATAATATTTTATTATGACATTATAATAAATAATAAAATTTTATAAGAAGACTGGAGCATTGTTAGATCTTGTGAATGGTATGGAATCATCATCACAACCTCCTCTACTATTATGTCCACCACGCAATTTTGTATATCCAATATTAAAAGAAAGTTTAGAACATAAATTTGGTTTTTGAGTACGTATCGTAAAATATGCCCCTAAAAAGATTGATGATAAAAGGAGGAGTATCAAAAATTTAAATATCCTTCCTGATGACAAATGTGAGCAATCTTGTTTTTTAAGATCAAATATTGACTTTCCAGCAAATTGACTTGGTCCATGGCATAAAGTTTTGCCCTAAATATAATATTAAAAATCACTAATAAAACATAAACATACTGAATCAATGAATTCCTCTGAATACTTTGAAGCAAAATTTAATAAATCTTTATTTTCACAACTACAAATTAAGGGGTTCCCAGCAATATCAAGGTCATGTAAATTTTCATTATCCTCCCAAATGTGTGATGAAATTATTTCAATACTATTATTTGTTAAATCTAGGAACTCTAACCCAGTCAGACAATTTTTACCATCAAAATCAAATGATTTCAATTTGTTGTTTTTTAATTCTAATCTAACTAATCCTTTTACAGAACAAAACGTTTCCGGATGAAGGAATTCAATACCATTGTCATTCAATATAATCTTATTTAAATCAACAAATTCATTTTTTTCAGTTTTAAATAAATCCCTTATCAAATCCGCCTTCCCTTTTGGTGTTAATTTCTTTGAAATAGCCTTTGTAAGATCAATAATTTTCAAATTCTTTTGATATTCCAATGGTGCATCTCCAACATGGGATATATCATTATCAGCCAAATAAAAATACTCAACCCTTGGGAATCCAATTAATGTTTTGTGACCGATTGCTGTAATATGGTTAGAAGAAATATTGACCCATGTAACTTTGATGTGACGTATATTGTTTTGATCAAAAAAACTAGTTTCAGAGAGATCACCAATTTTATTTCCAGTAATTTCTAATGTATCAAGATCAGGATAAAGTTTTGGAGAAGCTGCTAAAAACATTGAATGACCTACTTTTTGTGTATTTTTGCAAATAAAATGTGTTTGGTTACATTGGCATTTAGTGGGACAATTAACTTCGAATTGGCTTTTCCTAACTACACATTTAGCATATTTGATTAAGAATATTAATATGACTATATTAAGAAGATATGTGAAACGCATTGTATATTCTAAAACACAATCACTTAATATATATATATATTAAGATGTCAGGTTGTTAAAGAAAAGTATAATCGATTATATATACCTTCTAACGTAAATCAAATAACTTTACACTATAATACACAAATAAATATATTATATATTAACAAACAATAATTTTTTATACACCTTTATTAAAACAATTTTTTAAATAATATAAAGTAAAATTAATTAAAAAATTATATATTTTTATAAGTAGTTCATCATTTAAAATTAAAAACAAAGATAATTAGTGATAAAGTATATATCAATATTAATATTATATTTCCTTCTCACTTATCAACGGCACTCTCTTCGGATGATTGGGCTGTTGCTGGTGCTTGTGGGGGTGTTGCCGCTGGAACTAAGTGTGGAGTAGTAGTAGAAAGAGGAATAGTTGTTTTAACGGTAAAATGAGATCGCGATGTACCAGCCGCTAATTGTGGAGATATTGCTTCTTGAGATGAATCGGAAATAAATACCATATCAAAGGTGGGAAAACTTTTTAATAACTCTGAGTACATTTCATCTTTTATATCAACAAGAGATAATTCATTTTTTGACAAGTCATCTTCATCACTTCCTGAGGAAGAGGAAATGTCCTCGTATTCACACTTTAAGGATGAATGATGATTGTGATGTTCTTGCAACATCAAAGGCACAGGTGGTTTTGGAGGTTTTGGGGAAAGCAACACTATTTCTGATATGATTGGAAGATCATTATTTACGGATGATTTTGATGAGGATAACGTTGTAGGTAAAGGAGGTGGTGACGGTGGTGGTTGGGGTAAATCTGCTGATGTTGTAATACTTGGTGGTTTAGGTGGTGATGGAATACCACTGGGAAGAAACATAGGTGTTTTCATTAGTAACATGTCACTTTTATCCAAGTCTTCTCTTGTCATTTCAACATTAGAGGAATCATCATCTACGGGCGGTGGTGTAAATTGAGGTACCGGAAAACCAGAAGGTGAAGACTTTGCATCATTTGAAGTTGAAAGACCATCTGGAATTGAAATTTTCATTGAAAGACTACACAATAAATTTGGTGGTTGTTTTAACTCTATCAGAGTAGGAGATACACTTTTCCCTATGTCAAATGGTGGCATTGGTGGTGGTTCTATGATAAGTTCTGGGGGTCTTGGTGGTGGAAAAGAATCATCTAAAAAAGAAAAATCACCTTTCTTTGTCTCATCCTTCTTCTCCTCAACTGTAGGCATAGAGTTTTTTTTAGACTCAACTGGTGATAATAATGTACTTAACAACTCGTCGTTCCCAGAATCCTTCATTAACTCATCATTAATTATTGATGTGACAGTTTCATCAAGATTTGTCCTTTTCCTTTTTGGTGGAGCTTCTTTAGTCATCTCATCACGTACTATTTTGTCAATTTGTTTGTTAATTAAATTTTGTTGAGCTTCATTTACATTTATAGTAATTTCTTGACTTACATTACTACTTGTCGTTGGTTTACTAGACGGTATTTCTGCAATGGAAAGAGTAGTATTTGGCTTTTTAGGCTTAAAAGTACCGGGAAGTAAGTGTGTTGGATCTGATGGCATTGAAGGAGAATGATTTATTTGGGGGAGCATTTGTGTCCCAAGACCTGTTTTTCTCTTTCTACCTGATTCAGATGCACTTTGTAAATCTCCAACAGGAGTCAAGGTACCTTCAACTATAACATTATTACTATGATTTGCTTCAATAGACTGTGGTTGCTGTTGAGGTAATACATTTGGTTGTTGTTTGGCAGCTTCCATTTCTTTTTCAATTCTCCTTAAAAATGCTACAGGCCCACGGAAAAAATTGTCAGCAGCAGAACTATCTTGTTTAAAGAGAGATTGTAAATGGTCGCAAACAACAGGATTTTGATTAAGATAATCCATAGCCCAAGTAATTTGATTTTTTTGGTCTGGTGAAAAATCACTGATCTCCGTTAAACTTGCTAGAAACTTAATAATCTCAATATTGCCACTTCCCTGTCTCTGATGATTTTGATGTTGATATTGAGTATTAAGGCGTTGAATTTCTTGTTGTTTTTTGACAAGTTGCTGTTGAAGAAGAAGTTCTTGTCCTTGAGCTTTAGCGTTTCTTAAAGATTCTTCATATATCGCTACATTGTTACCACCGGGAATATTACAACTCGTTGATGCAGCAATCTTCTTTTTTTGCTCAATTAATTTTTGCTCCTGAGCTTTCTGTTCAATCAATTTCTGTTCTTGAGCCTTCTGTTCAGATAATTTTTGCTCCTGAACCTTTTGTTCATACAATCTTTGTTGTTCTTGGAGTAATTTTTGTTCTTGCAAGAGTTTATGCTCTTGCATTGCTTTTTGTTCCTGTAAGTACTGTTGTTGTAGTTGTTGGTAATTTTGTTGCAACTGTGACTGTGCCAATTGATTCTTAAGTTGTTGGACAACATTTTGTTGGTCGCGAACTTGCTCTTCTAAATGAGCAATGACTAGAGGAACAGATTGGCGAGGTAAAGTTGGAGGAAAAACTTTTAGATTTCTTACATGTTCAAGTTGTTGTTGAAGTGATAGTAATTTCTGTTGTTCATTATTACATCTCATAAGTTGCTCGTAAAGAGCTTGAGATGATTGTTGTTGAATTATTTGTTCTGGTAAATTTATTTTAGAAAGTAAATATTGTCTTATTGCTGGATGTAAATGAGCAAAATTGGGATTTGCAAGAATATTTTTAGCATCTTCTTCATTAATGTTAAAACCAGTTAGATGACCTTCCTCTATCTTTGTAGAAGAGGGCGTTACTTGTTGTTGTTGTGTTTGTTGGGACACCTGCATTTGATGAGAACTTGGCACGGAAGGATGGACAACTTTTTGAAGAAGTGGCGATTCTGATGTCTTATTATCTGAAACAGTTGAAGTAACAAAGCTTTTAACTGAAAAAGGTGAAGAGATTTTGTTGCTGACAGTCGGCTTCGTTACAACAACACTATTACTACTGCTATTACTTTGACTATTTCTTACTGGTGTTCCAAGTGTTATGGAACCACAACTGGTACTAGAAGGCAAAGCTTTTTCTACAACGGTAACAAGATTATTAGTAGTTATGCAAGAATTAATGCCACTATTACTGGATACCAAAGTTGATTGCTCTTTTTCAAATTCTTTAACTTTCTTACATCGCTCCTTTTCCATTTCTTCTTCCTTCTTCTTTCTTTCAGCCTCCTCCGCTTTTGATTTAAGATACATCAAATGATCGTAGTTACTTCTACATGCATAACTATTTGCTTTTTTATTCTCAAATTGTTGAGAAATACTATTCCAATCTTCACCATATTTTTCAACAAGTTTCAATAATTTCTCGTTCATTTTATCATCCCACTCGAAAGGAGATAACTCAAAATCACGTTTCTTTTGAAATACCCTTACTTCATCATCTAATGCCCCATCAAAAAACAATTCAATATCTTTCTGAATCTTTTTCGCGCAGGCAGAACAACTTTTAGTTATTAGTATACCGAATTTGAATCTTTCACGGAAAAATTCTTTTTCGTCTTCGCTTAACTCATTCCATCTATTTGAGAATGTCTTTAAAGCTTTAATCTTCTTTTGCTCATTTTGACATACACCAATCATACATTTCTTGAATCCCCTTGGATTCCTATTTGGTTGACCTAACTGAATACATTCTTCACAAAGATAAGCATCATTACATTCACCGACTTCTGTACCGCATGTTGAGTGATGGCATTTATTAATAGAAGTTTTAGTTAAAGAACCTTCATTTGATTCAACTTTCTTTTTACATAACCAACATTCCAATGATAATGAAAATAAAGTCTTTGGTTTGTCTTTTCCTCTTTTTTGGTTTGTTAAATAATTATCTACCTCCTCTTGCAAAGGCATTGGAGCTCCTAATGCTTTCCTAGCTTTGTTATTTTTACGTTTAATAAAAATTCTTTTATACTCTTCAGTATGTTTAGTAAGATAATAATAATATACACATTGTTGAGCCGTTTTCTTTGGTAAAAATAATTGGACAGCAGCAAAATTTTTTGGATACTGAGCTATAACTTCTTTGAATGTTTTTTTCTCATCGTCATCCCATAATGATAATTCATACTTAACCCGTTTACGATGATTCTCCAGTATTGGTTGTTGGACAATTCTATTCCTATTAATAAAATGAACTTTTTCCGGAAGTTGCATTAGTGGAACAAATACAGCACTTCGTTGAGCTTTTTCTCTTACTGCTGGATCAATATTATCGATACCATAACTTCTCCTTTTTGAAGCACGGTTAGCTCTTTTCTTCATTTTCACGTAAACTCCTTAACGTGTCAAATGTTTTTTCAAATATTATACTCCTTTCCTTATCTTTTAATTTCTTTTCTGCACTATTCTCAAAGGCATCAACTTTTTCTTTCCATGCGTTATAATTTTTCTCGTACTCTTTACGATATGCCTCTAAAATTTCATGTTCTTCTTGACGGATCCTCCTAATGTGCGCACGAAGCTTTGGGGCAAACGTTTCATGGTTCTTTAAAACTTCTTTAACAATAGGATAGTCCATAATATCAAAATATATAGGAGCTGGATCTATAGGTTTGTTTTGATTAAGAGATAACGTCTTCTTTCTACTCGCTTCAACACGTAGAAGGTTAGCTTTACGCACTTGATCAATCAAACATTCAACATCTTTATCTTTCCCCCCTATTCCAGAGGTACTATCATCTTTAGAAATTGCAGCATCAGCTGCTATCTTCTCTTTAAGCTGCTGAAGTTTCTCATTAGCAATCATAAAATCTTGTTTTGCTTTTGATATGTTACTTTCATGAGTTGCAATCTGCTCGTTTATTTCCCTTATTTCCTCTTGAGTTTTGACCATCTTCTCCTCAAGATCCTTACATTTACGTTCAATTTGCTCTGAATCAACAGCATGTTGTTTCTTCTTATCGCTTATCATTTTATTAAAAATATTTCTTTGATGGAGAATTAACCCACTCATCGTTTGAGCATTCCCAACTGACTGACTGGCTTGTGCTTGTTGTTGAGCCGCCAACAGTTGATTTTTTTGCTGTTGTTGGGCTTGTTGTTGTTGTTGCTGCTGCTGTTGTTGTTGTTGTTGTGCTAATAATTGATTTTGCTGCTGTTGTTGTTGTTGTTGCTGCTGCTGCTGGAGTTGTTGTTGTTGAAGTGCAGCTAAAAGTAGAGTCTGATTATTGAACCCAGCAGACATCTGCATGCGGGCAGCTTCTTGAAGAGCCTTCTGCTGTTGCATTTGTAGAAATGCTGGATTATTTTGAAATGCTTTCAACTCATTTACAAAAGAAGGATTAGTTAATAGCGCTGGGTTGTTTGATATCATATTTAGCATTTCATTACATATTCTCTCATTTGCTGCAATTTGTTGCTGTTGTTGCTGCTGCTGTTGTTGTTGGCGTAAAGCTGCAGCTGCAGCTTGATCATGTCGTTTTACCTGTTCCATCAATAAACGTTGTGTTTCATTTTGTTGTTGTTGATTCATTAATTGTTGGAGCTGCTGAATATACGCCATATTATTATTAGTATTCATGGGGCTAGCATTATTTGCAGCTAACAATTGTAACGCTCTTAACTGTTGCGGAGGTATATTGCCAATATGAGGAACTCCTACATTTGGAAAGTTATTTGGTAACATTTCCTAAAAAAGAAGTTATGTATAAAACTATTATCATAACCATATATATTCACGTAAAGACGTAAAAAAACTAGAGAAATCAAATATTACAGAAGTTTATACAAATATTTTCTCATGGCATTCTTAGGTTATTTATCTAAATAGTTGGAGAGAGAGAAATTTGATATATTGACAGGGGGTCGTCGGGACATATAAATTAGATAATCAATTTTTAACACAAATAAAAAAATTATGACTATAGGTGGTAAAAAAATATATTAATTTCATCTTGGAGAACAAACAATGTGATTGTAAAAAAACAAATTTTAAAGAGAAATCTAGCATGTGCATCTCTCGTACATATACATATGCATTATCACACATAACACAAAAGACAACAATATTCGTTTTGAGACTTTATATACACTATTCCAAAGTGCGCGGCTTGTATTATTTTTTATACATACAGTACAAACCTAATAGTAACAAACAACAATTTTCGAGGAAAAAAAATGGAAAATATTGAAAATCGTACTCCGAAAACTTGTGGGCCGAGGCCTTTTCTGAAGAAAGGAGAGGGTATTACAGGTAAATATAAGGTATGTATGTGATCATTGTGTAAATATAAATGTTCTGTAAACATAATATATAAAATTGTATATTTTTTTATTTTGTTTATTTAGGTTAACTATTCACAAATTGGTAAAGCAGTAGCAACATCTACCCCTAAATCAGTTAACTATTTCAATGAAGATCAAGAAAACAGAAATCACGATACACTTGAATTCGAAAAAGTGGAACAAAAAATAAGTGAAAAAATAAATTCTGAAATTGATAGTAAGGTGGAGGAGATAAAAGATGACGATAAGTTAAATTTTGAAATTTCTGATTTACCAGTTAACGATGGGTTAAGAAGTGTAGATGAATTTATATCACAAAAAAGAGACCTACCTAAAATATATACACCTAGTAACATCACAAACGATAGTAGCACCTCAACAATGGGCTTTATAAAAAATAAATATGGACATTTGTTAAACAGTGGGTCATCTACATCATCAACAACACTAAACACAAATAACACAACTTCCTCCTCTGGTCGTATGAAATATTTAGGTGTCGTCATGGAAGAAGAACAATTCACTCCAAAGATAAATAAAAATGACATTGTTGTTAATCTTGCTAATCAATTGCGTGATCTTATTGTTCACATTGATTACGCATCTCTTCAGCTTCGAAGTAGACAAGATTTATATGAAACAATGAGGCAACAAAAATTTGAAGCACAAGTTATAGAACTAGACAAACAAATGAAAACATTTGAGTACGAAAAAATCAGTCTATTAGAAAAACAAACAAGGTGTCAAAAACTAATACAAAAACAAAAAGAACAAATTGAAACATTAACAAAAGATAAGGATGATCTTAAAAGTCTCTCTGATAAGTATAAGGAAATTGTGTCAACAAAAGATACTAGGATTGCTAATTTAAGAAGTAAGATTACACAGCTCGAAAATTCAATAAAAGAAAAGGAGAATATTATTAAAGAAAATGAGAAGAGACAGGCACGGCGGTCACTTCCGTCAACACTAAAGAGTAGTACGAGGAGTCAATCTCCAACAATGAATTTACTTCAGAAGTCATCTGTTGTATCGGACATCAAGGACATTATACGTACAGAACTAATTAATCATCAAAAACAACAAATACACCATAACATTTCTGATACAGTTAAAAATGTGCGATGGAAAAGTCCAATTGTTGATTGTACTGATAAAAGTATTTACTGCAGCTCACTAATGAAACTCACTAAATTTGATGTTGATTCAAAAGGAGACTGTATATCCACATATAGTGATGGTAAATGCACTACAGAACATATTGTAAAAGCTTGTGAATGTGAACATTATGAGTACTCCAATGATGACAAAAGATGGGAACATTCAACAGGAAAATTTCATATGTATTATTATAGTGAGGAAGGGGTTACGTCACTCATATTAACAGATGAGTGGAAATTATTATATCATTCAGGTTCAGGACAGATAGATCTTTATAAAAGTGATGGACAGGTGATATTAATACAATCATCTGGTGATAGAGTTGAGTTTTCTAGAAATGATAACGCTGCGATAATTTATATGGGTAATGAGAATAAATATATTGTTACACCGACAACGATAACACCTGTTACCGATAACACTCAAGAGTCGCATTATGCTGATGGTAGTTACATAGCAAGAAGAAAGGATAACTCAATTGAATTTGTCTCTCCTGTCTTTGCTTTGCGACGTGATTCAACAGGAAATGCTAAACTTTCTATCGTTCTTCTAGATATTCAAATATCTCTTCTAATACATGACGTTGTTTGTATTAAACATTTAAATAAAACAAACTATGGAATAAATAAGACGATTTGTTGTTTATGGGGTAAAAATAGTCATTTAGTCTGTTAACTTAATTTATATTTGTAAGTAACTTTTTTTAAATAAATTATATTAATTAAATTTTTCGAGGAAATACTATAATTAACTTATGTCACGTACAAATTATTTTTTAATAATTGTTTTTATGGTAATTTTTATGCGTAAAAAAATAAATGATAATTACATAATAATCGGAGTTCCGTATATTAAAAAGTTTTAGGGTATTAAAATTAACTAACCTAGAAGAATCTTTTTGTAATATAGTATAACTTTCTAGTATATGTGCGTTATTTATTTTTAGTGAAATCAATCTATAGAAACACACACTAATATGATTTTTAATATAACTGTAAATTTAGAAGAATCAAAAATAATATTATACAAAATGTATTAGGGAACACAATATTAATAAAAATATAAAAAAAATAAATTAAGCAACAATTTAATAAAGATTTTAGATTATATCAAACACTAAAAACATTTGTATATCATAAAAAAGTTTGCAAATACAAGTATATATTATGTCAAAATTATTATAATCAAACAATTTGTATACATGTATGTGCAAATATAACCTCCAGATAGCTTATATTGTTATTAAAAAGATTTATTAAGACTTAGAACATGACGTTTTCTGTTTTTTGTATCATTTTCTATCCTAAATTATTGACAAACATTAAGCTTGAGTAATTAATTAAGAATCAAATAGACAAACTAAATAACTTCGTCTCAGCTATCAATTTTTATTTTGTCACTTTTTTTAATAATTCTTAAATAAAGTAGTAAAAAGAAAACTCAAAATGTGTCATAAAATTATAACATTTCTGATAATTCCTCTAATATAAAATGGAGTAGTAGACACGATTTTTCAAAACAAAGAATCATTGTAAAGTTATTAAATAAAATTGATAATGTTAAGTGATTTGATTTTATTAGAAATTTATGTTTGCGTTAACGTAATACCTAAAAATTCTTTAAAAATAATACTAAAGTCTAGATTATAATGAATGGAAGTTTGATCGAAATATAATACTTATTTTTTTCACCCGTACATTTAATATTGATATAATCTTTTACCTAGTATCTTTCAAATAAAACATCATTAAAGTTTTTTTCGAGATTAAAAACATTAAATATTATAAACATTGAAATAGAAAAATTTTCCCACTAATATATATATTGTTTTTGTAAACTGAATTTCTAGAAAGTAAATATTACTTTTATTTTTTTGTAAGTTACGTTATACTAATTGGTGTCTACCACATACATTTATAGAAAAAAATCCCTAAATGAATGATCGCATTTTAATATTAAGAATATGATTTACTTTTTCAAGCATTTTTAAATGTCAACATATTTTTTATCTTTTTTTTTTCATTTATTATTAAAATTATACGCAAAGTAATTATTTTAAACTCATTATAAACATATTACAATTTTAAATTAAAACTTTAAAAATTAAAGCACTTTTTATTTACTATTACATGTGCATAAAAGTTATTATTTTATTATTAAGTTTAGTTGTTATTTTCCATTCATCGTAACCATGATTATAATGTAGTTTTAAACCTTCAAACATGTAAACATTTTAATTTCTGAGCACATAAAAAAAGTGTAAAGGAAATGATTTCGTTTCCATGGATACATAATAATATCTTATTTACAAATGATGACTATCATCAAAGTAGTATAAAATAAAAAAAAATTATTTATAATGTTATATCTTTCTACTTTGTTATTTTTAATAGTACAAGAAATTATTGAAATTCCTGAACAATTTTATATTTCGTTAGGTCTATTCAAATTTATCGGAGGTCATTCTCCTATTACAAATGAAGTATACAACATTAATGATTTTTATGAAATAATCACGAACTATCATATAGATAGGATAATGGACTATGTACTACTTCTTGATAACACTAATGCTAATTTCCCGTTTTCTACAAATATTAACTCCACTTCAAATATTAGCCAATGTTTAGAGATAGGAAAAGAAATTTCTCAAATAAATAATAGCCTTCACTACAAACTTATGTTTGGTATTAATGAAATTATCTACAATAATAATAATTATACTTTTGCGTCACAATCTTCTCAATGGTGTATTTGTGATAGGTGTGGAATTATTGAAAAAAAAATTAATGATAGCATTGACCACATACAAATATTAATTTTTTCCAATAGTACTGATGTCAATAAGATTAACCTCATACTCCCAAACAACACTTTTGAGGATCAATCAACAACAATTGAGATACTTTATGATTTAAATTACCAAGATTCATCAATGATCACGCGTTTTGACTCCCAGAAAGGAATTCTATACTGCCCCTCCGAAACAAGATGCTATTGGGAACTCCTATACATCTTTTCAGAAGTTATAAATTATTACAATATTTATAGTTCTATAATAACATTGTCATTTTTATTTATTATTACAACCTTTATTTTCATCGCTGTAGAGGATGAATTATTTAAAAATATACCAATATTTTAATAGCAATAACAATATAATAAATAATGAAAAATTAACCCGGAATAATATGTGTAAATTTTTGTTTTCATGGCAGATCATTTGTTAACACCCCTGCCCAGATATCAGATTGCTGAACATCGAAAACCACTCCAATTATCTTATCCTCAAAGTCAATACTTTCTACCTCGCTTGTTTTGGTTTTTAACCAATACAAGTCGGAGGAACGACTAAGGTGTTCATCATCAATTGGTTCACTTTCTAGGGCCTCGCAATTCGGTACGAATGTATTGAATGTTATGTCTTTTTCAAACTTCTTCTCCTGAGCTGTTTTATTTTCAATCTCCTTACCCGTATTATCATTGTATAATAAAAGTGTTTTAATAGATTTCAGCACTTCATATTCGTCCCACTTTAAAAAATCTTCCTTTGTAAGATTACTTAAATCATATATCTTAACATTACACTCCATTTCTTAATAATTATAAAAATTAAAATAAAAGGTTAAAAATAACTAACCTAGAAATGCCTTAAATCTATAAATAGTTTCTTGCGTTATAGAAACATAAACATGGTCAGCCAAATTTTCTTGTGGAAAAACTAGTGGCCCAGTATTCCCAAAATTATCCTTTTGCTTAATTGGATCAGTCACACCGTGACCATTACTATACAAACTCATCATGATAGGGTTAACATTTGCAGAGGTGTCCTCTTGTCGAACGGAGAATGATAATACTACTGTCAGGGAAGCTAAATACACTAATAAATTATTTCTCATCAGAATTAATTATAAACAAAATTTGTAGAAGTACTTTTCATATTCAAATACGAGCAAACTACAATTGAATCAATATTTTTATTTCATTTTCCTTTTTCCAATGGAGTTGTGTGACTCCTAAAATGTGCTAGGATAAATGCGCGCTCTCTCTCTCTCTTTGTCCTTTTGTCACATTCATATGAATGTGCATTGTGTTTTTTTTATTATTTACACATTTAATTCCGTACCTAAAGATTAAATATTGACATTCGATTTTGTTTCTGTAAAAATGTATATTAAAGAGGTAATTTTTTTATTATTGCTTTTTTCGGTAAATGTTTTTTTTAGATTTGTATTCATAATTTCCGAAGTTACAAAGATAAAACTGTTATTAATGATCTATCAAAGAGGCATAATGTTGTTGTTGGGAGGAATGGTTCCGGAAAAAGTAACTTCTTCTTTGCAATTCAATTTTTATTGAGTGATGAGTTTGCTAATCTTTCACAAGATGCGAGATTGAATTTACTTCATGAGGGAGCTGGTGAAAAAGTTAGAAGTGCAAGAGTTGATATTGTTTTTGATAATTCAGATAGAAGAATAATGAGTTATGATATTAATGATCTCAAAATATCTAGAGAAATTTCTGAGAGAAAAGATACATTTTATATTGATGGAAAAATCGTTTCAAGGTCAGAGATTGTCAATTTAATGGAATCTGCTGGTTTTTCTAAATCAAATCCTTACTATATTGTAAAACAAGGCAAGATTATGGAATTGGCAACATCCACAGATGCTCAAAGACTAGCATTAATCAAAGAAGTTGCTGGAACCCGTGTTTATGATGAAAAGAAACAGGATAGTGCGAAGTTATTGAAGGAAAACATGGATAAACTCCAAAAAATTGAGGAAACAATTGAATTTATCAATGAAAGATTAAAAACATTAGAGGAGGAATCAAATGACTTACGTGAATACCAGAAATATGATAAGATGAAACGAGCACTTGAATATACAATATACGAGCAAGAAGCTACTGATTCAAGGAAAAAACTGGATAATTTGTCACACGAAAGAGAAGAATTAAATTCCCAACAAAATGAAATTGAATCTTCTCTCCTTCAATACAAACAACAATCAATGAAGAGAGAAACAGATTTAAGACGTCTTGAAGCAACTTTCAAAGGTGTTAAAGAAGAAAGAGAGGTCTTGTTAGAGGAACAAAATGTTTTAGTTGAAAAAAAGACCAATCTTGAGTTGTGTATTGCTGATTTGCGTGAAGAAGCCGATAGGGAAAGGAAAAATCGTACTAGAGCAGAGGAAGAAATGACAAGTGTTGGTAGAATAATAAATGATCGAGAACTGGAATTAGAAGAATTGGAGCCTTTATACAAAGATGCTGTTGAAAGAGAAAATAACCTTTTAACTGATATAAAAATCTGTGAACAAAAGAGAAAGGATCTTTACATACGCCAAGGACAACAAGATCAATTTAGAACCACCGAAGATCGTGATAATTATTTAAGAAGAGAGTGTAAAAAAATGGATAGGTACCTTTCAGAGTTGCGTGAAAGGGTTACCGAGAGTGAAAGTTCAATAGAACAAGATAAAAAAGAAACTGAAGAGATTCAGAAAGATATTATGAGCTTGAAGTTGAAACTTGATAGAGTTATGGATAGAATGGACAGATTATCAGGTGACCAAAATCAGGCAAAAGCTCACCTTGAAAAATGCACCATCAGACAAGGTGAAATTCAACGTGAAGAAAAAAATTGGCACGAAAGTATGATGAATTTAAATCAAGAGAAGGGACAAGTTGAGACAGACATTAGACGAATGATTCCACCTTCTTTAATGCATGGTATGAATTCAATTAAGAAGGCGATCGCATATTTTAAAGAAAACAACAAAAATGGAAAATACGATCATATCATTAATGGATATTACGGAACATTAATTGATCTCATTGAAGCAGATGACATTTTCTACCAAGCAATTGAAACAACAGCTGGTAATAGTATTTACTACAGTGTTGTAGAGGACGATAGAATTGCTTCAGAGATAACATCTTACATCAATTCAACAAATCTCCCCGGAGAATGTAATTTCTGTCCATTAAATCGTGTTGTGGCTAAACCTAGGAAATTAATAACTGATCCAGAAGCCAAACACATCATGGATTGTATGAAGTATGATCCAAAATTCGATACTATAATCAGAAGTTTCTTCGGGCAAACTGCAGTTGTTGGATCATTAGACGTTGGTGGTAGAGTTTCTAAGAATGATCATATCAATTGCGTAACACTTGATGGTGATAAAATATCACGAAGAGGTCCTCTTACCGGTGGATATAGAGAAATGAAAAGATCTAAACTTGAACTCAATAACGTTTTACGTCAACTAAATGGAAATGAAACAGACATGAAAAAACGTTCCGATGAAATAAGTAGACGTGCCAATGAAGCATCCATTGCCACAGCCCAAGCATCTCAGGCTCTTGAGAATATAACCGATGAAATTAAAAGACTCCGTCGAGAACATCATTTATGCAATGAAGAGTTGTCTCATAAGACAGAAGCCCTTAACAGGATGGGAATGAATATTGAACCCCAACGACAACACCTACAAACACACAGAAATAAAATTCGTGAGATTGAGGCAAAAAAAGAGATACTTCAAAATCAAATTGGTACACCACTTCACTCAACATTAACTGATGAGGAACAGGCTATGCTTGAACATTTGGAGAAAGATATGAAATTAAAGAAGGAGAAATTAGATGAAATTGTTAAAGAACGCTCAACTATTGAGTCTAAAAAGCATAAAATTGAGAATGAACTTCAAAATTATCTCAGAAGGAGACGTGAGAAATTACGTTGTGAACTTCAAGATATATCTATGGAAGATAAAAAGCACAAACTTTCATCAACTAACTCTGAATTAAAATCTACTAATGAAAGATTATCAAACATTATGGAGAAAGTAAATGATATAGACACAAGTCTAATTGATTACAAAATTCAAAAGGACAATCTCATTAAAGCTAAAGAGGAGCAACAAGAAAAGATTAAAGTACTTGAAAGTCAATTAAATGATGTTGGTAAACGTGCTGATGTTGTTTGTACTAAACTAGCAACTATAAGATCTACTAATGAAGAGGTAACCAAAAAGATGACTGAGCTTGGAACATTACCACAAGATGCTTTTAAGAAATTCCAAAACTTGTCTAGAAAGAAACTTGATGAAAAACTAACAGAATGTCTTGTTGAACTTAAAAAATACTCTAATGTAAACAAACGAGCTTTAGATCAATTCTTACGTGCCTCCCAACAAAAAGAAGATCTAGTTAAAAGAGTTCAAGAACAAAAGAAAAGTAAAAAAGCTATCGAAAATTTGATAGAAGTTCTAGATAATAGGAAAAATGAGGCATTAAATATGACATTCAAAATGGTTACAAAACACTTCCATAACGTCTTCAAACAATTAATACCTGAAGGAAAAGCAGATTTAATATTAAAATTAAAAGACGAGGATGGTCCGGTACCAGGTGAAAATGAATTAATATCAGTAGACCGGTTTGCTGGTGTAAAAATAAAATGTACATTTCGTGGGGATGCAGAGAGTGTAGAGATGAATCATCTGTCTGGTGGGCAGAAGACATTAATTGCCCTTGCGCTTATCTTTGCCATCCAAAAATGTGATCCTGCACCTTTTTATTTGTTTGATGAGATTGATGCTGCTTTAGATGCCGCTCACAGGAGTAGTGTAGCTAATATGATTCATGAATTATCTGAGAATGCTCAATTTATCACAACAACATTCAGACCACAGTTACTTGAACATGCTGAGAAGTATTATGGTGTTCGGTTTAGAAATCGTGTTTCTCATATTGATCCAGTTACAAAGGAGCAAGCATATGATTTTATTACTGATGCTGAGAAGCGAAATTAATTTGTATAAAAATAAAAAATAAATTAGTATTATTATTATTAGTTGATATCTATGATGTTATTAATGTTTTTTCTGGTTTTTTGAATTAGAAGATGAGTATAAAGCTATTTTGGCATTACGCAAAATTTTGAAAACATCTTCTTCGATTCCTCCAGCTGCCATCATTAGTCTTTCTTGGTAGTCTTGTGCTAGTCTCTCAAATTCTGTATTGTATCTTGTGGGGGGTAAACGACGACGGAGGATGTTGTTAACGGTAGAAGGTGTGGTCGTATCTTTTTCTTTAATTGTTGTTGGTATTTTTGTGGTGGTGGTTGATGTTGTCGTTGCAGTTTGTATTGGTGTTGTTGATGTATACATTTTTTCGTTGATCTTTGATTTGATAAATCTATCAAACTCCTCTTGTTCATTCATTTTATAATTACTCTCTTCGTCGTTTTCTTCTCTTCTTGAAACATTTTCTATCTCCTCCTCGTTAAGTGGTAAACTTTTATCCGGAGTATTAATATTTTTTTCTCTTTCAACATCCAAAAAATGTTCAAAAGCTTTTGTCATTACATCAAAATTATCTAATAATTCTTTTGAGTTAACATTATTTTCATTACTGTTAACAATTTTTGCCCCCTGCGCTTTAACAGTCGTACTAACTGTGGGGGATATTAATTTCAGCACTGGAATCTGTAATATTTTTAGATACATCACTAATCTCTGCAGTAGTAGTTTTAATGATTAATTTTTTCTTCTGCCTTTTTTCTAATTCCTTTTCAATGACCTTTTGAAAAGTCTTCAAAAACTCCTCTTTTTCCTTCTCATCCAACTTTGAATTCCTTAACAATTCATCAAAATTAATTGATGGTGAAGGTAAATTCCCATTCAACTTATTAATCTTTAATTCATTTTTTTCTAAAATATAAGATAAAATGGAAAAAAAAATCTTTTTATACCTATAGGTTTTATGTCAATTTGTTTTTCATCACTTGTCAAAGAGGATTCGACTAATATTGGTGTTGGTGATCTTGTTGTGGTACCAGTGGTGATCGGAAATGGCGATTGTGTTGATGTCTTGATGACAGTTGTTGCCAGGTAATGATGGAAAGGATGATGATTAAAGTCAGATGATCCAAATAAATTGTTAAGATATTGTTCGTGAAGGTGATTAAAATGTTGTGTAAGTTGTTCATGAGATAGGTGTAAGCTATTAACTGCGGGAGAGATAAAGTTTAATGGAATGGTGGATGATGATGTAAGTTGATGATTAAGAAGTGGATTATTGTAATAATATACATGATGATTCAATAGATTTAAGAATGGAGAGATAGTTGTTGTTGATGGATATCCATTAATTATATGTAAATAAAAAAATGACCAAGCAATAATAAAAGCTTTTATTTGTGAAAACATCTAAATAAAAAGTATTATTTAGAGAAAAAATAAGTTTATAAAATTGAAATAAAGAATGTTAATTATTTAAAATTCTAGAGTAGATCAATGTGAATCGTATAAATATTTATATCAAGATAAATTTTATATTCAATCATTCTACATTTTCTTATGTTAAATTTTATATAAAAAATAATAAAAATTAATTGTATCTAGATATGTACAACTATTTTATGGTTATATATTTAAGAATACACACCGTGAAAAGTTAAATATTTTCTGCATATATAGATATATATGGATGAAGGAAGAATGAACAATTACAGTTTTAAGACACTTAATATATCTTATCACCTATTATTTTAAAGATAATCCTTTACTAGTTAAACTTGCTTCCCTTCCTTGATTGATATACACATATTATACATACATGAATAAATATTTTTGTCAAGATAAATATAATTAAAGGTAACATATTATTGACTACTATTTTTATTTTTTTAATAAAATATTCAATCCTGTTTATAATTAGATGTAATTATAATTTTTAAAATTATTTTATAAATAAAAAACCTATAAAAATTTTAATTAATATTATTTAGAAAAAGTATATATTATATTAAAAAAAGTGAATATTCTTGAAAATATATTAATTTTGAAGGCTTTCTAATTCTCGATAAGGCAAATATCTTTGTAAACTTGATATATTAAAGATCATTTTTATCAGTAAAAGTATATTACTCTCCTTCGATATGTCACTTTACATTCTTTTCTTTTCATTATTATCTCTATTTTAATTTAATTATCAATATGGAGAATATCGTTTTTTATGATTTCCGCCATTAGCATATCCTGTTGAAGGTGCAGTGGTAGGATTTGAAGATGTCCCTCCCGTTGTTTGTTGGGGGTTTGGTGATGCTTTCCTTTTCAATCCCCCAACATATGGATTAACGGACATCAAATAACCTTGATAGTAATCTGATTCCTTATTTTCTCCCATATAACCTATAACATTTCCAGTACCGGTACCCTGTAATGTTGGTCCTCCACCTCCGGGAACAGCAGCTAACATTCCATGTACATTAGGTTGCCACATTAAAGGATTCCCTACTAAAGATGCTTGGGAAAGATAGTATGAGGCTTGGGTAGGATCTATAGCTGATGGAAGATTAGATGAACCGCTAGGGGCATTAGAAGATGTAGAAGGTTGTTGATAGCTACTTATTAACTGAGACATTTCTAAAAATATTTTATCATAACAAAATAAAAACTCTTCACATAAAATGGACTATGTACAATTTTTTCGTGCACAATATAAAATTTTCTCAGAAATAAAAATATATATACATATAACATCCGAAATATATTTTTTTTATAATAACAAAGAAAAAATAAAGAGAAAATTCATACCTGTAGAAGTTTGTGGGATTCTGGTGGGAGCAGCATGATAGGGTTGCAGTCTGGTAAGCTGAAATAAAGCACAGTAGGTAAAGAAATTTCTTGGAAAAGATATAAGAAGTTAAAAAAGTGTTACAATAAAAACCCACATATAAAAAGGTTATTAACATTCAATCATTTCCACCATATTTGGTATTGTCATACAAAAAAGTTTTTATGCTTATGTGTATGGAAATGTGAATTGTAAAAAGGTTTAAAATTTTCTATTAAAAGATTATTTTTTAACTCTTTTGTTTTTTGTAAAAGTGCTAAAATATGTTTATCTTATCTTACCTCTCCAGCAACAGCAGCAGCAGCGGTGGGATTGAATGGGTGTGCTGCAATATGCGGGGCTATTGTCGAAAGATTTGGAATTCCAATTATTGGATTTGTACCATATGCCTGTTGAAGAAGATTTTGTGCTTGTTGTTGTATTAAAGCTGTATATCCAGCACCGTTTTGTTGTGAGGCTGCTGCTGCAGCAGCTGCCACAGCGGCATTTTGAGCAACGAGAACTGGATTAATTGATGACTTTGGTCTATATGGGATGTTTGTACCTCGTGGTGGGGCTTCTAGAAGAATTTTACACACTTCACTCATACATAAAGTTATGGCTTTTGCTGATCCACTAATCGTTACAGCACGTTCCGTGGATGTTGGTAACATTTCACTAGCTACCTGAATTGAGGCACCTGTTCTTTCTCGAATTTCTTTTATTTTTGAACCCTGTTTTCCAATAACAGATCCACATTGTGTTGCTGGGACAATAAGGCGAAGTGTAATTGGAGGTTTTGATACACTATCTGGCATCTGTTTTAAATCTTCCTCAAATTTGTCACAAATCATGGTAAATGCTTTATTTATTGTCACCTCATTACCCGTTATTGTGACAATCCTTTCTGGACACGATCCATCAGAAATATTTATTTTGGCTTGTGACTTTTCTCTAATCTTTCTAATTTGATCTCCACCCCTACCAATGATACTTCCAACTTCTTTACCTTGCATCAGAAGCCTGACAGTCAATAACATTGACATTTGTGGAGCATTATTTGAGGGATTTATCATAGTATTAGTAGAAATATTTGTTTGATTGCTATCGGTAGATATTCCATGGTTCTTAGAATTTAATCCAAAATCCATAGTTAACAAACTATCGTTCGTTGATGGCAAATATTGCTGAGAGAATGAATCTCTGAAAAAAGAAAATATTTATTTTATAAAGGTTTTATAATTAAATTAACAAAATGTCAAGATGCTTTAGAGTAAAATTGGATAAAATTATAGATGTGGTAGAAAATATTTTTAAGAGGAATAAGAGGAAATTGAGAAACAGTTAGAAAGTCATTATAGAAAAATTAAAAAGCAAATAGGCTTTTAAAAAGTTTAATTAAGAACATTTCACAATATTTGACACCAATTTATGTTAAATAAATTATTTCTTAAATTCTTACGAAAAACTATATAAACTTCTAATTATTTGTTTGTTATCTTGGTGTATATTTATGAGATAATATAAAAAATTATACATATGGATAAACTATCGGTTTTTTGTTTAACATAAAGGGAATAGTTGATAGTAAAAATTGTTAATGGTCATTAAAAATTAAAAAATCTGTAAAACATAAGCAAGATCATATCACGCGAAAGTTGTCCCCAGTATCTTATAGTATAGATAGACATTAAAAAAAAAGCGAAAATATACTTTGGAAAGAAAAACTTTGAACTAAAATTACTAAATATGGGATGTATAATATTTATATATATATATATATATAGTGAGGAGATAGTAAAATGAGCGTTAAAAGATAAAAGTAAGAAAGTTGACTTAATGATAAAGTTAAAACTTTTCATGAAATTGGATGAAGAGAAAAGCTGTAGTATGTAACGTTTCATTTTTATGTAGTTGCTAGCATCATAATTAATGAGGGAAAAAGTTTTATAGTGAGAATATAGATAATTCACGAAGTATGATAAAAAAATTTTTATAATATGTATCTAAATATCTATATTTGTAACGTGATCATCATATTAAATATCTATTTTATCTCTCCCCTCTTCATTTATTAATAATAGCTATAAGTAAAATACTATTCAAGAAGGATATATTAAACATTTTAAAAGAAAAAAGATTACCTTCGATATTGAAAATATATATACAAATGTATAGTATGATTATTGTAGCTGTGGAGTAAAGAAATACAATCTTGGACCGATCATTTGAAAGAATGGGTATAGCATTTTCACATATACGAAAGAGTGTATGTCATATACCGATAAAAGTAAATATTTGATTAAGGAGATGTTTTGCCTGTTGTCCTAGAGAGGAAGAAGAAGTAAAGAAAATTGACATGTCAATAAGGTTTGGTACCACAAACCAAATAACTTTTAAGATAAGTAACTTTAATGATAATTCAATACAATTATCATAATTTTGTAATTTATTTTTATAAACAAAAATTATTTTTATGTACTTTTATCACATGAAGCTAACATCAACAGTAAATATATAAGTGTATACTAGAAATGTTACTACAAACAAAAGAGTGGCAAGCTAAAAACTTTTCAAAAAAATTATATTTATATTATATATATAAGATACAAGAGCTATTACATTTATTTTGATAAGATCATTTATATAAACGTTATAAAGTAAATAATAACATTAGTTTTAAGAAGGAAACATGAAGTATAAGTGAATCCAAAAAATATAGTACTATTATTCTTAATTTGGTATTGTAATCACTCAATAATAATGATCTAATAAAATTTATATCATATAATAATATATTGAATTGATTGGTAAAACAAAACCATATTTCTCAAAATATCATTAATTTTTATTCTTTAAAAATATACAGAAAATTTATGTAATTGCCTCCGTCTAATAGTTGCTTGTATTATATTTAATTCCTATAGAATTGTTATCATTCAATGTTCCATTTATATTTTAAAGTGTGGACAAATCACTTTGAAAATGATTCATTATTACATTTATTTTATAGATAAAGAAATATCATGATTAAGATAGCATTACTATTTTAAATATTACTTTGTAAAAATATTTTATTTTAAATTACGTGTAAAAGAAAGATTATGTTTTTTTTTTTTTTAAAATAAATTTAATAATAGCAATGTGCTAATTTCTGGTAATAATGATAATATTTGTTCTAAGGAATAAGAATATTAAAATTTTTCATAGACTAAATCTTTTTTTAAAATATGAAAGTTGGTAAATGAAAAAAATACCTGGAAAATGAAAGTTTTAATATGAATAGGCAGAGAATATTATGCTAAAATTTTACTTTAATTTTATAAAAAGGGCCTTTTATATTAATATAAAAAAACTATTTTCGAGAACTAAAAGTACTATCTTAGTAAAACTTATACAAAAAATTTAATTAAATAACAAGTGTTAGTATGTCTAATTACGTTAAAATATTGTAATATGATATATCGATGTTAATAAATAAAAAACTACAAAAAAAATAATGCATGAATAAATAAAAAGTTAGAGAGTATATCTTCATAAAAAAATTTATACAAATTCAATTTAAATATGTCTTATAAATGAAAAAAATTTTTTCTTTAAGTAAACAAACTTACAGCAATACATTATCTGTGAATATTTGATTAAACAACAACATTATTTCATCGCCATCATTTGAAAAGATTGGTGAATTTACATTAAATAACATTGCACTTTCCATAATTTAAAAATCTAAAAATGTTTATTATTAATAACTTTATATATATTTTTGTTTTATTTTATCATTATCTTCACAAACAAAGTATATGATGATATGGACACAGAGATTCAACCATTGATTTAAATTTTAAAATTTTATTAATAATATATATACGTTTTCTAACTATATCAAATTTCAGGTATTTGTAACTTTAACTATAAATTTTGCTTATGTCTCTTTTTAAAAATTATTAAACGTCTATACATTTCAATATTTTCTGACATTTTTTAACAATTTACGTATTATGATTGAAGGAAGCATCTTATCTCATTTAAATTATATGCTAGATGGAACATTAGTAAGATCATTACATTTTTCATTGTAGTTAAATTAAAAAATTTATTATCGCAAAACACAATTTTTTATATTATAATATTTTTGATTAAAATTTTATCCACATATATGTATATTTTACTTTTTCTACTTCTATTTAACAAAAGACAAATTCAATATTTACAAATTTAAATGCATGTTTTTTATGAGCAGCTTGGAGAACGGGATCTATATGGTGGAGGTGGTTCATAATTGGAATAACTTGGTGGTTGATTATTTATATCTCTTGAAACTGTATTAGGTGGTGGAACATTAGTCTAAAATAGTTTAAAACATTATTATGATTATCTTATTGTATTTTAAAAAAGCAAAAAATAAAATAAACTTGCATATCCGTTTTGTCTTGCGTTGTATTCATTAAGAGCACGTAAACATGCATCTACAGTCTCTGGAGCTAAAGGTTTTGAATATTTATCCACTCTAGAAGATCCAAAAAAATCGATGCCCCAGCCCATGTTAAATAGTTGTAGAATTAAAATCTAAAAATAAATTAAATTTTAAAATTCATTAAATATATAAACATTTAATATTACAACAAATTGTTAAATTTTCAATAATTAATAAATGCCTTTATTATAAAGCTTATTAAATTCGGGATGTCAATTAGTGGTGGTAAAGGTATTTGAGGTATAAAAATAAGTATAACAGTTGTCATACTCAATAAATGTTTAGGTCTTAAAATATGCCACATTGTTACACATTCGTTTATCATTATTATTATTTAAATATATATTATTTAAAGAAATATTATATATCTTATCAATATGACGGCAAAATTTTAAAATAAAAATATATAAAATAATAAAATACCACTGGCATACATATAAATGTATACATTAGGAAAAATGGAGTAACTATGTAAAATATAAAAAGATAAAGCAGCTATATGCATGTATATATAAGGGTAGTGTTGTTTTGGCAAAGAATGATACGAAAAAATTGTTTTAAAACTACTCTTTGCTTTCCATCCCCATACAATATTTTATACTCATAGTGACTATTTTTGCAAATTGCTTCCATATTTTATTATTTAAGTATTTTAAGTATAAAAGCAACTAACCAACTAAAAATTAAATATACACTATTGAAAAGGAAGATGAGTTGGTATAAGATAAAAAAGGAATTATTTCCTGCAATCTTGATTGTTTATTCTGACAATTCAATTAAAAAAATTGCTTTTACATTATACGGTTGGTTCCCAAATAAAAAGTTTAATATAATATTTATTTATTTAAAATATATTTGAAAGCATCAAGAGTTAAAATTTAGGCATCACAACTATATCACAGCTTTTTGTACACAATTAAACATTTATACCATCTCCTCTAAATAGAATGAGGAAAATTAATTTAATATAAAGAGACAAAAAAATTTAGATTTATCTTAATAAATTATGTTTGTTTTATTATATTAAAATAATCATACGAATAATTGCTAAAAATATATTTTATTGAAGTGTGCTATTATCGAATCTTGCAAATATTAATATTATCGTTGTTTTAAACAAGAAAAAATAAATAGAAGCAATGGGTACTTCTTTAAGATGGGAATCTTTTTATATTCTAAACAATAAAATAATATTTTCATCTTCTTAATACAATTTTAAAGACTCAAGATTACCAATGTAACTTAAGAGCGAGAAGATGCTAAACAATGTATATTTTAAATACTTTAAAATATAATAAATATCTGGAAGAGATATTTTATTAGCGTCTAGTTTATAATATTAATAATATGTCATATGTAAACTCAGGTTTTTCTCAAAAAGCAAATGTACTTATAATGATATAATCATCATATGATTGGTAGAATAGCTGGGATTTATTACTTTACATAGTGATAACATAAAATTTTTAAAAAGTCATTTTCTTAGCAAAAGATCGTAAAAGCATTTATAAATGATAAGACAATGATTGACTCAATCTTTTATGACATCATTTTCATTTTTTACAATAAATTTTATATCTTTTTACCTTTATCACCAAAATTAGTGTACTTTTACGATTACATTTATTAATCCTTTATGTACATACAAGATAATTAACATTACGAGAAATAAAACTTTTATTCAATCATCTTTATTTTTTTTCAAAGTCTTTCCTACTCAAAATTAAGGATTAAATTTTTACGTTTTGTGTTTTTATCAGCTTTTAACTTGTTTTCTAAATAAAATTTATTTGTTTGTGTTCAGTGAACAGTTCAGTATAAAAAAAAATTGTAGAAATGTGTAATTTGTTCTAAAATTCTACAAACTCATGAAATGTTAGCAATTATTTTAGTTATTACCTTAAAAAATGCCTCATGCTGGAATCGAACCAGCGACCTTCTGTTTACTAGACAGACGCTCTGCCCCTGAGCCAATGAGGCACGTTGGGTCAAAAAAATTGTAATTTTGCAGAAAATTATCAAAAACGCGTGTAATTTTTTATCTATTCTAATAAAAAAGTCTCAACACTTTATAGTTCATTATTTTAAGTGCTTATTTATAGCTTTAATGTCAATAAAAGATTCAAATTAATAATTCACAAAAATTACGATAAAGAAAATCTAATTCTAAATTAAATTAATATAAATTTACATAATTGTTCTTGAAACTATGATATAATTCAAAGTAAAATTCAATTCCACGATACTGTAATTATTAATTTAATCGAACATTTATTATATAACACTATAATGCATTTTCAAAACTCAATACTTTTGAGTACCTAAGATTTCGAATTCATAAATAATTGTTTATGAAGACGATGTTTCACCAAAGTATTTTTTATCATATCCATTTCTTTTCACTTATCTGTAATAATTATATCTCGAGAACCATATTATTAGGAATGTGAGAATAATGTTTTTCAAAATCCACTTCAAACTTCGTCATTTCTTTCAACAAAAAAACAAAAAAAAATTTACATTAATAATTACAATATTTACCAAATAATCCCCACATAATTACACAAACTTTTAATCTTTAAGTCATACTTTTCATCGCTTTTCAATATTTGTTTAAATGATAACGAAATTTTCGATGTAATGATCATATAACTCTCATAAATTCCAATAAAATAATTCTTATGGTATATCAAAAAATATTATTTAATTTATTCAAATCACTAAATTTTTATAAACAAATATCTATAGTTTAGTGGATTTCAGTTAATTAATATCTCGAAAAGTGAAAATAATTATAATTTGTCAGTAAGCGAATGGTAAATAAAATGATATTATAGTGTCTCTCACCTGTTATCACGTAAAAGTTACATATATTTGCAAAACGAATATTTGTAATTTGTGTAAAAAAGTTTTCTTTTTTCTAAGACATATATTTAAAATAATTATTATTTATAAAAATCTTGAAATGTAAAGAATCATTGGAATTCATATTGCTTATATACAGAAAATGAATTATATTAATTAAGTTCAAATATTGTGATTCGAGAATTATTTGAAATTTGTCTTTTGGAAATCATTTGAAAACTGTTAATTCTTGTATATACTAATAATAAAAATTCAATTATTGATATTATTTTATATTCTTATCAATTAAATACATTAAATTCGCAAAACTTCAACAAAAATTCATATTCAAATTTATTATATAAGTTATAAAAAAATCAAAATTTAAATGTATATTCTGCTAAAAACTATTTAATATTAATACTTATATTTTAATATAAAATATTAAATGAAATGATAAAAAAAATACTTTTTCCGTTAATTTTTCGAAAAATTAATAATTGATCAAGTTTATTTTCTCTTACATTGATAATTTTTACCTTCTTCCTGGTAGACGTCCTTTACCACCCATGGAATATGCAGTTTTCCTCGTATGGGACGATGAAGGATTTGAAGAATATAGTAAAAAATTATCTGATTCCTCATTATCTTCATCATTATCCTGTGGACAATTTCCAATTTTAGTTAACATTTGTTTGACCAAAAAGCCTGATTTGCCTCTACCTCTGGCTCTTGCGAGGTGGGTACTACGGAATCCTCCTAACTCGGTTTTAGGAGTCGTAGTACCCAATAATTCCTATTTACAAACTAACGGAGGTGGAGTAACAGGTGCCAAACTACAGCTTGTCTTTAGCCTCTCTCTTTTTATTGAATTATGACATCCCGGTATTAATGGAGATGTATCTTGAGATATTGGTGGAGATACAGGTGGCATTACATATGGCTCATCAATTGTAACTAATGGTACTAACATTGATGTTTTACGTTTTTGGAAGTGTTGATATATCGAATCAACTTTGATTTCGTCTTCATACTGTGGTTCAAAAGATTGTCTCTTAGATTCCTGGAATATGTCCCACATTTTATCTACAACTTCGCAACAAACTAAAATTCCACTATGGATTGTTAACATTTTCAATACAAAGACTCCATCCATCTTAATATGATCTCTAACAAACTATAATTAACGGTTTATTAAGTATTAAAAAAAAAACTACAAACCTCATCTACATCATCATTTGATTTCTTCTCACTAAAATTGATATCAGCCAATTTAAGCCTTCTTATTATGAATTTCTTCCTTGATTCATAAAACACAGACGACCATATCCATGTTATTAATGAAACAATTGAAGTAATTGTAAGCAATGTATACCATAACCATAATAAAATAAAGACTTTTTCTGTAAAAATATTTATAACAAGAACACATTGTACTGTATGCCTTTGGATTGCTCCCATTAATCTTATATCTAAATCACAATACGTTATCCGAGGAAAATTTCCAGATTCAGCCCATGGTTTACCAAACATTAGATCTTTTATCACACTCAATCCATATATCCCATAACCATCTGTTTGAAGGAACTTATTCATCAAGTACATTTGAAACAAAACATTTATTAAAAATAATACTTTAATGCCAAGATAGAGAAATGTCAAGAATGAGGCACAAAATCGTAAATTAATAAGTTTTGAAAGTAATTTAAGATGATAAGTATGTTGACTTCCAAAACAGAATCTGTGACGGAAGATTGATGTTAAATGGACTGCTAGACCGTTTACATTCTTCTGCCTCATTGTTGGTTGGATATTGGCTCGATCATTTCCAAATGCCATGATATCTTTTAGTCTTATTCCACTACGATCATACATTACTCTCCATATCAGGCAGGGACTGTAAAATAAGAATGCTGAAATGACAAGAAAAAAAGGTGTCCATTGGTAATAGCTAATCATCCTCTCTTCTCGTTCTTCTTTATCGTCTGGAATAGTTTGAGAAAATGGAACATAATATGTATTCCTGGCCCAACAATACATTTCTGTATAGTCCTCCCATGCTGGTTTGTATTCGGCCGGTAACCAACATTCTATAGGTCTTCCACCAAACATTTTCAAGGAAATCAAAACAGCCGTCACTAATAGGAATGTTGAAGTATAATAGTAATGCAACCTATCCGAAATATCATCATCTGCCTGTGGTTGAAGAAACGATAACGTTCCAACAATCTCCGCAAAAACCATTACTAATACATATAAACTTTATGCAATTTTAGAGGTATTTCAAAAAAGTAGGAGAATTTACCCTTAACAATGTTGAGTAAGGTGATCAAAATTTTAACTTTAAACAATATATTTTATATATATCAAAATTTTGACAAGCTGTAAATAATATAGTATTTAGTTAGTGAGATATAAAGGTTCTTATAATTTGATAATATTGTCAAGTTTACAATAAAATCATAGACTGTATTAAATTTCTCTCTCAATCAAAAAGATGGGTAATAGTTGAATATTTATTTTTAAAGAAAAGAATAATATATTTTCTACTATTATTGTAAGCTTTTGAAGGATAGAACTGTGATAAAA
Source organism: Strongyloides venezuelensis (assembly GCA_963280985.1). Classification (NCBI taxonomy): domain Eukaryota; kingdom Metazoa; phylum Nematoda; class Chromadorea; order Rhabditida; family Strongyloididae; genus Strongyloides; species Strongyloides venezuelensis. Next base: position 6,152,304 of record CAUJLX010000002.1, on the reverse strand, counting down.
TAAGGTTAGAAATTTTGTAAAGATTATGAATCTATTTTAAACAATAAAAATAATTTATTGTATTTATTTGTTTAACAACTTTTTAATTCATTCATTCATAATACCAATTTAATTATTCTGAAGCATAAGAATGTTGTTAAAAAAATCAAAAACATTTTTTATATATTTACTTAAAAATCATCATTTCCATATAATGTCAAACACATGAGATTTCCAACAATCTATGTTTCTATTTCTTTCACTTATAATAAAATATTTTTTCCTTAATAAATAATAATCATTGTATTTTTTTAAATAATTTTAATGCTTCATCAAAAGAAAAAACTATCCATTCATATGAAACATATGTATATATATATATATATATAAGTTTACATATAAATGTTTTATTTCTTTTTTCCTCAAACAAATTATATATATATATATATATATATTTTTATAAATAAAATAAGGTGATTCAAATAAAAATTATTTTCATTCAATTTTATTTGTATGAAGTTAATTGATAAGTTCTAAAATGTGTAAAATTACTTGGTATTATTTAATATTTGTTGTTTGTATAACTATTTTTTTATTTTCCATCTTTCAGGATGCTCAAACATTAAGTATAATAAAAAAGGTTGTGAGACAATTAAACTTTTCTTTAAAAATTTTTATTTTACTTTTATTGTAGAATCAAACAAAAAAACATTCTAATCGGATATTTGAAGATGATATGATTCTCACGGAATATGATATTAATCTATTATTCAACAAAACCAAAGATTCACAAAATCTAAAAACAACCTTATCCCAAGATAAAAATTCAATAACTTTTTTCACAGCTCTTGCCCCAAACAATCCCAAAAGGTGGACAAAATACTTTAAAAACGGATCATATTATATTCCATACATATTTGACACAACAATAAAGGTTCCTGAAAAAAGATTAATCTTAAAATCAATGAACAGCATTGCTTTACATACATGTGTTAAATTTAGAGAAAGAACCAAAGAAATTAATTATTTAAATATTCAATCAACGCCCTCACAGGGGTGTTTCTCCTATGTAGGAATGAAAGGTGGAAAACAACCTCTTGAACTTGGAACTGAAGAAACAACAACGTGTTTCTCTAAAAGAATTGTTACACATGAATTGTTACATGCTGTAGGTTTATATCATGAACATATGAGAATAGATAGAGATGATTATGTTAGGATTCATAGAGAAAATGTTCAAGAAGGTACTGAATTGCAGTTTGAAAAAGTTGTGGGACCAGGAGTTTCTACCTATAATATACCATATGATTATTTAAGTATAATGCATTATGGAAAACATTTCTTCGCAAAAGATAATACGCTGGTAACAATTGAACCTAAAGATAAAAGATATATAGACTTGATTGGAAGTCTAGAATCACCATCTTCAAGTGATTGGTTAAAAGTTTGTGAGATGTATCAATGTGAAGTATGTAACAATGCTTCTTATAAAATATTTAACACACTACCGTATATTTTAAATTACACCTTTCTAATATTTTTAAAAAAATTTTTTATTAAATTATTCACAAAAAGTATCTAGTTGTCAGTAACAAACAATTATATAGGCTATACAATTTAAAAATATGTATATACAAAAGACATTACCATAGTTTTTGCTTTTTACTTGGTATGTCATTCTCTACGAAATACTCATCATCAGAATCGATGAGGATATACGTTTGAGGTCTATTTACAGGTGTCTTAGGTTTAGTTTCATTAACATTGATATCAATATCAGGTAAAGTAAAAGTTTCATCTAAAAGTTTACAATTTGATCCATTTAGTAATAAATAGTTGCTATCATTTAATTCCAATTTCCCATGTATTAAAAGTTTAAATCCTGGGAGTAAATGACCATGATTGCACGTATTACAAGTGATTTGGTCTCTTATAATTGCATCAAAATATTTGTTTCCATCACTTAATTTATATACAAAGTTACATTGCGAGTTTCCATTCCCGATTTTTATGTTATCACCTTTTCCAAGAGAAAGTGAATCAATTTCCATTACTAGATGGTTTTCTATTTCTTGAAATCCTTTTTTAAATTCTGGAGAAGAACTTATTAAACACTTACTAATACCACTTTCTAAAAAAAGTTGATAAATGTACTTCATTTGGCTTTTTGCATCTGAATACTTATTATTAACTTTTTGTAAATTATTAGAAATCCAATCGTTATCAAGAAGTATGTGAAGTTTAAAAAAATAGTCGAAAATTTCGGAGACAGTGAGATTTTTTTTCTTTACCGTAAGATTATTCATAACATTTGAGCTCACTATGTTCAAAGGAGTCTTCTTTTGAAGAGTTGAAGCATTATTTTTTTCATTAGAACGGCTATTTGATGAACTAGTCAAAGAAATTTCTGCTTTTGGTACATCATTATTAGTATTTTCATTTTGAAAAGTAGTATTTTTTTCTTTAGATATATAATTTAAAGAATTTGATAACTTTTGAACATTATTAATTGGGTTGTTAATAAGAACATTGACAACTTCTTTCATTTTCTCCCTACAATATTTCTTAGCTTGTTTCCTGTCATTACCTGATATATTCAGTTTAGGTAACAACCCAGCTAGAACATTATTTAATGTATTCTGACTGAGATAAGCTTTAACTGCACCCCCAATAACTTGACAATTTTTTTTTGTTAAATGAATCACTCCATTAGCTATTTGACATTCTCCAGAAATATATACCTTTATTCCAGGTCTAAAATATGCACTTAGAAAAGGAATGTGCTCACTTTCAATAGCAATAAAATCGCTCTTCCCATCAGTAACCTTCAACATTAACATCCTCCTTGCTGAAGATTTAGTTTCTTTATTACCTTGATTCGATTCAGTATTATTAGATTGTAGATCAAAGTCCCCAATAGAAATACAATCCCTAGTGCTCATCTTCAAATATTGCTCAAGCGCAGATTTTGAAATATCGTAAATAGTTTTAATTTGAACGAATAAGTTGATATTTTCCTTATGGTAATACTTATCATTATTCCAGTTGTAGGTTTTTTTAATATTTAGTGAATCACATAAGTTTGAGTAAATAAGTTGATTAAAAATTAGATTCTTGTATTGTTCAAAATTAATATTTGGCTTAATGGAAACTAAAATAATTATTGAAATGAAACTTACTTTTTGAGAGTCTATGAAAGCAACGGCATCCTCTAACCAAGATTCATTGATATCTATGTGAAGTGTAGAAAAAATAAAGCAAAGACTCCACATCCTTGTTAGATTTCATAGTAATGGTAAAAAAAAAATAGCCGCGTAATTTCAAATGTTCATTTAATGAGAAAACGAACTTCCAAACAGTAATTATCGCTTTAAGATTAATATGTTTCTATGAAAAATAAGTCCAGTGTGGTATCAATATGCCGAGAAATATTATTGATATGCGCGTGACTACATTTTGTTATCATTCATTTATGCATCAATATTTAGTGTTTTTGAAGATTGTTAAATACATGTTTTTGATAGCTATTTCAATTGTTTTTTTTGGATTATTTTTAAGGAGAGAATAAAACATTTTCTAAATATTAAGACAACTTATTCAACGTAATTTCTGTCAATCAGATCATTTGAAAAAAATAACCAATCATTGAAATGCTTAATGACTACAGTTATATTTATGGAAAAGTAAACAAAGTATGGGAGCATACTTCAGAAAATACGTGTTATTAACAACGTTTCAAACGGTATCGTAACAAAATATCAGGGCAAAGTTTACACTTCAAATAAAAAAATTATCCCATGTAAAATTAAATTTACTAGAAAAATAAAAAGGAAATAGAGAGAAAACAACAAAGAAAATAAAATTATTAGCATCAGATCAACCGTTCTTTTTGATCTTCCTTTTACCTCTATCGCTTTTATTTACCAAATACATCTTTTGAATACATCATACTTATAGGAGATCAAAAATCCACATTCTTTCATAATTTACAATAGAAAAAATAATCAATCGTAGCCTTTCTTGTTATCTCCACAGGTTATTCCATTTTGAGCGTCACAAGCATCAATCCAGGCATTATAGACGTCAATTGCTTCATGAAGGTGATTGACTGTCATTTGGTAATGTTCATTGCATAAACGACAGTAAATTTTTCCAATACTTGTGTTGTGATCAATTTTACATTCAACACACAGTTCCTGCTGACAGAATGGACAGTCGAAGATTTTCGGTAAAGGTATAATAGGTTTTACCTTAGCTGGTCCCTTTCTTGAGGAGGATTTACGTTTTCCCATTTTTAGTTATGAATAAATAATTTCTAGCGAGAAAATAATTGAGTTGAGGGTAAGGTAGTAAAATAATACACTAAGAGTGACTATTGTCAATATTCGCTGTAGGACTACCAATTCGTTCTTCCGCTTGGACACACCAATTCATCAAAGGTTATTTTGTTTTTTTTTCGGGCTGGTGCTATAGAAAAATTACTTGTGAATGCAGAAACAAATTGTGGTCGTATGAAAAATATATTGAAAAAATCGAAAGGAGAAAATTAAAAGGAAATATATATTTAACGTGCTCTACATTTGTACGAAAAGACAAAGAAAACTAAAGTTGTTGGATTTTGAAAGTACGAAGATCTTTCGAAAACAAAGATAGAAACACTTATATGATAAATGCATCTTTTTCTTGTCAATTATTCACTTTTATTATCTTATAACGAATATTGAATAAAACAAATTTTTATTTACTATAAATCATGTCATCTATTAAGCCTTCTTCTACTGCAAGTCCTTCTAAGACAATTAGTGAAACGTCAGAAGCTACAACAACTCAGGAACCTGAAAATGAGGTATTGGTTCTGAGATTAGCACCACAACAACCAGAGAATAGTCCAAGGTATTTTTGCTATTTCTTATTAATCACATTTTTCAAATATTGTAGGGTACATTGGTCTGCAAATACTGTCGATAATGAACATATGAATAAGAAAAAGAGTAAATGTTGTTGTATTTACAAGAAACAACGTCGATGGGATGAAGATTCTTCAGGTTCAGATGATGTAAGTTTTTTTTTCATATTCTGTTATTATTATTAATGATTTTTAGGAAATGGAAACTGATCATTGTCGAGGACACGTTGAAAAGAAATGTAATCATTAACTATTTGCATAAATAAAAAGTTTTTGTACTACTTTTTATCCCTGTATATTAAAATCTCGAGAATGTTTTGTTTTTGAAATAAAAGTTTTTTCATCGATTAATTGTCTTTCTTGAACGATGAATCATTATCATTTTACATTGTGTTATTATCATAATAGAATATGTAAGAAGCTGTTTGAGGAACATTAATATATTATTATTTTGATGGAAACACGGAATTTAAAATGGATTATAATAAACTTTCCAGAAGTAAGGAAGCAATCATATCATTTTGTTATTGAGAATTTAACTGGTGTTCTTCGATATTTAAACATAATATTTACTATATATAAGAACTGAGGAACATTATTTTAACTTAAGTTTACTTTTTGTAAAATTTATATAGAAATAAGTTTTTTAATTTTGAAATAAAACTAATTCTTTAGTGAACTATTTTTCTTGAATTTTTTCTGTTATCATAAAAACATAGAACAGATGAAAAAATACTGTTTTTGTTCTTAAAAATTAATTAATGTTTGGTAATTACATTTACTTTGTGTACTAAGTGATGAATATTAATGTTTTTATGAATTACCTCAAAAGAGAAGTTTGGGATAAGCACGAAAGCATTTTCAATAATTGAAATACATATTTAGATTATAAAGTAATTTTAAAGATTCAATTATTATATAAAATAAAAACTGTGATCAAACCGGATCCATCTAATAATTCAAATATCAGAAATTTTGATAAATATGAAACTCAAATAAAAATCGTATTTTTAGGATTTTAATAATAATCTTAGAATAAATTTGATTTGTATTTAACAAAAATTGTAGTACAAAAAAAATATTTATTAAAATTCATACAAAATATTAATCAAATAATATACAATTATATAGAAATAAATACAATAATATAAATTTGTCTATACAAAATCAACAAATTTAAATTCCTCCCTTTTATTTCTATTCTATTTAATGATGGTGTTGTTGAAGTTAATAAACAACTTTTTCAAACTCATTACTAGTATCTGCTAGATAATTGTTATTTTATTATTGAAAAACTATAATTTTTCAACTATTATAAAAAGATTTTCTTTAAACTTGCCCCAATTCAGTTGGGCTCTTTTTCAACCTAACATTGATTCGGGGCAGTATATATAAAGATGTTATATTTAAACTGGAAATATTATTATTAAATTATAGAAATATTATATTTAGATATTTGTATATCCAAATATCTAACAGTATCATCAAACACCTTCCTTTTTAGTTGTAAAGAAATTAAAAAATTTCTGATAATTCCTCTGGTGTACGTGAAATAATGTGGTTCAGTTTTATTTGTCACCATACTCCGAATAGAGTGTTCCATTAAATATAGATTATTTTCCACAATTGGGACAATAGAAGGATATTAAATATTCTAAAAAATAAATAAAAATTGTCATAAAAGTAAAAAATAAAACATAACATTGTTTGATGAACTTGTCTTATATCATTAACACGATTTCCATAAAGTAATTGGCAGAATCCACGTGTTAATTCAGAATCCTTCTTAATTGATGGAGTCATAACAGTAGACAACATGATATATACAAAAACTGAAAATGGTAAATATTTAAAGTAAATATATAAGATATACGTAAAATAAAAAATAATTAATAAATTGAAGGAAAATTATATAAAAATTTGAGGAATATAAAATGATAAATAGCTATTTATAAAAGTAATCAAAATAATGTAATTAAAAAGATAAAGACGCATTAACAATTAAATTAAAGTCAAATAAATTTGTGAGTATTTATATATAATATAAAATGGTCATCAAAAACTACGTTGCTCTTTGAGACCTATAAAAAATTTTATCGAGAAAATATGTGTCAAAAAATTATTGGATGAGAAGCACTTCAGAATTGAAGAATAATACCTTTTTTTGATTGTAATGTAAAAGTTTTTCTTTTAGAATTTTTTTTAATAATTAAACAGTTAGTTTTTATATTGAATCATGCTATATTGAAGATAATTCAATTTAATTAAATTCATTTGAAAAAATAAAGTCTTAAAATAGTGTATATATTGTTTTTCATATTAAGTAAAAATAAAAAAATTTCTGTTACCATAATCTTAATCATTTATTGATGGTAATCTAGCATATATATTAAATAAACTATTTACGAGGTTATATAAACTCTACCCATATTCTCATATATCTAAACTTTGCCCATAGGTAGAGATTATATAACCTCTTGTAAGTCTACAAAAAAAAGTAAAATAGCTTTCACACATTCGTCTAAATTTTCATACAAATTTTTGATATGAAATAATATGACATCTCTTCCACCATGTTTGGTAAAAGGAAGTGTGATTATATCTTGTTTGTGATATAAAAAAATTATAACGCTATGTTAATAAAAGGTCAACTTTTTTAACCATAATTTAAACAAATTAATTGTTTAAATTTTTTCTACTAAAGGAGTGTTTACTTTACTAGCTAGGATATATAATAATTTACAATTATAAGATCACATGTTCTACTAAAAAAGATAATGTAAAAAGGTTTAAGCAGAAATTTTTTTTAGATTTGACCTAGTTTTCTAATACTTGAAATCATTTAAATTTTTTTCCGCTAAATTAGAGAAAAGTATATTTTAATTAATTATTTATAGAAATCGGTTAAGTTTCTGAAAAATTACATTTAATACTATTTTACTTTAATCAGAGATTATGAATTAATTTTGAAATTTTTATCAAAAATTATCTTTCACAGTTAGCATATTTTAATAAATAATATTGTAATAAAAATAATTAAAATTAAGCAACATTAAATTTTGACATAATGGAAATATTATCCACAAAGAAAAACAAGTTAAAGAAATTTCTAAAACTAAAAATAAGTAATATAAATTATCAAACTACCATTGATAAAAATTAAATACAAAATTTTCATTTTTATCACCTGGATTATTTTATTAAAAATTATTATTTGCAGTTGACAATCTGATTTTGAGTAATAAAGTACCTAACTTCCCATTGAGAACTCCTCAATTCGATCTCAAGGCGAAACCAACTTCTCCCTCACTTGTTACTATTTCATGTTGTTATTTTTACTTCAAGTTATTTTTCTCTAATTCTATAAATATAAATACACATCAAAATACAATTGAGTGGTAACTAAAATTAAATTAAATAATAATAGCACTATTTAGTGAAACATGTGTTTTTGAAAACAATAAAAGATTACTATAAAACGACAGCAACATTTAATAAGATACCAGACAGTAAAAAAGTTTTTTTAAATAAAAATTATTTTTTTAGTTATTTGAATGTTGAAATCTATTAATGAAGAACATGTTGTTGAAGAGGGATATAAATCTGATGATTTTTTTGATGTCCCACATATGATCAGAAAATCGAGTTCAGTTGGCTCTATGCCAAGAAAATGGCGTAAGTAAAAAAGATTAAAAACAGTATTTTATTTACAGTATTCGCTGATTTGGAAAAACAACAAAGAAAAGTATGCAAAACTTCAATAGTTATGCCAAATGAAAAAATACAGGATAGAGAAGAAAAATCAAATAAATTACTTAATATTAATTTTTTCATAGTTATTCTAACGTTAATATGTTTGGCAATGACATTAATGTTTCTGATGACTGCTGCAAAAAATTTTAATAATTCCTTATCGAAGACATTATCCGATGCAATGGTGTCAGATGTCATGAATAAGTGGAGATCTTAATTATTTTTTTGATTTACATTTTAAAAGTTTCAATGATTTTATCTTTGCCAATGTTCCTTTAGCACAATCAAGAATAAAGTGATTTCTATCTAGTTTTGCCTTATCATACTCCTCTTTGATTAAGTAAAATGCCAATTTTATTTGATTGCGTTGTGCTAAACTTAGAGCGAAGAATAGTTTGCAACGTGACATCATCACCTGATTTCCCATTTTTTTAGCAATGTTATACTGGGCAATACTTAATTTACCAGCTACTAATGCAAAGTTATCGAAATAGTCTCCCATTGATGAATATGCACCACCAAATGTTGAGAGATTCCACATTGTTTTTTCTAGATATAAATTTTCAAGGAAATATTTTGTTATAAAGTAATTCCAACTGTAGTCTATTAAACATATTTCAGGATTTCCATCTATGAAATATTTTATATACAATCCCTGAAATGGTAATTATTGGTAATTAAAAACAATATATTAAAACAAACCTTATAATTTTTGATTGAAAACGTTTTCATAAATATTTTTATAAACTTTTCATTTAAGTGAATATTTTTAAGGAAAAAAGCTCCACAAAGTAATCCTTTGAAGGTTACCAAAACTTTATTTTTATCTTCATTAACAACACAAAAATAATAAAAAACCATTTGCAAAGAAATATATAAAACTATTTATAAAAAAATAAAATTTCTAACAGATATAAAAAAGTATTCAACTTCTGCTATTTTTAAAAAGAAATAAAAAAACAAGATTTTAATAGTAATAATATACTATCTTTTTAAAAGTTTAAGTTTGTTTAAAATAAACTTCATATGCGGAGGCATGTTGCAAAAAATGTTAAAGTTCTTAGAACCTGATTGTTGTATTCCTGGAAAAGATGCTTTATATAGATGACATAACATTGGAAGGTGCTTGTACCCATTAGTACTAGATATGTCTAGGAGATTACGTGCTTCATTAGTCAACTTTGGTGGACTTATAAAGTTTTTTGTATTTAAGGGATTATATTTAAGATCACCAATAATTGGAGTGTTTAAACCATACACTAAATGGGTCCTTATTTGATGAGTATATTCTTTATAAACAGTTACTTGTAAAAATGTCATATCTGCTCTTTTATTTGTTTCAAGAACTTTATAATTGGTACTTGCAAACATTACAGGTATATTCCCTTTTTTGGGGAACTTTTCTTGTTTAAATGGTTTCACAACAATATCGCCTCTATTCACTAACAGCTTGACTAAAGGAAACTTTATTGTTCCTTCATCTAAAGCAGGAATCCCACGAACAAGTACATGATAATAAAATTTAACCAATTTATCCTCAATCATCCCTAAATATCGATCCTGAGCTTCCTTAGTCTTAGCAAACAGAATGATACCAGAAAAACCCTTTTCTAAGGATTTCACCAATGAAAGACGAGAAAAATCTGGTGATACTATTTTTTTTAATTCCTGTAAACAACTATCCATAGTAATAATTGAATCATTTTTAGTTTTCCCACTATAAGCAAGAGAAACTGGTTTGTCAAAAGCAATTAAAGAATCATCATCAAAGATTACTCTGTTTGCCATGTATTCTGCCAATTTTCCCTTGTCATTTGTCCGATAGTTATCAATCATTTGTTTTATCATTTTAATTCCGTAGTCTCCTTCATCAATAAATAATGGTTTGGTAATTATGTTTTTTAGAGAATTTTCTTCATTTGAGGAACTTTCTAAAACTTCTGGAAAATATAAAAAAGGGAATAATGGTATATTGATGCATAATCTTACCTTTAACGTCAAACATTGAATATCCCTTATCGACATTTCTTTTATTTTTATTGTTTTTGTTAAAAATTTTGTTGTTTGTTGGAATTTGCTTGTCATGTGGTTCTTCTAAAGTAGTATTTAATGGTTCATAATTTGAAAGAATTTGTTCGGTAAAGAAATCTTCATTATCGGATTTTTTACTTTTTAAAGTTTTTTTAGAGTGTGTAAAAACAGTCTTTTCATAAGGAGAGGAATTTAAAATTTGCTCAGTAAAAATATCATCCTTTGCGTCTACACCTTTCAAATTTTTCTTAGAATTTTTATGAGCAGTTTTTCTATAAGGAGAAGAATTTAAAATATTTTGAGTAAAAATATCATCTTTCTCATCTACAACTTTTGATTCTTTTATTACTTTATTAGAATCCTCCTCTCTAGCTCTACTTTCTGTTTGATATTCAATCCCGAAAACATCGTCATACTCAGTTTTAATATCCATTTCTAAAATATTATGATTTAGTTTTTAAGAAAGTTATGTATCCATTCTCAAATATAAAAAAGAAAAGAAACTTATTAAAATGAAAAAAAGAGAAAAATAACAAAAAGTAAAACCAATAAATTTCCTTTCTATTTTTCATTTCCAGGTAAAATAAAGCCACATCTTTTTGGCAATACATCTGAAAAAACTTCTTCAATTGTCTGACCACTTGAAACTTTACATAAAATTTCAATAACTAAATTTATTGACAGCATCTCATTAAAGGTGCCCTTAGGAGCTCTTTCCATTACTTCTCTTATTGGAAGACGTTGACATTTCAAAGATAAACTAGATGCTTTTTCTAGCGATTTACTACCAACTCCACTTTCATCTACCAGACCACCAATTACATAAACTGTTCCAGGATCTAATTCAAGTAATGGTTCACAAGTTGAATCTGGAGAAAGGTACACAACACTTTTAGAATCTTTATAAACACTTGTTACACTTCCAGATTCTCTTTTCCAATCATAATTTTCAAATCCCGTAATCAAACTACTTCCCTTCCGATAGAACTCCTCAGTCCCATTAAGAAGAGTCATCTCCAGACCCGTAAACTTCTTCTCCAATCCCCGAACTCTACATAACTGTCTAAATAATTTGCCCTTTTCTTTTTCACTCATTAAACTATAAAAATCTAAATCTATACATACCTAAAGAACGGAAAATATTAGAAAAAATAGCGATAAAATAAGTCAAAAAGCTTTACATGAAGTTTATCGCATTCAATTGTACCACTTTCGTGGATCTTTTTCTTGTTCTCCCTCCTTTTTTGATGTTCTATCTTTCTCTTTTTTAGTCGTTTCTCCTTGTAACGCTGTTTTTTTATCAGTTTCTTTTTACTTCTTGATAGGTGATTTTTTGTTACTTGGTCTGAAAGATATAAAAATTAGAAAATATTGGGTACAATGCTGTTATAGAATTTCAAACCTGAAAATAATGAAACATTGTTGAAAAGTATTTCTTCTGAATTATCAACATCTTCTAGAGAAAGTTTATTTTCCATTGTTTGATAAATTAACTAGGTGAAATACTTTTTATATGAATTTTACTGTTAAAATAATAAATCTTGATGGGATTGTTTCTACAGTTTGGAATGGGGACACGTTTATTCACCAAGAGCTAATTTGTCTCTTCTCTGATCTCACAGCGGTTTCTAGATTTCGTTGGGGAAATGTTTATTTGTTGCGAAAATATTTATTAACAAAAGATAAAATGATTTAAAGATGATAGAGTTGTTTTTATCATTTTTTTTCCAATTTTTATTACCACTTGAATTTTTTTATGAAAATATTTTCATTTTAAAATTTTTAAAGATTTGTTTATACCATTCCCTGTTAGAGCATTTCTGATATATCAACCGAAGAAACAATAAGGTATCTATATTTACAAATATATTGTTTCTTTTTATCTTCAAAGTATCATATTTTACCAAAATGATATTTCTTAATTAAATAATAAGTACAGTACCAATACCCATTATAAAATATTTACACATTTATATGAATTGTTTTTTTATATTCATATAATAATAAATACTTTAGAGATTTGTGTGCAAAGAAGAGAAAAATATGCGAGAAAATATGGATGGGTAGCACGCTTAAAAATAATGGTAAGTTTCTGATGTATTTTTCATATTTTAATTGTTGTATTTCAGAAGATGCGCTGTACAATGTGAGTGCGCAGATGAAATTGTAGGTTTTCAGCATTTTATACTATTTTTGACCGTTTAATTTCAGAACGTTTTGTGTACAGTATTGAGATGTATAGGTAGGCTTCTAGTTTATTTTTTAAATTTTATCTGTTCAATTTCAGAGAGTGTTGTATACTCTGAAGACGCAAGTGAAAACATAGTTCTGATGGATCAACTAAAGTACTTTCCTATTGTATTGTTTGATATTATATTATATATTAATAAAAAATTTTAATTTATTATCTTTACATGTATTATTAATGATAAAATGTAGTAACTTGATAGAAAAATATATGGTATATACATTGAGTTTATAGCAATCTCATATCATTACGGGGAGTTATACTGCAAATATATAGATATAATGGAATATATGATATTCTCAATACTTATACAATTTTTCCCCTATATATAGCTATAAATCGCGTATTGCAAGTAACTGGGTACTCAACTTTTTTATATAAAAGTTTATTTTGTATAATAAATAATTACTAGAATTTTTATCAATATTGCTGTAACTCAGTGATAATCAACTATATGTTCAAATACCGTTTAATTAATTCAGGTTATATAATCTCTACCCATCTTCTCATATATCTAAACTCCGCCCATAGTTAGGGTTATATAACCTCAATTAATTAACTTTTAAATAGCGATATTATTACTTTAACTACTTTAAATTGTATAATATACCAGATATATAACATTTTCCCAACATCTACAAGGAAATTGTTGTAGCGGTACAACGCCGGAAAAAAGCAAGTTAGACTTTGGCTAATTATTTTTATTCCCATACATTTTATTGGTGAATATACGTGTACCCATCTTTAACCCTTTCAGCTTCAAACTTGTAAGAAACATAACTTCGTTAATTTTTAAGATAATAAAATGATATTATACTCATTAGATAAAGGATGGTTGGCGAAAAAATACTACCTAAAATTTAATATGTCCCTACTTAATATTAAAGTACAGTAGTTATTTTAAGTAGAGGTAAAACGACTAATTTAATTAAAATTTTAGAATAATAAATTCTTAAAATATATATGCATGCAGTTAGACAGTAAAACAATTTAAAAAACATTATTATAGTAAGTTTTGAATTTTATAATGATAAGTATTCAACTCTTGCGATATTTTTTTCTTGAGACATTTTTATAAGGAATAATAAATTTTACAATAAATGATTGATATGAAAAAAATATTTGAATGTATATGCATAATAAAGCTAAGGATTGCAAAAATTTACTAATAATAGTAAAAATAATTTAGACGTTCCTACGATATTTAATAGATCTAGGTAAAAAGTCCAATTCTTACAAAGGAAACAATTTATTTTTCTAATGACTAAATGTGTGTAATTATGTTAACTTTTAAGTTGTTATTCCTCAGATAGATTTTATTTTATTAAAATTTGAAATATTTTATTAAAATTTACCATTCTTTTTTACTATATTCGTTATCACAAAGTAAAATCTTAATTAAAATCTGCCCTGTTACAATCAATTAAAGTTTGGGACTGAAAGAGTTAATTTGCATCTTATCAGGGAATAATACCAGTTCAAAAGAAAATACTTTATTTTTGTTTCTCGATAATTATCTAATTTTCTTTTAAAAATTGGTGTATAAGTACAAATTAAATAATAATTGTTTAAAAATAAAACTCGACATTTATTTTCCTAATTTAATGGTCGTCTTAAAAATGAAAATTCGGAAATTAGTAAATTATTTTCTAATATGTGAAATGATCTTTGACATCACCTAAACTTCTGTAGAAAAAAAACTTCATGACAAAATTACTTCCAAATATTCTTTATACAAGTGGAAGATGAATTCAAAAAAATAAATAGGTCAAATAAGCTTTTTTATTTCGTGTTTTAAGTATTATAAATGGATGGAGATTTTTGAAAAAATTTATTGTTTTTTTTTCTTTTGTGGATGGTTAATCTCTTCTAAATTAATTATCTTTTTGATAACGTGTTTTTTTTATTTTATGAATTTTTTAAGAATGTTTACTTGCACTATGTGTAGTCTTTTTTAAATTCACTAATTTCGTGATATTTATAAAGTGTGAAACATTTAAAAAAAAGTCCCTTAAAATTATATTTACTGCTATAATTCACACATATATGAAAAATGTACGAAAAAAATCGGTTGAAATTTAATTTTTTTTCCAAAATTGCCTTCGTAAATTACTTTAGAAATTATTCTTCAATTGAGTTCCACAAATTTATCACAACATTATAACAGTAATAATAAAAACCTTTAGTGCCTATAGAAAATTTAAAGAAACAAACTTTCTTATAAACATTTTTCTTGACTATTGTTAAAATTCATTACATGGTGAGATGTATTTTGTTTTATATAATATATTTGATTTTTTAATAATTGAATAAAAAAGATATTGTAACATAGTTTGTAGGTACACACAAAGAAGACACGATATTTGTTTTTTGCCAAATTCAAATAAATATGACGTAAGTAATTTTGTCAAAAGACCAATGACAGATTCGTAAATTAATAATGGTGTATTGATATTTTAATTAAAAATTGTGCTATAATTTTTTTTCAAAAAAATATAAATTTAATTACAAATTCACATGACAAAATATGCTAATAAATAATGTTTGAAAATTTTATATTGCTAAGGTATTTAATTATATGTGTTTTTTTTTAATTTGAACTATTATTATGCAAATATGATATTTTTTCTCTGAATTAATATAATGAAAAATGAAAATTATGATTAATTAATTCTTTTACTCATTAAATATTATATAACCTTATTAATGTCCTTTGAAATATTTATTTCTCCTGTAATTATAAAGTTAACTTTGCATTAAAACAAGAGAAACGCCTGTTATATAAAATAAAATTAATTTTTTATGATTTGTTGAATGCGAGTTAGTTAAAAAAAAATTTTAAATAAGTGATTTTTGGAAAAGATATTTCTTGATAACGAGTAGGCTGTATAATTTCTATGGGAATTTAAATCTATTACTCTAAATTTGATAATTCTAAAATTTGAAACAAGCAAAACAAACAAATATAAACAGTTTATTAATTTTATTTAATTATCGTCCTTGTTTGGTGAATAATTCTTTCAATTATTAATAAATAAATTGCAAATTTTATGTACAATCAAAACTTTCCAGTCTTCTATCTTCCTTAAATATTTCGCATATATATCTCATCATATATAATGGAATTTAACATCTCATAAATATTGTTGGATAAAATAAGGAGGTCAGGTGTCTCTAAAGATATTTTGTTGAATAAAAGTGATTTATTAGGACGTATATTGAATCATCATTCGATAATATATTTTTGATTGTTGATTCTAGTTAGAATATCTATATTCACTTATTAACATATGTATATTGATTTTTATTAATAATTTATTTCTTTTTATTTATAATATATTAATGGAAAAAAGTTCAGAAATGATTGTTAAACCGAAAACTCGTCAAGAGAAAAAGATATTGAAGGATGGTTTTGAGGAGGATGATAATGAAGATATTGCTTATTTAAATTTACGTTTCATTATTCCTGTCTTGATAACTTATATCATTTCTGGTATATGTGTTGTATTATCAATTTACCTTGGGATTACAGAAGATATCTATGATTCTACACCAAAAAATAATCCTAAAGGTGACATTCATTTATTAAAGTATGGATCTGTAAAATATATATGTAAAGAAAATAACCCACCAAAGGCAAATGAAGCACCATCGTTCTTAAGATTAGTTGAGTTAAAAAGCCAAACAAATATGTGGCTTCGGTATGCAGTTATCACTCCATGGATGATAAGATTTTTTGTAACTTATTGTAGTAAAAGATTAATGGACGATCATAAACTGGTGAAAGATAAGGCTGTTGTATCGATGTTAAATTCAATTTTGCCTTATATAATATTTTTTGAAATCCTTTTTTGTTCATTGTTTTCAATTATCACTGTACGTCATGACTTTGGTGGTGTCATGCACATTAGTCTTCATATGTTCGTATATCTTGCTATTATTTATATGATTATCTACTTTTGTCTTTGCACTTTGACATTACCAAAAGATTTTTATCTTATTGATATTATATCACTTGGGATAAAATTTATCTCTGGATCATTATTCTGTTATTTTGGGAATATTGTTTTAAATTATCATCTAATATTTATGATTGAATTAGGTTGTCACCCATATGGTAAATTTATATATTGTTTAAATTTTTTAAAATATTTTTTAGTTCCATATGAAATAGCAGTAAGTGAATATATAGCAATTGGAGGATATGTTTTATATCATTTTTCTCATGTAACAGAAATTCGAAATATTAGATTCATATGCTTCCCAAGGACCTCATCCGGTGAATGCGAGCCTATATGTAGTGAAAATTTTTCCAAAGGTGGAAAATACGAATATTGTAGATCTTTTGAATTAAGACAAAGACATATACAAAAAGAAAAATTTTAATTAAATATTTTCATTTATTTTATAAATCATTTTATAGTATTAAAATTGTTTATGTATATAAAACTTTTTAATAAAATCTAAAAAATAAAATTTACCTCAAGCAAGGAAAAACAAACAAAAAATAATTTGACATCTAAATGTCATAAAGTTTTTTTAATGAGATAAAAATGATTGATATAGTTGGTTGAAATATGTTTGCTTACTGTATTTCACTTCAATAAGTATCCACTAGAAAGAAGATAATATCCTCAAAAAGCTTATTACAAAATTTAAAATAACAATTGATGTCATTGTGATGAAAAATAAAGGAGAAAAATTTTGTTCCTCGGATTCATTTATTTTTCTTTCAAAAATAAAATTTAATAATTCTTATTTCTCAAAGGAAATAAATTAAATTGATTATTTGAAAGATGCTTAAAATAATTACTCTACTACCAATTAGGGAGGAAGTTTGGTAAATTATGTGATTTAATTAGTGTATCAATAAATTTAATTTATTATTTTTGTCTTTTAAAAGTTATATATAGGGATAAAAGTATGAAGAAAGGATAAAGTTATGATATGAATATGAAATAAACTTATATTTTTTCCTAGAGAATTTATCAGTAATTATTTTTCTTAATAGTGTAATTTTCTATTAAATTCATATATAACTCCTGAAGCATGACGTTTAACTTTCATTCAAAAATAAGCTTCCTCTTGTAATTATCTATTCAACTATATTATATATATGCTCACATATTTCTATTTTGAGATATTTAAATAGAGGCAGGTCGTAAATATATATCAAATGATTTAATTTTTTCAGTACTAAGATTTTATGTATGAAAAATTGTGATAAACCTTAGCAACCTTCTATGCTTTTTGTAATCTTATATTTGTTCTTTGCCATAAAAAAAAGAAACGCCCTTCCGTAATAGAATATAAATTCTTCAGTTTTTTCGAAATTTTTCAGATCTTTTGTCTCGTATGGTATTTTAATAAAAAATTTACTTTAGACTTAAGTTTATCTCTTTAAAATGAAGAAAACAAATTTTGTTTTTTTTACTATAATTTTTATAACTATGCTTCTTTTTATTATATCCTCAAATGCCAAAAGTAATGAGTACGATGATAATCGTTCTTTAAGTGGATCTACTTATAATGATGTATTTTATATTCCAACTTATAGATATTATAATCCTGTAAGTTTTTTTAAAAAAGAAACACATTGTTTGAAAATTCAATTTTTTTTAGTATGGAGAGAAAATTTATGATAAAAGAGCACCAAATAAGGCTGATATGATGATTCGTTTTGGAAAACGCCTCAAACCATTTGATGCAATAGGAATTGAAATGTAATATTTTTATAAATTAAAAGTGATATAAATTTTCATTATCAAACCGCCAAATCATCCATTAAAAATGTATAATTTTGAATAAAAAACAATGTTTGAATCTATAACTCTTCATAAAAATCGAATGTCAAAATATTGTCCCAGAAAACAAAAATGGTAGCAGTACTCTAAGACAATGAACGTATATATCAAAAAATATTAAAACACTTGCTTATTCTATCTCCATTGTCTGATTTTTAACAATTAAAAATAAATTATCTTTAAAGGACCAACTTTTACATTTATTAATTTTAATTAATATTGAAGTTAGAGATTTTCAGATGTTAAGAAGTGGAATTTCGCTGAAAGTACCTTTCAATTAAAAATTATCTACTATAAAATGCATTTAAATAATATTCAAAACCACCTTTTATATTATGTGACTTTTTAACAAATTTTTAACATTTTTCTATAATCCAAAATATTTTGGAGGCAAGCTATTTATATATTCTCTGGTACATATATATTTATTATAAAAATAGATAGTTTGGTTATAATTTTATTTAATTAAATTTTTTCAATACACAAAATATTTGTTTAATTTAAAAAGTCTTTTTAATATTGGAAAATAGTGTGACAAGTGTGTTTCATTAATAATAGATTAAAAATCATAGGCAAACACGATATACATTGGATTTTTTCATTACGTGATTTTCTTTTCTAATTTTAAATTTAATTTTCATTTTATAACTTTAGGTTTAATATAAGTTAATTAGTAACCAAAAATACTCATTTTTATTTTTGTGTAATACAAATAAAGTCTGCATATTGGTTTTATGCAAATATTTCCAAATTAATAAGTATAATTTTTTTCTCTTCCTTCTTCCGGAATATTAATATCACAAGATTATAAAAGGAAGTCGATGATATTTTTTCTATGAAAATTGTTAAGAATAATTTTAGAAAATTATACTAATAGATCGCTAAAAATGATTATATTTTTGATCTTATAAATAAGATAATTTTATTGCTACCATACATTAACAAAATAAAATTTTTTTCAATTTATAAAAATTTTAAAATACACGTAAAATGAAAAAACTTGTTTAACATTTGAATACAACTTTCTCCATATTTACAGAACAAAGAAGAAAATATTTAATTTTTAAAGAATTTTATGTTTTCATTCTTATTTTATTCTGAAAAATATATTAAATATAGAATAAATAATTTATATTGTAAGATATTATAATCATATTAAACCTTGTGTTAACAGATGATTTTTATAATATAACATCTGTCTGTCAAAAATAAAATTTATTAAAAAAAAAAATTTAAAATACTTTTGAATTGTTGAGTAGGTGTTTAATAATGTCATAACAATAAAAACAATAATCCTATAAGGATATAGCTATTAAGTATTATTTAAAAAGCTTTAAAAAGTTATCACTTATATGTAGAATAAAAAAATTATTATATTGAGATGATAGACATGAATTTTAAATAGTCAAATAAATGTTTATTGCAACAAATTCGTAAATATTATTTTTAAAGAAAATTTGAAAATAAATTGTTGCTAATTTATGCAATATCATAATCAAAATATGAATTTTTTTACCACTATATTTAAAAATAACATAAAAAAAAATATTATAAGCACTTCAATTTGTATTTATTTATCATTCAAATGTCTTCCATTAATTTATTCAATTGTTTGTCACTATTACTTGTCGTACAAGGAGTTTCATCTCAAGTTTTATTTGACACTAATTATCATCCAATTCATCCTCATGATAATTACTACTTGGCGCAATTAAAGGTTCAAGAAGGATCATTGGAAAATAAAATTCAGAAATCAAATTCTTATGGAAATTATCTTAAATCAAAAATAGACTTAATGAATTTTCATTTGGTTAATAGCAAGAATATATCAGACAATTTGAAAAACGAAATTAAAAATATTACAGCGGAAAACAAAAATTTAGAGAAAAAAATAAAAAATGAATACGTTAAGTTAGGTAATACGATTGGTGAAAACGATAATCAACAAAATGACATCAATACTAGCTATAAAGAAGGATCCAATCCTCAAGTTCCTCGTATTCCAAAAGCAAAAAGAAAAGGACAATTACCGTCTCAAGATAGTAAAAAACCAAAAAAAACCAAACAAACCGACAGTTATAAATAGTGAAGAAGTAAACGGATCATAAAAATAGGATGAACTGATAAAAAATAACTAGTCGACTATATTTTTATGTTCCTTTCTAGGATAATTTCTAATAAATTTTGTAAAATTAAGTGATTTTATATTTGAATACTAAGTACTTTAACTCATAATAGAAAAATACATTATCAATAGATAGAAAACTATTATTAACAATTAGCGATTTTCCTTCAATTTCAATTTTGAAATGATTATACTTTAAAAATATTCAATTTTGTTATCTAAAGATAATTTACATAATATGAAATTATTAAAACCTTTGATGTAAGGAACTAATTTTTGTTTCAATATTTTATTATCATAAACTCGAAACAATACCATAAAATTGACTCCATACACTATGACAATTTTATATGTTTTTGTTATATCAAGAAATCTATATAAACAATAAATTATATTACAAATGTTATCATATATAAGCAATAAATAATAATTGAGAATGAACCATTTATCATCAAAAAAATTTTATATAAAAGTTAACTTTCATTCAACAAATATTTCATCAGCCTGACTTTTTTTAGCCCCTAATTTAAGTGCCTTACCACCACCAATACGTGTAGGTGTTGGTTTAACTTTTGGCTCAGGTTTATTTTCTTCAACAGCAACAGGCTGTGTTGAATGAGATGATGAACTGATTGATGACATTGTAGAGGTAAATCCACTCCCATGACGTAACATAGCTTGTTTCTTGGCATTCTCAGCCTGTATTCTTTTTAATTCTTTAGCTTTCTCTTTCATTTTATCTTTAGCAGCCTTCTCCTGACTTGCTTTCAATTGGTTATGTACTCTTTCCTCATGAGAATCCATCTCTGTGAAGGTCCTAATTTGTGCAAGGTTAACATTCTCCCTGTAACCCAATGCAACAATTTCATCAAAAGCAAAAATAAGATCAAAAGCTTTATCAAATATCTCTTTTTCCTCATTTGAACGACAATACTCTGGTATGACACGTGCAAACAATCTTAGTGCCTCTAGATCTTCTAAAATATTTGATGCTTTAGTTGTTATTAGAACCATATATACATTATCCATTGGTTGGTAGACATAACGTACTGAATCCGTCTCCACAAAGGTGTGTTGACGTTGATTGTCTAGAAGTACAAATATTTAAGTATATTGTATATTTTATAAATAGACATACTTTCATTGGATCCTACAAGTTTCGGGAATGCATCTAAAAGTCCCTCCATTCTTGACTTAGAGATGTCGGTAACAAATTGTCTGCTTACAAGAGCTAAATGAAAATATTATTGAAAATAAACAAGCAACAAAGGTACCTTTTCCAGTTTTAGTGATAATTGAAGCAGCAATAAGAACCATCTTGAATTTCAACTAACACCTAACTTTGAATGAACAGAAAGCTTCAATTTGTTTTACTGTACGTATCAAGCCACGTATATCTAAATTTCGTTATGAGAATATTTCCTCTTGGAATATTGATGCCTGGTAGGTTTTATCAACATATCACAAAAGTGAAGGTGAGAAAAGTTATCGTTGTTTATAATTTGCATGAAAAGTGATATAGCAGTTGATATTTATGATAATGACTATTTACATAGAGAATTCTCGGAACAATAAAATTTCCGCTGTAGATAAAAAGGATTTTTTTTTATTTCTTCAATATGCTATCAGTTTAAAAGCATTCGATATTGTTACAAAATGTTGTAAAGTTTATAACTTCTGTTATGAATTAAAACCATCGATATTTCTTCATGCTTCATTTACTCTCCATCTTCAAAAACGCATTACCCGTTAAGTATTTAGTTAACTTGTGTCATTTAAAGGGATCCCTATCAAAAGTTATGGTGATTAAATATAATCTGTTGTAATGTTTGGTTTAAAGGTCAAAATGCATGGATATTATGTTTTATCTCTGATAATTGTACGAGTCTATAAAATATCAACTTTAACAAGATAATAGTGACAGGACATAATATTTTCTTGGAATGGTGTTTTCTCCACAATATTGCTACCTTTAATTGGCGTATTAATTAGATTAAAATATCTTTTTTCTCCCATGAAATTATATATTTTACTGATAATATTATCATATTTTTAGAGTCAAAATGCACCCAAAAAGCCGACTGGAGATTGTAAATATGAGGCCTACCACAAGCATTGAGTATATTAAAAATTATTCTATCACTCCATTGGGTGGATTTCCAATCATCGAGGAAGAAACACATTCAGAGGTCAACGAATATTTGGAAGAAGGGACTATTTATGAATTGGATGACTTTTCAGCTCTTGCTTATTCTAATAACGACAGTCCTCCTAATACATTAAGAAAGTCAACAAACCCTTTGGTAAATAATAAAAGTTTAGAATATTCCATACCAGGTATTTTTCTACACAAATTACCCAAAAAATTCCCATATCTTTTGTTATCGTCATCTAATGATAATTTAGTGCGTTAAATAATGACTTATACATTAATGGTACTTTGTTTTTCACTTTTAGTTTGTACTTTTTTTAACACGTGAATGCATTTAGTTACATTAAAAATTCATGTATCATGATAAAAAAATCACTATTCCACAGTGTCATTCAGTTATTAAAAAATGTCACATTTTTATATAAGACTAAATATATGAATCTACTTTACACATTTATCTCATCATTTCAATCGTTATCATTTGAAATGTTTTTATATATGCTTTCTGGTGACTTTTATACGAAAAGTGTATTATAGGTTTTTTTAATTTTATTTATTCTAAAGCGAATTTTTTTTCTAAAATTATTATCTTGTATTTTTAAGGGAACATGTCAGAGGTTGAGGGAGATGACAATGAGATAATAATATTACCACTCACAGATAAACATGGATTTATTCGTAAGGATGAAGAAATTACAGAGAATGACCAACCACTGAAAGCATTATCAGCTGATGTTGTGTTAAGGCGTGAAAGAAAATGGTTAGAAATGATTGATCATTGGAATAGTTATATGGCAGGTAAATTTGATATAATAAAAAGGCGATGCCGAAAGGGGATTCCCGATTCATTAAGAGGAAGAGCATGGAAACACTTATGTGGTGCCTATTTTCATATGCATATAGGTAAAAATAAAAATGTTTTCGATATCGTTTCACAACAATCAGCTGATCCAAAGTACGTTGAAGAGATAGTAAAAGATTTAGATAGGCAATTTCCGGAGCATGAGTTATTCTCCCGACAAACACCATATGGAAGTAGGGGTAAAGAAGATTTGTTTATCCTACTGAAGTCATATACTGTCCTCCATCCGGATGATGGGTATTGTCAGGCACAGGCTCCTATCGCTGCAGTATTGTTAATGTATATGCCATTGAAAGATGCTTTCTATTGTTTTGTACAAATATGTCATAAATATCTCCCTGGTTATTTTACACGTGATATGGAACAAATAAAGATAGATGGTGAGGTTTTAAAGTATATTATGAAAGCAAAATGTCCAAAGATTCATTTTCATTTGAAGAAACATTTAGTTGAACCTAGTATGTATTTGATACAGTGGTTTATGTGTGTGTTTTGTAGAACGTTACCGTGGCCTTCTGTTCTTAGGATATGGGATATGTTTTTTTGTGAAGGTATAAAAGTTTTGTTTAAAGTTGCCTTAGTAATTATATCAGAAACATTTGGAACTAAAAAAGCATTCGATGAATGCCCTGATCAAGGGTCAATTTTAATGAAATTAAAGGAACTTCCAAAAGAATTACTATCCGAAGATGTATTAATTAAAAAGGTTTTGGATACTAATCTAGATGAGTATGATTTAGAAAGAGCTCATTATAGAATCATAAAAAATCGAAAGTTAAGAAGTGACACATATGCATAATTAAAGAATTTTTAACAAAAAGTAAATTAAATTATATATAAAAAAGATTCAAATTTTATTCAGTTTTGTACATAATATTAACAATTAATAAAAATATAGATATATTTAGAATTGTTTTTTTAATATTGCTTATTGACCGGAAACTTGCAATGAATAAGATTTATAACTTGGTCCTTAATTACTACTTAAATCTCGATTAAAATGAATCTTTTAACGTCTATTCCTTCTGTTTCCAATATTTAGGAAACATAAACATCCACAACAACATACCATAAAACAGAAGAATAATGCTAAAATTGCAGCAATGAAAAATACTATGACAGTTGAAAGTATAAATGTTAGATGATCACAATATTTTTTGCCATCTTTTTTGAAGAAATTAACAGATCCAATATTAGCAGATATCATTTGCAAACCTTTAAAAGAACAAGATAACTTTGTTTAAATAATTTAAACATACCCCATATGAAAAAGATTAGCGAAGCTAAATTAAGAATTTTTCCAATAAGAGATAAAGTATAAAGTACCGAGGAATTACTTTCATTTATGGTAGTCAAAATATTTTGTCCATATAATTTTTTGATTACCAATTGAAGAATACTCCTTAACAATAATGTAACACCAAAACATATCAACCATATAGGAATATATTTTTCAATTCTACAATTACCAATATTTAGTGATCCAATAATTATCATAGATATAGGAACAATATTAAATAATGATAGGAGTATTGTTACGAGTAATGTATTAACAATAACTCTAAAGACTTTACCAACATAGGTAAAGAATCCCTTAGGATCCTCAACCTGCCTAATCTCACCAAATATTTCAAAATATGATGGTGGTGGACCGGTTAAACTTTGATTTTCAATAATTCCATTATTAGAAGGTGTATTGGTATCGATTTGACTATACGGAGGGGGACTTAACATTGTTACATCAATATCAGATACTGGTGGTGCTGTTGGTGTTGGGTTTCCCATACTTATATGAGTCTATAATTAGAAGATAAAATTTATTAGTGCTATCTTATCAATAATTTTTTTAGTAATTGATATAGAACAAAATAATATATAAATAAGAGGTTGTTAGAAAAAAAGTTTATTGATTAAAACTAGTGTTTATATATATAGAATAAACAACAAAACATATGGTTTTTATTATAATAGTTCAAATATTACACTATAAATATGATATAAAATTAAATTCATTTATATAAAAATCTTTTATTACAAAGTTTAATTTTATAGAAATTAGTACATAAAAGAAATACGAAATAACTTTTTTCCTACATTTAAATAAAATAATGAGAGAGAGACAAAATAAAATTAATTTAATCTTCATCTACATGACAGAAATGCAAAACTATTCCCTTACCTAAATACTTTCTAATTAAGCTTTATGTCTACTAGTTATTTTATTTAACCAAATACATTAGCAAAATTCTATCATCTCTTTTCAACTGATTTTGTTATAAAAGAAGAATACTAGATATATCATCAATCAATGAAATAAATCTATTAAAATAAAAAAAATATGACGTGAGAAAAAATACTAGGTTAAAATAATCATTAATAAATGAGGTTCCTTTACATTTTCTAATACTAAAGCAGGTTGTTGATAACCCAAAGATATATTAACTTGACAACATCGCCAATTAGGTCCACATCTTAGCAATGGACTAAAGAGAAGTCTTTGTAAATCATCGCAGTTAATATTTGTTTTGATCATTGATAGGTGAACAAATGTCTTTGAATGGTATTGGAGATTTTCGCAAAAAGCCACAATTGTTAAAGAACTCATGTTTGGACATCCATTTAAATTAAAGTATTCTAGTTTTGTACAACTTTTAGCTATAGTCATACCAAATTT